>MUAA02000028.1:0-1382920 GCA_014180765.2 Marchantia paleacea | reverse complement strand
TCTTGACTCTTGAGGGATTTCAGAAGTGCATAAATGAGCGCTCGTACAGGCACTCCATCCGAGCGAGGTAGAGGCAAATGGGTCCGGAGTTCATTTACGAATTCAAGGTTTCCAGACAGATTTTGGAGAAACAATTAAAATAACAGAAAGGATGGGAATGAAGGCGCACCTGCACTTTTTGGCTAGTCATAGTGAGAAGACTATTAACTACTTGCGCTTTTACATCCATCCCATGAACTAGTAAATACCATTACACTTATTGGAGTATACGCGAGATGAACCATTATGTATGGATAGATAGCTTTTTCTCTATTCACAACCCTATTCTTAGTCACTTGTCGCAATGGAGAAGTCCACTAAGGCATTATACCTATTGCTATTGAGTAGTTCTTATTGCGTCTTGTTAGTAATATCGTGATCTTGCATAATAGTTCACACTTCCAACAACATCTTTGTCCACACTAGTTTGGAGTCACCACGCTAGGAGGTTGTGAGGTAATATCGTTGGACATTAGAGCACTTCTAGATATACATCCGGATTTGGTTGTCTTGCAAGTGGACGTTGAGAACGTTTTTAATAGTGTGTGTCACGTTGAAGATGACATGTGTAATCTTCAGAACTGTTGTCATGAAGACAATATTTTTAGGTTAGGATAACCGACGGCGCATTGTAAAATTGTTAAGAGCTCACGGTTGGATCGACTTTGTAGGGCCAGGATGTTGAAAAAGACTCCAAGAGATATTATCTTGGAGCTTATTAGATATAAAGCGCGGTCAGGGTGGCAAGGGTATGAGAGAGATCTAGAACATCACTTTGCTGACTAAGGAGCTTATCTGATCGAAGTGGAGCCGACTTAGGACATGGATAGAGGACAACATGATCCTCCAGATGTACCGATGTCCGATCCATTTGTGATCAACATCAGATGTCTTCATTGTGATCACTTTCGGACGTGGTTAGTATATCACTTTGGAGATAACTTTATGCAACAAGTGATTAACTCTCCAAACCTGATTATTCTTCCAGTTGTTTCCTACGGCGCGAGTTCGGACCTAACAATATACGTTTTGATTTAGTTTGGGGACTATGGATTTGAACTTACCAGTAGTGGTGGCTTTCAACACGTGGGTTCCAATCCATCACTATTGTTTACCGAAAACAAGCCATAGGGAGTTGTTTGTTAGGAATTTTGGCGAGGAGTATTATTCTCAAGTTATAAACTCCACGGTTCCGTTTGTAGTTCCATTCATACTTAGCCGGTTTCGAATTGTCATTTTGACTCTTTATTAGTGGCAACTCATATTGTGTATATGATGGCTGAGTAGTGTGTTTAGTATAGTTGTAAAGCTTTAAGTTAATATGGAGCTAATTTGGCTACACTAGAGGTCAAAATGACACTCTTCATTCTCATTGGTCTTGGAGTTTAGGCCAATAATTGCACTTGGGCAAGTTCTTCAAAGTTTTGAGTAGTTTTGGAAGCCTTTCAAGAATACATTTGAAGATTTGAGTACAAGGTTGGAGAGCTGACGGGAAGAGCTACGACGTGGGCTCAAAAATGGATGCAATTGAGGGGTTTGGTATTATGATATGGTGATTCAAAGATAGAAAGGGAAATTTAGATCTTTGAGTGTATTTGTGATGTTTCTGAGAATCTTACAAAGGTTTTGAGAGATCTCATTCAACTGAGATATAGTTTACAACTCATGCTTGTGCTTGGATTGAAATTTTGACTCAATTGGATGAGTTTTGAGTACGGAATGATAGCTTGACGTTTGTGTACACAGTTACAGTTGTAGGATTGCACTGACTGTCATGAAGTTAGTATAACCATCATATCTTTTGTTATCAAAAAGTTTCATCAATAAAACTTTCCACAATTAAAGTTTAGATGATAAGTGACATTCTCATGAAATTTGAGAGCAATTGGAGGCAAAGATTGGTATGTGTGATGGTTTTAGTACATAGGGGTTTGTATATCACCTTGTGATACAGTGTGTAACTCAACAATTGTTCTGAGAGATCTAGAGAAGAAAAACATATAAAACCTTTCAGAGAGAACAAGAAGGTTGTAGAGAAATTTTCTATGAAGTTTAGACGAGAGTTATTGGTTCAATTATTGGACATCATAATCTTTTTCTGTTGAAGTTTTACCGGTTGTAATGAACTCGAATATGAAGTGATAAGGAGTAGAAAAAGAGATTGTCAATTCACACTAGGTTCTGGAGGATTCGTCTACAGCAAGGCGCTCAAGCGTTCTCAGAGCAAATCAATGTCCATGCAAAAACTTGCATCCATCTTTAGAGAGCTTAGAGAGGGTGGTGGAACTTTATTGAGCCTCATTCCTTTCTTACGTTCTTTCTATAATTCACATTCTTCTCTCTTCTATTAGTATGATTTTTCACAAGAGGGAGTCACCGTTCTACAGTCCGCCTTTGATACTTGACAGGAAGATCCTTTGGGAGGATCTTATTTCTCATTGCTCATTTAAAGCTATCTGTCTATTGCTTTGGCTGTGCTAGGTTATGTGTACCGCTCCTTAACGGATGATACACACATTATGGGCCATATAGAACCCAGTAGACAAACCTTTGATTACTTGACAACCGAGCTTCATCTTGTAGGCTTGAGAGCCAAGGTGTCAAAGTATAGGGCTTGATCTCCTTTAAACATTCCTCATCTCCAACTTCCAAGGGATGTATGACATCGATAGACGACTTACACATTCTATGAGTGTCAGTAGGGTCTGAGGATTTTATCTCACGCTACCTAGACGATGCACTTGCCAAGTATGTATTGCATGTAGATGACCTTCCTCTACTAGGGGATCCACATGTGACATGTGATATACTATATGGTATTGCTCGTAGATCCATCTACTTTCTTCGCACGATTCCTCCTTCACATCCATTCATATTACACTTGACATCCTTTGATAGGAGGATCATGGGCGTCTTTGGTGATATCATCAGACCAGGGGCCTTCAAGTGTGTGACAAGAGATTTGGCATGGAGACAAACATTTTTTCCGATTTTGTGTGGAGGGGTATGCTTATTATCGATGGAGGAGATGACATCTATAGCATTTTTTGCCCGAATATCCCACCAAATCCTCTCTTTCAAATACGGTCTCCTCAATCTCCCATATTACATTGTATAATTTGTCACAAGGCATCTCGTCCCTCATTACTTCCACTGTAGATGATTGAAGACTCTCCCTCACATGGTGTCCTTGGCTACTCGTCGACCCACTACTCGTTGCATTCATATTTGGCTTCCTCAATATATCCTCTACATCGAGCTTGATATTTCCTCCTTTTCTTTGGAGTCAACCATCCCATTTTTGAATAAATGTGTACCAAGCATGAGAGCAGTTAGACTACTCCCTTCTCCCCATCTTAGAGCTTCTCCCCGGTCGCGTGCACATTCTTGCGAAGATCTCTCCCAAGTTCAATTTGATTGATACTACAACAAAACCCTCCACAATCCTCACCTTGTGCATACTCACATAGGTAGTTTGATTATGAGAAAAGAGCTAGTTTAGGGTATAAATGATTTTTTTTTCTTAAAGTCGATCTTGAACCCATTAGTTCCTTTCATCCCCTAAGGATCAAACCATTTTGACTCATCTAAATCAAACCCTGTAGAATCGATCATTCCCAATTGATTTCATACTTCTCCTTCGTGCAGACAATTTTTATTTCAATATTAATTATGGACTGCACATATGTACATACATATATATATATCTCATCTTTACGCGAGCAACAAGATGTCAAAATTTATAGCTATTAATCTATAACGTTTCCTATATGTAAAAAAATATCATAAGGTGTTAAAATGTAATAAAACCTATAAGAGTGAAAATTCATATGTTTCAAATGTGGAAATCTATTTGGATTAGTTTACATGCTTCGTAGATCAAAAACCAAGATTATTTAATATAATATCACAACAATAATCTTACATTGGAGTATTTGTCTAATAGAGTAAACATCAGGAGCATAATTGTTTTAATGTCATCTCTTTTCTTCTGCTATAGCCATAGTTTTCGTTTGGAGTGAACAAATCAAGTACATTGTGATGAGTTGCAATATAATGATACTTCTGAGTTAAGCTCTTTTCATCCACTTTCAATCCATGATGAAAATAAAAATAATTTTTTTTTAGAATTCTTTATCAATGACTCTAACATATGCACTGATGAAAATATTTTTGAATTCTTTGTAATCTAAACATTAGTGAAACTCATTTCTCCATTTTCTTAATCAAACATGTGTTAGGTTTAATGCATTAATTGAAAACTACTATAGACAATTCTGTTTAAGCCTCATTAGTGCGGATACTTAATAAATGTATATCAATGTTGTATACACTAATTCCCTAAACGTTCAATGGTTTTATATGAAGTTTTTGGCACTCTAACTTGGTAAAATGTTACCAAGGTAGATCGCCTTTGTTCTGTTTTATCTTTTACGATATTTTTTGAAATTTTAAATTAGTGATTCATCAATAGATTGCAAATAAAATTTGTTTTTATTTGAAATCATTTAACCAAGTAAAACTAAAAGAAATGGAGAGAAGACAAAGGGATATGCAGCACTAGTCAAATTACATAAAAAATTATAAACACTCAGAAAGGTGACCTATAATAGTGACTGTAGTCAACTCTATGTAATATATATATTAAAAAAATGTTTACACTGTTCAGGTAGATAGTGTTGTATACACTAAATATGGAATTGTATGTACGAGATATTTACATTATGCGACTGCATTTCCTCATCCGTGAAAAATTTATCGTTTACGATTCTAAATCAACTCATGTGAACTATTTTGAATAATAAATTCCATACAAAAAGAATTCTAAATGCATGCAACATATCTCTGACATATAGAGCTATACATTTGATTGCGCAGCAGCTGTTGAAAGGACCTTCAAGTTCACTATACTCTAGTTGGCACACGACAAAGTTTCACTAAAACCTAAACCCCAGAGCCCTAGTCGATTTTGTGCAGGTTTCAGCTTTTCTGCCTTGCGTCTGCACTCTTAGGACTCTGTCCAGTACAGAGCTTTGGTGAGCATTCCATCAGAGAGACGATTCTGATATGGATTCAGTGATCCTGTAGCTTACCTCGAGGGTGTCCAGGAAATGGCTCTCAGCAGTAGCGCACAACGCTCGATTAGTAGCTGTAGAAGTTTTCGTCGATATTTGTCGTCCAATTCTCACAGTGGCGTTCCGATCGAAGAAAGGAGTGAATTGAAGCTTTGGGTTTGGGGAAAGGGTGAAGTCGGTCAATTAGGAGTTGGCGATGAAGAAACTAGGAGATCTCCCGCTGCAATCCATTGTATGGCACTTCCGAACTCTGTTGTTCTTGCTACAACTCAAGGGTGCTTGACTGGAACTCCATCAGCGGACAGGATTCAGTTCATGAGAGGAAACGATCAGGCAGACAATGCTTCGACGAGGCATGTCAGTGCAGAACAGGATCGAAAGGTGGGGATTGCTTGTGGTCTCTTTCACTCTGGTCTTTGGACGAGTGGGAATGTTTGGCTCTGGGGTAAGGGCGGGGGTGGAAGATTGGGACTGGGCTCAGAGCAATCGCAGTATTCGCCCACTCAATTGTCGGGTTTGACAGACGTGAAGAGTTTGGCCTTAGGAGGACTGCATTCTGTTGCTGTTACGAATGGAGGATCACTATATACCTGGTATTACACGCTCCTCACGCCTGTAAATTGTACAACATCAGAAGCTTTCATTTAGAATAATTTATACATCTTTGCAGTTCTTTCTGAAACTATTCTTTGCTTCGGTGTTCTCTGTTTCGTACTTGCAATTATAGTTTCATGTTTCTATGTTTCATGCTAAGGAGTTTTTTTTGAAACTGTTTCGGTTTCTGATTGCATTGCTCTGTGTAACAAATCTTTAAATATATTGGAAATCAGAAACACAGTCATCTTAGCAATTAGGAGCAACTACTCCCCCCCACGCCGTCCATAGGACGCTAATTTAATAGTAGCGGTTTTACAAATAGGACGTTGGGAACTATTTTGCACTGCAAAGCAACCAACAATCGTTCAGCGGGGATGTAATGGTCTGTCAAAGGAATTCTATATAGAAAATCACGCGGTAGACTATCTATCATACCCGGTGGATTATCTGACAATAGAATTATTCAATAAAAAAGGTTCTCCAAAGTTTAAAATCTATGGGAACGCGATTTGTTTAGAAAGCCGCCAAATGTCGACTTAGCGAGGTGGACAGAGTCTTGTGGTGAAGATGCTCTATTCCAACATCTCCATCTTATCTAGTACTATGTTTCTTATATTCTTAGATCTAAGCATGGGGAAGTAGAGTGTAGTTTTTAGTCTTGTGTAGTTAATATTCGTTGTCTTCGCATTGACAAGGTTCTCAGGGGCTTCGGAGGTTTCGGTGCTTTAGGTCATGGTAGCTACACCAAGGAAATGTCACCGAGGAGATTAATTGGCGAGGACTGGATGGACAATGTTGTACATGTGTCGGCTGGAGGATCTCACACAGCTGCTATCACTTCTTCAGGTTGGCTATGTTTTCCCTTCTTTCACAAGATAACCATTGTTAGCTTTGTAATTGTGTACAGGTATGTCTCCTATCATGAAGCGTAGTTTCTCGTGTTAATGTGCAAAAATCCCGGCCATATTGTTAGAAAAAAACAAATTTCTTCAACGGGCCCCTGAAATATTTTGCTAGTTTTCTTCGTGTAACATAAAACTTTATGTATGGTTTTGTCCCTCAGTTTTAGCTCCATCAGTGAACATGATGTGCATATATCGTTCATGCTCAATCTTGAATAATTTTTCTTCACGTAATCAAACATGGACACTGTGTCACGAAAATGTTCGTTTTACATGTTTATTTTATCCTCTTACGACTGCGAGCATTGTTCACTATGTTATATCTTCCTTTAATTCTCATATGTTGCTCGCGTGTGTCTGATAACACTATATTGAAATTTAGCTATTTGCACTTTTAGGTGATTGATGTATGGGTTTTTGTAAGTGTAATCGAAATGTTGAGATTAGTATATTTGACGCAATATTTATCACTAGATAAAATTGAGGTGGATACATCGAGGGTTCACTCTCTGAACATGCTTTTAAACAGGTGAACTGTACACTTGGGGACGGGATGAAGGAGAGGGTCGGTTGGGACATGGATGGGCAGTTGAGACGGATGATGGAGCAGTATCAACCCCTGTGAAAGTGCAAGAATTGAACGTACCAGTATCTGCTGTTGCATGTGGTGGATTTTGCACCATGTCTTTGACTCCCGATGGACAGTTGTGGAGCTGGGGAGGTAATCCACACATCTTGATCTCTATAATTTATGTTACCATATACACCCGCCTTTTATATCAAGTCACAGGTTTTAGGTATTCTGGTAAAAGTAATGGAGAACATCTGCATTACATTTGTTAACTAAGTGGTGCTGATTTCAAAAGTTAGCTATGCGATTGTCAGTCGCTGTAAAACTTGGCAAGGGAAATATCTCTTGGTAAAGTTTCTGCTTATGCTCACCTCTTCCACAGGTAATAGCAATTATGAGCTTGGAAGAGGAGACAGACGTGATGACTGGAGGCCCAAACCGATTCCAGCATTAGAGAATACCCAGATTGTTCAGGTGGCATGTGGTGGTTATCATGCGGCAGCTCTGACTGGTGCGTCTTCTTTCAGACCCCTCTTGCTATGAGGGGCCGTTGTTCAGCTTTCTTAAGAGTGGTGATTGTACTCTGCTTATTAAGAGCAGTGTTACAGGAATAGGAAATATTCTCCTGGGTTTTGTTTTGTAAAGCTTCATAGATATGCAGAGAGATTACTAGTATGTGAGATGTTTGGTCTTTTACTGACCTTTTGCTAGTAAAATGAACACCTACTTTTACTTAATTCTTCTCAAGGTTTAAAAATCTTTCTCTCACAATGGCTGTGATTTATCATTACTGAATTGATTGTTTGCAGAAGATGGGAAGGTTCTGACCTGGGGTCATGGCGGCCATGGTCAGCTTGGTCATGGGGGTCTCGAAAACACCAAAGTGCCGTCAGTTGTTGAGAGGCTTGGAAATCAGAGAGTTGTATCAATAGCTTGTGGTGGTGCATGGACTGCCGCTGTCACTGGTAAGTCAAATAGGAAATGTTTGTTAATCTTCCTCACAGCAGTGCATCAGACTCGTTTAGTTCGAATATAGTCAATATGGCGTGTTCAGTTTTGTCTACAAGGGAGCATAGTGTCTTGGGTACCGCGTTTTCATGTGCGTTGAATGGTACTTGTTCTCGAGTGATGTCTTATAGACATTACCAGATACAGAGAGAAAGAAAGCCGAGGTTCTTTAGGACGTTTGGGAGGAAAGAGAACCTCACCTGGTTTATAGTTTTCTTCAGTTTCCTACCATATTTGGTAACATGCAGTCTGCTTGTATCTACTACGTAGCTTGAAGCGACCAAATGACGACACACCCCTTGTTTCTTCTGGATGTGCAGAGTCAGGAGAGCTGTATACTTGGGGAAAAAACCGTGATAGTCAGTTGGGTATCCCGGGACTAATGGATACTCAGATGACCCCTGCTTTGGTCGAAACTGGAGTAGAGTCTAAGCCGGAGAGTATGCGAGTTATAGGAGTTTGTGCAGGTTCCACCCATGGCATGTGTTTAGTCCGTAGAGGGAAGACCTGACATCAAAAGTTGTTGTCACGAAATTCTTGAAGCATGCCATCGTCTTCTGCATACGAAGCATCATCACTAAAGATTCATCGGACAGGTTTACCAGTCAAGTCCGAAGTTTTGTCGTGGACGCAGTAAATATTTAACTGAATTATATATTATAAATATATAAAGGGGAGCATGTCCTGCATGGGGTGAGTGTTCAACCGATCTAAACGCAAGTATTTCGTGCCCACTATCGAGTAAAGTACAACGGTATCGAGTGTAGAGGATATTAATGACGCCGATGCAAAGAATCCGAACTCAGGACGAGTTTTCTCCTTCAAAGATAATCGACTCAAACTTGAACAATTGCGTGTGTCCTCGTTTTCTAACCCGCATACCTCCGTGTGTTTGTGGCTACGCCGCTCTTTCCTGACAAGGAGCTGGTGGAAAGTCTCAGCGAGACAATGTAGGATGAGAACGTGATTCAGGAGCTTGGAGGAAGATGTTTATAACACATGCTGCCAGCAAATATCTCATCAAGGATTACAGCATGATTCTCCATTTTCTGACGTAGTTTTGTCAGCCACGAGCGCAATAATTTGACTTAACGGTGGCCTGCAGTCCACCATTCCCGAATCGAGTTCTTATTACATAATTTTGCCGAACATTCCCTCCTTAGGCAGGAGTCCCAGGACTTGAGAGTCGGGGAGGGTTCTGAGAGCTCGCACGAACTCGCCCGCGCTTTGTAATGAATCTGAAATGACAGCTAGCCTTTGCAGTGAGCTTGTAGACAAATCTGTCCAGTGACGATTGTCCATCGCGTGGAGTGGTGCGTACGCCGGTGAGATCTGAGCCGGCTCTTGTTCTTTCCGGAAGTCCTTTTCAGAGGCCGAAGCCAACGCTAACACCACACTCATTGCTCGTCGCACAAGAGAATTTGTTGAGTCGCATCGCATGTCAACCAGAAGTACAGAACCCCTTGGGTTACGTACTTAGAGAGCCGAGTCAACATGGATAAAATTCTCTTGGTCCTCTGTTCATCTATCTATCATGAGCGCTGCCTGGAATGAGATGTCTGAACATGTTAAGGATATGCTCGGACTCAAAGTTCACGTGACTCAGCAAAATCCTTTTCACTGCCACCACCACATCTAAATGACATTCCAAAGTCATATCCATGTCTCGGCCGTGAGAAACATGTTCACTGTACATGGGTGAGATATGGACGCACTCGGGAGTCGGGTGCCTGGATTTCGAGATCCCGAGTATGGTAATTGTCCTTCCTGCCGTGTGCCTTTCAACGCTGGGGCAGCTGCTGCTGCACGACCTTTGAATTTGTGGATGTTGGAGATTCCGCGGGTCGAGATCTGGGATCTAATCAAACCGGCCTCGTGAGGAAATCTGAAGATACAGTGAGATTCCAGATGACTTTCTCTTTGGTCTGGGGTGTTCTGTCAGGTGGTGATAATATGGCCGGCTGGCTGGGCAGGAAACTGGAACGTGGTGGAGTGTGGTATCTTTGATACTCGCTCGCTCCATTCCTGCGGGCCTGGGTCCTGGGTCCTGGGTCCTGGGCTTACTCGGAATAAAAAGTACGGGCCATGCTTTTAGTGCGATCTCCGTGTCGTTCTCATCTTTTAATCAAAAGTAAAGCAGCAAATACTTTGAACTCAAACTGCCTCCCTAGAAGCCTTTCCTGTTGGCAGTAGTATCTTCGAACCCTGGTGTGTCATCTCCGATCTCTAACGGTTGTGCACTGGATTAACTCCGTGCGCGCATGTGAAACATTTTAGTGAATCGGTTCCGTTGAACGTTCTACAAGGCTTCGTACGTATTTGCCTTAGAAGTTTGAAGGTTCTCGACCGACTGGGATCTAGGGAGGGATGAAGCCTAAGAAAGTTCATACCATATGAGAAGATTAAAATGTCAGTTCGCCTGCGTGAGATGTGATCGGAAGACAATGATCAATTGTGTTGGAATTGGGGCCTTGGAATATATCAGGTTTACCTACTGATCTTCCATATCTGCCCTTTGTACAATAAGCATTTCCAATTTCGAAATGGCGTTCAGTATACGTCTCAATAGTAAAGAAGACATGTTGAGTTCTTGTAGCCGTCTAGTAAAAATGTTTTGCCAGTGAAGATAGCGCGTTAAGAAAACAGTGCAAAATGTTATAATCTGTGTATATGCGTCTGTTTTTGCCATCCATAGAATGCCCCGTGTTGATCAGAGTTAGTAACTGGCTTTTCTCATCGTGCTTCGAACTGCTGCAATCCATCGACTAACCAACTCTGTATGACGTACATTGTTATTAGATCAGGTCGCTTGTGCGGTGGTGAGCGTCCTTTGTATTACTAGACGATAATTCTTCTTATTTTTATGAATATGTGTGATTTTGATTGGAAGCTACAAGAATAGTAAAGATCATATCATTTCTTGCGATGTCATAACGTGGATTGTAGTTTTAGTTTTATTTTTAATAATAAAATAATGTTTCCATTTTTATATAATTGTATTAAATTCTTTTTTCATGTTCGATCATCATGTGTACTATGTTTTAAACATGATAGTCACAATGAATTTGACAAACATCATATGAGATGCGGCACAAAATATAAATTTTGTCAATGCAAGAAATTACGCATGAAGACATTTGAATTAAGTCTCATTATACAATAAATATTTATACTAAGGGCAGATTTGATTCTCTATGATGAAATGTATTGTATCAACAAAATGGTAATGATGATTGACATTTTATTCTTTCAAAATTTGTTCATTTTATCCAAAGAAAACTTCAAACTCGGCCTGATTGTGAATATATATATAATAATATACTGCCTTCTTCTCCTGATTCACATATATCATACAAAAACTCCTTCATATATTTCATACTTCTTGTTTTACAATAAAAAACCAAGGTAAATTCCATGTTTTAGTATACAGTTACTCGATTGCCTCATGTTTTATGTTCTCACATATATTTATCAAATAATAGGAATTATTACAAGACGTGGAATCCTTACCTTTTTAAGACTTTATTATTTCGTGTTTCTATATGCTTTGTAGTTGTTGGATTCTTATTGGCGATATATTTTCTCTGACAACGTTTTGCACCTTATTTATCTTTACGTACATAGTTGGCAACAGGTTCTTTTCACCACATGCTCCTATTTTGGAATGTAAACAATCAGTCTGAATAAAGGACATATATCTCCCGTATGTGTGGAAAAGGTCTAGGTATCATTTTAGTTGACACTGTAATAACTGCTATCCATAGGTGGAAACTTGGGGGTAAATATTCCAATCTGTCCAAGTTTATTACTATCATTCTGGTCAGCGAACAACAATACATGAAAGATTCCTGGGTTTTCCATGTAAAAAACAAAGCGAGAAAGGCCAATTCCTGTCAAAAGAGTACACAAAAAGGCTCGAGAATCCACACCAGTCATAAACCCACTCCATGAACAGCTGGGCACTTTAAAGTCATCTCTGAATTCAACTTCGTCATTCGAGGGTATTTTTCCAGGAGTGAAGGTGAAATATGCTGACGATGGCAGCGATTCAAGCCACACTTGGACCACTCAAGCCATAAGCTTTTTGGGTGATATAAGACAGGAAACGACGTATGTTAAACATAGAATCTACTAGATCACATCTAAACTTGCCTCAGATTCATTTGCATAGACAATATTTTCACCAGCGGTAAACTCTTTCCACGATAAAATCTTTATATATTGTCGGCATCCACAGGTTGCCGGCATTTCAAACACAATGTGGAGCTTAGAAGATACTCATTACCGATTATTATATGGGGTATGTTTTCTAAAACCACTTGTGACTTGTGACGTAGTCATCATTCATAGGAGACCATGACGGACCCAAATGAGATTTTTTGGATGGGAGTAGTACCATTTACACATGCCCACGGTGCTTGCGTCGAGATTTCACAAATGATGAACATACAATTTCTTTGTCCTACACAATGCGAAAGGTACATGCCCGCCCGCCTAAGAAGTCAAACGAAAGCGGTTGTTCAGAAGAGCTGGATACTGAAAACAACCCACTCTACCTTTGCAAATGAGAGAAAGTTCATGCTTCCATATCAAACCGTGGCATGCAGACAGATGATAGTGAAGGGCTCACAACCCAGTTAGACAGAGACATTTCACAGTGTTTTCTTTCAACTTGTTAGCTGAAAGGTACCAAGTACAAAACCTGGTTTCTAGCGCTTGAGGACAGCACAAGCACAATAACAACAAATCTGGTTTCGCTGGTTGAGTACACCCACAACTACTGTACAAGAAAGATGCGAAACTGAACTTATCTCTCAAATTGTAGGAAAGATTTTCATGCTGCGAGTAAGAATCTTTGTTCATCATTGCATCGCTCGTAAGAAAATGTTTATGGATTCAGGGATCCTCCACTTGGCAATGTTGGGTATATTGACCGTGCCTGTGCATGTTTTTGTCCTGTTTCTGACATTCTAACCAAGTAATAACTATGCATATTTTGGACTTCCAAACTATAACACGTGGCTTGGGCCCATGCCCCTTTCCCAAGACATGTGAATGGGTTTTCAAACTTAAGTGCATCTTTTACCGAGTCAACAGAAGGAGACAAAACAGTTGCAACATATGTGGAAAAGAGAAATCACGGTGGAAAGACATGAAAGAAAGACGTGTCAAGAAGATGTCTATCTTCCTCTTTCTGTCATCGTTGCCTCACTGCAGTACACCACCTGCTCAGTTCGTTGTCGTTGCCTGACTGCATTCTCCACAATTCGACTCTGAGTTCATGGAAATTTTGACTGCATTCCTCTATGAGCGTCTCATGGAGGTGTTTGACTTTGATCCCACAACGTCCCAGTAGATGATAACTGAACAATACATTCCTAGCTGTTTGACTTACTCCAAAGTCATCCTGTTATCGACTTCACTCATCAGTGCTTAGCCCACCAATTGGCTTACCAGATAGTTCTCCAAAGGACTGTTGTTTGATTAGACTGTTTGATTAGGTCCTTCTCTTCCTTTGTTTGTCTATAATAGCTTCCTTGTCGAGAAACATTTGGAACTCTTTAGAAGCATGACAAGCATTTCCAATATATGTCATTTTCATGTCCGATTTCTCTTCACGTATCCTGATCCCAAAGGGAGAATTCAAATTCATGTAACCAGGAAGAACTCGATAGACAAATGAGAAATGTTGCGGCTCCAAAGCCTTCAATCAATTTAGTAATGACGAGGACGAGAGTTGTCAGAACGCTTCTAAAATCTCTTATTTGTATTCACAATATGAATGAGCCGAGCCCTTCAGTTAATCCACTGCTCGACAATTCTGGTCCAAATAAAGTGAGTGAACCTTAACATGTTAACTCTAAGATGACAGAGCCGGCTAGCTGCTTTAGCCCGTCCTTTCATGCAAGACCATTCAATGAACTTGAACTTTATGACCTAAAGTCCTTCATTGCTGATGATCTGACCATGACTGATCGAAGACTAAATGGGCCAGAAAATCAAATTTCTCGAGTGAAGAATCCCATGCTGAGCAGATGAAAAGGACCCAGAAACAACGCTCACGAGATTAGGAGGAGGAGCAGGTTAGGAGGAGATTTGTGAGAAGAGAGCAGGAACAGTGGCCAATCTTCTAGAGACATCCTAGCAACAAACATTTGTTTTGAACAGAGCTCTTTTTAGAAGAATCGCTCTCAACCATTACTCCGCTTCTCGTCGACATGTGCATAGTGTAAGATTTCTGTCGGTTTAAGAGCAGAGTGTCTCATGTGATTGGAAGAACGGTTTTGAGATGCCGAGTCTCAACTCAAAAAGAAGCTCTTTGCAAGCCAAAGGTGTGAACTAGGTCACCGACCTATATCTCCACATTGATCTCTAGCTGTGACCATACTCCATTTTGATGACAATTAGTGTATGTGGCTTTCCACAGCCGTTCTATTTCATCTTTCCTTCTATCCTCTGCGAATAAAAAAGTGAATAATTAATGCTCCCAAGACCTCGCTTGTTTCAAACTTTTGCTAACTCTGGTTAACGTCGATCCTTTCTGATTCTGCTTGTTGTCCACCATTGACAACCGGCCGTTTTATCAGTTCACAGCTGGAGTTGAGTACTGAGTAACCGCAATCCCTGCCGTGGTGGAACTCTCTGATTTTATTCATAGACGGTACTTTCAACCAGGCGGAAGACGATACTGCAGTATCTTAAGTTGGAATTGCCTGGTCGATGTGATACTATGCGCAGTCGATCAATTTAGAACCATGATACCACCTCACACAGTAAATGGGAAATTTCCCTAAATTTCTTTATTTTTCACCAAATGTTTTCAAGACATGAGAGATATTTTCATCTCATTTCCAACGCAAGTGAGAGAATTACAGAGAGCAGGACTGCGTAATGTGTGAGCCCGTCAATCAGCACACCCTTCTTTTCACTTGCCTACGGTAGCCTACCTTGCAAGTACCGAGGGTGGACTGCACTCCTGTTTTGTCAACTGGTGACCTATGTCTTTTGACCAGATCGCCCATTGTGACACTGCCAAGAGATTCTGTCAAAGTATTTCATCGCATATGGGGATTCCAAGAAAGTCCTAAATTTCCGGACGGAGTTCCAATAACAGTAACAGGAAGAAAGGGACAAAGTATAATAACAAAAGGATGAAACCAAACAGGTAATATGGGGCCAGGACCCAATAGTATCACACTTGGAAATATGTACTACATCACCTAAAATATTGGAATTATCTAGGTCACATGGTCTACAAACAACAATACGAGATTGGGTAATCACCACCTCTGAAATTGCGTCTCTAGTAGGATCGGTAACCACCACATCTGCCACAACGACTTGATCCTCCCAAACCAAGTACAGGTCTGCATTTCAATTACCAGAGGTCATTGATATGCATGTAGAGCTACATAAGTCGCATATCTACAGCCCATCATTGATATGCATGTGATATCTGTCACGACTATGGGCTGTAGATATGGATGGGTCACAAGAAAACCATGTACAATAATTTTTATTTTTCAACTTGTTCAACAATCATATTCAATTCATGGAGAAAGATGTTTTTAGATTGTATCTTGTGGCCAATTCGGGTTCAGATTTTATGGCTCGAATGATGGCGTCACCAGTGCCAATAATACTTCCAATTGTCAACAATGGAAAAAAATATGTGGGATTGAATCATTTATATTCTGTACTTAATGTTGAATGGATTTGAATCGTGAACTAACCCTAGTCGACTGCAAGACATACCAACGCTCTTTCCATATGAGGTATCCACCCTCTCGTACCATAGCAAACACCACATCCCTAATGGCATCATGGGTAGCTATTCTTTGCCCTCCGAATGAACAATGAGTCATATAAACACATGCTGCATCTAAAGTGATACCACACTCACATGTGAGTAATGAAGATGTAGATGGATGAACCAAGCCAAGACAAAACCTCATTGTTGTGGAGAAAGTAGCCGGTGCAAGTCGGAAAGCCCTAATAGATAATCGAGTCTACACCCTTGCCTGAGTAAGAGCGTAGACAAGCTCTAGTAGTACGAGGAATGGCCAGATCCACTAAGAGTGAATGTAGAGTCTCCTGAAACTGTCAGTCCATCAAGATAGACTATAGATCTCTAGTCCAATCGGTAACCAAAGAGAAAAAAGATGGAAACTCATGTTGTACCTCCAGTGGTAAAGCATCTATCGTATGTCGTAATAATACCTGTAAGGGAAATGATCCCGTATTCAAGTTCCTCGCATATATCTCCAAGATAGGTCTATATGTGATCACAAATCGAGAAGATAACAAAGGTGCAAAGAGTGCCCAACTCGCCAAGAATGCCGTAGCTGCAGTCTCCTCCATTGATAATAAGCCTACCACTCCACACAAAATTGGCAAAGATGTCTGTCTACTTGCTAAATCTCCTGTCACACACTCAAATGTCCATGGTCCGATGATGTCACAAAAGACGCCCATGATCCTCCTATCAAAGGATGTCAAACGTGATATGAATGTAGGTGAAGGAGGAACCATGCGAAGAAGGTAGATGGGTCGACAAGAAATACTAGATGACAGTATACCAAACGCTATATGCGGATCCCCTAGTAGAGAAAGGTTGTCTACATGCAAAACATCCTCGGCAAGTGCAACTTCAAGGTAGTGTGAAACAAAATCCTCAGACCATACTAACACTCCTAGAATACGTAAACCATCTGTCGATGTCATACATCCCTCTTGAAGTTGGAGATGAGGCGGAATGCCCAAATGAGACCAAATCCTACACTTTGACACCTTGACTCTCAAGCATACAAGATGAAGCTCGGTAATATAGTAATCAAAGGCATGCCAATGTTGTCTATAGGGCCCACAATGTGTGTATCATCCACTAAGGAGGGGAACACACAACCGGACACGGCCAAAATAATAGACAAAAGAGCTCTATAATGAGCCATGGTAAATATGGGTCCTCCCAAAGGATCTCCTTATCGAGTGCCAACGGCGAATTGTAGAACAATGACTCCCTCCTCGGAAAAGCCATGCTGATAAAAAAGAGAAGAATGTGAATCGTAGAAAGACCGTACGAAAGGAATGAGGCTTGATAGAGATCCACCAGCCTCTCTAAGCTCTCTAAAAATGGATGCATACGAGATACTATTAAAAGCTTTCTCAACGTCCACCTGCAAGACAATCCAATCTGGATGGATATCTAGAAGTGCTCTAATACCCAATGATATCGTCTCACAGCCTCTTGGTGTGGCGACTCCAAATTGATATGGACAAAGATGCTCTTGGAAGTGGGAGTGATCATGCAAGACAACAATATGACTAACTAATCATTTAAAAACCTCTCCAATAGCAATCGGTCGGATGCCCCCAATGTCCTTCTCCATCGCGAGAAGCCGACTAGCACCTAGAACCTGACTAACTGACAACATAATCTCCCCTCTCGCAACTGATGCAGCCACCTTGAACAACTTTGTGAAACCACTAGAGGGATCATCCGCTTGAAAACAATCTCGAAGATGCTCATACATCATCCCTAACAAATCCCATGAGGATAAGCGTGGGGCTATGCATAGAGAATGGGTAAATAAAGATATATTGTAACACTGAAGTCAATGACTCCGGAATGACTTCCAAGATGAGAGATGTCTTCAAGACCTCTCCTTGCTTTATATACTATAGGACTAGAGAAGTCCGAAATCCAAACTATGCCACATGGCTAACATGCGTAGGTTACATGTTTTGTTATCTTATCCTAACCAATTCCTAACAGATGTCTAGCACACAATCTGATCCACCAATGCATGGTAGCCACCTCGTCATTTACCTTTTATTTTTTGGATAGTGCACACCACTATCTTGTCTTTTTGTGATCTAGTGACCACTCTATGCTTTGGCTAAACTAACTATGGCTAACCAAGATTGGTTACAAACCTCCCCCTATTTAAGTCGCAACGTCCTCATTGCAAGAAGACTCAAAAGTCTCTACAAGTATCTTGGCATTTGTAAGATTTTCCAATGGTTCCCAAGTAGCTTCATAAAGTGGATAACCTTTCCATTGGACTAGATATTCCACTTTTGGGTTCCGCTGACCTCTTGTCCATTTCTTAAGGATTCTCTCAACCTCATATTCCTCTACACCATCAATCATGGCTGGTAAAGGAGGAGGTTGATGTGGGTTGCCAAAGGAAGGAGATCGTGGTGTAAACTTCCTCGAGAGAGACACATGAAAAACGGAATTTATTTTCATGTGTGTTGGCAACTCTAACTTGTAGGCAACTTCTCCAATCCGTTGGACAATCAAGAAAGGTCCAATAAACCGTGGACTTAACTTTTGAACCCCTATTAATAATAAATTGGTAGTAGACAACCACATCTGATCGCCTTTTTGAAACTCCACATGTCGTCGATGAGCATCATCATATTATTTTTTCCGATTTTGGGCAATGGTTAATTTTTGCTTTGCCTGATGCACTCCTCATTGGACTCGTGCCACAAACTCGTTCACCGCTTCAACTTGGGTTGATGGTTCATGCATGTGACCTACACTCACCAAGCTAGATGGTGTGATAGGGTTTTCTCCATACATCAAGAAGAAATGGCTGACTTTTGTGGATGCATTGATTGAGTTATTATAAGCAAACTCAATCAAGGGTAAAAGTGCATCCCAACCTTCTTGCTCCTCCAAAGTGAAAGCTCTAAGCATGTCCTCAATAGTTCTATTTGCTCTTTCTGTTTGTCCATCTGTTTGAGGATGATAAAAGTCAGGACATGGCTAGTTTTGTTTTGAATAGCCCAAATAGGGTTTTCCAAAATATGCTAGTAAATTGAGTGCCTCTATCAGTGATGAGAACTGTAGCTAAATCATGTTGAGCAAAAACTGCATCCATATAAATTCGAGCAAGTTGAGGTGTAGTAACTGTTTTTGTTGTGGGCCTAATGTGGATCATCTTGCTCAATTTATCCACAAAAACGACTATTGAATCATAACCCGTAGACGTCATTGGTAACTCACATACAATGTCCATACTGACATGCTCCCATCTTCTAGTCGGTGTTGGTAGAGATTGTAGTAGACCTGCTGGTTTCTGATTGCTAGCCTTATTTTTGTGACAAGCCACACAACTTCGAACATAGCTGGTGATGTCATCTCTTAGTTTTGGCCAAAAGTATACCCGTTGGACGCCTTCAATGGTCTTCTCCACTCCTACATGGCTAGCAATAGCTGAATCATGTGCCTCCTCTAACACTGCTGTACGGAGAGCAACAACTGAGGGTATCCAAATCTTTCCCTTATAGAACGCCAATCCCCGTTCTAAATGTGCTCGACCCTGCTGAAGATCTTGTGCAATCTCTTCATCCTCCTTGGTAGCTCGATTCAGATTCTGCCACCATTCAGAATGAATCTTCACCTCTGTGATGTGATTAATGCACGACATTCATGTCAATGCATCGGCCAGCTGCTTCTTCCCCTCCACATACACGATCTTCATATGTTTGATGCATCCGTGTAGAGAATGAAAGGTTTACCCCAATTTGGTTTGGCTAAAATAGGAGCCGTTACCAACGCCTTCTTAAGAAGTTCGAACGCCACAGCTGCCTCTCCATCCTTGAGGATTAAATCGTAATCCGTCCCCTTCTTCATGTAAATCGTCAAGGCATAAGCTTTGTTGGAGAAGGAAAAGATGAACCGTCGATAGTATCCCACCATTCCAAGGAACTGCCTCAACTTGGTCAACGTCACTGGAAAAGGTAAGTCGAGGATGCGTTTCACCTTTTGTGGATCCACCACTATACCATCCTTGGAGACGATGTGCCGTAACAACAAACCTTCCTCACATCCAAAAATGCATTTTTCTAGATTGAGCGAGGCCTTGGCTTTCTCCAACCGTTGTAGAATTTTGATCAAATGATCAAAATGATCCTCCTTCTTCCCGTATACACAAAAATCATCTATGAAATCTCGCACAAATTTCCCAATAAAAGGTTCAAACACCTTGTTCATGAACCTCTGAAAAGTTGCTGGAGTATTACATAGACCAAAGGGCATTACTCTAAAGGCAAAAGTTCCCCATGGCATGGTAAAAGTGGTTTTGAGCTGATCTTCAGGAGCAATTTGAATTTGGTTATAACCACTATAACCATCTCCAAAACTATACCACTCATGACCTGCCACCTCCTCTAGAATCTCATCTATGAAAGGTAAAGGATAGTAATCCTTCTTTGTGACAGCATTCAACTTCTTGTAATCTACGCATACACGTAGCTTACCATTCTTCTTCTTGACTATCACAATAGGAGAAACCCATTCAGAATTCTCTACCTCATAGATGAAACCCGCATCCTTTAGCTTGTCGATCTCCTCCTTGACCACCACAAAGTTGGTGGATTTATCCGACGTTGCTTCTGACGTACTGGACGAGCCTTCTCCTCTAACTCAATGCGATGAGTTTCTAAGGTTACTTCCTTCAAATCCTTGTAGCTAAAGGCAAAAACATGGATATCTTTTCGAAATATATCCAAGAACCTTGACTTTTCCTCCATAGTAACCTTGGGACCAAACTTGAGAGTGGAGAGCCGTCGAGTTATCTCATCTTCATCTTGTCGGGATCTTTAACCACCCTTGGCCTAGGAAGTAAATCCATTGCAGCAAGAACTTGAACTTGAACATCATCGTCCGAGGTATCTTCAGATGATGTCTCCTCATCGGTCGACATGTTGGTGTCAACCTCTGAAAAACTACCACTTTTTTCACTCTCAGACTCTGAGTAATCACTCGTAGGTCTATCCGAGTCTGAGACTGCTCCTCCGCCACTTGTGAGTGGGACCTTCACTCGATGGTTTTTTGGCCCTATACGAAGGTAACCCTTATGCCACCGATCAGTTGTCCTCACAGCCCTCAACCAAGGTCTTCCTAACAACAAGTCGTAGCTAGCCTCCTCAAGCACTTGAAAGGACAACAAGGTTTGAACTCCCATCACGTTTACCACCACCTTGTCCACCACTCCAATGGGTCGCACCTTTTGTTTGTTGGCCATACCAACATTGAATTCCCTCCGATGTGACTTAATGACCTAAATATCTACTTTTGACTTGCCAAATTGACATTTTGAAGCTTTGGCATATAACTCATTTTCTCGCAAAACCTGAAGTATCTCTTGTAAATGCCGCCCATAATCTTCTAAAGTTTTACTATACATCAGAATATCATCCAAAAAGATAATAAATTTTTTTTTAAATAAAGATAAAAAATATTGTTCATCAATCCCATGAGTGTTGTTGATGCGTTAGTGAAATCAAAAGAAATCACTAGATATTCAAAGTGACCATATCAAGTATAAAAACTATCTTGTGAACATCTTTAAGATCAATTCGAATCTGATTGTACCCACTACAAATTCAATTTGGTGAAGTAATTTGTCCCTTGAAGTTGATCAAACAAATCATCCATTTGAGATGATGAATACTTGTTTTTCACCGATTGTTTATTCAACCCACATTCATCAATGCACAATCTCATACTCCCAACCTTCTTCTTCACTAACAAAGCACAAGTGCCCCATAAAGTCAAATGTTTGGTTGTATGAACCGCTTTCTTAATATCTCCTCCACTTGAGTTTTACATTCCTGCAACTCTTTTGGAGCCAAACAATATGGAGCTTTGCAAGTTGGTGTGCTACAAGGTATCACCTCTATCTTCTGATCTACACGCATGTGAGGTGGCAATCTTGCATAAAGGTCATATGGAAATACATCTTTATATTCCGTAATAATATTTCTCAATGAGTCTAGAATGTAAAGATTGTTCTTAGAACCACCAACATCTCTTATAAGTCCCAAGAAATATATATCATCTCTAAAAATATCAGTTTTACCGATCACAAAGAAAGGTAAGCTTTTATTTTGAGATATGATTCTATCTCCATAATTCTTCCATTCACTACTTTTTACCATTTTTCTTCTCCAATCTACCTCCAAATTGAATTGCTCCATCCATGGTATTCCTATGATGACATTATATCAAGCTAATCTGATTACTTTCCATTCAATCTCTTCCTTCTACCACGCTTATGGCTAGTTGTACACTCCGTGTTAATATTTCTATTGTTTCAATTTGTCCATTTGACAACTCCACTTCCTCAGTCGTATACTTCATCAAAGTCAATCCTAATTTCATTGCAACAAATTGTGATAGAAATTTTTTTGTTGCTCTAGGATCAATTAGGACTCTCACCTTGTATGTGTCCATTATCCCATCTGTGATAATCAATCTTTCTTGTTTCTTGCTCCTCCCATGAGCTTACAATCGTTGTCTTTGCCCAACCTCACCTTTTCATTATTTAATGGAACCAGTAAGGCCGTGAGTCAAGTTTATTAGTGATCTTCGTTTCACTACAAGGACTCGTCTTCATCTTTGTATTCTCTTCCTTCCCTATTATTGAAAGGACATCGTAACATGGATCTTCCTCCTTGTGGTCCCGATCAAGTTCTACAGAATTTGACAATGTCACATATCCTCCCACATGCATAGTACTAGCGATTGTCATGAACTCTAATTCATCCTTGATTTACTGTTCCATTATTTGCAGAAAGATCTAAAAAATTTGTAATAAATGATCGATCATTATCACCTCTATACTTGGGTGGTGGTACTTGTGGCGATGCATATCCTTCCCTACGTCAAAGATTTTCCAACTCTATTGATGTTGGGCCAAGTGGATCTTGAACATTTCTTGATGATTCACGGTGTGTGATCCCGTAAGCACTTGAAATTTGTTGAGCAATTGCGATTGCTTCATTCACTGTGATGGATTGCTCATTCATATTCAATTCATACAGAAAGATGTTTTTGGAGTGTACTTTGTGGATAATTGGGGTGTAGATTTTATGGCTTGAGTGATGACATCACCAATATCAATGAGATTTCCAATTGTCAATTATGGAGAAACGTGGGATTGTATCATTTACATTCTATATTGAATGTTGGATGGATTTGAATTGCGAACCATATGCACCAATTCTGTTTAACACGTATGTAGAAATTAGAATAATTTAGAGAAAGAATAGAGTGTGGAGGAATTTTATTGTTAGAAATTGTGGTGAAGTATACTACATAGCTATTATAGGATCACATTTGACTTTTGTAATTCATATTTTGAGAGATTGGATTCTTATTATACTTAGATTGTATTAGTTTGAGTGATTGAGATTCATTGAGACATCAATTGTTGTGAGTGAAATTCTTAACTTAATCATGATAAAGATGAAAGAGTTGAGAAAAACTATTCTAGAGGGTCATACAAAGAAACAAGCCATGGAGGACAAGATCTTTTTATTAGAAAGTGACAAGGTAGAGAGAGAAAGAGTTGGTGAGATGGAAGTGGAAAATCCAATACAAGAGACTCAATCCTAACCACAAGCAACTCCTATTGACAACGAAGAGGTAAATATGAGACGACTTCAAAAGATGGTAGATCAAACAAATCTTATACTTTGTATGGGAAAAGCATATAAGATACAAGTCTACAAGAGAAATAGAACCATGAGAGTTTTGGAGGGATGGATAATGATGATGAATGTACATCTATCATTTTTTCATGTTTCTGATTTTACTGCATGAATATTCATGTGGTCTTATCTCATAAAGAATGCTCTTACGTGATACACTCTATGAAAACAAACGTTTTTAGAATAAATTGCTTCTATTTCATGGAGTGGGATGCAAGAGAGGCTTCTCCAAAACTTTCAAGTGGTGGATTTACTTCAAATCGCAATAATGAAGTTGTGGGAGTTGAAGTAGAAACGAGATACACATGAATACATTGAAGAATTTTGTGATCTTCAAGTATCCATTATGGATATGAGTTGAACAAAAGCCTTGGATGTCTTCAAACAAGGCTTGAAAGAGAGGAGGCAAAAGGAGGATCATCATTGTCTTGCTATTCCAAGAGGAGTAATCCACACTGAAGGAAAGAGCAAATTAGCTCTAATACCATTGTAACACCAGAGAAGTGAGAGCAAAGCACTTGAATAGCTCAAGAACTCTTAAGTTGAGAGATAACCTTAATGGTTTCTCTTTTTCCATATATAGTCCTCAAAAAGATACAATATATATAAGGTTCCATAACCATCATTCATCTAACTCCTCGTGGATCGATGACGTGGTGGACATCATTACGAGCGCACAAATTGCTGATGTGACATCTACTAATAGTCAACTCAATACTATTTGTCTTCACCTTGGGTAACCTCTATTTTAGTTCTCATTAGCTAAAGATGATTACACAATGTATTACATCTTCTATCTCTAGTGTCGATGGAGAGGAGATTTGGGATATTGATATTGATTCCAAAGTGACAAGAAGAGAAAGACGTAGGGTGTGGAGGTTTGCGAGGGGTTTTAGAAACTATTTTACCTTGAGTATGTAGGTTTTTACAAAAAGTTCGACGATTTGGATGGAAAGCTAGACAACTTATTTGAGTATGGAGAGATGGCAGCGTTTGTGTTGTGCCGCCACTTCCTTCTGAAAGAACACAGTTGGTCAAACATGCTCATGAAGAGTTAGATCATTTTGGAGTGAAGCGGACATATGGCTTACTTCAAAGTACAGTTTGTGGACAGATGTACGGTATGTGATCGTGTTCAAGCATTATTCAATGTCCCTAGATCACAATTACATCCTCTACCGATTATGAGATTTGGTTATCATTGGAGCTTGAATTTTGCAAGACGTCTACCATTGATTATACGATATCATTGATATGTTGGTCGTGATGGAGTATTTTTCCAAGTGGATTGAGTTGATGGTATTGTTTAACAAATCAAATGAAGGAATAGTTTATGCGTTCTTAGCTTCGGTGCTTAGCCGATTTGGTGCACCATTGGAGGTATTGAGTTTTTGGACAAATTTCAGACATTGTGTGATCAAGTATTGATCGATCATCATACCAACTCAATCAAGAGATTATCTTGAGGCTCATGGTCTAGTAGAGAGAGTTGTTCAAACAGTGAATAGAGGATTAAGAAAGTTTGGCTTAGAGAAATATCATATGGGAGACTAGAACATCCAGCTACCATGGTTGATCATGGGTTATCGATTTAGCTTGCAAGCATCTCTAGCATCATTCTCATCATACTTTTATTCTATGGTAGAGATTCAAACTTACATAACTCTTTTGCATATTAATGCCCATGGCATTTGAGAACCTGGTTATTGCTTAGCATAAAGATACTTTGGGTTATGTTACCATCCGAGGAGGTGGATATTGAACTTCAATTCACATATTTCATATTGATGATTACGTTTACTTGCATTATAGTGTTTATGGCATTGATATCATTGGTTTTACCTTATGGAGTTTTGGTATTAGAGGTTGTGATGATGTGATTTGGAAAGATTATGTTTATAATTGTGCGACATCTTACCTTCCAAACATTGATGACACCAAAGATCCAAGTTTGGTAGTTGTGCAAGCAGATTTGAGATGTATGTTAAGTGGATCAGTTGGTAGAGCATCCAATATATTGATTTGTGATTCTTGTTTGACTGTTACATGGTATTGATTGCAGACATACGACTAACAACGGGGCATTATAGCACCCGGCCTCTTGATATTAGTCTCACGAAGGGCACATCATGTTAATGGATTAGATGACTACTTGGTGTTAGAGAGAACTAATAGCCAGTTAGGGGGCAATTGTGATACACTTGTGTTGATGTATGACAATCTATGTATGATGTGACAATGAAGTATGTTATGATGAGATATGTATGTGCACGACATACATTTCTTGTAGCCTAGAAGCAAATCGAATAGGCAAATTGAACACTTTTTATATGTTTGCGGGTGAGAATACCAGTTTGACAGATCACTCACTTGCATAACGGAGAAATATTTTTCCATATATGAGTGGAATGCGCCAAAAGAAGCTAGTCCACATTAGGGATGACGAATGGCCTTCCAAGGAAACAAATATGAGAACCTTTCAATATACAAAAAATGATATATATGTATATATATCATGTGAAGAGAACTTTTTTAAGTAACTTAAAACAGTTCTCTTAAAAATGTTTTAAGTTACTTTAATATCATTGTCAAATCCACGATAATATTTCGACATATATCAAAGATTTTTATTTCACAGAATACTGTATTATTATCTGAAATGCTAATACCCTCAAATTTTAAACTTCAAGTCATTGCACATGTGGACTAATTTGTGTGCATAGGAGTGGCTGCAAAAGCAGCAAAGTTTAGGGATAATAATAAAGAGATCAATTAAATATATGAGATGCATTGGTTACAACTGGGGATAAGGTAATAATTACTTACAATAACAGGGATATGTTTACATCAGATTTTGGAATGTGATTGTGTGTTGAGATGAAGATGGTATGGGCAGGGGATGCACACACCTTAGTGAACAGTTTGGTTCGCACACCAGTTGGATGGAGTGTAATAACCGCTCGGGGTAAAACTAATTTTAGGTTACTGTCCTTGTTTAGTGGCAGGTTGCATTATTCGATTTTGGGGTCCCAATACAGATGTTCTCGTTAAGCAAGCAAACTTTGTACAAGAAGGAGAGGACTGATTTGACGTAGAGGTCACTCCATCTAAATTGAATGGTATGCTTGAGGAATGTTTCTGAATCCTTAACGTTGGCAAGTTTCCACATAAACACTTATTAGAAGTAGCACTCAGATTTGGTTGTGACGACAGAACAGCGTCTAATCTCTACATATGGTCATATAGCGTATATCTTGTGATAGATGGGAGATGCCGTCCCTGAAGACATGTACCAATGTTCAAGGTTCATGAACGAATGTTCGTGACTTTGCATCCTGTACAATCGATCGTCAAGCGTCTCCACTGGTCCAGCTGGGTCGGTGGTTTCATTTTAACTATCTCGTTGTCAAGGAGCATCTTCTAAGTACACGTTCTATAGCCGCCTGCTCCTCTGTGGACCCTTCTGGAAGTAACGGTTTAGCTGGGATTTGATGTGGTTTCCTGCATGACTTAGTCCATTTAACTGATTCGTGCATATTCCTGTTATCTATGCCAACGTTGACATGTATATTTGAAAATGCGAAACAATAGGTAACAAAAGCATCAACCAAGACCTCCAGATCGACGAAAGCGCAGTCTTGTGTTTTTTGTTTTATGCACGCTCAAATGAGGTTCGACTGTTTGGTCTCTCAAGCTCGTAATTTACGATGAGCCATTTTTGCAGGATAAAAAGTAATGAAAATTTGTTAACTGTAAAGATTTATACAAACCACTCCTATGCATATTACTTGACGATACATTAGCTCGATTCAGCCTAGGATATCAGCAGTATTATATGGTCCCATATAAAAATGAGGAAATTTCCTTGACTAAATTTCCTGACTCTTATAGTCAAAGAAAAACAAGAACCCTTCTTTTTTATATATATCCGTACATTTCATTATTCTCAAACATATGAGCATCTTTAACTGATTATATATTTTACATATGAACCTTTGCCTGAAAATAGTTATAAGGTAGATGTTAGGGTAGGCGCTTTTTACTTTATGAAAATACATGAAATGTCCATAAGAAGTTCATATTTTCGGCTGAAAAGCCCTATTGTAGCTTGTTATATATCTATATGAGATATAAATTCAAAAAGAAATTTTCTTTGGGAGATCCTTTATTTCAAACTCATATATAGCTGCTATTTGGTAGAAGAATGATCAAACTAGGAAGAGCATGTTGGACACCTGGGTAAGATGTTTTACCACCGTCTCTATATTATATCATTTTTTTTGGTCCTAAAGATCTATTGTAAATAGATTCATTTGGTCTACATTATACTCCTAATTTTCCTTCCTTTCTCCACATATTCAGTTATGGGTACAATCATATCCTCCCACATGCTTCACACACATACATGATATTTGGAATCCAGTTTTTTACTGCTTAGTTCAACTGAGTCTAGTAGATTGTTCCTATTATGTTGCTTCCAGAAGGAAGTTTACATCAGTCAAATTATGTTGACTATGATCCTCAATCACAGGAGAACAGATTCATGAATAAAATCGCATGTGGAATCTATTTCTATCAATATATACTCTCTGCAGGATCTAGAAGTAAGGATGCTTTTGCTCAGAAGCATTTATTTTGAAAAGCACACCTGACTTCACTTAGTAAGTTCGAAAAATGAAATCTGGAACGGTTCATATATTTTATAGATTGATCACATGAGAGTATCTGCGATTCCAGTCCACGGACTTTTACTAGGCATGGAGGGAGAGGAGAGCTGCATGTGTTCAATGTGTTGGAGCACGCGTTGCTGAACCTTTTCATACTAATTCCAATGATTGTCTACAGAAACATAAACTCTTTTCCGTACATGAGGAAAGGGGAGAACAAAATTTCTTCTTGAAGTACACCTCGGGAACAATTCTTGAAATAATGTGGACCTTCCACTATATTTTACCCAGAATTTCGTTGAATCTGTAGTCAATGGACGTAAGGTTTCAACAGCTAAATGGACTCCGCTGACAATTACCACACGTCCCGCTTCACCGTCCTCCATTAACTTTAACTTCGTTAGCTGAAGGTTGCAACCCGTGATAATACCTGGTACGAGGGAGCGTGCGCCTTTTAACAGCAAGGCGCGGTCCAAAAGCCGTACCTGGTAGCAGGCAGGCACCGCTTGTTTATTCGTGGTGAGGCGAAATTGACGCTGCCGTAGTTTTACGAGGAGAATATGAGAAGTGGACGCGATCAACTATTCGAAACAGTTCAAGATCGTCCATCGTGCATAAATCGTTCCGCAAAAGGTTCGATCGCGCGGTGTGCGAGTTTAAATGTCTAACCAGCGAAGCAGAGGTTCGAGTTACTTTTTGGATCCTAGTCACTAACGGAACATGGTTGATAGGAGCTCTCTTGACTCGTACGATAGAAGCGTTTTGAGGGAGGAAGTAACGACCTATTTGGGAATAAAGAAACCGGACACAATAAATAACAAAGAATATGCGAAACTCCATCAAGGATGAAACCAAACCAGTAACATGGGGCACCTAACTATCTAGGTTAAACTGTCTATAAATCTAACGTGATTGTTCTCATACGGAGAACACAAGGTAAAGCTCTCTATAGATCAATGGTGTGACGCTCATCAGAATTTGATGTTTACTTCGTATCATTTTTTCAAATGAATTATTCTTTTTGAGATATGAGAAATGGGACATTGTGCAATTCACATCAACTACGGGCCATCAATGATGTCGCGCTTGATCGGAGTTTGATGTTCATCTCTGTATCATTTCTTCATGATCACAAGCTGTTTGGACCATGAAGCTCAATAGGGGACAACTTGTTGCATTTGGACAAAGTTCCAACACATTCTCAATGTCTAGCCTCTACAGAAATTACAACATGGGCTCATAGTCGCAATCACGTTCACGTGGTCGAGTTTTTTTTTCTCTTTCGTTGGGTTTGAAATAAGCGAGAGATATGGGTCCAACCTTCTGCAAAGCTATTGGTATCGTTTGACATTCTCGAATCTGCTTGTTTGGAACATCTGAACTGAACATCCACACATCTCGACAAGGAGAAGCCGATTTGGTCAAAATTGGTGATGTTGTCATCGATGTTCCGGATAATGGAGTCGCTAATCTGAAGGCCAGGCATAGTAAACGTATTGCATTATTTTACCAGCGGAGAGCACTATAAGTCAGGGGAGAAATAAATTGGGTCGACCACATGGTGATGCAATTGCGATCGTCATCGACGGTGCATGCAATGAATAGAGGACTAGCTACAAGGAAGCAAGTCCGAGTGCTGCGCGCGCAGGGCAGGAATCAGCAGTAGAGCAACATGAACAAACAGTATAAAACGAGGAAGATTCAAACTAGGTATGAGGCAAGTGCAAAAAGTAAATTGCTCCGACTAACCCACGGTCATTCGTCAGTGCAGTCCCTAGTTCCTGGACTGAAGGATGTGGAATCTTGTGCAATGCTTTCTGCTGTGTTGTCGAGGAGACGAGAAGATTCTGCGCAGCGCAAGTCCGTAAGATTCTCAGAGACTCGTTCGGCACAGAATGATATTATTTCGGAAACGGAGAAAGGGTAAGGAATCGGAGGGAGTGGGCGTGCTACGGGAAGGGATCCAAGTGAATTCGGACTCAAAAAGAGGCAAAGCAGTGGTCAGAGAGCACTCCAAGGCACTGGGAAATTGGTGGGACCGAGCCTCCAAGGGCACGGGAACGGTGGCTAGTGCTCATAATGACGAGATGAAATAATCTTTCTGCTTTACTGATTCTTTCTCTCCTCCTCTGCTCTGCGTCCATGGAGTCCAGTGGCTCCACCTTTTGCAGGTCCAGACTCCATAGCCCTCTGACAACGGGGGCTGGGCAGGGAACCCAGTAGCCGGTACTTGGTAAAGTCTCCCAAAAGATTGGAAAATCACTGTTACAAGTCCCTCGTCATTAATAATGACTCGCTTTTCTACTTAATTACCTCGTGACTCACCACCTGCTCACTGCTTTATTTACGGTCGTTGTCAAAACTGCACTACGGTATGACTGCTGGCTCGGCCTACAGTAGAACCTACTACGTTGCCTACAGTCGGTACTACTGGCATGGTTGTTGTAGGACCGGAAGAAAGTGCGTGGGAACTCTCTGTTTTCCCATTTCTTCCTTTGTATTCTAGTCGGATCGTGCACTGCGGGACCGAGTCCGTTCCTGGGAATCCCGTCCGTCAGTACGCCGGCTGGATTCCAACCTCTGTTACTGGCGTTGATACTACTACGACGACTACCTAATGAACTCCCAGGCTGCAGCATCCAAATGAGGGAGGCGAAGGCGGAGTGAGGCGGGGATTGGATCCATTGGACCGTGGACGGACATGTAGTGGAGCAGAGGGAGGCTTCCACCGAGAAGGAAGACATGCCTTCCTTTTTCTGACAGTGGAGGCTTCGCGAGGCACCGAGCAGATTGGAATTGGCAAGTGCTGGATTTTCCAAACTGGCCGGCATATCGAGCACCGCTGGCTGGTTGGCGAGCGTCGGAGCGCCCTGCCTTTGAGTGAGCGAGAACAGTAGTAGTGGGGCGGCGGGGTCCACCTCCACCTCCAGCAGCAGCGTACGTGTCTTTCTTCTAACCTGGACGATTCAGGGACCGGTTCAGCGACCCCGGGCGGGCGGGCGGGCGGGCGGGCGGGCGGGCTGGCTTGGGTCTTGATCGCTTGGGCTTTGGGGCAAGGCAAAGCTGCTGGCAGCGCTGCACTGCCGGGGACAGGAGCGCCTTGGGAACGAGCGAGCGAGCGAGCGAACGCGTGCTGGGGAAAGAGGACAGCCGAGGACAGCACCTCCTTTAGAGAGAGCTTCTTCTGTCTTCGTCCTCCCGCTCTCCAGCGTCCGCATCTGCTCCGTCCCCTTGCCAGGGGTTGATCTGGACGTCTCTGCTCTGCGCTCGCAGATTCCACCTTTCATCCCCTCGTAGTCGTCGTCGTCGCCTAGAATCTATACAAGACCTGTCGACGGCACCTGCAATAAACACATTCTCTCCTTCGCATCAAATCTCCTCTTCACCTTCCGTCTTCCCTTCCCTTCCCTCACTTTACTTCACTTCCTGTCCTCTTCGTTTCAACGCCCTGTGTATTGCTCGCACGCGACATCCTTCCGCTCGCCTCAAGCCTCCTCAGGAGTCCACGTGCATGCCGAATTTGTCGATTGATCGTAACATGGGATTCTCAGCATTTTTCACTCGGACTGCTGTGTGGATGGCGATTCTGCACCAATTGCACCAAGTGACTGCGTTCCCGTTGCATGCCGCAGCTCTGAACGACATCCCAACATACTCTGGTGAACACTCTTCTTCCGAAATTCCTCTAGTCGTCGTCGTCTCGTCGTCTCATCCCATTTTAGTAGTATCGAGTCTGGAACTCTCCTCGAGTTTGCTTCGTTCTGTTGTAGAACCCAATGAATTTTCCTCGAATTGGTATTCCTCATGGATATCATCTGTAGCCGGGTTTTCTTGAGTATTTCGCTGCTATAGAGTCAAGGAAAACGAATGAGCTGCCGGAATAAGTCAGAGGTGTCAATTTCGCTATGTAACTGTAACTGCCAGTTCTCTGGTCAACTTCGCCAGAGAAAGACACCAACCGAAAGCACTCTTTCAGGCACTATCCAGGGCAACACGCTCTGTCAGCTCTTTCGGTTCTCGAGCGTCAATTTTGAGGTTTCTCTGCCAAAGTACTACTCTGAGGACAGACCTGCTTGCTTGTCTTCAACTCAATTTGGAGACATGGCATCCTACAAGAGAGTGTTCACTGTGCTCGGTCGTGCGCCACTGACACCGGGCTGGCCAATTGAGAAGAATTACCATCTCCTTTTGGTCTTGACAGCAGTTTTCCAGGCCCGTCAATTCCGCAGGCTTTGAGGGAATTCTTATTCTCGGGAATGTTAACTGCTGTACTCTTTTATGGACACAGTCATGTGCATACATCAAGTCAGTACGCCTCCTCTTCCTCTCAAGTAGGAAGGGCCTTGCAGGTCCCGGATTTTATAGGTAATATATCAGTTTCCTCGATGAAGCTGCTCTTTCTCTAGCGCTCATGACATTCAGATGGATACCTTCCCAACATTACCAAGATAGTTTAAGAAGACGTCCAGTTAAAGACGTCCTTCATTTGTTCTTACCCTTCAGTCCATCTTGGCGAACTCCGGAATCCCTCTTCTATCATCGCTTGAATGTAAAAATGAAACATATTCACAAAAGATTACCCGTACAGATTCAGGTATACCTTGTCTTTGCTTTGCTTCTCAATCTGCTTCACAACGCTGAAATTCTATATCTGCTGTGCTTACGATGTGCAGACAGCACCGATAGAGAATGGCGCATGCAGGTGGATGCTCATGTGAAAGAACATCTTGCCACCATTCTTCGAGATGAGGCCGTAAACAGGCTAGACAAGTTAGGAAAGGTGAGTTTCTGGTTACTGTCTGGGAATATGTGAGTTTGTAGTTATTCAACGAGACAACATCTCTTGAGGGTGCTGTTACGATTCCTAGAAGAAATTGTTTTCCGGCTCTCCGTTTCTCACGTCCGCACGTAGGCACTGCTTCCTTTCTAGATCGAGTTGTCCAGTTGAAGAGCATAACCGACTTCTTGGCACTAATTTTTCTTGTCGTCTCTCAGGTGAGTGACTCGCCAGAATATTTACAAAGGACGTTCATGAGCCCGGCAGCTCTACGGGCCGGACAACTCATTCGAACGTGGATGTCAGACGCCGGACTGTTTACGTGAGTAGACAGAGATTTTCCTTCCTCTGTATGACTTGTGTCTCAGAACCATATATTAGGTCTGAGTCACCCGTATATTCTGTCGTAGAACTTGTGGGAAGCTGTGTGATACATTTTTCCAAACAATTTCGTCCTCCGCGGATTCTGCGGTTCTAGATCATGTCTGACGAACCCTGTGTATTTTGCAAGTAATTACTTGATATCCCTTCCTGAGTTGTATTGAATTTGCTAGAGCCATAGTCTGACGTAAGTTGGAATTGCAGTTGGATCGATGACATGGGAAATGTGCATGGGCGCTTCGATGGAACGAATTCATCTGCCCCAGCTCTTCTCATCGGTTCCCATATGGTGCGTAAATCTATCATTTCGAGAGCTAATCTATCTTGGGAGTCCTCATGAGCCTTTGAAAGGGATTCCTCTCTTTGGTTCTAGTCAAAGCAATTTCATGAAATTCGAAACCCTCATTGTTTATAATACTAGGCGAGTGATAGGGATTGATGGGATTCTCAAGGGGTGCCAAATGTTATCAAGAGAGACGTCTTGATTAATCTGTTATGCGTTCGTACAGGACACTGTGATTGATGCAGGGCGTTATGACGGAGCATTGGGTGTAGTTTCTGCTATTGCTGCCGTTAAAGCTCTACAAAAGAGTGGCAGATTGATGGAGTATCCCCGACCTATTGAGGTAACCACGTGCGTATATTATGTCCTGACATTTGTTGTGAACACATTAAAATGTATTTCGTGCGTACATCCGCGAACAATAATTTGAGCTCTCAAATTGTTTGTTTCATTTGGATGCAGATCATCGCTTTCAGTGACGAGGAAGGGGTGCGATTTCAGTCTACCTTCTTAGGAAGTGGTGCAATCGCTGGAACTTTATCACCTAATCTGCTACAAGTGAAAGACAAGAGGTAAGAACAAAGCGATAAAACCGATTACTTTAATCAACAAAAGTAGTATGCCGCCGCTGACATTGGTAATCTGTACCACTTTGGTCTGTAGTAGAAAGTTTTGAGGTCCTGGTTGGAACATAAATGCTTCACTATGATCTTCCACTTAGTATCTCGATTCTTGTCCCAGGGGTGTGACCGTATCTGCAGCTCTGCAGAAGCTTTCGTTTCCCGGAACGAAGGAGAGTTTATTCAACTTGAAGTACGAACCAGAATCTGTCTGGGGCTATGTTGAGGTAAGAACTTGATGTCACAGATTCTAAAGTCTAGGGTGCCGTACTGTTTCAAATCAGATTCTTTGGTACAGCTACTACAGTAAAGGTTGTGTTTTGTTTGAGTTCAAGATCGTGGTTAGAAGAGCGAGGTAAGATCTATGTATTTTACCCGGCAGTTATTGAGGTAAAATTTTGAGTTCCTCGAAATTGACAAAAGTTGTTTCATCGGTGCAGGTCCACATCGAACAGGGTCCCGTCCTCGAGAGCAAAGGCCTGCCTCTGGGAGTTGTGGACGCAATTGCAGGACAAACACGTCTAAGAGTAAGTGCCTTACTTTCTTGGGAAGACGAAGAGCTCTTTTTAAGTTCGCAAATTTGAGAAGCTTTTTAGAATTCCATTTGATAGGCTCGCGAGTAGGCGTAAGAGTATGGGTCGTTGACCCACTAATTCCCAAAGTAAAACGTATGGTATTCATTCACAGACGATTTGAAGAATCGCTACTTATTATAGAAGCCTTGCTGGCAGCAATATGCATCGTGTGAATGGTTTCGAAAAGCAATCATTGTCGATTGCTGAAGCATTGCGTCTAGCTTTTCGAAGACTGTCGTCAGCGCAATTGACGACGCACATCTGAGAGATTGTAAACAGACTTTCAAGATGAAGTTTTACCCATCTTTGTACACACGTGGTGCGCCTTACGCTTTACTGGGGATGAGGTCTGTTGTATTCATAATTTCAACCTGACGATTGAAGTTACTTACGAGCTTGACGGGATAATTCAGGTGAGTATGAAAGGATCAGCGGGTCATGCCGGTACGGTTCCCATGGCAATGCGCAAAGACCCTATGCCTGCAGCGGCACAAGCCATTGTGGCCATAGAGGAACTCTGCATCCGACCTCAGCAAGGTGGTAGCCCAGCAACAGTCCCTAGACCTACAGCTAATAAAGGAGGTGCTCTCGTGTGCACAGTTGGCGAGATCGCATCCTGGCCTGGCGCTAGCAATGTGATTCCCGGAGAGGTGGGTATACTGCTTCTAATAACTTCTTCATTGAAAATTTACTCGGGGGGATTTCGAAAGAAGTATATGTGCAACGTGCGAACTCGGAGTAGCTCTTTTTTCTCATGAACTTTCACCAGTCTTAATGCTCTTGTCTTATGGGTTTCCCAGTCAGTGCTAGTTTTTCTCTTACAACAAGTCCCTCACAATCGATTCTGTTCGTTATTCAGGTCACATTTTCTGTAGATGTGCGAGCTAAAGATGATAATGTTCGCGAACTTGCTGTTCTAAACATGGAGCTTTCGATTCATGAAATTTGCCGAAACCGTGCGATTGCATGTACTATCGAGCGCAAGGTAACGCTGCTAACTAGCAAGATATAATCAATGACTCATTCAAACATGCTCTAAACTATGGAATGATGGATGATGTGATGCCCCAGAGTTGTTTGTATAATATACAAACAACCCTGGGGCACACCATCGACACACCTTGGGGCAGCCCCTGGTGTGTGATAAGTTCATGGTTGCTTTCAAGCAGGGCAATGCATGGAGATGAATACCTGTGAGAGCTATGGTGTTTCCAGGTTGAAAAATGCTTCAGACAATCCAGATATGACTTATTCAAACATTTGCAATGCATCATTTTGAGGATTCATAATTCAATCTTGTGACAATTTACTAATCTATGTGTTTGCGAAACTTCCTGCAGAACGAAGCAAAGACTGTGGAATGTGATAAAGAGCTTATTGATAGGTTGAGTGTATCAGCGACTGCCGCTACCAATGAACTCTTCTCTCTAACAGGAGTTCAAACTACCAATCAGGAACCTGTACCTACACTTTCAAGTGGTGCAGGCCACGATGCGCTGGCAATGGCACAGCTAACGAAGGTAATTCTAAATACGTCCAATATTCTAAACAATACGGAATGTAGTCTTGTGTGGTAATTTGTAGTCGATGCATACGTTGGCTTTGCGATTCCAATGTCGAGTGATTCAAGGTTCTCTTCAAGAACTTGTTCGCAAAAGCCTGTTCGTTCTTTTGAAGTCTATTATTTAGGTACTGTTCGTACGCAGTGCGAATTGCTCACCAGTACATATTCGTACCGAAGGTTAATTGATGAAATAGTACTGAAATACTGTCTCCACCAATTTCAGGTGGGAATTATGTTTGTACGATGCACTGGAGGAATAAGTCATTCCCCGGAGGAACATGTGTTGGATGATGACATTTGGGCTGCAGGTCTGGCTCTACATTCTTTCCTTGAATCAGACTTGCCTGCAAGCTTTAGTGCCTAGGTCCTCCAAGACCTGTGATAGCAAATTGTAGGCAGTCTCTCAAATTTTTGTCAGTCTTCTTGCTGACTTGTACATAGCAATTGTATAGACTTTAGCATGACACTTCGCACAAATTAGGGACCGTAATCAATGCAAACTGAAGTTTGCTGGCCAGAGTGGATAACGTAGTGATGCATGCTAACCCCACATACATGTATCGATTATCTATCAGAGCAAACTAAAGTTTGCCAAACAGGTTCAACAGTTCAATGGTCACAGCTACCCTCATCTCGCATACATAGAACCTTCTAAGCAAACTGAAGTTTGCTAAAGAGGTATGGTATGGTATGTGCAAGTTCAACTTCATGAAACAGAAAGTATATATCCACCAACGCAAATTCAAGGTAACTGTTCAGGATAACTATTTTGTACCGCAAGCTTTTTCAAACCAGTGGATTGTCAGGTCAATCAGGAACTTACACGTTCTAAACAGTATGACAGTACATAGATCTGCAACCTGTACGCAAATCAAATTTGTATATATATAAGTGTGACAGAGTATGGTACCAATTTGTGGTACTCTCTTGAAGAATCGATAAAGTTTACTGAAGTCTTGTCAACTCAGTGTTTCTCAATCGGGAAAAATTCTTGGTGCTTTGACGGTTCACATTACGTATCTATCTATTGTTTTCACAGGAAAGTGCTCTTCAGAATTTGTGATGTATACTAAACGTTTTTCTGGATATGTTCTTGTTCTCCTCTCACCTGAAAATCTTTTGCCCAAATTTTGACCAGCTTAGTTACGTATCCTATGCTTCCGTGGAGTCGGAGTGAGGAATCGTGAGCTCATAGAGTTTAGCCTTACTTTCACATGTATCATACCTTCGCATTGCGCAGCTTGTAACCTGCGAACGAGGGCTGATATCATATCCCTCGAATGATATGGATCACGCCTACAGACCAAGAATAAGCCAAGCCTTGTTCATGCAAGAATTTGGTGTTGAATAAAATTTGAATTTACCCATCTGCATGCGATGAGGAGTGCGTAACTCATACATTATGCAAATTAAATGTCATCGGAACCTAAAAAGCGAGGGCCTTAAACAAAGTGAGCTCCGTTTGGATAAAGATGAGTCCATCGAACTTTTTCATTTCAATGACATTTCATAGACCATGCACAGATTGAACCATATTAATTACACTCATTATATTTTATGTGTATCCTAGTGTTCCCTAATTGTGGTGGCCTAGGGATCACACTAAAATTGGGGAGTATCTCTACCAATTCTTGCGGGGAGACTGATCCAATACTCATCTAGCAACGATCGTTGTAATCGCATCCTCTATACAAGTCATACCATCTAACCACAGTATGCTACAGTAGTTTCTTATGTTATGGGAGATAGGCGATATCACCGAGGATGTCGCCTTGGTGATATAGCCTGTCTCCCATAACATATGCTTAGTTGCGGGAGGCTGCCACCTCCCCCAACTAAGGATACTTTGCTAGTATAGTATGCCTCCCCCAAGTCACATGATCTGAGTCGGGTCATGCACACCTTTTTTGGTTATATTGTTCACCCGTGCACATCAAAGACCCTAGTGTGTCTGCGGCATTCACATCCCACTATCATATCCGAGCCTTTCAACTTTTTCCTCAACTTCCAACTAGACCAACATCTTGATATTGTTCATTCTCATCTTGCCTCTGCACTCATTCAAGACCTTGGTTTTTTGCCAGAATATCTCAGGCCTAGTCTTTGAACAACTTCTTAATGTTTTTTTGCTTGATGAGTTGGGTTTAGGGTTTTATTTCTTGCATCAGTTCTGTCAATTTTTTTGCATATAGTAATGTTTCTACCATTTTCACCTTGTATCTTAGGTGAATCTAGTCTTCTAGTCTTGTCTAAGACAACCACTTGTGTTTATATTATTGTTATTGATGATGTGTTTCTTTATATAATTTTTTATGCAATATATCTAAAATGTGGTACATGGTTATCTCATTTTTCGGCAAGAGTTTTTAATTTTTTCACAAATTCTGTAATGGTTTTTTTTATCATTGGGTTCTCAACAAATCAAATGAAGAAAGAGGCCTAATCTGCTTCTGCTTGCCGCTACTAACAGATTCTTTAGTATTGCGATATATTCCTTTTGCACTAATACTCCTCCGTGATACTCTCGGATGGTGCGAGTCAATTTTTGTATGCATTTGTGCTACTTTGGGTGCACATCCAATTGGATGGTTATCGCCACGCCACTAGACCAGACACTCAATGGACTGCAAATCCTTTGTGAGGAGGAATGTGTGAAGGTCTCTTGACACATGTGACCCTCGCACCGTATGTTATAAGTACAGTAAGTATAGATTCTTCACCAGAGGCAAACGAAAGCATTAATAGGATGTTCGCGTTACTAGTCTTAGAGTCTTGTCTTAGAATGCGTACCTGGCATGCGCATCTACAACTAGTGGTCAATCTAAAATGTATACTGCAAAGAAGGTCTACAACTGGTGATCAATCTGCAATCTAAGAAACTGATCTAAAAGGAGGTCCTTCGGGCTTCAGTGTCTCATGTAATTGTCAAACACCTTGACAGTATTCCCTCCACCTGCCATGTAAATTTAGCTTATTCCTTTTCCTTCGTTTTCCCCTCATTCACCTCTACTTCCAACTTGCTCACCAACGCAGGAATAATCATAAATCCTTTGATATTCATAAGTTAGAATATTACAACCCAGGCTTGACAGTGACTGAACCAGCTATCCTTACAATAGCTCGTGGACCAAAATGGTGTTTAGGAGTTCTTAGACAAATTCACCTGTTTATCCTCTCCAAAGAAAGATCTCCGCCTTTCCTTGAACCAATTTTAGCTGTGGCCTGAATGGTGCTACCGAAGAACGTTCGCAGTTGTAAATCTTCCCACGAATATGCACAAGTCGACGACCTACAGCTGTTTCTCACGCGTTCTCACTTTCAAGCCCATCTAGCAATCAGCACTACTCATGTGCTCGGCTCAGTAGCAGGATGGATTCCGATGGAATCTGTGATGACAGGAATTGGCCTTTTAGAGAATGTATGATTACCTTGAGCCTGACAAGTGCTGTGACTGCTGTCCTGTAGTACCCCAAGAAGACACTAGTTATCCACTGTCAGCACGTTTGCTTTCCATAATTTCCACCATCAATGACTTGATCATTGATGATGGAAATTACAACCTCCTAAGAGGAATTTAGAAGAACCATTTACGATCTTGTCACATTCTGCCGATGTCCTCTCCGACACGTGTGGAAGAATGACTGACTCCCCTTTCACTGCCATCTATACCCATCAAACGTTATCACAGCATAGATATCCGTCCTACGGAATGTTAGATCGAGAAAGAGAACTTAGAGAAAGACAAGTCTTGCAACAGTCATTACAGTCATGTATTATGAATCTCGCGGATTCTAACGTTTTGTGTGTTTGCACTGTGAGGCCTCTACCATCACCATATACACTACGAGTATACGATCCAGATAAGGATAAGTCCAGCTGAGAGAAAGTCCTTCTCGCAGTATAGTACGGACGATACCCTGCAGCCAAATTTTTTCCCGCCCTGGGAACAGAAATTTACTTGATGCCCCATTTTTACTGAGTCACATCTTTAGTACTGAGTTTATATAATCATACCGGCTCCATGGAACTGTAGAGGCGGTACCTAATGAGGTGTCTAGTCATGTTCTTGTAGATTGATACGAAGGCCTTCAATTTGGCCTGATTGCTTTCAAGCATTTGTCCCAATGCACTCAAGCGCTTTTACTCGCTCTCAAGTAAGGATCTTATATTTGCAAGGAAATTTACTTGATCTTCCCTTTATTTTATTTTTTTCAACAATATGGCAGAGTAAAATAGCAAAAAGTATGGAAAGACCCACGACTTGTACATGGATGAAACCAAAGTGGTCAAGATGGGGCTAGCTCCAATAGCATCACAAATGGAAATATATCCCATTACAACTCATATATATTAACTCTCTAGGTCAAACCTTCTACATACTACACATTTGAAGAATCATCACCTATCACGATTGCACCAACCAGTGCTCTTTGTAGAATAATAGATACACAAGATGAATAAAATAAACTACACAACATGCTAAAGAAATTGATACCCCAAATCACCAAGTATGGTAGGCTCTTGTACACTCTCTCATGACAATGTCAAAGTCGGCCTTGATAGCTCCATATAACTCCAAGGCTAGAGGAACAAAGAGCAGACCTCTCTGCATATCCCTATATTTGAAGACTTTGGTTATTGCCGCTCCTCTTTTCGCAATATGTTATATTTGTATATCCGAGTCGACTGCAAGGCATATCAACTCTCCCTACATTGAGAGGTGGATAACTCACAATGGTATCCACCTCTCATGTCATAATAAACATCTCATTCCTAATGGCATCGTGAGTAGCTATCCTCTATATTCCAAATGGGCAACAAGTCATATCAATTGTAGCTGCATCTAAGGTAGTACCACATTCACAAGTGAGTAATGAAGATGCATATGGGTGGACCAAGCCAAGGCAAAACATACTCCTCTATAAAATGTAGCTTGTCTGATGCTACATTTGATTCTCTTTAGTCTTCCCTTTAGTTAGTTATTTACATTTACTAATTATACCTTTAGTATTGTAGTTTATTCACTCCAATTTGTCAGGACTCATCATGTGACAGTTTAATCTCTTATCACACTAATATATTCATTCAATCTTTCAAGTTTGAACTTGAAGATGGCTCGGATATCATTATGTTAAAAAAATTCTATTGTCAAAGCTTTAGACACTACTACCAAATACTTTACAATTCATACACTTGCAATTAAAGTAACAAAACTGTATAAAATTCATTTTGCTATCATTTTATATTTGATCTTTCTAACAAATCTACTCATTTCATTTTTTTTTCTAAAGTCTTTCACTTACGATAGAACCATTCTATATTACATTATTTATCCATTAGATTTTTGAAGAGAAAATGAATTTTTAATTTAAAATCTCATAATTTAATCAATTCATTTTATTATCGATACATTCAAATGATTAAATTATTAGAATTTAACATCTCATTACGTTGATATTTTCTAATATTAAATTAAGTTAATTTTTTTCATTCATTAGTTATTTCTTTACTTGCATGGTTTTTGGATTTTTTTTAAAGCTTTTATCCTTGGCCTCTTAGTAAGAAAAGATAAAGTATCACCTGTTCACATATGGACAAAAAATAACCAAGAATAAATTCATCCAAGCATATATAATTAGTGTTACAACTGCCAAATCAGTAGATTATCTAAAGAGAAAGTGAAAAAAAGGATTAATATCTCTAGTTTTGAACCTAGAATTTTTCTCAGGATCTTACATATGCTTTGGTATTTTTTGCATCTTGAAACAAAGATTCAATAGTATCAAAATAAAAAGAAAGAAATAGTATCAATTTTTTACTACAGTTCAAGACATAGTATTGCATGTCATAAGGGTTGTTTCTGCTCATGTTCACAAAAAACAGTTCATACTCTTACTTCAAGAACTTTGATATTAGTAAATTTCCTTTCTTTTCAAGAAAAATGAATTTTTATTGCATGCATGATGATAAGATAGAAATTCAACACTCAAGTCAATTACCCACAATATTAATTCTTCACTTCATTACCATATTCATATTCCTATCTACATGTGAATCTAATAAATATTGTGGTAATATGTAAAACATTTTTTTAACTATTATATGCAAAAGTAATGGCATATAATATATGTGTGTGTCAAGATAATATTCTCATGATAAATATTCCTTTATTTTCATACAAAACTTTGAATATCATGTTTAGGTTCTCTTCTAATGAAAATTGTATCTATAGGTTTAAATTTGCTTCAAAGTTATATTTTTAATTTTTTTGATGAATTTTTGTAAAATTACATTTTCTATAAAATTTATATGAAAATTTCGTAGATTAATGGATGACTATCATGAAATCATAAAAAAAATTTATTAATCTTTCAATGAAAAAAATGAAAATTTTCTGTCACATTCTTGACAAAGGTTATATACAAATGATGAAATAGTCTGGTTATGAAATCATACTACAGATATTTATTTATCATTTGCAATTAATCGTCAATTGTTGTTGATTTATCATATAATTTTTTGAGTTTTAAAATTCCTTTTTTTAGTTTTATTTGGTTGTTTGAAACAAAAGTATGATAAAATTTATGAGCTATGCAATGAAGACAAGAATATTAGACAAAAAGTAGATGGATGGTTATGAGATGGAATAAACTTATATGGACAAGGAGATTGTGTAAGAAAGTTATACCAGATTTTATAGTGTAATTAATCTTGGATGTATCACATCTAGATTCAGAGAACGCTGCAAGGTAGTTAATATCCGTCTATGATTATAAGTCATCAATACTCTGTCTTGCAGTCACCAGCAATTAAGACATTACTCCACTCTGGTCTTCTCTTCTAGTTTCTAATCTCAGAAGGTTTTGTTCATCGGAATCCTCGTTTACTCTCAAGTCTGCTTGTAGTTTTGTCGTCAATTATGCACACAAGAGGAACGTGAATGAGGGCCAAAGAGCGATGCATGTTTTGAACAAAGACCAAAATATTGGCCTTTGATCAAAATCAACCGGCCCCGGGCTGTTTTAAACTGGGTCGATACACCGTCTTCGGGTGGAGATGTACTTGTTCAGATTATTCTTCTACGTCATTTTCGTTGAACCTCATGTGGAGAATGATTTGTTCCGTTTGAATCCCACCGTAAACATTTGTGCTGCACTGTGCAACAGTTTGCCATGAACGGCAGCCAAGTGAATGAAGCTAGATTCTTGTAGACATTTTCAATGTTAACCGTCACCTTCAGATGAGTTCCACCGTGTGTGTATTTTCCATGCTTTCATTTTACTTAAAATCTGCCCGTGACATGCGATCTCTCTATCTCAAGCTACGACGCTACCAAACGGTTGTTTGCCCATGCTCAAGAACGTTTCTGCACTCTGAATTTTCTAATAGTGTCAATGGTTGAAATCGCGTGCATCTTGATGAAGTGAATCATTTAGAGCCCGGGTTGAAACTCAATCCTGAACATTAATCAGAGTGAAAATAATTCAGATGAGTAGGCGCTTAATCGTAAACAGATATCAGTAATTTTCGGGCGAATAAACGTGATGATGAATTTTAAAGAAAAATAAAATAAACACAAAATAATTCCAAATGTCATGTATTCAACAAGTCCATTACAAATTTTAAGGATAAATTCAGAGTATTTAATTCTTCTTATAATATTCCTAAGCAGAGAGAATCTTCTTTTTTCAATGACTATACTGACCAAAAGTGTTACGGCTATGTACCACTCCGAATTTATACAGTACCTTTTCAAGATCCCGTCCCCTATTTCTCCCATTTCTCTTATTATCGATGGATGAGACGGCACCTATGGCATTCTTGGCGAGTTGGGCGCTCGTTGCGCCTTTGTTATCTTCTCGATTTATGATCGCAGATAGACCTATCTTGGAGATATATGTGAGGGACGTGGATATGGGATCATTTCCCTTACATGTATTATTACAACATTCGAGAGATGCTTTACCACGGGAGGTACGACATGAGTTCCCATCTTTTTCCTCTTTGGCTACCGATTGGACTAGAGGTCTACAATCTATTTTGATGGACCGACAGTTTCAAGAGGCTCTATATTCACTCTTAGTGGATCCGGCCATTCCTCGTACTACTAGAGCTCGTCTACGCTCTTGCTCGAGCAAGGGTGCATGCTCGTGGATCTTGGTTCGACCATGCATCAGGGCTTTCCAACTCACCAGCTACTTTCTCCACATCGATGAGGTTCCGTCTTGGCTTGGTCCATCCATCTACATCTTCATTACTCACATGTGAGTGTGGTATCACTTTAGATGCAGCAGGTGTTCATATGACTCGTTGTACATTCGGAGGGCAGAGGATAGCTACTCATGATACCATTAGGGATGTGGTGTTTGCTATGGCCCGAGAGGGTGGATACCTCACATGGAGAGAGCGTTGGTATGCCTTGCAGTAGACTAGGATTAGGGCAGACCTATAATTGGTTAGGGAGGACCAGGTCATTGTGGTAGATGTGGTGGTTACAGATCCTACTAGAGACACAATTTCAGAGGGGGTGATCACCCATCCTCCAGGATAGACGGCAAGTGGAGCGGCAGCAGCCAAGGTTTGCAGAGAGATCACCTCTTTGTTCCTCTAGCTTTGGAGTTATATGGAGCTATGGACACCGACTTCGACATGTTCGTGAGGGAGTGCACGAGAGCCTACCATACTAGGCGGCATGGGGTATCACTCTCTTTAGGTTAGTGTATAGTCTATTTTAGGCAACGTGTTTCCATTGCTCTACAGAGAGCACTAGCTGGTGCAATCCATATGAGAGCAATCACGTTATGTGATGTTTCTTCAGATGCTCTGTTGTTTGTAGACCGTTTGACCTAGATAGTTGAGATATCTTAGGTGTTGTATGACATATTTCCGATTGTGATATTGAGGCCTAGCCCATGTTAACCGTTTGGTTCCATCCTTGTAAGCTTTGTGGGGGGAATTCCCATCCCTTTGTTATTATACTTTGTCTCTTTTCATTTCTCCCATTACCTAATACATTTTACGAGATGGCCCGTGGAGGGTTATGGGTAAGTTATGTAATCCACTAGTGTCTTTGGTACTACATTAACCCCATACATTAAAGGCCAGAAATCGCTCTTTGATAGTATGCGGATTCAAGTATTAAAAAAAAAAAGGTAACGCAGTTTCGATGTATTAGGAAGATGTAGGTTCGTGAATGGAAGTGAATGGTAACGACAATTGACAGTAATGAGTCATTTGAATTTGTTTTATCCCATTGGTTTCATCCATGTTACGACTTGATGGGGTCTTCCCATACTTTTTCTTCTGTGCTACTCGGTTTCGGAATATGTACTTGCACAGGTACATCTTCAATCATGGTACAATGCCTGGAACCCCATTTAACGCATTAATTGGGGCAGTGAAGTATGTGTACGTATGCACATTAAAGGAGGGTGTATCTAGTTAGTTTGAAATTATATAGTTTAAATGGTAGACAATAAGTTTGCTAATCCACTGGTAAGTTCTGTGATTCTTAGCTTATTTATACAGTAATTGAAACGGAGAGTTTTAGGAGAGTATAACCACGACCTCTCATTCAATTCCTTTTATTACCAACTGATTGAGTAGCGTATACGAACTCCTATACACGGAACGAATTCATTATGCGTGATTACATAGTGCTGTAAATTAGTGTCGCATGGCAATAGTATCATGCCAGAGGGGGCGGTTTCCGGTCACACAATCCACTTCCAGCAAATTACTTTACAACTCCGAGTGAAGTATACACGCACACCATGCCCAATCTGCGTGGCAAGCAGTTGCTTCAGAGTTCGGCAGCAAATGCAGCACTATCCCCATTCCATCGCGCGCCTCTCGCGTCCTCAAAGACATTGTCGGTTTGTGCGTACGTCTCACGTCCAGAAGAAAAACAGCAATTTCCGTCTGTCTGACGTGAATTTGTTGCAACGGCTAAAAGCGCTGTAGACAGAAAGGGTAATGATCATTGGGAAGTATCATCGGACATGTCTTCCTACCTTCACAGGTTACGTACAGTACCTATGCATGTCAAATGCTGCCATTTCACGCATGAATCCGACGTGAACCTAAACTCTTCGTAGTTCCACAATGGGAGGCGCAGACAACCTCTTCAGTACGGCACCACCGTTTTAATGATAGATATTTTGGTAAGGTATTGACAAGACGGGTGCCTGCGTAGGAACTGAGGTCAATGCCATTGATTTTGTGCTGGACAATTCGTCTTCCGGGCATGACACAGAGAGGCGTTAGGAGAAAAAGCATAGCACGGCTACAATCTTCTCCTTTGAGCTCCAAAAGAATGACACCATTTAATTGGGCCACCGTGTATGTACAAATGGACATCGTAAGCCACCCAGACTTATTACAATTTCACATCAGAACTTCAACTTTCCTTACGTGCCTCCAGTTTGGATCACATAGAGGACAGTTGTTTCCCGTGGCAGTTCCTTTACCAACTCTGCAGTAATGCATTTGGTGTGGCAAGCGCGAACTAGATCAAGTATGGCACGAAGTATCGGGCTCTTTGCTCAAGTCCTGGCATCACATCCTCTCCAACTCTCAGAGCCTACGGCAAAGCAGGTCAACTAGGAGCTATCCTCATGCTTACGCCTGAGGACGGGGAAAAATGAGTGGAGTGTGTTGTGTAGCTTTCAAGTACTTCCGGCAGATTAAACTCTAGAATACAAATCTGAACAAGAGTAACGTTAGTTTCCATTTTAGTACCATACCGCACAAAAGTCGTCCTTACATCACCATCCTAACCAACAGCACCACGAGTCCTGTGGTTGCTTCTCTTCTGCCTCAACCCAATGTTTGCAAACAGCCCTAGTCACCTACGAAGGTGAATTGCAGTCATCCCAAGGTAGACTGCCCAGGAGGTGCTTGCATGCAGCCAGAGGAAGGGATTCAAGGGAAGGAGTGTACTGTACAGCAGAGCCCGCCATTTCCTCAGCGTGGAGGCAAGGCGCTTGAAAATACTACGTTGAATGAGTGGAAAAGAGCAACAAAGACTGTACTTGAGTTATGTGACACTCAAAGTTTGAAGTGTACAGATTGGACATGAGAGGTAGAGAGTTCACAGAGGAATACGTAAGAGCTTCCAACAGTTTTCATGGATTGAATAAGTACGGCAGGGATAAAATTCTCACCAGGGCGTGCCTACCATGGAAACTGGAAGGGACAAAAGCATCATGGATGTGAAACTGTTGCAAACTCTCAATAGTCTTTCTGGAGATGACATCTCCGAAAGTTGCATCTGCTACCGCCTTTTCAGCTCAAGACCTCCCGTTCCATGGTATACAGTGCAGTTCACAAGTATGAGTTTGCAAAAGGAAGGTGGTGTAGATAGTGCAACATGGAGGACACTTGCTCAAAAAGAGAATTCTGACATACGAGACAAGAGAAAGGGGTAGATCGCATCGAGAAGCTAATGATGCATGGCAGGCTGTGGCATACTGTAGGTCATATGAGTCATATTCATGGGGGGACCTCCCATTCCGGGCCTCACCATGTGCCCTCTCACTCCATAACCCATCTGTCCTGGAGGATAGACCGGGGTAGCCACCCCTGTTACACCGGGACCTACAGGAGTAACGTACATCCCACCTTGAAACGCAGGTTGCGTTTTGTGGGGAAGAGGTTGCCCTGAGGTCGTTGTTGCTGAAGGTGATTGACCAGTGATGGGACCAGGACTTCCCTGGATAACTTCCGCTCCGGCTGAGTTGACGCTTGTGATATCGTGGATTGAAGATCGGCGCTTGTCTTTGTTGATAGAGTTCAATCTGATGAAATACTTCTGCGCGTGACTCGCAACTTGCGTTGGTGTTCGCGATATAACAAAATTTCGAGATATGCTCCGCCAGTCACCTTTGCCGAACTTTGCAAGGCCAAGTAAAAATAACCTGCGGCAAACGACATACACGAATGACAGATGTCACCTACACAAACTCTAGGTTTAAAAGTTTTCACGTTCCTACACTTCGATGTTAAATGCCATGTGGACACCAAGTTCACGCGAAAATCTCCCGCTGAATGGTCGAAGTTCGACTAACAATCTTATTCCGGAACACCATTCCAATTCAAGAAATGGAAAGTCCACTCCCACTAGATTATCTTATAAAAACAGCTCTTTCAGAGATTGTGAGTCCCTGAAATCCGTTTGGGCAGGTACACGGAGCCCCATACTTGTACGAAAAAGACTCCATCCTCATGACTGGCTTTCATGACTGGCTTGTATCATGTGCGCATGACATCACGGGACAGAGCGACGTTAAAGTATGTCACATCCACTTCACTGCATCAGATGTCAGCCTCTGTAAAACTCCAAAGATTTTGCCCAGGTCGTCGGTCATAGAAGGAGACTCTGATTTTACTCTATGAAGGTGGTGAGAGTAGTGAATGCCAACGACGTAAAATTCTTGTACTGTAGGTAATCTCGTCGTTATCTAATTAACAAGCTCTCAGAGGTGGTAAGCAACGAGTGAGCGGCCATTCTTTTGTTCCGAGCTCCGCCCACGTCAGCTATACTTGCGATATTCATCCTCTATAATCCAAGTTGATGAACAAATCAACAGTTATGACTCAACGGAGGCACATGATTCCAAGAATTCGCAACTCAGCTTCATCGCCAAAAGCTTCAGCTTCATCGCTTTTTATTTCCCGTTGACCACTCTGAACTAGATTCATACAGATCGTGTCAACTTGAGCGTTCACTCTGCATCCTCGCTTGGTGATAGTCTGAGAAGGAACTCATCGAGAGGAAATCGAAGCTAGCACACAACAAAGAATATGGAACGATCCGAAAAATGGTGTAAAACTCCCAACACGATGCAAAACTGGCGTTTACAATTGACGACATAATCTAGGGATGTACACCGGTGCACCCACACTTTTACTCCAGGTCAGAAATCCCCCACATCCCTGTAGGTGACTAGAGTGATCAACCAAAGTTCAGATGTATGAGCTGAACATGAAAGAATACAACAGAGTATTGTGGCAGACCTGTGCTCTTCTTCGGTCCACGGAATGCCCTTGCGTCTTTCTTGGTCCGCCTTGCTGCTAGTGGTCTTTCTCTCAAGACCACCCAGCGTTCCACTGGCTCCGCTCGCAGAGACGCCCGGAGACTGGCCAGACCAAGCTTTGTTCTTGGACACCGAGCTATCGGACTGTTCACCACCACCATCTGCACCTGATAAGCTGCCCGGAAGAATGTAGCTCGGAAGGGCAACTCTGCCCGCGTCAATCGAGGTCACATCCTCGGTTAGGAGCTCGTAGTGCTTCATCACATCCGCCGCGTCCTTGCCGGGAACCATGGAGGCCACATTGTCCCAGCGATTAGGAGAGTCTTCATCGTACACCGCCAATGCATTCTCGAATAGCTTGTCTTGCTCAGAGGTCCATGTAGAAGAGACTGTCGGAGCAACATCGGGGGCTGGAATGACTGGAATCGTCGGAGCTGTGACAGCAGTAGTGATGGTCACGACGGGCGCTGCACTCGTTCCTGCTGCGGCGGCAACAGCACTAGCAGGAATCGGAGTACTGGCAGTGGATGGAGAGGTTGGTGAGGACCCCGGAGAGGGTGCTGCCATCCGCACCACTCAGACAGCACCAGAAAAAACAGACTCACACGATGTTACCGAAAGCTACACGAAACTTTGGCCAACATGTGAGTCTCCTTCCATATCATCTCTTCCCTTCCATACTGCTCGCAAATCAGTCCATAAGGAGCTGCAGCTGCGGCTGCAAGGCAGAGAAAAGCGTAATCTGTGCAGCGTGTATACTATCACCAGAAGCACACACAAAGTACCCAGCACCTCGTGCAACATACTCTCCTCGCCCCACCTCTAACCACCGATCCCACCATTCAGTTCCCGTTAGGACCTGCGAACAGTCATCGGCTCCCTCTGCCTCATTCGATCAATCCCGCGATCCCGACAACGCAGCGCAGGCAACAACAACTTCTTCGTGGCGTGGCTGACGTACTTGGCTCTCCTTCAACATTCCTCCTCCACTTGCCGAGCCGAGCAACCAAGGCACCGCTGCCGCAGCCCTCGACTCCACTTCGCTCATTCACTCACTCACTGCCCTCTCGAAATCTCTCTCGCTCGCTCTCGCTTAAGGATCTTTGTCCGCAGGCAACAAGAACACAGACACGCAGAGCGCCCCACCCACTCGCGCACCGTCTGTCTGCTCTCGACCACAACAATTCGCAACCCGCGTCCCCCGCCAACATCACCCACAAGTAAGTAAGTGAAACGAACAGCGGAAAATCACTAGAATTTCCTCTCCACAACCTTCTTCACCTTCGCTCGCTCGCTCTCTCTCTCTCTCTCTCTCTCTCTCGGACTCTCGCTTTGTGAGCTCTGGGGGCTCCGCGGTCCGCCGGTTGTGTGTGTATGCGTGTGTCGACTGGCCCAGCCCCAGCCCAACCCCCGGACCTGGCGGAAGTTTATCCAGCACCAAAGAGAGGAGCCTGCGGTTCGGAGCAAGGGCATTAGCCCCGCCCGCTCGTATATATCATCTGCGGGATAAGAAGGATGCTTATCCCTCCGGCCATCCCTCCCTCTCTCTGTACACTCTGTACACTCCCTTCCCTGCTGCTGGCTGTATCATACCGGCATACACGCTGCCCTGCCCTTCCCTCGCCTGCCTGCCAGGCCAGCAAGGAGCTTTCCGGCCTTCGGAAAGCAAGGAGCCCCTTTCTGAAACCGATCAGCTCGGCCCTGCACCGCTCAGCAGCCTCAGCTCTGCTCTGCAACGGTACCCTGTAGTCAGTTAGCCAGCCAGCCAGAGCTTACGGAGCTCGCCGGTCGCTACTGGAGTCTGGCCTGGCCGTATTGTACGGTCGTGGCGCACCTCCGCTGAGTCCCTATCCTTCTTCTTCGTCTCCTTTCTTGCTGCTGTCTCCTGTTTCGGCTTCTGCTTCTACAGCAGCACTACGGCACCATTGGTTCGGCTTCTGCTTCTCTGAGTCGAGTCTTGGACTTGGGCCGGGACTGGGACTGGGTCACTAGGTCGCTGGGGCTGGCGCTGCTCGCACAGTCAGATGCAGACCAGGCCTAGAGTAGGTACGTCGTACGACCGTGTACAGGGGCGGTGGTCGGTCCTACCAAGTGGGATTAAATGCGATGGGCGTGCTATCGCCCACTCGCCCCAGTGTCACTCCTCAGAACAGCGGCCCCGAAAAATGACCCGCATCGCCTTTGCGTGCATTCCTTTCGCTGCCCCTCTCCTCCTTCGTCTGCAAGATGGTTCATTGACCTTCATGCCCGACTCGACTGACCGGCAGATTGGGCTGCCTCGGCCAGAGAGGGGAGGAATTGCTGCTGTGATCCGGGTTGCGCAGGCAGAGAGAGAACGAGAGACACGGACGCTCTGTGATGGTGGGAGCGAGGGGCATGAGCATGTTGTCGGTTGAATGCCAGTTTTGCCAAATTAGGGCTTTTGTTATCTCGTCCTCCTGTTTGAAGGTCATGAATCTCTTCTTCTTCTTCTTCTCTCTCTCTCCCCTACCCCTAAAACCCACCTGACCCAGAGGACTCGCCTGCCTGGGGTCGTCTATCCGCGAGGTGGGTGGGAGCTCTGCGCTGTGCTTTTGATTGATTGATTCAGTCAGTTACTCATTCCTTCTTTGAGAAGCTTTTCCTTCAGCACTGGGGGAACGCTTTTGTATATACGTTGCTGTATTTTTTTAAGAAGCGGAGGAAAGCAGGGACACAGGGTGAGGGCGAGAGCGGAGTGCAAAAGGGTTCAAGTCTCTCTGTTAGGGCAAGTGGCGGCGTTACCGAGAAAAGCACAGATGTTGGGAGATGGTTAAGATTTGATCAGCTTGAGCGGAATGAGAAGAAGGGGTCCTGTGCTCGCCGAATAATGCTATTGTTAGGAGGTATGGGACATAGAAAGCGAAAGTGAAATTGCTATTGGATGGATCTGTAGCATGCAACAGGTTGATTTTGGGGTTTTTGGTTGATGCCGTGACAGCTCAGTTTTTGTAAGTGCCCACTGTTGTTGGGTTTTAAATTGTACTGCTGCCACCGTACCTGCGTCATCAGTCTCTAGTATGGATCAGCTTTTGGCGTCTCTGTTGCGTGGGGTTGTCGCAGATGATGCCACTGAACAGCATACGGATCGGCACATGGTAATCAACTTAGGAGCTGGATTTTGCCACCCGTGTACAGTGGTGGAGCTCAAATTTCTCAATGTCTTTTGGCTTGGATGTTAGTCGTGATTCTCGGTAGGATTACTTCGTCTCGAACATGGGCCGTCTGCTGAGCGTCATTTCCGAATTTGGGAGATCGTCATCTCAGAGGAGGAGGACCCGGCCTTTGCCAGTTGACTCCTGGACCAGCTTTACATGGAGAAATCTAGAGCTCAAGCCCATCATTCTCACCATCACCGGTTCGTGCTATGGATCTACTGACACTCTTGGACAAGAGATTGTCACGCTTTTTGATCCAGGCCGTGACTTTGATGTTTCCGTTTCTGCACCTGTACCTTTCGGCCAAAACCTCTGTAAATGGAGCACCTCCATGGCAACAGCATCGTCGAGATTTTCAACTGTAGGAGGGAGTTTGTACGGGTCGTTCGCCGTGAACCAGCTGACACCGTCCGCTCGGTTTCTGGCCTGCTCGAGTGTGTGCAAGAATGTAAGCACTGTGTGCTCTCCCAAGGTCGACCGATTGTTTGCAGCGCAACAGTTTCCGGAAGCCTCTCATGCTGAACCTCGTCCCTCGCGACTCGATTTTGGGATTGACCCGGGTGAAGGGGAAGATCGCTTTGGTTACGATACACTTAGGAAGTCAACCACAAGTGGCGGACGAATCCGTTTTGCATCTCAGCCACCGCAGGGCGTTGTCCAGCATGTTTGTAAACTTCTGCGGGCCATGGGTTGGGGGCCTCAAACTGCTCTTGCACTCGATGTGCTGAACCATGAGCTTAATGTCTTCTATGTGTGTGAGGTGATGAAACATAACGGGGAGGTAAATGAGTCTATGGGGTTTTTTCGATGGGCGCAGAAACAGAGTGGTTTCAAGCACAACTCTTACACCTACACAGTCATGTTAGGTCTTCTTGGAGATGCAGGGAGATTTGATGAAATGGCAGGTTTGTTGCAGGAGATGCGGACCGAGGGTGTCACTGCCTCGGTCGTAACGTACATCACACTCATCAAAAGCTATGGCAAGTCTTCAATGATCAAAGAAGCCCTTGAGGTGCTTGACCAGATGGAGAGGCACGGTTGCCAGCCTACTGTTCATGTCTACAATCGCCTCATGGACGTGTTCGTGACTACTGGTTCTCATGATCTCGCTGAGCAGATATGGAAGCAAATGCAGCTAAGTGGTTGCCCTCCAGATAAGCGCACATACCAGTCTTTGATTGAAATTCTGGACAAGGCAGGCTACAGAATGTCGGTTTTCAAGACGTTCATGGAAATGCTGGGGAGGAGAATCAACCCGACGTTACCTACTTACAATACCGTGATGTCGCTGTATGGTCAGGCTGGCGAAGTAGATATAGTTGTGAAGCTTTTCCATGAGATGACTGAACGAGGTCTAAAACCTAATCTAGCTACTTACGACATACTAATCAAGAGCTTTGCCAAGGTCGGGGATGTGAACGGTGCCTGCAGTCTGTTTGATAGCATGGCAGAAGCAAATTGTTATCCCATCGTCCTCACGTACAGTATTCTTATCAAGGGTCTCGGAAGCATTGGGAAAGTAGACATGGCAGTGGACTTTTTCCGGCAGATGATAAAGAAAGGGCACCTTGCTGACGATGTTGCGTATTTAACGCTCATCGATATTCTAGGTAAGGCGGGACGAATGGAAGATGCCTTGAACCTGCTGCAGGAAATGAAGACCCAAGGCGGCGCTGCAAATGTTTTCGTCTATAACTCTGTCATTAACAGCGTAGGGAAGGCAGGTAAAGTCGATATGGCTTTGGAACTCTTCGAAGATATGGTCCAGAGCGGTTGCGCTCCAGACGTCGTCACCTTTACTTCAGTGATCGATATCTTGGGGAAGACGGGGAGAGTTGAGGAAGCTTACAAGTACTTTCAGCGAATGAAAGCGGAAGGATGTGAGGCAGATGTTGTCGTTTACACAACACTCATAGACTGCCTTGGGAAGGCAGGTGATATGGATAGAGCGTTGAACCTTTTTGAGGAAATGAAACTTATGAAGTTTCCTGACAGCGTGGTGACTTACAATGTCGTGCTCGACCTCCTTGCCAAAGCAGGCAACATGGATGAGGCGTCCAAGCTCCTGAGGGAGCTCAAAGAGAGAGGAGGTTGCCCCGACATATTCACTTACGGTGTAATGATGGACGGATTTGGGAAGCTCGGAAACTTGTGTGCTGCTGACAACCTTTTCACCGAATTGAAGAGCAAGGGTTTTGCATCAAGTGAAGTCATCTACAACATTCACATAAAGAATTATGGCAAAGCTGGAAACGATGAAAGCGTTGGCAGGCTCTTCAAGGAGATGAAATCTTGCGGTTTTAAACCGAATACTCGGACCTATAACTCAGTCATTGAGTGCTATGCAAAGAAGAATAAGAAAGAAGCTGCGATGGACGTTTTCCAGGAGATGAGGAAGGCTGGGGTAAAGCCGAACAAGACCACCTACGAGATTCTCTTGTCAACGAGACTTTTCACGTTGAACACATTACCAGTAATCATTGACGATGAGGTTATGATGATAGCAGATGGTTGAAAACGAGTATGAAGTTGATACCATTGCTGCGGCAGTAACTTAATTGGCATGTTCTGCTCGCCGAGTTATCAGGTAATTCTGATTCTAACGGCCTTTAGCTTAGCCAGGAAGCGGGGTCTAGGATCTTCACCGTATGACAAGTTCTTCACCTTCTAATGAGTAAAGTGTAACACCCTTTTCGAGAATCCCGCCCGGATTGCATCTCTTTCTGATAAGATTTTCTTTTTCTTATTCTTATATGTGCGGTCAGCTACCCCATGACGGAGTGTTGTTAGTTTACTCTGATCAGAACAATTGTTATCATGAGATCTGGATGTTGGTCTAGAATATTTTACATCAAGTACCAAATGTGCTTCACATATTTGCAGTCCTTGTCTTACTCGCAAGATCAGAATATCGTTTCTTTCTTGGACATACTAAAAGCACGCGAGCGACGACACATTCAAGCTTACTTCGACAATAACGAAGCTTGATGTTGTCATGACAGTCATCTGAGGAGGTGCACCACCTCAAGGAGTGCTATGATGACGAAATGAATGAGATTACAACAGAGAGGTAATTAAGTATCCGTTGCAAGGGATCTGAGCGATTGTTGTTGTGTTTCTCTCATGTCCTTTTCTGTCGGCTTTGATGTCTAGTGTCTGTAGACTTCTTCCAAGCAATTGGGCTCGTATTTTGAGAAGCTTCGAAAACAAGAAAGATTTGTCATACCTTCTGATTATGAATGTCTCCTTGAAATCTGAGGTGATTCCAGGATGCTGCAGAGTGCGGTTGTTTAAATTCTGACAGGAAACGTCCTTCGGTTTTAAGCATGATAGCACAATATCACTTAGCTAACATTGCTTAGATTTTTTCCAGATAGAGGCAGGGTTGAAATTACTTCAGACTCCTTCAGCTTGTATATGACGCTACCATTCTGGATCGCTCTAAGAATGGAATTACAGGGCAGAGCATATGGTATTATACGTCAAGAGTACAGTACAAATGTCGTTTTCGCCGAATTTATGAATGACGAAATGACATGAGGATAAACCCTCGAGGATGTAAACGTTTATTTCACGTCAAAGTAGAATCCCATGTGCAAGTAAGCACTGACCATTCTAAGAAGAGCTCCAGTGACATTTCTTGTTCGATAGAGTAATTTGTGTGCAAGAACCGTGTCGGCTTATGATGAACAATTAGTGATTATAAAATTTCAAACTTGTTAACATGAGTTAAAATAAGGCTACTTGCGAGGTAACAAATTCGATAATTACTTTGCACGAAAAGTGGAATAGATTGGAAATTGACGCCAAGCAGACGGAATGATCCTGTGTCGCAGGGACAGCTGTGAAGCTATAACTCCCTAGAAGGGCAGAGGAAGGTTTCATCTGGGGCATATCCACAACGTCACATGTTTTAGAAACCCGGTCGACATTGTCGATGGCGGGTGAAAACCTTAGTATCTGAATGCTTATAACCCACCATCACCTGCATTGGGCACATACAAAAGTTCAAACATGTGAAGGTGATTGATAGTGGCCAATTGAATCTAATCATGTCATAGAGATTTGCCAGAAACAGACCTAGTACATTGGCTGACTTTAGGAATTTGATTTGTATAACTCGAATTAACCTTCTGATATGGCTCAGAATGAAAGCGGTGTAAAACTATATGCGCTGTATCGTACTGATGCTCTAGCGTACTGCACTAAGACCATCAATCATCCAACATCACAAGAAATTCTCGCAAGAATCTCGAGATGTCGACTGCGATATTGTCTGTATTGTGTGAGCACAAATATCAGAACCATCTGTAATATCCACCTGTAGACATAAGTTGCAACTCTAAACATTTTCATCTCTTTAGAAGTTTTTTCTTGGAAGAAAAATACCAACTAAGCTGACTGAATTTCGAGAAAAGGTCACTGCAGAAAAAGAAAATCGAAGTTCGTGGTTATGGTGCTTTTGCGCAGCCTGGCAGCGTGGGCTTTGGCTTTGGACCTATCGCGGTCAGTAGCACGAGGTGATGATGATTCAGATGAAGGTAAGCTCAGGCTCTAACAATCACACAATTTAATACTTCCTCATCCTCGGCCCCCGGCTCTGATGATATAGACGTGAAGATGTCATCCCCAGTAACGAGAATCGGATCAGTTTCGATCATTAAAACATTCAACCCTCGCCCTACTAGAACAAGTTTGCTTCCTAACCCCGCAGCTTTAGGATTACTAGTCAAGATTGTGACCCAGTCCAATTCCGCAAGCCCTTGCACTTTTGCCCATCCTACAGATCTGCACGGGTGATACGTGTATCTCAACCTACCTGTGGCCCAATCTACCAGAACTATGTGCTTATTTACTGTTGCGCCCAAACTGAATGTAACCAAGGCCTTCACCTTATCCTTGAATCGGGTTATAAACCATTCTCCTTTCTTCGGAACATAAAACTTAATCAGTTGTTTGGTGGCTTGCTGGGAATCCTTCGTCCTGTAAGAGAGATAAAACTCGTCCTCATTGAAGGTATATGAAGACCATTGTACTTGCCAGCCCCTTTTGTACCAATTGGGACAAATGACCTCAGGAAATCCGCGATTTCCTACCGTAGACCACTCGTTTTTTTCGGCATCATATTTCTCGGCAACTTGTATGAGGTTACCGAAGGAGTCAAACCCACCGGTGACGTAGATTTGCCGATCTACAAGAAACATTAAAGGGCTATGACGAGTGGTTATCATACTTTTCCCTTTCCTCCACTGGTGAGTGAAAGGAGAGTAGATATAGACATCCCTCAGAGTGGGCCCAGATTTCCCAGCTTGGCCACCGGCGACATAAAGCTCACCTTTAACAGATATAGATGCTCGACCAAAAACTTCATGATCCAGACCTCTCCTCGTGGGAATGTGAGGTAAACATAACCACTTCTCTTCTGTGACATCCAGAGCGTACCAGGACACGACTTTGGTAGTAGGATTCCAAGTTTCACTGTAAACCCACTCCTCCGTGACTCCCAGATCGACCCTGCACTGGAAGAAAAAAGGATCCTCCACAGCTCTTTTCCAAGCTTTGCTTACGAGTCTCAGATGGATCCAAGAAGAGCGGGGCAATCTTGCTAGGCAGCCTCGAACCACATCATCGGGCAGACCAGGAATCAAAGAGGAAATCCAGGCCCTGCTTAGTCGTCTTTTCTGTACCAAACAGTCATAGTTGCTAGAAGGCCCTGCCGAGAGGGCAGACATGGTGTGACAGAAAAATATCCACCCTTCCCAGTGAGCGGAATATTCTCGTCGGACCACTTGAAGAGTACCCCTACTGCTGCAACAAATATAAATGGTTCATCAGCATTCCAATCATCGGCATGTAAATAGCACCGTACAACAGTTTTTGTCCACAACGGTGATGTTACAAACAACTTGAAGCACACTGACTTATGCTTCAAGCACTGGGTTAAAATTCAAGAGCGACCAGTTCATTGCTCTAACTCAGAGCAAAGGTTCGCCCACCTGGACTCATTAGTATTTGCCTGTCACAACCTCTAAGGCCCAGTATATGTAAGCAACACAAAGACGTTGAGTAAGACAACACACAGACAACGTTGTTGACGAGTAGTATAGGAAACTTCAGCAGAGAAGGTACTGAATAACCGAAAACAAGAGCACGTTGACAGCGTAGAGAATTCGTAAAACAAGTGGAGACAGAACGTTAAGGTTGATGCGAGGACAAGTGAGGCAAGGGCATCATGTAAGGCAGAGAAGATAACAGTGGGTGATGACGAGTCAGTTGTGATTAAGGCTCTAATGTAACCATTTAAGAGATAAAGACCATACCACGAACTAGTAGATATCCACCTGCCAACTTGGTGACTAATTGCCTGCCAGCTTCCAACTGTGTAGACAGGAATCCCTCTTTAAGAAGTATCCCTCGAATTCACATCGATCAAATCGAGATTGTTGTGCGACACTGTTCACTACGTCACCAGATTAAGTGAAAACTAGACGAGCAGGTCTACAACCCTGTGCGAGAAGATGAACTGTACTGTAAATCCCACTCTAAGATTGAAACTGCTGTCAATGTGACAGGAAGGAACTATTCACTCCCCACGAAAGGTGAGTAAACAAAAGAAGCTGGTGTGCTTTTCCATCTCCTACATATACATCTCCAGGATACACACTATTCAAATCCTTGATTGTCTATCTAAACCTTGGAAGTTCGCAACATGTGAAAATGGACCGTAGTAGTCGTTCAACTCCTTGCGGCTTCAAGAGCTGATACAAGGATTTGTCATGACAGTTGTCACTTTCTTCACCAGTTCGTAGAGAAATGATCCCTGAACACCAGCTCGGCTAGCAGGTCGCCTTCGGAGTAGTAGATGCTCGCCAGGACACATCTAGACCTCTTTCGAGTATGGGCAGCTAGAGATTAAAAAATCAGCCACCACATGTCCTACAAAGAGCAAGCTGCAACCAAAATGGTAGAGTTTTCACGGCAGATTGACACCATATATCAATTCCTGGCAAACTACTGTCGTACTGCACAAGCAAGAGACCGTCCAGAGGAAAAGCCAAGCTAAAAAAAAGCTCGTAGTCCTAATCTATCACGGGCAACAGTCTATTCGCAATGATTCTTCTGCGTTGAAAAGCAGAAAAGACCACCCCCAACTCCCTCCCATCCCTCCATCCTTACTTCAACAAACAGCAAGAAATTATCAGTTGAAAAGAGAAAGGAAAAGAAGTAGAGTATGATCCACTGAACTTTCACATAAATAATCTGGCCATGTCAAAAGGATATTCTCCTTTTGACAGAGAAGAAGGAAATGGCAGTTAGTACCATACTCTGATCGTAACCCCCGTCTATAGATCTCAAGCCATGCAAAAAGTGTAGGAAAGATACTGTTGTACGTAACCGTACTTCTGCACATCTACAACCCTGGTTGTTCCTGAAGTCTGGTCTAGAGAACAGGAAGTCTACTTCCCTCATTTCAAGCTTCGGAGATATCTACTTCTGACTGGCTCTCTATATTTCACATTTGAGTGGCCTACATCCGCTGACAGAAGCGTTTGTCGTACAACAGTGTACTCATGATGCACTGCATGCAACAGCCTTCCGACCTACACCCCGCGCCCTCTGCGTGGACGGTAATGGAAACAGAGATGGGTTGACTGGTACTAGACAGAAATTGCCAGATACGTACGAATCATATCATCATGGGAAAAAAATTCTTGGTTTCTGTATGCAGAACGATACAGAACCACCAAAAAACACCTTGCTCAGTCTCACCTCGTAATATTCATGCAATTCTTACAGAAAGTTTAGAAGAAGATCCTAGGGGAGCAACAGTCCGAGAAAGAACTATGATTTCATGGGTACAAGTTGTCAAACAACATCTTGGCTCACCCATCTTGCAGCCTACAAATGCTTCCCCAGAACATTATGCATGACATGATTACAAAAGAAGTTCAAGTTCGAAGGGTGTTACCTTTACGAGGGCTGAGCATGTATAGAATCTTCAGCACAGAGTGATTTTGCCTGCAAAAATAACCGTAATTGATTGACAAAAAGGAGAGGTCATGACTAGATGCAATCCTGTGCGTCTTGACTTCGAGCCTTCGACATTGCGAAGTGGTCAATTTTTTCTGTCAAGCTCCTTGGCTCTGGTCAGAAGGGAAACCAGTCCGACGGATGATTGAAACCCTATGAAGCAAGCTTCCAAATGTCTCGTAGCACGTGTTCTTGCCCAAGACGTTTCTGTGAGTACAGGTTTGAGAAATTTAATTTGAAGTTTCGTAAACACCTAACATACATTAAGTCATTTTCGGCATCCAAAGTTTGGGAGTTAAAAAAATCTCAACATCGTACATCACAGCAAGCAAGAACGTAGAAGCACCAGCTATATTAACAGCTGTCTTTTCACTAAGGTTGATGAGTTTCGAGAATGTTTCGAACTAGGAAGTCGTCACCTATGCGTAAATGAAATTTGCTGGTGCAACCAATGCTCCAGAACTGTTTCCACGACCGCCGTGCGTATGGAAATCATAGAGTCAATTCACGGGAGACTCGTCTTCAGGTTTCAACACCTAAACCTTACCATAGATGCTGTAACTTTCCATTCGCATGTAAACGACAATAATATATAGAAGGAAGCCCAAAAACAAAACAAAAACCATGAACTTGCAAAATCTCTTACATTTTACTTGGAATAGCACTTCAAAAGCGCTATTCGTGACTTTGGACCGTCTAACTTACTTTCTTGCATTCTGGCTCTAACAGAAATAACTGCCCGCAACATGAAATTATCGACCATGAGCAGGAAAGACTAAAAATTTATCGAACCAATCTGCAGCAACGAGCCTGAAGACTGAACACTCATGCACAGGTGGTGCAGTGAAGAGACCAAGGAAGAAGACATCAAAAGTACACATTTGTGAACTAAGAAACTCCGACCAATCCAAACATGTGAATCACACGAATATGACTCGATCCTTAAGGAACCAGTCTACGAGGAAGACAATTTGTATATCTGATCACAGAATGGGGGTAGAAGCAGAACCACTGAAGTCGCGGAAAATGGTAGATCCAAAACTAAATGTACGTGATACTACTAAAATCACGGCAGAGAAAGCTCTCGTGATCTACAATAGCGTTCAGCCAGCACGCAGACGTCAGGCTTTACCATGCGGCGCACACCCAGTAGTCGCTCGTAGTTTCTTATCCTCAACATCAACACTAGTCTGACCGATTGGTTGCCCACGCCACCTCCACAAGGATTGTTCAATAGTGGACGAATTCAGGTTCTTTGTGATCTCGATGTGCTCAATTTGAATTTGAGTTTTAGTCTCACTCTTGCATTCTTCACCATTCGCGTCTTCCATTCTCTCCTGTCGATGTCTTCATAACAAAACCGATGCACCCGTCACCCGAGTCACGAGCCATGAGAAAAAGGGAAGGGAAAGAGAGAGAAGAGTAGACAGATGATTAGGCACCACAGTCAACCTTCATCGTCTTCACCATCTTGTTCTTCATTAGCCTAACGTTCGTCTTCTTCCTTGCTTCCTTCTTCTTCTTCTTCTTCTTCTCCTCCGCGTCCTTCAGTTGTGCGGCTTGTACCTTGAGAGTCATGTCACAATCCAGACGCTCGGACGCAGAAGAGAGAGGATCGAGGAGAAATAATGATGGGAGCGAATGGCTCCGCCCTTGCTCTCCTGCTTAACACGCAAGGCTTATTTTAAGCGCTGGCTCAGAGAAAGCCAGGCTAGACATTGGACGAGGAGGGTCTAGTAGTGGCAGATGTGGGTCTGGCTGTGGCTACAGTACCAGGCAACACGTTACTTTTCAGGCACAAAGATTCTCATTTCCTCCTCTTTAAAGAATGCTTCTCCCTCCCTCGAGCCGTAAGCCTTCATTCCCTTCGCGCGAGCCCCAGGCCCCATGCCCAACCGAATCGCATGACGTTGATGGAACTCGGTCATCCCTCGACATTGTAATTCGCAGTGCTAGGCAGGGTTTCGTTTACTCGTGGGGAATTTTCCAGTACATGCATAAGTAAATTTTGTAGGTCAATTTCAATGTTCTTACTCTATTATTTGGTCTTCGGTAAAGAACTTTTCAAAAAATACCGGTATTTCAAAATCTCAATCGCCAATTTTGTTATTCCAATCGCAAATGAGTAAATGCCGCACGCTCACGAAAATAACTCTCTCGCTGGCTGACGGACCAAGGACGGACGACTGTAGTTCAAAGTTCAAAAAGACAATATATGGGTCCAGAGTCCGGTCGAATAGTCCATGCCATCGCGATGCGAAGTACGATGGCCAGAACGTAGGACCCCAGAAATGCGAACCAATGGTCGAATCCGGACTCCATTCCAGGCCCCAAAAAGATAAATTTTCTTCGGCGGGTAGTGCAGTACATTGGACACGCTACAGGGGTCAAACTCATCTGCCTAATACACTTCAGGTTAGATTGAGCACAAAGAGTATTTCAATCTCGTTTCACATGCCGTTTTTGTTTCTCTTATTTTCACTATGGTGTTTAATACATAGACACCATATGTATTAGTAGGGCGAGTGTTTGCCATATGGAATTAATAGCTAGATTTTGGAGATTTTGAGTATAGTATTGGATACATTGCATGAGTAGTACCTACTAGCACACAAGTTATAAGTCAGGTTCATCTGCATGTTATTTATAATTCAGCTCTATTGTAACTATGTATCATCTTAGGGTAGGCCGCGAAGTATAGCAGAGCCGCACGTTCAGGTTAGATTGAGCACAAAGAGTATTTCAATCTCGTTTCACATGCCGTTTTTGTTTCTCTTATTTTCACTATGGTGTTTAATACATAGACACCATATGTATTAGTAGGGCGAGTGTTTGCCATATGGAATTAATAGCTAGATTTTGGAGATTTTGAGTATAGTATTGGATACATTGCATGAGTAGTACCTACTAGCCACACAAGTTATAAGTCAGGTTCATCTGCATGTTATTTATAATTCAGCTCTATTGTAACTATGTATCATCTTAGGGTAGGCCGCGAAGTATAGCAGAGCCGCACGAGCACTTCATCATTTGTCTATAGCTAGACTATACTATTTACTCTTTAAGTCTTTTACATCCCTCCATGCACGAGGAAATACCATTAGAGGTCTTGGAGTATCAGTGAGAAGAGCCATTATGTTTTGGTATATCGCTATTTGTCCATTCTCTATGCACAACCCCATGCATATCCTCACAAGTTTGTCATGGATGGTATATGAGCATTTTTGAGATTGTTTTCAGATATATGATCCCTCTAGTGGTTTCAATGAATTATTTCAGGTGACTGCATCAAAAGCGAGAGGGGAGATTCCGATGTCAGTTAGTTAGTGTTAGGTGTTAGTAGGCTTCTCGCAATGGAGAACAAGATTGGGGGCATTAGATTGATTGCTATTGGGGAGGTTTTATTGCATCTTGTTAGTTTTACCATGGTCATGCAGTATCAATCCCACTTCCATCAACATCTTTGTGCACATCAATTTGGAATCACCACATCATGAGGTTGTGAGGTGGTATCGTTGGGCATTAGAGCACTTCTAAATATCCATCCGGATTGGATTGTCTTGCAAATGGACGTTGAAAATATTTTTAATAGTGTCTCATGTGCATCCATCTTAAGAGAGGTTAGAGAGGCTGATGTACTTTATCAAGTCTCATTACTTTCGTATAATCTTTCTATGGTTCACATTCTTCTCTCTTCGATCAACATGGCTTTTCACAGTCACCGTTCTACATTCCGCCGTTGATACTCTATAGTGAGATTCTTTGGGAGGATCCCTATTCACCATGGTTCATTATAGAGTTCTTCTATATAGTGCTTTGGTCATGTCATGTTGTATCTTCCCCTCCTTAACGGATGATACACACATTGTGGACCTTGTAGAGAAGATTAGGGAGGACTTTGATTACTTGACTACCAAGTTTCATGTTATAGGCTTGAGAATCTATGTGTCAAAGTGTATGGCATGGTCTCCTTTGGGCATTTCTCCTCATCTCCAGCTTCCAAAGGGATATATGACATCAACATACGGCTTAAGTATTCTAGGAGTGTCAGTATGGTCCGAGGATTTTGTCTCACGTTACCTAGACATTGCACTTACAGAGGATGTATTGCATGAATATGATCTTCCTATACTAAGAAATCTACATGTGTTGTTTGGTATGCTCTCCTCTAGTATTGCACATCGATCCACCTACCTTCTTCACACCGCACAGTTCCTCCTTCACCTACATTCATATCACGTTTGACAGCCTTTGATAGGATGATCATTGATATCTTTGGTGACATCATCAAATCAAGGACCTTCAAATATATGACAAAAGATTTGGCATCGAGACAGACATCTTTTCCGATTTTGTATAAAGAGGTAAGCTTATTATTGATGAAGAAAACGATAATTATAAAATTTTTGACTAGTTGGACACTCTCTACACCTTTGTTATCTTCTTGATTTATGATTGCATATATGTCCATCCTTCATATGTATGTGAGGGACGTGAATGCGGATCATTTTTTTTACATGTACTATTACGAAAAATGGTTTATCCCCATAGGTATGACATGAGCTTCCGTCTTCTTCTTTTTTTCCCACCAATTGGACTAGATGTCTATAGTCTACCTTCATGGACCGACAATTTCAGCACGCTCGATATTCTCTTTTAATGGATATGGCAATTCCTTGTATTACTATGGGTCACCTACGCTTTTCCTCCGACAAGACTACCGGCTCGTGGATCTTGGCTCGATCATGCATCAAGATTTTTTTGACTCGCACCAACTACTTTTTCTAAAACAATGAGTTTTTTCCTTGGCTTGGTCCACCCATCTACATCTTCATTATTCAACAGTGAGAGTGATACTACCTTAGATGTAGTAAGAATCCAAATACCTCGTTGTTCATTCGGAGGGTAGAGGATAGCTATCCATGATATCATTAGGGATGTGGTGTTTGTTATGGTGCAAGAGGATGCATACTTTATATGGAGGGAGCATTGGTATGCCTTGTAGTATACTCAAGTTAGGATATAGCTATACTTAGTTTGGAAGGACCATGTTACTGTTGCAGATGTTGTGGTTTTAGATCCTATTGGTTACACATCATATAAGTGATACGGTTTTGGATGGCATGATTATCCATCCTCCTCGATGGGCGACGAATTATATGGAGCTATAGACATTGACTTTGCCATGTTTGTGAGAGAGTGTGCGAGAGCCTACCATACTATGTGATATGGATATCACTCCCTTTAGCTTATTGTATAGCATATTTTAAGCAACGTGCTTTACAAAGAGTACTAGATATGTAGTCCATAGGAGAGCAATAAGGTTAGGTGATGCTTCTGTTATATATAGACCATTTGACATACGTAGTGTCAATATTTTAGATGCAATAGGACATATTTCCCATTGTGATGTTATTGGACCTTAGCCCATGTTAGGAGTTAACTCAGGTCTTGAGTAACTCTGGTTAGTTTGACTATATTTAGTTAGACTAGGGCTAGAGGTACTACTATATAAGAGGGGGCTTTGTGAAGCTCTCTCAGAACACAATCAGGGTATTCAGTAAAGTGACTATGTGTGTTCCGTGGACGTAGCCTTAGTGAGGTGAACCACGTATTTCGAATGGGGCCATAGGTCCTGATTCGGACCTATGGCCCCATGTTACCCCTTAGGTTTCATCCATGTACGTCTTGATAGGATCTTCCCATCCTTTTTTATTTTACTTTGTACTTTACAAGTGAGAATTAATTTGATATAATAATCCAAATTCAAGAACAAAGAATACATAGATGGATCAATGTAATTTTTTTTGCAAACAACTACATTAATAAAACTTATGATTTATATCATGTTACTAAATTTTAAATATATTTATTAAGATATATAATAATTAAACTTTATTATTTTATAACAAATATTATGTATATCATGGCCGCTTGCCTTATCTAAAAAAATCTAGGTTTTCAAATGTGCATCATGTGACAAGCTCACGCATCAGAATAGAATTACTTATGGTAATTACGTTTAACTCTCTCTTACTTTTTTTCCCATGGGATTTGATATTGACAAGGTTATAAAATTTTTCTTATAAAATTTTTCATTATGCAATAGAGTGGACTAATGGCAAACATATATCAATCATGTTGATTCATGTACAACATTTGCATCTTATTTGTATTCCAGCTTTATGGATGACATAACTAGTGCACATTGCTCTCGTCATACCCAAAAAGCAAAAAATAGATCAAGTGGAGAATTTGGTCATATAGATCTTGTATTTTGACTCAATTTGTTGGTTGCTAAGCACAAATTTATAATAGAAAAGGTTATGTTAATTGCAATTATAAGGTTAAATACATAACTGACGTAAAATATTTGTCATTTTAAGCTTAAATTTTTATAATCATGTAAATCTAAAGTTATCATTAATGTGAAATGAATTTTCAATGGATTTACATATTAACAACAATAAAAATTTAACATCAAGATGAGCTTTATTGGAATGTAAATAAATTAACCAAAATATTCAATCAAGTAATTTAAATTATGTCTAATGGCTCATATATTTAGTATGTAGGGCCTTTGCATCATCCAAGTATACTCTTCAACATAAAAAATATATTGATACCAAAAATGACGCGAATGTTCTAATGTATTTTATTTCAAACTCCTTTTTAAATGATCTCCATATGTTAGATTTTATAATTTTATTTTTTTAAATAATCAAAATATCTTTAAACAAAAAAGGTATATATCTTGCAATTATTTTTAAACAATCAATATTGTAAATAGTAAGAACCATGAATATACCTACACTTTTATACCTAAAGTTGCAAATCCATGAGATAACATTGCACTTGGTGTAGTTATTATACATAATTATGTGTTTTTGTATAGGTTAAATTCCTCTCGTTCGCCCAATAACAATTTCATTTTTTCATTTTTTACTTAACGTAAGACTTTATTTATGTCATTAGAATGAAAATGACATAAAATAATATATTTTTATTTTTTATGATATATAATATTTTTTTATTATGAATAAAATTACATAATTAATTTTAGCTTAGTCATTATTAAGTGTAGCTAGTTATGATTTAATTACATAAATACATCAAAAAATTCTTGATGAATTAAAGTGAAGGATGAGAATTACTATTTTGTAACATGTCTAAGAATCAATTGTTATATTTCATAATTTTGATAATATTAACTTTCATTGATTTGCATAATTTTTTATTTATTTAATTTTATAATGACATTTAAATTGAGATTTCATGATGTATTAAATTCATTTGATGATAATTAAAACTTTAGGATATCCAAGTGAACAAATAACATGTTATGTAAATCATTTATTCTTGATAATTATTATTGTTAATTTTATTAAAATTGATAAAAAAAGTTATGTTATAAATATTTTAATAATTAGAAAAAAATTATTTTTGGTAATAATAAAGTTAAAATTTATAAATATTTTTCAAATAGTACTTTAAAAAGTCTTGAAAATTTATAAATATTTTCAAATAGTACTTTAAAAAGTCTTGAAAATTTATAAATATTTTTATTTTTTTAATATTTAAATGTGTTCATTGTAAGTTATTCTGATGTTAAAATCCAGTAAAAAAAAATTGAATGTGAAGAATAAATTATCAATGATAAGTATAAGGATGTGAACATTATTTTGGAGTTACAAGACCTAGATAATATATGAAAGTGTGCAAGTTGATGGAATATTTTGGATTCTAATCCCTCATAATATTGTGATGAGCTTTTAAAAAATTTGTTTGGAGCTCACATCATACTTTATGCAATTTCTGTTGAATCATAATTCAAAATCTCATGTAAGTTACAAATTATATTAACACCTATACAAGATACAAAAATAAACATGTAAGCTTATTACAAAGCACTTAGATGTAAAATTCAAAAACAATAGAAAAATTCTCCAACTCAAAATATATAAATCCTAGAACCACAAGGTAACACTAAATATGTTAAAGAATATGATTGGTCTATGTGTCATACATCCAAGATAGATGAGATTTAAATTAAATGTAACTATACATAATAAATATATCAATATTGTTTCTCAAGCTCATATGCTATGAATCTTGATATACATCTATTTAATGCTACTGGCTAAATCATGTACAACTAGTTGGAATTTGAAATACTCAAACTTAATCTTATACAAATCTTTTGTGAAATCCTTTACAATTTTATTTTCAGTGTTCACACATGTGAAATTTTTATATGCAAGAACTTTGTCACACATAGAGTAATGATGTACTTTAATGTGTTTAGTGATAGCATATAACACATGATTACTAGCTATCGAATTTATACTTATGTTATTGTCCTAAAGAAAACTTTATTGGATAATCCTCATACCCTTACCTACATTATTCTATCGACTAGAGGCTGTTCACCTTGGAGACCTGATGCGGTTATGAATACTACTACTACTTCTTATCATGAATATGCACATAACAAATACAATCCAAAATCTTATGATACAATTGATTATTTTTTTATTTGGAAATAGTTCAACAACAAAATTAAATAAAACTTTTATTATTAAAAAAAATTTTAATAGCCATAATAATTTTTAATCATATTTAATATAAGTATAATAGTCTTATTTAATATTATTATTGCCAATTTTACAATATGTTAATTTATCTCTTTGCTATTTTATTCTAATGAGGATATAAATTATTGTTGCTTGGCTTACTATGTCATGCTTAATCAAAAGTCATCAAATTCAATTAACATGTGTTTAACTCTTCCATCAAAACTTAATTGTTTGATGAATTGTTCAAACTGCTCCTCATAAATAAATTTGTTGATTTAAATCTTCATATACATATGTAATTCCTTCAAGTTTAACAAAGTGTTTAACTCATGTTTCAAAAGAAATTTACTGGAGCAATCATCAATGAAGGATACAAAGTAACTCTTTTCATTCAAGATATTCTTAGATCTTATTCAAATATATGAGATCTAAAATATATTCTGATCACACAATTTCATGCTCATGTGTTGCTTCTCAAGCTAGCATGAAAAACATAAATTAAATTTTTGCTAATCATTGAGTCTATGTATGTCTATCTATGACTAGATTTGAGTTAAATAATAATTTTCACTTCGAATAGTTCATGTGTTCTACTCTTTTGTGCAACAAACTAACATATGAATTTTGTGCATCACTTTGATCACACATTGCATATTCTTAAATAAATTATGAATGATACTAAGAACAAACATCACATCTTTTAGTGACTAAGCATACCTTATGTAGTATTTACATTTCTCATTTTCACAATGACATGCTAAGACATAAGCACCACTCATGAAATCTTCATTCTTAACATAAATTTTAATCACTTTATTCCCTATCATGTGGTTTGAGACTTCTGAATCAATGCATCGATAAGAGTTTGATATCATGGTGTATTATGCTGATATTATGCATAATAAATAAAAAAATATTTTATATTTTTACAAGTGCATAATTATTATGAGTATATGATAAACCAAAAAAATCATTCTATTCTTTCCTACATTAATTTGGCTCAATAATTTATAATACTGCAATATTGATGAGAATAATTTATGTTACTTGATGTTGGTATTTTTTTATTGCATCAATACCCTTTTTACTTCTACAAAAAAAAAGTTTTGATCATATTTCTATTGAGATCCATAATCACTTTAGCCTATAAAAATTTATCTCTATACAAGCATAACCTTGCCAATTACTATAAGATGTATTGGCTTAATAACATATTTTTTGTTCTTCAGAGATTTACAAGAATCTTATTTTTTATACATAAAAAATTTCAAAATTTTAACAACCAAAATTTGCTAAAAAATTTATAAAAATTTTACTATATTTGATGCGATCATAATAAATATATTATATTTAAATTTATTTCATTGCTACATATTTGAGCAATTATTTTTTTGATCCAAAGCACATAAATATTAATTTAAAATAATCCTTGAGCAATACATCCAACTTGTTGTGACAATTGTATAATTCAAGATTTACTATGTTTATTTCACAACTAACTTGGTCTTTATTTTTTGTCATATGTCTAATCATGAGATATGATATTGTCACTATATGTGGTTTAATATATCTTGTTGAGATAATCTTGAACTGAATTACTATCTTCTACCTCCACTTGATAAATCATTTTTTAGCTTGTATTTGATAAAGCTATATCACCTAAAATTGATCATGTAAAATATTTATGGTGGAAAGTTCTAGTTAGTTGATTTTTTTTATGGTGTCAAACAAGATGAATCAAACATGATAATTAGATATTTTGATTTTAAAAGCATCAATAGAAGAAATTATCACATCATAAGTCTGATGTACTCAGTGATTCATAATTTTGCAAGCATAAATTGATGAAATTATCACATCATAAATTTTATAAATTAAATAATATTTTAAATCACATTAATTAAAAATTTTAAATTATTACAAATCAAGTTCCACAAAAATAATCTATAAACATAACATAAATATATAGAAATGTGTAAACTCACACCTCTTTTCCTTTACCCAAAATGTCATAGAATTCATGAATAAAATAAAAAATTATTATAAATAATTATAATATATACAAAATTATTATAGATAAATAAAATTTTAAAAACATCATAAAATATAAATTTTATTCAACAATATTAACAATAAAAAGAATTATTTATTAACATTATAAATAAATGCAAAATTTGAAAATTATTTAATTAATTATAAATAAAATTATTTATTTAATTATAAATAAAATTATTTATTTAATTATAAATAAAATTATTTATTTAATTATAAATAAAATTATTTATAATATTAATAATTATGTAATTAGTGTAATTATAATATAAAACTCTATGTATTATTATGTTATAACAAAGTTATTATCTTAAACTTGAGTGATCAACATAGATACATGTATAAAATGTAAATAAAGGACTAGGTAAATTTTATATGTATTAAAAATATGTATAAATTCACATCATTTTTTCCATATATTTTTATGTTTATATTTTTAAATTAAACAAATATATTTTTAACATATAAAATCTATTTTTAAATTATAAAAAAATATGTCCAAGTTTAGAACATAATTACTTCCTAATCTAAAAGATTTTAGACTTAGTTTTACATCATTTGTTTTGTTATCTAAAACTGCTAAAATAGATAGGTATTATGTGCAAAAATATAATATAATATTTTATATTATTATTATTTATCATAAACTTAAGGTTTAAAATTCATTTAAAATTAATTTTATCTTAAATTTGTATAATTTATTATACTATTATTGTAAATTAAAAACGGATATGATTTTTATTGGTAATTTGTTTAACACTGTATATATTGATTCTCTTACCATGATTCTTTTTAACTAAAAAAGGTGATGATATGATCATGATTTGTAATAGATTTCAATTTAAAAAATATAATTCTGTGTTTATTTGCATTTTTAAACTCTTGTTTATTATGTATAGTAAAATTGAAATCCAAATAATTTAAAAAAATTTTGTGATCAAATTTTGATATCAAATATTAAATAAATAAATAAATCATTATTATAGTTTTTAACATTTATAACCTTACTTATATAACATATAATTTCATCTTGTTAGGAATTTTATAAATATGAATTTTAAACTAAAAAATTCTTATTTTCAATTAAATATTTTATTATTATGAATAATTTTACAAATAATTTAAAATAATATATATATATATAATATATAAATACATTTATATTATTATAAATGATTTTAAATTTTCATAAATTTTTTATATTTATTTTTTAAAAAAATTAATGAATAAATAAATAAATATTTTAATTTTGATTGATAGATATAAAATGTAGGAATTAAATATAATTTTATTCATTAACTTGATCAATAATTCAATTAATTTCATTTTTTATGTTTTTTGATATAAATGACATATGTAATAAAAAATGTTATTTTTTTGGATGAATAATGTGATCTTATTAAATTTAAATATTTTATTCAATATATTTATATCCTTTTTAGATGCACATATTATTCTTACAAAATTCATATTTGATTAAATTTAACGTGATTAAAAAATGATTTGACATTGAATTCATTTATAATCATGTTCAAATTATTTTGTATATTATTTTTTATTTAAATTTATTTAATTAATATTAAGATATACAATACATAATTTGTAACTTTTTTGGAAAAATTGAATTAATTTTGATAAAATATTTGTCAAAATCAGATGAAAGAAGACTAGTCATGTGGATTTCATAATAAATCTTTTTTTATAGTTTTTAAAAATTTAATAAAATTTCGTATATATATTTTTAGTTGAATTTATTGAATTAATTTTTATGGATAAAAAATTTAGTTAATGTTTTTTAGAATCTTGCTTAATCCAATCTACATAAGTTGACGATAACCTAATTTATATAAATTAGTTTATATATGGAGCTGATTTTTATCATATTTCAAGTATAAAATAAAATATGAAGATGCTTGTATATATTTTTTTAAGAAATGTATTTAGAATAGATATCTTTAGATTTGAAAAGATTTCTACTTATTCTACATGTCACAAACAATTTGCAATTTGATATACTTGTCAATGTAGTTCAAAATAAAGTGTTAATGATGAAATTGGACTATAGTATATTCAACATCATGACTCCACCATTACCTCAAACATTGAAATATTGATGGAGGTTATTGAATCATCTGAATTCATTCTTTAAGATTGGAGCCTTAATGTTTAATCACTTGTCACAAAATTTGAAAAAATTAAAACTACTTGAATAAGATGATGATATTGTAACAAGTTGTAATAATTTTATTTATTTCATCATGGCTATGCATAAACCATGGATATTCTGATTTTTTCACATTGAAAAGATTCATCATTATTTACCAAAAACTGGTCAAGCCAAGAAAATATCTTGAAAATTGATAATTATCTTGATTTGAAAATAAGTAAATTCAATTAAACAAATTAATATTTTACCCCTGCTCAACAAAAAAATCACACATTACTTATTAAACAAATGAAAACATTGAAAGAGGATAGGAAGCAAGGATGAATCTATAATTGTATAATGTGGATCATAACGACATCAAGTGGAAGTAGCCATCTAGCCTAAGACAATGAGACCTTGAAATTCATGATCATAATGAACCAAGTTTTTTCAACTTCAAAAATATTTTTCATCTTTATATTGATAGAAAATATGTACATGCTTATTTTGTATAAAACTTGAAAACAAGAAATTCCCAAACATATAGACCTAGATGAAATTTATGACTACATAGAAACCACATGCATTGGCAAAAAGGATTAGATAGGTTCACATGCTACATTAATAAAATTTTAGTAAGTTAATTGATATATTTAAAATTTACGACTTCAAATAATATATATGATGTAAAATTACTATTATTTGATTTTTTAATTTGTTAGCTTTGATTTATTTTGCAACTTTAGCTTATCAACAAGGTGGATTTTTTGTTGACAATCTAATGAAGATTTAGATTTTAAAATTATAGATTTAGTCATATAAAGAAATTTTTTGATTGACGAAGACTTTAACGCTCAAATCATGAAACAGAAAATAGTTTTCTACACTTTTGAAATATGGAAGGAAAGATCTTGTGAAGTCCGGAAGGAAAAATTTTGATTGATGTAGATTTTAATGCTAACACCATCCAAAAAAAAAATAGTTTTTTACACTTGTGATGTAGAAGATCATTGGTTGTATGACAACTGCCTTTGTTATCAACCAAAGGGATGGAATCCCTCATATAAAAATAGCATACAAAACAAAATGATAAAAAATTTTCTTTAATGTAGTGAGTCTAAAATCTCTACGTTTTAAATTATTATAAATATTTTATGTTTTCTATCTCATCATTTGAGGTGAAAATACTCAAATAAAACAGTGAAAATTCAAAAATAAAAGTGTGAAACCTATCTATTTGGGATTATATACTCAGTTCAAATAGTCAGCACTTTTTTGTTGATAAATTTCATCCTTTTTTAGTCATAATACTTTCATATTTACCTTGATAATTGAACATCAACATAAATGATTGCTTTGAATTATCCATCATAGGCTTAAACTATATTTGTTATAAATAAATAAATAAATATATATATAGAGTGTAACTTTCAGCTATTGTCCAAAAAGAGATGACAAATTTTATTTATTCAATAACACAATATTTTTTTCAAAATCATCAATCCATAACATAAAAGTGATTTGATTGATGTCTAAATATCAAATATTTTAAAACTATAATTGGTATTATGTGGATAACAAGGTCTCAAATTCAAATATCTATTAATCTAATGATAAATGATCAAGCCGAGAAGAATATAAAATGATGATGAAGAAGTGAAAAATAGCACGGATGAGGAAATTATAAAAAAAATACACATGGAGAATAAACAATAGTCAAAGATATCTTGACAACAAAAAATAACTTCCACATTAATTCTAAGAAACTTTTTGTAATAAATTTTTTTGGCAATATGACATGAAATTTTATAATTTTATACACATAGATTATAACAACTTTGATGACTTTAGTCCACCATCATTCTTTGTAGAGGATGAAAAGTAATAATATGCTGATCTTGAAAAAGATTATTATATTTTTAGATGAAATTAAATTGAGTTACAAATTTTTTTCTTACATGCAAAGAAAATTTTGGATAAAGATAATATTTTATACCTTTTTAGTGATAGTATATGCATGTAGTTAATATATAGATGTTGCAAAAAATAAATAAATTTGGTACTATATATATAACTTAAAATTTAATAATAAATAATATTTTCATATAATAAATATGATATTTTTTAAAATATTATTTGTACATACTATAATATTTTTTATGAAATAATTTTTCAAAATGATTTAAATCAATGCACTTTGCATTATTTTTTATCGATTATTTATGATTGTATCGATAAAAAAAATTTGTAATCAACGATACATTATAAATTAATGAATCAAATATTAATTTTTTAAAAAATATTTGATTTCAGAGTGAAAAATTATATTTTTAGAATTAAAAACATTCTTTCATCCACAATAATTTATGACAATTTTTTTGCAAAATTTTATTTATTTTTTATAATTTTATAAATATATGCTCTAAGCCCTCTGAATCTTGAGAAAATTTGATCAATTCCTTTTGATGAAAGTAAATTCATGTTTTATTCAGCGTAATGCATGAAATGCTTTAAATATTATAAATAAAAATCATTGTATGAGCTCATGATTCTGTTTGTAAACCACTCAAGGGCTTGAAAAAAGTTGGGCTGCTGTACACATTGCAAGTACAAACAATATGTATCACAACACTATGTAAATGTCATTTGTGAAGGATGCTAACTAAATAAAACCCCTATGCATTTGCAGGGTAATTTAGAATCTGCCGCATATATTCATAAATCACATTTTTTCAAGATGTTGTAGTCTCTTTTTCCAATCTGAGAGAAAAGGGAGATTTTGAACACGTGAATGGAAACCTGTTATAACGTCGGTAAACTCCGTTACTCTTAAGAGCTGGTATTAAAGCAAAAATTGGACACGAGATTCGAGTTCCGATTTTCTAATTGAGATCGAATATATTGTTTGTTCCCCCTATCGTTAGTTTGTGGACGTGTGTGAGCATACGGTCTTCCGTAAGAGAGCAAGAAGCCGTCACTGCATGTGATGCCATAAGGAGAAGAAGAAGAAGAAGGAGCCGAAAAAAATTCAAATTGCGCCATTGCAAATTTGACAGTAGCAGTTCTAAAATGCGTGTGCGCTCTGCACGTGGGACGTGAGACGAGTGTGGAATTTTGTTGATCATCTCTCCGCTGCATTTCCTTTAGTACTCATGGACATCGATGGTCAATGCCGTTCTATGTTGATATATCTCGATTGAAGAGATCGCGTGCTTAGACATTTCTTTGCCGACTTGAGAGATATCGGAAGTGATGGTGGAACCCAAATTGCGGCTGATGAACTTTGTCCCCGAAAGTCAGGTTTGTACACCGATCTTTTATCCTTCACGTTTGCGCAGGGTTTAGGGTTTGAGTTCTCGTTTTTGTGAAGAGCAGCTACTCTTGCGTTGAGTCTTCTTGCTCTATTCTGGGGTTTCCAATCATTTGTTGGAATTGGTACATAAATCACCTCATCACAATCTGCTGGGTTTTGATTTAAGCTTGTATAGGTGTGAAATTCTAAGACTCTAGAGCGTCTGTAGATGGCGTGCATTTGATCAATCGACTCAGTGGATCGAGAACTATTTATATCGCGATGTCAATTTCAGATTTTAAGAATTAATGCTGAGCTAATCGGAATACAGAGGCACGCTTAATTAGCGCGAGGAGAATAACAAATGTTTTTTTGTAAAAGCCCATTATCTGAAAATAATGTGCTTAATATAATGCTTTATGCTGGGATATGCAGTCTGTTGCAGGGATCGTTTCTCCTGTTCTTCATAATTTCTCCACATGCGTTTTACACACATCAAGTTGATTTCAAATATTTCCTTCTTCACCTCTTCAAATGTGGATACTAACAGGGCTTTCGCCGTGCACCACCACGAGGTTGAAATTGTTCTGAAGTTTTTCCTTTCGTATTTCAGGGGGAGGAGATACCTGACTCTGGAGGCGCTCGAACGGGAGACGGATTTGACAACAGGCCACTTTTTGAGGTCAGTGTATTTTATTCCAGAAACGTTGGTTCAATCAAGCAGCGATTCTTCTTTGTTTTTTTTTTTGTTTCTTCGTATTTTTTCTAGATCAGTTTCTAGATCATCGTTTGATGCTTCCAAGGATTTGGATCAAAACCTGACTGATTATCTGCTCTTACTTCTCAGATACTGAAAGAAAACAAGGAGAAAAAAGATGCTGAATTTCACGAGCGTTTCAAACACCGTATGTGATCACATCTTCTCCAGTTCTTGCTTTATTTGATTTCAAGAGGTTGGGATCACTTATATGACATAGTTGTTACATTCTACAGTTTGCTGCTTGCCTGAACTCTGCACAAGGAACTCTCGTGACAATGACCGAAGTAGTTTTTCTACAATCTGATTGTTGCATTTGGGGAGATGTTTCATAAGGAGTGTTAATTGAGGGTCCACGTATGGGTGCGAATGACCGGAACTGTAAACAACTTTATGTGATTTTTGCATGCATACGTGGCTGGGGTATCTCTAAGATGAATAAAAGGTGCACGGTGGGTGACTAAATTGAAGAATTTATAAAAGAACTTGCGAAAATTATTGCATAATATCGCAACTTTTTTGTAATATGTGGTAAGTGGCTGGTGTCAACAGGCCCCCCAAAAGCACTGGATGACGATGAGACAGAGTTTTTGGAGAATGTGGAGATGGTGAGAATGGCTTATTGGGGCAGTTAACTGACATGGGGTACGAACAAACTAAATTAGTGTCGAGAGAATTCTCTTCGGAGTTAGCTATTTAGGAGCTCTGCCTTACGTCCTGAGTTTTGTACTCACGACGCCACTAGCTTAATATCTGAAGTTGTTCGGGAAAGAACCATTTACGAGATGTAGATTGACTTTGGAGAAAGCTTTCGCTGTTGATCTGGTTAGTTTGTCTTATCAACCTTAGGTGATATTAGGGTAAGTTCAAATCTGAGTCGTGTTTGAGATGTTTCCTGATAGGTGTGTCCTTTACCTCTCAAAACGAAACCTGTTTGTTGTTTGACCAGATGAAACGGGAGCAAGAGCGCCAGCAAGTGGAGGAGGAGAAACTTCAACTAATTAATTTTCAAGTGAGTACTTTATTGTAGCTTCGCAAAGGGTTTTATCGATTGCTCGGATACCCCAGTAGTTGGTCATTCGTCGAAGGGTTCTTTATTCTTATTCTTCTGAACTTGGTCAGTGTTCACGCCTAGGCTTTGCAGCAACTCAAATGTGAATTCTTGGATGCAGGCTGAAATTCTTAGCAGAACTATTCCTGCCGAAGAACCCAAAACCATGAATGCTATACAGCAAGAGGTAGCCTGAATTGCTACTCACCCAATCTGTAGTCTGCAGATTACGTTTTTTCAAGAAACTTTTGTTCTGATATTTTCACTGTTTATGGAAGTGTTATGTTTGTGTTACACTGTCCATGTCGTATTGCTCTTATGTGGTTAGCATCAAGTGAAAGCATTGACTTCCTGTTTGCTTGATTCAGCTGCAGGAAGTTCCTGCAAGGAACAAGCGACCTTTACAAGCACGAGTACTACCAGTGGCGGTAAAGATCAAGCCAATACCAAAAAGGACCAAGACCGAAGGCTTTGCCTGCAAAGAAAGCAACCTCGAAAAGCTTGAAGTAGATCAATCACCCGTGCAAGAAGAGAAGAAGAACAAAGATCCAAGTAGAAAGGAGGAAGAGCTATCAGTTAATTCCTTACCAGGAGGATTGCTAGGATTGGCATCTTATGGTGATGAATCGGAGGATGATTGAGAAGATTGGAAACACATCAAGTGTAAAGAACAAAATTCCTCATCAGGGAATTGGATCGATAACCCCCTTGTCATCTCGCAGTAGATCTGGTTCGCATCGTGTCATGCTAGTCTTCTGACTGCGTCCTGGCACGCACGCATCTTCTCGATGACTGGACATAACCATCATCATATCCGTTTTGTACGTGTAAGCGTTCCTCAAGATGCTCGTTAATTCCTAGAAAAAGATGTTGCAGAGTGAAGCTCTCACGCAGACATAAGCGGGCTCTCGGAAGCACGCGAAGCTGCGCTTCAGTTTCTTTACAGTAATTGACTCAGTCAGGTGTACATCTTGCACGGGTTCAACTAAACCCTGGCAATCATTCTGGATTATGGTAAAAGCAATGCCACAAAACTGCTTGGTCCAGGTTGATCTAACACACCAAGTGAGCATTAGAAAAAATGCAGGTCTACATCTACCACTCGTACGCCGAGTCGTTATGACATTTTGTGTGCCGTTGTCCAGCGAGGTGACCGTGGCTACCGGAGTATTCATACTCTTTCACTTCCACGGCAAAGATTTAGATTTCATTCCTTGAAATCTTCCTTCCGTAGATTTGGTGTAAAATCTTATTCTGATTGGAAGCTGGTCCGAGCCTATTATTACCAAAAGGTCCAATCTCGGAAGCATGTAGGCGAATCCCTGTAGAAGGTATTAAGAATTGCTGCTTAGAGGTAATTGATATGTGAATGGTGTTTACACTTCAGGTCGGATACGTGACAACGGTGGAACACAGTAGATGTTGTAATTACACGCAACAACCTCTTTAGCTGCTGCAACTTAAATCGACAAGTTTCTAGCCTGAATGTACCGACAAAGTTTGTGATGGATAGTCATGTACGAAAAGCTCTCATTGTATACGGATGTACTTGGTAGTACAATACACCAGTTGTATGATTCCATAATCTACCATTTTTTGATTGTAGTGACAATGCATTTGTTAATACTTGGTGTAAACAATGATATACATATGATTGTCACAAAGGAGAGCAAAGTCTCTCCATCGGGCTGGGTTTCCTCTTGGCTTTGATCGCCTTTGCTTTATATGGCTGTCAATAGTTTCCCATTGCTTGTTTATTTCATGTGTACCTTTCAATCCACTGTTAGTGAATTGAAATAATCATACATCCTAAAATATATTCCTAATTGATGTTGTTTCACCATATGTTATAAGATAAATTTTTTGATAAATTCTAGAATTAAATGTGAAAGTTTTTTATTTTTTATTTTTTAGAATTATAATAATATGTTTGATTTGATTCGCGTAATATTGTTTATAGATGTGATCATGATATCATATTTTAAAGACTGAAATTAATATACATATGTATGCTCATAACTTTCTTTGGATGGCTCACTTTGTTTCTTAAATAAGATACTAAACATACAAAATGATTAACATATTTCAAATCTTTTATTAATGATTAGTCTCAATCTCTTTTACCAATCAATGAAATATTTTTTCCTTGACTAAAACCAATGCTTAAGACTTAAAGAACTTCATGTCAACCTCATTATTGATTTATTCATTTAAAAAAAATTTCGAATGATTTAAATTTAGATGAGATGATTTGCAAATTTAAATAATTTACTTTATCTTGATAGAATCAAATTTTCTTAATGATAGATTTTTTATCTAATTTATAATCAACGTGTAATTTTTTTGAGTTGTATTTTATTAAATAGATTATTATAATCACATAATTTACACATTTTTTAATAATATAGGCTTTGATAAACTATTTGGAATTTTATATACAAAAGTAAATAACATACCTGGCAAACTCTAACAATTTATTATTTTAAATCACGTAATTATTTTTTAATCTTCACATCTTGTCTCCTGAAATACAAATTATGAAGATACATAAATCATAAACATTTCAAAAATTTAAATTTTTTTTATTTTCAATTCATATAAAATAATTATTTAAATTTATTGATAAAAAAATTTGAATTTTTTTTCCATCTTTTTTTCCTTAAAATAAACAGATTGTATTTTTACTTTTGTAAAACTTTTGATTATTAATCTATCATTATATTTAAATCATGATTAATCATATTTTCCTTTTGGCATTCAAATATTTTTGATGTAAATGACTTAACAAGATGTGTAAATGATTTAATACTTTTCACAAACTATTTTTCATATGTTGTTATATTAGACTTGCAACAATGCTATTCATGTTTTATTATGTAGTATTTTTTAAATTCAAATCAAAGGTTATTAAAGATTAATCATTGATGTATTGCATATCATGTTGATTATATAATCAAAAATTATAATGTCATATTGCTCAATATAGTCTTGAGTTTACAAAATGATTATTTTGAATATTCTCAATCATTTAATAGATATTGTTTGTTAAATAGATGGTTTTGTTATGTAAATTTAATTTCAAACAAGTGTATGTCTTATTAATATTAAAATGTAAGTTCTTTTTAATTTATACAAAACTTAACTATTATTGCACATAATATTTTATTCCTAACAAGATTAAGATGTAAATTTTTTTCACTCAATAAATTATTTTTTTTCTATAGTAGTCATAATGTCTCATTGTTTCACAAAAAATCACATCATGATTTATAAAAAATTATTTTAATTTTAATCATTCCATTGATAAGCTTTTGATAGTTAAATCTATTATTTATTCTTGACATTTAATCTTTTTTTAGATTATATGAATATGCATATAACATTCACATCCAAACACTTTGAGATGAATAAAATATATATTTTTACTTATCCATGTCTAAGTATAATTCAAAATTTATGACTAATATCGATTAAAGATGTATATAAATTTATTCATATTTATAATTTTGAAATAATTTAAAATACATATTTTTACAATCTAAATCTTATCATTGTTATGTGTTATATTGTACATGTAATAATAAATTCATATGCATGATATTATATTTGAAATAATATTTAGATAAAAAATTGATTTAAAAAATTATATTTACAAATTTTAATTTTATTTTAAACTTAAATTTTATAAAATTGTTAAAAATTGATTATTTTAAATCAAAAATAGCTAATTTTTTAAATTTTTTTGTTTATTTTATATAATATGAAGAGTGATGAAACACCTAATAAAAATTACTAATTTTATATGTATAATTACTAATGCAATAAGAAATCATGGCGAGCTTCAAAATTTATGTTTCTCAAAAATCAAATTGATATTTTTAGTCTTGTTATTCCTTCAAATATCACAATTTTTTTTAAAATTAAATTAATTAGTTTGTTTTAATATTGATATCAAATCATCATAATGGCTTCGAAAAAAAATCTTATTCTTTCAATTGATAATATGAATCATATCTCACATATAAATTATAAAATAAATTAATTTTTGACATAAAAATATGTGCATAACTCTAAATGAACACATCGATATGTAATAAAAAATGATCAAAAATGATAATTTCATGATTGATTAACATGATAAAATTTTTAAAATTTGGGATATAATCTCAACCAATTTCCATGATACCATGGATTGCTATGATCTAAACTAGTGAGACCATCCAAACTATGAATTTTAAAATAATATACACCATATCATAATGCATTATTTCACCTTTTGAATATTTCTTATATCAAGATGTATAAATAGAATATATTGAAAATGATTATTATTAAGTTCAGGATAACATTTGATCCATGAACAATTATTTTTTATATTTTGAACCGTTCTTCTCAACATAAACAATGTTACAAATATAATCAAATATTAACATTTCAATTCCATGTATATTTACTATTATTTATATAACATTGGTTTACCTTATGCTTCTCCAATCTTTTGTATCTTTTGTCACATATTTTTACTTAAAAGCATGTCCATTCATTATAGTTTATCATTGAACAATAATATCACAAGGTTTGGTTTTTTTATTTATAAGACTTTAAAAATTCAAATAAATATTATAGCTTTGTTTTTTCTTGCTGACACAACAATAATCATATTTTTGGATTTTTTTTATATTTGAATTATAAATATATAGGTATTTTAATACTTAATATTTGTTTTGGATTTTAACATCAAAACTTGTTCAACATGATCTTCAGCGACTATGACAGCCTGAATATCAACAAGCTTGTGTGGTGTATGTGTTTGACATTGCACAAGTCACAATCAACTCCATTTCAATGAAATATCATTATTATTATTATGATGTAACTAAGTAGCAAAAAATATTGTGACTGAAATCAAATTTCATAATAAATTTTATTTCAAAGAAAAGAATTTAAACAATAGAGATTCATAATTTCAAATTTGATATCATTGAAGTGACTTTAATAACAATAAACATGATGATTCAAACAAATTATCATAGCAAATTTTATCTAAATTAAAAAAAATGGATAACAAAGATTTATAATCTTAATTAAATATCATTGAAATGAAATAAATAGTAATAAAAATGGTGACTAAAATCAAATATCATATTATTATTCTATTGAAATTGAAAAAAATGAATAACATATATTCATAATCTCAAATTCGATAAAGAAAAATTATGTTAGGAATACTTATCTTGAATTTTACGGTGTTATTTTTTTTCAATTTCAATACGTCTTTCTTCTCCTATCACTTTGGAATCAATCTCAATATCCCAAATCTCCTCTTCATTGACACTAGAGATAGAAGACGTAGTATCTGGTTGCTAAACGACAACCATTTGAGTCATCATATGATGTAGAGGCACCAGCTCTAGAATTTGATCTATGTTGGGTTATAACCATACTTGCTATCTTCTCCTCCAATTGCTCTAGTCGAGATGCCATGTTTATCTCATGACTAATGGGCACCACCCTTGCCATCTTGAACTCCTCGTCCTCTTCCAAGGACTCCCATTACAATTCTTGTTGATCATAATTTCGGATGGAGATCAAAATATGGATCAATCATGTGACCATGTCTGTGACAATGTTCACATGATTTTGATCCAACATGATCCATCCTTTGACCTTGAAATCAATCCTTCTTGTGATGAGTTCCACCACATATCCAACACACCATCCCAACAACTGATTGTTGACCTAAAAAGAATGACAATGATCTGGATATGACACATTCACCACTTTGTCCGGATGGTCGAAACTGTCCCACATGTCTACCATAACCACTCTGGGTTTGTGTTGTAGCCTGGTAACTTGAAGGAGTCTTATTGCATGTTGAGCTCAATATGCTCAGCAAGACAAAACACAATGGCCAATGTATGTGATGTCTCCTATAGTAACATAACATCTCTCACTCGACATCTCAACTCCTTGTCCAATGTTCCATAGCAATATTGGACAGCTTGTGACTCTTTCACCCCATGGATAACACTGATCAATCGATGCATTTGAGTATACTCATCTCGAAAACTCTCTCCAGTCTTCCGTTGAAACTCATGCAAGCATAATAGCTTGTCAGTTCTCACCCCTTGGTAGTCTCTCCTCAATCGTGTGAAGAACTCTAGAATAGGGTTAAAGGTTGGGAACTCTAAACTCTTTCCAACTCGACTATATCATCAATGTCAGGTACAGAGGATAAACTCACACCACTAAACAATATACCCGAAGTAATAGAAATGTAGTTTGGAGACTAGTATTGTATCCACAAACTCAATCTACTCAAGGTGTTCACGTCAGAATTTATGATAATCATCAATTAGTGGACCCTCTAAATGTTGGAATAATCCTTTTCAAACCATAAACGGACTAAACATCGTAGAGTTGCGCATCCGCTATAAATCATACCATGAGTTAAACTCATGTATGAAGTCATCCAACTCAATAGTGCCAACTGTACCCGAATATCGTCTAGGACCCTTGATGTCCCCATAGATATCATCCATGTCCCACAATAATGGTGTGAGTACACACTCCAAGATATGACCAAGCTCAGCTTCGGCACTCTCTAAAACCAAATCAGAGTCTTATAAGAACCTCAAAGGCCAAGGTTGGTATTGAACTCTGCTACAAGTGCACCCAATGCTAACCCAAGCCGTCTCTTCTCCGGAATCTCCAGAAGACTCCATTGTGACACCAATGTATCACCTCCAAAACCGTACAAAAATAGGTCCCAAACTGGAATAAAAAATCGTAAGAGAAGGTACCCGAGACATCACAAGGTGCTAACACAAGGGCAACCTGAAACTTGCCATCATCACAGGCACTCACCCAGTCTAAAAATCAACAAGTCCTGTCTCACTTGGGAGAAACATGGATAATTTGACTAGTCCAAAAATCCAGCCTCACTATCGACAACACATAAGAGCACTAACACTCCAAATAACAAAGCACCAACACAAATAAATATGATGCACAAACAGGAAGCAGAGATGGAGGTATATCAATCACAAGAAACATAAATAACAATACTCTATCTCAAAAACATCCATCAAAGGGATCAAACCAACCCAACCCGGAGTGACATAGCCTCAAAAGGTATTTAAAAACACAAAAACTTAGTTTTGGAGATCTTATGCTCCCTAGATCAATAATCTGACACTGATACCTAACACAAATTTTTTTTTTGCAAACAAACACCATTTGAAAATTCTATGGGACTCTAAAATCTTGAACTTCAATTTCATATTACTGAACTTCACAATTTTGCAATTCTGACACTACTAGTCTTGTGTCTTATATTTCTACCCCCATGTAAGATTCTTTAAATCTTCTATGACCCTACCAAATTTCAGGTCAAACAGACATTATATGATAATCTTATAGCCTACCGTTTCTATTTTTGACCCGAAAACTTTGAAACATCAAATCTTAGACTTCGAACACTTCTGTCTAAAATCTTTTTCGGCCAATCTCAATTTATAGCCTCAAGATAACTATGAGCATCCACCTTATTCATCAATTTTTAGAAGCGCTTCCATCCTAAAAAACTCTCGATTAAGAATTACACACTAAAATATTAAATACAGAAATTTAAAATCGATCACATGTGTGCGAGAGATTACAGTCAAACCAAATCCACTTTGTGCTTCAAAGACTCCAAGTTTCCGCACTAACTACTATCCATCATAGCTACATTCTCAAATGCTCAACTTTGAAAACTACCCTTCCAAGGAGACCTAATTTGAACTCTACTTCTTGAGCCCTAGAACTACTAATGGTGTTGTCAGTCCTAACCGCAGTTCTAGTGCAAATGGCGCTAACTGTATCTGCTCTACATATGTGTACCTAACTAACTAGAGATGCCGCTACATAAGTCGTGACAACATAGATCCGTGTAACACTATCACAAATTCAATTCAACGCTTGTTAAAATTTTTAAACATGTTTATTTATTAGTGATTGAAGTTAGCACAACAAGTAAATAGCTTTAATTGCCGCTTGCATGTTGTCGCAATGCTCCTTGAAATGATGCTATCACCTTCAAAAATAAATGAGATAGTTGACAAAGACAATTTATAAACTTAGATGTCTCTAAAAGTTGATGAGGAATTGTATGTATTCCTTTCCACACCAATCTTAACAATGTAATCCAAAATTTTTATGATGAGAAAAACTTTCTTTGTTTCATTTGATAATTTTGAAATGTTGAATGATTATATGGAGGTTCTCACAATGCATGATTGTCAAAAGAGATACACCCTCCTCTTCATTTTATTACTTCTTGTGAAATCATCTTTCAATTTTGAAATATAGTTTTTTCGGAACACACATCTCCAAACGACATAAACCACATAAGTGATACTGACATCACTTTTGAATTTCAGAATCAATATTTTAGTGTCAACAAATAAAGTTCATGAACCTATAGTCAAGTCCCAAAAAGTGAAAATAAATTAATGATATAGGTAACAATTTTATTCCCTTCAAGCAAGTTTTGTTAATCCTCATATTAACAAAACTAACTTTTTATTAGCCTCTGGGTTACCCAGTAGTAATTTTAATACAATAACTCTAATTTATCCATGGTGAGTTACATCACCTTTGAATGAATCAAAATGCTATACAAAATTTTTTGGTTTTTTTTTCATTCACCATCAAATTTTGAGGTTTTGCAAAAAATTATAAAATTGGATTTATGTTAGCACCTTGTGTTGCTTCGATCACCTTGCGTTATTGTATTTAATTCTAATTGGATCTCAACATAATGATGATTAAATTTTATTCTTTTTATATTGGTATAGATGGAAAAAATATTAGGGACATATTGTGGATAGATAAACGTGGGTAATATATTGAAGTCATTTAGTAGTTCTTTAGAGATTTTAAAATAGAAACTGTTTACCTTGATTATAGTTATATTTGTATCCAAACTAGTGTGAAATACCAACTTGTGTTATTAAGGTTTATAGAAGATCCTAATTTGAAGTTTGGTGAAATCTTGTAGTGATCTCCTCATTATTGTTCTAGGACATAAATAATATCTATGATGCCAACAAGTATTTCACTTATTAATCTAGTATAATGGATACCATTGAGTTTAGGAGTTTGACTCATGATACAATTTGCAATAAATATGCAACTCTACGTTGTTAGTTTGTTCATGACATGGAACTAACTATTTTAGCATTTTGAGCATCCGTTGATGGATGATTATCATGAGATTATGATGTAAACATGATATCAAATTCTGTAGATAATATTTGTCTCTTAACTACATACTTTGGGTACTTTGTTTTATGAGGAGAATTCATCTTCCCTTCCTAACATAGATGATCCAATTGGAGCTATTGGAGTTAAAAAAGACTTCAGAAGATTTAGTTCCAACATTTAACCCTATTCAAGAGTTATATACTCAATTAAGAAGAGATTATAATAGGTCAAGAACTTATAAATTAGGATCTTTGTTTGAGTTTCAGCAACAAAACATTAGAAAGATCCTCACAAGATATGTATTCAAATGCGACAATTGATTATTGATGCCCATGGGTTGACAGAGTCATAGCTTGTTGAATATATGAAATTTTGCTCAAGGAATTGAAGTATAAAAGAAGAGATGATACCTTAATATAAAAAACATCATCTACATTTGACATAATTATATATTTTTAATTTTTAATTAAATATTGAAATTTAAAAATAATTTTATGTATTTATTTTAAAATAATAAATAATAAAAAATAAAAAATATGAATAAAAATGTGATTTAATTTGATATAATCAATGAATAAAAAAAAGTTGAAAATTCATGCAATAAAAAATTAATAATAAAAATAATAATTTTTTATTATAAAAATATAATTATTACAAATAAATAATTTAAATAATATTTATTTTTATTTTTAAATAATAAAAATTAAATTGAAGGATATATTTTTATGTAAAAATATTTACAAATAAATAAAATATTTAATATAAAAAATATAAAATAATTTTATTTATTTAGAAAATAGTATTTCAACAAAATAAATTATATTTATTTATAATAATAAAATAATAGATTAAATTATATTTTTCTAAAATAATATAAAAACCATATTTTAAAAATAATTTCTATATAAAAAATAATAATTAATTATAATATAAATTTTATATAATTACATAGCACCAGAAATTAAAAACAAAATTTAAAAATTATAAATCTAGAATGAAAATTACTTGCAAGCAGGTAGACTTGTTAGACAACATGAAGAGGGAAGACCTAACCAAACTGATAGGTATGCGGAAGCATAATCATAAAGCGTTCAAGAAACTCCTTAGTTGGGAAACCTTGGGAAGACGGTAAAATACATTCAAGATTATTTCAAGGAAAAACTTATATCATCTACATAATCATAAATTTTTTTTATAATTGATTGTTTAGTTAAGATTATACTGTAAGCTATGCGACAAAAACTTACACATAATAAATAACTGAGATAAAACTTTTTTAATGATACTATATATATAAAAGTGAAAATCAATAAATCATAGTCATATCATATTTTATCAATCAAACATGACACTAAAGAAAAATAGTTGAGTGGAATAAAATCATTTGAACTAGTTTGAAACTAGATTTTAAAATTCTCTAACAATTTTGGCCTTAGTTATGATCATCTTTATGAATTTTGTTGTGGACTTGACTTTTGTAATCCAAAAAAACATGCAAGCATCCTAATGGATATGTGCACCTCTTTATTGTTATGATAGTGTGAAGTTCTCATTGACACTTTCTTGCTATACTGTGTTTTGCCCTCTTTTGATTTGTTGGAGCTAGTCTTGTGATGTTCATCAATGTAACTAACATGAAGTTTTTTGCATTGGTTTTGTTTGCACAAATCCACATATAATGGTCAGCAAACATATTCTATTCTCATGAATGCACAGTCTTCAAATTCTTCTTATAATAATCTTTCCTTGTATTATTTGATGACCGTGATGTTTACAAAATTACTCCGTGTTAATTGTGAGTTTATGTGCAATAAATATAATTACTTAGAAACTGTAGTGAGTTAGCAATCATTGTTGTGAATCTTAGTTTCAATGGGTGATACTTTTTTCTAAAATCCAGTAGATTTTTTCAAAATAAATGATACGAAATTACTTCTCACTTTTCTTGTCAAATTTTCTAGTTGTGTTTTTCCATGGACTTTAAAATAAATCTTAAAAAAATAAAATTTAGTATTTTTAGTAATTGTGAACTTTGTCAAGTTGCGTACCCATATATGATTGAATCGTCATGGATCGTCACTCCGATAATTCAAGAGTGCAAATTCAGATAAAAACTAGACTTGCTATGAGTTTCTAAGAGCTTTTCGGAATGAATTACTCAAGAAGGAACATTTTGGAGATGCTGTAGGTGGTGTCGACTAAGAGCAATCCTCATGAAATCTTCAAGGAAGAAGATACCAATTTTTCCCAGGGCACGTGATGTCAATACACACCAGGGCATACTCTGGCTACGCCACCAAGTTCACAACGAGGTTTTAGGTAACCAGTCAAACCGAACGAACGGTAGCCGAGTGGAAGGTTGATACACCTGCCAGTCATTTGTAGGGCAGTCTGGGTGGTAACTGGACAACATCCAACATCGTTTGAGTATACTTGATTTCGTTGAGGTAAACTTCGACTGTATACAGCACTGCTTGTTTAAGTGCTGTATACAGATTTTGAAGCAGATCTCCAGTATACAATTCTGCAACTCACGCGGAAGTTCTTGAAGATCCTTGATTCCTTCATTTAAGTCAAACACCGATCATACAGCACTCGCTACATTCGAATTCCATCGCGGTGACCCTTGATATCGAGAATGACAGTGCATGCAACTTGACCTCTAGCTTTTGAGGCCAAGTTGAATGTTTTGTAAGCACTAAGTATAATCGTTGACTTTCTACCGTGCCACAAACTTCAGGGCGGGAGGATCATGAAAGAGCGACTTCGCCATTTATTAGCTTCCGGAATGCTGAATGCAAGGATTCCCACGTTCTATCCACTACCTACGGAAAGGAGAACATCGAAGACGTTGAATACGTTGCCGCACAATCTCTAAGGCTCAAGTACCTTAGACTTTATTCTCCTTCCAGGCAGCAGTCTTACCACTGCTCGACATCTTGTTTCAGGCCATTGTATAATTATTATATTAGACTTACTGAAGCTGCAATGTACAACGGCTCCAACTAGCAAGCAAGTGAGGAAGCAGCAGAATTTTCCATAATCACATGTTGGGGACCGCTGCAATGACTACATTGGTCACCGACCTTTTGGTTTCACTTCACAATTTGGCGACAAACTATGACGTAGAAGTTGACGGTATCATCATGTGCTCTATATCACGGCAACCGTTCACAGTAAGGTTCATACGAGTGAAATGTCTGAGCGGTTCCTCGAGCTTGGACATTCGTCGGAATGCTCAGTCAGACTCGCTGTATCTTTCACACTTAAAAACCTGCTAGTGTCATTGTGGAGACAGCGCGAGGTCAGGTCAAATGTGGTGGTCGACTTGGGAACAGCGACGAAGAAGCTTTGAACAAATTAAAGGACAATGGTAAAAGCCTGCTATTCATTAAACAAGTAGAGAGATTGGACGAACAAGGCCGAGCCTGTCACGACAAGGCCGGCGAATATAGGAGGGACTACGAGATCTAGATTCGATTTTTTTAAGCGCAAAGCTGGAACGCAAAGTTGATCGTTGGGGCCATCAAGTGGCAATCTGAAACAGTGGTTACAAGAGATACTAGAGCTACCGTAAAGAGTGCACGCCTCCAGATGTTCCGCGTGCGGAGACACACTGGCACTGAATCCCATCTCCAAGCTAACAGCTGCGACTGTTACACTTAAAGCCAAAAAAGACGTCCAGAAGACCGTGTACAAAAACAAGGGCTGGTGGGCGAGGGTCCTGACGCCTCTCGCCAATCTCTCATAACGTCTGGCGACGAGGCTCGAGGTCCCCCGAAGCAGTTTCGAGATTAGCACATGTCTTTGTGGCTGCCACGAAAAGCTCGACCTTTCCACGCCTCTGGGATAAACCGGAATCATGTCTTCCTTCTTACTCGAAGCATTTACTCGTTGCTGAGACATCCTCCCGCTCCGCTTGGATCTGCAGACAACACCATCGACGCCATCAGAAGATCTGGCGTGGAGGTCATCACGTTGACCTCGTAGTTTGAGCTTGTGATTCAAGCTCACATGTCCGTCCGATCATACGCACTATCTCTCGTCCCGGCAAACGTCGGCACCTATCGGGAGAGGGCCTACTCACGATTTTGATTTCCTCGACTGTAACACACTCTCAGGTCGCCCTGTGGATCTAATGTTGCGTGTCTGCGACGCTTTAGGGACAAATCTCAAGTCCGTTTACGAGAACGATTGTCTACATCTTCCATTCCGTGAAACGATCTGCCGCCGCTTCTCCACAACATCTCTGGCTTAAACAGCCATGCAAGCGTTAATGATTTCGGAGAGAGCACAAGGAAGGGCCTCCGCCACGGACGTCCTTTCCAACACTTGAGCACAGGAAGCAAATCATCAGCGGCTCACCACGATCAAACTCTCGGAACTAGTGCCGGGGGAGGATATAATCTCTTTCACAAACCACTTGTTGTCACATCAAAGAACTACCTCCTTCGTGATTCGTTCACAGACTTCTTACCAAGTGTGCTTTAACCAGTACAAACACCTAGGGCAGCAATTCGACGTTCAAGTCCAAAATGAAAGCTTCTCGCAATCTAAGGCTGAAAGCGTGATTCGCCGATTTCCTTCCCGAATTTCCCGCTTCGAGAGAAATCGAAAAGCCCATGAATCTCGAGCAAATTCAACGAACACAGTGGGAGATGTAGGCGATCATTCTAGGCATGTAAAAACTGACGGCAATGCTCTCGAATTCTTTTCTCGCAGACGCTGGCTGCTTACGGATTTCCTCATCTCTCATCGATAATTCGTGAAGAATTACACCAAAGCCTTCCTTGAAAGCAAGTCTGATCCAGGAATCAACTTAGAAAAATCACAAGTGGCGTATCGGTGCCAACATTGATACTCCGACAATTCTCAAAAGCCCACCGGGATCTGGAGAGGGAACGGGTACGATGGATCCACGAGTAGCTGGATCAATAATCATTACCAAAAGCCGGTGCAGAGACGCCACATCAGGCAGCCCCAGTCGTCGTCCAACATGCTTTTTCGGAGTACGAAAGCAGAGACGAAGACGAAAGCAATGATGATATCGCTGTCGCTTGCTCCAGTCCGACCATCCGAGCGCCAACAGTTCTTGATATTAAGCAAGTCGTGGAAACGACATCCTCGAGCTGCCCCACAGTCCCACCTCGTCCTCGGTCAATTTATATAATGACCCAATTTCTAAATAATAGCACTACCAGCTTGTCCTCCTCCCCTCCGAACGCAACAGTAGCCCTCCCATCCTGAGAGGCCCGGATTTACCCCGACAACACCAAATCAATCGAATGGACCCGACGCCTCCAGCATGTACTTGCATCGCCACAACTCTGCTGCTGCCTTTCCCAAGTTCCCCTTGGCTTGGGCTTGGCCGCAGGGGCTGGGGCTTGGGCCGGCCATGGCCTCCACCAGTCCACCAAATTTGACTCAACTCAACCTTTTCGTCAAGCTTTCCGTCACTTCTGTTTCTGGGGAATCTCAGGGACCCGTCTGACGCACGCAAACGCAACCATGGTGTCCAAGACTCAAAGGGGGCGGGGGTATAACGGCCGCAAATCTTTCTTTCTGCCAGGTGTTCTGCCTGACGGTTTCTTCGGGTTTGGGTCCCGCTTCCGAAGAAAGGCTTCTCTCTCGGCACCTTGGGCGTGGGCATCGAGAGCCTTCGGGTTACAGGAGCGTCCTCTGGGTACGGAAGCTGTCGGTGAAGTATACGGTATCGTAAGTTTCGTAACTGCACGTTAGGCTGCCCTCCCCGAAACTAGAATGGGATGGTAGTTGGGTCAGGTTCGCCGGCAGAAGACCAGGGCTGAGAGATCCTGTCTAACCGACCCGCGGACATCAGCGATGTGTACCCGTACCGGTGCACAAAGCACAAGCCTGCCCGGATGACTGCAGTAGTAGTGTGGCATAGTTCAGGTGAGGCATAGATTATGAACTGCGTCTGGACTCTATAGTCTTGACTGATCCGATCTGAGTGTATCTTGACTTACGGTCCACGCTAGTGAGCAGTCCAGATTTTGTACTCTCACAAGTTCCAACACGTGCTTTCTCCGGACTCTGGACTCCAGCTTTCTTTGCCTTTTACTGCCCCGTACCACTTCCCTCCCTTACAGATAGACACCGCAATTTGGACACCATACGGCGCTTTGAGTTTCACAACTTGGAAGTTGGAAGGACAACGGCTTGCATCTTCCAAAGTACGAAAAGCGAGCGAGCATGTTTTTGACACAGCAGAGAAAATAAAATGAGACACAGTAAGGAAGACCCCATCAAATCAAATCGTACAAAATCGTACAAGGATGGAACCAAACAGGAAACATGTGGCTAGCCCCACGTTAACCTTCAAAATAAAAGAATATAGGAGCCTCATGGAATAAAATAGCTCTAATCCATGCGTCTCGTTGGACTCGCACTTCTCGCCGCTGCCTCGTGCTTGTGTTCAACAGTGAAATGAATTTCCTCTTTCAACGTGTATTCTTAATTATTTCGCTTCATGCGCTTAGCGCGCCTCCGCGATGGAGGCGATACGTGATTGCCAGCGAGAAAAAATCACCAACATGAGCAGGAGAGAGCGTCGTTCCCGATGTTTCTCGTGTTCAGGAGTTTATATTGACTCAATACTCATCGTACATTCAAAGGAAAAATAGAGACATTGGTTATGTATTTGGTTATACATAATTGAAATTATAAAATATTAGCCCGTAATAATTTTTTATAGAATTTTTTTTTATGAATTCAAGTCTTTTAAATTTTTTCCTTTATATCAAAATTTTGCACACAAAATTTAATCTCAAAATATTTTATGCATATTGATATTAAGATCATAAATTGATGTATTTTTAATAATATACATATAAATTAACTATGCATAAATGATTGTTTCAAAAAATAATATATAGAGATTTAATTCATTTTTTGTCATAAAAATTTAATTTTGATAATTTCATGAATTTTTCTAAATTGCTTGATGAAATTTTGTATGTATCATTGTTTGTTTGGATGTAAAATTGATATTATTTCAAATAAATAATACGTTATATTACAAAAAATTCAATTATTTCTTTTTCAGTGACAAATTATATTTTTTTTGACTGAATAATATTTAATTTTTCAAATGAATGACTAATTTATTGAAAAAAAAAAATTAATGAAAAATTATGTAAAAAAATAACACAATTAAATATAAATTTGTTCTTAAAATTTTAACATGTATATTAAAAAAATTTAAAGATTCATTCTTTTAATATTGCCTACACATACAATCAGATTGCATTCACTCATAATTTAATTAAATTGCAATTTCAAAAATTTCAAAAATATAAATTAAATTTTTAAAAATCATTTTGAAATGATATTCATAAATATTAATAATTAAAGAATAATAAAAAATTTTTAAATGATTGAAAAAATTAAAAAATTAAACATAATATAATTAAAAACATATGATAACACATAAAAATTAATTAAAAATATATAATTTTTAAAAATTTATTTTATTAAAATTATTTATTAAAAATTTGATATAATTTTAATTTTTCACATAAAATATAAAAAATTAAAAAAGAAATATATATTTTATTTCAATTCAAATATATTTCTTTTTAATTTTTTATATAATAAAAATTATATCAAATTTCTTGTGTCATTAGTGTAGAAAAATATCTATGTTATCATATTTTTATAATAATAAGTTAGTTCATGATCTTCATTTTGATATCATAGTTTATGCGACTTGTATGAAATGGATATTACAATAAGGGTTGGAACTATAGTCTTATATTTCGAGATATGAACACTCTCACATTTTTCATGGCTTGGTGGCAAAGTCTTTTGGCTTACTTCTTTATGACTTTTTCTTACCGTTATGATTGCATTGTCTCTTTTTCTGTTGTTTGCCGTGCTATACCATTTCATATCAATGTGCCACAACACCATGTCATTTCAAACCAATAAATGGCACGAGTATTACCATCTAATATGATCGACGAATGTATAATCATGAGCTTCTTAAAGTGGGGTGATCAATAAGTTAACTCTAAAAATATAATCATCATTTGTATTTAAAAATTCATTTTAGACGTTTCCAAATTTCTTCAATTCACATAGACATAGACGTTCATCAATCCAAGTTTGTAGATTAGACAAGTTTTCACCAAAGTAAATTCATATTTCCATCATGTAGATTTAACTTGTCAAGTCAACATTCCAAAAAAAAATGAGTGATATTATTATCATCTAAATTTTTTTTGATACATGCACATAAATTTTAAAAATAAAATAGAACTAATTTTTTTCTTATTTTAATCACATAAATGCAATTAAAATTTTTTATTATAATAAAATTTTATATTATATCTAACTTGTGATGACCTCTCAAACTTATGAGGATTGCAAAGAAAGTTGGGTAATTAATGGTTAAGATATGATATGACTGATGAATTATCATAAATTGCAATGAAATTTTATATCTGTTTCAATAATATGAATGTCATATGTAATAAAATATATATGAAAAATATTTTAATTTAATATATAATTAAAAATATGTTATAATTATATAAAAAAATATAAATTTTAGAATGTAAATTTTAAATTTTAAATATTTTACACATAAAAATTTATTTAAATTTATTTATAACAAACAACTTATGATACAAACAATTGTATATTCAAGAACCCTAATTACATTAAATTATTATTTAAAATTTATTTTTTTTATTGATTACAATCATAGATTATACGGATTTTAGAGCAGATTTTGAAAAATAGAATAATTATATCTATAATTTAACAAGTATATCAGTCATTGCAATCAGTCAACATCCAACTTTTATTTAAGATTAAAATTGATGATTTTTTGGTGACTTATCTTCATTTTGAGTGTTACTCCATACCTTATTGCAAACATCTTCATATGTTTATTTAATTGTAAGTTTCAATCTTGGTCCTATAAAATGCAATAACCGTGACAACATGCAAGTTTTAATGTATATAATGTGTTAAAAAAATATATTTTTTAATAAAATATGAAATTTAAATTTAATAATGTGATATATGCATGATTCAAAATAATTAAAATATATAATAAACTAAGTTTTTTAATAAATAAAATTTTACTTTTCATAAAAAATTTCAATCTCTATAGGTTTGAAATATTTTCAAACAATTGAAGTTATAAACATTGCACAATAATCAAAGTCAAAAAATATTATAAGTTATGAAGATATATCAAATTAGTTTAATTTTTAGTATATTTAAAAATATCTATGAAATTTATTTTTAAAATTTAAATATTTTAATTTATAAATAAATTTATATAAATTAATATATAAAAGAAATTTTAAATAATGAGTTCAACAATATCTTTTCTATGGTGATGTATAAAAAATACCTTGGTTTTAAAAAAAAATCAACTTTGAATTCTTATCAATAGATTCAATTGATGAATTATTTTCATTTATCACAATAGAAATAAATAATTTTATTAATATTGCACTCTCATTTTTTATTTAAAATTTGTTTATAATAAATTTAAAAATTTTGTTTCTTAAGTTTAAAAAAAAATATTAATCCTGAATTTCGATTTTTTTTCTAAAAAAAATTTGATTTAATAAATATTTATAAAAAAAGTTAAATTTTAATAAAACATTAATTTTGAAAAATTAATAATTATATTTTGAAATACAAAATTTATGACATAATTTTGATTCCAATATGTAAAATTCAAATTTTAATAAAATTTAAAATACCTCTTGATGAATTTTTAATATTTTTTAATTATTAAATTTTTTAATAAATAATTAATAAATATTTTTAAAATAATATAAAAAATGGGTTAAAAATCTTATCTTATGTAAAAGAATGATATGTTGATTATAATAATTTTTTTAAAGATTTAATGATATAATCTAGCACACATCATAACTACATGTAAATCGAAGTTTGGATTTTATTAAAATTGTATAATTTAAATATTATTTTATATTTTTACGATTTAAATTTTTATTTTTATATGCAATTATTTCAGTATTATAAATATTTATATCATAATATAAAAAATTTAATCAAATTATTAAGATAGATAATTTTTTCTCCTTCTTAAGAAACAATCAAATTCAAAAAAAATAAAAAATAATTTATTTTTGAAGTCAATGGTTGAAAAACTTATATGTAGTTATGTTCAAATATACTATATAAGATGTGGTAAGTGAAATTTTTGTAGTTTTAAAAAAAAGGATTGAAGAAATTATTAATTATGTGTATCTTCTAAGATCCAAATTTTTTTAACATATTAAAAAAATCACGACTTATGTAATGGCACCCTAGTTATGTAGATGCATGTAGAAAAGAGATATATCAATTAGAACCTATAGTGTAGTTAAGGCCATTCACACTAGACCTGCCATTGGGACTCATAATGCCATTAGGAGACTTAGGGTTCAAGTGGTAGAATTTGAAGTAGGGCTCCTTGGTGTGCAATTTTTGAGTTTAAGTCTTTTATCAAATCTCATCAAACTTGAAATTCGAGTTAGCTGGTTATGCAACAAGAAACATAAAAAAATCTCATATATGTCCAAATAAAAGCTGTATTTTTAATTAAATTAAAAAAAGATCTTGCATTGGATCAAAATTCATCAAAAGTTCTGAAATAATTTTGATGAGATTATTATTGGCTCTAAGAGAACGGAGGTTAGCATAAAGCTTCAAAGAAGATACAAGAGTTTTGATACAATTGAATGATATATAAGAAGTTTTGAAGACTAAAAAATTTAAGAGAATCATGAAGTAATGTGATGTTATTATTTTTGAAATTAAGATTTTTTATGCTATAAAGCTCTCCTATCAGATTTCTGAAGATTAGTTCAAATCTAATCCAAAAACAAGGTTGATAATTTTATAACACTTTTTAAACTTAAGACTTTGGATAGTAGTTGATAGAATTTTTTCTCAACTGTAGATCAGAAAGATTTATATGTTAATCAATTTCAACTAGGTATTTAAATATATTTTTTTCGTTCAGATTGGCTTACATATGAAAAAGTTATCAAATTTATTATTTTTTTTAAAAAAACCTTTTTTCATTTGGTTTGCATTTGAAATAACATAGTCTTCATCATCATTAGTGACTTATTATAATGGAATGAACAAAAATATATGAAATATTCAAATAGAGATGATTTTGATCAAGAAAGATTATTGATATATGATTTTTGGTGTTGACGTGAAACCAACTCTTGTATTGTCTCAAACTGCATGAACAGTTAAGGATAGTAAAGCTTGTGCAAGTATAATTCCAAGTGTACATAAAGATCATGTTTGTATGGAAAAAACTTTTAAACATGCTTGGGATGTTCTTAAGAGTTATTTTGAAACCTCAGACTCTTTTTTAAGAGATATTCAATGTGGGATGTTGGTTGGATAACAAAACTATTGCAATTATTCTCATTACCTCTTTACCTGATTCGTTTTTCCAAATTCAAAGTGTGTTAATGTAAAAGCTCAGCAAGGTCTTACTTTAGGAACTGTTGTAAGTGTGAAGTTCTTACTTTAAATACGGTAGTAAGTGCCTTGTTACATCATGCAATGATGCTTCAACAACAAGTTAAGCTGGCTTTGTTACTGGTGTAAGAGCTTTTTATTCCAAAAACACAACACGTGCATTTATGTATAACAAGTTCATAAAAAAGGGTCTTACTCGATTTTTTAATGTTTTACGTTTTTTTAAAAATCTGTTAATTTTCATGTTTATTATTATAGTTTTTAGGGTTTCCAGGAAAAGCAAAATTCAAAGCAGAATAACATTTCTCTTGTACACCTTGATAGGATTCTTTTTATGCATCACATCTAGGTATAAACCAAACCTAGGTGGAAATTTTCATAAATTTAAAAATAATGGATCTTCAAAAAGGTCATTTAAAGATAAATATTTTTACTGCAATAAAACGGTTCATCAAGTCAAACAATGTCAGAATCAGGTTGATGATATTTGAAAAGGTAAGCAAGTAAAAGTTAATTAGGTTATTTCAACTGAACCTAAGCTATTTTATACATTAAAAGATTCAAATTTACAATGAATCATAGATTTAATTTTGACATATTATTTATTTTAAGAAACCATTTATACATTCATGTTTGAAATGATAAATTTATTAAATTAAATTATGGAAATTTTTATTATTTTTCTTGAAAATAGAGAACAAATAAGCTTTAATCATGTTTCAAAAAGTCATTCTAACATTGAAGTGTCATTGTTAAATGTTCTTGAAGAAAGTGAAGTTCAAGATAATGATGAGGAAGAATTTTTAAACGAGAAAAAATATATTGCTGAATCAATTCTTCCTAGGTTGTCACAATTTATATAATGTTATTCCTAACTAGCTAGTTGTGCACTTAAAGCTAGTAACGCCGGTAGGAGATCCATGGCTTAATGGATAAAGTTCAAATTAGAGCTCCTATAAGAGCATTGTTTGAATTTTAATGAGTGTGGTTATGATGGAACATTAACTAGTGCATGAACTGATTTTTTAGAGCTCCAAGTGGATTCAAATTGATTCTAATCTTTCTTTCTTGCTATGGTTATGATCAAACTACTCTTGTGGATGATCAAACTACTCTTGTGGATGATTTGAGAGTAGTTACGATTATTGTGATAGTGTATAACAATGTATGTATTATAATATTTGATTTCATAGTGATATATGTTGTGATGTGATACATGTATGCACAATAAGGTCAATTGGAAAAAAAAAGACATCAAGAAAATTTATTCAATTTTTATCACTCACTGAGATCAATAAATCATTTATTCAGCGCGATAAGAATATAATGCTGGTAAGTACAAATGTTTCTATTCGTGGCTTTAAATAGAACCCGACATTTTGAATCTTGTTCTCAGAGCTTTTTGATCCTGACCTACACCGTTATGATCACAATGATGAAACCATTACACTAACACGGAAGAAGAAAAAGGGAGACGCACGGAATACAAACCCTGATGGGGAAGAATCGGATCGCGGAAGTAATCATCTTTTTTAAATGTAAATGCATAGCTCCTAGTCATCAATTCAAAGAGTGCAAGTTAATGTGATGGATGACTCAAGAAGGAACACTTTGGAGAATCTGATGCTGTAGGTAGGGATGAGTAAGTCTTCGTAGACAGAGAGAAAATGCCAATTATACCCAATTCATCTGTTCGTTCTGAATTAATCATAATTGATCATGCACAAATCTTAGGACTGTTGATTCTACTACATTCCGACCTTCGAAAATCCGATACTTTGTGTTGAAACTAATTTTGACAATGACTCTAAGAATTTTCTTTTCTTTATACCTTTTACTTGCACTCCATCACTCTCAGCTGAACTTGTCAAATTGATCAAATTCGATCCACATTCTGTACACAGTCAATCAGAAAAGTTCAATTAAATCGACCGTAAGAAGTACACAATCTCAAGAGACAACATCATTCTCATGATTTCCATGGAATTCAATCGAATTGCAGACCAGGCTTTTTCATGAGTGCACAAAATTTCTGCACAAAATGTTCAACTCACCAATCTCCACGATCGTTGGACTAACCGTCACTATCTAGTCTCTGTTATCAGATCTCCATATGGTTCTTTGACAATTGGCCTATGTCCCATCAGCAATCACTACCGAGTATGATCAATGCAATTTCTCGCATGCTTCCCGTATGAGAACCACTTCTCTGTTCCTGTATTCAGATATGAGTACATGTAAGGATGAACATTCCTTTGACGTCGACATTAATTGATTAGAAAGATAAACTACCCTCTGCTTCAGTGTAGAGATCGACTCCTTGCAGTTACTAATTTCCACGCGGAGATTTGAATTTAGCTCCTTGAGGTTTCTGTTTTCCGTGAATAGGCGAGAATTCAACTCCTTGACTTCCACCAATAGACATGCCTTTGCTGGATTCTGCTCCTCTCCCACAAGATTTGTCCCTGGATCTTTCGGCTTCGATACTAGGGGTACTCCATCTGGTACCAAATTTATATCAGGTATCTGTTCACCGTTCAAGGTACTCGCAGCTTGCTCATCGCCTTCGACGGGAGAACTTCGAATGTTGACAACTTCGAAAATGTCCTTTTCTTCGAATGGAACACTTTCATTATGTTCCTCCATTTCTTGAATCTGCACGTTGTCACCATTTCGAGGCACATATTCCTTGTGTAAGGTTTGAGATTCCTTGGCTTCTTCGGTTCCTAGTAACGCATGTCGCACGCAGTCTCTCCTCCTGAAGATTTTTGAAACACTTCTCCACGGAGTCAAAACATCACCTTCAGTCCCCCTAGAAGTACTAGTGCTATGTTCTGCCAATCGTCTTGAATACTGCTGACCCACCATTGTCCCATCTGATCGTCTTCCTCCCTGCTGCGTGGTTCCCTCCTCTCCTTCTGTTCGAATTTCCACCCTACACTGTCTCATCTCTAACTCTTTCATGCCAATTTCATCACTTGTATTTTTTCCTTCAATTGGTGGTCTGTCGGAAGGTTTGATCAAGCTGCTGCGTTTGCTGCTTCTCTTCTTCAGTAAATTCCTGGAACTTGCGTTTGATCCAGGGTTGGTGGAAACTTCATGATCCCCGACGAGAATCTCAGCAACTGGTGACCCTAGCAATGTATTCTCATCCCAGAACGCTGGAAGCTCAATCATGGGATCGATTCTGCTTGCAGAAACTTCAAATCTACTAATCATGGAGAGATCTGAATTACTAACTTTCTTGGTGACATGCGTGCTAACACCAGATGAGCAAACTGAACTGCAACTTGATGCCATGGTGTTACTCCCAGTTCTAAGGTCCCTAGTCGTAGTGCAACCTCGAAATGGGGCCCAGTGGTTGAGTCCATTACTTGTAGTAATGGTCGAACAGTCAGTTGGTACATTTACTGATTTCGATGAATCTGCAACTCCTGCACTCTCAGCTGAATCATTGATGAAATACATGGTGGCTCCAGCATTGACTCCTTCCTGATACAGTAGTTCATCTCCCTCAGTAGTAGGGGCATCTTCTCCGCAAGAATCATTACCTGATGGACATGGAGTGATATCGCTTTCAAGCAACCAAAATGTTTTATCGTGTCTACTTCCCTGTTTCAAACTCCTCAGTCTAATCTCCCCACTATCAATAAGTACGAAATTGAGATCTCTCAAAAATGGCTTCGCATCATCATGACTATCAGCAATCTGAATATCATGTTGTACATTAGTACGTTCTGTCCCCGTCAAACCTGCGTACTCTAGTCCCAGAATGGTTGATAGTCTCGAATCATCGTCTTCTTGGAGGTTAGATACAGTAACAAGATCAACTGGCGGCTGCTTTGTGATCTCCAGCGCTCTTGGACCCTGATCATATGCTGCGTTGATTTGGGAAATATTCTTCGTCCGGCGATCACTACTTGTTTTCAGAAACCTTCTGTGCATTCGTGGTAGAAGCTTTGACTCATCACGAACAAATTGTTTCCTGTCATGTTGATACGATAAGTTGCGCGCAAGTGATGTCTGACGCCGATTTGGGGATGTCACTTCGCCTTCCTGAATCTTGTACTTGGCTCCTAAGAGATTTCTTGTCTCCACTTTTTCACTCCAAATCTTGGGATCTAAATCTGGGTCAGTTTCTGACTCTGTAAGTGCATTCATTGCCTTGATTTGAGTTTGAAAACTGACCGTCTCCTCACAGCAAAGTGTGTCATATTCTCTTATATTTCCTGATATTGAATTGACAAAGTCATGACAAGGAATTGTATCATGGACAATCTCCTCTATCGCTGTAAGTACCAAGTCCTGATAAGACAATGTCTCAAATTGGACAGTTTCTCCTGCAGCATCTGTGCCACCTAGAAGTGGAGTCCATGCAGCACAATTCAACTCAGAGTAGGCTGTCGATACAGGAACTTCATCTGGTGCACTTTGAGTAGGGAGTGTTCCATGTACCCTCAAATTTGTATCCACGCTTCCAACCCTCTGAGCCATTTCATTCCCAACATCATGAACCCGCTGAACCATTTCATTCTCAATGTCATCACCCATTCCATTCTCAACTTCATCCCAACCTTCCATGTCTATAATAAACATGAACTGTTTGATTAAAAGTATGTTGGAGCGCATGGACTCGTAGTCTTCTTGATAGTGTATTTTCGTCCAGATCCACCAATTCAACATCTTCATATTTATCACACGGCAAGAATAAGTCCAATATTTTCCATAGATCCAAGACATTCAAAAAAGTGTGTAGAGAATCAAAACCACACCCATCATAGCCAAAATCCGCGCCGGACGAAACTCAAGCCTAGTGCAGTTGTGTCTTGAATTCATGTGGAAGGCGCGGTAGGGAATTCAAATTAAATTCAAAATGGGCTGAAGCAGTTGGAACATGTGTGTCATGCGCGTCTGGTCTAGAGCGGAAGACTTCCATTGAGTTTCAAAATCTGGGAAAATTAAGTCGTGTCACTCAACTTGATGTTAGATTTGCCACATATTCAACTATTACCAGTGTATCGGTACTAGTCAAATATGTTCTGACTCAAAATTACCGTGAATAGTCTCAAAGTTTCATTTTTCAAAGATGCATATAAACTTGCAACTCAATACGCCTACATGTCCTTACAAACACCTCATAGATCACAACCTATAGATGATATAACGATTCATATTGGCTTTTCTCAACATATGTTTCTTCTTCATGTAACATATTTTTGTTTTAAATATTAAAGTTGAGATACTTTAAATTTATGTTTGATTGGAATGATGTCATTTATTTACTCGTTTTGTATAATATATAATATATTATTATTATTATGATTGGGGTTGACTCAATTTGTGCATCATTCTTTTTCAATATTTTATTGTACTCATCTTTAATTTACTTGCATATGTGTCTTGTCACCTATTTCTCCACTAGTTTCATCATATTGCATTCCATTCTCAATCTCATTTCACTTCCTTTGTATGTATTTATTTCACCATCATAAGTGTAGATCTTATGGAAGAATTTGCTATTCAACTAAATCATAAAATGATATCGTTGAAAAAAAATCTCCAATTTAATCAAGGTTGATTATTCCCATAATTTCAACTCACATATAATCTAAATCTCTATATCGCTCACATTGTTTAGAGTGACATATTTACCTACTTAGATATCCAAAAACTCCCCTTTACTATTGACAGTAGCTTGCATTAATAATGAATGTAAGTTGTTGTGGTTGTAGTAGCCTTCTGCTAACATTAGACCTGGTGGTGCCAAAATAGGGATTTGTGTGTCCCATCAATCGCCCCAAAACAGTTCGGTAATCCACATGAATTCAAAAATCCATTGCTAAACTGTTCAAGTTTTGCTCCATGCTAGATATTGTGGCCCCATTATTGCTCTTATCAACTTCACACCCTCTTTACAGTTTTTACAGTTTTTTCTCCCACACCAAACAACTCAACAAGGTTGAAATAATTGGATCCATGAGCAAGACGATAAACCAAAATGCCTAACCTTCTTCCCATAGGCACAGCTTTTCTAAATCTAGTATCCAATTTTTCAAAACCAGTCCCTAAATGCTCCAAGAGGCCAAAAAAAAACAAAACGGGATTTCCTCATCCACATACAACAATGCCATCTTTCTTCTCCATACATTGTCATACGATAGTGTTAAAACCAAACCTTTGAGCGATGCTTCTGCCATCATCAAACTTCATCTTTTTGTGTCACACAAATAGTGATCAAAGGTGCCACAAAGTTGTCTCAATCATCTTCTGCATAAAAACTCCCAATATGAAGCCAATGCTCTAGCTAATATATTCAATAATCCATGCAATTCACCTACAAACAATACAAACAATGACAATGGTAAGAAAATGATGAGAACAAATAAAATTACTTACAATCAAGCATTTCGGTTGGCTAGCTTGTCAAAAGCTCTCAACATCAAAGATAACATTTGTCATATGGCTTGACAATTTGAAGTCATATGTTGCAGTGTTTTTTTTCTAGATCCATCTCTTGATCAAATCAAAGATTTTTAATTTCGTGTTTTTTTCCATCTATGAGTCGTAGATTTCTCACAAGGCTCTTCAACTGACACTCAACACAGTTCCAAACTACTTAAATATCTCACTTACTGAAATTTTTTAAGCAAAAGATGAGAATTAAGGATAGCGGTGTCACATGGACATTGTTTTGCTCTAAGAAATCCTGAGTGCATGGCTGTAGAAGAATCGTCCTGAACCTTGTCTGAGTTGACAATCTTTTTTCCTCCTCCTCAACACTCCACATTCGAGTTCATTACAACCCGTAAAACTTTAGCGGAAGAAGATTATGATATCCAATAATTGGACCAATAACTCTCACCTAAACTTCACTGAAAATTGCTCTACAAACTTCTTGTTATTTCGGAAAAGTTTTATATATTTTTGTGTTCTAGATCTCTCAAAACAATTGTCGAGTTACACACTATATCACAAGGTAATATGCAGATCTCTGTGTACTAAAACCATCACACATCCCAATCCTTGCCTCCAATTGCTCTTTAATTTCATGAGAACGTCACTTATTATCCAAACTTCAACTGTGCAAAGTTTTATTGATGAAACTTTTTGATAGCAAAATATATGATTGATGTACTAACTTCATGACAGTCAATGCAATCTTGCAACTCTAAATGTATACACAAACTTCAAGTTATCATTCCGTACTCAAAACTCATCCAATTGAGTCAAAATTTCAATCCAAAAACAAGCTTGAGTTGTAAAATATATTTCAGTTAAATCAAATCTCTCAAAACCTTCATAGAATCTCATAAATGCCCCAAATACACTCAAAGATCTAAATTTCACTTTCTCTTTTTTAATCACCTTATCAGAGTAACAAACCCTTCAATTGCATCCATTCTTGAGCCCACGTCGTAGTTCTTCCCGTCAGCTCTCCAATCTTGTCCTCCAATCTTCAAATATTTTCTTAGAATGCTTCCAAAACTCCTCAAAAGCTCGAAAAACTTACCCAATTGCCCTTATTGGCCCAAACTATTATTTTGACCTCTAGTGTGGCCAAATTAGCTCTTTATTAACTTAGAGCTTTACAACTATCCTAAACATACTACTTAGCCATCATATACACAATATGAGTTGTCACTAATAAAGAGTTAAAATGACAATTCGAAATCGGCTAAGTATGAACGGAACTACAAACGGAACCGGGGAGTTTATAACTTGAGAATAATACTCCTCGCCAAAATTTCTAACAATCAACTCTCTATGGCTTGTTTTTGGTAAACAATAATGATGGATTGGAACCCACCTGTTGAAAGCCACCACTACTGGTAAGTTCATATTCATAGCGCCCAAACTAAATCAAAACATATATTGTTAGGTCTCAAATCACGCCGTAGGAAACAACTGGAAGAATAATCGGGTCTGGAGAGTTTATCACTTGTTGCATAAAATTATCTCTAAAGTTATTAACTAATCACGTCCGAAAGTGACGATGAGGACACCAGATGTTGATCACAAATGGATTGGACATCCGTACATCTGGAGTATCATGTTGTCCTCTATCCATGTGCTACGTCGGCTCCACTTCAATTAGATAAGCTCCTTAGTCAGCAAAGTGATGTTCTAGATCTCTCCCATACCCTTGCCACCATGACCGCGCTTTATATCTGATAAGGTCCAAGAGAATATCTCTTGGAGCCTTTTCAACATCTTGGCCCTATAAAGTTGATCCAGTTGTGGATTCTTAACAGCCTTACAATTTGCTATCGGTTATCCTAACCTAAAGTATCGTCTTCATGACAACAGTTCTGAAGATGAGACATGTCATCATCTTCTCATAGTAGCCGCGTCACAACACATCAGCAGTAGAAGTCTCGATCATTTCCTTTGACTATCATCCAAATCCACACTCTCATTTTGTCTTGAACTTTCTGCACTAGCACTCAAACGACTAGTATAAAAAGAATTTATAAGCTCAACCCAAGTTTCTTCAAATGTCAAAGGCAAATATTTTGCTCTTCTTTTATGGTTTGAAAGAGTTTGAAATTGCTCATTACCAAAACGAGTATTTCAATCTTTGAATTATTTTTTTATTGTCCAAACAATGAATCCCACTTAGCCATCGCTTGTTTGTATCACCCTAAATTCTTCTGTTACGAAGAGCTACAACAATTTCATCCCACTTCACTCTTCACTGCAATGGATACTATCACTTATTGCAAGCTTTGAACCAGGTACTCATTCCATTTTTCTTTCTTGCATTGTATCAACGCTATTTCCCACGAGTCCTAGGTGTACTCACTTGAGTCAAACTACCCAAGTTTGATCTTGATGAGTAAAAATCTTGATCATGCGATTGAATTTGACTTGCTTGTTGAGAGTCCCAAACATTTGAATCAACCGCATTCAGATCTGGATCAAATCGGTGCTCCATCTTCAATTTCTATCTCACTCAATGTAACAAAATTGGTCCAACCAAACACCTTCAATTGAGATCCATGGGCTTCCATGGGCTTCAGTAGCAAACATTGACTGCAACAACCCACTTGTACCACCAGCGCCAACTAAAATCCACTGACCGCAATTGCAAACACCAAATGCAACACCTCACCAGCAACTTCGGAAAACAACAGTCAAGCTACAACAATATCTTTGTGTGAAACATTTAGATTGAGATTTCAACTCTCAATTTTTTTTCTCCTAACACTATGAACGCCATGTAGATATAGTGCGGGGAAAAAAATTGACCCTCATGCACGGGAGAAAAAAATGCATAAAATATCTTATTTTTGGTATCCATGTGAAGCAATCTTATGAATTTGATATCGCAACAACTTGGAACGGGTCCCCACCCGTTCCAAGTTTAGTCACCCGTACCCGAAAATTTAAGAAATGTGAATCTTTATAAAATATGCTAAATATTTACTAAACTTTGGGCAAGCTCGCAGATATCTTTTTTTCCAAACCTAATTCGGGACCAAACTTAACCAAAATAACATGATGGTGGACAGAGGCCCACCATCATGTTATTTTCGTCATCAATTTACCTTCATCTTTTCCATCTTACAGTTGAAGTACAAAAGTGTTTGAATACCTCTTTCGTCTGTAGAAAGAATGCCACCAATAACCAGATTTCCTCTTGCGGAATTTCGAATCTAAGTCGGGTTATATCTTCACGACCCGGTAGGAATCACTGTTCTTTCATCTGTATATGATTTTTCCCTTGAGTAATTTTCTGCATGGTATGGTATCTTCGACCTGTCGACTTTCACGTGGTCTTCAAATGTTTGGCACTGTTTCTTATGTCGGGGGTCTGCCTCTGCTTCTGTCCTTCAGAGTGTGTGCAGATTCGATGGGCATCTCATGGTGGACCTGCGTATATCATTCCTTTATCATCAAAATTTCTCCACTTTCGACATTTACATTGATCGCTGTGTGCTACTCTCTCTTCTTATATTCTTCCAGATTATACTTTTACTTCAGAGTTGGAAATTCATCGGGTTTGTTTCCAACCTTGTCCAAAACACATCAAACTTACTTTCGACAAATTTCATAAGAGACATTAAAAGTTCTTTCCAGTTACTTGTCTTCATGCTGCCGTCTCTCTCTTCATTAGGCTGATTTCTGCAAATCTTCACATCTGTAGGACCTTAGCAGGGTTAGGTAGTGAATGTGGAAGAAACTCGGAAGTAAGGGCATTTCCAGGGAACTGGAGTTAGAAAAGAAAGTATGCACAGGACAGCAATTTAGCTTTTGTATATGCACAGTCTTGACCCTGTACCGATTCCTTGTTGGTATACTTCGTACCGACTCATTGTTGTCCAGGCGAAAGAACGGACTGTACGCTAACCTGTTCCAAAGAAATCAAGAATACTTAGCTCATACATCTAAACAGTTATGGACTTTTTTATTATGATTGCTCTCCACCCTCACGGTGCGGATAACACTAACATCACGTTCTCCTGTCGACTGTTTAAAAAGATGCACAAGGCTATGAACAGCAACGTCTTGAGCAAACCTTCGCGCTCTTCCTAATCTCAAAGTTCAAGACGAAACACACCAGGAAATCAGTCATCAGTACAGTTGGATATTTTCGACGAAGGTCCAGAGTGTAGGTTTCATATGAAGCAACAAGCTTTTACTCATGAATAGCAAAAGTCAGTGTCATTATTATATGACACTGAAGGCCAAGCGCGAATACCCTTTTCATGGTAGGAGCTAACCGAAATCTACCACGACAGCTGCCATCATTCCCTACATTACTGCGGAAGGGACACATGACTTGACATTAGACGTACTCGTGATAGGCTTATTGAGGCTTAATAACTGCCAGAGTTTTTAAGATTCAGTATTAGCTTGTACAATTCGGAGCAATTATCTGAAAGGAAGGATCTTATCTTTGTACAGTGCACGGATATACAGGGAAGAGTTTAGGTTTACGAACACACATGCTGCTGATAACACATTACTCTTGACAGGACTCTGATTAATTGCTTTACATGATTTTCAAACAGTTGCCTTAGGACTGTGTGGAGAGCAACCACGCTCAATACACTGCATATGAAGAAACCAATGACAAAGTTAGTAACAGCTATACAAAAAGCTCAAGCGAGTCCAAGAGTATCGAGGCTCATCTTTCACAATTACTCTCATTTGGAAGGCCGTACAACTAGGGACTGGTACTAAGCGACCATAATTGTGAACGCCACTAACATATTAGATCACGCACAAATCTAACAAAAGAGTAATAGCAAAAAAATGCCACAGGTGCATGACGGGAAGCTGACCTGCAGAAGATAGCCATGTAACCAATCGAGCGTTTGAGGAAAAGTAGTCGCAGAGATATTCACCACTTTCATTCCCTGCATTACCGAGATGTTGAAGAACATCAAGTAGAACTAGAGGACCACCCTAGGGTCATCAAAGAATGTAGTCCATGGTAATTTAACAACAGGAAAAATTCATATCTGCAATTTGAAGATGCGGGCCATGTTACACGACAGGAGGTGAAATGAGTTCAGACCTGCTCTTCAAAGGAGCATAGATATTCCTGGATGGTTCGCAACTTGCTAACTAAAGCTTCCTTCTCCTGTTAAAAACAACACCACAAAGTCCAAAGTTACTTTCTTGACTCTCATCCGATGGAAAAATGTATGACAGAAAAATAAACTTGAAATCCCTGTTGCCTGCCTTACTGAAAGAAAAGCAGCATTCACAGAACACTTCACAGAAGATACATACCTCAAGTGGACCAGTTCCGTCCATGGATCTACAAGCAATCCACTCCTCTAGCAAGGTCTAAGTACACCAAGAAACAAATATAGTTAGAACTTACGTAAGGAATGTGTTTGTTGTGCTTCTTCCAGGGGTTCTAAGGATTGAATTCGAAACTGGCTTGAAATGTGGTCACCTGGTGATCAATATCAGCCATTCTCAAGACTATTGGCACCACAATGGCTTTTGCAGGTGCTTTAATCAGTGGTTTTTTCCCCACATCCTGGCTCCGGCCAGGTTGTACTTTAGTTCCAGAAGATCCTCCAGAACTGCTTGAGGCTTCTTCCAATGCTACAGAAGATTTGTTCCCGCCTTCCTCACTTAAACCATGCGCTGTATTTCCACTAGATCCTCCTAAGCTGGTAGACGCATTCCCTGAATATCCAGAGAGGGAAATATAAACATATTCTTAAAATTGTACAAAAGATACATCGCAGATGATACAAAATCTTCCCATGTTTCAAATTCTCCTCTTCGACATCCTACTACTCGTTTTCTGTGCAGGGTGAACAATACAGATGAGAAATTTGTGTATATACATTTCTGTAAGACCTGAAGATCATTCACAAATATTCAACACAGGCGACAAGCATACAGCATCCCTGCATTACAGCAGACTCACCATGAATTGTATGTCCTCCAGTTTCGTGTGTTTGTGAACGCAAGGACAGAGCTAACAGAGAATGAGTAACCACTTCAAAGGGTCCTGCTTCTTCTTTGTGCAGGGAATGATCGTTTTTGCCGTCACTGTGCACACCCTCCAATGCAGCAGAGGTCATGGTTTCATCCTTGAAATCTACGTGAGCAGTGCACTGTTCGGGGTTGCTTGATGAAGGCTCAAGCGGGAATTTGCTGTAGTGCTGTCCCTCCGATATACTAGAGTTTGAGACGTCATCCTTGCCATTTACCTCAGCAGTTAGATCATGAGACTGCTCCGGCTTAGATGATAGTTGCTCATTTTGAGCACCATTTGATTCCTTTTGTGACGTTGTATCATTATCTTCATCCATCAAGTAGATTGAAGGATCGAGATGAACACCCTGAGATGGTTACAGACCAGAAGAAACCGTAACTATTCTGCCCTCCTCTTTACATATAATCGTGAAGGCAAAATACCGTGTAATTAACGCAAACTTGACAACAAATCGATAGTCGCTGGCACAATGAGAAAGTACCTCAATAATAACAGGCTTTCCATCTTTCATTGCCTTCCTCAAATCGCCATCAAGCCCTGCTTTGCAAATTCACGAGGTGTTAAGAAAACATGAGCGCACAGAACTTTCGGTGGGAGAGTACAACATGAAAGTTCACTTCAACCTTCTAGATGATCACATAGACATACCTTTACGGACTATACGACACTCTCGGCAGAATTCAGTGACAAGTTCGTCAGTTGATGAGAACTCTCTAGCCCATATTGGCGTGGAAGCAAGAGGAGCGCTGCACTCATTCAAAACCATGCAAAAAGTGATGCTTCGAGATGAATGTACTGACAGGAAAGCGTGTTGTTTCAGAACATGACAACAAGACTTTAATAAGATACACATTTAGGATCATAAAGCCGGACCTCCCCCCTGAGCATGGGGTTAGAAGACAACTGTGCTCAAGACGAGAGCAGAAGAGGCAGCAGAAGAATAGATCTGATGACTACTAATATTACAGCAGCATCAGTACGGACAGGAAGGCGTGTTGTTTCAGAATATGACAACAAGACTTTAATACGAGATACACTTTCAGGGTCATAGGCAAAATTCTGATTCAATGTAAAATGTGACCTTTTAAAACTTCACACTATTTTAAGAAACAGAAGACGAAAGAGCCCAGGAATGTACTCTGTTGCAGTTCGAAGAAGCTCGTAAACCATGTCTGTCTGCAAAATCGGGCCAGGACCTCGTCGGTATGAGTTTTCTGGACCTCAATACTAGAACAGATAATTTGATTAACACTCCACAAATTTCATGGTGTCATAAAAGAGCATTGATCATTTGTTGCACCTGCAGAACGTTGGGAAGGTTCAAGCGCTGCGCAAGTTGAGTTGCAATTGTTGATTTACCAACACAGGCTGTTCCGCAAACAAGAATGATGAGTGGTACTCTTTGATGATGAAATCTGTAGCAAACGTCTACATTTACTGAGTGCAGATTAACAATATCTCCCAAAACTCAGCGACAAATACGGTAAGTCACAATGTATTCTACGCAAGTCCCTTACTACAACTATATGTCGCCAATTTACCAAAGCACAACATGATAAAAGATAAGTCACAATTTCCAGCACGACGAAACATAATGAATTTTGTATAAAAAATTATTTTGGAGGAAGTTCAATTAGTGTTTTTTGGATATTGATTTGTTTCAGTTTTACAAAGTGATACCGGATCTCTGCAAATGCTTGATACCATGTCCATCAGAGACATGAAGATACATAAAAATATTCAGCGTCTCGTTCTTCATTGTAGCTAGAAGATACAAAAACCATGAGACGTCATTTACCTGGTCATCATTTTGTAGCGATCAATATACTCAGCTCCAAATCCACGACGGTCCATAAGCTACAAACAAAACTTATCAGTCAGCTGACTGTTCCAAAATAAGAACACCCGTGACGAGAAAAAAAATTCCTATACAGGGAATGACCGACGTGACGTCGTTGTAGTGTATTCTACTAGAGCAGGGTTATCTTTTAGAACCGTAAGAAAACCATTGAGAATGAAAAAATAGCTTGCTGTATATTTCAGTCCTAACCATCTAGCAAACAGTTGCTCTGCCAAGTTTTTCCACGGATATGAACCATTAACAACACAACCAAGCTTCATCACCCTTAAAAATTGATGTGTCTACCTCAGTTTATAGTTCAAACTAAAGCATAAAGGAAGAATAAAAAGCCACCGAACCCTAGCATACCTTGAATAAGTTTGCCTCGAGATCTGACTGAGATCTGCAAATTTTCCGGCACTAGTGGTCAATAATATGTAACTGGTACGTCATGGAGTGAGGGTACGAACATATTCGGACGTTTGGACATAACTGGACCCTGTAAAAAGTTCGTGAAATAAGGGAAACCTTGTGTCTAAACAGAAACAGCAGCAACAACAATGAAACTTTCGTACACATCAAGGAGGCTATTGTCGATGAGCAGCTTCTTCAGCTCCAAAGATATCTTAATCGCCACATGATTTGGGATCTGATGGCATCAAGCAGAAACCCACCGTTACCACATGTGCATTATCCTCAACAGAACATCATATGGAAGAGTATAAATGGACATGTTCTGTCCAGAAATTTGAGGTTTTCCCATTCAGATGACACAAGATCCTTGTCAGTGTACAAACCTTTGTCACCGTCAGCATTCTGCTCACAAGGAACCTCGACAGGACGTAGTAATGATCAGAATTATCACCAAGCCACACACGGACCTGAAAAGACGATAAAAAATCAGCACTTTGCAGCAAGTCAAATACGTCTCGAATTTACACTGAATCAAAGATACTTAATCGATCAACTAAACGCTGTGGCGTTTCTGAACTAGCGTCTACCTTAATTCTCACCTTGACGAAATCATACTTCGATGATGTATGACGGGGTGGCCGAGTGATAGCCTGCTGTGTGGGGGATCCCGAACCCCCATCTTCGTCATCATCATCGCTTCTTCCAGCAAAATGCGCTGGTGCCATTGAACCACTTATCAAACCTCTGTAACCTTAAACCTCGTAAACTTCACCAATCCTCGGAGTTGATTCGGATTCCGCAACCTCATAACACTCAATCTGGGCTTCAATGCCTGGGAAACCCGATCATGTGCACTGCAATCATCCAGCCAACTCTCTCCATCCCACACGCACGGTCTCTTGTTAACTCGCCGCGCATTTTCATCTGCCGATGGGCATCCCTCTCGAAACCAAGTTCCAACAATGCTCCGCCGCTACGACTTGGATCTAAACTCTTTGAAACTGCAAGGTCGCGCTCGATCGCGCTCCACTACAGGAGCTATGTTTCCACCACCATCCGGCATGTTTCCAAATTTTCCATCTGTGTTACCCAGGGACGGACAGACAGACAGCCGCAGAAAGCACACGCAGAACTAAAAACTTCGACCTTCCTACTTCCGTTGTCAAATTGCGAGCATTTCAGTGGGACAGCAAGGGATCTTCAAAGGGCAAGGATTCGGAGAGTGCCAATTGGCCAGGTTCTCCTCTGCGTTTGAGGTGCGCAAGGAGTGACATGTTTGCTCCGTGAATGCGTGGCCTGCTTTTAGTTGACTTCATTATTCTTTCTATTTCCTCTTCTCTGTATTTTTTAATTTCTCTGCACTTTCCCATGCGTGTCTGTCTTTTGGTCGTCTTGGACTCTTGGAACTCCACGACAGTACGGCGGCCGAAAACCGTGGAAGCGGATGCAGATGAAATAAGGACCCCGCGTATCGAATTGTCGGTAGATTTCGGGTCTCCTGGTATGTTACAGTATTTGGAAATTTGCTGTCCAAAGCTGAAGATTATATGCACTTCCAAACCGAAAATTGGCTCACCCTTATTCATATCATTTAATTCGAGTGGGCGATCTCGGAAAGAACCGACAAGCTGATTTGACGACATTTATGGAGCGTGGCTCATATTCTCTGTCTTGCACAGTGAATGCATCTACTGTAATTAGAAAACGGAAGTTAAACATTAACAGGAAGAATCACTTCACCTCCAAGAAGAAAACACGTGGTCAAACTTAATCCCGAAAACTTTAACCTTTCGTTCTCCATGTTAACGTCCAATCCACGCATGTTACTTCTCTCGGTGTGAACAAATGATAAAGGAAGAATTGGCGATGCATGGGCTAAAACTAGCGATGGCAACCACAACTAGAATTGAGGTGCCCATATATCTTTAGCTTTAATTCTTACGAAAGTTATCAAATGCATTCATAAAAAAACTGATAAATTTTTATAAATATATTATATATTGCATTAGCTTTTAAATTTATAACAGTAGATAAGGGGTATTGCACATTAAACCTATATTTTATGGACATCAGTATATTTTTAAAATTCCACAGCACGTTAGGTTCCGTAACTGATTTTATATTTTACAGGTGGTTCTTTGACGGATTATAGTTATAAGGTATGTGTCAGGTTAAGAGAAATATATACTTCACTATATTGGAAAACATACTATGTCCATAAGATACATATTTTCTAGGTTAAAATACCATAATATTATAAAAAAATATTTTAATTAGTTTTTTTAACTAAAATGGATTTTTTGGATTTACAAGATAATTAATCCAAAATTTGTGTATGACATGCATTTATTAATAATAAGTTAACTCATGATTGATGATATGACAAATCATTCTCCAGCACCAAATAGTAAAAGAAATGTTTCATATAAATACACATGTTGACAAAATGATCATGACATGCATTCAACCATTCATGTATGTACATCTACGTCAAATGCAATTATTTTGATTTGCAAGGAGCCAATATACTCATGGGGATTTGCTTGACGCTAGGTTGAAATAATTATATTTATATTTAATAAAATATTATTAAAAATTTATAACGCATTAAAATATTATCAACTTACTATAAATAAAAAAGTTCCCTAACAATGTATAGACGTCAATGCATTTTTTTACATATATTTATGTAATCTATTGTGTAACATTTCACATTCTATGTACATTAAACTTATAAATTCCATGTTTAGTTAACATGTGTAAGTTTGTATATACTTGTGTGAAATTTATAACTTCATAATAATAATTTCCACCTTAGAACTATTTGTTTAAAGACATTTATACAGAAGTCTGCAAGAAGGTTGAGATGGATTGAATGCACAAATTTTGTAGTCTCTTGACATATGCGAAACTATATACAACATGTTTATTTGTGTGAAGTCATGATTGTCATATTTATATTTGTGTATGTTGTGACACTATACTTTTTTACACATGATGTATGTTTGAAGCCTGAAAATTTTTTGTTCACGCATGTAAAGGCAATATGGATAGATTCTGCATAGACTACACGTAATAAAAAACATAGCGGAAGGGTTAAGAAAAGACTAGATAGTAATTTAAGAGAGAACATAGAGGAATGATTATCGCAGATTGGGTGGGATGCTTGTATTCATCATTTGAAAATTTTGATTTAAAAAAAAATTGGAATAAATAACGTGTTAAAGTTGCAATTTTGAATATGCATATGTTTTTGAAAATAAAGTTGTGATAGTATGTCATTGCTGTTTCAGGAATAACATATTATGCACACCTATTGATTTGAGCATGAAATATAAATCATTGTTGTCAGTGTAATACTTAATGATAAGATTAAGAATATGAGCATGAATTATCCATATTTTTATTGCCAATGCAATCAATAATAAAATTTTCTGTGGTAAAGGAGTAAGCAATGTTATAGATATACTTAAATATCTTCATGTAGAGTTATTTGACCGGATGAACACTTGACTTTGTTTCCCCATGTTCAAGTCTCAATTGCCCAACCCACAATGCTTGTGAATCTTTCCACATGATGGTGGTTGCCACTAGCAGTTGTGTCAAAGCTGTGTCGTAGGGAGTAAGATCTTTTGGAGAAAAGGGGAGAAGTAAAAAAACTATTTAATCATAAAAGTCACTCGGAAAAATTTAGAGAACACATGATCTGGGTACCTATCTTGGGCTTAGGGTAGGTTAATATTCTTCTTGATTCAACATCTAACTTGAATAACCATTAGATGTTCATAGAGCTATACAACTTAGCAAATATTCACGGTTATAAATGTTCACGAGTGCCACACTTTATTCAAATGTTAGTAGAAATGGTTGATGCTTTAATTATATTTCTTGTATGTACGATGAAAAAATACAATGCTCATGATTACTATATTGTATACTCAATTTGTCTGAGTAGAATTGAACATTTTCTGCATAGACTTCTGCATCTATCCACGTCACTTTTTGAATATGTCCTAACCAATAAAACTGAAACCTCTCATGTATAATGATGACATAGCATACACATTAGAATTAATTAACATCTTTGAAAAGGGTCCGGTTCCAATAATCATCGCATAACCAAGATGAGAATGAATTATGACTTGCAATTGATTATTTCATATGTATTTGTTGCCAAGTGTGTTATTATGAAACTAGAATGGACATTAGCATTATCATATAATCAGCATGGAAGTGGCATGCTAATTATATGATAATGATAATGGTACAATCATTTGTGAAGGTAAAACTCTCGATTTCTACATAATTATAAATAACACTAGAGAGATTAGCGCTCTCCGTTTCCTTGGCCCGGCTGGGTTTCTTCTGGACTTTGTTGTCCTCTGTGGTGAAACCCAATGGATAGTTTTTCATCGCCTATTTTTTCTAAGGTTTCTTTTATTTTTTTCTTCATTCTGTAAGATTCAGTACAAGCCAAGTAAGTGCCGTCCCCGAGTAACGGAGGTCTCGGAGGGCTTTATGACAGATTCTCCCAGTGCGGAACCCGTGGCTTGAGTCTCTAAAAAGCGACTCAAAGTGCGGTATTAATTCATAAATCTTTTCTTTGGTATAAGTAGAATTAGGATCTTCAGAAGTCAAATTAAGCAATAGAAAAAAGTGAAACTTCTTGGTTTCACGGCAGTGTAGAGTACGGGAACGTTACGCTTACAAAAAGCTTCACAGGAATGACAGGGTAACGCACTTATGAACTGAGGTTGGTTATTGAGGGATTCACAGCCTTCATTAAGAGCCGAGTTTTCGACCAACGAAACACGCTTCATCAGTCACGAGATGCTGTCTCGTAAAATGCCATAGATGCTTCGTATTTTAACCACCATCCCGCCAAAGGAGAGAAGAAACAAGATATTATTGTCACGTGAATCAAGCTTGGTCTAGACATGCAACTTTCAAGAGTTTCCTTTCTTAACATCCAGGCAAGCTCCAAAAGAAGACTTCAATTGACACTGGTGTGGATCATTATATAATTGATACTAGAACATTTCGCCTTCACTACTCTGTAAGTTTGTTAAACTTCGCTTGGAATCGCTGTAAATTTCTGGAACATGTGACACATTTTTGGAGAAAATCTTCCTCAAAATTCTAGTAGGGATTAACAGAGCTGACAAACGAACTCCGATCAAATACAGATAACCAATTTCTCCCACCAATTCAATACAGGCTGCATCTGGTCTACAACGGAGTCCAATAGAGCAAGTAGGCATTGTCCTGCCAGCACAGCCCTTGGACCAGGTAAGCATCCACGGTAAATTTGAAAATAAAAATGTGCTTGAAAAACCAACACGAGAACACATCAGAACATGAATAATAGAGAACTAGTAGAAGCGGTACAAACCGAAATTCCCAATATCTTGGGTACAACAACCAACCACAAGAGCCACAATGAAAATGCTGCCACTTGGACTCCAAGATTATTGTACAAAATATAAATCTATCTATTTATATACTCGGTACGATTCGACATTCGGTTTTCAGCTCAACGTGTTAACACAGATAATTCACTTCCTACTCCCCTTTGGATTCAAGATGTTCTCTTTCATGGATTCAGCTCTGCAAAACGTAGCAAGATATCATACGGCAATAAGCCCAAAAGCATTTTGCTAGGACAGTCAAGTAAATTCCATCCGCTTCCCAACGTACTGATGAGACATCCTGAAGGCCTTGTACAAATATAGAGAGACCTCTGTTGCAAAAAGAACTGTAGCTAAACAACAGTAGTAAAAAGCGTGGTTAGAGCTGCAAAAACACCAAGACTTTGTACTCCTTTTTGAGCAACCCAAACAGAGATGAATTTGCTCAGATGTAAGACTTCACGCCTCAACTACACCAACTCTTGTGAACAGGCACAGTTGAGGCCAAATTGGTAATGAAAAGGCTATTCCGTGCACCAACAAGCTGCTTCTTAAGTACGTTCCTGGAATGCCTTCAAGTTTCCAACGAAACAGAAAGATCCCACCCTTGATGTCATGCATCCTTGTCAACTCTAGGAGAAGCCACCAGAAGGGTAGTCAATCTATGAAAACGTTAAAATACACGAAATATATACTAGAAAAAATGAATGCCATTTTCTCACGCGGTACAATGTTAAACCAGATCTAGAAAAGAACGGAAAACATCTGGAACACAGTTCAGCTGAATTATACCTGTGGATGCTCACGGAGTTTTACTCAAATAATAAGGACTCCTTGATAGGAGAAGGGGGAAATAAAATATAACCTACTGTTTTCGAATGGTGAAGTAGAGCAAGACTGTTATGCTGCACCTGTCACACACGTGCTTCTCTCCCAGCTTGTCAAATACTTCAAATAGGAGCATCCTGAAAGTATTTACGCAAGGCTAGGGTCGAAGTGCGCTCTTACCTTCCACGAACTCAACAAAGCATATTATCTTGCATGGAATGTGACCAGTGTACTGGAATTTGTGCATGACACAATAACACAGGTACCCTGCCTGGGCTGTGCATCAATGGCTCCACAAGTCAGAATTATCGTTGAATGTTGCACTTCAATGCCAGACTAAGTTTCGAACCCGCTATTCCAGCTTTAGAATGAGGCGCTCAGCTTTCATACTAAAGAAGATGGAAATAACAAGATACTTTGACTACAGATCCCAAGGCAAGAACTTCTACGTTCTTCAACAACGATACATTTTGCACACGAACCTCAACAATAAGGAGTCGTGCAAGCAACTCCGCACATCAACCTGCAAGTGCAAAATGCTACAGACAAAGTATCATACACGACAAGAGGTCCGAGTTAGACGTAACCTCATATACATCTTCCATCTTCCATCTTCCAAACAAAAAGATGCTGAGGACCACAAAAAAACATAAACTATACTCATTGTTGATTGGGATAATTGCCCCACTTTTGACCATGCCTATCCTTCAGAGCACTAACAACCATGAACTAACAAACTTCCACGTTGTTTCACATCAATGGTATAGTCTGATTACAGGACACACCATGACGACGTGGGATCCACATGGATTATACTGCTCCAGCTAGCTAACAAAATCAGGTGAAATGTGGCCACCTAAAAACTTAAAGGATGTAAGGCAAATACGTCCAGGAGTTAACATCAGTGTCAACCTCTATTGACGGTTGTACGCTTGAGCTAAATGAATGCCTTTACACATGGCATGCTTTCAGATTTTTTGACTCCGTATATCATGTCAACCACTGTCCCATTTACAAGTGCCATGAACACCTCGTAAATTAGCAAATAAAAGCTAGAAGCTCCTACCTGAGACTTGTGATGATTTCTGACAAAAGAAAATGCCGCCTACACCAGAGGCGCGACACTTGAGCATGCTCCTGCAGTCTACACAAGTGCTATCAACTGACAAAATATCCTAGTCAGAGCAGTAGGAAGACATGTCACGTTGTCGATGTAGAATCAAAATGCCTTCTAGAGCTTCGACAAACGCCACTTTAAACAGTTGCTTTCAGTTGACTCGTGCTAGTAAATAACTTGGCCCTGAAAGCCATAATCCAAGAACAATGCCAAGTTGATGTGTGCAAAAAGGATGTCCCCAGCTAATGCATGTGATTTGACTACCATTCGACTGAAATTCTTTACCGTCAAATTTGAAGTACCTGAGGGAAAGGCCTATAGTTTGTCTCTCCACCAGAGCCACCCTCCATGGAATACTTATCACCAAAAGCATTGACTCCAACGGGATCACTTGACTGCTGCATAGGACCACTACTCTCGGAACTCGCAGCTGACTGCATTCGCCAACGTTCCTGCCACTTGTGCTTCAAACCCATACAGGTTCTTTCACTTCTTTGATTCCCAACCGCATTTTCATCTCGATTGCTAACGGTAGACGGTCCCCTTGGGTCCTCGTTAATTACAGAAACAGATACTCCTAATTTTTCAAACTTCTTTGTTTGAGAGATGTCCATGGCCGTCCAGTACCTGTACTTCTCAGAATCCTCTAACATGGGTCTGATTTCTATACCACGTAATGAGGTTGCAGGGTGGAGACTTGTAGTCATAATACTAAGGTTCACGGCCATTAGATTATGGTCCGTATGCGAAATATCATCTGGAGTGTCCGAACTGCAAACAAACACACATTAGTTGAAACTGTTAGCGGGCCAGAAACAGATTTACAGGCACAATTCTGGACCATAGCAGAAAACACCTACAGCAGTCACAGCCACAAGCCTCACGGTCACCAGTGCTAAACAACTACATTCAAAGCCTGTCACCTAGGGGTATAACATTACGTTGAGTATTCACCCACGTACCATGAATAAGTTTCATCAATCTCTGTTTCAACCCTCTTCAGCCGTTTCCTTGGAGATTCCAACTTCGCAACCTTGGACGTAGAAGGTGCATGTTTTTCATCCCCTACTTGTCCGCTGCTAAAGCAAATCAGGACAGCTGCCGCTTCCTCTTCACTTATATTATCCATCGCAGCTCCATTCGCCACGTCACTTCTCAATCCACCGCCATCGTTATTAATGCATGTTCTGGGTCTTCGCATCGTCCGATGCTTTTTCACAGGAGCAAGAGGTAGGATTTCACACTCATTAAAAAGCTCTGCTGCATTTTGCAAGGCAGCTTTGGCTTTCGATACCCTGAAAATAATGAAAATGTGTCGTACATTAAGAACGAAAGCCACACTAACTACACGTATTGATGTGATTATCAACAAAACAATCGAACTGTAAAGAAAAGCTTAAGGACTGAAAACATGAGAGAAAAACCATTCACGGCTCACATGACTTCTATTACAGATAGGAGGAGATCAACCTCAGGTTTAGCAACTGAGCCTTATCGCAGAGCCCAAAGATCAGAGACGTGAAGGACTACACACAGTAAACACGTGACAAGCCAAGGCATACAGATGTAAGCGGCATTGCACCAAAGAACAAAAATGGAAAGTCGAAATCTGTAGAGTGCGGTGTGGGCCAGCACGGTGGATGCGACCGATACCAGTGACCTTCCCCAACAGCTGAATGACAAGAAACAGTACCCCATCACGCAGCTCAGCTGCGTCATCAGGGTGTAGCGAGGTGCATAGGTTTCTGCCCAAAATCGCACAAGATAGGAATACATTTGCAACACAGGGATGCATCTACCTGGCAGACCAGCGAATGCCACAGAGTAAGCAAGCCTGGGCTGCTCATTTCACTGTGTGTTTATAATTAATTAGCAAGATCGAGTACAAGCACTGAAAACAAGCGGCAGGAACTATGACTAAAATTAAAAGGTGTGCCAGTACACTAAACCCCTATTGTGACCTGCAGGTTACCAAGATGATAAAAAAATGCCACACGTGAAGCGAACAAACTGTAACCTACTTGAATGAAGCTTGAAGGAAGAAAATCCCGTGCAGTCCTGTCCGACCCAAGATGAATGGAGTTGGAAGCGATACAAGCCAATGCAATCCATTCCGACGGAAGTTGAATGAAGGAAAGAGCAGCAAGTGCGTATGACGTCGAAGCAACAGATATGTAGCGAACAACGAAGTAACGAACACAATGGAAGAGCAACAACGTTAACAGGTACCATGAAGGTACCCAGGAAAGAATGTGCAAGCTTGGATTATCGACGCTGAATAGAAATACAGAGGCCCTATAATCAACCTAGAATATAGGTTGGATACATATAAATATAACCAATTTATACGTTCCAAAACGCTTATCCAAGATAAACCAACTAAACCTAGGAACTGTAACGACGGCCGAGACTAGTGTGACTTCCATCAGCATATCGCCTCATGTCTATTTAAAAACAAAGTTCACCCTTAGCTTCCTTCAGAAAGCATTCTTTCAAAGGTGTCTTCAAACTAAAACACGCACTTACTAAGGAGTATTCTCCTGAATTGTACCGTATGTCTGTCGATGTACGTGCAATAGTTTGAACGCGCAAGAGAGAAAAACCAGTTTCGTATAAAATAGTCATCTCGTTATGCAAGTTCATCACAAGTTTTCAAATTGTAACCCACAGAAAAGGATGTGAGCTACTTACTTAACAGCTGACTTGCTTGAATTTCCAAGGGATGACGCCTTATAACCGAACAAGATGGAGTCCTTTCCGTCTCCCTATACCATAACATTCGAAAAGCTTCAGCATTCTGCCTTCATCTCTGTGCTTTAAAACGGAAACATCCTACCATTCGATCCGTTCATAATGCTAGTTTGGAGCCATTAGTTCCTCCGTACTTTCATGATTCATTTCCAGTATGTCTGTATAGAATTATTTTCAAGCAAAATGATGAATTGTGACGAAAAAATACCAAACCAATATGCGGCTCTGGCAAGATAATGACGGAGCAAAAGAAACGTCGACGAAAAAACACAGAATTCAAAATAACGAACTGTTTTTCCTGACGTAGAACGTCCTAGTAGACTCTCAAACAGGAGCTGGTCACAAACCTCAAACAACCTGCAAGCATGAGCCTTCAATTTGACGGCCATGTCATAGGTTTCTGTACCACTTTTGTTGTAGACCTAGAATAAAATACCGTCAGTAGAGTCAACCAAATCCTTCACATCGTCAAAGATTCTCTCGAGCAATTCCTCCAGTTAAGGGGGTGATAACGTACTTAAATTGCATCCTGAGTGAAGTGGAATGGTAAGAATTTGGAAACCAACCAGAGCATTCGTGACCATCAACATCAGATCTCGCCGAAGTGACTCCAGATTGTAGGACTCATCACTCTGAAAACACAACATCAAAAGAGAGCTGAGAACTCATTGCTAACTTCGTGCATGAGAGCAAATGCAAACAACACCTCCTACTCTCTTGATGGAAGCCCCTCGAGCTACGCCGTGGTATAGCTCCATCAGACTTTGGTGGTCACACCAATCAATACTTGCACACATAAATAAGGAAGCTCATATGACTTTCTAAAGCTTCATCCACCGTGTGGAAGAAAACCCAAGAGAACTACACAAACCTCGAGCTGTCGACGGATGGTGCTGAGATCTATGGGCTGCCTGATAATCGAGTTATAATCATCCAGCAAAGCTACAGGTCTGCATCACAAACATCCAGGAATTAAGAGATGTCGACCATGGCCGTGTAGAAGATGAAAATCAAGATCTACATTATAAGAAGCTGACACTCAGGGCTGACATCAACGTTCAAAAATTGTGACTACAAATTACCTGCGAAAGGGAGCAGCGTGCCTGGATGCAGACACTGCTTTCCATATGTCCAGCATCGGATCTGATTGGGCCCATCGTTTCCTTCTATTCTCAGCATGTCTGCCACAGCACAAATTTTTAGATGCCGTTTGCTTAGAGATTCATATTCATAAGTGTTTGGAAACATAATCAACGTCACGTAAAGGCAATCCTTCAAGCAATTATTTTGAAGGCAATCCTTCAAGCAAAAGTATTTTCTATAACATGTGGAGCCCGAAAGAATGCGAACTGTCCAACACTTGATACACATTTCGTCATCTTACATGTGTCAAAATTGAAATTAGTTACTCCCATTTTCTTCTGAGAAAGACTGACGAAAATTTTACCGAGTCACCACAAAGAGAAAATAAAATTGTAGAATTAATTGCGGGGAAAATAGGTGCAGCCATCTAAAACCAATATAACGCGGCAAATAGGAAAAGGTTCAACGATAAGTCCACGAACTCAAAGAGTAAACGAGTTGAACGGAAAAACAGCGCTAATTAGCGCTCTGAGGCCCACAAGAACTGTGGATGATGACTGGAAATGGCGATCAAGGAAGTGAAAACAAAACTTTCTCATTAGTAATTGGACAAAGGCACAAAGAGAAGTAATCAACAATCATGGAAAGTAGAAAACCTTACCTTCCGTTTTTCCAACCAAGCTTCTCAACTTGTGGCTTCAGATGGCTTGTATTACATTCGGGGGAATGTTGACCATAATTGTCCTTTCGATCATGGTTCAATTGATATGTCCCAGTATCCATTGTGTCTTCACGTTCATTAGCAATATCACCTTTATATCGTCCTCCATTATGAACATAAGCTTTTCGTTTACATGAAATCCGCACCTCCCCATCACTGATGCATATCAGATTGTCAGCGCCACTGCTTTTAGATTCACCAGTTGAATCACTCTTCCGGTCACTAAGAAATCCTACTTCCGATTGTTGAGCAACTGCACAAACTGAGTAAACAAACTCGTTCAGAACTAATACGAAAAGAACGCAAATCATCATCTCTAACGAAAGAACTCAAGAAAGGGTGTATGTTATGCAGCTCGAGATTATATAAAGTGACAGAACATAATTTGATCATCTACGTATCTCATAACAATTATCGGCTTCACAAGCCAGTGCACACCAATTTGGAACATCTCAATCACGATCATCACTTACAAAGCTCTTCAAGTCCATTACTCTTCCTCAAGACCAAGCGGCCTGAAGACTTTTCAGCTGTTGGTTTACTCCAATGACAACCAATCGAACTCCATGGACATCCGCTGGAATCAGCCAAGTTTGTAAGACACGCCATACTTTCCTCCCCCACATTATAACCACCGTTTCGCTCATCTTGAGTTCCGTTCAGAAGAGAATTCTTCGGAAGCTGTCTGGGAGCAACAAGATGAAGAGCCGGCACAACAGAAGGGCCCATAACGAACTCCGTCATGTCCTTCCAACAACCGGGACAACAGCATCTACCTCGATCTAGATTTGTCCATTGATACCTGCAAATCACGATTCCTATTTTGAGCACAGGTAAAATGCCTCCGAAGCCGGCAACATACTTAGCCGAACCAAAAACACAAGAAGTCACACAGCTGATCAACAGAGGACGTTAGCATTTATGCGCAATGAAATTACTCATACCTTGCCATTTGAACTACAGCTGATGATGACTCAAGAGAACGGAGAGACGACAAAGAACTGGGGCTTTTATAGTCATGAGGAGGATAGGTTGGTAAAGATTGTCTTGAGACTTACCTGGAGACTTCGAACTAATTCATTTATAAAGACATATCCCACTACAAGAGAGACCCTCTTCAGTCTCATGTGGTCCTCTCTCACTTACCTCTTGCTTCTATCCCGTGTCTTCCAAATTTATTCTCTAAATTACTAGCACCGGTCAGCTATAGCACGGGGTCTATGTCTACAAAACTATGACAATCAAATACGATCAAGTACAGATTGTGAATTACAAATTGTGAGGATGTTATACTAAAGCTTCTCTTTCAGAATTGATGATATCATTAAGAAGTTGATCTCGTATCTCAAAAAATCTTACCACTTTGGATTACAACCATGTCTTCTTCATGGAATTAGTGGTAAATACAAATTCTAGCGGATTCGTATACGTCCTAACAAGTTCCGTACCACTGTCAGCCAATTCAAGGAAGAGGAACGAGAGGACACAAGTAACAATAAAGGTACCACATTTGTACTGGGGAAATTTTTGTGCCTCATAATTGATACCCGGTTTATAAGGTTTTTTAAAGCACAGCCTTCTCGTTAACGGAGAGAAACGCAGGTTTTTGTCAATCACGAAACTGTGTTAACCGTTTTTTCACTCTAGTCAAATTGTCTGGGAAGATAGACCTACCTACTGCTACTTCTTAGATCTCAAAAACCTCGTCAAACAGTGTGGCTTTTATACACGGATGTATATAAGCATCAGAGGGAAATGTGGAGAAAAGTGCAGTAAGTTAAGCACAACACCAAGATCACAATATTTATTAACAGGCAAAGAAGTGAATTCTTCCAGATCTTTCAGGAAGTAGAATACGGCTGCTCTCTCAATAACGCTCTTCAACACCATTACTAAGCCATCCTGGTAATCAACGGACAATCTGAAGAGCAAGATCAGCAATCGACTTGAGGTGACCAAAGAGATACCCTCCTGTCCACCTATGCGTACTGCACAGAAAGTTTCAACGAGCGAACGGCAATATAAAGCTTACACTCTTACTCAGATGCGCAACCTGTAGATTTCCCTATTGGCGACAACTGTCTACTTTTCTGATGAAGAAGTTCACGTCAAACTCTGAGAACTGTGTTCGCGGACCGGTGCTTATGAATTCTAGGGCTCATCTCTGTCAAAAATTCTGGCTAAACACAAAAGACGGAACAAATTCAGAACATTCCAAATCTTCACATACACTTAGGTGTGTAACGTTTGATACGCCAGGATCGAGCAAATTGATGCAGTTCTCGTTCGTTCCTATGAGAAAGAACCATGCAGTTTCCCTATGTGTGGTTTATTGCACCACAACAGGGCGGTAGACGGTTGAGATATGGCGTCTGTCGCCACGACCATCCGATTTCGCACATGGTGTAGTAGCCGCTGCAATCAGACCGATCCCATCTTCAATTTCAAACAATCTTTTCTTCCATGCGTTGCAATCTACAGTTTCAAATCCATAACCTATATTTCTAATTTTGCACTGAACAGGATGGAAACCGAAAATTCTCATGTTCGATCCAATTCCATCCAAGAAAATATTTATAAAGACCATAGATGGAAGTTACGCACGCGGAAGAAATGCAAAAGCGAGAAACGCTTCTACGACTTAGTCTCTTTCCATTTGTCCATGCGATAGGTCATGCATAATTTTTAATATGCATAAATCATGAGTGAAAAAACAGAACAATCCCAGTCTTACTTTTTGTGAGCTCACCATAGAATGATTTAGAAGTTCAGGGGATGGGGCGTGGATCTTTGGTGCTCAATGTTTGCTGGACAGCACAAGAATAGCCCCCATGGTCTCCGCGGAACAACTCAAAGTTCGGTGGATCACATCTTTCGGGACGGCTGAATCTTGCGATTACTCCGCTGTTGAATGTTAGAAAACCGTTCACGTCGCGGGTTGGCAAGAGAAAAGTACAAATTCGGAATCTCCCGAGAGCTTAAACAGAATCGAATAGACTGTTTCAGCTCGATCGATGGCAAATTGTGGTTGCTTACGCAAAGTGCAGTACGAGAACATGCCTAACGACCATACACATCAAATGTCATTTGCAAACAACATACGACTGTATGACACTTTCATGATGCTGGGTGGACTCCAATATCACTCACATGTTCATGTTTAGTTGTTTCTGCGCATAAAACTTTTGACAACGAAGGCGACTTCGTCTACATATGTGCTCACGGTTCACATATGATTTTCACACGTGTTTTCCTACATGGCGAATAATATTGGGTTTACATAAAGGTCGGTCTTATCATTCCGTCGTTTGAGGAGGTTCGGATGTCAAACGAGGTAAAATGGGAAATATCGTGTGTGTGAATCATCATTAGAAGCGGCAACGCTAATAAGCTAAAGACCGCAAATGACACCCAAGGAAATGACAGGAAACAACAAAGAGTATAGGAATACCCATTAAGTCCTTCAAGGATGAAACCAAACCCGGAACATGGGGATAGACCCCAATAGCATCACATGCGGAAATATGTATTAATTAACGTAACATATCAAGAAGCATCACCTACAGTGAGTACTCTCTTATGGATATCACCAAGTAGTGCTCTCGAGAGAGCAATTGAAACATGTTGACTAAAATAGGATATACAATAAACTAAATAGAGTGATACCCCTTGTCGCCTAGTATGGCAGTCTCTTGGGCATTCCTTCATGAACTTGTCAAAGTCAGTGTCCATAGCTCCATATAACTCCAAAGCTAGAGGAACAAAGAGGTGATCTCTCTTCATACCCCTATACTTGAAGACCTTGGCTGATGCCGCTCCACTCGCCGCCCATCGTGGAGGATGGGTTATCATCCACTTTGAAACTATGTCACGAGTAAGAAATGGTAACCACCGAGTCTCCCATAATAACCTGGTCCTCCCAAACCAAGCGTAGGTATGGCATAATCCTAGTCGACTGTAAGGCATACCAATGCTCCCTTCATGTGAGATATCCACCCTCTCGTGCCATAGCAAACACCACATCCCTAATGGCATCATGGGTAGTTATCCTCTACCCCCCGAATGGCCAACGAATCATATGAACACTTGTTGCATCTAAAGTGATATCATATTCACATGTGAATAATGAAGATGTAGATAGATGGACCAAGCCAAGACTAAATCTCATTGTAATTGAGAAAGTAGTTGGTGCAAGTCAGAAAGCCCTGATGCACGAGCATGCAACCTTGCTCCAACAAGGGTGCAGGCTCGCCCTAGTAGTACAATGAATGGTCGGATCCACTAAGAGTGAATGTAGAGACTGCTAAAATTTTCGGTCCATCAAGGTAGATTGTAGATCTCTTGTCCGATTAGTGATCAAAGAGGAAAAAAATTTGAACTCATATCGTACCTCCAAAGGTAAATCATCCCTCGTATATTGCAATATCACATGTAAAGAAAATGACACCATATAGAAACCTATATAAAAATAAATATATGTCAAGTAAAATAAAAAAAAAGGACCGGAAGACCCCATCAAGTCGTACATGGATGAAACCAAAATGGTAAAAGGTGTTAGGCCCCAATAGTATCACAATGGGAATATATCATATTGCACTTAAGATATCCCAACGATCTAGGTCAAATAGTCTACAAACAACAAGAGCATCCGAAGAAACATCACCTAATGTGATTGATCTCATATGGATTACACTAGCTAGTGTTCTTTATAGAGCAATGGAAACATGTGGACTAAAATATATAATACAATAAGCTAAAGAGAGTGATACACCTACCGCATAGTATGGTAGAAACCACAATATAAAAGTATAATCGTACTTAAACCACCTTGCGCCACACTTAGAGATTTCATGACTATTTTTTTCCCATAAAATCTGAATTTGGTCATGATTTATCATTTAAATGAATAAATGATATACTATATTTTAACACATCTTAAAATTTGTCAAAAAAATTTAAAATTTATTTCTTAAAATTATTTCAATTTATTTACAATTTTCAATTGTAAATAAATTGAAATAATTTTAATCTAATTTCATTTTTAGAACAATTTTTTGAAATTATTGTAACCTAAAAAGATGACACTTTCAAAGATACAAGGAAGTAAAGTATTCAATTTTTATAAATCTATGTATGATATGTGTGACTTTTTAATACTTAATATATCAAAACTTTCAAATATAATTCACTCATAGCAAATAATATAAAATATCTATATGATTATCATAAAATATATTCAACTACTGATATAAAATATCAATAAATTTATATAAAATATAAATATTTCGATTTTTAATTAAAAAATATAGATAAATATAGTTTATGAAAAATGAAATGTTTATGTTTGTAAAATGTGTATGTTAAATATGAAAAATATTTCCGAAATTATCTAAATATAATATATATATAATAATAACATTAAAAAATTAATCAAAAAATATATGTTCAATTACTAATGTATAAAAAAATAAAAAGTATTAATTTTTCATTAAATATAAAATTTGATATGAATATAATAACAAGTATAAATATAACTACGTGTAAATATTAATGTGAATGATATTACATGCATTTCATATGTGTGAATATTTTTATACTATTTTATGTATATAAATTTATTTATTTATTTATATTTATACATATATTTTGTTAATACACTTGTCAATTATTGTCTTCCAGTCCTTAACATATAAAAATTATTATTCAAAAGTGAAATTGAATTATTATGCATAGTTGATTGTAATATAGAATGCCTAAAATTTTGAATTATAGATTTATAAACTATATAATTTATACATAGATTTTATTTAATAAAAAATCTTAATCAGTAAGTATTTTCCAATTTTTGTAGTCATGCACTCTATCATATTTTTTGTTCAGATTAATCTTATTTAAATAGTATTTCAATCCTACAGGTTGAATACATTTTATTTGTAATAACGTTCATCATTGTACTTCCATATTTGATTAAATTTTTAATATATTTTAATTTATTGTATACAATATTTTGATATATTATAAAAAAATTCTCATAATGATTGAATCATTAATTCTAAAATAATTATAATTTATAATAATAATTTTTATGAAATATTAATATATAATATAAGTTTTAATTCTTATTATTTTAAATATTTAAAATTTAATTAAATAAGCATTTTAAAAATAATTTATGAATTTTAATGAATAAAAAAAATTTGCAATTATTTTTTCATTTTTTGTACCTATAATAATCATAAAATTTAAAAATTATTTACACATGCAATATGTTATTAGAGAATGAAATATTAAATGTGTGAAATAACATGTATTTTTATGTGAAAAATAATTAAATATATTTCCATAATATAAAATTTACCAAATTAAATTAAAACTATTATATATTTTTTAAGTGTGATAATTTGTATTTATATTCCATGTTGGATTGTTAGAAATAATGAACTAAAAAATAACATTAAAAGTAAACTATGTGGAAACACCATTATATTGAAAGGTAATGCTGAAAGTCAAATGCCATTATTTTACCATGTGGATTTATCATTAATAATGTGTTCTTAACAACATAAAACATTATAATGTAACTATTATATAATTATTATGGATTTGTAAGAAATGTATACTATTGTAATTTAAACTAGTCAAGAAATAAATTTTTTTGAAAAAATTAATTAATATTAATTGATACTAGAATTATGATTTTGATCATTGATACATTTTTCATGAAAGATTTTTCCCATGATGTCTTTCTTTTCATTCAGACATTTTGAAACAAATTGTCTACTAATTTACAAAATTTTAAGTTCAAAATAATTTTGAGACTTAAGGAGTTTATAAATAAATTAATAATTGCAATAGTGCAAACATTTGTTGGTATGAAAAGTTAAAGAATATAAAATATTGGTAAGTAGTTTTTTGCTCTTGTTTATTTTTTAACCAACAAATTAAATTTAAGTAAATTATTTACTTTAAGGTGCATTAGATATTGCAACTAATTTCCTAAAGAGATTCATCATCATATATTCTAATATGATATGTATGTAAGTTTACATATCATGAATCTATAACATTCTTACTATATATTTTTTCATTGAAATATTTACACTAGTCATGCGTACTTATCCAATATATTTACACAGCTATCTCAAATTAGTGTATATCAAGGTAATATGGATTGAATGACAATTATCAGTATAATTACACTAAATGAGGTACAAAAAGCCAAAAATATATTTTTTTGTGTTATATACAATACTTACAGAATTATATTTTGTGATATTAAGAAATGAGATCAGCCAATAGAAAATAAAACTTAGAACATGAAGACAAAGAAATTACCAATCCTTTACAAAATGCATAAAATGTTTTATGGGTAAATTAATAACCATATAAAAAATCTACAAAAATAACCATAAGTTTGAGTTTTAGATCATTGACATATCAATTTTATATACATAAATACGTTATCGCATGGACATTTCTTTGCTCTTAGAACGTCCAAACGCCTGGCTGTAGAAGAACCCTCTAGAACCTCGTGTGAGTCGATAATTTCTTCTTCTTCTCCTAAGCACTCCACATTCGAGTTCATTATAAACCGATAAAACTTCAGCGGAAGAAGATTATGATAGCCAATGATTCGACCAATTACTCTCGCTTAAACTTTACAGAAAATTTCTCCACAATCCTTTCAATCTCTCAGAAAAGTTTTAGATATTTTTCTACTCTAGAACTCTCAAAACAATTGTTGATTTGCACATTGTGTCAGTAGACGATATGCAGACCCCTGTCTACAAAACCCATCACACATCCCAATCCTTGACTTCAATTGCTCCTTGATTTCATGAAAAGATCACTCATCATCAGAACTTGAGCTGTGCAAAGTTTTATTGACATAACTTTCTGATATCAAAAGATATAATCTCCGTACTAACTTCGTGATAGTCAGTGCAGTCCTGCAACTCTGACTATATACACAAACTTCAAGCTATCACTCCTCACTCAAAACTCATCCAATTGAGTCGAAATTTCAATCCAAACGCAAGCCTGAGTTGTAAACTATATCACTGTTAACTCAAATCTCCCAAAAACCTTCATAAGATTCTCAGAAACACCCCAAATACACTCAAAGATCTAAATTTCTCACTCTATCTTTGAATCACCATTTTAGAGTGACAAATCCTTCAAATCCATCCATTCTTGAGCCCACATCGTAGCTCCTCCTGTCAGCTCTCCAACCCCATCCTCAGATCTTTGAATGTCCCCCTAGAAGGTCTCCAAAACTCCTCAAAACCTTGAAGAAGTTGCCCAAGTGCCCTCATTGGCCCAAACTCCAAGACCAAAGATAATGAAGAGTGTTATTTTGATCTCTAGTGTGGCCAAATTAGCTCCATTTTAACTTAAAGCTTTACAACTATCCTAAACACACTACTTAGCCATCCTATACAGAATACGAGTTGCCACTAATAAAAAGTCAAAATGACAACTCAAAACCGGTTTAGTATGAATGGAACTACAAACGGAACCGGGGAGTTTATAACTTGAGAATAATACTCCTCGCCAAAGTTCCTAACAATCAACTCCATATGGCTTGTTTTTGATAAGCAATAGTGATGGATTGGAACCCATGTTTTGAAAGCCACCACTACTGGTAAGTTCAGATCCGTAGCACATCGTAAACTAAATCAAAACGTACACTGTTACGTCCCAAATCGCGCCGTAGGAAACAACTGGAAGAATAATCAGGTCTGGAGAGTTTATCATTTGTTGCAAAAACTTATCTCCAAAATGATACACTAACCCGCCCGAAAGTGATCACGATGAAGACACCGGATGTTGATCACAAATGGATTGGGCATTGATACATCTGGAGGATCATGTTGTCCTCTATCCATGTCCTACGTTGGCTCCACTTCTATCAGATAAGCTCCTTAGTCAGCAAAATGATGTGTCTAGCTCTCTCCCATATCCTTCCTATCCTGACTGCGCTTTATATCTGATAAGGTCCAAGATAATATCTTTTGGAGCCTTTTCAACATCATGACTCTACAAAGTTGATCCAACGGTGGACTCTTAACAACCTTACAATGCGCCGTCTATTATCCTAACCTAAAGTATCGTCGTAATGACAACAGCTCTGAAGATGACATATGTGATCATCTTCTCATAGTAGCCGCGTCACAACACGACAACGTAACACTATTGGAGTTGATGATGAGAAACTATAATAGTTTAGGAACTTCAAAGTTGATAAATAAATGTTTCTCCATATATAAATATCAAAAGTTACAAAGTAGAACAATATCACATAAACACCACCCATCCACTTCTTTATGGATTTGATAGTTTGAATAACATATATTGATGTGTCATTCTAACTAATACATCAAAAACACAACACAATAAATACATTGATGTGACATCTCAAATAGTCAAATGAATAGTTAAATGTAGACAAACTATCTTCATCTTAAGTTACTTTTACTTTAGTTTTTAATTGATAAAAATAATTACAAACCTCGTCTTTTTGTAAGATGTAATGTATTAGTTGTACACACTTTTGATTTATAAAAAATATATTGATTAAATATTATGCGAATTCCCAAATCAAATCAAACTCTTGAATTATCAACGGTGTATTTGTTAAAAATTCTGCAAGTTAATCAAATCAGATGATGAAATAATTGTATATTAAATGAAATACTCCAAATCAAATACTTGGTTTTGAAATATTTGTGACCTCAAATTGGCTTGTTGAATATCTTTTCAACCTCAAACTCTTTATGAACATCCACAATAATAGTGAAAGAGGGAGTCAATGATGAGTTTGTAAAGTGATTGGATCATTGCATATATAGTGGCAATTGTGACACATAATATACATAGTGTATCTTTACATGCAACTAAATAATCAACTCAAAAAACATCTTGCCAACATGTTTTTATATCACAATAAGATCAAAGAAGTAAGGATAAGTTTTTGATGTGATATTAATGATAGCCTGGTTGTCCTTGTGTTATGATCTTCATATGTGATGATATAAAAGACGCTTTGATGTCTCAACATCAAAGAACACTAGTAATATATACATTAGATGGTAAGTCAAGTGCCAAGACCATGAAACAAATGCTAAGTTTGGAGATTGACTAACTAGTGGGATCAAATCTCATGTTAGAGTTAACAAAAGGACTATTTGATGGGATTTATGATCATTAGGGTCTTGTTGAAGTACTCAACCATACGCTTTCAGTGAGACCAAGAACATCCATGGATAACACTAGAATTTAGATTGGCGGCGACGAGACCATAGAAGCAATCTAGGATCACAGACAAAATATGAATTCAAATTAACATTTATTTGAGCTTTAGTTGTCCATTAGCTCGAAATGTTACACTTAAGGTATCATTGGAAATTGAAAAACTGATGAGTGAGAGATTATTGTCAATGACACACCTCACGAATTGAAACACAAACCATAAAAGATTTTAAGTGTTGAGATCACAAGAAATGTTTGGGCTTATCTTGGTTGCACCCTATGTGGAGTTGTTGCGTGTTGGAAAACTTATGACAAGACACTCTTAACACCACCAAGATTGGGTAAATACTCTCAAGTTCAAAAGTTTCAACTTATTTTGTGACTGAAATATAATAAACCACAATGATTTTTAGATAAAAAAAAGGAACTCAAACCTAATGAATCCCAAAAGTATACATGAAAGTTGAGGTTTTAATGAGCAAACTAAGGAGCCATATAGTTTTTTTTAACAAAGATTGGAGTGGCCAACCTTGAGACATTAGATGGTTCAAGACTAGATGATAAACCTAAGATTCAATAGCCATACTTAAGAATTTGACCAAAACCTAAGTTTTTTATTCAGACTCAAGAGGTGGACCTAAAGATCCATGTCAAAATCCAAGATTTTATGACCGAACTCATGACAATTGTGGATCTAAGAGCTAGATCTAGATGAAGACTATGATTGGTTTGTTGTTGAGGAAGCAAACTCCATGTGAAGTACTTTGAATCATAGTGAAAATCAGACTCAAATCATTTAGTGATTTGTTGATATTATGGTTTTATTGGAGCTAAGTGATGCTAACCTTAACCGAACAAATTCTAGACATTTACGTGACTAAGAAATCTTGTAAATTGACCATGATTCTCGTTGCCTACAACATAACTTCACTCTAGTGTAGTTATGTTGATTTAAGGGCCATAGATATACAACACTTTATATCAAAGTGGGAGTTTTGATGAACAAAATGTTGGCAGATACCGACCAAGGAACTCAAGAAATGAGAGACTGAAGCTTTGGACCGAATATTTGGAGTATTACTTTAATGTGAGAGAAGTTAACATTTGATCAAGACTCAAAGGTTGTAGGTGTGTGACAACTTACAAGCATAGACCTTACATGACTTCTATTAGAAAATGACATATTGGTTTGATATTTCTACTCTTGAAGTCTTTTCAAATTCGTGTCATCAATATCGCTCTCTTCTATTAGATTTTTTATATTCATATGAACTAGTCACTTTTCATGTTCTCAACCTACAGTGTAGAGATTTTGTTCTCATTGGTTTATTGTTTTGTATGATTATTTGATTTTTTTCAACTCTTTAGTTCCATCATGATTTACTTAAAATTTTTGTTCATAGAGATTGATTCAACTAATACAATGTAAAAATAATAGTTATTCAATATTTTAAGGTTAAAATCACACAAGGCTGATATGATGATTTCAAAAACTATAAAAGAGGTACATGAACTTTTTTTATAATTTAAAATAATAATTTAAAAAAATATTTTTGATAAATATATAATTATAATATTTTTATTTTCTATTGATGAGGGTGGTTTGTAATTCAAATGTATTTAAAATTAAATACAAAATGCAGATTATATAATTCTCAAAACTTTGAATAAATAATGATGAAAATAGATGAAGGAAATTTACAATTTAGATTTGTCTAACATTAAGTGTAAAATGTAGATAATATAATATATCAAATCTCTCTGTAAATGGCTATCAAAAGTATAATTATATTTGTGACACTGTCGTAGAATCAAACAATATACATCCCAATTTATAAAAAATTGAACTTTGGAACATCTGTTTTTAGGAATGAAATTGGAAAAGATAAATCTCAAAATGTTACATTTTAGTACAATCACATCTATAATTTTCATTTTCATTGTTGTACTTAAGTGTAGATGATTGGAACTTTTAATTTTAGATTAAATTTTAAGAATTTAAACTCATCGTTATTATTTTATTTTTAAAATATCATTTGTACGTAACGAATAAACGAAATAGATCTTATTAAACTAGTGGAATTGATAATGAGTTATTAAAATAATTTGAAAACTCTGAAGATTAGAGATATCTCATGTAACCACTGCTATTTCCTCATATACAAGAGTTTGAAAGTTGCAATGGTGCAAATTCTTTCTAAAATTTCATGGTTTCGAAAGGTAATGTTCAGCATCAATTTATATTTCGGAGGTCTAACCTCACCAATTTATTTGTGAGAGTTTTGATATTTTCATTTAATGAGGAAGAATGAATTTTGCTAATTTCAAGTTGTTGTCTACTATACTCCAACTTACTAGCCCAATGAGTGCAAATATGTTCATGTGTATTAAATCGTAATTTAAACACGCTTTTCTTCACATATATATTTTTTCCATTCACGTTTGCCTTCAACTTCGGGAACGTTAACGCTAACTCTTGCTCATGTCCAAGTACCTATCACCACACAGACAAAAGAAACTCCTTTGCTACCAACAAAAGCTTACTCCAAAAGCACCTCCCCATAGCAAATCTCAGCTCATATTGCTTTCCGAAGGCTTAGAATACCTGCAATTTCCAGGGGACGTGATCCTTCCATTGGGTTATCACACTCTTCAATCGCCACATTGCCTCCCTCACCTAGTCAAAGGACTTCCCAAATCTATGATCCGACCGACTATCATGTCAAAAAGATTCCTCGAACTATCCTCTCCTTTCTCCCCTTCTCTTCCCTCCTTTTTGTGAGTACTTTGCTCTCTTTCCTCGTAACTTGTGAAAAATACTAAAAAGTGCCATTTGCCATAGGTTTATACATGTAGGATGGGAAAAACTTTGCACGATCTAGATTATACCCATACTCAACCAATATGAGTGGTCCAAATTGAGTTAATGGATTTGCTTTGGTGGTATAAGTAGTTTTGTGGTAGGGCTTGCATAGGTGGGCCTGAACATACTCCCCAACTGCCAAAGATCTCATCCTCGTGGTTGGCTAACCAAGAGCGAGGATGTCACAAGCCCACATGCGCAAGCCCTGCCGCAAACCTAACTGTAACATTTAAACGAATCCATTATCTCAATTAGGATCACTCAAATTGATTGTGTATAGGTATAACTTAGATTATGTGAAGTTTTTCACATTTTACCTATTTAAACTTTGACAAGATGACATTTTTAAAAATCTTACTGTGTTACATAGAAGCGCAAAAATGTACATACATAGAGTTGAAGAAGTTGAAATTGAGAAGAGGGAAAGAATTGAAAAGGTTCCTTGTTACCTGTCAATTTGGTCAGATCAAAGAATCAAAATGTACATACATAGAGTTGAAGAAGTAGAAATTGAGAAGAGGGAAAGAATTGAAAAGGTTCCTTGTTACCTGTCAATTTGGTCAGGTCAAAGATTCGGTAAGACCTTAGTCCGAGAGTAGGCGGTCGCATAGTGTGACAATCTAACGGAGTGACTACATTCCGCTACAGGGCAGAGGAGGTTGGTTTGACTGTGTGATGGTAAGTTATTAGAGGTACAGTGTTACATTTTTTTCATTTCCTGTTATTTTTTACCATTTTTCTGCAGCTGAATTGAACGATTTTTCCTTCGTTTTAACCATTAAACGTGACAAACTGTTTATTTGGCTTGGTAAAGATAAGAATTTTTTTGATTTCTTTCGCCTTTTCGACCATTTTGATTTCGAGGTACGGTATTCTGCAGGTTGTTTTCATTGGCATATCAGTTCTGGCGCGTTGTTTGTTAGTGTACCTACGGTACTTCACAAATGGGATGGCTACTGAACCCAACCTGCAATTTACGTTCGGTTCGACATGTGGGATTAAAACAATCCCATCTCTCTGCTCAGTAGACTTTTGTTATTCATGGACGGTCAGAACCCATCTCCATAGTCTAACATGCAAAGATTACTCATCATTGCAGAGCGTTCAAACCTTCATGGTAAACGAGCTTTCATTTACTGTCATGAAGAGATAGCATAGCAAGTCTTCCATCTCAAGAGCGATTGACTCAGGAACAATTCTGTCGATCATGTACTTCAGGCAAACTGTGAAATGAATGTAAGTCATCATTGCCAAGCTCCACAACTCGATGTCGAGGTCTGTTCACCGGGTCACATGTTTTCCGGTGTTCTCGGAAGAGTCAGCAGGTAAAACCTGGAGTCTATGAGATGATGCGGGTAGTCAACGGGATATTGGGGAGGTCGACATGAGGCAAGTCTTGAACTCTGTCTGAGACGTGTAACATGCGGACAAGACAGGACATGAACTCAAGGCCGTAAGGCAGGGAAACATCAGACTACAGTGAGATGAAATGCAAACAAGTATTAACATGTCCACGAGCACGTTCGGAGGATGACGAATGTCTCGTTAGAAACCAAAGTAAGACTGAAAGAGGTAGTGTGGAAACCGTACGATATCCACATACAAAGTAAGCGTTAGGCAGTAATCACAATCCTGAACTCCAAAAGAAACATAGGGAGCTGAATGAATCCGACGTACTTTTTTTTGTCCCAAAGTGACCAAATTTCGGGAACTTGATGCGAGCGCAAGGATGAAACCAACCGATGGCACGGACCTCCGTGGATACGAAGTAGAACACCCCAAGACTCAACCAAACTCATGTCCGCCGCGTATACCTCAGACACCAGGGTCATATCCGGGTGTTGGTTGGGAAATGCAGTCAGATTTATAAAACTCGTCGCAGCCTTGACCGGAGAAAGCAAGGCATTCTGATGTAGCATGAGAGTGTCTTGACTGCTTATGGAATCACCCGGACAGGAATGAAATCTAGGGTTAGGGTTTCGAAATTGGAGAAGCTACACGACAAAGTGGCCACCCGAAGGACCTCTTCAGGAAACAACTTACGGCGGGCACTTATTGAGATCAGTGCTCTTCTATATACTACAGTGAATGTACCCTATTAGAGCAAAATTCATAATTGAAAACGTTTCCTTCAACTACATCACAGCCTCTCTTGACTCTAAATTATGAAGCTTCATCGACAGTATGTACATGCTTCCATAGCTTGGGCATGTAAGTATGAGATCAGCATGCTGCTTATGTCACTGACATTTCCACAGACATGGGCGGGGATTGTGCGGATGCCGACAAGCACATGCTGATGGGAGGAGTTCCTTCTATTATTCCCATTTCCCTTCCCACAATTTTGAGTGTAACGCGTTTTTCTAATGGTTTCTGATCCCCTAATCTGGAAAGAATTGCTTCGAAGACACTAGCTCTTTCTTAAGCTCTTCGACATATACATTTATGGAACTGTCCCACCTTGCAGCAGCCTCCAATACCGAGAGAGCTTCTTCTTTTAACCCCTCCTGACTCATAGCACTGCACACCATGATACACAACTACTTGGATCAAGTACTGAGGAATTTAGGCATCAGCATCAAACAATCAAACTTCACCCTTTTGGAGGCGGTATAAGTCACAGGATAAACTTAGTGATATAAATTGAATATGCTCTGAACTAAGAGTTAATGAAACTAGCGACTCACCTGCTCAGGGTGACAAGAGCTCTTAGGTACTTCACACGAACAACGGGTTCTTTAGGTACATTCATATCCATCAACGGCCTCATCACGTCCACGGCTTCCCCCCTCCTACCCTAGAGCATTTGAACACGATATATTACACATAGTAGTCCAGATTCTAAGTACAGCTCACATGTGGAAGACGTAAAGGTATTACACATAGCAAGTTCAACCATAGAACTACGTAAAAATTTCCACGAAACAAAACCTTGAAAAACGACTCGAGCTCGTGAGGAGAGAATGATTGATTCAAGAAGGCCATAAGACTGACCTGATTAAAAAGAGCTATCCCGGATCCCATCAACGCGGTAATTCTAGGTGGATCATCATGTGCCTATCATGGAACGAAGGAGTTAGATGAGAAGAACGATGACTACCAAAGAACAGTCACACCAATTGACCTCTAGCCTGTCCGCTATCTACGTTCTAGTAACCATATAATATTCCTGCAATGTCAACTCAACTTTCGACATAATGTAGCAAAATACAATAAAACGCTAAATTTTTATTTTTGCATGTTTGTGGAAAACTCTACCTTGGAAATTACCAAGCTGTAATACTCGAGGGCTTCAGACCACTGACTCTTTTTGATATGTAACATCCCATATACATTGTAGGCTTCAGGCTCGTCGGGATATTTCTCGAGAGCAAATCTGCACAAGAAACGCATCGAGTTTACAAAACGCTATAAGACAAGAGAAGTGCAAACTACAGTAGCAAGGAAGATGAGATACCCGTAAGTAGTAAATCACATCGGGTACAAGCTTGAAACAAGCTTGTACCTCATATTATAGAGATCCATAAGAGGCTCAAATTAGAGAGGACAAATTCGTGGGAGCAAAAAGAGCAGACTTACTTCAACAAGTTGACGGCCTCTACTTCACGGTCATTGGCTACACACTGAGTTGCAGCCTGGTACAGAAATTAAATACCACTTATTCGTGAGAACACAAATAGTAGTAACCTGCAACGTTAACCTTCATTTTCCAAAAAAGTATGGAGCAGGCTCTTCAAGAAGTTGCGCATTGCCTAAGTGAAGAATAAACCAGAAGCGGCAGCCCAAGTTACATCGTGGATGGATAGGGTGACCAACGAGACCTACACCCACATCTAAATCCTACAGATCACGCTAGGCTGCAACAAGAATTTTAAGGACCACTTACCGAAAGAAGGCCATCCAGATCTAGCAACTCTGGATTGATACTCTCAGCTTCTGCACTTTGCGATTGTTGCTTGGCTCTCTGTTTCTCCATCTCCAAAAGAAGAGGCAATCCAAAAGTTGCGCGGAAACCATCATTCTGCAAAGCTAGAGACTGCAAAAGAAAATATATAACTATACAAACAACACATGAGCAACCACAAGGGCTTAACATGCGGGGGGAAAACCAAACAGAACAGGTCATAAAAATTTAACAGAGGAAGAGATCCGAAACGAAACTGAATTCGAAGTAAGTGCAATTTAGGTTGCCATGCTAGAGGCAACCGGGGTGGTGAACATCACCGACAGCTGAATGGCAAGTATAACTTTGCCATCACAAAGAACCCATTGAATTATTCAGGATGTCCCTAGTAGCGTATGCTATACCCATAATAAGGCGAAGTAGGACTGCAGTTTGCATCACCGGTATGCATCTTCATGCTACCAGGCAACCCAGCGAATGCGACTGGGGTGACAAGCCTGGGGCTGCGTGAACAGACCTATGTAAGCTGAATGCTAGAAAGCCACGGGATGAAACAACAGAAAAATGAAGAGACTCGAAGGGACTCTCAACCCTTAAAGGCACGTTGAGACAAGAGAAGCAGACAATACGGAAGAAGAAGCAGGCCGTGAAGGATAAAGTGAAGCCTGTTGATTTCCCACCGTAGGACGGGCAAAGAATTAGTACAGTGCGAACAAACGAACTAACGGGCTTCTAAAGAAGCTCTCCACCTGTGAGTGCAATCGATCAGCAGATCGTTAGCACTCACATCTAACGATCTGCTGATCGATTTGACGAATCCCACTGCACGATAAGCTAAAAATAATAGATAAATAACAGATATTTGTGGCTAAATCTATGATATAGCACCCCTCAGGGTGCGGGGTCTCCAGGCACATACTAATGAGTAGAGTTAATTCTGTATCACATTCGAGTGACATGCTAAAAAGAGAAACAAACAAGAATTAAGAGACTTACTACGCACATCGGTAGCTTGTTCTCTTGAACAAAAAGGGTATAATGAGCGTAACAAGAACACTACAGGCGGATATGACTTTCGTTCACAATTGTGCAATGACAAATTGAGGTGGAGCCTCTAGAATCAAAATGATAACTATGAAACTGTCGAGCAAGAAGAATAGGACTAAGTCAAACAATGTACCTGAGTCAAATTGAAGGTATTGTTGGTCAACCAGTACATAAATACACCCTGTAGATATCGAAGAACAGAAGATTCTTGTAAAAATGCACTGTTTCACTCGTATAAGCAAAAGAACACTTTGACGAGTGTCAACTTATGCAGAAAGATAATGATAAACCAGCAAGTCTGAAGGTGAAGAATTAGCATGATTGTGAGCTCATACAAATTCTAGCGTTTTCTTTGGATGAACAGGGTCAACGGGTGAAAAACCTTAACGTGGTGCTTTACGAGCCGATAGTTGCCACATGGAGAGAAAATCGCTAATGATGGATCAGTAAAGAATCTACGTACAAAAGAAATGAGAAACCAAATTCACCTGTGGCAAGTAGAAGCCCAAAAGAAATAGCGGTATGGTCAAAGCTTCTAACCACCATTGATATATCTGAAAGACGAGGCACTTGGATCAGATCAAACACATACCTCCAGTTTCAGATAAGAGATTATGATTGCCAACTTCTGATACAGGACTTCGCGACCGGACAACGATTATAGAAATTATGCCAACATAGATATGGTTTCGTTTACGCAGTACACTACGATCAAAGTTCACACTTTCACGTATGAAACCAAAATATTCAATAACGAAGTGGACAATCTCTTCCAAGTTCCTAAAGAAAACCTCAATGGAAGATGTCATAAGGGTTCATAATCTTACCTTCATGAAGAATCCGGTGACGTCATTGCGTGGCTTGACAGTCCGAAATGACACCTAAAACAGCCAAAATGACAACTTCAACCTCGTACGTCTAGATGTGTATTCTTCTTTGCCAATGCTAGACAAAAGTAACCTAAATAACAAAAACAGTACTTGCATGGCCTCTCCTCAAACCTTGTAGTTAATACAAGGTTTGAGGAGTTAATACCCGACTGAATACAGTGAGGAGCTAGTGCAACTCAATAAGTACCTGGACGTTGATGAAATACGTGAGAGCTACGAGAGTAGGAAAAAGAGCACCCAAGGCACCCTCCACAGGAACAGTCAAATTCGAAAACCACAGGACACCACCCTGCAAATGGCAATTGTAAAATAAGTAATCTTCCGCATGTGAATCAGGAATGTGCGATCGTTATTCCTAGGACACATCTGAGGTCTGCTTGAAAACATTCTCCAAAATACAGAAGACATGCGTTCTTCTAAATGTGGTAGATCGGTAACGACCAGGAAAAACAACCAATAGGTACAATAAAAGAATATCTAGGTGAGTGATTTTTCGTGGTAGGAAAAAAGACTTACTGTCTCAAACCCTGGGTGAGATGCCATGGCCATTCCTCTCAACGCTATAATCCAGTACAGAAATAGCGGTGCCTGCAACGAAGAGCCATCAGTTCAATAGCTAACTGTAATTGCAGCAAGGTTCCAGTCAAGCAATTACAAAATTTACAAAAGCAACTGATGAATACTATACTTGAGATAACTGAGACAAATATTCGGAAAATATCCCTGAGAAAGAAATTCTCACAGCAGGGACTATGTACAAGAAATTTACTTGTATTTCCTGTGTAGACACTTCCAACACTCGTCAACAACTGTGTAGAACACAGAAAGTTTCAAGGCGTCTCTCTACAATATATTTGATTTTCTCTTAACCAAATTTTTCCATCGTTTTAAAAGGACGAGAGACAGCAATACCTGGGCTAGACCTGCAATTGCCCAGAAGGGACTGGGAACCCCCAACTCCAAACGCCTCTTTGTAAATACGCGGTACTGTTCAGCGAAGGTCCTGCCAGACTCCGGCGGGGGTCTTATCGGTGGTACTGTGGAATCACAAAGAAGCTAAGTAATCAATAAAGGGGTTAGTTCATCACTTGCTTTGGCTTTTTCCTCCAGAGACTCTGAGATTCGGGAAGTATAGAATTCAAAGCAAAAGTAAAGACCCAACAAAGACGTGTAAACAGAATGATGCTCTAGAAGTAAATACTGCGCAAGTTCAAATAAGACTTACTCGGACAAAAAGACAAAGACACAGATTCTACGAACAATCTTGGAATACACAGGGCTGTGGTATCTCACAGAGGGAGATGGAAGATGCAAATTGTGCAGACTTTTTGATATAAGTGATGGTGAATGGAAAAATAGTTGCTCGAAAAGCGAGTGTTGAGCCAACTATCGTGAGCCACCTGACCAGAATGCCAATACAGAGGAACGTTTACTTGTTCTAACCATAAAAGAGGCAGTACCTTCCACACATGTTGCATATAAATGCATGACCCGGAGCTTCGAGACAGCGAAGAAATTAGAAGATAAAGAGCTTACCGAAAGTATACGACTTTACCTTATGACTATGAACTGATTACGAACTGAAGCAATCGTATGAACGTAATCGATACACACTTTCTATTACAGCAGACTAAACTACACAGCTCTAACTCACCAGGGAGCTCCAGTCATAGTGTGTACTCCGTCCACCAATACAACTACTCCATCCACAGGAAGCCTTAGTATACTCCAGATACTCGTTGCAAGAGATTCATTTGTGACAGTCTCCAGAAACTCTGCCCCTGCTTCAGAGTTTTTTGAACTTTCAGCTGGAATGTCCAGGTTCAGCACCTCCGCTGCACGCCCCCAGGTGTTAGCATCCAAGTCCCCACCTGTAAGCACCAAGTTTACTGACGAATCATCTGTCAAAATATCTGATTGATCGGACTGGCTGCGGATAAGAGAACCGGTTACAGATTCCAAATGATGATCGGACTTGATTTTCGAGTCAGCGCCTGTTTCAGAACTGTAACTGTCTCGGCTCCACCACGCAAAACCCCTGATCGGAACAAACCTAAAAGCTGCATCCATGGACGAACATTGCTGCGGTAACAAAATCTTGCTTGCATATGAGTAGTGCCTGTTCCGACAAACTTCTTCCCTTTTAGCATTTCCTCTGTAAAGCCTTCTTTGATCTGCTAGAGCGCAAAAACCTGTAGATCCAGACAAATGCTGGGCAGGGAACAGCCCGGCCGCTAGCAAGCGTCGCGCATGACGTGATGCCATCCCGGACATGTTTGAACTCTTATAAAAGCCCTGCACTTGAATCGCAGCAGAGTGTTCCTCAACGATCGCAACCAATTCTTCCCCGATAAACCTGACCGCAAAGTGTTCTTGTGAGGATAAAGGACAGAGGAGTGCAGACGTCTACGTTCAGAGCGGTTCAAAAATTTTCATGACAAATCGAACATGGACTCCGGCCCTACACAGAGAGAGCCTTTGTGTCTCAGCTCAGATGACAAACTTGGACGAAATCCCGAGGCACGAAGGACAGAGTGAGACCTGAAGAAGCTGAGAATATTCTGGAGGTTGGGCATCATCAGTGAAGTATAGAAGCCTCAAAGTCTGAAATGAAATCGAAGCAATTCTCGAGAACAGAGGCGCAACAAAAGCTGTATCATGCTATCGTTCGTATCATGCTATCGTGCTCTTCGCAATTCTTGACATCTTCCCCATTTCTCTTTCAATTTATTTCGACGATGCTAACAAGGATTCCCGCTACCTCTCAAGGTGGTCACAGTCCACACATACATAACATCCACAACTAATAATTGTTGAAAACATTCGTTATAGTTTTGGTTTTAGAATGTATTTTGACCATCAACTTAAGGGAAGGTTTTTTTCCATACACAATCTTTGAATCCAAAAAAGAATCTTAATTCAGGTTCGTCATAGGCAACCATTTACCTGCAAGACCTTATGGCGTACACGAGGTACCAGGATGCAACGTTGTATTCAAAATGTCATTGTACAAGAATCTATGACACTTAATAACCAAAATACAGAAGAATGAACTAAGCGATTTATTTCAAATTTTCATTCAAAAAAATTCATTTTTAGCTCGACCATTTTGCATTGATTTAACTCTAGACATTGTAAAATAATATACAAAATACTTTATTTCACTGTTTCGATAACAGATTCACTCATTGTTAAACACTCTAAATATGATTTAATGTGAAGTAGTGTTATAAATCCAGAAGAAACTTAGAGATTTTTGTTGAAGTTTTAAAAAATTTCTCAATATATTATATTTCCTTAAATGTAAGTCACTAAATAAAAAAAATATTTTCAAACTTTTTGGTGTTTGTATATCTGATATATGACACTGAAAGTCATTTAAAACGGCATTTTGGCTTTTTTGTTTTCAAACTTCTTCTCCAAAAGACACACAAAAGTTTCAATGAAAATATATTATAACAATTCTATATTCAATTCTGAAAGCTAATGCATTTTTCTATTGATTGAATGAGCACTAATTTATTTAAAATGGTTTATATTTTTTCCCGAAAAATGTAAAGGGACCACTCTATTTGACATCATCTACAACTTGGCTGATCTCCAATGTATATATTTATTGATGTCTACTTATGTCAGGATCTTGAATCAATGTTTAGATTGCCTTATGTGGGTCGCGTATGACTGGTCGAGCGAGTTTTTAATTGATAAAATTTTACTCACCTGTACTATTTGTGTGCCCAACACGCTCTACATCGCGAACCTTAGTTTAAACTCCTTTCTATAGCCTTTTGAAGAGCTACACAATTGTGCACCGTCGTTTAACATCTTAAGATTTCCAAGTATTTGACTGTGAAAAGAATCGAGTCGAACGTTTAAAGTGTTCCTTTTTCCAGCAAATCCTTCCAGAGGTGACAAAAGATTGGCTTTCAAAATTTACTTTTGTACTTACTAATACGAAGTAGTATGCTAATGTCATCTTTCAAGAGTGGATTATTATGTGCCCCTATGGCCGACTGGAAGTCGTTGTATAAGTCCCGAGAAAGTATAATAACAAAAGGGATGGGTTGTACAAGTTGTATAAGTTGAGATGTGAGATTGGCAAAACATGGTTGCGGACAAACAGTTCCCACATTGCTATGACAGAACGTAGAAAAACTACGGTGGAGTAATTGCATAGCCCTCCACATCATGGCGTCATGACAGTAGAGTTCACGGTAGGAGAATTCAATCAAGGAAAATGTGCCTTATACCATTGTGTTTTTCGGTGTGACTAGGATGGAGATGATCAGGCGGACGAAATCAGACTGTCATGACAAAGGAGGACGAGAGCTTAGCGTAAGAATGTGAACTTGAGTGCCAAACAAATATGGAGCCCACTTGGGCCCATCCATGCCATGATCCCACCCATCGCTCTCAGGTGCACCCAAGGGCCGGCGTCCCGAAGAGCCGATCTTGGACCGTTGAGTTCCTGACCGCTATTTCACCAAATCCTGTGCAATATCTCCAACAGCAAAAACGTCGACTCGTCGACGTCTCTTCCCGTTGTACGAACAAAAGCCCAGCCCAGCCCCCGCCCATGCCAACGCTCGTTCGGCAAGTTGCTCCTCAGACGGCGAGCGGAAACTGGCCGAGCAAACTCGCTCATGTCCTTTCCATTTCCAGACCCACCCCAAGCTCGCCGGGAGAATTGCCGGACCTGCGGTATGGATGATGTCTAGGACTCTAGGCGCCAGCCACGGTAGCTCCAGACGGGATGTCACCGGACCAAACGGTACAGTACAGTACGTTCCTGTACTGGAGTCTGGACTTGACTGGCCTCGTGGTTTTCGAAGTCGAATACAGAAGAACCAACAACGTTCGGCCACGGAAGGCAAGGCCAGCCAAGGGAGGCAAGGCAAGAGCAGGACACGCAAGGCAAGGTGAGGAGGAGGAGGAGCACCAGAGGAGAGCAAAGTAAGGAACAATTCTTTGCGTCTACTGGCGGAGGGAAGCGAGACAAAGTGCAGCATCAGCAGCTGCGATCACCCTGATCTTGCAGTTGGTGTGTGCGGCCGCGGATGTGGTTCTGGGCTAATTGGATGCACGAGAGCAGAGTGGGGAATTGGATGCTTAACAGTTTGCGGGTCAAATTTGCAGATCGAGCGAGCGCGGTCCTCAGGGAGGCTGGGCGGGCGCGGTTGGAATCGCTTGAGCGGGGCGGTGCTGTGCTCGGCTTGGCTCGGGTCGGAGAGAAGTAACACGACTGGCGTGGATAGGGGCGCTGGAGGGACAAGAGCGCGTGGAGCTTCTGGCGTAGAAATGAGGAGGGAAGGAAATCTGGCGGGAGGCATAGATAAGGATGCCTTAATCCATGTCGAAGTGATGGGTGGAGTTCATTTTTTAAGGCTTAGCGGGAGGTGTTGTCGAGCTTGGTGGTGAAATTTGTAAATGACCTTGGGTTACGATGAGGGGTCTGTTTGTGTTTGGGTGTGAGCTGGGCAATTGCGGGAGTCTTCCCTCGCGAACTCTCGCCGTGCTCTTTGTGCCGTGGGTTTTTATTGCGAACAGGGGAGTGTCGCGGTTGTGGTTAAAGGTTGGAGCGAGCGCCTCTCAGTGAGACACGTTCGCTCAACTCGTCGGAGCTTCTGGACCTCAATTCCTATGACGTTGTGATAAGCTATGAAGTTCTTTCGTGCCAAACTTAAAGCCTTGTGCCAGCAGTCTACTCGCGATTTGCCTCCGGAGTCAGTGGACGGGGGTTTTGTTCTGCCAATGCAGTTCGTGTACATGTATCAATTTCCGGACGAATTTGGATTCCGCATTTGCTGAGGCTCTCTATTGCTCGGATGTGAGGAAATTGACTGCAATTGGTGGCAGAAACTCAATTCTGTCCTTAGTCGGAATGTCATATCCGCTACTAGAGCGTTGGGGAAACCTGAGACCTGTCCCTTATCAATCGCATCGGTTTGTGGGGCGACGTGTGAGCGGAAGTTGCTTTGTTTCAAATCCTCCATGGATATAAGACGTTAAATTGAATCTACAACATGAAGATGGAGGCGCAGCAACTGGTGGATGCTCTTACCGACCACTTGGCAATTTATCACCGCAGCTCTGCTCCCAAGACAGAGTCGAGAGAAAGACAGAGAGTGGTAGAATGGCTTGCTGGTTTGAATCACGAACAACGACAGGCAGCGCTTACAGTCGTGGATGGGCCCTGGGTCGCAATCCTCCTGTTGATGCAGAAGTATCTGGTAGCAGAAGGTAGAGGTTCTTTCATTCTGCTCCCGGATGTTCCTGGCGATGGCAGAGAAAGCTCGGGTGCGGAATTGGAAGCGCGCAAACCAAAGAAAGGGAAGGTGGATGAGAACATGTCTGACTCGAAATCAACACGACCTGTGAAGCTGCATCGAGGTCTGAAAGGATCCGACCCGACGGACAAAGGTTGTACGAGATGTAGCTCGACCCTGCCAGGATTGTGCTTCAGGAGAGCTAGAGGGCTTGTCAGGCGGTTACAGAGAGAGCAAGAAGCGGGTGATTTGCTTGTCAGCAACATTCGACTTTTTAGCTCGGGAGACGGAGAAGGGAAGGTTGTATTTGGAATGGCAGAAGCAAAGGGCATGCTCGATTGCATAAGTATCTCCAATGATTTGTTGAGAAATGTACACACCTTTCTGGAAGTCATGGACGAATTATCTCATCATGAATTCTTGAAGAGTCCACGCCCCTACCCTGCTTCGCCTTGGGAAGAGATGCCGTGGTTGAAGGGTATGGGCTACTACAGCTTGCCCGCATTCATTGCAAACAAGTTCGAGTTTGGGCTGTGGTCAGCATGGAGATATGCCCAGGGCACTAAGAAACCATCCAGATCCCTCGCATTGAAGCTAAAGGAGCCCAAGGGAGGTAGGAGCGGCATGGCTTGCTCTTGTGATTTGCACAGCAATGTGGCAATGGCATCAAGCATAATAGGAAAGAAGCTTGGCTGCATAAATTGGTGGTCTCGACTGCCAACCTGTGTGAGGGGGAACATGATCAAGTCTACACTGGCGGTGACGTGCAAATATGAGGTAACTAGTTTTCTTGTCAACGGAAGAGTTGTGAGTAGTAGTATCCACGTTGTGGTGTTTGTTTTTTCAGTCGGTAGCTGCATGGGATGTTACAGAAATTCCCGTGACAGCGGCCGTCGAACAGAAACGTTGAGTTCTGCACAAGTCTATACGTACGCTGCTATTGAACAAATTAATTACGGCAGCATCGGAGTAATGGCATGCATTCCCTAGAAAGTTTACAGGCATCATACAAAATGAGTACCGTGATGTACGTTTTGAACCTAATAAACTCCTATCTTGTTAGTGCTTGTTACCAAAATTCCATGTTTTTTTTCTCACATCTCTACTTTTGTTTCAATCCAGGTTATGAAGCTTTTTCGAGAAGCGATGACTGCCAGTTCAAAAGCCATAGACGTGAACTTGAGAGGCAAGAACGAAATCCTTGTGATGGAATCGGGAGAAACGAGGCTAAGAAATACGCGCAAAGCCAGTCTTTCAGATACGGAATTAGACCAACCTGCGATGCTCGGAAGAAAGAGTGCGAATGGAGTAGCTGTTGCACCCCTACTTACTAGTCTAAAAGCCTTGAAGGAGCTATCAGAGGCTGGTTTACTATGTGGAAAATTTGAAGGTATGAATTCTGCGCAAGAGGCTGATGCCAGCTGGCTGTTTGATAGCACGTTGAAGTCTGCGCACACATTGTCAGATCGTGTATTGAGGAAGGTAAGGAATGTTCTTGTTAAGGTGAACAATGCCCGTGTTGAGATTGAACTACTTGGAGATGAAAACAGTGCCAGTCTGCACAGCAACAATGGTGGTGAAAGTAGTGAAGTGAAAAGCACGAAAACCAAGAAGAAACGGAGAAAACACACTTCAGCTCACAAGTTAGAGGTCAATCAGCAGGAGGAGAAGGGGCCGACATGCAAGCCAAAGTCAGTTAAGGTAATGACGAAATTAATCCCCCGTGATACTACGAAGTTAATTTGGTAGACGTTTCTTGGATTCCTTCTCATATGTACTCTTGGTTTTCTTGCGAAGACACAACTGGTAATCATTGTCGATTAGGGTGACAGCCTTCATTTGTTTGATGCAGGGTCAAGAGTATCCAGAGCAAAGAGCAAAAAATGTTGTAGTAAGGGAGGTGGAAAATTGGAGCCCTGGTGCCCAGCAACTTGTGATAGGATCCAAAACCATGTCAGCTACTCAAGAATCCTCCGGCCGCAAAGGGAAGGGTGGAAAGTCAAAGTCCAAAAAAGACGAGAGGCTGAATCACGATTCTAAGATGCACTCGAAGAGTTCCAGTATAAATGGTAACGAATATCCAGCGGCGAGCGATGTAAACATGCATAGCAATTATGTTAGCCCGACCGATGGGGAAGGAAAGAATGGTACGCCGGATGTGGCAAAGGACGAGCAGCTGGATCAGGATTGTACCATACTCTCAGAAACAACGGCTGTGGAACTACATGAGGGCTCACCTGAAAGCAAATTGGAGGATGGTAACGGTTTTCACATCATATCCTGTAACAGGAAAGGAAAAAGAGGCAAATCGAAATCAAGACTGGAAGAGAAGGAATCCAACGACACTGTGCTACATATGACGGAGTCTCTCGTGGAAGATAAGGAGAGTTTTCATGCAAGCATTCTGAACATTATGGATGGAAACTACTTGCGTTCAAATGGGCAAAAAGAGGCAGGGAAGCCCAAATTGAAGAATGGCGAGCAGTTGTGCAATGGTGATTCCTTACCTTCCAGCGACGTCGTAGAGGTTATCGAGGACGACGCTCTAGCAAGCGATGTCGAAAAAGTGAATGGTGGCATTGTCTGCGTGAAGAGAGGGAAAGCTCATGGAGTCGAATGTGTCGGTGGTGTCAATTTTTTGCCTGGTAAAGCTAGAAACCATCAGTGGAGTGGAGTTGAACATGAAAATATGGTTTTCCACCATGAGGACGAAGGAAGCTGCACTTCAAGGCCAACCTCTCAGAGCACCATACCAGAAAGCAGAAATGAAACGTGCGATACTTCCGTGATAAGGGACGTGGTTATGCTGAGTGATGTGGACCAAAGAAATTTTGACAACCTTTCAAGTATGATTCCAAGAGGAGAGCCCTGCCAGAATGTCTCTGTACAGAACTCCTCAGGAGTACTGAGTGAACACACAGGTAAGGCAGAGTCATCCACAATCTGCTTTGGAACCTTCGACACTGTGCTACCTGAATCCCCAAAGATTCCCAATCCTTCTGTTCATTTAAAGACTCCCTTGAAGTCTGAAACACCAACTCTTTCCAGTAGTGAGAAGGGTAAGGAGCCATCGGATTTAAAAGCCGTAAGCTTGGGAAGGACTCAAGCCATGGATCTAGGAAACTGGTCTGAAGGAGCCAGTCATAGTAGGCACATTCGAAACTCTTTGAACGGAATATATCCACCCACAAAAGCCTCTAGGCAGTTGGAATTTGCAAGCAATGGGGTTCCACATTATCAGCAAGGGCCGATTGTTAGACCTGGGCCTCATGAATGGCCTGGCTCAGTGCAGGTTGGTTACTCCGGGGCTTACAATCAGCCAACAGCATCAGATTGGTTACAGCTAGATGTCGGCCGAGGCTTGCCTCCGCGGATTCAATCTTCTCTGCTCACCTACAGAAGTACTCCTGTATCTACACGGCGAAGCGGACAAGCTGAGAGTTCATCTCCTGTTACTGCTTCTACCCGCTCTGTAAGCTCGGTGAATCAAGAGTGGCCCTCCTTTGTGCAGTCCTTCAGTGTTTCTCCACCATTGGGTTTCTCTGTACCTCCGGCAGAGGAGTCAAGGCTAAGACCGGTTTTGAAACCCTCTCAGCTGTCTTCTGGGTCTGGTGAACTGGAAGGGAATGGTGGAGTTGCTCTAGATGAGTTTGAGATTGAGGACAGGTTCGCGTATGATACGGATGTAGATGACTATGGTGTTTATAAAGCGGGAGAGTTTGATGATTTTGATGGTTACATGATATCTGAGGAAGAGGGCGAGAGATACTTAGAGGATGTAACTGACAGCAGTGCCGCTGACTACAACCAAATTTTTGGAGGTGGAGTAATGTACTGGAATGCAGCGGATTATGCAGGAATGGGGTATTCTCGTCCGGGATCTCTTAGCTCTGAAGACAGTTCGTGGGCACGTCATGAAGCAGATCTGAGCGTTGTGCTTGATGATATTGTCAGTTATCAACTGATTCAAGGTGCCTATCCCGGCAAGGGGTCCGCAGTTTCAAACGTGACAAGTTCCTCACCTCCATCTGCATCGTCATTACCCATTACTTTTGAACATTTGAGCCCGGTGGCATCCACTAATTCTCGGCACGGTTTGTCGAGACATGTTGGAAATGAGTTTCCTGGGAAATTCTCAATACATTCAAATCAGGTGCTCAGTTCCGAGGAACAATCGGTTGTGTCACGAGGACCATCATCATCAGAGGTGATGGAGAAGATCAGAGTAGACAGTTCAGCGCAGCCAATTTTGAGGCCAATTGTGGTTGTTCGTGATCTGAGCTTATCAAGACATGTATCTTCAGGTGAAGCTCTCAGATTACAAGAGGCCAAGAGTCCTCATATTGTACCACGCAGCAGAAGGGATTTCCCTTGTCACAGGAAACGTCCTCCTTCACCTGTCTTACGCTGTGTTCCTCCCGCTCCACCGCCACCTCCGCCTTCACCGGTTGCAGGTCCAAGGAGGCGAAAGGGGTTTATGGCAGCACGGTCAGGAAGTTCCAGCCCACGACACTGGGGCTTAGTGAATTGGTCCTACAAAGATGAGCCAGATAATGTGGACGGGAAAGTGAAAGGTGGAAATCCAGAAGGTCTTGTAACTAGTGGAAGGAGAAGGGTGGGACTTACAAATACTCCTCCAATGCACCCTCTTTCAGGAGCCTTACTTCGAGAACGTCTAATCTCTGTCCCACCTTTAGCATTAGAGCAGGAACATGTAAGTTCTTTCAATCTGACTCAGTTTCGTACCTCAAGAACCCTAGTCAACCTTGGGCCTCTTTCTCCCTATTTTCTTCGGTTTTTCAAAGGTTTGCGCGGAAGCGGTTGTTAGAAATCAGTAATTGGGGTTTCCTTCATGGTTTTGAAGTCAAGCCTGGTTTAGAGTGAAATGTTTTGCTCATCAGTATTCTTCAATCTTCTCATGTCTCAGCTCGATTCTACTTTACCGATGAAGACCACACTGATTCAGAGTAGCAATCCTGGGCTCCTTCTGGCTTTGCCGAAGCTTCTCAAGGCCATCCATGTGGAAATTGAAGCGTTCTGTATCCAGGTATTGATTTGCTTCTGTCCAATTTTGAGATGTAAATATTTAATCAAAAAATATTTGGTATGGTGGAAGAATTAAGTCTGTAGCTTGTATTTCAGATATTTTTAATTACCTTTCCTCCGCACGGATGCTAGTAGGTTCGAATATCGCAGTCTAAAATTCGACAGCGATGTGTAAATGTTGAAGGTAGGACCCCACATTGAACTTTCTAATTTGGCCATATTGTGCTTCATTTTCTCATAAAGGATTCAGTTTCTGTCTTACACAGGTTGCGAAAGAAAACAAGAGGAGAAAACCTTTTGTAAATACAGCCGTGAAGAAAGTGGCGCATTCTTTGCAAGTTCTGTGGCCTCGGTCTCGCACAAAGATCTTTGGGTCAATAGCTACAGGACTTGCGCTTCCTACTAGCGATGTGGATCTTGTAGTTTGTTTGCCCCCGGTCAGGAACCTGGTAAGGAGCTCATAGTATCTCTTATCGGTACCAGTGTTGAGTAAACTGCAGTAGACTTGCAGTCCTTTGAGCCTGTGGATGTATGATAGAATGTGACCAGGAATATTGAATCTGTTTTCAACAGGAGCCGATTAAAGAAGCAGGAATATTAGAAGGTCGTAACGGCATCAAAGAGACTTGTCTACAGGTATCTCCCAATAATTTTGTTAGATATTTTGATTCCTGACGTATTTTGGGGTATCTGAAAATGTGAGATATTCTAAACTTCGCGAAATGATTCACAAATTATTATGCTCACAGTAAAAACTGGCCGAAGGAGATAAACAGAAAATTTCTATTTATCTCCTTCGGCCAATTTTTACTTTGTGCATAAACTGCGGGTCTCATTGTTGTCAATGCTTTCAAGGACCAGTCTGTTGCCCATCCAGAAGGTATGACTTGTGAGTTTGGATTCATGCCTCTATGCTTGTTTGTTTCTTCTGTATGTTGTTACAGCATGCAGCACGTTATCTCGCGGACCAGGACTGGGTAAAAAACGATTCTTTGAAGACTATTGAAAATACTCTGGTGAGTACCTGGAACATACCTGGAACAAATCGTTGGGCATCCTCTTATTTCTTTCTACTAGCTGTAATGCATACATGTCTCAGTTTGCATGTGCTTGTCCTAGAAAAAATGACTTGATTCCGAAATCCCGTTTTCATATATTGTATCGATATCTCAGGGTGACCATGACTGTCTTGTTAGTGAAAGGTCGCTCATGCCTTCATGTCGATTCCATTCTGATATTACTAATTTGAGATTCTCTCAGTAGTATGTTTTGTGATGTGTAGAGTGTTAATAGCTTCTTCTATTAGTGTTCAAAGGTTCAAAGGAGTAAATTGAGTTGAAACTTTTACTTCTGTTTTATATGCTTCATGACTTTCACACAACTTGTACATATTAACAGGTTCCAATAATTATTCTGGTGGCTGAGTTCCTCCCCCATCAATGTGAGATGGAGGATGACGATAGCCCATATTCTTTTGGTCCGAACTTGCGCAAAGACTCTGCAGAAGATGGAGGATCTAAGGTCGACACTACCACGAGAACTGCTTTGGCTAGTATGGACAGTGTCAACGAGGATTTAAACGCATCCACTGAAGTTGGTAAGGGACCATGGGGTGGAAAGGCAGATCGACAGCTTGTGCGGCTTGATATAAGTTTTGAGGCTCCTTCTCACACCGGGCTTAGAACTGCAGAGCTGGTAATTATCGTCGTTGTATATATGATGAAACCATGTGAAGACGATTGAACTTTTGAGTTAATGACATTATTGAATGTTGATATGGTTGCAATATATCTTTAAAGACCCAATCTCTATCACTCCGTATTTTCTGGACACTATGGTGTATGAAATTGTTGCATCTCACATGGTTTCATGGACAGGTACGAGAGTTGATCGGTCAGTACCCAGCTCTGTCTCCTTTGGCCTTGGTTCTTAAACAGTTTCTCACAGACCGTAGTCTAGACCATCCTTATACAGGCGGATTGAGCTCCTACTGCCTCGTAAGTTGCAAACTCGGTGATCTTGATCTGTTAATCCTTTCGCTTTAGCTGGACAATAAATACGACTAGGTTGTTGAGGTTTTGCAAGTAAGGAGTTTTTGGTTTCCTGCTTTCATTGGACCTCAAATCCCCTAGACCTTATCATGTAAGTCATGTTTCAAGTCATGAACCCTGAATATTACACGCATTCCATCCTTTCACCTGCTGGCTTGGATAGGCTGCATGGGCTTGGAAGATTTCCGAAATAATCTAAGCTCCAGCGAACGCTAGTCAAGTGATGTGGATAGGAGTAAGCTTGAACTTACGATTGATGAACTCCGTCGTTTGTCATCGCATGCAGTTTCAGAAGCTCTCATCTATTTCAGTCTGTGCTTGCCAGGTATTGTTGATTACAAGATTCTTGCAACACCAGTCTCATCAGTCCAACCTGATGCACACTGGCAGGCAATCGTCAAGTCAGGTATGTCAACTATACATCTGCTTACACTCTCCAGGTCTGTTGAGCCTCTGTTTCATCTCATGGGGCACTTGATGGTAATGTATTAGTCGAATTTTCGCCTTTGCTGCTTTTGCTGACTAAGTGGAGTTTTCTGCTGCACAGAATCTTGGGAGCCTTTTTGTAGACTTTCTTCATTTTTTCGGGTAAGTTTCTGACTCTCAACTATCTCCCAATACTTGGATTTCCAAAACGTTGCAAATTATGGAAATTTGATTCTAACCTGAAACTTGTAGATAATCTAGATAGATCTTGTTCTCTGTTTACTTGTTCAAAATAGGATCGAACTTGAATGTGGTTGCTTCTGCCATTAAATTGTTGTCTGTAACTGTTTTAGGTGTGTGTTTGATCCGCGGAGGATGGGTGTTCGGATACGAGGGGGTGGGATGTATCTGAGCCGAGACCGTTTCCATGGGTAAGTTTCTCAGTATTTTAATTCTTGGTTGAGGTGATGAAATTGAATCATGTGATGATGGAGTGTAATGAATTTCTAGGTCAGTTACCAGCAAAGGAAACACTGTCGAGTATAGTAATCACTACTAGATCGGACTGTAAGTGATTGCCAATGGCACTTTGTGAATGATATGTCCTTGCCCTGATAATTGTGCCAGCATCGATCCTCTGTACATAGAAGATCCACTTCATCCGGATAACAACGTGGGTCGAAATTGTTTCCGGATATTGCAGTGTGTCAAGGTATGCGGCATCTGCTCAAACTTGCACTTTACGACCTTTCTGTACTTCATATCCATGATCTTATGTAATCGAGCCAAAACTGACTCATCTAAATTGCCAGGCTTTTGCAGATGCTTATGCAGTTCTTGAGAAGAAGATTCACGCGGTTCCGAATTGTTCTGTGGATCTCGCAAGTGGAGCCGCTAACTTTGAATTTCTCCAGACCATCTTGCCGGGTCTCGTGAATACGTGAGCAGAGAGGTTATATTGTGTAACACGTGCACTGCACAACCTCGAGAAGGAACTTCGAAGGAGGAATTGCAGCGAAAGGTTTGTGAGTAGCTTCAGGAGTAGCTAAGCATTTGCTCAGTTTTTTTTTACTTCAAAGGTTATCAGACTTCACTGGTTCGCAAGTCTTCCTGACGCATCTGTTTCTAGCGAAGTGTATGTGATATCTCTTATATTTTATGATCAATCTTGTACGAATTGAGATAGCACCGCGCAGGGTCTATGTTCTTCAGGCTATGAAAGCACTAATGATTACAGTTTTAAGAATTTAGATAAAAGAATTGATTCATTCCAGACCTCAGTTTTTTATAGACTTGTGCATGCTGCCTTCCACAGAGATGCAGAGTGTTAGGTGATCAAGTCTTTCTTTCTTGGAGTGATTTGGTGGAAGGTGGACTACCTTGCAAGACGACAGTTGCCACAAATGCGAGTCAAGGAAAAGAGTTTGTCATAATTTTGCAGGTCCTTTTTTTTCCCCCAACATTCTTCTTTGAGATGTTTCTCCAACTACTTTCCTGAGCTTGAAATGATTGGATCATCTGGGATTCTTCAACTTTGCATTTGTGTTGAAAAGCTGTAAAGATACTCATTTGATGAAGATTAGCAGTGCCATTGTTCTACATGAACTTTGAAGTGGATTTCGTTCAAGTTTCTTCTTATTATCCTACCATTTTCCTGTGTCATGGTTAAAGAGAGGTATCCGTACACCACGTTACATTAATCTTTACAAGTAATAGATTCATTTTTAAACTCGATACATCATGAAGATGTATAAGCGTGAAGTGGTCATTGGAGTAACTAAGAAACACTTTCATGATGCAATTTGATAGGCTAAAATTTCACATACCCAACCTGACCACGCAGACCAGAGGACATACTAGTACGAGTCAGTCCAATGTGTATTTATGAGCTCAACGTCAGTTTTCAGTTTTTTATATCAAAAGATGAAGTTTTACCATTAGGCTAGGAGACAAGGGTCAACCTTTCTCCAAAGATTCGGTGCGAGACCTGCCGACCTTTTTAATCCATCATTGTTTCTTGCAACCCTTGGAAATTGCTTAGACAAGACCTAGTTCTGGTATGGTAGTACAGGACCTGGAGGTGAAACACGTTGGGTTGTGAGATGGGAGATGAAGAAGCACTCTTATAGATGATGAACATTCTTGACTTCCTTTTTGATATCGCAGTACGTTCTTTGACTTTATGTCTTATGTTCCTCTGGTATGCAGGATACACTCGACATCAGCACTTACAAGTCGTGGAAAAACGAAAGCTTCAGTGGAATCGAAAGCTTCCATACAACTCAGAACAAATATCTGCGCTCAAGAGCACAAGTTCTTGATTAAATTTCAGGACAGTTGCCTTCAAAGAGTGGTGAATGTTTCTATATTGAGATGGCTCAACTATGAAACCAGATGTGTATCAAATACGATGAGTCCTCTACCACCTTCCAGAGCTCAGAGATCGAAAAATCTTTATAAGGTGAAATTGGGAACTTTCTATTTACAAGTGAGCTACCATGGCTTTTCAAAAGTCCATATGAGCACGTGATTATCTGTAGCTCTGTGGAAGAAGTTTCGGGTTCCACATCAATATGTTACGATGTGGAGTCCACTGATTCCGTGATGAAGATATGAAGTAGTCTAAGAGTGCAATAGATTGCTCTGAGACTGCTGGAGCTCGTATTTTCTTTGAGTGGATCACCTCAACTCTGTCATTCATTGTCATGGTCTATGTTGAGCATGATCCAATTGAATAAAACCTGTTGAAGCTTTGAATGCCATAGACATGTGACTAGCAACGATGTCTAGTGAATTTGAAGTGACAAGGCTTGAGGGCGTAAGGAGATTTGAAACTGAAGCTTTGAAGCTCGTGATAAGTTGAACCACCGACTAATCAGTGCTAAAATGTGGTAGACCTTGGTACTTAAGCCGATGTTGTTTTTGTGACAGTCACTTCTATTCCAACTTTTTTTTATTTTCTCAAATTTGATGTGGATGAGACTGACGTCTGCGTATTTAGTGTCATATTCATTACATGTATTCAAAGTAATTAATTGAAAAAAATTGCATGCAGAGTAGCGCTAACAGGTTACCAAGAAATCCTCTAAACAAGGGATATCTCATGTGCCCAGAACTTAAAAATCTTCCAGGTTATTTTGGTATTTGGTACTCAATCCTGGGAGAAGAGTAGACAATGGTCTCCACTGTATGGGGGGCTTGTATTTAAGAGCAATTTTAGATGTCAATAGTGGTCCTACTTAAGGCTGCACAATGTCAATGTCAGTAGTGGTCCAACTTAAGACTGCACAATGTCAATAGAATTTATTAAAGATTGTCCATGTGCCTTGTGGGTGATACTACTGTACTTGTCTGCGTTATATATACACTTAGCAAGACACAGAACAAGGGCTCATTGCGAGCGGGAGGGGGCTGTGGTGAAATTTAAAAGGCATGATCAGCCAATGAAATGAAGGACTGCTGCACAGGTGAAAGGTGATTAGTGGGGAGAACTTAGCACCTTACGCAGAGTGCATACAGTAATCAAATTTGTGTCTGAGGGTACGTTCAAGCATCAGAAGCAGTCCAAGTCATTGGTACGAAAATGTAAAAGATTTTGTCAACTATTAAAGAGAAGAAAGAATTGTAGATGTTACGGAATAGGTGACCAGAAAAGGATGTGCTAGCTGGACTCCATATATATATGAGTTTTCTTAATCTTCGGAACAAATGTAGTGTAAAGTAATTGTGGCAAAAAATAACAACTGGAGACTCGTGAATGGTGGCCAACTCACACACCTCATGACTGTGAAATGCCTCATACAATAGTTTAACTCACCCTCTTCACACTTGAGATAATTTTGAAAATGACTCTATATTGCAACCTTGAACAACATGCAAGGGTGCCGTTCTTTGATGCTGGTGCACAAATGGATTGTATAGATAGATCAATGTAATGGTTTATGTACAATTTCTAACTGCCTTCCGTTTGGCTCGACTGCTTAACTGCTGAACTAACAGATTAACTAATCTGCCAGTTGCTTTGATGTGATTGAATCATCGAACCTTTCTTGACCATATTGAATTGTTGCTTCCGAGCTTCTGTTCTCGAATGGAACATCTGTGACAACGCGTCCCAAGCTTCCTTGGGTGTGTCATAGTCTTGAATGTGACCGATTATCAAGCCTGAAATCGTGAGCGCTATGTAGTGGATGGCTTGATACGATCGCTTTCTCCACTCAAGCAATGTCTGCTCACTGCGAAAATCACCAGTAACCACGATTGGTGCTTTCTCCTCCCCGGTCACAAGCTCCCATAGCCCCTGGCCTTGGAGGAAGGTCTTCATTCGAAATTTACACGTTTGGAAATTGTTCTTGTCGAGTCTCTCTCCACTGATCATGCTCACGGATTCTGCCATGGTTGTGGTCACGAGCGGAAATCAAGACCCCAACAGGGCAAGTACCTGCACAGACATAAAACGAACACAAAGAACACCTCCGCAACTATGGCGGAAAAATAGCTCCTCTGCACCTTGATTAAGAAACATGCAAAACTCCAGATACTGGCGAAATGCGTCTGTCTTGACTCACATACAACGAAGGAAATGTGTTCGTGATTCTGCGCCTGCACAATACTTAAGCGAAAAGGACGAAGAAAGCTCGGATTGAGCTGAAATTTTTCGTGGCAGGAGCTCTGACAGAGGCGAGCAAATTTCTGTTTCTACCTTTTCAAAGGTTGAGCCTTGGCTCAGGTAGAAACCCTCAAACCTCTAAAAAACTTAGTTTAGGCCTCCAAACAGCTCCTCAAAGATTTTGGAAAGGCAATAACTTATCACCAACAACTCCAAATCGCACAAAAACTTCATGGCTATCAAATTCAACCATTCTGCGCAAGACAATTCCCTTTAGGGAACCACCCTCATTAGAAATAGGTCGAAAATGATCATCTTGACCTCCGAAATTGAAGATTCTGAGAAAACACGAAACGGTTCCCCAACAATCTAATCGTTTCAGAGGGACAGCCTCCAATTATGAGGCACACTCCTCACTGATCTCGAGCACTCCTCTATGTCTAATCTACAAAACTAATGCTCCCACCATGCTCTGATACCATGTTGAGAAACCAACTCTTCAAGAATCACTCCAAGAAGAGGAGAGCACACCAAAGGGACAAGAGAGAGTGTACACAAATGAGATAGAGAAGGCTTTGCCTTCCTCTGTATATATAGGGTGAGTACAAGAAACCTCTAATCTCGAGTTAACCCTAAACAGATATGTACCATCGATACGTAACAACCCTAGATCTACGGCTTGTAGTCATTAGGCACGGATCGACCTATATCAACTCGATGAACTTGGGATATTAACAATTGCCACATGGATAGATCTCAAGACCCAATTTTTGGAAAGGTTATAGGAGATGGGTTAGGATAAGATATTGTTCTGAAGACATGAAGAAAAACATCAAAAGTTTTATGAGTATACACAGTAATTTATCCGTCTATTGGAAAAATGGCATCCACTATGATGAATACAAAGCAATATTTAGCATCAATGGTCATTAAATGAATATTCTCATGTTAGAAAAGTACAACATGGATCAAGAAACCTTGTGCAGAGGGGCTGATCCATCCGCAATTGAGCATATCATTCAGGTATAGAAGTCTATTACTTATTAAATATTCATAGGGAAGGGATGAGAATATCCCAAGGATCTTGTAAAGAGAAGGGAGCAAACTGTCCCTTCGCCGTAACACTTGCGCCAGCTAGTATCATGCTTCGAACAAACGAAAAGTTGAATATAAGAAAACGATTTATGATGGGATCAAATTACTGTTTGCAAACCCATAGTGAGCTACAACTTGCTTGCATGCCAGCCGTCAAGATCAAGGATTCAAATCTAAACCACTGAAAATAGGATTTTCATCATAGTTTTTACTTCCAACAACATATTTGTCCACACCAATTTGGAATCATTGGATATTAAAACCTCCTATATATTCATCTAAATTAGATTGTCTTGCGTGTGAATATTGCGAACACTTTTAATAACGTTAACAAACTTAGGTAGACTATTGATCTTTGACAAGCATCTAAGGTATTCACTTTCTTTATCATATTGGGTCATATTGGGTCTATTTTAGTCATAGTATATCCATTGCCATACATAGATCATTAGCTTGTATAATCCATAGTAAAATAATCACGTTAGGTTATGATTCTTTGGATGCTCCAATAGTATACACATCATTTGATCTAACTAGTTTTGATAGGTTATGATTCTTTGGATGCTCCAATAGTATACACATCATTTGATCTAACTAGTTTTGATATCTTAGATCCAGCATGATATATTCCCCTTGGTGATGTTATTGGGTCCAAGTCCAATCCTACCCTTTGGTTTCATCCATGAAGGACTTGGGGTCTTCCCATACTTTTTGCTATCTTACTTGTGCCTTACCATATTGGAAATGTAAAATCAGGTTTATTTTCGAACTTTTAATATCGTTATTCTTTTTTAAAACCATTAGGCCGTTTTGAACGGTTCTATAGTTATCCTCATCCATATCAACCACACACCGTCCATAGTTCGTAATTACAAATTACAGTTGCAATTGTCTCGTCATTCTATATGATATTCTACCGAAAGTTAGTCAAGGAACTGCCCTTTCGTATGGCAGTCAAGTACATATGCTTGACTTTCACGTGTTTCCATCTGCGACTATTCCCTTGGTGGAAAGTGCGCAGCTCGTCGCCAATGGCACATTAGTCTGAGTTTCATGAGGATTCGACCAGTCTACAGTGATTTGAGTGTTCACTTGAAGACTTGTGATAGTTTCTGATAGACAGCAAATCTGCCGTCCAAGAACCAGATTTTGTCTGACTTACACTGGAACAGAGAAACCTCAAGAACTTAGCGCCAACTCCTCTTATGTTGGAGCATTTTGTAAGCATTCCAGACGCGCTCAAACTTGGCAGCCGCATCTGCTTTCAAAGCGTTCAAGGTGATTTACTCAGTACACCTCAGAAACTAGAGAAGTATTCCTCACGTCTCAGTGCGACATGCTCGGCATACTGCTTCAGTTGCTAGCAGTCCTATCGGGCTCGATGATTGACTTCCAAGATATGACTCATTCATCAGTAATCACTACATGGTTCTTGTCTGATACACGAAAACGGATGAAAAAGCTTGTTAGAAGAAGCCGACCTTTTCCGGGATTGTGATCGGGATGATACTTCAAAGCCATCGTTCGATAGGCAGACTGTACAGCAGAAACTTGGCTTGTCAGAAAAATGAACAAATGTTCTCGAACAAAAAACTCCGCGAGTATAGAGGAAACAGGTCCAAAGTATGATGTGTGCGACATACAAGATAATCACAAAGTTGAAAATAAGATCCTCACCCTGATTTCCACAGGAGAATATGGTTTATCCCTCCTGTTTAGGAACACCACGTGTAAACAGGAACGTCAGTTACTGTTATATGTCTCCTAGTCTCCACAGACTGCTCTTTAGGATCGGCCTCTTGTCTCGTCAAGCATTCAGAGTTTGATCTCCTAGGATTCTTGTCTCGTCAAGGATTCAATGTTTTATCTCCTAAGATTCGAGACTGACTTGTCCACAGGCACCTTCCAACTGCAGTGACCCTTTCGAGGATGACCCCATAATACCTAGTACGACTACTGAAGAACAGAAATGACAGCAAACATCGATCACAACTTTCACAAGATCAACTCTGCACGATCATGACAAGCTAGACGAATTGGGCTTTATACCAACGACGTAGATTGATGGTCAGTATGCTTAATGCTCATAAACGAATCATTTTGAGAATTCTAGTGATAATTCTCGCAAGCTTTGATAGGTATATATTTCAGATCAGAATGCGGTGGAAGCACACACGACCCAGATATTAGAAGGGGTTTGCAGCGGAGAGAAAATAAACCTCTGCAGCCCAAGTATGGTAAACGGATCGTTCTTGTCAACGACCTCAGGTGCAGCCTCAGGTTTTGGTGGTCCATCCCAATATAGCTTCTCTGCCTGATCTCTCATATTTTGGTACCTTTGGAAATACGTGGACCAGTACGTCTCTTGCCCTTTCTTCTCAGCCAACACATCTTCGTCAGATCTCTTTGTGAGGTAGTCAAGTTCTCACATTTCAGCTTCACCACACCACATTATTTGATTGACAGCCAAAAATCTCTCGGTAACATGAGACTACATACGAAGCATTCAAGAGATTTCAATGTTTCCCAATTTTCTACTCTAAGTGATCTCCATCCAACATGACAAAAGGATGGGTGAACCCCTTTCTTGTCTGGAATGAAGAAAGCATCGTCTGCAGAAAATTCAGTGAGAGAGATGCGGCAAAGCATTGGGAAAATGTACCTCTGATTGAGTGAGACGAGAAGCCATAACTCGCTTAAGTCGAGCTGCTGCAACCTGTTTCTTAGTCAAGTTGGCATTCACACTCGGAGGGCTACCTTTCTCTATAACCTTCAAAAGACTTCTATCTTGGATTCCCCTGATCGGACGCATTTCACCCTCCACTATCCATAACTCTTCTTCTCCCTCCGGAATATTCCTGTAAGCCGTCCTCTGAGTCCTCTCAGAGAACGAGCCCAAGGACTGCCAACCTGGACCTGCGTTTCTGAGAAATGTACACAGACCAGCTCGGGCCTGAAGACCTGGCATTTCGAACGATTTTCACCGGTACCGATTCAGTCCGACTTCACACTCTAAAAAACTCCAAACCCATTCTTCAGATTTCAAAACCAGAAACTACACCTAGCCTACAGTTCTCCTTCTGTCGGAAATAATCGCAATTGGTGACAGAGGGCCCAAAAACCCTCAAATCCTCCCCAGTCGGATCAATCCAAGCATGAATCAGCCCGCAATTCTCGGTCCAATCGATCCTGCCGTGCCAACGAGTCTGAAGCCTTCAACTCTGCTCTGGAAATGCGTTAGGGCTGACCTCGCCAACGCCAGAACTGGCAGCACTGCCCCATTCCCCTTCGAAAACACTCCACATTGGACCTCCAACGGACACGTGGCATGCTTAAGAAACATGAGGTTTCGACCGGGTAGCTTACCGTACCCCGTTCTTCCTCCACACCGTAGTATACTGCTGTACTGGACCATGACTGCAAATTCAGGTCGTCCTAACCACGGTGCAGTGAACAAACGAGTTACGTGGTCGGTAGTGAAGACGTTGCTGGTGCCGATGACGGGTGTACCAATGGCGGAAGGCTTGGGAGTCGGGACTGCACGCGCAGAGACAGGACTTGATTTGAGTTGAATTGGGATGGGGATGGGGATTTGGGTGATGTTGGGTCCCGAATGCGGAAGGAGAGGACGAATTCAAGGTTGAGGTTCTTGGGGTCGGGGTATGTTGCGTTTGCTTGATTTTGACAGGTTCGGGTATGCCGGGGAGGGGCGACCCCGACGATGGGCTTCAGGAGAGACCTTCGGACGTCCATCTTCCAAGCGGTGCACCTCCAAGGCAGCGGGATGGCGGGATTTGGCACCTTGTAGGCGGGAGAAAGGATGTCGGAGAGATTGTTTGTTTCAAGTGGGCCGGAGGAGGGAGCCATGGAGGATGTAGATTTGAGACTCCATGGATTGTAAAAACTCTCACCAGCGTTGGAACCATTGCCGTCCATCATCTGAAGCAGCAGCACGTTGACTGGACATCTCAGAATATCGTTCACGGGCTGCAGAGATCGGTGCGTCTTCCAGGTGGTCAGCTGTTTCCGTTCCAAGATGCTGCATCTATATTCAAAGCCGAGGATAAAATTTTCAGCCCTTTCGTTCAAGGCTTTCTGCCACAAGTGAAGGCCGGAATTTTGAATTTGAGTCAGTGGGGCAAGAAAGGGGAAGGATCGGTTTCTACCTCGAAAGACGAGCTAGGTGAGCTCGAAGAAAGAGCTCTAGCACAGGCTTTGGCAAGACGTAAGCCGGCCACAATAATTGAGTTTTATTCTCCCAGATGTACTCTCTGCAGATCTCTTGTAAGTGTGGTGACACAGTTGGAAAGAAAGCATGAAGATTGGTTGCACATTGTTATGGTCGACGTGGAAAATAAGAGATGGCTTCCAGAGGTTACCTCCTATTCACCATCTCTTTTCTTGATCTTCAGTCCATCCTATTCGTCGGTTTCAAACTTTGCCTACGTGGGATTCTCGCGAATTACTCTAAACTTGCTGACTGACTGATTGACCTGATGGAATGATAGGGATTTCTGACATTTTAGAGGTGTACACTCGATGCGCCGGTCTCAGTTCTGACAAGTTGCAAATGTGTGGACTTGGTTTGTTTTGTCACAGGTGATGCTGTACGATGTAAAATACGTCCCATGTTTCTTGCTGCTGGATTCTTATGGTAATGCTTTGGTGAAGACTGGAGTTCCTTACAGTCGAAAACATGTTCTTCAAGGGCTATCCTACATTTTGGAGAGTATGAAGCCAATTAAAAACAGGGTGAAGTATTTAAGCAATAATCTAGGCAACGCTGAGAATCCATCCTGAAGGGATGTGAACGATTTCCAAGCATCTACGTACAGACGGAAGTGCCTACACAGCATAGAACAATGTTTCCAGGACTGTTGCCAGTACGTTATAAACCCAGTTCTAGGCCTATAATCATCACGGGTTTGTTGATTATCAAACCAATTGACATATTGTAGGATGGCCAAGACAAGCGGTTTTGTACGTTTTCATGGTGAATCAAACCTGGAGAGAGACGGACGAGTTTTGCGCTTCGGCCTGAACTCATTATTGCATCTTTTGGTTATTTCCGCTTATAGGTCTCTGAACAACAGAGCGAAACGATACATCGGGTATGTCTTAACAATGAAGCAAACTAGCGCATAGTCTCTCAGTTGTGAGTCTTTCCCCGTTAAGAGCTACTGAGAAACACTCGATTTGAAAAGCCAATGGCTAAGAAATGATGTTGTTTCAGCAAAGGGAGCGTACCCTAGATTGCATCTTTTGGTTATTTCCGCCTTATAGTCGTTTGGACAACCATAGCGTAAGGGATTCATCTGGTACATCGTATCAGTGAAGCAAATTAGCTTACAGTCTCTCAGTTTTGGTGTTTCCCTACAAAACGGATAAAGCCTATTTGTTGAAAAATGTTGTCGTTTCATCGAAGGTAACAAACACTAGATACAAGCTGAACTAAGACAGCTACATCGCAACAGCTACATCGCAAGATGCATAAGAGTGCATTGGACTTGTACGTGGATTGACGCATCTATCACTAACCATGGGGATGTTGACTTAAACCTTAATGACGAGGAATGTAAGGACTTAGTTTCCATAACCTCTTATTGCTTGCGATTTGAGCCCACCGAAGACATTCTTGGTTGTCACCTGGAAGGCAGAGCTCCCAAGTCAGCTTGTTCCAGACTAAGACCTTATTTCCCAGCTGTGTATTCATTTAGGTAATGTTAACACGATGTGTCATCTGGGATTCGTGCGCTGTCCGTCCACTCACTGATTCGCTGTGGGCATTCATTTTGAAACGGTGTTTGATCCTTAAGCACAGTCCCCAGTCCAGGGAATGGTGGACCTAGACTCACTCAAACACATACGTGAAAAATATCCGGTACAGTCCACTAGTGTAAATGGCTTCACCGAAAAAGTCGCTGAGGACCTATGGGATTGACGGTGGATGTCGTTCAGAAGACACCTCTTCCCTCAGAGGTATGGGCATGCTCGGGACACGAGGAGATTCTTGTCAGTACGAATGATACAACTGATTTCAACCCCAATGCTGATGTTGATCGGTGCTAATATTAACACGGATCAAATGCTCTCAGCCGGATGGAAGCGCTTTACAAAAATCACGCATGGATAAATTAACGCCAAAGGCTGCAACTGGCAATTTAAGTCGAAAATATATTGTCCTCATCCGCCACCTGATTACCTCCGTCTCAAGATATGACCTGCGACTTGTCCTTGCTTCCCGATCCTTCCTACAATTCCTACCATCTCTGGCTAGACTCTTTCAGATGAGATGATCCGCATATACCTCACAGCGAGGTCAAATCTTCAGCCGGAGCCAATTACACTACAAGTAATTGCCAAGTAACCTGGAAGCTAAAATTTAGACAAATGGGAAGTCCATGAATTGGTGGTGTAAAAAATATTGTGATTTGTCGTCCATGGACTTCCCTACATTTCTCATAAACCTGATGGAGATGCGGGTGCGACACAAAACTCTACTTCTAGATTCGAAGATCCATCACACGGTACACTAGTCCACATTCTGTGCAACCGGTTCCTAAAGTTCAGGGAAAGATAGATTTTAACATCTCATGCACCGGATATGGAAAGAACAGGCTTCAGTCAGACCTGAATTCAGTGCAACTGAATTCAGGTCGGACTGGAGACGTAAGGCGACAAAGTAAATTCTTGTCTCTCTAAATCAAGAACGTCTCCACAGGCTAGAGTGTTGTGTGCTCAGAGCTGATCACAGGTTTCCACAGACAAAATCAACTAAGCAGCTTGTGCCGCTACTTCTGCAGCAAAATTCTTCTCTTCCCTGCACATTAAGAGAATAAATGTAATGTAAGAATAGAAGTGATCCCCAGCCAGTGTTCTCAGTGCCATCCAGCTTATTGTTAATTTCTTCTTTTTTCTACTTGATTTGGAGAGTGTGGACATACCTTGGAATGCCTTCGCCAACTTCCATTCGTAGAAACCGGCCAATGCTGTACTGTCTTTGCAGTTGCTTCGAGGCATCATTCAACACAGACTAGATACACACAAGATCACGAGAACGTCATCCGATGATAATCAGTTGCTTGTTACTGATTTCGTTCTGACTCATAAACCCACATCCTGAGTTCTAGGAGTGCAATACCTATGCAAATCATTGTCTCGGCCTGCGAAAAATCAATATGCATCATGTGCACATTGTAAAGAACAACACTGATTCATATAACGACGCGTGCTTCTCGTTTATCTCGTTCAACTCATTCGTTCATAAGAAAGCATATAAGCATGCTTAACAGAGCCAAAATCAGGATCCTGGCGGTAATAATCACAATAACAATTGAAAATTACATTGTAAGCGTTCAACAACTCTTAAAACAAGAAAGAAGAGCATAATCTCACCTGAACAGTTTTAGACTCATCCAAAACATACTTTTGCTGTAACAGGGCCACCTCTTGTACGTACTTACTCAAGCGTCCGGAAACCATCTTCTCTACAACATTTGCGGGTTTACCCGATGCAAGTGCCTGCTCTGAGCACTGAAGCGTTCAGAAGAGTTTACGTGGAGTGCGGCCCTACTTCGTACAAATCGCGTGCAGCAGACAGGACGAAAAACTTCAGCTATTGGCAACGATAACGAAGACTATACCTGAGATGTAAGAATGTTGCGCTCATGCTGTAAAGATTCTTCGGCCACGAGATCCTTAGAAAGGAACAACGGTCTCTGAGCCACTATATGCATTGCTATTGACTCTCCCAATGAGGAAAGCTCTGCTGGATGATCGCCAGATTGGGAGTCTGCTGGTGACTCCTGAGGTTCTAGTGATAAAAGTCCCACAACTCGAGCAAGACCTGCGAGACAGTAATGAGCCCCCAGATTTAGGCCAAACATCTGTTTACTCTCACTTGGCATGCGTAAGCCTTAACTACCTGAGTCGCTAAAGTAATTGCAAGTTTTCAACGTAGACCAAAGGTACGGTATAAACACAGTTTGATACATTGTGATACAAATCTAACTATTTGAGGTCCCTATTAGAGTTGCCATGAAACCAAACAAATCCAGTCATCAAGTTTATAAGTTCCTCGTCTGAGAAAACAGGGTCGTAGAATGAATAAAATCTTACATCCTCTCTAAACGTACGCGAAAGGACACAGCATGGATGTGACAAACATAAGGAACGGACCTTTGTGAGTGCTGGAATGTAGATAAGAATAAACAACTCCCGATGATGAAGACATATGGAACCCCCTTCGGAGCTTGACGTTCTCTCCCATGATCGACGCCACTTCGGCAACTGCGTCAGAAACAGTGGATCGGCCCGAAAGCTTTGGATGACTGAGCTCCACTCTTGCAGACTACAAACCAAGTTAAGAAACTCGTCGTTATTCTACAACCGCTTGATGCCCGCGTGATGGTAGAGAAAAAAGAAAAGGGCACAAGTTATGAACCGTTTGTAACTCTAAAAGAAGATTTACGACAAAGGTAGCTCAGCACTTCTAACAGGAAACAAGCAAAGCCGAGGTCTAACAGGAAACACAATGGTAGTCTGCTATTTTACCTCAAGTGCTTCCATATTAATGACGGCTGCCTCGCCCACGGACCCTGGGCTTAAATCCGCCAATAGAGCAGCTTTCGCTACCTGTGATACCAAGTGCTGGAATAGGTCATTTCTGGCAACAAAATCAGTTTCGCTATTTATTTCTATCACAGCTGCGGCTCTAGACTCCTGTGCAACTCCCAGAAGGCCATCTGCAGCAACTCTCGATGCTTTCTTTCCAGCAGCCGCCAGTCCTTTCTTCCTCAATTCGGTGTAAGCAGCTTCTGCTCAATCACCACAGATCTGTTCGTCAGAGAGACTAGCGAGGCACCTGTACCAGTCGACAATTTTAGGCTCCATGACTTTTACGCAAAATGCAGAGTTCTGTGATCACGTCCTAAGATGAATGAATCTCCAAAGGATATTCCCATTTCCTGAACCCTTCTTTCACATGATACTATAACTATCACCAGTTAATTCTGTTTTGTGTACCTAGCCACAGTCCTGTTTCACAGTACAGCAGATGGAGGGCAATAACCTAGCCAAATTCTATTTCATCACTACCAATTGTGGTACTTGACGAATTGGCAAATCGTCTGGACGGTATGGCTTTACTTCTCCGCTAAACGATTCTGGGTAGGACGTCTTCACTAAATTGTTGGTCTAAATGTTGGCCCATAGAGACACTTTTGATTTCAAAACACCAGCATAGATTTTCTTTTGCTCCGTAAGTAACAGCCAAAGTATCAGCTCCGGAAGCATTTATGCCTGCAAGCTTGTTATGTACCGAAAGAAATCCATCCTACCTCTTGCACTTAAAACACTGATCGGGCCCTTATTTATAGTTACCATGACCAATTCTCCAAGCTCTTATCGGATCGGCAAAGCAGCATCTCCTAGTTTCAAGGTGTACCCGGACACAATTTACCACTGGGCTGGATTTCGTGACATATCAAAAATTTGAAGCGAGTGTACCAAGAGGCGAGTGGGTGCGGAAAGCAAATGCACCTGAATCCCAATCACACTGCACCAAAACAGATTTCACATCCTTCATGGGGGCGCCAGTTCTCTCCCTGAGCTGCTTAATCAGAGCAACAGACGATTCAGATGCTGAGGATCTGAATGCCCTCATGCCTGCGGGAAGAATTGCCAAATCAGAAATCCGATTTCCAATGTACTGGAAGGCACAAGCGACTGGCTGGGCCAGTCTGCTGCTTCGCCCGGTCATTTTGCAGATTCCTTTACCCACTGCTCAGCTACCCAGCGACACTGACTGGGTTGTCCAAATTACGAAACGAGGAGAAAAGACACCACCCATTCACGAATCGAATCACACTGATTTGATGATCCACAAACCCTAAGGAGCCGAGTATCTTCCTTCGGTGAAGTTCAGTCCCCTGTTTTGATTCTGATCCCCTGTTTCCTACGCCATTGAACGAGAAGCAGGAATCACAGCACAGTACGGTACTTCATTAGAGACCACGACCACGGCCACAGTCTTTCGCGTTTCGGATAAGTATGTACTGTATACGTGGTGCGTAGTTCAACACAATTGTTTTCTTTACTGCAGCTGGAACCTGGGTACATGGTTTGAAAAATTCATATATTAAAGACGCTCAACAATCATGATTGTAAACCTAATTAGTGTTTAGTGATTTTTCAAAATTTTCCATCCTTGATTTATGTATACTACACTAGTATACACAAATTAAGTAATTGTATGTAGATATGTGGGATGTATGGGTGCTATGTTTGATTAGTACTAAATTAGAAAAGTAAAGTGCTACATATGACAGTTTGGAAGCATTTGTGTGTGCATTTTGAGGAATAAAGGTTGATTAAAAACTAAATGGAACACATGTTTCAGTTATATATAGGCTTAATTTTGTACGAAGATCATGATAAATAAAATAATATTTATGGATTATAAATAAATAAATATACATGTATATATATAAACATGAAATAATAAAAAATCAATAACTATAGAATTTTAAATTTTATAAAATATGGTTGATTTTATAAAATTTTACCTTAAAATATATCAAAATTACAAATATTGTAATTATATAGCAAAAAATTTTAATTATATTTAATTTAAAAATATTTTAGTGTAAAAAAATAAGTTCAATTGAATATCGTTATATATAATGGGAGACATTAACCTTCTTTTGATTGTACGCGTCGGTTTAAAGTAATAATCAAGCTTCTAGTTAAGCTTCAATGCACATAAGCCAATATTGATGTCCACTTTTCAAATATTTAATCATCTATGATATTTTTGGAATAGAAAATAGTGAGAAAATCATAACATGGAAATTTGTTACAACATTCACACCTTTTTGTTTATCTAGAGAGAGTTTTGAAGCGTTTAATTAGTTTGTGTTGCCAAAGAAATCTTCTACACTTCTCTTTTGAGTTTCTTATATCGCAATCTCACCACAAAAGTTTCCTCCATATATTCACGTCCTTGCCATAAAATTGTTGTCATGTTGTGACGCGACTACTATGAGAAGATAATGACATGTGTCATCTTTAGAGCTGTTGTCATGACGGCGATATTTTAGGTTAGGATAACTGACGGCGCATTGTTAGACTATTAAGAGTCCACGGTTGGATCGACTTTGTAGGGCCAGGATGTTGAAAAGGCTCCAAGAGATATTATCTTGAACCTTATCAGATATAAAATGAGGTCATGGTGACAAGGGTATGGGAGAGATCTAGACACATCACTTTGCTCACTAAGGAGCTTATCTGATAGAAGTGGAGCCGACGTATGACATGGATAGAGGACAACATGATCCTCCAAATGTACCGATGCCCAATCCATTTGTGATCAACATCCGATGTCTTCATTGTGATCACGTTCCGACGTGATTAGTTTATCACTTTGGAGATTACTTTATGCAACAAGTGATAAACTCTTCAGACCCGATTATTCTTCCAATTATTTCCTACGGGGCGATTTGGGACTTAACATTATACGTTTTGATTTAGTTTGGGCGCTATGGATCTGAACTTACCATAAGTGGTGGCTTTCAACACTTGGGTTCCAATCCATCACTATTGTTTACCGAAAACAAGCCATAGGAGTTTGATTGTTAGGAATTTTGGCGAGGAGTATTATTCTCAAGTTATAAACTCCCCGGTTCCGTTTGTAGTTCCGTTCATACTTAGTTGGTTTTGAGTTGTCATTTTGACTCTTTATTAGTGACAACTCATATTGTGTATATGATGGTTAAGTAGTATGTTTAGGATAGTTGAAAAGCTCTGAGTTAATATAGAGCTAATTTGGCCACACTAGAGGTCAAAATGACACTCTTTATTCTCATTGGTCTTGGAATTTGGGCCAATGAGGGCACTTGGAAAAATTCTTTGAGGTTTTGAGGAGATTTGGAAACCTTTTAGGAGGACATTCGAAGATTTGGAGAACATGGTTGGAGAGCTGACGGGAAGAGCTACGACATGGGCTCAAGAATGGATGCATTTGAGGGGTTTGGCACTCTGATATGATGATTCAAAGATAGAGAGGGAAATTTAGACCTTTGAGCGTATTTGGGATGTTTCTGAGAATCCTACGAGGGTTTTGAGAAATTTGATTCAACTGAGATATAGTTTACGACTCAGGCTTATTCTTGGATTGAAATTTCGACCCAATTAGATTAGTTTTGAGTACGGAATGATAGATTGAAGTTTCAAGCAGAGAGATGTTTCAAGCGTTCACACTCTTTCTTCAACATCAACAATAATCTAAAGAGTTAATAATAAGAGTTAAAATGACAACTTGAAACCAGTTAAGTATACCCAAAAGCAATCACGATGAAGACACCAGATGTTGATCACAAATGGACTCGACAATGATACATCTTGAGGATCATGTTGTCCCCTATCCACGTCCTACGTCGACTCCACTTCAATCAGATAAGCTCCTTAGTCAGCAAGGTGATGTGTCTAGATCTCCCTAGCTCTTTTCAGCCTTACAATGCCATCTGTTACCCTAACCTAAAGTATTGCCGTCATGACAACAACTCTGAAGATGACACATGTCATCATCTTTTCATAGTAGCCGCGTCACAACACGACAACATTAGAGAAATGGAGCTAAACCGTGTACCTAAAAGAGAGATGATAAAGATGTTCTGTCTTGTTGCGGTGCCGGAGATCAGAGGCCATGTGAAATCTCTATTGGAACAATTTTGGTGAGGGTTGGGAAACATATTTCTGTGCCTTGAGGGATGAATACTTCTTCAAAGATTTTGATAGAGTCACTAAGAAGTTATTCATGAAGTGGGTCGAAATGCCCAATACGAAGTCTCATGCAATTGAGCATCTAAGCGAGTTTGAGAGACAATTTTCACAATTGTCTCGATTGAAAAAGATCACTTTGAAATTACACAAAACTGAATTGTTTTTTCGAGTTGCAGACTTTGAGTTGCAAGAGAAGCTAGAGTTGCTTCTCGAAAACAAGAATGAGAAAAAAGGATAAACAGGTAGTTGGAAGGATGTTGAGGAGGCAGTTGGGCTATTGGCGAAGACGGAGAGAAGGAGAGAGAAGATTATAGTGAGAATACCTCTTCATATTACTACTCCTATTACTCTATCACCTGTTACTAGGCAAGTGGTTCCAACCTCCAACGGTCAAGTGAATTACAGAAAAGTAGAATCATCCATCGATGAGATCATGCGAGGGATGAAGGAGCTTAAGATCAAATTTGTGATGTTGGAAGAGAAAGATATGGGAGGGGAGAAGAAGACTTTCCAAGCAAGCTTATGTGCAATGATGCATATGGTATGACAGCACTGATCATGCACGAAGGGATTATGGAGATTTTGCACAAACGCTGCAGAGTGGAGATATTTTTTGGAAAGAAGGGAAGGTAGCCCTTAAGCACACTCGAGTAATCATCCAAACCAATTTTGGTAAAGGAGGCATGAGAAAATTAGTGGATGATTATCATAGTGCACATGCAATGGCATCAGTTGAAGCTTTTAGCTATGGTGCTAAGGTTAGAGGAGCAGGAGAGGAGTTTGAAGGGCAAGTACCGCTTAATGGTCTATGGTCAAGTGATCTCGCTACAATGGAGAAAGGGAAGGTAGCTAGAGAGACTCTTCTAAGAACAGTGGCGGAAATTCGTGCTAGTACTGGATGGGAAGATCCAGTAAAAATCATGTCGGTTCATGCTTATATTGCTAAGATTCAATATGAAGCATCAGTGGAAGAGAAGAGACGGAGGGAAGAGGAAGGTTCTGGAAAAGGACTCCCACTAAAGAGGCTGGCTAGAGAATGTATCAGACATGATACAACTTTTCCACCTGATCATGCTATGGAGGAAGCTGGTCCTTCAAGATCTAAGGAAAGAGCTAGAGGGGGTGAAAAGGACAAGGGAAAAGCACCAGCTTACAAATTACAATCGGATATTGAGGCGGCAACAGATTTGAAGGGAGAGAATTTTGAGTGCCAACTATATTTGGGATGTGGGAGGTTGTCATTGTTGGTCATTTGTGTGGATGGTACGGGCGAAAATCAGATCCCAACAAGGTGGATGCTATTCAAAGGATGCGTGAAATTTGTAACTCCTTGAGACAAGTGAGGCGGTTTTTAGGCGTTGTTGTGTTCTATCACATATGGATTCCTCACTATGCTCATATAACAGATCAGGATGTTAAGGATTGTTAAGGAAAAATCAGAAGTTTGTATGGGAGAATAGACATGTAGAGGCCATGAGGAAGTTGAAGAGGTGTATGTCATCACCTTCCGTTTTTTGAAGGATAGAATATCATGGTAACAAGTTAGTGATATTGACGGTGGATGTCAGTCCTATTGCCATAGGATGGGTCGTGGTACATGATGACAAAGATGAAGGAAGTAGATATGTTATGAGGTTTGGAGCCAAGGTCTTGAGTGAAAGACAACGAAATTATCCTCAGGTGAAGAAGGAATTGTGGGGTGTTGTTACGGCCATGAAGTCGGAAAGGAACTACCTGATTGGAGCACATGTGATTGTTGAGACCGATTGTTACCGTTGTTGGGGATGATCACCAATTGCAATACATCATATATTGCAATGTTGAGGTACGTAGTGTGTTTAGGATAGTTGAAAAGCTATGAGTTAATATGGAGCTAATTTGGCCACACTAGAGGTCAAAATGACACTCTTCATTCTCATTGGTCTTGGAATTTGGGCCAATGAGGGCACTTGGGCAACTTCTTTGAGGTTTTGAGGAGTTTTGGAAACCTTTTAGGAGTACATTCGAAGATTTGGGGAATAGGGTTGGAGAGTTGATGGGAAGAGCTAAGACGTGGACTCAAGAATGGATGCATTTGAGGGGTTTAGCACTCTGATATGGTGATTCAAAGATAGAGAGAGAAATTTAGACCTTTGAGTGTATTTGGGATGTTTTTGAAAATCCTACAAGGGTTTTTAGAGATATGATTCAACTGAGATATAGTTTATGACTCAAGCTTGTGCTTGGATTGAAATTTTGACTCAATTGGATAAGTTTTGAGTACGGAGTGATAGTTGAAGTTTGTGTATACAGCCAGAGTCGCAAGATTACTTAACTATCATAAAGGTAGTATAGCAATCATATCTTTTGCTATCATAATGTTTCATCAATAAAACTTTCCACAATTGAAGTTTGGATGATAAGTGATCTTTTCATGAAATTTAACAGCAATTGGAGTTAAGGATTGGGATGTGTGATGGTTATAATACACAGGGATCTACATATCACCTTGTGATACTGTGTGTAACTTGATAATTGTTTTGAGAGATCTAGAAAAGAGAAACATATGAAACTTTTTCAAGAGAACAAAAAGGTTGTAGAGAAATTTTCTGTGAAGTTTAGGTAAGAGTTATTAGTCCAATAATTGGATATCATAATCTTCTTTCGCTGAAGTTTTACCATTTGTAATGAACTCGAATGTGGAGTGCTGAGGAGAAGAAGAAGAGATTGTCAACTCACACGAGGTTCAGGAAGGTTTTTCTACAGCCAGATGCTCAAGTGTTCTCATAGTGAAAAAATGTCCATGCGATACCGTCAAGAGACACATAAGCAACATAAAACTTGACTGTTGGGAGGGATCACGAAGGGTGGAAAGTAGGTTAGGAGGATGTGAATAATTTGTATGAGGTTATATTTTTGCATGAAGTTGAGAATGAATATACAATTCTCTTAGTTTTTAAATTTTGGTTTCATTGATACCTAAATTGAAAACTATGGAAAATTATATATAGAGATATTAATGAATTTATTATTTAGGGTTCATAGTGATTTTTCTCAAATCCGCCGGATGGATCGGATTTTTTTATTGTAATCTCTAACTTTTTCTGCATTGGTTCTATTGGAACCTACTTGGAAAATTATGGATATTGGAATCCAAAGGTATGATTGTTGTTAGATTCTAGGGTTTTGATAGTTAGCATTTCTTCATGTGAGTAGGATGTTAGGAGTTGTGGTTTTGTATGTGTGAGTAGATACATGATGGAATATATGGTATCACTACCCTTTTCTTTGTACTAGAGATGACTTCACTTCCCTCATGGGGCATCCTTGATCTATGGCTAGTACTAATGAGGATCATATTTCCTCTTTATGACTTTTATATCCATCCATGGACGAGGGAGTACCATAAGAGGTATTGGAGTATCATTAAGAGGAGCCATTATGTCTTGATACATCGCTTTTTGCCCATTTTCTACGCATAGCCCCACACATATCCTTAGGAGATTATCAAGGATGGTTTATGAGCATCTTAGAGATTACTTTCATACAAACGATCCCTCTAGTGATTTCACAGAGTTGTTGTTGGTGCTTGCATTAGTTGCTTGAGGGAGAATTCTTTGTGGATTAGGCAAGTGTTAGGTGCTAGTCGGCTTTTCGTAATGGAAAAGCACAGGGAAAACATTAGACCGATTACTATTGGAGAGATTTTATTGCACCTCGTTAGTTGTATTGTGGTTTTTCAACATTGTTCCTACTTTCATCAAATTTGTCCACATCAATTTGGAATCGCCACACTATGAGGTTGTGAAGCGGTATCATTGGATATCAAAGGATTCCTAGATATCCATATGGATTGAATTGTCTTGCAATATGGACTTTGAAAATATTTTTTAATAGCTTCTCACGTGCATTCATCTTTAGAAAGCTTAGAGAAGTTGGTGGACCTTTGTCAAGCCTCATTCCTTTTGTATGATCCTTCTACGGTTCATCTTCTTCTCTCTTTCATCAGCATGTTTTTTTCACAAGAGGGAGTCATTATTATATAGTTTGCCACTAGTATTTAACGGGGAGATCCTTTAGGAAGATCTTATTTGCCATGGCTCATTATAGAGGTCTTTTGTCAACTACTTTGGTTGTGTCAAGTTGTTCCCTTCCTTAGCGGATGATGCACACATTGTGGGCCATGTAGATCAAATTAGGTAGATCTTTGATTACTTGATTAAATCAAATAAAAATATTTTAAAAATATTTTTTAAATTAAAAAATATAAGATGATTTTGGACATAATATAATATCTTGAAGTCCACATCATTGTAATCATGAGAAAATTCATGTTTCATCATAAAATTTATAATTAGAATAATATGTATTTCTAACATGTATAATCTCCATCATACTTAATCCATATTTTATCAAGTTATTGAGATCATAAATTAGATCCCAACCTAATGATTATAACATCTTGATAACATAAGATGATTGTGTTGTTTGTAATGTACAAAGAAGTTAGCTCTAGAAAATACAAAGTTTGATATATTGATAAAATATTGATAAATAAATAAATAAATAAATAAATAAATATAAATATAAATATATATATATGATAATATAAGTTTGTAAATAATTTTTTTGGCATTTACTTTATTTTTGCATCAATATTTTTAACAAATTTTTATAGATCTATGTGTTATTATATCATATCAAAATATATTTTAGTTCAATTATTAAAAGATATTTTGGGTTTCATAATTTAAGTTAATATTTATAGGCTTCTTGTAGGCTTTTGTGTCAAAGTGTAAGACATGATCTACTTGTCATTCATCATGATCTCCAACTTCAAGAGGAATGTATGACATTGACAAATAGCCTACACATTCTTGGAGTGCAACTTTGTTTCATGCTATCCACACACAAGACTTGACCATGATGTGTTACATGTAGATGACCTTCCTCTACTAGGGGATCTGCACGTGATGTTTGGTATAGTTTTTTGTAGTATTGCTCATCGACACACCTATCTACTTTGCACGGTTTCTCCTTCATCTGCATCCTATAACTTTGACATCCTTTGACAGGAGGATCATGGACGTCTTTAATGACATCATTAGATCAAGGACATTCAAGTGTGTGGTAAGAGATTTGGTACGGAGACAAACATCTTTATCAATTTTATGTGGAGAGATAAGTTTATTATTGATGGAGGAGACGACACCTATAACGTTAGGTTAATTTGACACTCTTGACACATGGGGAGGGAGTCATTTCACTAACATATACCATTACGGTATACAAGAGATTCTTTGTGTTGGAATCACGATAAGAGCTCATTTATTTTTCCTCTTTGTCCACCGACTGGACTAGAGGCCTATAGTCTACCCTTATGAACCGACAGTTTCAACATGCTATACACTCTATCTTAGTGGATCTGGCCATTTTTTGTACTACTAGGGCTCACCTATGCTCTTGCTCTAGCAAAGGGACATGCTTGTGAATCTTGGCTCAATCATGCATCATGGTTTTTTGACTGGCCATTTTTTGTACTACTAGGGTTATTTTTTGTACTACTAGGGTTCGCCTATGCTCTTGCTCTAGCAAGGGGACATGCTTGTGGATCTTGGCTCAATCATGCATCATGGATTTTCGACCCACACCATATATCTTTTCTACAAGGATGAGGTTTTTCATGGATTTTCGACCCACACCATATATCTTTTCTACAAGGATGAGGTTTTACCCTGGCTTGGTCCATACATCTTCACTACGTTAGATGCAATAGGGTACATTAGAGACATCCAATATTATATAGACCACCTATTGATGTAGATAGTTAAGAAATATGAGATGCAGAAGGACATATTTCCCATCTACCCGCTTGGTTTCATCCGTGTACGACTTGAATGGGCCGAGCCCCATCCTTTTTGATATATTACTCGGTTTTCGCGACTTGACACCGATGCAGTTGTCGTCACTTGATCTGGTCTTCAGCGGCTGAAGACCCGTCAAACAGGTCCATCATGTGACTCAGAGGCTGAGTATTGCGATACCATGAATCATCGACCGGGTAAGGCAACACATGTTCCGAATTTTACACCAAAGTTCTAAGTATAGTAACAGGACAATAGCGAACATTTCTTAACTCTTGGGTTGCATCAATCGAGGAAGTTTGATAGTCCAAAAGTCCATAGCTTTGAAATCTCCTTCATCCTCCGGTCCCCTCCCCTTTGGTGAGTGTGTTGCATCACACAGCCTAGACACTGCACTGTAAATATGGGCAGGGTTTCGAAGTTCTTTTCGGAAACCGCGGCCTCAATTGGGTTCGAGAGCGGGGATCACGTGCGCAGTGATTCCCAACATCTTATTTAATATTATTCTTTCTTGATCCACAATCAGACAGACTTGTGTGAATTTTGCAGTGCCCTGACAAAGAAGAAGAGAGAGGGTCAGATTGACCGATATGTTATCGTCCATATACGAGAGCTACTCAAATTAGGAGGACGACGAAGACTTCATACTTCCTGAAAAGTTTTGCAGGAGTCATCTCGTGAGGAAAATGATGGGTGTGAAGCTTTGACGGCGCTGTTGATATGAATACGATGGAGAAGGTCGTTTTTTTAGACTCAGTGGTGAGGGCCGTAATTGGTGATGAGTATTCCGGCACAGTTCAAAATCCTCGATTCTTTTGATCCATCTGTTGCTGGTGGAGACTCGGAAGAAGCGATGGATAGAATTTGGGCAGAAGTACTGAGACCTGCTCTGCTAACGGGAGCCGGGCGGCCTATTTTCCATCCCAATGAGATCGAGTGTCAGTTGGTAGACGCTGTGGAAATGCAGCTGGAGACTGCACCAAATGCCCCTTCCTTTCGCAACGGAGTAGTCATCCTTACCACGCATCGAATCATATGTGTGGATGAGAATTCGAAGAACGCTGGTGCTATAGCTTTGGGAGCTGTGTGCCGTGTCTTCCCCCCGAAAAAAACACTCAAGAGCATGTTTGTTGCTTCTCGAATGAGGATCCAGTTGTGGACTAAGAATGGATCGGTTGCGGATGGAGCAACTTCTGCCACAGAGTCAGCTATCGTACTAGTTATGATCTTTCGTGGTCAAACATCTTCCGATTCCTTCATCCTAAAACTGGGAGAACTTATTGAGGCCAAGGCATGGGAAGCTGATTTGAAGAATGTTAGGGTTGTGGCTCAACATTCTATAGGCGGGGGACAAACTGGGACCAGCCCCTCCGGACGTGGGCCTGCGGACCAATTCGCCAGTGTGCCCCAAGTGCGGAAGCTGAATCCTGCTATGGCAGGCGTTTCAGGTATATTACGTAAAGAAAAGGAGCAGTTGGACGAGGCTGATAAAAACTTACAGGAGGCGTTTTCAGACTTGAATGCTTTGATGGTGAGTTACTCCCTGGCTTGTGGAATTCCTCTATTCTTTTTGCCCGTCACTGATACCGATGAGGAGAACTCTTTCAAACCAAGCAATTCTTATTCAATATCCGAGTCTACCTGGAGCTATCATGCAATTTATAACAGAGAGTCAAACTCAGCCGACAAAATTTTCAGCTTACAAGACAGACTTGAGTTTACTTGCATGTGTAGTGAGTGACCTGGGAAGAGTTGAAGGGCATGAACTGATTATAGAGCTACTGTAATGCAGACAGACTGTGCCTGTAGCAACTGAAGAATTGATTTGTAATTGAAACTTGATGTTACTTGTTTCGGGGTGTAACTAATCATGCTTTTATGCCTATTGTCGTAGAAGCCTTTAGAGCGGAAGAGATCATTCTGTGCAACTGTACTCTTGCTGCAACTTTTCATGCTCACTAGCGTCTCCTACGAATGCAGAATATAGTACACATGGAGAACCTTATTTCTCTCCCACTCCACATACTTTGAGACGGTTTTCGTCAGAGAGACTTACTCTTTTTAGCCATCAAAACGATGGACATGTGAAACTCGCCTTGAAACAGTGAGGTAGATCATATCGTCTGTAATATCGCCATTTGTTAAAACACAAATCTGAATGGCTGTATTCATCTAACAATAACGAGCCATGTGCGACAAAAAATGGAAAGGGAAATGAATCTTCAGTTTCCAACTATTAGGATCATAAGATCGGACCTTTGTACGACGTATGCCCGGCTTTATCCAGAGGTCTCGTTATGTGTATCATATGGTCACAAAAACTAAATCTTTCCTTCACCCCCTGTAACCTAGTTATAACGAAACTGTTACAACTGAATGGCGTAAGTTTCTGATTGATGTTAAGGACTATGAAACTGTTTGCTGTGTGAACCTTTTGAAAAGATCTGTTTTGCTGTCCTTTTTGGCATTTGAAGCAAATTGTGAGCCTACTTCTTATGTAGTGAGATCTACTCCACAGTTTGGAGTTGATACAAATTCACGTGAGAAATACTTTCCTGAGAGTAGCATCATTAGGTACTTATTGTGGAAACTGTACTGTGAGTAGAGCAAGGCCAAGGAGATGGTCAGTCTAGCAGAGAGAATGCGAATCAAGTTGTTAGCAGCTCCCAGTCAGCAAATGTCAGCTGCAGACGACGAAGAGATGGGAAAACAAGAAATGCAGGATTGGTTACTCAGTGTGGGTATAGTATCTCCAGTTACGAAGGAATCTGCGGGAGCACTTTATCATCAACAACTTGCTCGTCAGGTATGAACAGCATTCTAAGTCGATTATCAAAAAGTCATTTGGATCACCGTTTATTTTTTCGATTGTGAACGAAAGAAATTCCCATAAGCTATTGGATATGGTGTGTTTTGAGTAGAATCATTAAGTTAACGTAAGAGGAGAAGAAGACCAGATTCTTGCCTCGCATGATTAATGTACGAGAGTAGAGTCAGAGAATACTATCGCCGAAGTTTCTTACTTTTGAAACTCTCTTGAAACAACCACCATCCGGCTGTAATCGTCTAGCTCACCATAAGCAGTCAATTTTCCCCACGCACTAGTAATCTATCCAGGGCAGAAAAACTTACCTGCACGCTTAATGACCATTGAAATTGCATGTCACTTAGACGGATGTCATTAGTAAGATCCTTTCAGAATGAGAAATACATTATACATGAATTACATCTGAGTGCTGAAAGCTTCGAACTCCATGATTCATCACTACAGTCAGCAAACGGCATAAAAGTGCTGCTATGGCAATCATGGTCAGTCCAGGCTGTGAAAGTGAAACGTTCTCTCGTCTTTCCAGTAATGTTGAGCCAACATTTGACTAGGTTATGTAATTGGGCTTCTTTCGTACAAGAGCATTCCGGATATAGGGTATGCAGTTAAGTTTGGAAGAAAATGACCTTCTGTCCATGACTTGAATCTTGTGGTTTAACTTGTGTTTCTTTCCGAGAAATTTGATGGTTACATCGTCTTGACTGATCCGCCTCTACCTCTCAACCTGATGGTTTTGCATGCATGAAATGTATTTTAGTCATGTCGAGTAACTGTACAGTTGGTTGATTTTCCGCACAGCTTGCAGATTTTGTGAAAATACCCTTGCAAAAGTCGGGGGGAATGCTAGCAATGGTGGATGTCTATTGCCTTTTCAACCGGGCTCGTGGCACAGGTTAGTAAATAGTCATGTCGGTTACAGCATTTAGGCTCTCTCCATGTGCAGTGTCTGCCCATTTATCTGCTTGGTACCATCATAAACTCTTTGACCCCACGGTATTCAACTCACTCTGTTATATGAATAAATTTGTCATCTTGTTGAAGATGGAAGGGTTTCGTCGAATCAATTCTCTTCAACTTATGTGCGTTGCGTGCCATGCACTTCTGACACACAGAGCTTATTTCCCCGGAAGATCTCCTCCAAGCATGTACTATATGGGCGAGCATTGATGTGTAAGAATTAATTCTTTCCTTCACTATAGATAACACTCATCTGTCGCAACTCACGATCCTACGAGAAAAAGATGTGTCATATTTACACCGAGTTTTTATTGACATGGAGCCTGTCATAGAGGATTTTATAAAGTGTATGTGAGTTTGCAGACCAGTAGCAATGCGGCGATTCGACAGTGGAGTTGTTGTCATCCAATCTAAAAGTCACAACGATGAGGAGGTGGGTGTAAGATTTTCACTTGTTAGCTTTCCGTGACGAGCAAGAATTTTCTGAACTTGACTATGAAGCACCCTCTACTTAAGTTCGGTCACATTTTACTTTTCTTTTCCTTTTCTTCTCGACGATGTATTTCTTATACATGTTTATAATCGTGTTACAAGTTCTCTTGGATTTTGTTTTCGATCTGGCATTCTGTTCTTTGCGTAGATAGTAGTGCTAGGCATTATTTGACGTAGGTCTGGGCAACATCCATTGATTTCTCCTTGGCTTGTTGGGCGTCGAGTTATCCTCGGCCCCCGCGCGGTCTAGTGGAGAAACCTATGCACCTTGGTATCCACTCATGAAGCAGCCGAGTCTAACTGACGGGAATTTGACGTTTCCCGTTCAAATATTGTTGATGGTCACCGGAGGCCTTTTTTGCGTCGGACTGGTTCCTCCATACTGCTCTTTTAGTTCTTCCAGCACGTCAATTTGACAGCTGGTTCTGCTCACACTACCTTCCACATTCCACCGTTCTTCTATTGCTTGTTTTGTTCCGCTTCGGCATCCATTTGTCTTTTATTCTCTTACCATTGCAGTCAGTTTATGACATTTCTCAGATTTTCTGTCATTGTCTTTATGCTTCCATCTGGTATCTTCGTTGCACCCTTGAGACGTACCACCTAGACTTAAGTTGCTTCGGTATCTTGGATGCTACGCCGCATGCGATTGATCATGTACTATGTAATCTAAAGTTGTATTGGTGCATTTTTTTCACAATGAATTGCCACATGTAAGTAGGTGAGTATGCGGTTAGAGATCCTTGTAAAACAACCTGATGCAATGAGACAAGGAGTCAGTGCTACCGATGCTGCCCGTGCTTTGGGTCTAGCCCCTGCGCTTGCCAAAGAGCACCTGCTTGCGGCAGAAATGAGAGGTAAATGTCAGAACCTTTTCTGAAAGTATATTGAAGGGTGCTGTTGTGTTTGTCTTTGATAAGCTGTTTCTATCATATATATGTCATTTTCAACATTTTATTCTCTAGCATTCATTTCATTCCTATTCATGTCTAATTGTAGCTGCGGTCAATATATTTCTCATCTGGTCAGTACAAGCTGGTACTATTCTTGGTGCCAGCTTGTACTCTTTACACGTGGTCGGCTGAACTACAATGCATGCAACTTATGGTCTTATACCTTGTTAGAGAGAATGTTCGCGTTTCGTTTCTTCCCGAACGGAAATGAGACTGGCATGCAACGAGGTCCTTCTATGTAGCTGCATCTCTTCTAATATCTTAAGTTGTATTCAAATGGTTTTCCTTGTGATCAGCTCTTTACGTCGAATGTGGTTAGCTTCCTTGATACTTTTCCATACCGCATGGAGCTCACTTGTTACACGTGGAGTAGTTTTTATACGAAGATGAGGGGCATGTGTAGTTGTAGATACTGATTTCTGTCGAGTGAATGGATACAGGTCAGTTGTGTCGAGATGATGGAGCAGATGGTCTTCGCTTCTTTCTCAACATTCTTGTTCAAGTGGACATCACCAAAGCATTCCAATAAATGTTCAAACGACTTCACAAGTTTCGAACTCGTGTTTCAGATACAGGTTTATCGCTTGCCTACATAGTCATGTACAGTTACGGCACATTTTTTCGCATTCGGGTCGTTTCTGTAATTGGATACCACGTTATTAGGAGGCTTCACCCTCTAATGTTGCTACTTTAAATGTTCATATTTTCTCATGTTTGAAATTCCGGTCTCAGCTTTATACAAAGTCGACATATTGGCCTCTCAATCTCTAAGCTAGAAAGCTTGTGCTCAGTGAATATTACTAATACGGAGTTTAATGTGGTTCAACTGCTTTGCAAACATTACCTTGTCAGTCTTAGAATCAAAGTAATTGTAAAAATCAGTAGATCTAGTTTGTTGTTAGCAAGCGTGGGGTCTTTGACGCCTCTCATGGGACGCTTGAAGTATATTGAAGTTCTTACCTCTAGGCGATCCAAATATTCAGAAAAACGGTACTGAAGATCAGAGCCCAAAATGTTGATGTTATATAATTGGGAGAAACTTTATTAGATTTAAAAGCCGGTTTGACTTGATTTCCCTTCTGAAGAGGTTGAACGTGCCTCATTCTTCTTTCCGCTATTCATATTTGTACCTTATGTACCTAGAGATTCTGCAACCATACCACTACACCTTTGGTGGCCCTTCAAAGCAATGTGACTTTTGGTAGCTGAGTCCCTAGTTACCAGGAAACGTAGTGAATAGGTCGACAAAAATTCATGATCACCACTATAACCATCGTCTTTTTGGTGGTCGGAGAGCATATGAATCAAGTTTGAGGTTTGGTGTTATCTTACGACTTGCCTTGGCTTTTCTCCTGGCTTTTACTACCTTTTTCAACTCCAAGCCATGGTATATTGAGCATATTTCATGCTCAGTAACATCGTGGCTTTAACGCAACATCCTTCTTTATTGTCATGCTTTGAACGGTCATCTGTCGCGGATATAGAAAACTTCTCATGTTTTTAGGTCTTTCATTTCCAGTTTTAAGTCTTTCATTTAAATATGTTGTACCACAGAATGGACGCCATCTATGTTTGGATCTGACAATCTTAATATTAATGTGTTCTAATAATTTTCTTAATGAGTAACAAAGATCCTCGAACTAAAGCAGACTATTATTGCTGTTAATTCTTTCTTCTCCACTCGTTGACCTGGTAGTAATCTTTTCCCGAAGTAAACGACTAGTTTGTGTAACTTTTGTCCATGAGGCCTCGAATTCCATTTTCTTAATGCATACGGTATTCAATAATCTTGTCCATGTCCACTTATTCACTTAGATGTTGGCACCTACACCTTCTTACATACGATCTTACCTAGTAAGTGACTAGTGTTTGATGACAAGGAGAACAGAGGGATACATGAGAAGGTAATTCACGGTATCTGTATCGCACGACGTAGATTAGAGTCTATGCTGTTCTATGCATACGTTGGAAACTTGTACCACCCAAGGAAATCTCATTGAGCTAACGTCACTCCCTTGCGTACGGTGAATCCGGACTCACATTTCACTCCGTCAGGAGACTGGAGGAAATTATGTATCGAAGGTAGTTCTCTAACGGGTGCGCAGTCCAAAAAGTAATATTTTATTTTAAATTATCGTCGCAAGATATAACATTTTTTGGATTGAAAAAATGTATGCTCTTATCCATCATTGTATCGAGGGAGAAGGTTTGCTGCAGCTGAGAAATAGCTCTGAGCAGTGGAAGGAAGAGATTTAGTGATTGGTGTGGTTCGTGATGGGTAAGTCACCGGGAAAATGAACGCAGACCTCGTCTCTGTGCTTCTTATCTTACTCTGATCTCACTACCTACAAAACGAAGGTTCGAGCGAGCAGCGCAGAGCCGTGCCATCTGCACAACTGGCCGCTGGCCTGACGACTGGTTCGTCACGTGCAAGAGAAGCGCTGTTATTTGATGCATGACCACCACAAGGCGTCAAAATCTGCATATTGTCATGCAGAGAAGCCGAAGCATGTATCGCAAACCAACTTGTGTAAAGAGTCTAAACAGATCACAGGTCATACGGTTGCACGACCATCTCTGAAATTAGCCCGACCGTCTTATAATACTCGACTGGCCTGCCGGCAGGTATTTCCCTTTTTTGCTCTCTGACTGACTGACAAACCACCTGTCAGTTGATCGCTTTTCCATTCTCACCTCAGTCTGGTCCAAACTTGAACGGGAGTTGTTTTGGTATCGGCACACATGACTCTCCCTCTCCCAGGACTTTGATGCTAGTGTGAGCGTAGCTCGCTCAGACTTCCAATCATACGTAGTTGCGCCAGTACTAGTACGTACGAGTAGTATTAACCGAGCGCCCCAGCTCCCGCTACGGTCCAGCATGCCCCTGTTGTTTTCAAGCGGGTAGATGATGAGGACGAAAGCTGAAGTCTGAAGAATCTCGTGTTGTCGACAAATCCACCCACTCATCAGAGATGCATTCTCCTAATCCACGTATAGGGTTCTGAAGTTGTCATCAACTTTTCCACTCAGATTGGAGATTATAAACTGCCCAGCCCAGCACACATAAAACCACTGGATCTGTCTCCCTTTCTTTGAATCCCGGAGCAAAATGTATGCATGCATGCTTTTGTGGCTGAAAGAGAGGAGGGATATTGTTCATGGTCTCTGTGGAGTAAATAGAGCCCTGGTAGCATGATGATGATGAAGGAGCTGAAGGAGAGCAAGAACGACCTCATAGCCTCAGACGTCGCGAAAGCTCCATCAGGGAGGCGGTCACTACTCACAAGAGTTTCTCAGCGCTACCGTGGTGCGCATCCATGCTTCCCTCTCTCTCCGTCAGGCCGTGCGTCAAGATTCCAAAGGCCGGAACTTTATCCGGAGGCTGGGCTTGCCTCGAAGTGGCCAAGAGAATCTACTAGACATGGAAAATTCTGCATTCTCACGTTAACAGGGGTCAAAGCGGAGCATCGCCTCACAACGGATCCGTCAATGAAGTGAGCGGCAGAGCCGAGCATGCCTTGGACATCGGGGCCGGGGTTGGGGTGGAGTGTTGACCTTGTTCTGAGTCGGACTCTTTGACTGTCATAGATCCAATTCGAAGACTGGACTCAGTCAATCGCTTGACCCGGGGGCGACGAGATCCTTTGACGGTGCACGTACACTGGCTTCAGAAGGATGACAAATGGGTTGCCCCTAGCACTGCCACTGCTGCTTCTTCTTCTTCTTCCGAGACGGCCAATGCCAGCTCTTCTCTACAAGAAAGATCGAGCAATCGTCCGCCTTCTGAGTTCTGATCCTGTGTTCCCCAGGTCACCTGGTGGAACGAATATCATGCATGGATCTGGGATCGATCCTGCTTTTGCGTACAAGGCTCCGGATTACAGGTTATAATTTATGGATAGAAAATGATATCATAATTTCTCAGCTAGTGATTGATCGGAAGTCAGATTACACGCGGCAAGAGTCAATAAATCATAATGTCAAATTTTATCATAGTATATGTGAATTTTTCAAGTTAACATGATCATGTACAAATCATTAATTATTTTTAAATAGACTATTTTTATTATAATATAATATAATATAACATGGATTATGAATTAATTATATGAATTCATAATTATCTTATTATCATAACATTTCAACAAGTGTAGAAATATAGTATCAAGAAAAAAAAATTCATATTATTGTATAAGTTCAATGCTTATTATTAACATTTGTTGATAATAAGCATTGAACAGAATAGATGGTATAACAAAAATTGGCTATGGATATCAAATCAAATCATAGATTATAATAAAAATATAATGATATAATTTGTATAAAAATATAGATAATTTCAAAGATCATCATCACATTGAACATGCATCATGTAATGACTGATAAAAAATATATGCAAAAGATACATTGTATGAAGATATTTATATTTTCATACATATGGATTCTCACACACAATTTTATAATTTTTATCAGATGTTGATATAAAATATACATATAAACTTAAATTTCACTATTAATCAAGTAACATGTATGAAAATACAACAAAAAACTGACTCTATTTGAAATTAAATATGCACAAAGTATTTTTTTTTCACAATGAAACCTTTTTTTTTATTTAAATATCGTAAAAATTTTGAAAGAATTTTAATTTCAGTTTTATAATAAAATAAAATTCATGAATAACAATCATATAAGGATATTTACAAAATGATGTGCAAAGATATTAGCTATAACACTAGGCATCATAATTTTCAAATGAATTTCATGCATTAGATATCTTCTCAATGTTTCCCCTTGCTTTATATACTATAGAAGAAAAAAAGTATGAGATTCAATTTTTGTCACATGGTTATGATCTAAAGCTTGCATGTTTTTCATAATCTTATCCAAGCCAATTCTTAAATGACATCTAGCACCTTAAATTATTTCAATATTTCTTAGTAGCCATATTGTTTTGTATCATGTGAGCTAAAGTTATATTTAGTTTTTTTACTATAATATGTATTACTATTTTGTAATTTAGTGATTTCATGATAAATCTAAGTTTTGGATTAATTAACTGTGATTAATCAAGATTGGTCATATTTAAGATGTAATTTCTTCAATGGGACAAGTCTCAAAAGTCTCCACAAGTACTTTGACATTTGCAAGATTTACTAAAGGTTGCCAAGTAGCTTCATAAAGTTGATATATTTTAAATTGGACTAGATATTCCACTCTCGGATTTCACACCCTCAGTGCATTTCTTGAGCATCCTTTTCATCTTGTATTATTTTATTTCATCAATCATCTCCACTAAAAGAGGTGATTGATGTGTTGCTGTAAAACAATACATGCATTCTAGACATAAAAAATCATAGTTGGAAAATTAGGGTTACCAACTTTTTTGTAGAAATGTGACCCAAAAAGTATAACAGAAAAATATCAAGAAAATTAATGTGGTCATTTGACGCAAGGTTGAAGAGCAAAGAAGTTTGAACAATGTTGTTGGACTTGCATAAGATTAAGCTCATAAGTGATCCAAGCTCGTCTCAAACAACGGACTCTAAACTATGTATAGTGTGTATGTGGTATACTCTGGGTTCACAATGGAAATCAAATATTTTTTAATTGATAAACATTTTTTAATTTTTTTTTGTTATAATATTTGTATTATTATTATTATTTAAAATAAATTTTTACATTAATTTTTTTTGATAATAATAATTTTTATTTTAAAATAGATGAAATAAATATTATTTTTCATTATTAATTTTTAATTTTTATATTAATAAAATAAAAAAAATTAAATATATATTTAAATAATTTATAATAATTTTAAACTAAATTTTTATATATAAATATATTTATATTTATATATAGTTTTTATATAAATATTTATAAATATTTTTACTTAAAATATAAATCAATATTTAAAAATAGATAATATATTTGTTAAAATGATTGAGAAGTATTGAATTTGATTATATTTATGTATAAATGATTGAAAATATTATCATTAGAGTAAATATTTTATATCCAAAAAAATACAATCAATCATCAACTCTATATTAAAAATATCATATTAAATATAAAATAAATAATTTAATCATGTTGTTGAATATGATTATCTTATTGATTGTGTTGAATCTTGAAATTTTATTAATATTTCTTAGATATGAATTTTTTATAATAAAAATAGATGTATTTAAATTTATCACCATAATGTGTTTTGATTGTGATTTAAAATATATGTTTATTATTTATTTTTAATATTTAAAGTATCATTACTAGTTTAAAATTTTTAGGATTTATAAATCAGATGAAACAAATATAAATTTTTTTTTGATCAAGTGATTCTCAATTTAACACACAATAAGAATTTTTTCTAAATCTTACCATCTACAATATGATTTCATTCAAGAGAAATAATTGTTATTTTGAATCAAATGATATGTGAAAAAAATAAAAATTTTATTATTCTATTAACAAAAAATTATTAAGTTTAGCATATGTTAATTTTCAAAATTTTAATATCAACTCTTGTATTCATGAACAATATTGAACTAAATTATTTTTTTTGTCACATTACTAATATCATGGGTTCAAAAATCAATGGACCTTCCCAAAAAAACATCAACTTTCTATCAATTAGAGATTATACATTGGATGCTTGAAATAAGTCAAATGTTTTGACCCACACTAAGAGGTATGAAATGATTGGAGCTAAAACTCTGGTCACGAGTTCAATACTATAAGAAGGATTAAAAAAAGCTTGAAAAAATCTGAAATATTCTCCAAAGTCTTCATGGCGAGATAATATATAAAAATATAATCCAATTCAAAAAAACATGTTTGATATATAAGGTAAAGCTTTAAATATTTTTCAAATAATAACTATTTGAATAGTTGCTAAGTAATTCATGAAAAACAAAGAAGTCTTGCTACATACTCCAAAATTTTCATCATAGTACCAAATCCAAAGCTTAAAACATGCTAATGTGTTAAAAATAAATATAAAATCATTCAAATCACTTAAAAAATATATATCAATAAAAAATAGTATTACAAAGGTTAAAAAATATCCAGTAATGAGTAATTTAATTATAAAAATGAATTATCATATATCTAATATAGTTAAAAAATTTTGAAAAATCTAGGATTAATTTTATCAAAAAATCGTTATTTTTGATAAATAATCATATTTATGATAAAAACGAAGTTCAAATTTTTTTTTAAAAAAAATCAATACAAATCAAAATATCATTCAAAATAAGATTTATCAAAAAATATCATATTTTATCAAAAAATATAGTTTTAATTTGATATATTAAGAGAAAGGATTTAAAAGATAAAGATGTTATATAGAGTTTTAAGTTGAAATATACTCTTAAAAAATGATTGATTGCATAAAAAATATCAAACAAATAAAATCATTTTTATTTTTCATTCTTTACTGTTTATTTATAAATAGTGAACATATTTTAAAGATTTGTCTTCAAAAATTTATTTCAAGTGGCATAGCATATAGTATATACAAAATAGGGTCATCAACTTTAGTTTATTTGGCTTAATGCATCACAGAAGAAACCACTATGTTTGTAAATTTTTTATTGATGGTGTCCAAAATTGATATAGAGCTGAAGTCATATGGCAAGGATGGACAATCATTACACAAATTATTTTAAACTTATCTTAATGATGAAATGGGAACCAAATAATATAGCAAAAAAGAATGAGAAGACCCCATCAAGTTGTATAGGGATGAAATCACCAAAGGGATAGGATGCGGTTAGGCCCCAATAGCATCATGATGGTAAATATGTACTAGTATAGCTAAGATATCCAAACTATCTAGGTCAAACGGTCTACAAAGTACAAGAGCATCCAAAGAAGCATCAACTAACGTGATTCTTCACCTATGGATTATACAAGCTCGTGCTCTCCGTAGAACAATGGATACTTATCTCAACTACATATCAAGAAATGTAAGCGGATTTAATAGTTTATGAATGTATGTCTAGAATATTTGAAAGTGATAATTTGGTCTAGCTCTACCCAACTAGGTGTGATCTTGGATGTATGCTAAGTGAATGTTTAACTTTCTTGTAGAACTAATTATGTAATAATTCACAACTTCTTGTTATCTATTAAAATACACAAGTTTTATTTATCAGAGAAGTTTGATAGATGGTTGTTTTGTATTCGAATGTCCGCACTATGTGATCATTTTGATATATTGCTGGTCTATTATAAAAAAAATTTATTTCACATTCTTTTTTATCAAGCTACAAAGGTGTTTGGTCTGTCAAATTTTTTAATATATACCTTATTTTTTTAAAAATATTTTGTTTCTTGATGTATCTCATCGACTTTGAAAGATCAATCATATCATCCATATGATTTTTTTTCATCATGGTTGATGTCACTTGCAGTAATCCAATGACTCCTCCATGATCATCTCAAAGTTTAAAGTATCTTTCATTTTTTTTTGACTGTTCTCGATCAATAAACTTTTGAATTGTTCGCAATTTACTTTTAGAAGCCAGCCTCACCCTTTCACCCTTCTTTTCTAACTTTCAATTTTTGATCTCATTCTCAACTATGGCTGCTTCTGTTCTCCTCTAACTCCTTGCTTGTCGGTGTCAACAAACTTCAGTGCCTGGGCTCATGTAAAATATTAATTTCAAATCTCTATCTTAAGAGCTCAAACACTTAAAAATTTTGATATTTTTTATCTCTGATCAAATTAGTTCGTTGAGTACATATACACTTCTAGCCAAGCTTAAATTGGCTCCCTTTCTTGCTACAAGAATGCATGATCGAGAAGAGTGTACGCATTGTCAAGTGCAGCTTCTTCACCCACAAGGCCCGATTCAAAGTTGCATAAGGGGAATCGGGGCAAGCATCTTCCGTTGCTTCTAAGGGACGACCTCAGCACGTAATCTAGCCTCGACTTGAGTCTAGGTTTCTCAATATGTCCTTGCGCAGATTAGACCGAAATCCTCTTGGTATAACAGAATTGTTTTACTAATGTTCAGTTTCGTAACGTATTTCAACCAAATCATAGAATCTTAATGTGATAGTTGGTTAGCTCCTCATATCACTATTGAGTAAGAAATATTCGTTGCTTTCACCCCTTGCAGGAGTGTTGTTGCATTGATAATTAAGAGTTGTGATGCTTTTGAGACAGGGTATCGTTAGTACATGAAAAGCTGGAGAAAGTGAACTTCGCTTGTTTGTTATTTGGTTAGCTGCTACTCATAACTCCATAAAGCATAAAACACTTTTGTCTTCCGTTCCTAGCAGGAGTGTTGGTTCACTGGCTATAAAGTGGTACTTTTAAATCAGCGTATCCTCGACATAAAGTAATGAGGAAAGCAATATCGCGCTGCTTCAGAATCAAATACCAGATTAATATTATGCAGTAGTGGGGATCATGACCTTCCGGTGCTAATTATTTTGAGGAGCATGGATAGCCATACTGGATAGCCATACTGTACGTTGAAAAGAGTTCTCTTAGATCAGATTACAAATCATTGTTGCTTTTGTGGTATAAATATTGTAAAGCCTTTTTTCTTATTTCAATGGCTTTGCACTATGGCCAATTCTGTTCATTATCCGGCTCAGAAGTACACAAGTACTGTTCTCATTAAATTCTTAAACAACTAGAATTAAAGAAGGAAGTAAAGCAGGGTGGGGGAAGTGAGAAAAGGATGATCATACTGAACCTTGATTGGGAAATAAGCCGAACGGGTAGCAGTTTCAAGATAATGTTTCAAATGTCATTGTGCAACAGATATGATATGTACCTTGTCAGGTGTACTTACAAGTATGAAGAGTGCTAAAGTAGATGGATATAAAAGCGAAAATTGTAAATGTAGCTGTTTGTGGGACCATCTCTCACACGCAAAGTATTATCATTTGTAGAGTTGTTTGAAAGTAGAGGTAAATGAAGATTAGGTAGATTGAAAACATATATAAGTTTAGTATGAACTTGCAGTAAAATAAAACGACTCAGACTGGGTAGACTTTATAATTGTTCCGATTATCTACAAATGGATCATTCCAGCTCCTTGAAAAAGATAAAGTAGAAAAAAAAATAACATACAACTCGTCATCAGGTGTGTAGCCATAACGAAGAAGGAAGGGAGTTGAGAGAGAGAGAGAGAGAGGGAGAGTCGAGAACTGTAGTGGGTATATACAAAAGGCGCCTTGTCATTTGAAAGGAAGACCTGCCTTTCAAATGACAGTAACTATATCTAGGATGAAACTGAAAAGATGCCAAAGCAGTTGTGTTGGATGTAAAATAAACCTTTCGACTCAAAACAAAGTTCATGCAGCATGTACCCCCACAACAGAGCGGACGGAATGTATGAAACGAACTGTAAGTTGTCGTTGGCCAGTGGCACCGATAAGTGAATGCCACTGTTTCCCACTGATTTCCCAAGGAGCTGAAGAATCCCCAATTTAATGTCCAACATCAAAATGTGACAATGGCGCTGTGCTTAAAGAAAGCTTTGTACCATTCGTCTCCTCAAGTTAAGCATGTGTAACAACCATCAACCGTGATTGATGGGACTGATAGGGAAGCTTGTCTTGTTATGGAAGTGCTCATTGATCGAAGTTACAAAAGGACGAGGCAGAGTAGAATTATCTGGAAGCGAAGCACAGCACTGGTATGGGCGAGTCGTGAAAAGATAAAACTCTTTTCAACCGGATGAAGACAACACGCTATTCGTTGAGGGGATGAGCTCAGTGGGAAGGAGTTTTTTCCAGGCAGTCGAGAACCATATTAAGTAAGAAAAATGTATGAAAGTAGGATATGGCTTTGGATAACCTTTTGGACGTGAGTATGTTAAGCAAGCACATGTGTGCCCACGAACTATGGCGGAGTCCGAAAGCGAAGATTGTCTTTGCTGCTGTTTTGGTTGTGGGTCCTGCAGTGATAAGTCTGCCATAACTCTTTACAGACATAGATCTCAAATTCTGCTACAATGAGGGCGAAGGGTTTATTCCATGGGCAGGGAGAATGACAGCCGAGTCGTTACTAATTGTAGGCAGGCTTGCATGGTGACTCATACCAACATGGTTACAGTATTGTTTGCTAGTAGACGGGAGATCAAGAGCAAAATGGTGACACAAGCCACTATGCCATCCAACATCACACGAGGTCGTATCTGCAAAAATCAGCGTCATTTGAAGTCAGTCACACACATGTGACACGGAAAAGTTTAAGGATGTTGTCTGATTGCTCCTTTAGGGCAGGTGTAAAGTGTAAAGAGTTGCATATCAAGAACGAAGCAGAGTAGTATAGACTATGAACGGCGAATGGAAGAAAAGAAGGTTCAAGATCAGCGCAGAGGACGAAGGGATGGATGGATAACTGGATGGTAGGATGGCTTTAGTACGAAGTGAACGGTTCTACGACGGTAGCTGGACATGGTGACGAAGATTCGGCTGCAGCATCCGGGCTAGCACAGTACAGCTGCACTCGATCTTGTGTTTTCCCAGGTTCAAGATTATGCAAAAGTCCTCTTCTTCTTGTGTCATTGAGAATATGCAGTGCAGATTGCGGGACCACCTGTCAACTCGACTGATTGAGTCAGCCAGTGAGTGAGGAAGAGAGTGGGGGAGCACGCTAGCCGAGGCCCATGGATGGCTTACTCTTTCTTTTAGTGCTTATCCATGAAGAGCCCTGCGAATGGATTCTATAACTTATCTAACTAGTTGTCCATATGTCATGTATCGTCTTGCTGAGGAAAGACAAACAATTCCGTATACGTATTTTAAGCCTGCCGTCTCGGTTTTCTTTTATCCAGGTTTGGTTTCTGTGCATCTACATATCTTCCATATCTTCATGTTTCGATGAAGTGGATGAAGAGTAAAAGAGAAGATGAGGTTAGACGGGATAACAAACAGAGCAGCACAGAAAGGGAAATGAGTGGCAATACACTGTTGTTGTAGGGATCGCAGAAGCAGGGGTATTTGCTTGCGTGCTTTGATGTGGCCTGGTCGGCCGCGCTTACTGTACGGGATCAAGGAAGGTTGAATGATTCGTCGAGTAAAAGGTGCCCTGCGGAACCATTGAGAAAGGTTTGACCAGGTTTTTATTCCTTGAGAGAAAGAAATACATGCGGAACTCACGAACTTAAGACGTGGCAATTGCAGCTGTCTTTTAGAGTTCTCCCCTTTAACATTTCCGAAACGCCCAAAAGGATTTAGGTTGTTCTCATGCAAGGAGGTGGAGGAAAAGGAACACCTTACAGATTATCGTCGTTCCTGGGCCTTTTCCGAGGTCATGCACAAGCCAGAGAAATGATCTTCCTCGTCTGGATATGGTCGGAGGACGAAGCGGACCCGATAACCTCCTCCTCCGACGTTAGCATAGCCTGGTCCTTCTTGAATTTTCCATTTAGTCTCATTTCGCTATTTTGCATGCGATGCTTCTCCATACTGTCGGTGACTTTTTGCAAAGTATGTTCGTCCGGCGAGACAATGCTTAAAGGTCAAATTAATGCGTTCAAAACTTCAATGAAGGTAAGCAAACATAAGATCTGCTCATATCAGCTTTTCATCAGCCGGCCAGGTTGTAGTAGTCTTAGTAGTAGTAGGCTAGGGTGTGGCATGATATACCTTAGAACAATATCCAGTTCTACCGCCGTAGAGTGTTGTGGCCGCCTGCGAACGTGCGATCTGCTGTTTACTCTTGGAGCATGCGAAAATCAATCTTCATCATCCGCAACTCGATTGAGAGGCATGGTTGTTGCTGCTTCTGCTGCTCCTAGATCTCGTTCCCGTCCGAAACCGCCACTTTTCGGAAATTAGCCTGGTCCGTTTAATTTTCTTTCGAATGAGTTCTTTACCACAGGATCTTCCAATCGCTTGTGGAATTGTATGAACGGAGTGTCAGCGAGCTTGGCTTCAGGTACAATGTGGCCTTCGATTAGCGCGGAATCGAAGTTGATGCTTCACTAGATTCAAATCTGGGACTGACCTGCATTTGTGCAAGTCGTTTACAGAATCAGATTTTGTCTGGTTCTGTCGATTATTCCACCTTTCTGACCTTGTGCAGCTCCTTTTCAGTTATATGGCAATCGTTGACAACAACAGCGTAGAATTCATACTAAAACTCCTGGCTTTTGTTGCGCTGATGGAGTGAGCGACTGCTGTTGAGTTTGCTCGCCCTAGACGTCACCAGTAATAACCTTCAATGTAGACAACATGGCAGGACCGATCATTTTCGTGCGCATGACTTGTGTACATTGTTAGACGACAGAAGCCGCTTGAAGCATTGTTGGCATTCTGCACACCAAATGTGATTACAGTCTGTGAAGACTGTATGAAAACTTGGACTAGCAACCTATACAGGAAACCGCACCTTTGAGGGCTCACACGATCAATTCCATCTGTGCTTCTGTAAATGAAGAGACGGTACTTTCTACTGTCCTCGTAGGTTGGGTCTTTACCTTGTTGTTGGGTAGTCACCTGTGTGTTATACTTTACTTCCGTTAAATGTGCCAGCAGTCATATACGAAAAGCGATCCAGCTCTGGTCTACTTCCAACTAACTAATCAGATTTTGTATCAATTGACTTTCAGAAAGACCAAGAAGTGTACGCTTGCAGCAGTCTCTGCAAAAGTCGGTGCATCTAAGGTCGACTTCGGTGTGCTCAGTCTCCTTGTGCCAGTTGACCTTGGTATGGACAGAGAGGTGCACACTGCTCACAGCAGCATGCGTGTCTTCTATGGCGACAAGACTTTTCATCGTATCGCGCAAATCCAATTTCCATACTCCAAATCTGTGCTGGAAATGTCCTTTCAAATTCACGAATAGACTCTCAGATGTGAAGTGGTAATATCTGGGAGTTCCCGCTTTACTTGTACGACCAAACAGACATATAACCTGAAGGCAGTACGACGACACAGGCAGCGTCACCATACCATCAGTAAACGGGGCGGCAAATATGTGGCCAAATACGCAATATTATGGGTAGATTCTTAATCATGTGCTCCCGTTTGAATTAACTGGGTGATTTCAGCACGCTTCCACTTGTAATGAGGAGCATCTTTACGTCGTCAGGGGAATTAACAACAGCATATACAGTTCTTTACAACGTTGAGTGTTCCGCAGTATATAGGACTTAATTGTGAAGCATCTTCAAGTTTGACGAGTTTAAGCGATGTAACACCACAATCCGGTGTCGAGTGTCAGCCGAAGATTCCCCATCAATCTCCTGCAACTCTCGTGAACTCTACACGCACCACCTGCTGAGCTATTATTAGAACCAGCAAGAAAAGAGAAGCCCTATACTTCACTCAATTGAGGCTGACTCTCCTACTCTCTCTCTCTCTCTCTCTCTCGCTCTCTGCTAGTCTCAGAGACTCAGACTCTCACCCGCCCCCCGTCTACGTACCTCGAAACTCGAGAGCCCCACTTCTATCTCCGCATCAAGAACTCGAGTCCGTGACATGGTACAATCCACACTTTTCACCGTTCCGCATACACAGAATCTATAAGTCCAACTCGGCAAGAAACGTTTGACGATCGAAGTACTATCGACTCCTTGGACTGGCCGCGCGGTCTTTTTCCTCCCAACCAACTGGTTTCCGTCAGGGCCTCGACCCTCCTCAACTAAACTAGCCGCCGCGGTCCTCGACCTACAACCCAGCGACAAGCAAGTCTCGAGACTCGAATGTCCTTCTACTTCTAAAACTGCCGGAGAACTCACTCATAAAGCCGGAGCCTGGACAGTGGACACCCACATTTGATAAAGCTGGATGCTGCCCTCAGCGTCCCGCGCCCGCCATATTGCAAGAAAGTTTGTGGATGCGAAGTCGCAAGGAAGCGAGGGTGGCCCCGCGGCTTTAAGTCCACTGCCCCTGCCCAGTCACCCCGTACCCAAAGAGAATCTAATCAGACTACCTAACCATGTTATGTTGATGTGCGGAGCGACGATTTAATCTCCTAGTGCTCTTACGAAGTTACTGCGAAACACGAGTATCGACGATGGAGTCTATCGACGTAGGTTATCTGAACTATGTCAGTTCACGGCCATGTTGTACCCGGATTGTACATGTTGCCCGCTCTTTGGGGTTCTGTGTCCTTGTCCTTGACGTTTCCTTGTACGCCACGATGGAGTTGCTGCCATCCCGATTGGATCGGAGGATCTGACTTCCAACATGATTTACCATGGCACTGGTGACTGTCCTCGCTCTGGCTGATGGTAAATGACGATCCTTCATTCAAACTTAGCCAGGAAAACTTTTTGTTTTCCTGGCTAAGTTGGTTTCATTTTGAAGTTAGTCCTAGCAAAGGACGTCATTTGAGCGTACCTTCTTGGCACAAATCTGATATGTGCCATTACGCCGCTGCTAAAAGTTCAGCTGTTATCATGGGTTCTCTCGGTGTTGCTTTCCAAACCTTGTCGGCGTCTCTGCTATCCTCTACATGTATTTAGCTACATTTTTTTTTCCCAGCAAAAAATTCAGCAACTGGTAACAGGAATCCATGGATGTTTGCCAGGTGGATAGCTAGTTGAATCACACCTGGAGCCTAGAGTCTGAAGAAAGGCGTGCAAGCAATGCAGTATATTCCGATCCTGTCATTTTTTCCTATATACATCCATTTACAAGAGAACCATGTGCCTTGCAGAAGAGTCCATTTCGGAAGTACCATACCGGGAGGACTCTCTTGTAGTTTAGTACTGTACTGTCTCCAAGAGGGATGGAATTCTGCTTCAAAATGTGTCAGCAAAGGCAAACAAATTAATCAAAATGGACCTAGGTAGTTTTCACTACAGCAAATAAGAAAGTTGCAAAATCCTATTTATAAATTATATCTAGACCTTTGCTATTTCCGAAACTTCTCTATTTTTCAGGACGACTCTGCAACATCAACTTAGTTTTAGTGCAGTTAAATTGAAGTGAAGTAATCGAGTAGGGGAAAAACCCACTCTTGGGCTGGTTGATACTTACAACGATAGCACGCACAATGAATGTCCCACTTGTAACGGTCGAAAGTGATGTGGTATTTCGAGGAGTTCCCCCTACATGTCATGTAGCAAAGTGACTACATGCCAAGAATATTGAATCAAACAAAAGTGGACTAGGTATGGCAGATCGCCGTTAGCTCCCGTGTGCAACTTCTTTTGTATACGCTTCCCGTCACGTGGTAAGTTTACTCAAGCTTTATCGACAAAGTATGCATTGCATATTATACCGTAGGGGATGGACGAGGAGCAAGGAGCAGCGACAGAAGAGAAGGGTACCGTAAGGTACATATGGATTGCGAGTGGGTTGGAATAGTGGCGGACTTGGAGAAGGAGATGAAGGTAGTAGGGCATTTCAGGATAAAATTGCCAAATTTTCAATGTCTTTTGTCAAAAATAATAAAACTGCATGTGTTGAATAAACCCCACCCAATTTGCAATAGACCCTTACCGTACACTTTTTAAAACGAAATTATACTATAATTAGAGTCATCACTACATTTGGGTTTGGTGCCGGCTTTCCATAACTTGGGTTTATTTTGTATCTTGTGAGATTGCACCATCAAAGTTTCTAGTGTCTATGGAAGCCACAATAGTAGAACCATAAAAGTTGGGAATATTTTCTATAGAGCCCAAGGGAGTGTGACCATAACCAAGTAGATTATTAATTATAAAATTACCCCCCTCTCCATAACGAGTTTTACGTCGCACCATCAAATTCTAATTGCCTACTAAGAAGGATCTGTAAACCATAACTTTTCGGTAGTAGGAGAGACAACAAATAGACTTCTTCGTGCGAGAAGGGATAGTAGGAGTAAGAATAGTGGAGGATCCCGGAGAAAGAAAGATTGTTTTGATCGAAGTGTCAATTGAAATGATTGTCAAATCACATCAATGAAGTGCTTTCAAATTTTCATCAATAATTATCTAATTTGTGATAGCCTACCTTATTAGAACTCAATATCTTGTGCAGTCATAATAAATGAAATATAATATAATTTTTATATGTAAAAAATAGCATATGACAGTTTGTAAATTGTTCAATTGTAAAAAAAATATTTTTTCACAAATAAATACAATTGATAAATGATTCAAATAGTCTATGAGACTTTGGAAAAATGTAGCAGATCAAACAATATGAGGAATATGAAACAATGAAATGGACATGAGGTAGGACGGCCACTTCCATTGTAATTTGTAAAATCATGAACGTTCTTCTAATTCAAGCAATGATTTCATAAACTATTTTCTAATGACGTGTTAAGCATCAAAAGGAACATCTACATCGTCCATGAAAAAAAAGCCCTCCCATGAATATCATTTCTCATACTCTTAAGGAAACCTATCCGGTGGTCTCGAGGATGTCCCCCATTACAAATGTGTGTGTTCCACTGTATGTTACTAAATTATGCGTGATTTATGAGGAATCATTTAATTAATTAAGAACGAGAAGGTCACTATGAGAGGCCTGATAATGGATGATGGTATTTGGACCAGCTGTGTCTTGTGTTGAATCATTCTCCGTGGCCTCTTAGCGAGCACATTTAGATGATTTGATACGTTTACTACTAAATGCGATTCTCGCAAACTGAGCATTCATGCAGTTGAGGTCTCTTGTGCATGGGAATCAAGCATAAGCTATATCCTTGTTTGTTTCGAGGTTTGCTAAGGCAGGATTACAATTTCCCTTCTTGACGCGGTCAACATTTGTCCCTAATTTTAGGAAATCGCATTGTAGAAAAGTGTTTGATGGCAGTTGACATTAATACATATATTGGTTGATTAGATGGTTGTACCTTTTGAGCAATATTAGAGTACTATTTAAAGGTACAATGTAATCTGATGCAGACAAAAAAACAATCCGCATACATCCAGCATGTTGTTTGACATCGGTTCCATCCTTGTACGATATGATGGGGTCTTCCCATCCCTTTTGTTATTATACTTTCTCGGAAAAAATTTGACATCGGTTCATTCAATCTCTAGCATGTTATGTCTCGCCATGAGGACTTCAAGCAAGCAGATGGAGAAAGGATCTAGAGAAATTGAAGCTTTGAGATATTTGTCTTGAATACTGCAACTCAGACACGGGCCTCACAACATTGACTTTTTCCCCAATAAATCCAAGAATATTAAAGTCGGTTATCTCAAAACAAAAGCACAGATGCTCACATTCATCGAAGACCTTAACCTGCTCCTGGTCCGTGCGAGTAGTTCGAAGCAAGTCATAAAAGACCTTATTCAGCTGATTATGTGGGATCAAATAACGCCTTTCTTAGACTCTATTCTGGCATTACAAGACTGGGGTTGACCCTCATCCAGAAAGTTGCAATGAAATTTCTACGGTAGATTCCAGGACATGGATATCGCCCATAATTTATGGCAGGTAATTCATAAAATGTGTGATTCCAACAAGCAAAAAGTCTAACTTGCATATCAAAGTGCTCATAAGAAGCTACACCAGTATTAGCGTAGGAAACGTATACATGGAGACTTATTCAATGCGATAAACACAACAAGTACCCTTTGAAAATGTCTTCTCATCTAAAAAGGCCACTTGACAGTCAAATGAACACTTCTCATCAGTATGTACTTGAAGTTGGGGTTGACTGCGTTTGAAAAAAATGTGAAATTCCTGTCCCCGATGATCAAACATATATAATAGCATCACTAGAATAAAGGGCCCTCTATGTCACCAAGCTCCCCCTCCCCTCTTAAAATAGGCCATAGCATGCATTGCCTGATCTCAAGAAGTAACTCAAGGAGTACTTGACAAAGGTCATCTACATATTAGTGTATATAATTATGGAGCTTCAGCTTTGTTTGTGAGTAAAAAGGATGATACCCTCATGGAGACTTTAGAGCATTAAACAAGACCACCAAGAAAAACAAGTAGAATTTGTCTTTAAAGGTGATAGATAGATTGACAAGTGCATGTTTTATCACCAAGTTGGATTTGGTTTCTGGTTATCACCATATTAGTTGAAGTTGATGAGCATAAGACTACTCTTTGTACCATAAATAGACTGTATGAATATACAATGTTATAATTTGGATTGAGCAACGCTCAACCTATCTTTTGTACACTCAACAAAAATATATTCCGAGATATGTTGGATGAGAGTGTAGTTGTGTACTTGCATGACATTGTTATCTATTCTCAAACATTAGAATAGTACTTGAAAGCTATGTGTCTAGTTTTGGAATGTTGCTTACTCACCAACTATATCTCAAGAGGAAAAAATACTCATTTGGAAAACGGTATGTTGACTTCTTAGGCTGCGTGATTGATAAGAAGGGGGTGCATGCTAATGTGGCCAAGGTGAAAGCTTTATTAGAGTGGAAGGTTCTAGATTCAGCTCCTATATTACGAATGTTTATGGGATTGAGAGCTTATTTTTGAAGTTCATACCAGGCTATATGGAAATTCCAATAGTTTTGTATGATGTGTTGAAAGCTAAGACACCTTGGATGTGGACAAAAGTTTGTGTCCAAGGTTATAGTTGAGGTCATCAAATGCTTGCTTGTGGACACAAATTCACTAACAAGCGTTTGATGACATCAAGCGTATTCTGTCAACATACCCGGTATTAGCACAATTGATGTTAGGAGAGCCTTTTGAGATTGATTGTGACTTATCTAGAATTGGTATATGAGGAGTATTGATCTAAGATGGTAAGTCATTAGCTTATGATTCCAAGAAACTCTCTAACATTGAGCAGAGATGGCCTATTCATGAACATGAGTTGTTTGTCATTGTCTAGTGCTTAAAGACTTGGCTAGGTCATACTAGGTCTCATACCAGGTCATGTGATAATGTAAACTTATAATATTTCATTTATCAATGTACATTATCAATTCAGTTACTTACTTCCATACCAAGTCTTACCTTTTGCTGCACCAAAGATGGCAAGCGAAGTTAGCATGGTTTGACATGGAAGTGAGGTATAAGCCGGGGAAAGAAAATATTGTACCCAATGCATTGTCAAGGAGGGTGCATGCTCTTATAGCATAAAGATCAGAGAGTGATTTCAAGACTTGGTAGTTATAGCCTTGATAATTGACATACATATAGAGATTTGAAAAACACAACGAAGTGCTATTTGATATCTTAACCAAGGATAACAAAGGATTTTGAGATAGAAATTATCAGTGAAACATCATGATGCACCAACTACTAGATACATGGTAGAATAAGACAGACTACCCTGCACAAGTTGAAGCAAGCTCATATGTATTGGCAAGGGATGAAAAGATCAATATATAATATATTCATATAATAATATAAATAGATTTTAATAGTCATTATCCATAAAACATATTATAAAAATATGATAAAAAAATATATCATTTAGTTTGATTGTATTTTTAAAAATGTATACATGAATTTTATATTAAAATTTGTAGATAATTGTCTAGTTTGTCATGAAAATCGAATGCTTTGCTCTCATGAGGTTGGATTGATGAAGACATTGACTATTCGTGATGTTTCTTGGTAATCTTTGGCTTGGATTTTATGGTAGGCTTACCTTAAGTTTAAGGATACAATGTCATGTATGTAATGTGTAATTGATTGTTGAAACATACTCATTTTATATCCCGTTAGACCACTATCACTTCTATTCATACTACATACTTGTTCTTCAAGGAGATTCACTGACATAACAACATACCTAGAGAGATAGTCTCATATAGAGATTCCAAGTTTGTATTTGAATTTTTGATCCATTTATTCTTTCGATTAGGCATAAAATTTTTGTTTTCTACTTTATATCACCCTCAAAGTGATGAGCAGACTGAAAGGAATAACTAGATCATGGAGGAAGGGATTCAGAATTATTGTATGGTGGATCATAATGATTGAGTCAATTAGTTATCCAAGTGGAGTTTAGCTATAATAGCACCAAAAACTCTGCTATTGGTTTGTCTCCCTTTAAGTGTGTTGGAACCCTTGGACTGCCACTGGACTTAGTCTTAAACCTGGGAAACATAACCCTCCACGAGATACTCTAGTTCAAGCTGGGAATGACTTTTTGTGCACAGAAGGATTGATGCTAGACTTAACTAATCAACCGATGCCTACGGCTCAAGCTCGATATAAGAAATATGCCTACCAATAGAGGAGGGATGTGGAGTTTGAGGACAAAGATCTGGTCTAGTTAAAGATTAAAAACCTTGAGGATAGTGAAGTTTTTAGTCTTTAATTAGACTAGATCTTTGTCCTCAAACTAGTAAGTTGTTTGCATGTTGGGTTGAATCATTAATGATTTAGGCTAGGACAATAAAGATGGTCTATAAGCTAAAATTGCCAAATAGCATGTGAAACCTCGGATATGGAGTACACTCTAGCGGGGCCTAGGCTCTGTTTGAGAAGGGAAGAGAAGTCTGATCGTAAACTGCAACCGTTATTGTTAGATCAAATCTACGGATTATTGCACCGATGTTAGTATGCCCAAGAGGCATTGATTGTTGTCATATAAGTCAAAGTTATATTAGCTTGAGGCAAACTATGATTTCTGTTGATAAGTGCTTGTGATGACAACAAATAGAGCATGAACAAACTATGTATTGTTTGTTGTTTAAAATAAACTTTAGTTGTTGTTAACATGTCATTAGTGTTTATAATGATCTTGGCAATAATTATATAACACCACTATTGGTATACAGATCACGAGTACATGATCTTTGTTGTGTGTTGGCTATGTGCCATGTCCTTGGAAGAGAAAGTTAGATGCAGTATAGGGACACAAAGATATGACCTAAATCGCAAAAGTTGCTTTTTATACCCCTATCATGCCAAAGAACGGTGCAAGAATGCAACACCATAGGTGCTCCAACACATGCGATTCCAGAACTTGTTTACATACATGAGAAACTTCGGGATCCGCTGTGAAGAAATGATCCAAAGGAAGTCCTGCTTGAAGTGGGGTAGGATTGACTCTAATCAAACAGGACTTCAAGATGTCGAGTCCAAGACGTGCATGTTAAAAGTCAGTATCCAGAACTTACGTTGCCTAGATCCTCACATTGATGAAAATAATGCATCCTCCACCTTTCTGATCGGGTGAACACAGGTGTGTGTTTACAATGGTTATGCTCTCAAAGCTGCAGACGTAAGCTTGTTCTAAAGCTCACTTTGATACTGACACCCATGGACTAAAAGCGCCCTCAGGTCCTCCATAAACGAGGCAGGTGGTGGCTCAAGTAAGAGATGACGAGCAGCGAGGCTCAGCATCACGCTTAATCCATCTTAGAAGAAACCACCATCGTAGAGAGACAAAGTCTCGGTCGCAGCGCCCTCACATTGATTCTTAATAACGTGTATTAAATCTAATAAGGCTGCGATCTGAGATACAGTAAAGGATGGCCAAGTGATCCATTGATCCCATATATGCAAGCTTCGGGAACTACACCGGAGGAGGACTGAAAGTTTCAAGAAGTGGGTCATGGTACAAGCATGGTGGTAACAGCAGTCGGCAGCAGGCAGAGGGCAGAGATGCAGAGGAGGCAGGGCATGGGAGAAAGAGCAGAGTGATGGGGTTCGCATGGAGTCTGGAGGTTTGGGGATCTTATTTACGCATCGATTGTCGTGAGTGATGCGAAGTGGAATACACACAGTTGCTTTGGCAATGGACGAACTGCGAAACCAACAACCAAGTTTGGACGCATTTCCGTTTAGAGCGTAACTACTGTAAAGAAAGCTCGAGCGATGAATCAAGATGGAGTACCCCTAGCGAGCGGTGAAGAGCCTCCCTCTAGCGAGATGTGTAGTAGTCCCGCTGCGTCCTTCTGGCTCCGGCCGGCCAAGCGAGAAGTGTATAGCTAAATTTGCAAAACCTCTCTTATCTTGCCTCAACCACTACAGCTAGTGGACACCTATCTTGGCGCCTGAGGACAAAATCCCGCAACATTCAACTGACATATTTATCTGAAATATTCTAAAGCAGTATACACAGTGGACTCGGTTGTCTGTTCTTCAAGCGACTGAGAATGAGAATCTGTCGATAACGTGACTTTGCGTTTATCGGCCGAATGTGATCAAATGTTTTCTGGTGGAGAGTGCAACATTCGAGAGAAAAACAATACAATGTCATTCGAGTTCTGGGCCATCACATCATGGTTGTAAACTCGCACCACTGGTGGTCAGACTACGCACTGTGGCTTCAGCCATTGAAGAATAGAAGACGACTCCCTTTTTTTATCGGACAACGTGGTGAACACATGGCGGGCAGGGTTATTAATTCAAGGGAAACCGAGTAATATAGCAAAAAGGATGGAAGACCCCATCAAGTCGTATAGGATGAAACCAAAGGGGTAGGATTGGGCTAGGCCCCAATAATTCGTAATTATTAATTCGTCGAAAACATTTTAATCTAAAGAACATCAAAATCGCACGCTTCATTGGCCACGCCGTAGGAAGTTAAGCCTGGATCGAAGCGAGCCTGAAAGTTTACAGCACAAATCTTGACTGTACAATCGGGAAAGTGCCGGCAGCATCTTCGGAAAATACTTCCTCTTGTCTTCATGCATGTCCTTCTTCTGACCCTCCCTCTGTCTATTCTCAACTTTAACTCGGGGGAGACTGCCTTCTAGTACTCTGTTCCTCAGACTACTCTTAGACTAGTGCTCCATCAGTCAACTCATGTATACCATATCAGCTCTCAAAATCCCCCGTCGCCCTCCCAGCTCTATACCCACATGGTACAAGCGAACAAAATAATCAGCGAGAGCCATGTGAAAGTGGAACCTTGAACATGCATCGTCTTCCTGCTTTTCATGATGGCCGGATGCCAACATTCAACTGATATCTATCTGGAAATCGATTGCCGTAATCATTTAATCTCATTTTCCCTTCGTATTCTATTGAAAGCTGAGGCACATCTGTCTAGACTTTATCTATTTTGGACGGACTGGACTGGACTGGTCACTGGTAGTAGTGTCCCTCCCTTCCTGGGTTGAAAAACCGTCCGAATGCTCTTGCGGATGTTCTCCCGGTAAAACCTCAGTACTTCATCCGTTCATGCTGCCTTGCTTTAGAATGTAGTCTAAAAATACTGCCGTAGAGTTCAAATATTCCGCGTTCAAACGAATAGAAGCAGGCTCTTCCTGAGACGTCCCTCCGTTGAGGTGGTCTACCGCCAGTCTGATTTCATCCAGAGAGCAAGAACTAAATACTAACTTCCACGTCTAAAGCAGGCTTCACTATTTTATGGGGAAATGTGCCCTTACTGTCGCCCGCGGGACGCGTGTCTTTCGTATGACAGTAAATGCACGTACTCTTTGGATCCGTCTAACTAATACCGGATCACTGTGAGGTTTATGAACTCCAGAGTCCAGACGAAATGATTCAAACACGGTTCGCTTCAGATTGCACGGTTCGTTGTGTTGTAGCGTCGAAACGTTCAAACGTCCCCTGCTTTTTCCTGCTGAGGAGCCTGGCCTGATCCCTGAGAGAGATTCTGAGACGGGTCTGATTACTTCACTGTACTGCAGTGCAGTGAGCTACATGGAAGTTAATGCGTGAACAATAGATAGGATTAAATCCGACTAATCCTGTGACAGGCTTCACTTTAACCGTAGTCAGGGCCTCGGGGTGTAATTGATTAGCTGTCGCCCATGGCCATGGGATGGCCCCATGGGACCATCCCATGGCCATGGGCGACAGTGAGTGCACCTGTCGCGCTTTATGAATACAATAGATTGTGGATCGAGATTTAAGGTATGTCTGTCTGTCTGTTGGTCGACCATGCTCGACCTCAATGCATGGGGTATCTGTTGGTCACCGTGATGCTCGAAAGCTTACCTTCTGCGCTTGCTGATAATGGATTGTCGAAACCGCATTGATTTCGTACGATTCATGGAAGGAGACCACCATCTCCAGACTGCAACTCCCAGCTTTTCGTTCGTCATTGCACCGTCCACCATCCTCATCGCAGGACCTGGTCTGGAAAGGCTATGGCACGAAGGACTCTCCCCTTCTTTCTTCTCTCTCTGAAAACCGACGTCCTCTCTCAGTATACAGCCCACAAACACCAAATTTGATTCGGACGACATTGAACCTGAGACGTGCAACACACTGCGTGCATTAGAACTCAGCGCAAGGACTATGGTCCCAGGGCTACGGCAATACGAATAAATAAGCACAAATTCTTTGTGTGCGTGTGTGTCTGTTGCCTGTGTACCTGGTCTAGTACCCTTTTTGAGTCATGTGGACAACAAATGGAAGAACGTCACGTATTGGCGTCCACATCTGCGCACCAGTGGTTCCACTTTCCATGTCGTTGATTGCAGCACAATAGCAGCGGCAGCTCGAGAGCTTTCTCTTTTCTGCAGATTTTACTCTCTTTTTAATTTCCGCTCGGCTTCCAAATTTTGTTTGCTGTTGATGTGCTTCCCTCATGCTGTGCTAGTACGGGACTACGTGAAACTGTTGGTAAATGCAAATTCCGCAATTCCGCGAGTCTGTGTCTGGAGTCCGGTGGCCAAATCAGAAGGTGACCTGCTGCAGCAGCTGTGTACACGGGTCCCCACGTTCATTCATACAAGCGAGAATTTAATATTTGTCACCCTCTAGGGTACCTGCTCGAAGTCATCATGGTAATTCAGCGGGTGCACTATAACGTACTTTTTCACAAAGAATCTCGTGTCCAGAATTGTCGTTCTCGACCATTGTCAACAACTGCAACATACATACCCAGTCCTCCAAGTAGTTGAACCAGTTGCACCATGCAAGCATGGCATGTTTGTCCCAGATATGGACTTCAAAAAACTGCTGCTTTACATGCAATTGCAGCCCATATCCCTATCTGCAAAACTCGGTACTTCAGACTGGAAGTGCGGGATCCGGAGGAAGCTAGCAAGCGGCAGGCCAACATGCCAAGAGGGCGTTGTCCAATTGGATCGGTCCTGTGGCAGACAGGCCATATTCAGTCGTCGACCTGCATCGATCGAGAAACGTTAACAACAGTAACGGAAAAGTTCAAGACTGGAGTGTCCAACGGCGATCCTGGATTTTCGAAAGAGGTCAACAACGCATTGTAGCAGCAGCAAAGATCGCTGCTACCAGTTTTTGTGGGAGCGTGCTGTAATGGCATAGCTGGGCTGGGCTGAGCTGAGCTAGCCAGCGTTGGCTCGCTCGCTGCTCAGCAGTGCGGTCGGGTATGCGACATGCAAGGATGAGAGATGGAGGGAGAAAGGGAGGGCGGTGGTTTCGGCTTGTCTGGTGTCTTATGGACGACGTGCTGCATCAATCCCTCAGTACGCAGAGCACTCCTCAACAGCCGGGAGATGAGGGTCAATAAACAATGGCATGTCTGCACTAATGCTTGCTCCCAGAGGACTGATGTACATTCCTCGAGCTATCTGGATCAATAATGAAGGCACATCAATAGCCACGATGGATAGCAGTAAGACGAGCCTCAATATGATCTTATACTCGATTAGCGATACTGCGTCACACATTCAACCTCATGTACACTTCTGACAGCACCACAAGGCTGGTGAAATCCCACTCCGCCTTGTCCAAGCCAAGCCCCAGATGCGCGCGCTTGGTGCATGCAGCGAGAAGCGAGCTCCGGAGAGAGTCAATCTGATTCCGGCTCTCGCATGCTGCTTACCATCATTACCACCTAGCTACCTTCCCTGCCTGCCTGCGCGGTCAAACTCATGGTCAAACACTTGGTGATATCGATCATGATGATGAGAAGCCAAGACGTTTGTTACGATCGAGATACAGGAAATGCTCGATGACTTGCGCAGCGCTAGCGAGCGAGCGAGAGCGCGCGCGCCGACGGCCTGCTTACAGCATCACCGGATAGCTAGAAGAATCTGACGTAGTTTCTCACGAGGGCTCGCAACAGCTAAGCTCATCACATTCGCTGCGAACTTTCCCGTTGCACGCACGGGATTCGGTCAGGTCGGGTTGGATCAGCTCGCGAAAATCTCAAGCTGCAGCCTGCAGCAGGTCGCAAGAAGCTGGCCGTCTGTCACAGCGCTGGCTGTGGATATCGGGGGACTGGCAGCAATTGAGCCTTTGGACCTTTGCAAATTCACACGACACGGGTAAGATCCCAGCAGCACACGTACAACCTCGTAATCGTAATTACGGCTCTAATATTCATCAGTAACAGCAAGTTCTCGTAGCCCGGTGGGACTTGGGACCTCTACCTGTCAAGCAGCAGAAGCATAAGCAGAACACATCTGTACACAACGACCGGACCCACATGCGAGTCTGATGATCTCATGACTTGTGGAGAATTGCCCGAAATGTGAATAGAATGATGATCCAAGTAGTATATTTCGCAACAAAAAGGAACATGACTGCCCAGTATGGTATCGCTTGCCTAGGGATACTTAACTTACCCAACTGAGAGAGATATGGTAGACAAACTCGGGGAATACATGATGTAAGTAACCTTTCAGAAAATGATAAATAATTACAAGTGACATATTTCATGATATCACAAACGTTATCCCGAAAGGTTCCTTAATACCGTAGGAAGGAAGAGCTAGCTAGCGCTACATTGCTTTGCTTTCTGGAGGAATGCAAGAGTGTATCAGGTTTCTCTTCGTCGTGAAGAACCCTCTTGTGGTAAGTGAATCAAGGTGCATGTCGACCATACCCAACCGGCCATCTTGGAAAATGGGGGGAGTGCATGATCGAGAATACAGAGGAAAGTACTACTACTGATGAAAGTGATCCCGCGCCAAGACCTGAACAAAAAAAATCTAAGGTCTCGAGTAAAATTACAGAAATGAGTCCAAGGGATTTGCAGCCGTGTTGTAGTTATCGAGGGAAAGCCTGCCTACCTTAAGCTACCTGGCCGTTAAATTTGTCTTTTAAGCAGTGATGGCTCCGATCCTCCTAATGACTAAACTCCTAACTAACTACATGATCTGTATAAGGTGCTGTTGTGTGGAACAAAAACTGTGAAGCGTCTCGCTCTTGCTCGATCGAGAATGTTTCATTTATCGCTGGGCACATTACTTATTTGGTCTGCCTCGACTGAATTGTTTTGAATCGCGTATAATTCGTCGAGTTGAGAAACCTTGCCGGTGGTGAACGTGTATGCCGTCCTGATGTACTCTTTCCATGAGAAAGGTCTGTATCTTTGAGGATTTTCCGGTGTGATGAGCTCGGAAGGAGCGACCACGGTTGCGCTGGTGTTGAAAAAGCAAGCCATGGACAGGCGAGTCTTGTAACTGTTCACCACCGCCCGGTGCAAAACACTTCGGTATCTTCCATTGCTGGCAGCCTGCACGTGCACACAACAAGCGCATTAAAAAATGATCTCCCCCACGTCGGCCAGTCAGCCTCACAGTTTCACGGCCTCACTCGGCTGAAGGAAATTGCAAGAGTTTGTTCGCGCGAGTTGCTTAACAGCTGTGATCGAGCTCAGAGCCTCGCCGAATATGCCTTCTGTCCCTTTTCTCCGATACTAGCTCCCTTTTTTCATTTTTATGTCCGCGACCAAAAATTGGGCAGAAACGGTAAATTGGCTCGGCAGCACAACATCGTGCCCAGCGCTCGTACACTTTCCGAGCTACCTACGCATGCTTGTCATTTTCGCGGGTGTGATTCTCGCCCTGGCTCGCCCGCCCGCGCACTGTCTCCACTGACTGCCGGACCGGTGCGCGACTGGGCACTGGGCAAAGGCATGCGGACACGACGTTCGGAGAATAGGCGAGGCAATGGAAAACAGGGCAGGATCATCGTGAGCAGGCCGAGGTCAACCTACACAAGGGGCCTGATCCTAGAATTATCTACACTCTGTGTCGAGAACGGTGCGTTACCTGAAGGACATCGCCCACATTGACGATGAAGGAATCAGTGCGGGGCTTCACGTTGAACCACTCGTCTCTGCTCTCGTTCCAGATTTGCAGGCCTCCGGTAGAATCCTGGTGTAGCAGCGTGAGGAAATGAGGATCTCGGTGAGCTTTCAGGCCCAGGGCCTTGGAAGGCTCCGGACACAGAGGGTAGAAATTCATTCGAAGAGTGGACACGGTATCCTCCTCCGTGAAGTAGTTGTCGAAGTGGTCCGGAACGAGGCCCAGGCCTTCGGTGAGAACACGCCGCACTCTGTGCCCCAAGTCCTCGACCTGAGTGATATATTCCTCCACGGACGAGCTGCGGGTCGACCAATACACTTGCACACGTTAAAATTCGAGACTAACTGCTCTATGTACGGAATCCTTTGACGTGTCCGACAACGGACCGAAACAAGGCTCCGTGGACATTCCCTGGAGTGATTCAAAGCCGTATCAGCAGCAGACTGAGTGTGCATTTGGAAAAAATGAAGACATTCCGGAAGGACGGAGGCCATTGCTTACCTGAAACGCTCGTAATCAGACGGCCACAGTTTGGCTGCGTATTCCTTACAATTGTGTTTGTTAATATGGAAGCTTTCTGCCCAATTCATGGCGGGAAGATTTAGCCAGAAGTTGGCTCCGTAACCATAGAGAGCGCCCGGCACACGCAGCGCATTCTCCTTGATGTACACGGGCAGCTGAAAGAGGCGATGAACCTCTGCTTCGCATTTCTCGATGAGTTCGATATCCACCCCGTGATTAATCACCTGTACAAAGCCCCAAGTCTCGCAAGCCCGGACTATTTTGGCCAGGGCCTCATCTCTAAGGGGGCCGTCAGCTGAATTGAATGCCGACAGATCGACTACAGGAAGCTCGACTTCCAGCTCAGACTGGACATCGTGGGATTTCGTAGGTCTGTCCTGCTCTGGTTGCACGTAAATTTCTGGCAGCTTGGATCCCTGGAGCAGAACAGAAAGCAACCCAGCGTTTGTCATCGCTGAATCTGTTCTCTGCGCTATGTTGGCAAGAGATGCCAACAATTCCGTGGTCGGAGGAAGAGAAGGCCCCAAGCCTTGGGTCGACATGCTGAGAGGCATATTCACGGCTTTCAGTCTGGAAAGAATGTGGGTCGTCAAACTGGCTCCGAATAAATTATGGCAATTCTTGCCAGCCCGAGGTTACTTGCTTGCTGCTGCACCCACGCAAACCCAGAGAGAGGTGCTGATGAACAGATTGAGAATAGGAGAGAGTTTGAAGTACCGCAATTCTGATCGACGAGTCAGTCAGCTGTAGCAGTATTCCAGTAAGCAAATCTTCGCACAGGAAGAGAAAGGTACTGGGAGACGTTAAGGGAGATGAGAAGAGAGAGAGGCAGGGGCGTGGGGAGAAAACGGGGAGGAGGATGAGCAGTGGAGTGGAATTGGGGCGACGAGAAAGCTGCGAGTGTGGAAGCGTGGAGAGAATGGTCTTTTATAAGCACATCGAGTGTAGCCAAGGGCGACAAAACTGCTTGCCTAGCCTGCTTTTAAGGCTGGCCGCACCGGATGGATGGATTCTGCCTGCCTGCCGCTATCCTTCGCTGCCTCCCGCGCTCAGGTTTGTCCATCAACGGAGCCCCGAGCCACCCCCCGATCTGGCCTTTCCGTCCCTCCATCCGCGCTCTTGCCAAAACCACGCACCAGCCAGCAGCAGCAGCCGCTGGCTTCAAACTGAGCAGGTCGCGACAAAACAAGAGGGGCTTCGTAACTACCTTTCTTTCTCCCACATCTCAGAGCTGAATTCTACTTATGTGACATTCCCAGACTATCGTTCTCTCTCTCCGGAGCGAGCGTGTCGTGGCCCCAGCCAGCCACTGCCCATGCTTAAACAAAAATATCCATCATTTTACTTCTCTCTCTTTCTCCCTCTCATCTCATCTCATTTTTGTTATATATCGAAGCGAGACAAAATTATTCTATTCACACATTTTCCACGAGCCCATTTGGATACAGCTCTGCCTTCATTGTCTACACGTTAGTTTAGACGAACTCCCCCATGTGTTAGTGGGTAGACTCTCATTAGCTACTCTACTAGTCTTGGGAATGTGGGACATTTTGCTGTAGATAGTGTAGGCCAGACCGGACTTGACCTTACCCTGAGGTCAGTTTAGGTAAGGTCGGTAAATCACTTTTGAATGGATAAAATGAAAGAGGAGAGTTTTTATCCACGTGACGGTTCGAGACTTGGGTTAGGGCAGGGGAGGAAGAGTGAAGAGGGAAAATACGGTTGCGTACATCATGGCTGAAATACTACAGGCGGCCTACGTCTGCGTCGCTTATCGCTCAGAACCTACCTACAGCTAACCGGAGTTGAAGGGCAGAAGGTAAACCCTAATTGTTGGAACCACCGTGTGTAGTGTAAAAAGGTCGCGGCCAGACTCGCTCCTCACAGTGGCGCGGCGCCCGATGTCAGAGCCGCCCGACAGCCCCAAAATTCCCCCTATACCCGGCACGCTTTGCGAGGCGGAACGTCTACCGGCAAAAACAAGTATATTTGCTCCGGCGTTCCGGTTTCTCAAGCCCGCCGACTCTCTCCGTACCGGTCACTGTACATCCCAGCCTGTACTCCGTTACCGTCGTCTTCCAGTGAGCGCCGGCATACTACTCTCCTTTGGGCCTTGGCACCCCTGGGTCCTCCCTATCTAATAGTCAGCTTAGCTCTCATCTTGCAATTCAAAAGATAATGTACCCAATCCAATTGCCCTGGCCTCCCCTCGCCTCGCCTAGTCTCGTCTTCTCCACCTCGGGACATTAGATTATCGTTTTAATGCAGTTCCAACGAGACATGTCGAACGAATTCATTAATGATTGGGATGGATGATGAGATAAACGTATAGGAAATACTCAGGTACTCGATGAAGATTCCTGATTAGAATTCTTATTAAGTACATGAAGTGATTGTTCTCAAGGTGTGGGAACACTAAAGCTACTTTTGCGGGTGCCAATTGCAGGATCTTCCTTCCTTCCTATCTTTGCTTACTCGCTCCACACATGCAGTACGTTTTCAGCTCGACTCCAGGTCGAGAGGGCGTGCCTTGAATACCAACCTGTCTCGGCATCATCGTCTTATCTACACGAAGCAAAGTTCCCAGACGCAGCCTTGGGAGACCGGAGTGACCGCAGATGCGAAGTTGTGCAACTTGTCTGTGCCGAGTCGAGAGACACGATCCCCGATCATGCAATGCGATTAGCACTAGCACTACCCGGTAGCTGCCTGCTATCGATAAGGCTCAGCTGGGTCAACATCTCTCACCTCGCGGTAGCGCTCCAGTTTAACGGTCTTTGGAGTGAAAAGTCTGCTCAGCTGAAAAGTTCTGACTTATTGTATCTACAACAACGCTCCAAATCATATGTCTTTTCAGAAACGGCGCCTGATAATTCAGACGATGGTAATTTCACATTTCCATTTCCATGTCCCTGAAACGGCAACCAACTACGTTAACCGAGCACGAAATGCACTTCATCGGGACGTTCCCTCGTGATTCAACGTTGCTCTGAATGGTTCCTGTCACGTCGATGATACTTGCTTGTACACGGACATCGCGCGGAGATGCAGTCGTACAACGAACTATATCAGGTATCGTGGAAGTTATATTCGAATCCTACACCTGAACTCGACGCACGAGTAGGGCACACTCGTACACACGGTCTGGAGACTTGATCTCGGTTCTCGAATTCGGTCAGCGAGAAAGTTGAAGGTTGAATGTGAGTTTATATTGCTTCGAAAAGGTGAAGGTTGATCACGTTAGGACCCAATGGTCGGCCACTTCATCTGGACCAGTTCGAACCTATGGAAAACATGGAATTTGAGTGGAGGAGGAGGAGGGCCGATTCAGGAGTATTTAAGAATGTAAGCCTCACCCTCAAAGGTTTGAATCGCTCCGACGAGTCTGAGCCTCTGAGACATACTGCGATGCGATGATGAACAGTGGAGTCAGTCAGACAATCGGGAATTATTCATTGCTCTCTAAAAATTCCGAAGGTCTCATACTCTCTGGAGAAGAAATTATACTTTGGCAACAGGAAAATACCGTAAACCTAGAGTATACTGTTTCTGATGATGTAGTTGAGCCTAAGCAAGCAAGGCAGGCACGCAGACAGACAAACCGAAGACGGTGGGCAGTGTAGTGTAAGTATGCCTACGCAGCATTGAATATGGTGTATCGGGACCAGCAACTCGCAAGAATGTCACTGGGTGGCAGATCGAACGAGCGGCGTGAGGCTCGGGGTCAGAGGTTCCAAAACTTTGACCGGAACCAGATACCGTAGTACCGTACTGATGATCCAGTTCGCGGGTCGGGTGGGGGGTATCGGCCTACGTAGTAACGCACTTTCAATGCGTATAGTTCTGGCCCCAACCGTACATAAACAGGGCTGCACAAGGATTGAATTTGCTTCTAAGTTACGCACTGCCAAAGCAAGGTATAGCATAGGATTTCCAAAGATTTTTACTCTGTTATTTTATTTTATTCTGTTTTGTTCAGAGTTCAAGTCGCAGAAGGTGAAAATATCGCAAAATGTGGCGCAACACGAAGTACCGATTTCGATTGTTTTCTTACTCACCCTGCTCAAACTACACACCATCATCAGTATGGTGAACAAAATGGCTGACAGAAAGCAAGGTCATGGGTACTGTCGTATGGTGATGAAGATCAAGTGAACAGCTAGTTTAGTACAGTTTCAACCCTTGTGTGAAGGACTAATAGTATTTAAAGGTTGTAGGAGTACAGTCGGATGTGGAGAAATGTCAAGTGCATGACCTGCTCAGAGCCAGAGCCATTGCAGTGCACCTAATTGCAAATAGCAATTAGCAAATGTACTATGCAGTCCACATAGCACACTTCACGAATCGCATGTGGGTCTTGCTTCACATCGAAGATGAGATAGTTTGGGACTTGAGGGTTTCTATATCGACAGTATTAGGGAAAGTTTTTGTCCGAGGGACGTTCTGCTGCTTTGTGCTAGCGTCTTTACTTGGCTCGACGTTGTCCTGGTCATGCATTCTATCGTCATGAGGTTTCATGAAAGTTATATTCGGACCAAAAGGATTTATCTACACCCAAAGACATTTTTAGACTACTGAGATACATGAGAATCAGTACAAGGCAGAAGAGGTGACATTTAGCGGGATGGAGTCACACTTCTAGTTAGCAGCTAACGTTACTTTCCATTTCTGATTGTCAAGACACTTAGACATGTGATGAAATGAGGGATGGAAAGGCCCATCGAATAGATGACTTCCATTTGTGAAGTATGAACAAAGGGTTACTGGGTACATAATCTATCCCACAGAACGGTACAGCTCGTGCGGGGGCAGCGCTTTCAGCAAAGTGCAAATCATATGTTTCGTTTTTGAGGAATTCTTCAAATGTTCCAGAATCACCATAATGCCGGTCATAAAAGCTTAGAATTGTCATTGATTATAAAACAAGGAACAATAGAACCCAGCTGCCCGTGGAACAAAAACTGTCTAGGCACGGCTAAAAAACTCGAATATTGCTGCAAATAGTGTCATAAGACTTGTCCTTTCATCAAAGCCTGATCAATCTGATCTGATTGCTTACAATGCTCCAAGCATATATACTTTACACGACTATGAGTGGCCCTGTTCAGATACTGGTATGAACTTTTTAACATCATATGCATTGTGGAGCTATGAATACATGGAAATCTTACAGGCGAAATTTATGGTAAGTTACACCCAGTACTTCTTTACATGTGCTTAAGGGGCAACCTTATTGCTACGAACAGTATCTTCTTACTCGACTCTTCAAACTGAAAAGAATGCAGAAGTCCAAAAGCCCTAGGTTGTCTAACTTTTTTACCTACATGTACTCTTGAAACTTGTATCCATGGATATACTACTTGCATTTCCTTCATGATATAATCCATCTCACCTTGCAGTTCAAGTGCAGAAAAAAAATATGTCTCGGCCTGCTCTGGGGCTAAATTCTCATATATGTCCAAGCGTAAATATGTACATATGTCCTCAGCCGACATTAACTCTCCCTTGATTCCTAATAACAAATGTGCAGAAGTTGAGGAAGGCTTGAGTAGACATACGGGTGGGCCTGCCACGAGAGATTGGACTGAGGTATGTACAAGGAACACGAGGCGGAATGGTGAGGCGTATGCGAGGTGGAGTAAAGTGTGGAGAGTAGTTGGGATCACGGTAAGCTGGTAGTCGTTGATAATATATTGCACGGTGGTCAGCAGGTGCTGCTGGGCAATAGACGTACGAGAGTGTACTTGTGGTTGGGAAGGGAACGGAGTGATAGAACTTGGGTCTATATGGTAAAAGGGTCGCCCCGAGAGCAGAGAATTCACGTCATGTGGTACGACGGCTAAGATGATGGTAGGAGAGACTAATTTCTTTCAAGGCTCGTGACGCAGAGCTTTTACATTCACCTTAACTTATCTATGAGGCCAGACATGGCATGGCAAAGTATGAAATGACATGACATGGCACTGAGCATTGACTAACATCAACAGTATTTGTATCTCCGACAAAATCACCAAATGATGAGGTGTCACACGACAAGAGACCATGCCAGTTCACCAAGCCGAAGCATCAATAGTCAAATCTCTGATCCATACGGTCAAGGAGAAGCAGAAGCAATACTATAGCCAGTCGTGAAGTATATATATATATTTTTTTCATTTATATATATAAAAATGAAATAGAATGTACTGTGATGTCATAAATCATCTAAAATTATATTTAGGGGGGGGTTTAACATATTAATAATATTGACATCATTTGAAATTATCACAACTATTCCAGTAATTATTTGAATACAATTTTACTCTTTATAACTTAAAAAAATATTCAAGCACAATAAATCTAAAATCTGCAATAAATCTGCAACTTTAGTTCTTCACTTAATTAGATCAAATAGATTTTCAAAATGATAAATATGATGTTAATTTATTATATCTTTTCAATATTATTTTTTTATTTATGTCATCAAAAATTAGCTTTCAATAATAAGAAAATATTAATAACTTCACTGCGTCCAAACTTGCTGATTTTATGATATCAAATTCTTTAAAACTGGTATTTAGATATGAAAGATAAATGTAAATATTTTTTGGCAATAAAGATTTCATGAATCAGTTTTAACACTCGGGCATTATAGAAGTTGGAACACTCAACAGACAGAAACTACCGATGCCATGAATATTATGATCTTCAGATTGTTTATAGATGTTTTACCCCTAGCACCGAAGAATTGTAAATTTTGAATGACAAATAAAATGTTCCAACTGTAGGAAGTGTACTTGAATAATACTTTGTTCATATAAAAAAACTCTGGTAGACTAAACCAATTAATATTTCTTGTTTTGAGAAATCCATATTCTCTATGATACTGAATGGTGGATAGTAAAAAATATATAGTAAAAAGGAAGAAAAACCCCATCAAGCCTCACATGGATGAATCAAGAGGAGTAAGATTGGGGCTAGATACTAATAGCATCACAATGGAAAATATGTCATATTGAACTATGTAAATCAAACTGTGTACACATGCAAGAGACGCAGTAAAATAACAAATGAGACGGAAGACCCCATCAAATCCTACAAAGATGAAACCAAAGGTAACAATGTGTACACAATATCTAATGTAATTGCTTTCCTGAGGATTGCACCACTGGATACTGAACAAGTGATTCATATATCATTTACAAAAGAATTTACACAACGAGAATCGAGAGACTCCTTATTCCGAAAGTGATAAACAATTCATTCTACATACTTACGTCCACGTCGGGTTTTTTAATTAGACAATGAGACACGCATGCAGAGTGGCCATAACGGGACATCATGTGCAATGGCGATGCATGGAGAGATATGTGTGGTGCTACTGATGATTAGTCAGAACATTAAGTAGTTGTAGTTTAACGTAAAGTCGCAGTCGTAGGGAAGTATGGCAGGCAGGCCAGGCAGTCAGGCGGGCGGGCGAGCGGGCGAGCAGACGAGACGATGCGACGGGCGGGGGGAAGGTAGGGAGTTTGGACTCCGGCGAGGGGGAGGAGTATCGTTATTATTGTCAGTATGTGTATCGTGGACCTGAATAGGCAGAATGGCTATCTATGGCTGTTGTTGTTGATTCTGGGACAGTGGAGACAACGAGATCGTGGAAGCGCATTTAACCTCGGGCATTAAAAGGCATGGAACCCTTCGAAATCACGCCACTAGCGTACAAGAACTCCAACAATACGGTTACTACGCATGTCAGCCGTAGAACCGGGAAACCGGCCGGAACTACTACTACTCCCCCTGCAGGAGCTGCTGCTCCTATTCATACATGCCCGACTACAGGACGAGCCTTGTCGTCATATTATTGGTAGCACCAGCACAATGCCACATTGCCCCATTGCCACCACCATGTACTCTGCTGGACCTGCGATGCATCACTATCCCTGCTTTCGGGTCAATCGGTCAACCCACGGCAAAACCGGTCTCGGACGTCACCTAATTCCTTGTTCTCGTACAGGACTGTACATGCGCGCTCCTGTCTTGCCATGCCCAGGTCCCATGGCCCCATGGCCACATGGCCATCGCCACTCTATATACAGTACTGAGACTAACTTTGTCGTCTGCCTTCCTAACCTACAGTAATTACGGCGGCTCTGGTTACTGTAGTAACTGTACCCAGGTAAGCTTGTCTAGTCCAGGGCTCCAGGTTCAGCCTCACATACTGCGAACTGACTTGACTGTCTCACTGGCCCTCTGACCAACCCTCTGACTCTCTGACACACTCTCTCCCTCACTGACTCTCTCTCTCTCTCTCTCGCACACACACACACAGGCGACCATCAGTCAGTCAGTAGGCATGGCAGATCTTGTTCGCACTGTGTGTGTGCAAACAGATTTTGTTTGCACTGTGTGTGTGCAAACAAATTCTGGTACTACAGTGCTAAGAGCGCCTTGGACCTGTTCGTTCGTGGGGCCTTCTGGTAATTAGTACAAGTGAGTGAGTCATGGTCGGGGAGAATGAGATGAGATGGGGTTGAGATGAAGAGAAGCAAAGTGAAGCATGGTAGAGGAAGGAAGAGAGAGAGATATGGATAGGTAGATTTGGAAAGTGAGCGGTCTGGACGTGTCAGTGATGAGCAAAGCTCAAAAGATAAGCAGCAGCTGCACTTTATGTGGTATACTTAAAAACTATGGAGGAGCTATGAGGGTGCAAACTTGTCAACTCTTAATATTTTTCTATGTTGTATATATGTTCCAGATTGACTGACTGCCAATGACGCCAGGCTGAGCTCGCTTAAATCATTCTCATCATCTTGCACGCTCAATAATTGAGACACAGTCACGGGGCATGAAACAATATCAATACCCTTCGCTCCTTCCACTACTACCACCACTCCTCCCGCTGCTACATCCCTCGGAGGTCATTGGATCCTCGATACTTCACCCTCCGTAATCCCTCTTTCATTTTTCAATTCTTGACCACCTGGATAAGATCTTTCTTTCCATGTTTCATGAGTATCATTCTTGTTCTGATCTTGCGCTCAACAGGACCTTTCGCTGATAACTGGCTGCCTAACCGACGGATGGAGGGTGCGAGGTTGACATCTACCACAAGCAATGATTATCGGTGCACTGTTGAAACCACCGATATTTCATTTCTCAGTCGAAATGGAAGTAAAATGTAAATGTAAGTAGCAGTCAGTTACCGATGGTTATCAACCTCCAATTTCGAGCGGCTTATCTCGCATCAGGTAAAATACAGGATTGTAGTTGACTGGATTGGTGGGAGACCAAGTGGACTTATTAAAGACCCAAATTGAGGTGCTAGTTGAAGGAGTGTGTCATATGCCTAAATCGACAACCAAGTGGGCTCGAACGATAATGAAAGTTTTGATGATCCCAATAACACTTCTGAATTTTACATCCAGACGTCTTGGCCTCAAATAATAAGAACATCAATGTAGTGGCATTGTAGTACCGATGTGCTCACTAACAGTCAATTCCATTAACGACGTTGTTGCGTTGTAAGTAGTTATAAGCCCAATATGCCAACAAGCTGAACAGTGTCCAGTTTTTATGACTTGCTTGTTGTGTTCTAAGAGGACAAAGGAATTTAAACCTACGCTGGCAGCAATGCACCCTCAGGTTTCTCCACTGTTTGGAACGAATTTTTCTCTTGATCCGGTCAAATTTTGAGCTTCTCTGAAGATTGTTACTTTGCAGGCAGGCGTGCTGTTAGTTTTGTTGGTTTCTCCTGGATTTAGTCGAGGCATTGTTGCATATACGATTCAGTCCATCGATAGCCATTTTTTTTCCCCAACCTAATTATTGATAAATCGGAAGCCCCGCAAAATATGCAGATGGACTTTATGTCATAGAAGTCGTGAGTGGTCATTCGGCCATACTGTGCAAATTTCAGCCATCAAGATCGATCATTGACCAGAAGAGCTTGCAATCAAATATCTGCAGAGAATCACTGTTGCCTTCCCAACCAAGTCTAGGTTCCAATCAAACGACTGCAGAGAATCACTTTCGCCTTACCAACAAACAAAGTCGAGGCTCCAGACAACTTCGAGGTGGCAGTATGGCAAATTCACTACATACCAATGATTGCAGGCCATGAATCGTGACATGCTTCCCTGTAATGTAATCATGTTATCTGATTCTTACGACATATTCACCCAATGATCCTATGCACTTTCAACATTGCAAGGAGGAGTTGATCTTGAAACCATACGTACTTACAATCGAAGTAAACCATTCCCTTCTTCTCTCTGTTTCTCCCGTGGAGAGCTAAAGTGGCAGCCCCGCTAGTTTTGGAAGGGGCTACGAGGTGTCGAAGTTTTCCTTTAGAGGGATAGCAAGAGCATATCAAATTCTCTGCGCATGACCTGATGACATTCTGGAAATCTGATTCAGGCTCAATCTGCATCAAAGAAGGTACTTGTGATATGGCAAAGGAGTCACGACCCTAACAAGAGGACGCTTCATATTACTTCCATCAGGTCGGCGGATTGGCTAATCTGTTGTAAGAGATCGATGGATCGAGGGAGTTCAGTGCGTGGAAAGGCAAGAGACTTTTGTTGTACGGGTAATGTTACATCTTTTCATGTGAGATCAAGACCGGTCCAAGGAGACGGATAATATCTCGTTTGCAGCCATATCTAGCATCTTTCGCATCCACTATTCAGTTTTAGTTTCTGGATGTATTAAGAACCTTTCTGCTGGCAATTCTTTCTGCCATATATCCCCAAAAAAATCCCGATTTTGTCTGAGCGAAGGATTGAGGCATTTTGTGACATAGACTCATCTTTTCATAATACTGTACAATCTTTAGCAGCGCTCCATCATCCACTTTGATTTTATCATCCACTGATCTCTTTTGCTCCCGAAGCGGGAATGGGTGAGTTCTGACTTCATCCTACCCACGAGAGAAACACATGGTCCTTTTTCCATTGTAAAGAGTGAGCTTTTGTCCGGATAGAATCACAAGTAAGATGTTTTAGATTTTCGTGAAGCCCGAGTACGATCCGTTCTTGAACTCGGGCCTTCTTGATGAGCAAGAAAAGCGGCTTGGAAATGTGTGAGGCCCATCCCCGCTTCTGCAGATTCTAAAATAAACCATCTCCTTAATAAAGGAGAACTACGGCGCTGTGTTCAGGGTATTGTTAAGAAGGAAAGGTGGTGAATTCCTAGCTTTTCAGGTCTATGTATCATGACAATGTGCACCTCTGCAACTCGGTTCGCTGTTCAACACCCCATCCCCACCACCTGTGGATGTATGTGTGCAAGGCCTACAATCGGATGACGGACAGGTAAAAGTGATAGCATCACCATTACTTCGCATCGACGAGTTGATGGTTTAAGGGCTTCTAATCAGTCGTACCAGTCACCCACCTGTGCAGCACCTGATGTGTGGAAGTTCTGTGGAGGTTCTCGAGAGCCGACAGGAGGTTTGTCTTCTGCTTTGTTGCAGACGAGTCCACTTGTATGTCACTATAAAGCTGCTAAGGGTTCGCTTTGGGGGTCCGTGTTAATTTAAGGGATTGTAGGGGCGTGAAGATTTATCCATTAAGGGGCTTGACCACATATCCGAGGCTTCAATACTGACAACAAAAGTGTCAGCAAGCAAGGTTTTATTAATGGCTTCTACAAAACATTATTTCAGTAGAGTCAAGTCACTTCCATCTCCTGAAGATTTTGAAAGGCTACTAGTGGGAGGGAGGGAGAGTAAGAACGACCCAGGAGGACGATTCAGAGTATGACGACCATTCCGCGGTCTAGAGCTACCGCAAGTTGCGTCCCATGCACAGATTTGCTTAATCAATCAGAGTCCATTCATGCGCTTCAGAGTCCAGACAGAGACAGCAGACCCAACTGACATATTAACTGGCAGCAGTGTCAAGCTGCCATAGTACCTCTGAATACTTCCCCGAATACTGTAGATGAACACTCTCTGATGTAGAACCGTAGCCCTGTCAGAGGCCTAAGATTCGTTCTATCCTGCACAGTTCGGTAGTTGACAGGAGATATAGGTTCACTTGGCCCTACACGTGGTACAATTAAGACAAGGAAACCAACTCCCACTCAACAAAGGCAGGCAGACGTTGTAGCTTATTTAATGACAATGGTACATGAGGTCGGGACTAACCATGTAGTTTCGTCAGGACAGGTCCATTGTTGTCCCCCGAACTCCACGGATTCATAGATATTCAATCTGCAGGAAATGCTGACATTCGTCTAAAAAGACAAATATGTATGATGGCAAGTGACAGCAATGACAAACAACGGAACAGAGAAATAGAGAAGAGAAAAGAGGTAGGGGGAGGGAAAGACATATCTGAGAACATGTCAAACGTGACGCACATTCGGAAGCGCGACAGTTCGAGTAGACTTGAGAGCGTAGAAGTTTTGAATAAATTTATATATACATGACAGCAAGCTTAGTTTTTACTTTGGACTTCGATATGACATTTTTCATAGTCACAAGTCACACACTACTGGGAAGGGACGAACAATCGGCTGGTCTAATCTCTTTTTCCTTTCGTACGGACACTCCTCTCTCAGAAACCACCCAAAAAAAAAAAAAAAAAAAAAAATGATGTGTGGTACATGGTCTGTGCGAGTCTTGCTCGCTGTGTCCCTGAAAAAATTAAGTATACTCCTGCCTAAAACGCTCTTATGCATGGTCCACGCTTCTGATGGTCGTAGGTCCATAACACGATAAACCTTGCTTTTGTCAGCACTTCCCACTTTTCGACACATGTGCGCTGTATGACGATATTCCCAGGTAGGAGGAACTCAAGGGTCGCTTCCCATAGGCAGGTCTACTTTCGATGTTGTGCACACCAACATTCAAATACAGAGCAAATCTGCTGCTTGATAAAGAATGATTTTGTAAGACTCTCAATCATGTCAACTATCTGAAAATCTTTGAAGTTTTCCTAAGCATCTTCAAAGTCTGACGAATGTGACTAACATGACTCTCTCGCTCAGGCTTCTCCCCTATTTGCCCTTCCTTGCCTTTTGCTGCTTTTTGAGCTTCCTTCTCTGCCTTCCTCGCAGCCTTGTCTAGCTTGTGAGGTGGCTTCTTGTCGGCCTCTGGTCTGTGGGCAACTATTTGCAAGTGATTTGATGGAGTCTCTTGCTGTACCCCGTTTCCATTACGATCATGAGCTTCATGCTGTTCCCTCAGAGGAGTATGCACCATCTGCTGGGGTAGTCCATACGTGGACCGTTGTTGAGCACGCGGGTTTTGTGCCTCATTCTGCGACTTTTGCTGAACTCCGTCATATACAGGACCTTGGAAGACTGTAATGCTCCTTGGAGGGGTAGCCTGGGCAACCTGAGGAGTAGCAGCCGCCTCGTGTCTCGGCCTTGCGGAAGCATGGAGCTGCTGTTGCTGAGATGGAATGACGTGATTATTCGGCCTCGACGTACTCTGAAACTGCTGCTGCTGAGAGATAATAGGATTATTCTGTCTTGCGCCCTGGGGCTGCTGATGGTGAGAAGGTACAATCTCATTCCTGGCTTTGGAGGATATTTGAAGCTGCTGTTGCTGGGTTGGAATCATGTCGCTCCTCGGCTTGGAAGAGTTTTGAACCTGCTGGTGCTGCTGAGATGGAATTATATCATTCCTGGCCTTCGTCGAACCCTGGAGCTGCTGCTGCTGAGATGGTAGAACGTCGTTCCTTGGTCTGGGTGTGGCCTGGATCTGTTGCTGCTGGGGGGGAATCGTATCATTCCTTCCCCTGGGCGCAGGGACCTGCTGGGGCTCTCGACCATGCTGAGGTTGGGCAAAACCTGTTGACAGGTACTTAGCTGATTCAGTTAATCTGGACAGCTCAGCCAACTTCGCCATCTCTGCTTGCCTGGACTTCGACATCTTCGAAGTGGGTAAATCATCCGGCAGTTTCGGATCTAAATTAGCGGGATCAGCTTCGCCAGCTCCCCGCTTTTGATAAGAAACATGTCCACCTATGACCCCCGTCTGTTGTCCTGTGCAGAGGAAGTACAGAAAACCCATTAAGACAGGACACAAGTACACCATGTTGGTGATAATCTCTGGATCATTCTTTTCTTACCGGCAGACCAAATCCTTGACTATGTGAATTTCCAAAAAAATCTCCCGCCCGTATCAAAAAATTTCTTCCATGAGGAACAACCTGGACTATCTAAGACTTTCTTCACACTATAACTATAAGATGTTTTGATGTCGTTACAGGTATCAGGTGAAATCAGAGGTGTTTATCGAGAGTTTTCCTTTTCACAAGCTAGTTGCGACCTTTTCCCTGCACCCTGACGTCCTAACGAGGCACAAAAAGCAAAAAGCAATTATAAATTTGCACACCCTCTAATGAGTCCAAAGAAACCCATTTCGCATGTAGTATGGGCGCCTAGTAACTAGTCAACGCAGAAAACAGCCTCTCTCCAACTAACCTTGATTCGCTACGTATGGTACATGAGGAGCTGATCCGCGACCTGCACAATCAACGACGTTGATACATTTCAACTAGAGCAGAAGTTAACTACGTCTACTTATTCTCTTACTCGCAGACTCAAAAAGATATCATTATCTTAACATCCTGGGTAACACGGCGTACTAAAGACACATCTGATATAGAGTGCATCGGAGCCTAGAGAAGAGCTTGAGATAAAGTATTTTACTATATCCAGGCTCGTCAATTATCACTGAGTGGAGATTGTGACGCACCATTCTGTCCAGCACCAACAGGTCCGGGCTCACGAGGCGACTGCTGTGGTTCTACAGGATGGCCATTCGAAGAAAATCCGTGTGAACCTGGTGAGTGTGGGGTATACCCATTGTGATGCGAGCCTGGTGAGATTGGGGGCTGCTGCCCTGGTGATTGTGATGAATGATTGGAGGGATGTCCTGGAGATCGTGGTGGGTAACCCTGTGAAGCTGGGGGATAACTACCATCATAAGACCCTTTAGGTTGATGGCCTAGATTGGAGTTAGAAGGAGAAGCAGCAGGGGAATACCCAGATGAGAAGTTATAAGCACGAGAAGGATATGATGATGACCTCTGATGGGCTCTCCTCTCTGGTGTATCATGTGCTCCATCTTCATCTTGCTGCTGTGACATATCACCAGAGCTGCCTCTTCTAGCCTGCCCATCAACAACTAACGAAGGAGGCTTCGCTGTCGAAGCATTTGGGTCATACCGGGCACACGGCACAAACGCTTCGGGATAAGCTGACTTTGCAGCTGTCACTTTTAATTGCTGCGATATACACGTAACCACAATATATAAGTAATAAATCACCGCAGACCGACAAAAAATGACCTCACGTCTACGATGTTTCCTCCTTGGCCTCGTCCTCGTTGTGAACTACACTGAAATGTGTAATTATCGTGTGCCCTAGAACTGAATCTTCAATCAAGTCACACAACCTAGAAAAGGGAATCCTGTCAGCACCTCAAGTGATTGTTATACCCTTCATTCAACCCAATCTGATGTCATAAGTCAACTGAAAGTTGGACACGACGACGCGTGACTTGAACTACCCAGTAAAGATCTATAATTTTTAGACATAAGCAAAGTATACAAAATGACAGACCGCACGCAACAGCGTACTCGTCTAAGCACAACGTAGATCAAAGAAGTGAACTTACTTTAGAGTCCCATTTCATTGAAACTTTTACATGGCCACTATAGACGTCATCAGGCCGGTTCAAAGAATGCACTGATGTCTCGTCGCCAGATGCTATGACCTTCGATAGAGGTATCCTACAGTTTGTACAACAAGAGACCAAGAGTCAGCCCGTGAAGTACGCAAAAAATCTTCCCAGCATTCATCTCGACCAATCAAACAATCCAAAAGGTGTGGTGCTGCTCTGACTGACACCTTCATTGAACAAACTCCTCTAGCATTAAATACCACATACTTCTTCAAATATTGTCTCTCTATCCTATATTTGAAGGACGGAATCACTGCAACATTGACATTATCACAGTTAAGTCCTCAGCAACAAAAATATTTGACTAACTACCCAGAAAAAATCGCATCCACAAAGTTACTACCAGTGTTGGGAGCATGGTAATGGTTTGAATTGCGGATAAGCTCATTGGCAGGCATAAGAACGTCAGGCTCCAATCAATTAGCACGTGTGGTATCCTCAAATAAGTTTTCCAGGACCAGATACGGCCGGATGCACCTCAGTACAATGGAAAGACTGCTAGACGAAAAAATGATCCCCTAGCCCATGGTTATTATGTGATGTGGGAGACCAACATATAATATCTCAAAAAAGATGCCCCTTGTATGGTAAACATGCCAACAAAAGAGGAAGTTCTGTTTATGGTTAGTTCAGCAAGATCGCATACTTTGACAGTGGAAAGGGATCTCAAGTATAATTCCAAAAACATGTCAGATAGATGCACGTAAAAATGTACAACAGGGAAGTTCCGACCAGTGCACTTTCTAAGATCGAATGTAATTCAAAAAGCACTGGCTTACAGTTTTCTATTAATTCACATTAAGCAAAGGGAAGCTGTAACTTTTGGACAACCCAGACAAGGAAATTGGGAGTAAGTTCTCCAGAAAATAAATGAGGGTTGCGGACGGCAATGATAAGAAATGGCCAGTGTTCAGTGAAGACGAGAGACCAGTTCTTGCCACTCCAGTCCCAAAAATGGCAGTGCTGGGAATACCCTTGCGCATTCGGACCTGTAAAACAAGCTCAAACGCACACCTGTAAAAGACTGTAAAAACGCTCATATGACTTGAATGTGCAAGAGGAAATCTGGATATTTCAGGTGTCCAAAGATGGATGAAAGATGAACAGGATGGGCGTCAGGTGAACAAGATGTCATCTTACTCGACGTCTTCTACGAGAAAAGTGTACTCACAACCAAATCTAGTTCCTCTCACCATCACGTCAAGCAATAAACTACACTGACGGGGTTTGTTTTCCTTATGCCACACTTTCGGATCGTTCGGGCGATACGGTATGAGACACGATCAGATCCATCTTCTGATATGTAAGAAGCTAGTAACATCGGAGTAGTCACTCTAAGTAGTCTAGCCGCCAATGTCTAAGGCCCGAGGATGCAGAGCTTGGAGCTACTGAATTCGGCATCTTCTACTGTTCGAGTCCATTGTCTCGCCCGGAAGATATTCCTCGAAGCTCTTCTAATGCAAATTCACCGAGGCGAGAGCTGACTAGAGGGTTGGCACTTAATGTCCGGCGCTAAGCTTTAATAAGCGTCCAGCCACTCTTCCTCGGGGAGGTAGGTCACAATTACCCTCGTACTTGGGCAGAGTATGCAGACGATTTGGAGGCTTCGCTCTGTGTCTCAAGGTATCTTAAGATTACCAAGAAGGCGTATTGTAGGTACTGCGATCTCAGCCTTCCTGGCACAGTGCACAGGATGCACGACCGAGGTCCAGATCTTGGCCGGACAGGTCTTGCATTTGGTCAGCTTGCCATGGCCAACAAGGTGAAAGAACACGTCAGAATCGTCTGAAGAACGTGGACTTCATAATGACCAAACACTGCGTTTAAAGCAACTGAATGAGCAATACTAGTGACAGCAGGAGATGGCAAAGCATCAACCCATACAAAGAGATCTACTATTTGACGGGAAAGTTGTCTCTCCTCTACTACTGTTACGAACAGGCTGAGTAATAAAATAATTGATCTTCCCAACATACCTACCGTCCGAATAATGGGAGGCAGGAATGGAACTCTTCATACGAACAAAGCAAGGAAACACGAGAAAATGAGAAAAAAAGTGAGAAGAAAATGCCAAGAATTAGAGACCTGCCAAGTGAGAAAGTGCGAAGAAAATGAGAAAAAAAGTGACTCTTTCACTTTCTTTCGAGAAAAAACGACTGCCACTGTCTAAACGATTGCAAGGAGTCTGAAGCCAAAAGGAGACAATCTTTATTCAGAGAGACAGAACCTGATGACATCGGAGTTTAGCTCCAAGATCATTCGCGTAATCAGATGCCCAATACGTCTGCAAAACTCAGACGAGTCTTGCCCTTCTGTCCGTTGATCAGGTCGTTAGTCTGATTAGAAACTTCCTCGCTGAATCTTATAAGGTTCCCAGATATGGCTTGTACGGTGACATCGAATTCTATAAGCAGGTGTGCCTCTTCTCACACAAGTGATTCACTGCACTCAAGAGATCGTCATCTAAATACTCCTGTTGATAGCACAATCAATGGAAATCTGTAGATCTAAGGTTGCCGGGTTATGGCAGTGATTTATCTGGAAAACGGTACATCTTCGTCATTTTTCCTTATTCATCCTTGGGATGATCAGATTCTGCTAGGTGTCCGCATTTCCCAGTGTGCTTTCCTGGATTGGACGCAGCTCGCATTTGCATAGAAATAGCCCCCGGGACTGTGCTGGCCACGCTGGAGCCTTAGCATTTCATCCTCCGAGGGTAACGGTTGATCTTCGATACATGGATAAATGTCCTTCGACGGAAACTAGAAGCTTTTGTTTTAAAGCCAGCTTTTCGAGGACGCCATTGGAGCACGATCAATTTCGAACCATGTTCTTGCAGGCTATTCTGCTGAGATTGTGGTACGAATGTACACGAACGTTCTTTCAAGGAACCTTTCTAAAACTTCATCCGCCCTTTGGGACTTTGAATTCCATGCCTCAGGGTAAACGGCAGGACGGTCTCACTAGCTCAATGCTGCTAACTTTCTTTCAGCTTTTCTCCAAAAATGGGTTTCTAGGGCAACAAGACTACGAAGGCAACGGATTTGACAATTTAGACAACAAGAGAGCCTTATGCCACATGTGATTGATATGAAAAATCAAATAAACTGCAAGGTAGACGGGCCAGGTACTGTCAGCTATTCATGACTTTGGGCTACTTACTTCGCCAGACCGAGAAGTTCATCCAGCCTCGGCTTCTCCGCAAATATTTCTACAAGAATATGCTGGGCTTCCAGCTCGTTATACTCCTCGAACTGAAAGGTGTGGCTTTCGTTCCAAGAAGGACGCGTTTCATGGTCTGAGCGAATCCAACCACAAACACTGACACGTCAGGACGCTTAACACGAGTGCCATTCAGTTCAACACTACAATGTAGAAGGCGTGAGAGGCGGTAGATTCAATGAAACACGAGGAAGAAACGTGAGATAAGAATCAACTGCAGTGTAGCAGGCAGATAGGCAACCAATTATGAAGGTGGTCTTACTTGTGACAGTGTTTGTGGTGAACTGATGACTGCCACACACGACAGCTGCATACGCGTCGTCTGTAGCTGCATCACAGAAGGACGTTACCATTCACCTGTCAGCCCTCTGCCCTAAATACCTAAACACCCCACCATACTGGAAATCAAATCCTGTGTAAGCGCCTGTGTACGCGCCTGCCCACAACCACTGGATCTACACTCGACTTCTCATCCACTTTCCGCTCCGTTGTTTCACAGTGTCCAACTGAAGATCCACGGCATCGCGCATTTTTAAGGCCTCCGTTCTGGCAGTGTAATGCATCTCTATATATCCATCTTCGTGTATCCGAACAATGCAGGTGCAGTGGGGTAGAGTAGAGAATTTACATAATGCGTAAGAACAACTAGAGAAATTGTCAGCGACCTTAGCGATTGACCATCAAGCCCGAAGTAATCTACCGACCTGCCCATTTCACTTACCACTATCGGATCCACCATCTGTAGCATTAAGCAGATTCGCAGAGACTACGGTCACATGCAGCAAGCCCCCTGGGGCCATGGCCGCTGTCCTTCTGCACAAATCGATGCTACTCCAGTCTGCTTATTGCTCTGCTTCTACCTTTTGGTGCACCGAGTTTGCTCTGCCTCGTGGTGCACCGAGCTCACCCTCGCTAACTTGCACCGCGCATTCCAATCAAACAGCCTCGGTGACGATGCTGCTGCTGCTGATGAAGATGATGGTGGTGGTGGTGGTGGTGATGTTAATGTTGGTGCTGTTGATGATGATGGTTTTGATGTTGCTGTTGTTAGCCCTTCTCCTGCTTCTGCTTCTGGGTGCAACGAGCTCTTGCTCCCCTGCTTGCACCAGGTATTCCAATCCAGCAGCAGGTTTGCTGCTTCCACCGCTTGGTACCCCGAGCGTGCTCTTCCTCGCTTGTACCACGCAAAACAATCTACTACCGAACTCGCCATTGACCCCCTTCTCCCTCTCTTCATGCTGTATACACCGTGGGCCCAATCCTCACCGAGGCCTTCCCGCAATCGTGCAGCAAAGTGTCCACCCGCACCGCAACAAAACCAGTGCATAGCGTTGACGATCCAGAGCAAGAGTATGTATGAATCACCCATTCCGAAGATTAAATCTAAAAAATATATATTATGCGCTCACTAAACACCTGACCGGGCCTCGCGGCCAATCAACCAGGGTTAAGCGCATAGCACAGTCCACGCAGTTCGTCAATCTGTCGTGTTCTCCTTTATGGACGCGCCACACTCTCGGCTTCAGATATGTCGTCGCGAGGTTACCCCATTCGCACATTCTTATTTTCGTCACCCTCGCCTTAATCTCCACGCTCTGATCTGCAACGTTTAGGTGCGCCTGGCCTATTTTCAGCACTCACGACTACCGAACGAATCGTTTGCGCGAAGCGAAGCGCAGGAATGGAGGATCGAGTCACATGAACGCTCTTCCTCCACTGTTCCGTTGCTCCCCCTCCGCTCCCCTCCCCGCGGCCAGCCAAGCCCAGCCAGCCTTGCATGAGACCTACCTTGTGGCCTGATCACATGGCTCGATGTAACTCCATGGTCTCCCTTTTCCGCCTCACATCCGCCTCTCCGTTGCTACGGTCCAAGATCGCCAACCGACCATCCACGGCCACTTCCTGGCCATGCCTTGCCTTGCCTTTCCTTTCCCAGCCGGTTTGGACATCGAGCTTCCCATGCTGACTCCCTCCAGGGGATTTCCGTTGAATTCTGTCCCGCATCTCGTCGACATTCATTTCTTCTCCGTCTTCTCGGTCCTTCCAGCGCTTCGCTTCGTTGGTCAATCCCCAGCTCGCGTCCTGAGTCCTGAGTCCTGAATCCGCTCTTCTGTGACGTTCTGTCCTTCCTTCTCCCGCATCTACAGCGCCTCCTTTTCTTTCCACATCGAGGCTCGACCTGACCCGACCTGACCGGACTGTGCGTCGCCTGGCCTCGGGTTAAGACAGATCCTCGATCGGGATTTTTGCTCTGTAGGGACCTTGGGGGCCTTGGGGCGTGGAATACCGTTTATGACTCAGGAAATTCCAGACTTGGGTCGTCGGGTCTCTCGAGTCTGGGCCTCTGTGTCGAACTGCGTTCTCCCTGACTACGTAAAACGTTGTTTCAATATCCGGTTCAACATCTTCGGCTTCACTCAAGCGTTTACTTTCGGGCATACGAACTCAACAGTCCAGTCTCTACTGTGCTCCGCTGTCTCGTGTTGTGCTACTGAAAGATGTGTATATACGATACGATCGTCTGATAAAAGGATGGAAATTCAACCATCTGATCTGCATTATGAGCAGAGCCTCGAGCTGTCGCCGCTGCTGTGCTGCGCTGGTGGCCCCTGCAGGCCTTTCGCCTTTTTCCTCCCATTCCCTCCCCTGACTTCCCTCCCCTTCCATTTCCCTCTTGACCGTTGCCCTGCCCTGCCCTGCCCTGCCTTGAGGAATGGGCGTTAGAGAGCGCATTAATTGCAGGTCACAGAACAGTGGTCATTCGACAAGCAGGCATATTTGAGTTGGTGCATGTGTGTGTCTGCCACGGCAGCATCTTCCTGCTTACTGGAACCATGCAATCACTTTGCTGACTGGCAGGGAGATTCTGGAGAAAGCATTTTCTTTGTTGCTTCTTTTGCTATAATTGGACGTCCGGAGTCCTGAATTGAAATCGATGTTCTGTTTTGGTTTCATCACGCCAATAGAAAGCGATTCTGGTAGGTCCCGATAATCCGGATTCAAAGTTCACTCTCGGTCCACTTCGAATGATATCAACCTAGAAATTTGAGCCTCAAGGTTAGGATTGTACCCTTGCTTGAAGAATTTTTCCGAATATGTTTTAGTTGTGTTCGAAATCCCTCCCTCGAGCACTTATAATTAACGCTCGATGTTGAAGTTCATAGTGCATGGAGCTAGGATTCTTTTTGCTGTCTTTGCATAATGCTCATCTTCTTAGTCGACTATGGAAGTGGCTTTTATATACAAACGATCCTGCGAGAAGCTCCTCAAATAAGGGTAAAATATTGAAATTCAATTATGTACATTTTTCCTACTTCCATGACATACCAGAAGTGATTCTCTATCGCCATTCTAACCAGTGTGCAAAAGCTTGGGGAAAACGCAACAAGTACGGGAACAATTATTGCAATAGTCTAGAAGTACATGGTGATGTCGAGAAAAGGTCATGTGACCGTGACAGAAAGTCTCGTAGTTTATGTTACACAGAAAATCCAGTACGTAGATTACGGTAGGGAAAACATGTATGCAGAAGATTTTGGATTCAGTGTGTTGCAGTTGACAGTTGTAGTTGGCGGAAGATACTGTAAGTACTGTATCATGAACATATTTGGCTATCATATTTTGCATGTTACTAGGATTCTGTTGTCTTGTGTCAAAGACAAGAGCTATCTTTCTATCCCTTCTAGTTTCTTCCTGTAGCCTCTAAATTTCTACCACATAGTAGTATCTTTGGTTTCGTAAGGGACATTTCTCAACCCCTATACTCAGTTCGAGAACGATCTCACCTTCAGGCCAGCCTTGCTTATATCAGAGACACTACTGAACCCACTCCGGCCCAAAAGTAGTTTCTCCTCCATCAATTCCAGTTGAGACACTCCCATCTATCACTAAAGGAAGGGGAGCGGGGGCCGCGGGCCGCTAGGTGCAAAACCTAGGCGCACTTTGCTGTGCCTTGGACCGAGACGAGCAGATTATCTTGTCTTTGATTATCTTGAGCACCGCCTGCTGAGATAATGTAAAAAACAGAAACAAATGGATGATTGAATGGATGAAGGAATAAAAGTAGTGGGTTGGCTTGTCAATTGCAGCACCGGCAAATGGAAATTTTAGAGGCCCTCGGTTCCTATTTGAATCAATGATTATGTGGAGAACATGTACGTAAATAAGTTTCGTAGATTTATTCCATCAACTTAGCAAAGACTTCAGCACTGGCTTCACCCACGTCAGAATATTGGCCACCATGCATCCCATATCAGTACCACAAGTCGTTCAGACATTAACTGCAATTTGAAGGCCTGTGTTTTAATATAAAATAAAATTTAGAGATAAGGTAGTACGTGTAGAATAAGGCAGCTGTAGAAGGTGATGTTGTGAAATGGAAAGAGAGCTGGCCTTGACGATTTCAAAACAGAGACAAAAGTCGAATAAGTTGAGACTGTGGTCCGATGACACGAGAGACGCGAAGACGAGGCACTTATGCAAGTGGGATCTCTTTCACGCACCGGCTTTTATGGTTCAATCATCTGATACAACATGTACTGTACGTTCACTCTTTCCACCATAAGACCTAAAGGTTGGAGTCCTGTCCAAGTGTGAAGGTTTATACTTTGTATTGGTTTGTACTTGAATCATTAGTTCGCGTGTATGGTACTCGCCAGATATTTAAGAGTTCCGGCACCCTCTGCCACGAAAGAGACACCGACATCCAATTAAGTGATCATGTACTGGAGCAGTAAAAACCAGTAGCATGAAATCAGATGTAGTTTCGGTACACTAGAGCTCTCCACCCTTTGGTGAGATGATCAGGTCAGATACACATGGACACACACGTCAGGACAGTGTTGTGCAGTGACACCATCCATCGAGAAAATTTTCTTCGTAGTCGGATGAAGATTCCATTGCCCAGCAGTCAAGGGCAAAAAGTTTTTCGTTGCCTGTACGAATGGTTTTGTAATATGCCACAGAAATGCTTCAACCCGGAGGTGTGACTTTGCGGCGTAAAGTCTGGATTCCCGGCGACACAAAGCAACGCCAAACTTTTCCAGTGCGCCGTGCGTGATGTGTGAGTCTGTGCTATGTGCCAATCACACCCCGTGGAGAATCCAACCGAATCAAATTTGCACTTGGAGTCTTGGACTCGCTTGCACCGAACCCAGCCAACCTGCAAGCAAGCCAAGTTGAAGAATAGAAAGGAGGATCTGCTGGGATTCCACCTGGGCTCCCCTGATATCTGTCTGACTTTAAATCACAGGACTGTAGTACCGGTAGCAAAAGAGTAAGTTTCCTTCATGTAAAGTTGTGATGGACGTTCAGGACGCTCTCGCGGAGATCAATGGGACATCTCAGCAGAACAGATTTTGACTATTTTAACTTTCAAACAGACCAACTGTTGTACAGTGTAGACCGTCTCAGATTTGGGGAAGGAGCCTTTAGTGGGTAGAAACATTCGGGCGTTGGTTACGAATTGCCTGTGGATGGAGATTTGGGAAGTCTCTGCTGCCTGATCTACAGGCGACGGAACAATGTCAACGATCCCAGGTTTCAAATGAAGTCATACTGTACTCTTTTGGAGAGAGAATCTGGAGCCAGAGAGTTACACATGATACAAAAGAAAGAAGAACCACAAGGACAAGCAGACACAGTTCGAGGACAATCACGTTACTTGAGGACGTTAGTTACGCAGCTTCAGGAGCAGAAGCTGATCATTGATGTGTGTATTACTGTAATCTGACTCGGAAAAAACCATGGGAGAACAACTTTGATATTAGTTCTCAGGATTTCTAATGCTTTGCTATTAGTTCACAATTTTCTTCATTCTGGGGAATTCGCAACCCACCATCAGGTTGTTGACACAGTCGTGCTAGGGATACAGTATTAATGACTTCACCTTGAGGTCACAGGCGATGCTGGAAACTACATCAGCCTCCCTTTCGATTCAGGTCAGACGCGGTACTCTCTGCAGAAATAGAATTACAGAACCTTGGGAGGCCCGGATCATAGACATGGCCAAATTATCTTTGCTTTTAGTTGTCTCACAGATATATCCTTTGAAACTCTCGAAATCCTATACGTGCCAACCAAGATTAAACAGTTTTGTTTCATAAGGACTCCTGCGGCACGGGAGTGGGCCAGGGTTTAGAGGTCACTACATACGAGGGCCCATATCTTTGCCATGTCTCGAAAACTTTACCTGCCGTAAAATGTGGATGACGGTCCATAAGAACAATCGAAATACAAAACTTTGGATACTTGGTTTGCAGTTAGGCGAAGATCACCTGATATCAATCAACATCAACTTGCCTCGTACGGCTACGACTTAACCGTCCAACTTCCATAAACGGCTACTTAGATACTCAGTACACATAATACCATCAAACACACCCGAAGAAGATTCCGAATTCATTATTTCCTGGTTCAAGACTGGATTGTAGCAGAAGTAGGTCAATTCTCTGTCTATAGATAATTTTTAACTAAGCTTTGAAAAGGTCATGGCAACCCCATCTTTTGGGTCCTTCAAAAGACATGCCTTCTCTCTGTTTCTCGATAGAGTGAATTCTTCTGCACTTGCAAATACTCAAAGCTGGAGGTCACCAACGATTGATTCAATTTTCCCAGCGAGCTGAGTTGACAAATTTTACTCAAAGATGTAAATATTAAAATCCACAATATAATCACAGGAGTTGAATGAGTTCTATGGACATGAGTGACAACCGCTGCAGCTGTGTGCATATGGCTATCTAGACACGAGGGAAACTGAAGCTCATCAAGTATAGTAGGATATCAAGTGCCGTGTCCACTCATAGGTGCTTACCGACATATGTTTACCATCCAATGCAGTAACATGTTACTGTACTTTTGTGGGTCACGTCTACATGGACAGCTACGTTCGAAGCCTTGATATAGAAAACATCACTCTGTTCAAATCCTTCTTTCCACTTACCAAACTTGGCCCGTCCAACTGATTAAAGAAAGGGAGATATTAGGAAAAAAGACAGGGCTGTGGAGGAAAACCTAGATCGATGCTGCGGCTACCCGTATCACTCATTTCATGCGGAGGCCAATCACAACATTCTCCCTCTCAGTATAGCCTCGGCCTTCCTCACTTCTTTCACAGCTCCAATAACGAACACCTATGTGGAATGGACATAAGAAAGGCAAGTAAGGAAACACGATTAAGCGCGAACAACATTACACAGTTCCCAGTCTGAAGCTCTTCGCATTCCTACTTATCCTCATAAAGTTAGACCTAAATTGCCAGCGTACAGAGCAAAAAGGGTTGGCAAAAATAACTACCTTGTCAGGGGGACCTTTCGCTCCACCGACAAAAATGTCAGCCCTGCGTGTCGAAGGGACATATGATCGTAAGTGGTATCATGGATGGCGACGTGTACTTCTACTTATTGTTCAAAACCTATACTGCAGTAGGAGCGATAACATGCTACGAGTTCATATAAAAAGAACTTGAAAGCGCTTCCTCAACCCTAAGACAAAATGAAGCGGGAGACGAAAACTGGGAAACAGTTACGAAAGCCCAAGATCGAGCCCATTTCTAAAGCCATCTGGTTTCGGGTTTGAGGGACGATCCACGTTGTCTCCTTGCAAACAGCTGAAACGTAAATTTTAATCAGTGTTCAAAAGTCTCTGCGCCATCCAAAGAGTAAACTTACCTGCAAGACTGTTTGATAGAAAGGATTGAGGATCCTTTCTTGCCGATGATACGACCCATCTTTCCGGGTATTACATCGACCACCGCCAAAACTTCCTCCTCAGGAGATCTCCCTTCGCCTTCTCTAAGAAAGTCTGAAGAAACATCAAAGTGGTTTATTCTCTACTGATGCTCCCGTACTTCTCTTGGTTCACGTCAATCAGAAAACTTTCGGCACATATCGTTAGAAAGAATCGTGTGAGAAACAAATCTGTAACAATCCATAACCTCAAAGGTTCCAACTAAGCATCAAACTCAACTCTTAACAAGCTTACCTGACAGAGGAGGAGGTGAAGGCCAGCCTACGAAACCATCACCAGTAGCACAAAAGCACCTGCAGTACAAAGCTCCCCTAACACTGAGCTGCCACATTGAATACTTTTGCAACTGTGTTATCATCTTGTGGTGGATGCAAAGAAGAAAGCGAACGTCGTCAGCTGCAACACGCGTCATCATTTCAGTCCAGGGTCTGTGGGTCCAGAATTGCGGATCCTGGTCAGAATTATGAACCGCAAGTTAGATTCCAAACTTTATGTTCGCACTTCCGCCAAAAGGTAACCATTTCTTGCCCTACCATAAATTTTTCAAAGATACGTCAAATTTATGGCACTCCGGCAATGACTGTGAAGGTAATCGACTCCTAAACCCGTGAGTTGAAGGAAGGCTTATCATGACTTCCACACATTCTTCGATCCAGACTATATATCACACTCAGATGTGAAGCCTGCTAATGTGCAACTTACACTTGATACAACCAACATTGTTGAAGTTTTCTCAAAATTGAGGAGAAAATGCTACGTAACTGACTCGTTTCCAAGAGTCTAGCGGTACAACGTAAAACCTGTGGAGCTTCTACCGGAACAGCATAAAGAATGTATGGTTGTAATTCTGAATACAGAATTCTTCGATATTTCAATGACTTCACCGTGCAAGTGACCAAACTGGTGGCTGAAAAAGAAAGCAACAAAAACGAAAGAATAGCACACACGGTCCGAACCTTTTTCAAAAGGCTTCGAACTTCTTCTTTCTCGTCATACACCACACCTGCACGTGATCAAGCATTCAACCTCTTAAATACTAGGTTTGCATCATAGTAAACAGGTAACTCAAAGTTATTTGTGGCAAACAGATTTTCACATTACGATATTCAAGGGCTACCACCACCCTAAATCAGATCTCGGAACTCGCAAAACGAAAAACGCAACATTGCAGGGCTTAAGTCCACGGATCAACTCAAACAACTTAAAACTGCTCGTAAATATGCAATGGAATTTTGAAGGCTCGGAAAAGTGATTTATAGTGTGAAAGAAACAGCACCACAATAACGTTCGTCGGAAAGTAGATCCACGAATGAGATGTAATCATCGGGCACCCACTTCTTCCCCTGCTGCTCTTCAAGAAGGGTGTATGCAATCTGAGAACATAGCAGGAATGAAGATGTCCACTTGTTAAAATGAAACAGTGACGGAAGTGCTACACTTGTATCAGCGCCACATACCTTCCGTACTTTCCCACCTGGGTGTGCGAAAGACAGTTTTAACTGCACTGCCGTTCAACTATCTAACTACCCATACGAAGTACACGCGTCAGATACAAATCTGGTTACCACTTGTCCAAAAAAGTATAAGTAACGGTGGGGAAAAAATTGCCTGAGTGTCAAAGACATTGTGCAGCTTGATGTCGTACTGGAAAAACAATGCCTGTAAAGTCAAGACCAATGACCACGGTCAATTAAAGTGAACACATATTGGTCTTCACTACAGGATGAATGCGACAGGCGCTTTCCTTATTGAGGTAACACTTCTGACCACTGTTCGGGAGATTACTGCAGAGAAGGCCTAAGGTTTTTTCGACACTCCCAAGTAGTTCGAGAGACTCAAAAACAATGTACGCACTAATATCTGCCTGTCATAGCCTGAAGACCATGGGCGTTGCTAATTTAGAGACTGTTTTTAAGAGTTTCTAAAATTAGAAAGTGAAGCAAATTGTAAAACCAGAAAGTTGAAGGAGACACATACCTCACTGTCGCGTTTGCAATCATGCACCACTTTTGTGATGTGTATGGACTCAAGAGCAGGCTTGCAAGCTTGCATCAGCTCGTAGCCGCCCTCAACAGCATCCACAAGGTATACCGCATCTTCGAAAGCCAGCTGGAAACAATCACAACGTATGCACGCTTGTATTTAGAGCAGAAGTGTTGAGGTTTTCCACATCAAAGTACTGACGTAAGAAAAAAGACATGATTGGAAGGTATTTGTGAAACCCTTTATTACCAGAAACAGCGGAAAACATTGAAAGCCAACGTCTTGCGCTTTAATAGATGGTTAATAAGGACGAGCACGGTAATAAAACTGGAAATCCATTAATTTTTTGTACAAAGTGAAGGAACGAGAAAAGAGTCCTGGAAAACAAACTCATTAAGTGAACGTCGTGAAAGAACCCTTTTCAATGATGTTGTTACCCACATCGATCCCGAGAGAAAATACCTGCATGATGCAGAGGCGGCCATACCGGGCTAAATTGACACCCTCACAATCGAATCCGACAATCAGTGGGTTTTTTCCATCAGGATGAAGGAAAGCTGGTGGTAGCTGTGATGCTTTGGTAACAATTGTCACAGGAACTGGTGCTAGCCACTTTTCTACTTCCAACGAGTTACTGCGACTCCTGCACCCTGCAAAAGCAATAGAACGTTTGTAAGCACCAACCATCTACAGAAGAGAAGTCACTTAAATAGAAGAATCACATGTGACGTGCAAACAAAAAAACTGCAAGCAAACGCTACCTTCCACAATGGAGGACGTCTTTGGTCCTGATTAAAACAGCAAAACTAACCAAGAATGATGAATATGATGACGGATGGGGAGACGCTTTTCCTATATATGAATGCTAAACAAGGGGAAGAAAAATCTGACCCAAGCAGCATCGAGCATGAAGGCCAAAGTTCCTACAACAAGGAGCAGCTTAAAGCAAGAGTAGCTCAGAGCATATACAATCTTGACAGAGCAGTAAGGCCACAGTGGGAGAATAGACGTTCAAATGTGTGTTGCAGCCAACTTATGATTCAACTTGGTAAGGAGGCACAATCAAAGGTCCACTTGTGAGGCATATGGAATAACTGAGAGTCACTGTGTCGAGCAGCAAACCAATAGAAATAAAGATAGCGGAATAAACACACTGATGTACGTATGCGTTCTCCTCCAGAGTCCAAGACGTTGTGAAAGTAGCTCAGAAAGCAAAACCAGCATCGACATTGCACAAAGCATGACGCAGACACTGAAAACAGCTAGGCATTGTCCCGAACGTAAGAACAGCAAGCTAGATACTTAAACCTGCGCAAAAATTGCACAGAACGTAAGAACGGAAATCTTAGCACTCTCTTGTGTGAGCCAGAAGTTCAAGCAGTATGATGATGTACACGGAGAACATTGAATACAGAAGTCGCTACAACGACAGCCACTAATTAGCGCCAGAACAGCCCAGGTACTGGTTACGAGTTCTGTGTACTGCGCTGATAAGAGCATTTTCGAACAGAGAGTGAAGTGTAGCAATGGATCCCGAACAGCATGGAGCCGAAATCGTTCCACAACAGTGGAACGATTTCGGCTCCATGCTGCCGGGAAAGGAGCGTCTCCGAGGACATTCTTTCACGTCCTAGTTTCTGACAGCAATCTTCATGGTGGCTAGGCGACAACGGTCATGTTGTATGTACATTTATAAAACTTTATACCGCAGCAGAACCTATCACACTTAAATCACAGCCAATTATAAACACCCTCAAAGGAGATCAAGGTACCAAAAAATCACTCATACAAGTCACAAGAAACGGTACCTTCTCTATGAGTCTTAAAAAAAGATCAGGAGATATGTAACGGATGTGTAATGGCCCAACATTACATAATTTTCATATGGAGCACAGATCCACATAAAGCAGAATACACAGAGCAAGACTCAGAAACTCAACCACCTGAACCCCAAGAGGTCCTCCGACGCGAGTTAAAATACTGCAAGTGCTCTTCGGAGACTGCTTCGGTGGGGTCCCGTAGTATATGCCAAAATGACCAAAATGACATCTTGATACTAGATAACTATTTCTTGCTTTTGTGATGACAGTTTAGGAGACTTACAAACCGGGAAAAAACATACAAGTAAATCTCACTGTCAACATTATTCATCTTTTCTTCACCAAGATTGCACTTTGGAACAACAACAGGGCAGTTTAAAGATGACACTCGGTGGATCAGTCATGGGCATGCGAACCATCGGCGATTGGGTAAAAAAAACCAGGGTGCTTGACCACCATACATCCTGCAACTAAGAGGACCCACAAAACCAGGTGGAAATGAAAGTAGGAGACTGTTCAGATACCGACATCAGGGTTCCAAATGCAGTAAGCATAATCATCTTGAGACGATTTAAAGCTCACGGATTGAACAGCTCAGATGCGTACTACGTTAGGCTATAAACTTGAGAAATAACAATATTTTCACTTTCACATTCGACTCTCATCTGATCAAGCCCCCGACACTCTCAAAGATGAGTTAAAAGCTTGATGCAAGCCGCATACGTAAGCACTAGAAGCACTTGCGGCAAAGAATATGAGCGCCATCTTGTGCAGCATAAAGTCGACGATGTATGTAATCCGATTGGAAGTACAGAGATGGGTTCGGGTACTGGCTCCAACGTGGCGGATTTACAAAACGCTGTGATAACCGCTGACAGACTGAATTTGTAGATTAACCCAACCTACGTGGCGGATTGACTTCAAAACTGTCAAGCACGGTGTGCATTTTCGATGACCACTTTTACATGATTCAAAATCCAAGAAACCCCTGAAATGCAAATATGAGATTTGAATCCAAACATCCCGCGACTCTCCTTACGAACGGTAGTCAGGAAAGTAATATTCACGATCTTGCAATGCCGTGGCGACCTGTATCGTCGTAAGCCTCCCCTCGCAAGAACTTGTTACACTTGGTCTGAAGAAGACGTCTTAATTATAAGGTTCGATGCCTCCTCTCGAACGACAGTACACAGGACTAATAATGCAACTTCGGCGCTGAGCCACAGCAAGATTTAGGAAGATGCCCTGCTCTTCATGTCAAATAGTGCTCATGACGGATCGACTTGTGAGTTCCATGCTGCTAACTCCTTAAAGTTAAGTAGGCGCCCAAAATCCACAAATGAGCGATCTCCTAACCTCAGTGAAGCCCAATTACTAGCTCCTCGTGTTCGCCACGGCCAACCTACACCCGGCAAGCATACAGGGTGCTACCAAGCTCATCCACGGAAAGACAAATTCCTCAAAACCATAAAGCAAGTCCAAATTACCAGCAGCTTCCGCAATCTATCTCACGATCCCAAATTCATCGGAACCTGATTTGACGTTATAATCATCAAAGCCTTCGGATCCACGACGAGCGCTGCAGCGAACACACTGACAGAAAGAACGAACAAACATCCATGCAAACAGACATTCGATAACAGTTGAGGCCGGAATCGAGAAACGAACCAGGAACGAGGGGCACGGTAGGAGCAGCGAGGGCCGGGTCGGACGAATACTGGGACCAGGGCGACAAGCAGGCGGACAAGGAGTCCGCCATCGCTGTGGAGAAGCTCATTCATTCATGCTGCAAAGCAAGTGCAAAGCACTTTCTTCGGTCCGTCTTGAAGTATTCTACCTCCTCCTCCTCTACCTCTTTCTCCTCTGCTTCTCCTACTCCCTTTCCCTTCTTTCGTGCCCTCCTTCCGTCGGCCTCCTCCTCCTCCCTTCCTCGGCCTCTCGTAGCTGTAACCAAAATCTCACTCACACCTCATTCGCCTCAATCTCTCGGCGTCAATGTGCGATTCCTCTTCTTATTTTAGAACCTGCTACAGTTTAGCAAGGGGCCGGCCTCGGCCTTCCCTCCCCCTCCATATGCTGTCACTTGACCCACGCTTGCACGAAACCAAACACCCTCGGGCCTTGATCCGACGGTTCTCGCCCGCTGCCAACATGCACTGCACCGATGTCGTCTTTTGCTCCTTTTTATCGGCTGGCCATTTTCTTACTTCCCCCGGCCTAACAGTTTGCCATCTCCGATCTCGTCTTCGCGTTCGCGTTCTCCTGCACCTCCTCGACTGCTCCGTGAGCTTTTCCTTTACTTTAATCAGTCCAGTCGTGTGAAGTGTGATTCGGAAGGTTCTGCCGGGTTTTGGAGCTAGTCGTTCATCTGAATGCTGGCTTGTCCATCCCCGAAAGCACACGGTTTGCTCCTTGCATTACATGGGTGGAAGGGCATGTGAGAATTATACTTTGTCCCGACGTGAGTCAATGTGAGAATTCCTTCTATCTGTATTCTAATATGTCACCAACAATGATTGGATTTGCCTTGAAATTGAAGGTATGTCTGCTCTCTCACGGCCTCGTGTGGGTGTGTGTTTCATAGAGCGATACAGCCCGAAGGCTAGGACGCCAGAAACCAGAAGTGAACAAAGTTTAACTTAGTGTAAAGGGTAAAAATAATGAGAGAGAAGAAAGGAAAGGAAAACACTAGAGGGTCAGTTTTGAGGGTAATAAAATTAAAGGCAAACAGCACCACAAGCTGTGTGGTTGAGTAAAATTGAAATCAACTTGTTCTAGACAAATTATTTCCTGTTGGTAAACGCCTACGGGATCAAAAAATTCCTTCACTTTGATGCAAAGTTTGGGGATAGTAATTGTTTGGTAGAGAAGGGCGTCACTCTGAAAATCTTAAAGTCATAAAAGGAAAGATCACCTATGTGAGAATCACCTACGTATGGCATCTTGTTTCTTCTTCCAAATGACAAATTTTACATATTTGAGACTCATCAATGTTAACATGTTTGAAGTAGTAGCCGATAGGCAGCAGATCAGCACCGGAGTTGAGTGAGAAGGAGAAACTAGGGTGATCTAAAAACTGTATTGTTTTTAAGTTATCCAATGTAGGGGCATGGGTCAAATTTGTTTTAAGTTAATTCACCTTTGGAGGAGTTAAATCAAATGTAATTCTCAATCTCACTAATATAGAGAACATTATATCAACTATAATGTTGTCTAATACTCGTATGATGTTGTTGGAAGTAGCGTGGTTTTCTTGGCCATGAATCAATTGTGTCATGTTCTTGGAAGTATTTTACGTCCAGTAATCCTCTAATGAGAGTGTGATATTGAGAAAAAGTTTTAATATTTTTTTGGAAGTTGTGAGAGATTGAATGGATAAGAATCGGCTTGATTTGTTGGAAAATTCATTTATTGTGGTAACGGATGATTGATTGTATTTTTTTCTCGCGCATGACCTATGTCGGTGACCGGTCATCTAGGTGTGCATTTCATGTCAACGTCATGAGGGATTTCTATGTTCTCCTCATTATTCAAGGTGTTGTTTGAGCCGAGGGCATATTGGACTCCTCCCTTCAATACGATTCGTAAGAAGAGGGCATACGCGTGATTGCTACCATATACTCTTCATTTTTCTATTCACTATGAATGAATAATTTAGGTCTTCACTAATCCTCTCCGAAATTAGAGATTTCGGAGAGGATTTCCGAAATCTCTAATTTCCTTATTAGAGATTTCGTAACATTATTATTTCGTTTTTAAATCTATGGTTGGAATAATTTATTCTTGTGCTATAAGAATATTATGTGAGGAAATAACTATAACTTTATTTAAGTTAATAGTCAAAGATATAAGTAGAGGTATCCTCCATAAATTTTGTAATCTAGATGAAATTGTCTCATTTAACTGTATAGGTTAAGCCAAAGAGTTTAAAAAATTGATTGAGGGTTTACGATGTCAAATTTACTAATTTTTGCAACATAATAATATTTTTCACATGTGTATATATAATTAATGATTCATGCACATGATGATCTATAGATGTAACCAACAAATGACAAAAGATTTATAGGAAATCTTGTATAAGTATATGGAAAATTAAAAGTATATATGCTTCCCCGTGTAGCACATTTAAAGCAGTAATGCAAAAATGATAATTTTTGTTGCAAGTCAATGCATTATGTAAAAAAAGCTTGGAATGAATGATACCATGTTGGAACCATATGGAACTATTCTAAAGCTTGAAATCTATCACAAATATGTAAAGTTGAAAGATATAAATAGCTTTTTTTAACAAGTGGATTTTTCTAAAGTCATCATGAGAAAAAAATTTAATGTGTTCATAATGTGAAATGCTATACATGATAATTTCATGATAGTTTTGGATTAAATTTAATATCAAGAAGTAAATACTATTATGAATATGAAGAATTTTGTGAAAATGTAATTTTACATGCATTTGTTATTTTTTTAGGAGAGAAAAATTACATATGTTATGTTTTTTAAAAATAAATCTATAAATAAACATCTTTCCACATAGATCTTTTGGAAATCAAGACCAAGTAGTGAATCCTTGCCCAACAAAAGAAGTTGTGCACTAGAATCCAACAATAATTGTAGAGGTCAATAAATCTTTCTTGAAGGTCCCACCAAAGAGTAAACATCACTCATATTATCTAACATCACCGTACTTGATGACACCATGATACACTCGTATAACGGTCTCGCTAATAACTCCATCATTTGGGCAATGGCAGCTTGCCAAATTCCACTAGTAGCTATTTTGATCCCATGATCAACACTACTAGTGTTATTAGTATCCAATACATCATCTTAACTTTCGCAAAGTATGGCTGCCAATCGTAATACATGAGATGATGATACCCCAAACACCACTAAATTGTCGGTTGAGAAAACAGAAGAATGAACAAGAGTCTTTGCATCCTCCAACATTGCTGTAGATACTACTTTAGACGATGTTGATGGCTTGATCCTACTTGCTCCATCTCCAAATACATAACAATATTTTCCATCCTCAGCTCTCCAAAAGATCATCTAGGAGCCATGGATGAGGTATTTAATGCCTCAAAGAGTATGAACGATTGAGAAAACCTAACTTGTTGGCCAATCTCCCCTCTTTGTGGATCCAACTCCACTAACGTTGTCGTGTTATGAAGCAATACTATGAAAAGATGATGACATATGTCATCTTTAAATCCGTTATTATGTCATGATGACTGACGGCTCATTGTAAGGCTCCAATGAGCCCACGGTTGGATCGACTTTGTAGGGTGAGTATATTGATAATGCTACAAGATAAATTATCTTGGATCTTATTAAATATAAAGTGTGGTTAGGATGCAAATGAGAAGTGAGAGATCTAGAACATCACTTTGCTAACTAAGGAGCTTATATGATCAAAAGGGAGCCAAAATGGTATATGGATAGAGTACAACATGATACTTCATATGTACTTATGCCCAATTTATTTGTGATCAATATCTAGTATCTTTATTGCAATCATTTTTGGACGTGATTAGTACATCATTTTGAAGATAACTTTATGCAACAAGTGATGAACTCTCGAGATCCGATTATTCTTCTAATTGTTTCATACAACGCGATTTGGGATCTGAAAGTATACATTTTGATTTACTTTGAACGATATGTATCTGAACTTACTAGTATTAGTGGTTTTCAACATGTAATTCCAATCCATCATCATTATTTACCGAAAGTAAGCCATAAGGAGTTGATTGTACGTAATTTTGGGGGGGTTTTAATCTCAAGTTATAAATCCCTTATTCTGTTTATAATTCCGTTTATACTTAGCCAGTTTTGAGTTGTTATTTTGACTCTTTATAAATTGCAGCTAATATTGTTTATATGATGATGAAGTAATGTGTTTAGATTAGTTATAAAGCTCTAAGTTAATATGGAGCTAATTTGGTCACACTAAAGGTCAAAAAAATTACTCTTCATTTTCATTGGTAGTGGAGTTTGGACCAATGGGGGCACTTAGGTGAAGTCTTTTGAGGTTTTGAGGAGTTTTGGAAGCTTTTTGAAGGATCATTTGAAGATTTGGGAAAAGAGTTGGAAAACTGATGATGAGTGTTACAAGGCATGCTCAAGAATAGGTGCAATTGAATGCATTGTCACTCTATTGTGGTGATTTAAAGTTGGAGAGTGAAATTCGGACGTTGGAGTGTGTTTGGTTCTTCTAGAGCCATGTGCTCCTACATTTTTAAAGAAAAATAATTTTCATGTGACAACGCTACTCTAGACTCAATAGTCTGTGTTGTAGTACAAGTTACAATAACTACACATGGTTGTGACATTGCATATATGAATTGTACAACATCTTTTTCATATGAAGTAGAGACAACAACTCCAAAATCTCACCTTTGTTGGGCTATAGCCATACTTGCTATTTTTTCCTCCAACTGCTCTAGTTGAGATGTCATGTTCACCTCATGATTAGCCTCACTGTTGTACCTGATGCATCAGTAGTCAACTTGATCGGTCGATTAGTATCATACCACTTGAGAATAGGTGCATGCAAAAGAGCATCTTTCAATGCTTGAAAGGCTAACTCTTGTGTCGTTCCCCATCACCATTTTGACCCTTTCCTAGCATAAATGTTAAGGCTTGGGCAAGGCGTGCAAAAGCTTTAACAAATCTACGATAAAATCCTGTAAGACCTAAAAAACTCTTTAGTTGAGTTTGATCCTCTGGTGGTGTCCATTTCTGTATGGCTTCTATCTTCTCACTCATCATTTGGATTCCCTCCACTGTGACTCGATGGCCTAAATAATCTAATTCTGATTTGCCAAATTCACATTTTGAAGCTTTGGCATATAACTCATTCTCTCGCAAAACCTGGATTACCTCTCTTAAGTGTCGCCCATGATCTTCTAAGGTTGTACTATATACCAAAATATCATCCAAAAAGACAATAACAGATTTGTCTAAATAAGGACGAAAAATATCATTCATTAATCCCATGAATGTGGCGAGTAGTTGGTGAGACCAAAAGGCATCACTAGATACTCAAAGTGACCATACATAGTACGAAAAGCTGTCTTATGAACATCTTCATCAGCAATTCGAATCTGGTTGTACCCGCTCCTCAAATCCAGTTTGGTGAAGTACTTCGTTCCTTGAAGTTGGTCAAACAAATCATCCATTCGAGGTAATGGATACTTGTTTTTCACTGTTTGTTGATTCAACCCACGATAGTAAATGCACAATCTCATACTCCCATCCTTCTTCTTCACAAACAGCACAGAGGCTCCATAAGGTCAAATGCTTGGTTGTATGAACCCCTTTTCTCAACATCTCCTCCACTTGAGCTTTACATTCCTCCAACTCATTTGTCCTTAGAACCAGCAACATTTCTTATAAGTCCCAAGAAACATACATCACCTCTAGAAATGGCAGTCTTACCAATCACAAAGAGAGGTAAGCTTCTATTCTGAGATCTGCCTCTATCTCCGTAAATCTTCCATCCACTAATTTTTACTACTTTCTTTCTCCAATCTACCTCCGGATTGTATTGCTCCATCCACGACATTCCTAGGATGATATCATATCGAGCTAATCGGATTACTCTCCATTCAATCTCTTCCTGGTACACGCCTATGGCTAGTTGTACACTCCGTGCTAATGTCTCAATTGGTTCAGTTTGCCCATTTGGCAACTCCACTTCCTCACTCACATCCTTGATCAAACTCAATCCTAATTTCATTGCAACAGATCGTGATAGAAAATTTTCTGTTGCTCCAAGATCAATTAGGACTCTCACCTTGTGTCCTTCCATCATCCCATCTGTGACAATCAATTGTGCTTGTTTCTTGCTCCCTCCATGAGCTTCCAATCGTTGTCTTCTTCCAACCCCACATTTTCTTTGTTTAGTGGAACTAGTAAGGCCGCAAGGCAAGTTTACTGGTGATCTTTGTTTCCCTGCAAGATCTCATCTTCATTGTCGTACTCCCTTCCTTCCATATTGTTGAAAGGCCTTCGCAACATAGGTCTTCCTCCAGGTGGTCGTGATCGAGTTCTACAGAACTTGGCAATGTGACCTATCCTCCCACATGTATAGCATTGACAATTGTCACGAACCCCCATTCCTCCTCGATTAACCGTTCCATTATTTGCAGGAAGATTCGGCAAATTTGGAATAAATGGTCGACGATTATCACCTCCATACCTAGGCGGTGGTCCTCATGGTGGTGCATATCCTTCCCTACGTCGAAGGTTTCCCAACTCCATGGGTGTTGGGCCAAGTGGTTCCCGAACATTGCTTGATGGTTCACCGTGTGTGATCCCATAAGCACCCGAAATCCATTGAGCAATTGCGATTGCTTCATTCACTATGGATGGATCACTCACCATCCCCCCCTTTTGCACTCTCTCCTTCAGACCTCGTTTGAAGACATCTAAGGCTTCTGCTCCACTCATATCCATAATGGATACTTGAAGATCACGAAATTCTTCAATGTATTCATGTATGCCTCCTTTCTGCTTCAAATCCCACAACTTCATTCTCGCGGTTTGAAGGAAATCCACTGCTTGAAAGTTCTGAAGAATTCCCTCTTGCAATGAGGAGAGACCACTCGAATAGCTTAAGGAATTCTGAAGTTGAGAGATACCTCAATGGTTTCTCTTTCTCTATATATAGTACTCAAAAAGATACAAATAGTATCACTGAAGGCAATGACTCCGGAATGACTTCCAAGATGAGAGATGTCTTCTCAAGACCTCTCTTTGATTTATATACTGTAGGACTAGAGGAGTCCAACATCCAAACTATGCCACATGGCTAACATGCGTAGGTTGCATGTTTTGTTATCTTATCCTACCCAATTCCTAACAGACGTCTAGCACACAATCTGATCCATCAATGCATGGTAGCCATCTCGTCATTTACCCCTTTGCTTTTTGGATAGTGCACATCACTATCTTGTCTTTTTGTGATCTAGTGACCCTCTATGCTTTGGCTAAACTAACTATGACTAACCAAGATTGGTTACAAACCTCCCCCCATTTAAGTCGCAACGTCCTCGTTGCAAGAAGACTCAAAAGTCTCTACAAGTATCTTGGCATTTGTAAGATTTGCCAATGGTTCCCAAGTAGCTTCATAAAGTGGATAACCTTTCCATTGGACTAGATATTCCACTTTGGGGTTCCGCTGACCTCTTGTCCGTTTCTTGAGGATTCTCTCAACCTCATATTCCTCTACACCATCAATCATGGCTGGTAAAGGAGGAGGTTGATGTGGGTTGCCAAAGGAAAGAGATCGTGGGGTATACTTTCTCAAGAGAGACACATGAAAAACGGGATGTATTTTCATGTGTGTTGGCAACTCTAACTTGTAGGCAACTTCTCCAATCCGTTGGACAATCAAGAAAGGTCCAATAAACCGTGGACTTAACTTTCGAACCCCTATTAATGACAAATTGGTAGTAGACAACCACACCTGACGCCTTTTGAAACTCCACATATCGTCGATGAGCATCGGATATTGTTTTGCCGATTCTGGGCAATGGCTAATTTTTGCTTTGCGTGATGCACTCCTCGTTGGACTCGTGCCACAAACTCGTTCACTGCTTCCACTTGGGTTGATGGTTCATGCATGTGACCTACACTCACCAAGCTAGATGGTGTGATAGGGTGTTCTCCATACATCAAGAAGAATGGGCTGACTTTTGTGGATGCATTGATTCGATTATTATAAAAGCAAACTCAATCAAGGGGTAAAAGTGCATCCCAACCTTCTTGCTCTTCCAAAGTGAAAGCTCTAAGCATGTCCTCAATAGTTCTATTTGCTCTTCCGGTTTTTCCCATCCGCTTTGAGGATGATAAGTCAGGACATGGCTAGTTTTGTTTTGAATAGCCCAAATAGGGTTTTCCAAAACATGCTAGTAAATTGAGTGCCCTATCGGTGATGAGTATTGTAGCTAAACCATGTTGAGCAAAAATTACATCCATATAAATTCGAGCAAGTTCCTGTGCGATGCTGCCTTTTTGTTGTGGGCCTAATATGGATCATCTTGCTCAATTTATCCACAAAAACGACTATCGAATCATAACCCGTAGACGTCAGTGGTAACTCACATACAATGTCCATACTGACGTGCTCCCATCTTCTAGTAGGTGTTGGTAGAGGCTGTAGTAGATCTGATGGTTTCTGATTGCTAGCCTTGTTTTGTTGACAAGTCACACAACTTTGAACATAGCTGGTGATGTCCTCTCTTAGTTTTGGCCAAAAGTATACCCTTTGGACACCTTCAATAGTCTTCTCCACTCCTACATGGCCCGCAATAGCTGAATCATGTGCCTCCTCTAACACTGTTGTACGGAGAGCAACATCTGAGGGTATCCAAATCTTTCCCTTATAGAACGCCAATCCCCGTTCTAAATATGCTCGACCCTGTTGAAGGGCTTGTGCAATCTCCTCATCCTCCTTGGTAGCGGGATGCAGGTTCTCCCACGATTCAGAGTGAATCTTCACCTCCGTGATGTGATTAATGCACGGTATTCATGTCAATGCATCGGCAAGCTGCTTCTTCCCCTCCACATACACGATCTTCATGTTGAAACGCTGTCACCATTCAACCCAACGAATCTGCCGCTTTGAGAGGTCCTTTTGAGTTTCTAAATAAACCAAAGGCTTGTGGTGTGTTTCAACCACAAACTCCTTATCTCCGAGATAGTGCTTCCAATGTTTAGTAGCCAAGACAATGGCTAACTCCTCCCTCTCTGTGGTATGATAATTTTGCTCCGCTGGCAAAGGTTTTCGTGAGAAGAAAGCAATTGGGTGCCATCCATCTTTCCATTCCTGTTGCAACACTCCTCCAACTGCCACACCTGATGCATCCGTAGCAAGTTTTGATAGTCTACTTGGTTCATACCATTTAAGGATTGGTGCATGTAAGAGCGCATCCTTCAAAGCTTGAAATGCAATCTCTTGAGCTGTACCCCATTGCCATTTCTGCCCTTGGCCTAAGAGACTTGTTAAGGCTTGAGCAATACGAGCAAAAGCCTCCACAAACCTTCTATAGAAGCCCGTTAAACCCAAGAAACTACGTAGTTTGAGTCTGATTCTCTCGGGCAATCCAATTTTGAATGGCTTCCACTTTGTCACTCATGACTTGGATGCCATCAGCACTAACTCTATGGCCTAGGTAATCTACTTTGCTTTTGCCAAACTCACATTTTGACATCTTAGCATACAGCTTATTTTCTCTCAACACTTGGAGTACTTCTCGTAGATGTTTCGGATGATCTTGTAAGGACTTGCTATATATCAAGATATCATCTAAAAACACAATCATTGATTTATCTAGATATTTACGAAAAATATCATTCATCAGTCGCATGAATGTGGCAGGGGCATTGGTTAAACCAAATGGCATAACTAGATACTCAAAATGACCATATCTAGTTCTAAAAAGTCGCTTTTTGTATGTCTTGATCCGCCACTCTGATCTGATTGTATCCAATTCTAAGATCAAGTTTGGTGAAATACTTAGCTCCATGAAGTTGATCAAACAAGTCATCCATTCAAGCGGTAATGGATACTTGTTTTTCACCGTTGTTGATTTAGAGCACGATAGTCCATGCACATCCGCATGGAGCCGCCCTTCTTCTTCACGAACAATACCGGAGCTCCATATGGTGACACACTAGGTTGGATAAACCCCTTCTCCAACAACTCTTCCAATTGTGCCTTGCATTCCTCCAAATTTCGTTTGGTGCAAGTCGATAGGGACTTTTACAAGGAGGAGAACTTCCTGGTAAGATCTCTATCTTGTGATCCACTCTCATTCTTGGTGGTAAATCTGGAGGCAAATCATCTGGAAAAACATCTTGAAACTCGTTCAAGATACAGTTAACTCCTCATGAATAAAAGATTGCTCTTTTGGAGCGCTTACATCTCTTATTAGGCCCAAAAAACATATAGCGATAACTGATAGCGGTTCTTCCTATCACGTAGAGAGGTAAGTTTTTGTGTCCTGATCTAAATCTATCTCCAAAGATCCTCCAACTGATGATTTTTACTATCTTCCTTCGCCAATCTACCTCAGGATTATATTTTTCCATCCAAGGCATACCCAAAATAGCATCATAGCGAACTAATCAAATTACTCTCCACTCCAACGATTCCTTGTATTGCCCAATCTTCAACTCCACTTTCCTAGGAATGCTCTCAATGCTCTCTGTTTGTCCGTTTGGCAACTCTACCTTTTCACTCTCATCTTTCTCTAAAGCTAATCTCAACTTTATAGCAATAGATCGAGATAGGAAATTTTTTGTAGCTCCTGGGTCAATCAATACTCTCACTTTTACTCCTTCCATCTCGCCATCCGTCACAATCAAACATGTTTCCTTCTTTCTCAAACCATTTACCTCATGTTTGTGCTTCCTTCCCTCGCCCTTCCTCCTTTTCATCAAACCAGTAAGGCCGCAAGGCAAGGTTATTGGTGCTCGCTGCTTTCCCGTGTTTCCATCGGTCACTTCGCCTCCACCTTCAAGATTGTTGAGAGCTCGTCGATAGGGGGGTCTAGCTCCTCTTGCTAGAACTCGGGTACGGCAATTCATGACAATGTGACCAAATCTTCCACAATTATAGCATTGCCTCATTTCTCGTCTTCCCTCCACTCCGTCTCTTCCTCTTGAATTTCCTTCTCGATGAGGATTCGAGTTGCGACGATCTCCTCCTCGTGCATTCACTCCCCTTGGAATGAAATCTTCTCTCCTCCTTATGTTGCCCAACTCCATAGGCATTGGTCCATAGTATTGATTCGTGGGAACTGATACCTCTCCACCGTTGTGGTAAACGTTGGACATTCGTTGTGCACAAGCAATAGCCTCGTTCAAGTTGCTTGGATTGTCCCGAATCACCTCCTGTTGAATCTTTTTCTTCAACCCTCTCTTGAATAAATCAAGGGCTTCAGCTCCACTCATATCTCGTATCTGAATTCGAAGATCTCGAAATTCCTCAATGTACTCCTCCACACTTCCCTTATGTTCTTGTTTCCACAACCTTATCCGTGCCGTGATGATGGGATCAACTGCTTGAAAATTCTGAAGAAGACCTCGTTTCATTGCACTCCAAGTGACATGTTGGCCTGACTCATTGAGCTCCATCATCCAACCCTGAAACCAAGTAGATGCTTTCTCCAACAACAAAGTACGAACAAAAAGACCTGCAATGTGATCGTTGATATTGAACAAAGCAAGATGATACTCCATTCTCTCAATCCAACCTTCCAAAACTCCCATGGTTCGACTACCTCGGTAAGGTTCTATCTTACAAACTTTTGTCCTCTTCAGAATCATGGATGTGTGAAGATCTAGCTCTCTTGCTCGTTGTGCTGCTTGGGCTTCAAGAGCACGAGCTCTCACTGTTTCTTCACTCTCCACCATGGATGGTGATGTCTCCATCTCCATTTGAGTTTCTCTCATTCTCTCATTTTCCATTCCTCTCGTTTTGATTGTCACAATTCTTGAGCTAACTCTTGTACTTGAGTCTGGCTTTGCTCAAATGCGTTTCTCAAATCTCTCAACTCCTGAATCATTTCTCTCAAAGTGTCCTCCATGATTCGTCTCCATCCACTCTCTCTTAGTATAGGGTTAAGATGAACACTCTCCAATTTCTCAAGATTGGCAACACAAAAGGAATAGGTGATGTTATCACCTCATAGTAATACTCCTCTCCAAAGTTTCTAATAACTAGGCTCCGAAACATAGCTTTAGGATGATACACACAATAGATTTCACACCATGTGTTGAATCTCACAGGTGGTGGTCTATTGAGGTCCATCTCTAAACTAAAATGTAAATCGTGAGATCCCAAGTAACATCGTATGTGACTATAGATAAGATAACAGGATCTCGAGATCTCATCACTTGGTCCATGAAGTTGGCACCAAAATGATAAACCAAATACTTAGTCAACCTTGCTCTCTCAATGTATAATAGTTTGACATGAAAAGGATTAAGAAATAGAAATCTCGGTACTATTCTATCTCCCCCATCCATAACCTGCACCCACAATAACCCCCTTCCACTACTTGCAGCTCAATGGCCACCGCCAAATTCTAACAAACACTCTCTCCTCAAATAATTGTACCAACCCAGACTATTCTTCCAAGAGGGGTGATCCACACTCATAGGAACAATAAGTCTGCTCTGATACCATTGTAACACTGAAGGCAATGACTCCGGAATGACTTCCAAAATGAGAGATGTCTTCTCAAGACCTCTCCTTGATTTATATACTGTAGGACTAGAGGAGTCCGACATCCAAACTATGCCACATGGCTAACATGCGTAGGTTGCATGTTTTGTTATCTTATCCTACCCAATTCCTAATAGACGTCTAGCACACAATATGATCCACCAATGCATGGTAGCCACCTCGTCATTTACCCTTTTGCTTTTTGGATAGTGCACATCACTATCTTGTCTTTTTGTGATCTAGTGACCACTCTATGCTTTGGCTAAACTAACTATGACTAACCAAGATTGGTTACACAAACAAGATAAGGTTACAAAACCACTATCCATTCAATTCTTTGTGGATCGATGACATGGCGGTCATTTCTATGAGCACACGGATTGCTGACGTGTACTCCAACTAACACACTAACTAACACACAAGAAACACAACCTAAAGAGCACACGGATTGCTGACGTGGCACCTTTAGATACTCCACTAATAGTCAACTCAAGACTATCTATCTTCTCTTTGTTTAACCTCTATTTTAGTTTTCACTTACTAAGATGGTTACGATAGCCAAACTTGATCTCCTTCCTGAAAATTCACCTCCTTGCGATGAGCATCTGCATATTGCTTTTGTCGATTTGAGCAATAACCAACTTCTCCTTTGCTTGATGTAGTCCTTTGTGTATGTGCTCCACAAAATCATTGATCTAGCAAACTTTGGTTGAAAACTCATGCCCCTTAGGAATTCTCAAGAAACTAGAAGGTGTCAAAGGATGAGCACCATACAGTAGATAAAATGGAGACACTTTTGTGGATGCATTAACAAAATTGTTATATGCAAATTCCACTAGAGGCAAAAGAGTATCCCACTCTTGTGAATGTTCACAACATATCCTCTATTGTTCTATTGGCCCTCTCTATTTGACCATCAGTTTGAGTATGATATGCTGTAGACATTGCTAGCTTTGTTTTGAATAAACCAAACAAGGTTTTCCAAAAAAAAACTAGTAAAATGAGTTCCTCTATATGTGATTAAGACTTTGATTAATCTGTGATTCACAAAAACTACATCTAGATACAGATGAGCAAGTTGTGGTGCCGTCACTGTCTTTGTGGTAGGTCGGATGTGTATCATCTTATTCAATTTATCCACAAATACCACAACTGAATCATGTTCTAAAGAGGTTTTTGGTAACTCACATACTAGATCCATAGTAACATGTTCCCATCATTGTTCGGGAATGGGAAGGGGTTGTTGTAAACCTGCTGGTTTTTGATTCCCCTCCTTATTTTGTTGACATGCGACACAGCTTCGAACATATGCCTCCACATCTTCCCGCATCCTTGGCCACTGTATCGTGGCCTTCTGACAATACCATTGTGCGTAAATATGGATCTTGTGGGATCCATATACGCTGCTCCTGAAATGCAAGACCTCGAACCTTCCTTGCCATCTTTGCTTGAAGTGTTTTCATGATCTCCTCATCCTCCTTTGCAGCCATCATTTGAGACCACCAATCAACTTGGATTTTCACCTCTGTGATATTGTTGATACACGGCATCCGCGTGAGAGCATCTACAAGTTGTTTCTTGCCCTCCACATACACTATCTTCATGTTGAGCTATTGATGCCATTCTGCCAATCGAATTTGTCGTTTGGAGAGATCTTTCTAAGTTTCCAAATACACCAATGGTTTATGGTCGGTTTCTACCACAAACTCCTTGTCTCCCAAGTAGTGCTTCCAATGTTTTGTGACCTTCTGGTCACAAAACAATGGGTAACTCCTCTCGTTCAGTTGTGTGATAGTTTTGCTCGACTGCCACCAACTTTCGGGAGAAAAAAGCAATCGGGTGCCAACCATACTCCCACTCTTGTTGAAGAATTCCACCCACTATTGTACCTAATGCATCATTAGCCAACTTGATTGGTCGATTAGGATCATACCACTTGAGCATAGGTGCATGCAAGAGAGCATCTTTGAATGCTTGAAATGCTAACTCTTGTGCGGTTCCCCATCTCCATTTTTGACCCTTTCCTAGCATAGATGTTAAGGCTTGGGCAAGACGTGCAAAAGCTTTAACAAATCTGCAATAAAATCCTGTAAGACCTAAAAAACTCTTTAGCTGAGTATGATCCTATGGTGCTGTCCATTTCTGTATGGCTTCTATCTTCTCACTCATCACTTGGATTCCCTCCGCCGTGATTCGATGGCCTTAATAATCTACTTTTGATTTGCCAAATTCACATTTTGAAGTTTTGGCATATAACTCATTCTCTTGCAAAACCTGGAGTACCTCTCGTAAATGTCGCCTATGATCTTCTAAGGTTGTACTATATACCAAAATATCATCCAAAAAGACAATAACAGATTAAAAATATCGTTCATTAATCCCATGAATGTGGCAGGTGCGTTAGTGAGACCAAAAGGCATCACTAGATACTCAAAGTGACCATATTTTGCCCCTTGAAGTTGGTCAAACAAATCATCCATTCGAGGTAATGGATACTTGGTTTTCACCGTTTGTTGATTCAACCCACGATAATCAATGCACAATCTCATACTCCCATCCTTCTTCTTCACAAACAGCACAGGGGCTCCATAAGGTGAAATGCTTGGTTGTATGAATCCTGTCGTGCATATACATATCGCATCACAACATACATCATTGTCACATCAAACATCACAACACATAGATCGTCATACACCAACACAAGTGTACCACAATAATCTTTTCTACTCTCAAAACTTCCACAAGGACATTCCGCTCATAACCATAGCATAAAAGAAAGATTACAGTCAAGCCAAACCCACTTTTTATAATGAACTCGAATGTGGAGTGCTGAGTAGAAGAAGAAGAAATTGTCAACTCACACGAGGTTCTAGAGGGTTTCTTCTACGACCCCGGTGGCTCGTTCTCGAGCAAAGAAATGTCCATGCAACATCGTCATATACCACCATAAGTGTATTATCATACTCTGCCTCGACATTCGCCCTCGTAGTAGTTTAAACTCCAGTGTGACAACCCCATATTATTTTACAGTCAAATTTGAATGTTTCAATATAGAAGGATCGACTTAGGAGCCTGCATTGGATGAAGACTACATTCCTCAAACTAAATGACATGAATTTGATGTTTTTGAACTTTTGAAACTAGTACTTTTGAAACTTGACAAAATACCGCCGCTAACTGATGCATATACCATTGAGACCAATATTCAAGTGTTTCTATAACACTGTGGAAGTGAAGATAGATGTATGTTATGTGGATTAGCTGGTGGAGCAGCCAGTATGTTGATTTGTGATTCTTGTTCGAGAACGTATAATTGCCAGGCTTGGATCCATAGTACCATCAATGTTTGGAAGGTGACATGGCACACAATTACGCACATGATCCTTCCAAATCACACCATCACGACTCTCCAATACCAAAACTCCAAAAGGTAAAACCTCACGTACTCGTAGAATCGTGCGACCAGCCGTAACATCCAATGTGGTCGGTGCACTCTGATGCAAGTAAACGTAATCACTAACATGAAATCTGCGAATTGAAGGTCGATATCCACCTTCTTGGATGATAGCATAACGCAAAGTATATCTATACTAAGCAATAGCCAGGTTCTCAAATGCCATGGGCATGACTCTACGGAAGAGTTCTGCCCTTTGAGAAGACACCCTAACCCAAACATCAGGGTTATCCAAGTCCAAGACTTCACCTGACTCTCGACGGATAGCTGCCGGTAAGTCTAGATCTCTACCATATAATAAAAAGTACGGTGAGAATGATGCTAGAGATGCTTGTCGGCTAAATCGATAACCCATGGCCAACCAGGGTAGCTGGATGTCTCAGTCCCCCAGATGACCTTTCTCCAAGCCAAACTTTCTCAGTCCTCTCTTCACCGTCTCAACAACTCTCTCTGCTAGACCATCAGCCTCAGGATGATCTCTTGAGGTGGTATGATGATCAATCAACGCTTGATCACACAAAGCCTGAAACTCGCCCAAAAACTCAGTACCCTGATCAATCAATACTTCTGTTGGTGCACCAAATCGGCTAAGCACTACATCTAAAAATGCATAAGCTGTTCCCTCACTTGACTTGTCGGGCAAGGCCACCAAATCAATCCACTTGGAGAAATATTCCACCATGACCAACACATATCGATGATGTCGTATAGTCAAAGGCAAAGGTACTGCAAAATCCAAGCTCCAACGATAACCAAGTCCCATAATTGGTAGAGGATGTAGTTGTGATGTAGGGGTATTGAATGATGCTCGAACACAATCACATACCATACATCTCGCCACAAAATGCTGCACCTCAGTTTGCATACCTCTCCACCAATAATGACTTTGAAGTAAGCTATATGTCCGCTTTACTCCAAAATGACCTAACTCCCCATGAGCATGTCTGACCAACTGTGCTCTCTGAGATGGAAGTGGCACAACACGAATGCTGCCATCTCCCCATACTCGAAGAAGGTGTCTACCTTCCCATCTGAACCGTCGAGCTCTCTGTAACTCGATCCCGCTCCTTTGCACTCAAGGTGCCCAACGAAGCACATGTACGAAGATACTCCAACACCAGCATGTCATCATGGATGTCTCGGTTTACCATCAAACCATCCTCAATCTTAGCGTCCAAGGCTAACATATCTGCTCTCTGACCCAAGAGAGATATCATATAGCTCTCAAGCACCAACAAACTCAAAAAGGCAGAGGCATGCCAACCCGGCACCATCTCCTCATCAGTATCACTGTGCCATCGAGCCCTGGTTTCATCAACTTGACTTATACATGGATTTCGACTTAACCCATCTACATCACGGTTCACCACTCCAGGTCTATGAACAACCGTGAGGTTGTTCATAGACCTGGAGAACCTAATGCTCTTCTATGAACAACTGTGTAGGATAAGAGCCCATTGTGCAAGCTTTCCTGTAAGCTTGTTCGATTCCATCAACCATTTCAATGGTTGATGATCAGTGATGAGAGTGAAGGAGTTTCCAAACAAATAACATCTGAAATGTGCCACCGTCCAAACAGCTGCCAAACATTCTCCTTCCTAAGAACTATACTTTGGTTTGCTGAACTCCCAATCCTCTTGGGTATATGGTATGAACCAAGTACTCTACTTGCTCCTGAAAGAACTTACACTTTCCAGGATGCAACTTGAGGTCATGAGCAATCCGTTGCTCAAATACCTCATGCAAATGTATCTCATGCTCCTTCACTGTAGCACTATACACTAGAATATCATCAATGTAGGCTCTGGCACAATCAAGTCCGGCTAGGATCCTATCCATCACTCTTTGGAACTCAGCAGGTGCATTCTTCAACCCAAATGGTAAGAACCTCCACTGATACAACACATCCTTGCCATGCGAATCAATTACCCAAAAGGCTATCTTGGCCTTATCCTCATCTCAAATCCGCAACTGATGATATCCCGCTTGTAAATCCAATGTTCTAAAAACCTTTGCATGCCCAACTGCATCAAAGATCTCCTCAGGTGTAGACATAGCATATCGATCAGATTTTGTCTGTCGGTTGATAGATCAGTAGTCATCATACATGTGTCTATTTGTATAATTGCCATGTATATCCTTCTTGACTAGCATCACCACAGTAGAGGCACAATCTCCATATGATATCTCCACTAATCCAGCCTCAAGAAGGTCTTGACACCTACTTTGGATCAGATCTCTCTCCATATCACTATGTCGATAGGGACGACGGAAGACTGATGCATCTGTTGTCAAATCAATCCATATGCTAGGTCCCTTCAAACATCCTAAATTCTTCATACTGAAGGCAAAACTGTTTCTGAAACTCCTCAGAAATCTCCACACCCTACGTCTTTCTTCTCCTGTCACTTTGGGACCAATCTCAATATCCCAAATCTCCTCTTCATCGACACTAGAGATAGAAGACGTAGTATCTGGTTGCTAAATGACAACCTCTTGAGCAAAAAGCTTTTTCTGCTCTCTCATACCAGCTCCACTATCTCGATTAATGAACAACTCCTCGTTCTTTGTAGAAATTGTAACCTCTTGTGTTGTATCACAAAGGTCAAAAGTGGTAACCACCGCCTGCTCCGCGGAAAAAACTCCAACGATACTCGAAGAAGACCCTACCTCTCCTTCTCTAACATCCCCATAAGACCAAGGATACGTTTTGATTTGATATTATTATTATGGACCTGAACTTGCCGTTAGTGGCGCCTTTCAACACATGGATCCCTGTCCATCACTACTGTCTACCAAAGGCAAGTCATAGGGAGTTGATTGTTAGGAATTTTGGCGAGGAGTATTATACTCAAGTTATAAACTCCCCGGTCCCTTTTGTTGTTCCGTTTATACTTAGCCGGTTTCGAGTTGTTATTTTGACTTTGTATTAGTGACAACTTATATTACCTTTATGGTGGCTAAGTAGTGTGTTTGGCAAGTTGTAAAGCTCTATGGTAGTTGTGGCTAATTTGGGCAACTAGTGGTCAAAATGGCACTCTTCATTCTCATTGGTTGGAAAATTTAGACCAATGAGAGCACTTGGACGAGTTCTTCGGTGGGTTTTGAGGTGTTTCGAGAGCCTTCGAAGGGAGTTTTCAGGATTGAAGGATATGGTTGGAGAGCTGACGAGGAGAGCTAGGATTTTGGCTCAAGAATGAAGGCGATTGAGCAAGTTGACACTCAGGTGTGGTGATTTGAAGTGGGAGAGTGAAATTCGGACCGATTGGAGAGTTTGAGTGAATTCTGAGCGTTCTATGAAGGCTTTGACAGATTGGATTCGATAGACACAGAGTTTACAACTCGAATTTGCAATTTGATCGAAATTTCAGCTCGAGCGGTTGAGTTTTGAGTGCAAAGCAGTAGTTTGAAATTTGTGTACACAAATCAATTGCGTGATTGCATAGACTGTTACAGATTTAGTTCGACAATCATAACTCATGCTATCAACAAGATTGGTCAATAAAACTTGACAGAGTTGAAGCTTGGATGATAACTCGTTTTCTTGTGAAATTTGAGTGCAATTGGATCCAAGGATTGGAGATTATAGTGGTTTTAGTACGCAAGGGTCTGCATATCGCCTTGTGATACAGGGTATAGTTCGACATTTGTAACGAGAGATCTAGGAGCAAAAAGCATGTGAAACTTTCCCGAGCGTTATGAATGGTTGCAAAGTACTTTTTTGTGAAGTTTGGCTAAGAGTTAACAGTTCAATCGTTGGTTACAACGATCCTCTCCGCTGGAGTTTACCGGGTGCAACGAGTTGGGCATGGAGAGATGAGGAGATGAAAGAAAGGGTGATTGTCAGTTCACACGAGGACGAGGAGAGTTCTTCTACAGCCAGACGCTCAGGCGTTCTCAGAGTAAAGCTCTGTCCATGCGAAATAGGTGGTGAACTCGACGTGAAATCTTTGAGGTGGAGGAGCTTTCATTAGTTCTCTTGTTGCGAGTTTACAATTTCATGAGTTTCGGTTTATAGTTTAGTGTTTCAAGTTTAGAAGGTGTAGATTGCAAGCTCAGATTGTCAATTAGCCTTGAGAGATAGGGTGCAAGTTCAAGTTGTTTGGGCTTGGTATTAAATTAGTCAGAAATTGGATTTATAAGGACTCTATAGTGTTGGCATAGCGCAGAACATTGAAATGTATGATATGGCAAATGCCAATTGATGGCGAAAGTCAGTCGTGGGTGGGTTGGGAATTTAAGTATGGAGTGTTGCTGTTTGCTTCCTGTGTTCGGATCCCCTCCATACTGGCTTCTTGTGTGTGCACCATGATGGCTTTGTGTGGGCGTCTTCCCTACTACAGCTTGCAACGCCCTTGTGGCTAAACTCTCCCTTCAGTCTTGTAATTGTTGTTGTTGAAGGAAGAGTGTGAACGCTTGAAACATCTCCGCTGTTGCCGGATCAAGTTGCACCTTAGTATTTTGTTTGCTCCGCTCGACCCCCTCCCCACTCATTGTAACCGCCCTTATGATCTTGAACACCCATTCAACTTGTTTGCCGATGAAAAGCCGCCTTGATCGTTGACCCCCCTCAGGTTCCCCCAAGTACCCCGACTTCCCCGTTTCTATCTAAACTGATATAAACCTAGAGCCCCGTGGTTTATATCTAATGGATAGGGCAACCTAACCTGTCATCACCGCAAGCACTCTTGGGAGAGTTGGTCATCACCTCCAACTTCTCACAAGAGAAATACATAGCACGCACTAGAGTGGTAACTTGTGATCAAGTCCGGAGCACTCCTTGGGAGTGATGTCTCAAAGTACTTGAGATATTACGTCAGGGAAATGGAGCTGAACCGTGTCCCAAAGAAGGAGATGATCGAGATGTTCCGTCTTGCTGCGGTGCCAGAGATTAGAGATCATGTGAGATCCCTACAGGAGCAATTTGGTGAGGATTGGGAAACGTATTCTCATGCCTTGAGAGATGAGTACTTCTTAGAAGACTCTGATAGCTTCTTAGGGAGTTTGAGAGACAATTCTCACAATTGTCTCGATTGGAGAAGATCACCTTGGAGTCACATAAAACAGAGTTGTTTCTCCGAGCTGCTGATGTTCAGTTGCAAGAGAAGCTGGAGTTGCTTCTTGAAGACAAAAATGAGGAAGAAGGACTAACATGCAGTTGGAAGGATGTGGAGGAGGCAGTTGGACTCTTGGCGAAGAGAGAAAGAAGGAGAGGGAAGATTGTGACGAGGAGGCCTCTTCTAACGGATGCTTCTGTTGCCCCAACACCTGTTAATAGGCAGATTGTTCCAACTGCCAATGTCCAAGCTCCGGTTGTGAACTCAAGGAAAGAGCAATCAGCCATTGATGAGATCGTGCGTGGGATGAAGGAGCTCAAGATCAAATTTGCAATGCTAGAGGAGAAGGATAAGGGAGGGGAGAAGAAGACCCCTACCAAGCAAGCGTATGTGCAATGGTGCATATGGTGTGATAGCACAGATCATGCACGAAGAGATTGCGGGGACTTTGCACAAACATTGCAAAGTGGAGAATTTTTTTGGAAAGAAGAGAAGGTAGCCCTCAAGGACACCATGGCAATCATCCAAACCAATTTTGGTAAAGGAGGGATGAGAAAGATTGTGGATGATTACCATAGTGCACATGCGGTGGCATCAGTTGAAGCTTTTAGCTATGGCGTTAAGGTTAGAGGAGAAGAAGAGGAGTTTGAGGGACAACTACCACTCAATGGTCTATGGTCGAGTGCTCTCGCTACAATGGAAAAGGGGAAAGTAGCTAGAGAAACTCTTTTTGAACAAAGAAGCAGAGATTCGTGCTAGTACCGGATGGGATGATCCAAAGAAAAGCATGTCGGGCTTCATGATTATATTGCCAAGACTCAATATGAAGCATCGGTGGAAGAAAAGCGGAGGAGGAAGAGGAAGGTTACGTGAAGGACTCTCGCTGAAGAGGTTGGCTAGAGATCGTATCAGACCAAATACACCTCTTCCACCTGATCATGTTATGGAGGAAGCTGGTCCTTCAAGGTCCAAGGAAAGGGCAAAGGGGGGTGAGAAGGAAAAGGGGAAATCACCAGCGTATAAGCTACAATCAGATATTGAAGTGGCGACTGATCTAAAGGGAGTCTTGGAGGAGAGGATTTTGAGTGCCAAGGTAGAGTTTACCTTGAGGGAGATACTTGGTAGAGCCAAGAGGGAGTTTCATGATGTTATCATCGATACCATCAAGAGAAAACGGCAGATTTCCAATGAAACCGCTCTACTTCATGCACTAGGTACAAAGGTATCAAAGGATGAAGAGGATGCGTTGGTGGAGTGTTGTGGGGTGAAATCTCAGAAAGTCCGTTTTGAGGAGGCCAAGGGTGAAGGTGCCAGGGTGTCTAGTCATTACATCCGGCCGCATTGGTCAAGGGCGACTACTGAAACGCTTGTAAATCTTGGGGATCCGAAGGAACCGATGTTGGCGTTGATTGATCATGGATAAGAAATCAACATAATGTCAAGAGAGCTCTACAAGAAGGGGAAATGGCCCATAGACACTGAGCATGGTTGGATGATCAGGGCAGCGAACAACACTCGAGGGGACTTGTACGGAGCATGCCCTGATGTTCCGATGAAGGTTGGGGATGTAGTAGCTGAGCAGAATTTCTTTGTCCAAGACTCTGTTTTTAACGGTACCAGCAAATCATGAGAGAAATAAAGCACGCTTTGAGAGGGGAGCTTTCCCAAAATCTGAAGACTTTGAGGATTTTGGAGAGGTACCACCAGTAGAGAGGATATAGTGGTACGGGAGAAGAAGGTACTCTCACCTACACGAGAGAAAGGTACCTATTGTATAGGGTTGGTGGGATTTTCGCGGGATGGATATGCTACATACAAGGAGGTTTCTGATTTGAAGAAATGGGAGAAGAAGGAATTATTGAGACATGAAGAGAAACTTGCAGATCTGAAGCTTCTTGAGGAAGATGAGTGTATATCATGAGTTTATGAGGAGTTTGGGTTGGGAGATCCATTGAAGGAGGTGATGGAGATTGGATTTGGCGATGAGGATAAGATAGTGGAGGTTCACTCTAGAGAGCTCTATTCCACTATCGAGGCATTCCAAGCACCTGAAGTTTGAGTGGAGACCAGGTATAAAACGGTTGATAAGAAGGTGAAACCAATAGCTGTTCCTTTACCCAATGATTCAAGGGAACACATGCAGCAAGCGAGTAGAGAAAGTAGCTTGAGGGATCCTGGTAAAATGGGACACAAATTTACTGAAACCACTTTGAAGGAGTTGAAGGTTGGATCAGATGGTTTCCTTCTTGCAAATGAGGAGAGATGTTTCAAAGAGATGCTTTCTAGGCATGGAAAAGCATTTGCTTTTGAAGCAAAGGAGATAGGGTGTGTGGATCCTAATGTGGTAGCTCCCATGATCATTTTCACTGTGCCTCATGCGCCTTGGGACTTGAGGCCGATTCCCATACCTAGGGCCCATCTTCCAAGGAAAAGATGAAGATGAGGATTTTGGAGCCGTCATTTGCACCATATTCTAGCCGGTGGTTTACAGTGCCAAAAGAGAATGGATCACTATGATTCATTCAAGACATGCAACCGGTGAATCAAGTGACTATCAGAAATATGGGAGTGGGACCAACTATGGACGAGTTTGCGAAAGCTTTTTCCGAGAGAGCTATCTACTCTATGGGAGATCTTTACTCTAGATATGATCAGTTTCAACTATCGGAAGGAAGCATGGATGTTACTACAATGAGAACACCCTTAGGGTTGGTGAGGATGTGCACGTTGCCACAAGGAGCCACAAATTCAGTGGCACATATGATGAATGGGATGAATAAAGTGTTAAGGGACTTTATTCCGGAGAAGACTATGCCTTTTCTTGATGATGTGCCCATCAAGGGATGTATAGAAGAGGAGAAGGATGAAACCATGGACAAAAGGGGCTGTCGGAAGTCCGTGAAGGATCACATTGAAGATTGTGAGAGGATATTATCTCGATTGGAGGAGGTTCATCTTACATTGTCAGGAGTGAAGTCTACATTTGGGGTGCGGGAGGTTGTCATTGTTGGTCATAGTCTCTCCTCAACCGTGCGAAGAACTCCAGAATAGGGTTAAAGGTTGGGACCTCTGAACTCTTCCCAACTCTACTAGCTCCAACCGTATGATCAGTGCCAGGTACATAGGATGAACTCGCACCTCCAAACATCGCATGCTGAAGTAATAGAGATGTAGTTTGGAGACCAAAAGATTGTCTCCGAACCTCTATCTCCTCAAGGTGTTCACGCCAAAACTCATGATAATCATCCATCGGCGGACCCTCCAAATGCTGAAATAATCCCTTCCAAGCCATAAACGGAATGAACAACGCAGAGTTGTGCATCCGCTGTAAATCACACCATGAGTCAAACTCATGGATGAAGTCATCCAACTCAATAGTGCCAACTGTACCCAAATATCGTCTATGACCCTTGGTGGCCCCATAGATATCGTCCATGTCCCACAACAACGGTGTGGATACACAATCCAAGATATCATCAAGCTCAGCTCCGTCACTCTTTGAAACCAAATCGAGTCTTCTGTGAACCTCAAAGGCCAAGGTTGGTACCGCACTCCGCTGGTGCACCCAATGCTAACCCGAAAGGTCTCTTCTCCGGAACCTCCAGAGAACTCCACTGTGACACCAATGTATCACCTCCACAACCGTACAAAAATAGGTCCCCAACTAGAACCAGAAATAGCAACCGTAACCAGAAACCGCAACAGAAGATACCCGAGGCACCACAAGGTGCTAACACAAGGGCAACCTGAAACCTGCCATCACCACAGGCACTCACCCTGTCTACAGGTCCGCAAGTCCTATCTCACTGAGGAGAAACATGGATAGTCTGAATGGTCCTCAAATCCAGCCTCACTATTGACAGCACACAAGAGCTCCAACACTCCAAACAACAAAGCACCAACACAAACAAACGTGGTGCACAAACAGGAAGCAGAGATGGAGGTATATCAATCACAAGAAACATAAAGAACAATACTCCATCTCAAAAACATCCATCAAAGGGGTCAAACCAACCCAACCCGGACTGACATAGCCTCAGAAGGACATTTAAAAATACAAAAACTCGATTTTGGAGGTCTTTTGCTCTCCTGATCGATAAACAAAGACTGGTAAACTAGCAATATAAGACGTAGACTTGAGCTAGCCTTTTTCAATTTGCTACCTAATGCAATTTTTTTTCGCAAACGGACATCGTTTGAAAGTTTTGTGGGACTCTGAAAATCTTCAACTTTGATTTCAGACCCCTAAACGTTCAAATTTTGCAATTCTGACACTGCTGGCCTTGGGTCTGACATCTTCACCCCCCGCGCGACAAAATTTACGTAATCTATCACCCCACCAAATTTTAGATCAAACGGACACTATATGATAATCTGATAGCATACTGCTCCTATTTTCAACCTGAAAACTTCGAAAAACCAAATCTTGGACTTCGATCACTTCTGTCCGAAATATTTTTCGGCCAATCTCAAATTAATGCTCCAAGACAACTTTTAGCATCGACCCACTTCGTCAATTTCTCGCAGTGCTTCCGCCCTCGAAAATTCCCAATTTGGATTTACATTAAAACAGAAAATACAGAAATTCAAAATCGATAAGATCCACCTCAAATCGACTCTACTTCTAGATCACCACCACGGGCTGCACTCCAGCAATGCCCTGCATGCTCAACAACCAACGGATCGAAGCTACCATCGATCCAAACTCGCCAAAACACTTTCAGCGCTCCAAGAACTTCCAGTTTTCACCATAGAATCCAATTTGAGCTTTCAAAGTAATCTTTTCTATTCTCAAAACGTCCACAAGGACACTCTGCTCATAACCAGAGCATAAAAGAAAGATTACAGTCAAGCCAAACCCACTTTGTGCTTCAAAGACTCTAGGTTCCCGCACTAGCTACTATCCACCGTAGCCACACTCTCAAAGTCTCAACTTCGAAAACTGGCCTCCAAAGAGCCCTAATTCGAACTCTACCCCTTGAGCCCTAGGACCCCTAACGGCGCTGTCGGCCCTAACGACAGTCCTAGTACAAACGGCGCCAACTGCACAACCGGCTCTAAGTGATGTATCTGCTCTGCATATGCGCACCTACCTAACTAGAGATGTCACTACATAAGTCGCAACAACCCCTTTCTCAACATTCCTCCACTTGAGCTTTACATTCCTCCAACTCATTTGGAGCCAAACGATATGGAGCTTTGCGCGTTGAGTGCTTCCGGGTATCACCTCGATCTTGTGATCTACATGCCTCTTAGGTGTCAATCATGCAGGTAGATCATATTTGGGAAGACATCCTAATACTCCGTCATAATATCGCTCAATGATTCCGGGATGTAAAGATTGTTCTTAGAACCAGCAACATCTCTTATAAGTCCCAAGAAACATACATCACCTCTAGAAATGGCAGTCTTACCAATCACAAAGAGAGGTAAGCTTCTATTCTGAGATCTGTTTCTATCTCCGTAAATCTTCTATCCACTACTTTTTACTCGTTTCTTTCTCCAATTTACCTCCGGATTGTATTGCTCCATCCATGGCATTCCTAGGATGACATCATATCGAGCTAATCGGATTACTCTCCATTCAATCTCTTCCTGGTACCTGCCTATGGCTAGTTGTACCACTTCCTCACTCACATCCTTCATCCAAATCAATCCTAACTTCATTGCAACAGATCGTGACAGCAAATTTTCTGTTTCTCCAGAATCAGTTAGGACTCTCACCTTGTGTCCTTCCATCATCCCATCTGTGATAATCAATCGTGCTTGTTTCTTGTTCCCTCCATGAGCTTCCAATCATTGTTTTCTTCCAACCCCGCCTTTTCTTCGTTTAGTGGAACCAGTAAGGCCGCGAGGCAAGTTTACTGGTGATGTTTGTTTCCCTGCAAGATCTTGTCTTCATTGTCGTATTCCCCTCCTTCCATATTGTTGAAAGACCTTCGTAACATAGGTCTTCCTCCATATGGTCCTGATCGAGTTTTACAGAACTTGGCAATGTGACCTATCCTCCCACATGTATAGCATTGACGATTGTCACGAACCCCCATTCCTCCTCGATTAACCGTTCTATTATTTGCAGGAAGATCCGGCAAATTTGGAATAAATGGTCGACGATTATCACCTCCATATCTAGGCGGTGGTCCTCATGATGGTGCATATTCTTCCCTACGTCAAAGGTTTTCCAACTCTATGGGTGTTGGTTCAAGTGGTTCTCGAACATTGCTTGATGGTTCACCGTGTGTGAACCCATAAGCACCCGAAATCCGTTGAGCAATTGCGATTGCTTTATTCACTGTGGATGGATTACTCACCATCACCTACTTTTTTACTCTCTCCTTCAGACCTCGTTTGAAGACATCTAAGGCTTCTTCTCCACTCATATCCATAATGGATACTTGAAGATCATGAAATTCTTCAATGTATTCATGTATGCCTCCTTTCTGCTTCAAATCCCACAACTTCATTCTCGCGGTTTGAAGGGAATCCACCGCTTGAAAGTTTTGAAGAAGCCCCTCTTGCATCCCACTCCATAAAATAGAAGCGCTTCATTCTGAAAACATTCGTTCCCATGTAGTGTACCATGTAAGAGCCTTATCCATGAGGTAAGACCGCATGAACATTCATGCAGCAAAATCAGAAACATGAAAATGTGATAGATGTATATTCATCCTCATGATCCATCCCTCCAAAACTCCCATGGCTCTACTGCCCTTGTAGGCTTCCACCTTACATGACTTTCCCATCCGAAGTAAGAGATTGGCTTGATCTTCCATCTCTTGAAGTCGTCTCCTATTTGCCTCTCCGTTGGCAATAGCAGTCGCTTGCGGTTGGGATTGAGTCTCTTGTATTGGAGTTTTCACTTCCATCTCACCAACTCTCTCTCTTTCTCTACCTTCTCACTCTCTAATGCAGAGATCTTGTCCTCCATGGCTTGTTGCTTTGTATGTCCATCTACAATAGCTTTTCATAACTCTTTCATTTCTATCATGATTGAGTTCAGAACTTCACTCATAGAAACTGATGCTTCCATGCTTCTCCACCACTCAAACTAATACAATGTAAGTATAATAACAATCCAATCTCTCAAAATAGGAATCAAAAAAGGCTGAGGTGATCCTATTACATTTCTGTAGTACTCTTCACCATAATTCCTAACAATAAAGTCCCTCCATACTCTCTTCTGTTGGTAAATTGTTCTAATTTCTATAAATGTGTTGAACGGAACCGGTGCGGGTGGTTCACGATTCAAATCCATCCAACATTCAGTATAGAATGTAAATGGTACAATCCCACGTTTCTCCATAACTAACAATCGGAAATATCATTGGTATTGGTGATGCCATCACTCGAGCCATAAAATCTGCACCCCAATTCGCCACAAGGTACACTCTGAAAATATCCTTCTCCATGAATCGAATATGGATGTTGAATAGATTGGGAAATGGAAAGTTTGGTACAGGATTTCCCTCAGGCACATCCATACCTGCAGTCCACAGTTTTCCCTTTCCCTCTTACTCTACATGTAGATCAATGACCTCTGCCAGTCTCTATACAACTTTCAAGACTATCTATCTCCTCCTTGCGTAACCTCTACTTTAGTTCTCACTAACTAGAGATGGTTAGAGATACAACACAAGAGGTTAGAGCTACAGCAACAGGAGTTGTTCACACTGAGATAGTGGTGCCTGGTATGAGAGAGCAGAAAAAGCTTTCTGCTCAAGAGGTTATCATTTAGCAACCAGATACTACGTCTTCTATCTCTAGTGTTGATGGAGAGGAGATTTGGGATATTGACATTGGTCCCAAAGTGACAAGAGAAGAAAGACGCAGGGTGTGGAGGTCAATATGAAGGATTTAGGCTGTTTGAAGGGACATGGTATACGGATTGACTTGATTAGAGATGCACCAGTCTTCCGTCGTCCCTATCGATACAGTGATATGGAGAGAGATCTGATCCAAAGTAGGTGTCAAGACCTTCTTGAGGCTGGATTAGTGGAGATATCATATGGAGAGTATGACTCTGTTGTGGTGATGCTAGTCAAGAAGGATATACATGGCAATTATGCAGATAGACGCATGTCTGGTGACTACCGATCTATCAGTCAATAGACAAAATCTGATCGATATGCTATGCCTTCACCTGAGGAGATCTTTGATGCAGTTAGGCATGCAAAGGTTTTCAGTACATTGGATTTACTGAAAGGGGATATCATCGATTCTTGGATTCGAGATGAGTATAAGGCCCAGACAGCCTTTTGGGCAATTGATTCGCATGGCAAGGATGTGTTGTATCAGTGGAAGTTCTTACTATTTGGGTTGAAGAATGCACTTGTTGAGTTCCAAAGAGTGATGGATAGGATCCTAGCCGGACTTGATTGTGCCCGAGCCTACATCGATGATATTCTAGTGTATAGTGCTACAGTGAGGGATCATGAGATACATTTGCATGAGGTTTTTGAGCGACTGATTGCTCATGGCCTCAAGTTGCATCCTGGAAAATGAAAGTTCTTTTAGGAGCAAGTAGAGTACTTGGGTCATACCATATACCTAGGAGGATTGGGAGTTCGGCAAACCAAGGTGGAGGCAATCTTGTGTATTCCACAACTCTCAAATGTGAGTAGGGTGCGAGCTTTCCTTGGACTTGCAAACTTCTATTGTCGATATGTGCGAGGATTTATCATTATTGCTAAAACCTTGACAAAGTTGACAAAGCTAGATCAAGAGTGGAGTTGGGGAGATGACCAGGAGAGAGCTTTTGATTGAGCTCAAGGGAAGGTTGACATCTGCTCCTATTTTGAGGAGACATGTGAGAGGTCGTCCGTTTCAAGTACATATTGATTGGAGTATGTTGGGTTTGGGAGCAGTGCTTATCCAACATGATGATGAGGGGAAGGAGTTTGTAGTGGCTTATGCAAGTCATTCCAACAATGCAGCGGAGTCGAAGTATAGTTCTTATGAAGGAGAATGTTTGGCAGCTGTTTGGGCGGTGGCACATTTCGGATGTTATTTGTTTGGAAACTCCTTCACTCTCTCACTGATCATCAACCATTGAAATGGTTGATGGAATCAGACAAGCTTACAAGAAAGCTTGCACGATGGGTTGTTATCGTGCAGGAGTATGATTTCACGGTTGTTCATAGACATGGGGTGGTGAACCGTGATGCAGATGGGTAAAGTCAAAACCCATGTACAAGTCAAGTTGACAAAACCGGGGCTCGATGGCACGGTGATACTGATGAGGAGATCGTGCCGGGTTGGCATGCATCTGCCTTTTTGAGTATGTTGGCGCTTGAGAGCTATATGATATCTCTCTTGGCTCAGAGAGCAGATATATTAGCCTTGGACATTGAGACTGAGGACGACGGTTTGATGGTAAACCGAGATATCCATGATGACATGCTAGTGTTGGAGTATCTTTGTAAAGGTGCTTTGGTGGACACCTTGAGTGCAAAGGAGCGGGATCGAGTTTTACAGAGAGCTCGACGGTTCAGATGGGAAGGTAGATATCTTCTTCGAGTATGGGGAGATGGCAACGTTTGTGTGGTGCCACTTCCATCTCAGAGAGCACAGTTGGTCAGACATGCTCATGAGGAGTTAGGTCATTTTGGAGTAAAGCGGACATATAGCTTACTTCAAAGTCACTATTGGTGGAGAGGTATGCAAACTGAGGTGCAACAGTTTGTGGTGAGATGTATGGTATGTGATCGTGTTCGAGCATCATTCAATGCCCCTACACCACAAGTACATACTCTACCGATTATGGGACTTGGTTATCATTGGAGCTTGGATTTTGCAAGACCTTTGCCATTGACTATACGGCATCATCGATATGTGTTGGTCATGGTGGAGCATTTTTCCAAATGGATTGAGTTGGTGGCCTTGCCCGACAAGTCAAGTGAGGGAACAACTTATGCGTTCTTAGTTGCAATGCTTAGCCGATTTGGTGCATCAGCAGAAGTGTTGACTGATCATGGTACTGAGTTTATGGACGAGTTTCAGGCTTTGTGTGATCGAGCGTTGATCGATCAACGTACCACCTCAAGAGATTATCCCGAGACTGATGGTCTAGCAGAGAGAGTTTTTCAGATGGTGAAGAGAGAACTGAGAAAGTTTGGCTTGGAGAAAGGTCATTTGGGAGACTGGAACATCCAGCTACCATGGTTGGCCATGGGTTATCGATTTAGCCAGCAAGCATCTCTAACGTCATTCTCACCATACTTTTTATTATATGGTAGAGATCCAAACTTACATACAGCTATCCGTCGAGAGTTAGGTAACTTGGATAACTCTGATGTTTGGGTTAGGGTGTGTTCTCAAAGGGCAGAACTCTTCCATAGAGTCATGCCCATGACATTTGATAATCTGGCTACTGCTCAACATAGAGATACTTTGCGTTATGCTACCATCCGAGGAGGTGGATATCGACCTTCAATTCAAAGATTTCATGTTGGTGCTTACGTTAACTTGCAGCAGAATCACCTACCACATTGGATGTTACTGCTGGTCGCACGATTTTACGAGTATGTGAGGGTTTACCCTCCGGAGTTTTGGTATTGGAGGGTCATGATGGTGTGATTTGGAAGGATTATGTGCGTAATTGTGTGCCATGTCACCTTCCAAACATTGATGGTACTATGGGACCAAGCCTGAAAGTTGTACGTGCAGGCTTGAGATGTATCTTATGTGGATCAGCTCGTGGAGCAGCCAGTATGTTGACTTCTGATTCTTGTTCGAGAGGATGGCATATGTCATGTTTGACATCTCCTCTCAATGCGGTGCCCAGTGGGCGGTGGAGATGTCCTCGTGCGTTTAGCAGGTAAGCAGGTCTGACCGTTACATGATATGGATTGCAGGTAGGCGACTAACGATGGGGCATTGTAGCACCCGGCCTCCTGATCTTAGCCCCACGAAGGGCATATCATGTTATGGACTAGATGGCTACCTGGTGTTAGAGAGACCTAACTGCCAGTTAGGGGGACGATTGTGGTACACTTGTGTTGGTGTATGATGATCTATGTGTTGTGATGTTTGATGTGACAGCGATGTATGTTGTGATGCGATATGTATGTGCACAACAGCTGTCAAGACTTATTTAATGGTATCTCTAGTTAGGTAGGTGCGCGTATGCAGGAGTAGATACATCAGTTAGAGCCGGTTGTGCAGTTAGCACCGTTCGCACTAGAACTGCCGTTAGGGCTGACAGTGCCGTTTGGGGTCCTAGGGCTCAAGGGGGTAGAGTTCGAATTAGGGCTCCTTGGAGGGCAGTTTTTGAAGTTGAGCATTTGAGAGTGTGGCTATGGTGGATAGTAGCTAGTGCGGGAACCTGGAGTCTTTGAAGCACAAAGTGGGTTTGGCTTGACTGTAATCTCTCTTTTATGCTATGGTTATGAGCAGAGTGTCCTTGTGGACGTTTTGAGAGTAGAAAAGATTATGGTGGTACACTTGTGTTGGTGTATGAAGATCTATGTGTTGTGATGTTTGATGTGACAGCGATGTATGTTGTGATCCGATATGTATGTGCACGTCAAGTTTGACTATATTTAGTTAGACTAGGATTAGGGCTGGTACTACTATATAAGAGGGCTGGTAGAAGCTCTCTGTGACACAATTAGGGTATTCAGTAAAGTGACTCTGTGTGTTCCGTGGACGTAGCCTCAGTGAGGTGAACCACATATTTCATGTGTCGACTCTTAATTGCATGTTTTTCTTTCGTATATTCCTGATTTGGACGAACGATTGGTATCAGAGCGCTTGGAGTTGACCGGTTGGCTATCTTCCATTGCACTCGTTCTTTCCTTCGGCTATGAAGGAGGAGCAGATTGAGCCAAGAACAAGCTCCAAATCAAGGCCACCAAGGAGACGGGAGCGCTCGCAGAGTTCATGATCTACGATAGATCCGGGTATAGAGAGCACATTTCTATTTCTGGACTCGATGTGATGCGCATTTAGAGGTTGTTTATTCGAAGAGTGGGCACTAGTATGGCTGAGTAATTGCTTCTACCCTTTGAGAAGGGCGGACGAGCTGTTGGGGTGCGGATCATTTTTTTTTTTGGTTTCTTAGCTTTGCTGAAAATGTCTGGAGTGAAGGGACAGATCTTATCATCGAGGCGAGTTTGGCAAATAGTCAGTGGGCTGGACATCGTATCAATGTTTTGCAAAGATTTGTCACTTGATTTTTATTAGTCGGTCATTTTTGCTATGGGAGAGTCATGCGTGACTTCAGCCCACACTCATTCGAGCGTTGTTTGTTTTGGTAGGGCCTTTTTGTGCACCTGTCCGTGCTGCCGAAACTGACGAGACCGTAGTCTGGATTGATTGCTTGCTCGGCCATTGGACCTGCAAATTAGGTAGTAGTCGTGCAATTCTCCTGTCTTTCACTCATGCTGATGTGGTCACTGGATGCCGCGAGCGAGCGCACGGAAACCCACGTGATCCTTCATACTCCTCAATGGATGCATTGCGCAACTATCTCTAGCCAGCGCTCAACGAGCTTCAGTGTTGTGGAGGAAGCATGATTGCGGTCAGCGCGTGAGTTTGTGAGCTGTTGGCTCAGTCGGCAAAGAAAGGATTTCCTTCCGTTATACGGAAATCCTCGGCAGAGAAAGGATTTCTGTATAACGGAAGGAAATCCTCGTCTCCCATGGTCAAGCAGCCGCGATGAGCCCATCCCACCCCAGCGTGTGATCCCATGTATGCGTGCGTCCCCCGGAGAGTGAGTGAGATGATCCAGCAATGAAGAAATGGGAAAAAAACACGAAGGAGGGGGAAATGAAGGGGGATAGGGAGAACACATGGACTTATCTTTCTGCATGGAACGTGCTCAATGCTTGGCTCTTAGCGAAAAGCTCCAACAGATGTCGTGGTGTGGGTTATAAATTTGGATTTGCAGCGACAGTGGCTGCTAGGGAGTCCGACGGCGACATGAGCGTACTTTGCATAGTTCGAGTTCGAGTTAGACGAAGGGAACTCTCAGGTTGGGAACAATATTCCAGCAGACGGAGCAAAAATATGGTGCAGGTCGTGGCGTGATCCGACGCTTGGATCTAGACTAGGAGCTTGGCGTGAGGCACATCAATCTTATGAAAGGATATGTTAGTTAATCTGATTGCATCATGGGCACGTCTGTCTCCCTCGGTACATTGTATTCTAGTCGTCTGGGGGTAGGTCGGAGGCGCAAATCACAGCGCGTGATTTGTGATCTTGAGGAGTATAGCAAAGAGCGGTGTGATATTTTTTCGTATGTCTCGGTGAGCGGGTAGTGGTTCTTGGTCGAGAGTACGTTTCTTCCGCTCCTTTGTTTTTTCTACACCTGCTGCGTTTGCGTCAGAGTGGATTGGAGATGAGACGGTGTCGTGTTGTGATGTGTCGTGCACATACCTATCGCATCACAACATACATCATTGTCACATCAAACATCACAACACATAGATCGTCATACACCAACACAAGTGTAGCACAATCACGACTTATGTAGTGGCATCTCTAGTTAGGTAGGTGCGGCGTATGCGGGAAGCGAATACTGAAGCTAGAGCCGGTTGTGCGATTAGCACAGTTACCTGAGGGGGCTGCCGTTAGGGCCGACAGCGCCGTTAGGGGTCCTAGGGCTCAAGGAGTAGAGTTCGAATTAGGGATCCTTGGAGGCCAGTTTTCGAAGTTGAGCCTTTGAGAGTGTGGCTATGGTGGATAGTAGCTAGTGCGGGAACTTGGAGTCTTTGAAGCACAAAGTGGGTTTGGCTTGACTGTAATCTCTCTCTTATGCTATGGTTATGAGCGGAGTGGCCTTGTGGACGTTTTGAGAGTAGAAAAGATTACTTCGAAAACTCAAATTGGATTCTGTGATGAGAACTGGGAATTCTTGGAGCCCTGAAAGTGTTTTGGCGAGTTTGGATCGATGGTAGCTTCGATCCGTTGGTCGTTTGAGCATGCAGCAGGCGTTGCTGGAGTGCAGCCCGTGGTGGTGATCTAGAAGTAGAGTCGATTTGCGGTGGATCTTATCGATTTGGAATTTCTGTATTTTCTGTTTTAGTGTAAATCCGAATCGGGGGGATTGTCGAGGGCGGAAGCGCCTGAAATTGACGGCGGGGTCGATGCTTATAGTTGTCTTGGAGCATTAATTTGAGATTGGCCGAGAAATATTTCGGACAGAAGTGCTAGAAGTCCAAGATTTGGTTTTTTCGAAGTTTTTGGGTCGAAAATAGGAGCAGTATGCTATCAGATTATCATACAATGTCCGTTTGATCTAAAATTTGGTGGGGTGATAGATTATGTAAAGTTTATCGCGCGGGGGTAGAGACGTCAGGCCCAAGGCTCATGGTGTCCGAATTGCGAAATTTTGAGGTTTAGGGGTTTGAAATCGAAGTTGAAGATTTTCAGAGTCTTGCAGAAGTTTCAAACGGTGTCCGTTTGCAAAAAAAAAAATTATGTTAGGTAGCAAATTGAAAAAGGCTAGTTTAAGGCAACGCCTTATACAGCCGGATTTCCAGTCTCAGTTTATCGATCTGGAGAGTAGAAGACCTCATAAATCGAGTTTTTTGTGTTTTTAAATGCCCTTCTTAGGCTATGTCAGTCCGGGTTGGGTTGGTTTGACCCCTTTGATGGATGTTTTTGAGATGGAGTATTGTGCTTTATGTTTCTTGTGATTGATATACCTCCATCTCTACTTCCTGTTTGTGCACCACGTTTGTTTGTGTTGGTGCTTTGTTGTTTGGAGTGTTGGAGCTCATGTGTGCTGCCGATAGTGAGGCTGGATTTGCGGACCAGTTAGACTATCCATGTTTCTCCCCAGTGAGACAGGACTTGCGGACCTGTAGACTGGGTGAGTGCATGTGGTGATGGCAGGTTTCAGATTGCCCTTGTGTTAGCACCTTGTGGTGCCTCGGGTATCTTCACATTGCGGTTTTACAAGTTCTGATTCTTGATTCCTTGTTCCGATTGGGGACCTGTTTTTGTACGGTTGTGGAGGTGATACATTGGTGTCACAAAGGGAGTTCTTTGGAGGTTCCGGAGGAGAGACTTTCGGGTTAGCATTGGGTGCACCCGTGGCGGAGTTCGGTACCAACCTTGGCCTTTGAGGTTCACGAAGATTCTCGATTTGGTTTCGAGAGAGTGACGGAGCCGAGCTTGGTGATATCTTGGAGTGTGTACCACCGTTGTTGTGGGACATGGATGATATCTATGGGGCCACCAAGGGTCCTAGACGATATTCGCTGATTGGCACTATTGAGTTGGATGACTTTATCCATGAGTTTGACTCATGGTGTGATTTACAGCGGATGCGCAACTCTACGTTGTTCAAATCCGTTTATGGCTTGGAAGGGATTATTCTAACATTTGGAGGGTCCACCGATGGATGATTATCATGAGTTCCGGCGTGAACACCTTGAGGAGATAGAGTTCGAGACAATACCGGTCTCCAAACTACATCTCTATTACTTGGTACAATGTTTGGAGGTGCGAGTTCATCCTCCGTACATAGCACCGATGATACGGTTGGAGCTAGTAGAGTTGGGAAGAGTTCAGAGGTCCCAACCTTCAACCCTATTCTGGAGTTTTTTGCACGGTTGAGGAGAGACTACCAAGGGGTGAGAACTGACAAGCTACGAGGCTTGCAAGAGTTTCAACGGAAGATGGGGAGAGTATTCGAGAGGCGTATACCCGAATGCGTCGGTTGATCAGTGTTACCCATGGGGTGACAGAGGCACAAGCTGTCCAATATTGGTATGGGATATTGGATAGGGAGTTGAGACGTAGAGTGAGAGATGCTACCTTACTACAGGGAGACATCACCTACGTTGGCCATTGTGTTTTTGTCTTCTTTGAGCGTATTGAGCTCAACATGCAAGAAAGAGAGGGTAGTGATTCTGGGTTCAACAAGGATTCACCATCTTCATCAACATCTTCACGTTACCAATATACAACACAAACCCGGAGTGGTTATGATAGACATGTGGGACAGTCTCGACCATATGGACAGATTGGTGAAGGTGCGAAGATCGGACCATTACCATCCTTTTCGGTCAACAATCGGTTGTTGGGATGGTATGTTGGACATGTGGTGGACCTCATCACAAGAAGGATTGCCTTCAAGGTCGAAGGATGGATCCTGTTGGAGTAAAATCATGTGAGCATTGTCACAGACATGGTCACATGATGGATCGATGTTTTGATCTCCATCCAGAATTACGATCAACAAGAGTTGCCATGGCGGTTCTGGAAGAGGACGAGGGAGTTCAAGGTGGTAGGGGTGGTGGTAGAGGACCAGCCCCTACTCAAGTGTTAGCCCATGAGGCTAGTCATGAGGTGAACATGGCATCTCGATTGGAGCAGAAGATAGCAAGTATGGCTATAGCCCAACAAAGATCAGATTTTGGAGCTGGTGCCTCTACATCATACGATGGAGATGTTGTGGAGTACATGTCTTGGCACACAACTATGTGCAATTGCTATGACTCATAGTGCGACACATACTACTGAGTCTAGAGGAGCATCTGTGGAGTTGGATCCACAAAGAGGGGAGGCTAGCCGACGGGTTAGACTTCCTCGCCTTTCACATTGTCGAGGCATTGAACACCTCATCCATGGCTCCTACACCACCTATTGGAGAGATGAGGGTGCAAGCCAATGTGGATGTACTTGGAGATGGAGCAAGTATGGACCAGCCATCAACATCGTATGAGGAAGCATCCAAATAAGAATGTTGGGGGCGGCAAGGACTCTTCTTCATTCTCCCGTTTTCTCACCAAGGATTTATTGGCGTTGGGGGTGTCATCATCCCATATACTACGATTATACCACACTTTGCGAAAGCAAAGAGGATGTGTTGGTTGCTTCTAGTTGTGTGAGCACTAGTAGTGTTGATCCCGGGATCGGGGACAAATTACTAGTGGAACTTGGCAGAGTTGTTGCCCGCCGAATGATGGAGTTATCAGCGAGGCCGGCATACGAACAGACCGTGGTGTCACCGAAAGCGGTGATGTTGGATAACGTAAGTGGTGTGTTCTGCTTGGTCGGACCTTCAGGAAAAGTTTATCGACCTCAACGCGTGTTGTTGGATTACGGTGCACAACCCCTTATGTTGGGTAAGGATGCACCGCTTGGTCTTGGTTTCTGCGAAGACCGATGTGGAGAGATGTCCATTCCATATTCGGACATCTCTTGGAGGTTCTAGTGATGCCCCGGCACCATACATCACCCGGATGGCGTTGGATCAGTGCAAGTACAACCGGATCATGTCACAAATAGCTCTACAACGCGAAAGCACGTCTTTGTGGTTACACTTGCGAGTCCTATGATGTATTGGTGGGTGCGGCAAAGTTATACCCGATGGGGTTTAGCATTGATTATTGGGAGGAGACATGCCTCTTATCGGCTAGGTTGGCAATCCGGGCGAGGGCCGAGTGAGTCGACACTGCACGATTCATCACCGGTTCTAGGCCTTTACCAAGTGGAGGATTGGCTTATGTTGCGGCCTTCATTTGTGTTACTTGGCCTGGTGATTTGTTGGAGGGTAACATGGATGCTCATGATAGTCATGGTCGAGAGGATGTGACTATCATGCCAAGTCTTAGTAGAGTAGTGTCATCCATGTTGGATGGAACACTAGGTACTTCATTTATGCAGCTACAACAGATAGCTGATCAGCTCATACATCAGGCTTGAAGTGAGTCTTTTGCTCCGGAGAGGGAGGAGACGAAGTAAGTTATTCCCACTTCCACTATGTTATCCCCTTTAGATACAACGCATATTGCTTGGCAAAGATCCGAGGAGGGTATATGTGTTTGGATCTGCTTTGGAGGGATTAACACAGTTTGGGCTGGCTTTTTTTTGCGGTATGGTATACGAGTACATCGATACTTGTATGTGGAGCGAGATGAGATTGCAAGGCGCGCGTCTCATTACGCAATGTGGCACGGTTTGCGGCGGAGATACCCATCTTCTACCGGTGTTGGCCAAGGATATCAACAGGCCTTGCCGTCAGATATTTTGTTGTTGGAGACGCAAGACCTTGCTCGGCATGGCACCATACATTTGGTTATTGTTGGATGGCCATGTTAGGGACACACACGTGCTGGTAATGGTCATGGGTTACAGGATTCACGTTCTGGCATGTTTTGGGAGATGTTACGTGTGTTACGTTCTCTCCAGTCACAGCAAACATATTCTCCGCCATACATTTTGGAGAATGTGCCCTTGTTGGGTGATCCACGTGCACGGGTGATGACGAGTGCACATCACGTGCGGTCATGGATTGGACCAACGGTATTGTTGGATGCAGCGAGAGTAGGATCTCGTGCACACCGTCCACGTCTATGGTGGATAAACCTTCTTCCAAGGGAGGTTTTATTGCGAGCATATGACGGAGTGGAGAGGCCCTCACATCTCACGCTGGAGAGTATTTTTGATGTGGGTAGACACTCCCGTGCAAAGGGTCTATGCCGACAGTCACCCATGGCGTTGGTGAACCTTGTGGGTCGACCAAGAGTTGCATTACCCACGTTGTTGAGTTACCCAAACTTCCCATGCTTATAGAGAGGGAGGACCGGACTTGTATGGGATTCTCAAAATGCGGCGGTTGGTGGAACCCAACGCTGAAGAGAGAGAGCGAGCTATGGGATTTTGTACCGGTACTACAAATAGCACCTACATTGTCGAGGCTTCACGACGTCGGGTGTTGGGTCGGGCTATGGACCTGAAACGCTTGACATGGATTGTGAGCCTTGGATTGGTTGATGTAGAGACGCATGAGATCCACATGTATGACCGCAAGACCATTAGTAAGCTCTTTGCCTACCGAGACGGTGGAGGCAAAAGTCGGGGGCGAGACGTGCCCAAGATCTCATCCTTGGTCTTATGGGGATGTTAGAGAAGGAGAGGTAGGGTCTTCTTCAAGTATCGTTGGAGTTTTTTGCGTGGAGCAAAGTGTGGTTACCACTTTTGACCTTTGTGATACAACACAAGAGGTTCTGACTCTGAAGCGGGGAGTTGTTCACACCGAGATAGTGGAGCTCGGTATGAGAGAGCGTAAAAAGCTCTCTCTTCAAGAGGTTGTCATTTAGCAACCCGATACTACGTCTTCTATCTCTAGTGTCGATGGAGAGGAGATCTGGGATATCGATATTGGTCCCAAGGTGATAAGAGGAGAAAGACGTAGAGTGGAAAGATTTTTGAGAAGTTTCAGAAACTATTTTGCCTTCAATATGAAGGATTTGGGCTGTTTGAAGGGACCTGGGCATACGGATTGACTTGACAACGGATGCACCAGGTCTTCCGTCGTCCCTATCGATACAATGATATGGAGAGAGATCTGATCCAAAGTAGGTGTCAAGACCTTCTTGAGGCTAGATTAGTGGAGATATCATATGGAGAGTATGCCTCTGCTGTGGTGATGCCAATCAAGAAGGATATACATGGCAATTATACGTATAGACGCATGTGTGGTGATAACCGTTCTATTAATCGACAGACAAAATCTGATCGGTATGCTATGCCTACACTTGAAGAGACCTTTGATGTAATTGGGCATGCAAAGGTTTTCAAGACATTGGAATTACGAGCGAGGATATCATCGATTGGATTCGAGATGAGGATAAGGCCAAGACAACCTTTTGGGCAATTGATTCGCATGGCAAGGATGTGTTGTATCGGTGGAAGTTCTTACCATTTGGGTTGAAGAATGCACCCGCCGAGTTCCAAAGAGTGATGGATAGGATCCTAGCCGGACTTGATTGTGCAGAGCCTACATCGATGATATTCTAGTGTATAGTGCTCAAAGGAGGGAGCATGAGATACATTTGCGGGGAGGTATTTGAGCGACCGATTGCTCATGGCCTCAAGTTGCATCCCGGAAAGTGTAAGTTCTTTTTTCAGAGCGGTAGAGTACTTGGGTCATACCATATACCCAGGAGGATTGGGAGTTTAGCAAACCAAGGTGGAGGCAATCTTGCGTATTCCACAACCCTCAAATGTGAGTAGGGTTCGAGCTTTCCTTGGACTTGCAAACTTCTATCGTCGATATGTGCGAGGATTTAGCACTATTGCCAAAGCCTTGACAAAGCTAACAAAGCTAGATCAAGAGTGGAGTTGGGGAGATGAACAGGAGAGAGCTTTTGTTGAGCTCAAGGGAAGGTTGACATCTGCCCCTTTTTTGAGGAGACCTGTGAGAGGTCGTCCGTTTCAAGTACATACTGATTGGAGTATGTTGGGTTTGGGAGCAGTGCTTACCCAACATGATGATGAGGGGAAGGAGTTTGTAGTGGCTTATGCAAGTCGTTCCTACAATGCAGCGGAGACGAAGTATAGTTCTTATGAAGGAGAATGTTTGGCAACTATTTGGGCGGTGGCACATTTCAGATGTTATTTGTTTGGAAACTCCTTCACTCTCATCACTTATCATCAACCATTGAAATGGTTGATGGAATCATACAAGCTTACATGAAAGCTTGCACGATGGGCTCTTATCCTACAAGAGTATGATTTCACGGTTATTCATAGACATGGAGTGGTGAACCGTGATGCGGATGGGTTAAGTCGAAACCCATGTACAAGTCAAGTTGACGAAACCGGGGCTTGATGGCACGGTGCTCTGATGAGAGGATGGTGCCGGGTTGGCATGCATCTGCCTTTTTGAGTATGTTGGCGCTTGAGAGCTATATGATATCTCTCTTGGGTCAAAGAGCATATATATTAGCCTTGGACGCTGAGACTCAGGACGGTTTGATCGTAAACCGAGACATCCATGATGACATGCTGGTGTTGGAGTATCTTCGTACTGGTGCTTTGTTGGGCACCTTGAGTGCAAAGGAGCGGGATCGAGTTTTACAGAGAGCTTGACGGTTCAGGTGGGAAGGTAGACACCTTCTTCGAGTATGGGGAGATGGCAGCCTTCGTGTTGTGCCACTTCCATCTCAGAGAGCACAGTTGGTCAGACATGCTCATGAGGAGTTAGGTCATTTTGGAGTAAAGCGGACATATAGCTTACTTCAAAGTCACTATTGGTGGAGAGGTATGCAAACTGAGGTGCAGCAGTTTGTGGCGAGATGTATGGTATGTGATTGTGTTCGAGCATCATTCAATGCCCCTACACCACAACTACATCCTCTACCGATTATGGGACTTGGTTATTGTTGGAGCTTGGATTTTGCAGGACCTTTGTCATCGACTATACGACATCATCGATATGTGTTGGTCATGGTGGAACATTTCTCCAAGTGGATTGAGTTGGTGGCCTTGCCTGACAAGTCAAGTGAGGGAACGACTTATGCGTTCTTAGGCTAGATGTGCTTAGCCGATTTGGTGCACCAAAGAAAAGTGTTGACCGATCGCAGTACCGAAGTTTTTGGGCGAGTTTCAGGCTTTGTGTGATCAAGCGTCTATCGATCATCGTACCACCTCAAGAGATCATCCTGAGGCTGATGGTCTAGCATAGAGAGTTGTTCAGACGGTGAAGAGAGGACTGCGAAAGTTTGGCTTTTCGAGAGTACGTTTCTTCCGCTCCTTTGTTTTTTCTACCCCTGTTGTGTTTGCGTCGGAGTGGATTGGAGATGAGACGGTGTCGTGTTGTGATGCAACTACTATGAGAAGATGATGACATGTGTCATCTTCAGAGCTGTTGTCATGACAGCGATACATTAGGTTAGGATAACCGACGGCATTGTAAGGGTGTTAAGAGCCCACCGTTGAATCAACTTTGTAGGGCTTGGATGTTGAAAATGCTCAAAGAGATATTATCTTAGATCTTATCAGATATGAAGCGTTGTCGGGGTGGAAAGGGTATAGGAGAAATCTAGACACATCACCTTGCTGACTAAGGAGCTTATCTGATTGAAGTGGAGTCGATGTAGGACATGGATAGAGGACAACATGATCCTCTAGATGTACTGATGCCTAGTCCGTTTGTGATCAACATCTGGTGTTTTCATCGTGATCACTTTCGGGTATACTTAGCCGGTTTCGAGTTATCATTTTAACTTTTATTAGTGATAACTCATATTGTGTATAGGATGTCTAAGTAGTGTGTTTAGAATAGTTGGAAAGCTCTAAGTTAAAATGTAGCTAATTTGGCCACACTAGAGGTCAAAATAACACTCTCCATTCTCATTGGTCTAGGAGTTTTGGTCAACGAGGGCACTATGGCAACTTCTTCAAGGTTTTGAGGGGACATTCAAAGATTTGAAGATAGGGTTGGAGAGTTGACCGGACGAGCTACGACGTGGGCTCAAGAATAGATGGATTTGAAGGGTTTGTCACTGTGAAATGGTGATTCAAAGATAGAGAGAAATTTAGAGAATTTAAATTTGGGGTGTTTCTGAGAATCTTACAAAAGTTTTGAGAGATCTGAGTCAATTGAAATATAGTTTACAACTCGGGTTTGTGTTTGGATCGAAATTTTGACTCAATTGGATGAGTTTTGAGTACGGAGTGATAGGTTGAAGTTTATGTATACAAATAGAGTTGCAAGATTACACTGACTATCATGAAGTTATTACATCGATCATATCTTTTGATATCAGAAAGTTTTGTCAATAAAACTTTTCACAGTTGAAGTTCGCATGATAAGTGACCTTCTCATGATATTTGAGAGCAATTGGAGTCAAGGATTGGGATGTGTGATGGTTTTAATACACAGGGATCTGCATATCACCTTATGATACAATGTGTAAATCGATGATTGTTCCCAGAGGATAGATATATATGAAACGTTTCCGAGAGATTGAAAGGGTTGTGGATCAATTTTCTGTGAAGTTTAAGGGAGAGTTATTGATCCAATCATTGGATATCATAATCTTCTCCCGCTGAAGTTTTACTGGTTGTAATGAACTCAAATGTGGAGTGTTGAGGAGAAGAAGAAGAGATTGTCAACTCACACGAGGTTCAAGAGGGTTCTTCTACAGCTAGACACGTTATGCGTTCTTAGAGCGAAGAAATGTCCATGCAAAAATGGTGTGTTTGAGGACTCGAGAGCAGACATATCTCTTGTGGTTTAGGGATTTTTACCTAGAATAAACAAGTTCCGGGGCTAGACGGAGTGAGATGGCAGTCATGAAGACAGGATGAGCCGAATTTGACATTGTCAAATATGATGGGCGTGATGACTATGTTATGTGGAAGAGGCAAGTTGAAGGCTTCCGGTTTAGTCAAGTCATTGAAGCAAGTTGATAAGTATGACAATTGTACCTTATTGTTTGAGACTCTTTAGCAACGGTTTCATCCCAACGAGTTATCAAACACCTCTTTGAAGCTGATGAGCTTCAAGATGAAAGATTCAGGTACAAAGATACAAGATCACATTGATGACTTTGGTGATCTTGTTATTGATCTTCAGAATCTTGGAGAGGAAATAATTGATGAGAGGAAGACCCTTCATTTGTTAAGTTCATTAGCTGCTTCATATCAGTCATTGTCATAAGTGTTGTTCCATCGTGATAGACAAACGATCACTTACAATGAGGTTGTAAGTGCTCTATTGGCTGATGATCTGCAGCAGAAGATGATGATGCCCTCTACTCCATCCTCTTCATCTAGTACGGTACTAAATGTGACCCGTGGACGGTCACAATCACGGAATGACAAGGATGGGAAGAAGTTTGGATCTAGAAGTAGATCCATATCTAAGGGTAAATCCCAAGACAGAAAGACGGTGGTGTGTTGGAAATGTGGCAAGAGTGGTCATTTTAAGAAGGAATGTCGTTTGAAGACCAAGGCTAATGATACTCCTTTGGCCAATGTGGCTCAAGATTTTGATGAGGAGGATGACTTGCTCGAAGATGGACTATGAAGCCAGAGGTATGCCCTATGCAACTCACCAAAGGGCGTTGGTGATGTATGGATCTTGGATAGTGCTTGTTCTTATCACATTTGTTACATTAGAGAGTTTTTTCATACTTTCTCAATATCAAACGGTTTAATTCTTATGGGAAATGATCAACCCTGTAGAATTGAAGGTGATGGATCTCTACAGATTCACATGTTTGATGGAGCCAAACGTATGTTTACTCACGTTTGGTTTATACGTGAAATGAGAAAGAACCTTATCTCTCTTTGAATGTTAGATTCAAAAGGCCTTGAGTGGAGTTCTAAACAAGCAGTACTTGAGGTGAAAATAGATGATAAGATTATCTTAAGATGACACAAGCATAGAAATCTGTATGTGCTAGAGGGCAATACCATTTGTGGTGAAGTCAATCTTACAAGATCTCGGCCTAAGATGGCTCATGTTTGGCATTCTAGAATGGGACACATGAGTAACATGTACTTGACCTTCCTTCAAGATAGGGGCTTGCTACCTGGTTTAGATAAAGTTGATATGGAATTTTGTGAGCATTGAGTTATGGGCTAGCAACATAGAAAAGCCTTTTGTGTTGGAACTCATAGTTGCAAAGAGTTACTTGAGTATGTACATAGTGACGTGTGGGGACCCTCTCCTAAAGCCTCACATTCTGGGAAGTGGTGGATTGTTTTTGGTAAACAATAGTGATGGATTGGAACCCATGTGTTGAAAGCCACCACTACTTATAAGTTCAGATCCATAGTGCCCAAACTAAATCAAAATGTATACTGTTAAGTCCCAAATCGCACCGTAGGAAACAACTAGAAGAATAATCGGGTCTGGAATGTTTATCACTTATTGCATAAAGTTATCTCCAAAGTGATATACTAACCACGCCCGAAAGTGATCACGATGAAGACACCGGATATTGATCACAAATGGATTGGGCATCGGTACATCTAGAGGATCATGTTTTCCTCTATCCATGTCCTACGTCGGCTCCACTTTGATCAGATAAGCTCCTTAGTCAGCAAAGTGATGTGTCTAGATCTCTCCCATACCCTTTCCACCCTGACTGCTCTTTATATCTGACAAGGTCCAAGATAATATCTATTGGAGCCTTTTCAACATCTTGGCCCTACAAAGTCAATCCAACAGTGGGCTCTTAACAGCCTTACAATGCGCCGTCGGTTATCCTAACCTAAAGTATCATTGTCATGACAACAATTATGTGGAAGAGGAACCCCTGAAGATGACACATGTCATCATCTTCTCATAGTAGCCGCGTCACAACACGACAATGTTGGCAAGCAAAAATGTATAATTTGTTTTGAATCAACAATCTTTCAAGCTTGATGTCTGCTTGGCATTAAGAGTTTGAAACTTTTAGTTCCAAATGATTATATGAAGATTTATTACACAATCCACCAATGAGACTACTAAGATGACAAACAAAACTAACTATATATCGTTTATTGATGATTACTCAAGATTTGTGTGGGTCTATTTTTTCACACAAAAGTCTGAAGTCTATGCAACTTTCAAAAGTTGGAGAGCCCAAGTTGAGACTCAGAGTGGTCACAAGGTGAGATATCTACGTTCGGATAATGGCAGGGAGTATACTTCTGAGGAGTTTAGAAGTTACTGCAAAGAGGAGGGGATCACTCGTCATCTCACCACGATTTATACTTTGCAAAAAAATGTTATTTCTCAGAGGCTCAACCAAACAGTATTGGAGAAGGTACGTAGTATGTTGAGCCAATCTGGTTTTCCATATGAATTCTGGGATGAAGTTGTAAATACCGCAGTGTATTTGGTATATCTGTCTCCTTCAAGTGCAATTGATTTCTTGACATCGTTTGAATTGAGGCACAAACAGAGGGCTGATTATAGTCGGTTGAGAATTTTTGGTTGTACGGATTATCCTCTCATACCTAAGGAGAATAGGACCAAGTTGGATCCTACATCCAAGAAATGTCATTTTCTTGGATATGGAAGTGGTGTGAAAGGTTATAGGCTATGGGATCCTGTAGCTTGTAAGGTGATTGTCAGTAGGGATGTTTCTTTCGATGAGCCCAGATCATTGAAAGAGGGGGAGATATCTCATGCTCCCCGTACTGACAATGGCAAATCTCCACTCACGGATGTTGTTGAGGGGGAGATTGATCATTATGGGTTTAATGATGCGCCACAAAGAGAAGCTCTAAAAAACAGATGGAGCAAATTCTTGAACAACAAGAATTGGAGGAGTAAGTTGTCGTTGCTGATACTCAAGACACAGCACAAAACGATGGAGATCAACCAGGACCATCTATTAGGAGATCATCAAATCGGATTAGTAGAGCTCCCGAAAGGTATGGAACATGGGCTGATTCATTTATTCTTGAGGATCATGATATTGAATCTGAGAATGATGATGGCAATTCATTGATCTTAAAAGAACGAGAACCTTGTTCGTATAAAGAAGCTAAAGCCTCTATCAATATGCTATGGAGCGTGAGATGCAATCGCTTGTTGAGAACCAGACTTGGGAGTTGTTGGAGCTTCCAAAGGGTCCACCTTTGGTTGATAGCAAGTGGGTGTACAAGTTGAAGGATAATCCAGCGGATGAAGAGAAGAGGATCTTCAAAGCCAGGTTGGTGGCTAAGGGCTTCACACAAGAGAAAGGTGTGGACTACAACGAAGTCTTCTCACCTGTAGCAAAATATGCTACAATTCGTTTGGTATGTGCACTTGCTGCGATATTTGGTCTAGTTATGGATCAAATAGATGTTGTCATAGCTTTTCTATATGGATCTTTGGAGGAAGAAATCTACATGAGACAATCTACTAGCTATGAGAAGAAAGGTCAAGAGAAGTTAGTTTGTAGATTGCTCAAATCTCTATATGGATTGAAGCAAGCTCATAGGCAATGGAATGCAAGGTTTGATGAGTTCATGAAAGCACAAGGATTTTCACGGAGTGTGTTTGATCCATATGTTTACATAAAGAAGGTGAATAATGAGATCTTTAGCCTCATTATTCTAGTACTCTATGTGGATGACATGCTCATTTTGGCAAAGGAACAATTGATGTCGATAGATGCAAGAGGCAACTGAAATCTGCATTCAAGATGAAGGATTTGGACAAGTCCAAGAGGATTTTAGGTATGGATGTTCACAGGGATTTGAAGAAGAGGAAGCTATGGTTAAGTCAGAGCAAGTACATTCAGCGTGTGCTTGACAGGTTTAACATGGCAGACTCTGAAGGAGTGTGAACTCCTTTAGCTCTCGGCAGCTCAATGTCCAATTGATGCAACTGAGAGAGGAAAGATGTCGTCAATTCCCTATGACAAGGCATTGGGCAGCCTCATGTATTTGATGGTGTGCACTAGACCTGATATTGCTCTAGCTATGGGCAAGGTGAGCAGGTACATGTCAAATCCAGGAAAGTTTCATTGGAAAGCTGTGAAGTGGATTCTCAAGTACCTCAAGAGTACTAAGGATTTTGGTCTTTTGTTTGATGGTTTATTGGACAATGCCAAATCCTTGTTGGGTTACGTTGATGTTGACTATGGACAAGATCTGGATAAGAGGAAATCTACAACTGGGTATGCATTTACACTTGGAGGTGGATGCGTTAGTTGGAGATCTACCTTGCAGAAGTGCATAGCTCAATCAACTACGGAAGCTGAATATGTAACAGCAGCGGAAGCAACAAAGGAGGCTGTTTGGTTGAACACACTTATCACTAAGATGGGATTGAAAAAGTATGTTGTAAATCTCCATTGTGATAGTCAGAGTGCCTTACATCTTGCAGCAAATCAAGTGATGGATAGGGTTTAGGGTGAAGCACATCGACATCATATATCACTTTATCAGAGATGTAGTTTCTGATATGAAGGTTGAGCTAGTCAAGATTGACGGTAAACTCAATCGAGTTGATTCTTTGACCAAAGTTATTCCTTTAGAGAATTTCAGGAGGCATTGTGCTACTATGTAGGTTTTGCATCGGGAGCACTAGTAGAGTTACTCTAGCAATTGTTTGATTCTTGTATATGCTTTACTCCTTCCTAGTTAGGCTACGGCTTAGTTCTAGTTAATCCTTGTTTACATGAGGGCCTATGCTTCAGGTTTCCTTCTAGGACTTCCCGCGGAGTATGTATATGGATAACAAGAGTTAGAGACCCCAAGACATGAGTCAAGGGGGAGATTGTTAGGAGTTAACTCAGGTCTTGAGTAACTTTGGTTAGTTTGACTATATTTAGTTAGACTAAGGCTAGGGCTAGTACTAGTATATAAGAGGGCTGGCAGAAGCTCTCTGTGACACAATTAGGGTATTCAGTAAAGTGATTTTGTGTGTTCCATGGACGTAGCCTCAGTGAAGTGAACCACATATTTCCTGTGTCGACTCTTGATTGCATGTTTTTCTTTCATGTATTCCTGAATTTTTTTTTTAACTATTACGATAGTTCAAATTTATTTTTTAACTATTACGTTAGTTCAAATTTATTTTTTAACTATTACGTTAGTTCAAATTTATTTATTTTCAATTATAGAATATGTATTTATAAATATTTCCAAAAAAAATTATCACTTATATTTTTATTTTATAGTTTGATATTATTTTTTGAAAGATAGAATGATGAAAAAAAATGAAGTGAGAATCTAATTGAATTACCCAATGAAGATGCAATGAGACTTTTACATGTCTACTTTTATATTACATATGTAGGTTGAACTATGTTAAACATTAAGCTTCATATAAATATATCAATGAAAATTATCTTTTGATATGTATCAAATTTTGTATAAAGTAATAAAACATTAAAAAAATGAATGAAAAAATTGTAAATTTTTCTATGATAACAATATGTTTTAAAATTATGTTCAAAGAATGTTTAGATATTAATTTAGTATCTTATATTCTAATTTATTAAAAAATATTGCAGACATTTTTTATCACATATATATTCAAATTAAATTTTTAAATTTTTTATTATCTTATTATAATTTTAAATTTTAAATTAATAATTATATTTTTTAATGTTTCAATTGATTTAAATTTAAATATCATTATTATATATAAAATATATAAAATAATTAAATTTACAATCTTATGTAATTTCATTGAAACAAATCAATAAAGATGTGTGCAAGAATTTTAATTTAACAAATGATTATGCTGTCAATCACTTTGCAAAAGAAAATTACTTTTGAAACTATATAATATTATAGGAGTAGAAAAAAAGGTTTATTTTTTTAATAAAAATAAATAAAAATTGTGATATTTGATGACCATGACTTGTGGTGTTGATTATAATTTTGAAGTTTTCTTACATAAGATTTTTGAATTCTGTGGATACTTAATATTTCAATGGATGAATCAATGTGTTGTGTGGCTAGTTTAAGAATGAAGTATAGATTTATTTATACATACAATGACCATTTATAATTATCAACACATGTTGTTCATCACCATTTGGATGAGTTTATACATAAACTAATTCATATGACCAATACAAAGGCCCTATGTTTCACCAAATCTATGTTCATAATTTTTCATCTTTATGGTTCATTTATTTTTTAATTAGTTATTCTTCGTATTTCATGTAAAGATATGAATTTAGATGATATGTTAGTATCACGTTAGATTTACCAAATGTGAAGTATGCATAGTTATCAGTGATCATTTTCAGTAGAATATTCATGATAAAATGAAAATGGAAAGTTTATCACGAATGTTTTGGTTGGAATACCTCGTTTGTCCTACATTCTACTTAGAGTTGATGGCTATTCGTAATTGGTGCACTGTTGCAAATCCATGAACTTATCTCTCCCATTTTATTTTACCTCCCGGCTTCACAACCTTGTTTTCCTTATGTGCACGGGAACTACTACTCACGCTTAACTTCTTTCATTTGGTAAAAGTGTCCATACTGTTAGCAATCTCGCAATTTTAACGGTGAGCTTTATATATTTATAAATAACGGTTGAAGGAAAACCATAAATAGATTTTCGAAACATTAAAGGCTCACGTAAGTGTAACCTGAGGTGAATCGACTTGACGTAACGTTCATTGTGGTCAGCAAGGCTAAATATAACGGCGGTAAGGTACAAAAGAGGAGGAGAGAAAAGCTGGCGGCCATATTTTCATCGAACTATTTACTCGTTGACTCCAAAAGAGGAGGAGATAAAGGAAGCAGATGGGAAGGGAAGATCAAAGAGAGACGCAGTAAAACAACAAAAGGGATGGGAAGACACATCAAAACCCACAACGATGGAACCAAACAGGTAACATGGGGCTAGGCCCCAATAGCATCACACTCGAAAATATGTCCATCAACACATAAGATAATCTAGGTCAAACTGTCTACAAACAACGGAGCATCCGGAAAAAATATCACCTAAAGTGACTGCGCTCCTTTGGATTGCACCATCTAGTGCTCTTTGTAGAACAATGGAAATATGCTATAAAATAAACTAAAGAGAGTGATACCCCATGTCGAATAGTATGGTAGACTCTTGTGCACTCAATCACTCACATGCCAAAGTCGAAGTGTCCATAGCTCATATAACTCCAAAACTAGAGGAACAAGGAGGTGATCTCTATGTATACCCCTATACTTGGAGACCTTGGCTGCTGCCGCTCCACTCACCGTCCATCCTGGATGATGGGTGATCTCCCCCTCTGAAACGGTGTCACGAGTAGCATAGGTAACCACCATATCCGCCATAGAAACTTGGAACTCCCAAACCAAGTACAAGTCTGCCCTAACCCTAGTCGATTGCAAGACATACCAACTCTCCCTCCATGTGAGGGATCCATCCTCTCGTGCCATAGCAAACATCACATCCCAATGGTATCATGGGTAGCTATCCTATGTTGTCCGAATGGACAACGAGTCATATGAACACATGCTGAATCTAAAGTGATACCACACTCACATGTGAGTAATGAAGATGTAGATGGATGGACCAAGCCAAGACGGAACCTCATCGCTGTCTAGAAAGTAGCTGGTGCGAGTTGGAAAACCTCGAGCCAAGATCAAAGAGTATGCAACTTTGCTAAAGCAAGAACGCAAACGAGCCCGAGTAGGATCTATGGTTGGATCTATTAAAAGTGAATGTATAGCCTGCTTAAACTGTTTGTCCATCGAGACAGGGAAGGAGAGAAAATACTTTACTTCAAATCCACATAAAGAAAGTAAATACAAGGATGAAATAGGACAACACCTGTCGAAATAGAACGGACATAACCCTAAATTGTATGTTGCCTTGTGCAGGAGGACTCTGACCGAAGGAACGGGTAGGGCAGGGGAGGGAAGGGCTTCCAGGGAAAGGCGAGGCAAGGGAAAGGAAAGGGAAGGGAGGGCGCAGGCGAGACTTCGGAAGCTGCGAGTGATCCAATCTTTTGTGCGAGCGCTGTTGTCTCTGGCATTGGGTCTGGTGCGTTGTGCTGCTGCTGCGTTCCCGGCCTTGCTTCGCCTCACGCCCTCCCTCGCGCCTCACTTGGCTTCTGCTGTTACATTCTTTCGGCTCCTTGTGCTCTCGTCTCGTCCCATCCCATCCCCAGTTCCACCCACGGTAGTCGCGACCGGGCTGGTGTCTGGTGTTTTTGGACTGATTGATCGAGGGATCGACTGATCGAACTCTCTCCGCGCAGCCGGACGCACGCACGCACGAACGGAGGTGCGCCCACGTTCTCGTCCACACATTCTTAGACACAGGAGCAGCAAGGAAGGCGAAGGAAGGCAGGGGAGAGGGGGTTCCATACTTGTAAAGCGGAAGGAGTGTAGGGATTACGGGCGGGTGCGAGTTGGAGAGGGAGGGAAAGGAAGGCAAGGCAGGAGAAGGAAGGAGGGTTCGAGGGGAGGGAGGGGCGCGACTCTAGACGAGGAGAACGAGTTGGTGGTGTTTGTTGTGGAGACCGAGAGGGAGGGAGGGAAAAAGTTTGTTACTGACCGGAAGGAAGGATGAATCCCGAGTATGATTACCTCTTCAAACTCTTGCTCATCGGAGACTCCGGAGTAGGAAAGTCATGCTTGCTTCTCCGGTTTGCGGATGATTCGTATTTGGAGAGCTACATAAGTACGATTGGAGTGGATTTTAAAATTCGTACAGTCGAACTGGATGGCAAGACTATCAAGCTTCAGATTTGGGATACAGCCGGCCAGGAGCGCTTTAGGACGATCACAAGCAGCTACTATCGCGGGGCTCATGGAATCATCGTTGTGTACGATGTGACAGATCAAGAGAGCTTCAATAACGTGAAACAGTGGTTGAATGAGATTGATCGTTATGCAAGCGAGAACGTGAATAAGCTGTTGGTGGGCAACAAGTCAGATCTCACTAGCAAAAAGGTAGTCGATTCAGCGACTGCTAAGGCTTTTGCAGATGAAGTGGGAATCCCCTTTTTGGAGACCAGTGCAAAGAATGCCACGAACGTGGAGCAGGCATTTATGACTATGGCAGCGGAGATCAAGAATAGGATGGCGAGCCAACCGACAATGAACAGCAGCAAGCCCGCGACAGTGCAAATGAAGGGCCAGCCCCTCGCCCAAAAGCAAGGCTGTTGCACATGATCAGCTCCGAGGAAAGGGGGATCATTTGGCGCACTCTTCACCATTCAAGTTCGTTCTTAGTGTTCAAACTTGCTCTCTGGTGCACAACGTTCATCGATTCTTCTCCTATGTTGGTCATGTACATTCCACCTCCTTATGCAGTGGTCCTAAATTGTGCACCTTGTGCTGGCAACGTTTGTAACTCGACAGCATTTGTCTTGTTAGGGTTCTAGTATAAGATTGCAATTCCATATACGGAACTCTTTGGTACTTTATTCAATTCTTGTTTCAGCTAGGATCCTGTGAGGCTGCGTATTACACCTGCATATAGTAGCCATTCCTTTGTATCTCAAGGCACCGCTAGCTGAAAGAATGCGAGTCCCTAATTGGGGAACTCTTGCCACTCTCCAAGCATTTTGTCATAGGTTATGGCTCTCCTTCAAAAGGATACATCAGACATAGGTATAGAATCTGTCAGATTACAAGGAAGGGTTTTCTTGACCTCACTTGCATTCGATTGTGAATATAAGCACGGACTCTATTGCATACTCGCCTTTTTACTCTCCTTTTTCTCATTTCCCTGTCATTTGTTTCTGGCCTCGCTATTCTCTTCGAGTGTTGGTGATTTCGTGTATTTCTTCTTTTCATTTATTTTTCGTCCAAAGCGAGCTCATTTTACTGTTAGTAATATGAATTCGAGATGCAAAGTCCTTGATTTGGCCCTGCTTTCCAGATTTCTTCTTAACTTAACGTTGCAATCATGAGTCCTTGCCGAGCGCAGACTAGTGTTGGGACTTTCCCATAGTTACTGGACTTTTCTGTTGGTCTACATGGCCAGCGTTTGAGACAGACAAATGATTCTTGTTTACCAAAAGCAGTTTTCAGTTTGAGGCAGACAGGAAGGTCTGTATGACGTAAGGAAATGTCCACATGATACTTCGCCGTCAACTTCGGTCATCTCGCGAAAAAGCAGCTACTTGCGGAAGTCTCAAATGGATGCCAGTACGAGTGCAATGTCCTATAACTTTTTGCTCTTGATGATTTCGCATGATCCGACTTGTGTGATTCGTTGCTGCCACATGCGGACGTAGTGTGTAGAGCGGAACGCAAGCGGGCTTTAACAACGGGTCGGTTTGGTTACACAACACATGTGCACTATGTACTCCTGTAACCTTTCATATGTTCTGTACTAACCACGCCGTTCGATTGGTCTCAATGATCCATGCCTTTCTCCAGCCGGCCTTATGCATGACTTTAAGCAGATCATCTTTTTGAACTTCAGCTCTAAGGACGATAACTCTGACTTCTTTAAGCAATGTTTTCAGGCTGTGAGAGGAAAATTCCAATGAATAGGGTCTAGTTTAGTTCAAAACAGAACTGCATGGAAATTTTTTGCAGGCTTTGTTAGGTGATTTGCTGGAGAGATGTGAACATGGATGGAGCTCAGTAGAGTATACCTCCCTGAGGACTTGTCTTAAAGGGACGATTACAAGTTTTTCTTGTAGTCAATTATTTGCCTGTTGTTCAGGAGAAGCAGGAGGCGTGCTTCCTCATTTACTTCTTTGATGCTTTTATACCGGTAATAAAGTGTTTTTGATGCACACAGTTTAGTGATGTTGTTGATGCCGCAGCCAGTGGGTTTTTATTATTTAGCAACGACTCACCGTCCAATCTCAGTGTCCCCCCACTCACATTTTGCTGGTTGTTTGTTTCGTATGGTAGGTGGTTCATTTGTTACGTTTTTTTTGGTCGCAGTGTTTGACGAACTCCTAATACTCACGGAGGTCATCCGAAGTGTCTTAAGCGTGGATCGATAGACGGCACAATGGACGCTAACGTATGTCCATACGACAGCGTAAAGTGTGCCCTTACTTTTTTCACACTGACAAAGGTTTAAAACAGTAACCAAATTTCATTACATACCGGCATTGACTACTTCAAACTACTGTCTGAAGCAAAGACGGACTGTACAAATTCCCGTCAAAATTCTTTCGCCATGATCTGACAGTGATAAAAGCAGAGTCCTTGTTAATCAGTCTCGACTGACGAATACATATGATACTATTGTCGGCTTGTGGCAAGTAGGACATGTTTGTTCGGCCGAGAGCATTATGATAAGCTGAGGATAGCGGTAACTGTCTCACGGTTTGTTGGCGTGGAGTTTGAAGTCTTGTTTCCTGCGAAGACTCACGGTACGCTTCTCATTTCACATCGAAAGATCCTGATCGGACTGGTGCCGCTGTGTATCCAAAAGTGATCGTCCAGTGACCGGACATATTTACCCTGGATGACTCGGACTGTCTATGGCGAAAGAGGCTTCCAGATTCTTGTCTCTTTCCTGTTGTTGTTCTCTGTTCTCTGTACACCGTCCCAGCAGAGTTGCGCGGATACTTTAGTGGAGTAGGATACTTTAGTGGAGTACGATATTGGATAAGACACTATGGACTCCAAATATACAATTATAGAAGTGGAATGATCACCTTATAGAGTAGGCTTGAATTGAGTCTTTTGCTCAATAAAGGTAGCAAACGAAGGAAACTATTCTCACTTTTGCTATATTGTCACCTGTGGGTACTTCACTAATTGTATGGTAGTATCCAAGATAAAAGGGATAATATATGGGTGTTGGATATGTTTTAATGGATTAACATAGGTTTGGCTATTGTTTTAAAATATGACATACAATTATATCTGTATGTGGAGCAAGATCAGCTGATCACCTTATAGAGCAAGCTTGGATTGAGTCCTTTGCTCTAGGGACATAAGAGACGAAAAAAGCTATTTTCACTTTTGCTATGTTGTCACCTTTGTATACTCCACCAATTGTATGGCCAAGAGAAATGGAGGGTATATGTGTGTTAGATATGTTTGAATGGATGACCATAGATTTGGCTATTGTTTTGCTACGTGGCATATGAGTTTATATATGTATAAAGCGAGATAAGATTACAAGACATATTTTATTATGTCAATTGACATAGCTTGTGTGACATTATCTATTGTTTAAGTATATCAATAGATCTTGCTCTTACTCCTAGTCCTACTAGTCCTTAAGAATCAATAAATAAAAGTCACATCCATTTTTTCTTTGCACCTTAATTTTATTTATATATAATAAATTTAAGATATTAGGGAAAATTTTATATTTATATATTTATAATATTCTAACATATAAAACTAGATTTTGTCAATAATTCTAATAGAACTATAAATTCTTATTGAGTATAATGGATAAACATACTATAAAATATAAATTATTATAATCTAAAATTATTACTTTATCACAAACGATTGTGAAAATAACACACTTCATCTTTTCATAGTAATAGTGTCATAGTGCATGTGATAGGAAATAAAAATGATGCATATAAGGTCTTTATCAAGGGACCTTATATACAGCAAACTAATCATCCTTGATAGAGGATGATTAGTTTGTGATTTTTACACTTAAAACTTGCTTTACATTAAAAAAAATATTTCTTTCACATATTGAATTTATTTTCATTTATAAATCATCAACAAAGCAAAAAAAATAACTTTAAGTTAATTTTATTAGCTTATTAACTCTAATCATAGAGAAATATTTTACGTTTAAATACCTAATATTTATATGCATTAAGATCTTGCATGATTATATGATGAAGATTTATTATTCTGCTATATTTTTATTTATCTTAAAACATCATTTTATACACACATCATCAAACCAAAATTTGTTATACGATGTAATTTTTTTATTGATTTTACATTTGTCTTAAATAATATATTTTAACAATAAAATCATTAGATATGTGTGTTAGTTAGAACAAACAATATTACTTTTTGATTTAAAAGTATGAATGTGGAATAATTTATATTGTAACAAAATAAGAGGTATTGTTAACTATGTAATCTTCTTACATTTGATAACAAGATTATTATTATAAATAATAATACATCTATGTAAGTGATCAAATAATTATCAAGTATGGAGGATTGCATGTGTTTGTTTCATTAATTTGTGTGTTCATGTATATGTGAATGCATATACAACAACAAGAGTATGTTTTACATATTGGTATTCTCTTACGGTCTTTTGAATGATATGCAAACGATAATTTGCCAACTTTGGCTAAGGATGACAAACTCTACAAAAGCAACATTTATCTTTTGACAATTTGATATTTATTTATGCAATAACGAGATTATAGACATTTCTCATGAAATCATAAAGAAAAATTATTATCCACATCACGAGATAACATTGTCATCATGAAACATCAAGAGTTTACATATGTTATTGATTTGGAAAGTGTGCATTCAGATATGGTTGATTGTTAGACAAACTCAAATCCTTCTGCATCATACCCTCTATCTTCATCACACCATTGTGTTTTTAAATTATGTTGATAAAATCTTCTGCTACTAGCATGTTCACTTGCATTTACCTCATTGACAAGACAATCGAATGCCAATAACAGATCTGTGGTTTCCTTGGAACTACATAAAGCTAAACTTTTTTGTTCATGGATTTCAAATCCCGTATTCTTCATCAATTTGGAAGTGTGATTTTTTCCTTTTTTTCCCTTGTGTGACATGAAAGCAAGAATATTTAACGAACCAAGCAAACCGTCACTTCACGCTTCAAATATTATACAATATACGTCCTTACACGATTATTTCTTTAAGACAATTTAAATGGGTAGAAATAGTACAAAAAATGAAATTTTCAACTTTAAATACCTTTCCTCCTGTCAGAAACAAATTTTATCGTGTAGTCCGATGCAATTTCACTACAATATTCTTTGATGGTATATACCTTCATAAGACCACTCCCATGACAATCTTCAGACTCAATATAGCCCCAAATTCCAACTGCGAATTACAGAAACCAATATATGCAGCACCCTGAGATGTAAGAAATCAACAAAGATTACAATCCTCATACCCAATACTTTAAATTCCTCATATTCAAGCAGACGCAAAATTAAATTCATGGAATGAAACATTTGGCCAAAGCTCTGATTCCTAACTAGTGAGTGCGAGAGATCGCTAGGACTTTCCTAATTTGTTGTCTTCCCTTCCTCGCTTTCCAAAGTTGAAATCTACATAACCATAGTTTCACCGGCAGGTCACAGAAGGAAGACTACTTGCGACAAGACAAAAGATGTTCTGTCGTTTACTGAAATACAACTGATTTATATCTGCTTTACCTCATGCATTAATATGCCTACACGAGGCTTGATAACGACTAAGGAAAAAACTTGGAGCTACTATACATGGTCATGAAACTCAAACCGAAAAAGAAGAATGAAAAAGTCTCTCAGAGATCAAGTTATCAAAAGAATGTGAAATACATGTCGGAACCCAAACGTTCCATGAACGTAGATCCAAGAAACTCTGAGTTAGAGATGCTGCGAGACTGATAATCGTAGGACCAGCACAAGAACTAAACAACCCATATTCACAAGGGAAACACGAAAATACAAAACACACTAGATTTATCAAAGATCTTCAACTCCACTTCCCTAGGAATGCTTTCAATACTTTTGTTTGCTTGTTTGGCGATTCTACTTCTTCACTTTCATCTTCCTCTAAAGCTAATCCCAACTTTATAGCGATAGATCGAGATAGGAAATTTTCTGTAGCTCCTTGATCAATCAACACTCTCACTTTTACTCCTTCTATCTCGCCATCTGTCACAATCAAACATATTTTCTTCTTTCTCAAACCATTTACCTCATATTTTTACTTCCTTCCCTCACCTTTCCTCCTTCTCATCGAACCAGTAAGGCCGCGAGGCAAGGTTACTAGTGCTCGTCATTTCCCGGGTTGCCATCGGTCACTTCGTCTCCACCTTCAAGATTATTGAGAGCACGCCGATATGGAGTTCTAGCTCCTCTTGTTAGAACTCGGTGTCATGTTGTGACGCGGCTACTGTGAGAAGATGATGTCATGTGTCATCTTCAGAGCTGTTGTCATGACGGCAATACTTTAGGTTAGGATAACTGACGGCGCACTGTAAGGTTGTTAAGAGTCCACCGTTGGATCAACTTTGTAGGGTCAGGATGTTGAAAAGGCTCCAAGAGATATTATCTTGGACCTTATCAGATATAAAACGCAGTGATGATGGAAAGGGTATGGGAGAGAGCTAGACACATCACTTTGCTGACTAAGGAGCTTATCTGATCGAAGTGGAGCCAACGTAGGATATGGATAAAGGACAACATGATCCTCCAGATTTACCGATGCCCAATCCATTTGTGATCAACATCAGGTGTCTTCATCGTGATCACTTTCGGACGTGGTTAGTGTATCATTTTGGAGATAACTTTCTGCAACAAGTGATAAACTCTCCAGACCCGATTATTCTTCCAGTTGTTTCCTACGGCGCGATTTGGTACGTAATAGTATACGTTTTGATTCAGTTTGGGTGCTATGGATCTGAACTTACCAGTAGTGATGGCTTTCAACACATGGGTTCCAATCCATCACTATTGTTTACCAAAAATAAGCCATAGGGAGTTGATTGTTAGAAACTTTGGCGAGGAGTATTATTCTCAAGTTATAAACTCCCCGGTTCCGTTTGTAATTCCGTTCATACTTAGCCGGTTTTGAGTTGTCATTTTGGCTCTTTATTAGTGGCAACTTGTATTGTGTATAAGATGACTAAGTAGTGTGTTTAGGATAGTTGTAAAGCTCTAAGTTAAAATGGAGCTAATTTGGCAACTCTAGAGGTCAAAATAACACTCTTCATTCTCGTTGGTCTTGGAGTTTGGGCCAATGAGGTCACTTGGGTAACTTCTTCCAGGTTTTGAGGAGGATTTATCACTCTGAAATGGTGATTCAAAGATAGAGTGAGAAATTTAGACTTTTGAGTGTATTTAGGGTGTTTCTGAGAATCTGTGTGCAAATCAACAATTGTTCTAAGAGATCTAGAGGAGCAAAACATCTGAAACTTTTATGAGAGATTGATAAGATTGTGGAGAAATTTTCTCTAAAGTTTAGGTGAGAGTTATTGGTCGAATCATCGGCTATCATAATCTTCTTCCACTGAAGCTTTATCGGTTTATAATGAACTCGAATGTGGAGTGCTGAGGAGGAGAAGAAGAAATTGTCAACTCACATGAGGTTCTAGAGGGTTCTTCAACAGCCGGGCGCTCGGACGTTCTTAGAGCAAAGAAATATCCATACGACATTGGTTTTGGCAATTCATGGCAATATGACCAAATCTTCCACAATTATAGCATTGTCTCATTTCTCGTCTCCCCTCCAGTCCATCTCCTCCTCTTGAATTTACTTCTCGATGAGGATTCAAGTTGCAACGATCTCCTCCTTGTGCGTTCATTCCTCTTGAAATGAAATCTTGTCTCCTCCTTATGTTGTCCAATTCCATAGACATTGGTCCATAGTATTGATTTGTGGGAACTGACAACTCTCCACCGTTGTGGTAGATGTTGGTCATTCGTTGTGCACAAGCAATAGCCTCGTTCAAGTTGCTTGGATTGTGTAACCAATCTTGGTTAGCTATAGTTAGTTTAGCCAAAGCGTAGGTTGGTCACTAGATCACAAAAAGACAAGATAGTAGTGTGCACTATCTAAAAAGCAAAAGGTAAATGATGAGGTGGCTACCATGCATTGGTGGATCGAATTGTGTGCTAGACGTCTTTTAGGCATTGGGTAAGATAAGATAACAAAACATGCAACCAACGCATGTTAGCCATGTGACATAGTTTGGATTTCGGACTTTTCTAGTCCTACAGTATATAAAACGAGGAGAGGTCTTGAGAAGACATCTCTCATCTTGGAAGTCATTCCGGAGTCATTGCCTTCAGTGTTACAATGGTATCAGAGCATGCTTATTGTTCCTATGAGTGTGAAAAACCCCTCTTGGAAGAATAGTCTGGGTTGGTACAATTATTTGAGGAGAGAGTGTTTGTTAGAGGCTGGGAGTGGCCATTGAGCTGCAAGTAGTGGAAGGGGGTTATTGTGGGTGCAGGTTTTGGATGGGGAAGATACAATAGAACAGAGATTCCCATTTTTTAATCCTTTTCATATCAAACTGTTATACATTGAGAGAGCAAGGTTGACTCAATATTTGGTTTATCATTTTGGTGCCAACTTCATGGACCAAGTGATGAGATCTCGAGATCCGATTATCTTACCTATAGTCACCTACGATGTTGCTTGGGATCTCATAATATACATTTTAGTTTAGAGATGGACCTCAATAGACCACCACCGGTGAGATTCAACACACGGTGTGAAATCTATTGTGTGTATCATCCTAAAGCTATGTTTCGGAGCCTAGTTATTAGAAAATTTGGAGAGGAGTATTACCACGAGGTGATAGCATCACCTATTCCTTTTGTGTTGCCAATCTTGAGAAATTGGAAGTGTTCATCTTAATCCTACATTGAGAGAGAGAGTGGACGGAGACGAATCATGGAGGACACTTTGAGAGAAATGATTCAGGAGTTGAGAGATTTGAGAAATGCATTTGAGCAAAGTCAGACTCAAGTACAAGAGTTAGCTCAAGAATTGACAGCAGCCGAACGAGAGGAATGGAAAATGAGAGAATGTGAGAAACTCAAATGGAGATAGAGACGTCACCATCAATGATGGAGAGTGAAGAAACAGTGAGAGCTCGTGCTCTTGAAGCCCAAGTGGCTCAACGAGCGAGAGAGCTAGATCTTCAGACATCCATGATTCTAAAACAAAAGCTTGTAATATAAAACCTTACCGAGGAAGTCGAACCATGGGAGTTTTGGAGGGTTGGATTGAGAGAATGGAGTACCATCTTGCTTTGTTCAATATCACATTGCAGGTCTTTTTGTTCGTACTTTGTTGTTGGAGAAAGCGTCTACTTGGTTTCAGGGTTGGATGATGGAGCTCAATGAGTCAGGCCAACAAGTTACTTGGAGTACAATGAAACGAGGTCTTTATCAGAATTTTCAAGCAGTGGATCCCATCATCACGGCACGGATGAGGTTGTGAAAACTTGAACAGAAGGGAAGTGTGGAGCAGTACATTGAGGAATTTTGAGATCTTCGAATTCAGATACGAGATATGAGTGGAGCTGAAGCCCTTGATTTATTCAAGAGAGGGTTGAAGAAATCAGAAACCAGCATGTTAGCCATGTGGCATAGTTTGGATTTCGGACTTTTCTAGTCCTAGAGTATATAAAGCAAGGAGAGGTCTTGAGAAGACATCTCTCATCTTGGAAGTCATTCCGGAGTCATTGCCTTCAGTGTTACAGAATGTCCTGAATCACCTCATGTTGAATCTTTTTCTTCAACCCTCTCTTGAATAAATCAAGGGCTTCAACTCCACTCATATCGCGTATCTGAATTCAAAGATCTCGGAATTCCTCAATGTACTCCTCCATACTTCCCTTTTGTTCAAGTTTCCACAACCTCATCCATGCCGTGATGATGGGATCAACTACTTGAAAATTCTAAAGAAGACCTCGTTTCATTGCACTCCAAGTAACTTATTGGCCTGACTCATTGAGCTCCATCATCCAATCTTGAAACCAAGTAGAGGCTTTCTCCAACAACAAAGTACAAACAAACAGACCTGCAATGTGATCGTTGATATTGAACAAAGCAAGATGGTAATCCATTCTCTCAATCCAACCTTCCAAAACTCCCATGGTCCGACTTCCTCGATATGGTTCTATCTTGCAAGCTTTTGTCATCTTTAGAATCATGGATGTCCGAAGATCTAGTTCTCTCATTTGTTGTGCCGCTTGGACTTCAAGAGCTCGGGCTCTCACCGTTTCTTCACTCTCCACCATTGATGGTGACGTCTCTATCTCCATCTGGGTTTCTATCATTCTCTCATTTTCCATTTCTCTCATTTTGATTGTTGTCAACTCTTGAGCTAACTCTAGTACTTGAGTCTGGCTTTGCTCAAATGCGTTTCTCAAATCTCTCAACTCCTAAATCATTTCTCTCAAAATGTCTTACATGATTCGTCTCTATCCACTCTCTCTCAGTATAGGGTTAGTTACAGCTACATCAGCAGGAGTTGTTCACACTGAGATAGTGGAGCCAAGTATGAGAGAGCAGAAAAAGCTCTCTGCTCAAGAGGTTGTCATTTAGCAACCAGATACTTGTCTTCTATCTCTAGTGTCGATGGAGAGGAGATTTGGGATATTGAGATTGGTCCCAAAGTGACAAGAGAAGAAAGACGTAGGGTGTGGAGGTTTCTGAGGAGTTTTAGAAACTGTTTTGCCTTCAATATGAAGGATTTAGGCTATTTGAAGGGACCTCGCATACGGATTGACTTGACAACAGATTCATCAGTCTTCCGTCGTCCCTATCGATACAGTGATATTGAGAGAGATCTGATCCAAAGTAGGTGTCAATACCTTCTTGAGGCTAGATTAGTGGAGATATCATATGGAGAGTATGCCTCTACTGTGGTGATGCCAGTCAAGAAGGATATACATGGCAATTATACAGATAGATGCATGTGTGGTGACTACCGATCTATCAATCGACAGACAAAATCTGATCGATATGATATGCCTACACCTGAGGAGATCTTTGATGCAGTTGGGCATGCAAAGGTTTTTCAGACATTGGTTTACTGAGCAAAATATCATCAGTTGCGGATTCGAGATGAGGATAAGGCCAAGACAGCCTTTTGGGCAATTGATTCGCATGGCAAGGATGTGTTGTATCAGTGGAAGTTCTTACCATTGGGGTTGAAGAATGCACCTGCTGAGTTCCAAAGAGTGATGGATAGGATCCTAGCTGGACTTGATTGTGCCAGAGCTACATCGATGATATTCTAGTGTATAGTGCTACAGTGAGGGAGCATGAGATACAGGAGGTATTTGAGCGACTGATTGCTCATGGCCTCAAGTTGCATCCCGAAAGTGTAAGTTCTTTCAGGAGCAGGTAGAGTACTTGGGTCATACCATATACCCAGGAGGATTGGGAGTTTAGCAAACCAAAGTGGAGGCAATCTTGCGTATTCCACAACCCTCAGATGTGAGTAGGGTTCAAGCTTTCCTTGGACTTGCAAACTTCTACCGTCGATATGTGCGAGGATTTAGCACTATTGCCAAAGCCTTGACAGCCTTGACAAAGCTACATCAAGAGTGGAGTTGGGGAGATGAACATGAGTGAGCTTTTGTTGAGCTCAGGAAGGTTGACATCTGCCCCTATTTTGAGGAGACATGTGAGAGGTCGTCCGTTTCAAGTACATACTGATTGGAGTATGTTGGGTTTGGGAGCAGTGCTTACCCAACATGATGATGAGGGAAGGAGTTTGTAGTGGCTTATGCAAGTCGTCCAACAATGCAAATGGAGGCAAAGTATAGTTCATATGAAGGAGAATGTTTGGCTGTAGTTTGGGCAGTGGCACATTTCCGTTGTTACTTGTTTGGAAACCCTTTCACTCTCATCACTGATCATCAACCATTGAAATGGTTGATGGAATCATACAAGCTTACATGAAAGCTTGCACGATGGGCTTTTATCCTACAAGAGTATGATTTCACTGTTATTCATAGACCTAGAGTGGTCAACCGTGATGCGGATGGGTTAAGTCGAAACCCATGTACAAGTCAAGTTGACGAAACCGGGGCTCGATGGCACGGTGATACTGATGAGGAGATGGTGCCGGGTTGGCATGCATTTGCCTTTTTGAGTATGTTGGCGTTTGAGAGCTATATGATATCTCTCTTGGGTCAAAGAGCAGATATATTAGCCTTGGACGCTGAGACTCATGACGGTTTGATGGTAAACCGAGACATCCATGATGACATGCTGGTGTTGGAGTATCTTCGTATCGGTGCTTTGTTGGGCACCTTGAGTGCAAAGGATCGGGATCGAGTTTTACAAAGAGCTTGACGGTTCAGGTGGGAAGGTAAACACCTTCTTCGAGTATGGGGAGATGGCAGCGTTCGTGTTGTGCCACTTCCATCTCATAGAAACACGTTAAATCGGACATGCTCATGAGGAGTTAGGTCATTTTGGAGTAAAGCGGACATATAGCTTACTTCAAAGTCATTATTGATGGAGAGGTATGCAAACTGAGGTGCAGCAGTTTGTGGCGAGATGTATGGTATGTGATCGTGTTCAAGCATCATTCAATGCCCCTACACCACAACTACATCCTCTACCGATTATGGGACTTGGTTATCGTTGGAGCTTGGATTTTGCAGGAGTTTTGCCATTGACTATACGACATCATCGATATGTGTTGGTCATGGTGGAACATTTCTCCAAGTGGATTGAGTTGGTGGCCTTCCCTGACAAGTCAAGTGAGGGAACAGCTTTTGCGTTCTTAGTTGCAGTGCTTAGCCGATTGGGTGCACCAACAAAAGTGTTGACTGATCAGGGTACTGAGTTTTTGGGCGAGTTTCATGCTTTGTGTGATCATCGTACCACCTCAAGAGATCATCCTGAGGCTGATGGTCTAGCAGAGAGAATTGTTCAGACGCTGAAGAGAGGACTGCGAAAGTTTGGCTTGGAGAAAGGTCATCTGGGAGACTGGGACATCCAGCTACCATGGTTGGCCATGGGTTATCGATTTAGCCGGCAAGCATCTCTAGCGTCATTCTCACAATACTTTTTATTATATGGTAGAGATCCAGACTTACCTGCAACTATCCCTAGAGAGTCAGGTGAAGTCTTGGACTTGGATAACCCTGATGTTTGGGTTAGGGTGTGTTCTCAAAGGGCAGAAATCTTCCGTAGAGTCATGCACATGGCATTTGAGAACCTCGCTATTGCTCAGCATAGAGATACTTTGCGTTATGCTACCATCCGAGGAGATGGATATCGACCTTCAATTCGCAGATTTCATGTTGGTGATTACGTTTACTTGCAGTAGAGTGCATCGACCACATTGGATGTAACGGCTGGTCGCACGATTCTACGAGTACGTGAGGTTTTACCTTCTGGAGTTTTGGTATTGGATGGTCGTGATGGTGTGATTTGGAAGGATCATGTGCATAATTGTGCGCCATGTCACCTTCCAAACATTGATGGTACTATGGATCCAAGCCTGGCAGTTGTACGTGCAAGCTTGAGATGTATGTTATGTGGATCAGCTGGTGGAGTGGCCAATATGTTGATTTGTGATTCTTGTTCGAGAGGATGGCATATGTCATGTTTGACACCTCCTCTCAATGCGGTGCCCAATGGACGGTGGAGATGTCCTCGATGCGTTTAGCAGGCAAGCAGGTCTGACCGTTACATGATATGGATTGCAGATAGGCGACTAACGATGAGGCATTGTAGCACCCGGCCTCCTGATCTTAGCCCCACGAAGGGCATATCATGTTATGGACTAGATGGCTACTTGATATTAGAGGAACCTAACCGTCAGTTAGGGGGGCGATTGTGGTACACTTGTGTTGGTGTATGACGATCTATGTGTTGTGATGTTTGATGTGACAGCGATGTATGTTGTGATGCGATATGAATGTGCACGACAGCTGTCACGACTTATGTAGTGGCATCTCTAGTTAGGTAGGTGCGCGTATGCAGGAGCAGATACAACAGTTAGAGCCGGTTGTGCAATTAGCGCCGTTCGCACTGGGACTACCGTTAGGGCCGATAGCGCCGTTAGGGGTCCTAGGGCTCAAGGGGTAGAGTTCGAATTAGGGCTCTTTGGAGGAAGTTTTCAAAGTTGAGCCTTTGAGAGTGTGGCTATGGTGGATAGTAGCTAGTGCGGGAACCTGGAGTCTTTGAAGCACAAAGTGGATTTGGCTTTACTGTAATCTCTCTTTTATGCTATGGTTATGAGCGGAGTGTCCTTGTGGACGTTTTGAGAGTAGAAAAGATTACTTCAAAAACTCAAATTGGATTTTGTGGTGAGAACTGGGAGTTCTTGGAGCGCTGAAAGTGTTTTGGTGAGTTTGGATCGATGGTAGCTTCGATCCGTTGGCTGTTAAGCATGCAGGGCATTGCAAGAGTGCAGGCCGTGGTGGTGATCTAGAAGTAGAGTCGATTTGAGGTGGATCTTATCGATTTGGAATTTCTGTATTTTCTGTTTTAGTGTAAATCCGAATCGGGAATTTTCGAGGGCGGAAGCGCTGCTGGAAATTGACGAAGTGGGTCGATGCTTAAAGTTATCTTGGAGCATTAATTTGAGATTGGCCAAAAAATATTTCGGACAGAAGTGCTGGAAGTCCAAGATTTGGTTTTTCAAAGTTTTCGGGTCGAAAATAGGAGCAACAGGCAATCAGATTATCATACAATGTCCGTTTGATCTGAAATTTTGTGGGGTGATAGATTATGTAAATGTTTGTTGTGTGGGGGTAGAGACATCAGGCCCAAGGTTGACGGTGTCAGAATTGCGAAATTTTGAGGTTTAGGGGTCTGAAATCAAAGTTGAAGATTTTCAGAGTCTTGCAGAAGTTTCAAACAGTGTCCCTTTGCGGAAAAAAAATTTGCGTTAGGTAGCGCTCCAATAACTCCTTGTTCTCACCATATAATCCAATTTGAGTTTCGAAGTAATCTTTTCTACTCTCAAAACATCCACAATGACACTCCGCTCATAACCATAGCATAAAAGAGAGATTACAGTCAAGCCAAGCCCACTTTGTGCTTCAAAGACTCCAGGTTCCCGCACTAGCTACTATCCACCATAGCCACACTCTCAAAGGCTTCAAAAACTTCGAAAACTGACCTCCAAGGAGCCCTAATTCGAACTCTACCCCTTGAGCCCTAGGACCCCTAACGGCACTGTCGGCCCTAACGGTAGTCCTAGTGCGAACGGCGCTAACTGCACAACCGGCTCTAATCTGCCAGATCGATCCCCGCATACGCGCACCTACCTAAGTAGAGATGCGACTACATAAGTCGTGACAATCATCAAAGGTTGGAATAAGAATATTGCAATATGAGGAGAATCTTTTTAAAGTGAAACATACATCATTGTCTTATTTGAGGCATTGAAGCATGAGAGAAATCATCTACTATCACTCCAAGATTATTTTTTTGCTTGGTTTAGTCTATAATTGTAACACACAAGGTTCATATCCAAAGTAGATTAGGTGATACTTAAGGTTCTTTCCCAAGAGAATAAGGTACTTGAACAATCCAACCAAAACGGAAAATCGAGTTTATCTTCTTTAGTCTACTCTGAACCTCGAGGTCTGAAGAGCACTATGAATGCAAGTTAAGAATTCTCTTATTTGGAAGAGGTTATAAGTTACCCATCAATCAGACTAAACATATGATCAATCATAATACAAAAGGTAATTCCTTTTACTGATGGAAGATAAACTCTTATTTATAAGCCGTATGGCCGAGGTGAAGCACGATGAAGTACTCCTAGGTAGATTAGTGCTACTGATAGCTCATGGATAAATTCCTAGATAACTACATATGTATTTGTCTCTAGTTCATGCTAACAATGCACATCACAACACCAGCTTCTTGAGCTTTTGTTCTATCATGGCTAGACACTTACGGTCCTCAAGGGATGCTTGCAACAAAAAGATCCTTCTTCATTAAAACTATTCCTATTTATTCACAATCCTAACACCTATTGCTAAGCCTTGTCTACACGGATTGTTGTCTCCTTCTCTCCCATGACTTCTGTACATCGTTTGATCATATCTCCACCTCTCTTGTGAACGCATCAATCCCCAATTATCTCTTTTGAATATCCGCAATAATTTCATGTCAATGAAGTGGCATAGCTTCTCATAATTCCTGATCTAAAGTCTTGTACATCTTTTTTCTTTTCTTCTTGGTGTTGTCAGGATTTTTCTTTGCTTCCATAAGCTTTTCCAAACATTGCACCTCATCCTCATCACACCGGGCAAATAGATACTGGGCACATCTATAAGCAAGAGATTCTAATCAAACCGGTCTTTCCATGTTTATTTGATTGAGTCACCTCTTCAATTCTTGCCCTCCACATACACTATCTTCAGGTTGAACTGTTGACGTCATTTTACCCATTGAATTTATTATTTAGAGAGATCTTTATGAGCTTCCAAATACACCAATGGTTTATGATTGGTTTCTACCACAAACTCCTTGTTTTCCAAGTAGTGCTTCCGATGTTTGGTGCTTAATTTCTTTTTTTCTCGATATTTGTCTCATTCCCTTCTTCTTCATCCTCCTATCGCTTTGTTTTTTGGCATGCCGCTTAAAATGTCTTTGCTTTGTGTTCTTATTTTTATCCTTTACGGATGTCCAAATTTATTTTAAATAGCCTCTTGCTCTTGTGGATATGTGTGAACATCCTACTTCCATTCGGACAAGCACCTAAATAATCAAATTCGTACTGACTTGGACTCATGATATCTGAATATAAATATTTTATCACTCAAACAAAAAATTATGTTATAATATTTGCAACTATGCCCCTACAATAATGTCAAAAGATTGCATGGGGATAATGGATTTGATGGAGTGGTTGCTTACACTACCATCATTTTTTATGTTGTTTATATTAACCATCATAATCCTTGAAAAAAAAAACTTATAAGTCAAGATATTTGTTTACAATTATCTTACTCCACTTTTCTTCTTGACTCATAATTTGCACCATTAAGAATTTATATCTACAATTTTGGAGTGACAGATAGTGATAGCATATTACCAAAGTGGATTGTATAAGCCTATGACCAGGATGAATCCTCGTAATAGTCTTATACAATCTACTTTGAAGTATCAAGTACTTGGAGTTATAATTTTAGTTGGAGATTTTAATGTCATATCTTTTAGTGCTTAGTTTACTCAATTTTCCTTGACCTCTTCTATTTTTCTTGCAATTGATAAAGAAATGAAAGAAAATAGGTTTGGAGTGTCATTAGATCAAGAAACCAACTCCATGTTTAAACATTTTCACTTCTTGAGGATCAAATGTGAGCCTTAAGCTTATACAACTAAATGAGATCAATAGATTTCCTCTTTCTACTAGTTTCTCATTTTAGAATACTTAAGGTGCTATTACAATTGACGATCCTTTTTTTAATAATCTTGGTTTAGAGGATTTTTTCATTTAAAATTTGTTTCTTGCAATCAAAATCTGATCACTATCCTTTAAGAATTTTATTTGAAACAATGAAACATTGGCAAAGTGTCTCGTTCTTTTATACAAGATCATGCTAAGTCCACACATATCAAGCTCATCAATATACAATCATGGTAGAAGTCAAACAAGAAGACCATGAAGCTCAAAGTGTACAATAATGGATTATGGAGGCAGCTGCCTGAAACTTTCATTAGAAACAAAATCACAAGGAGTCCATTGCCTCATATGTGGTTTTATGATTCATGCCACAAGACACATTTATTAACCATGTCAATAATTAAGATAGATCACCTTCAAGCCTTTAATGCATACAAATGTTTGGTGAAAGTCAAGAACAGCCCTTATCATTGACATCAACAACATATTTTAGAGTAGGAATTCATTGAGTCAAATCCAATACATGATCTATAAAAACAACCTAAGTTCTTTATACTGAAGTCAAAACACTTTCTGAAACTCTTCACAAAACCTTCACACTTTATATTTTTCTTCTCATGTCACTTCAAGACTAATCTTAATTTCCCATGTCTCCTCTCCATCAACACTCAAGGTAGAAAAGGCAACCTTTTGAACTATATCATGAAGCTCTCTAGTAGTAAGCATGGCTTGTTTCATGCAAAAAAATCCATCCATATGAGTTGAAGACTCCACCTCTCCTCCTTTAGCAAAGAAATAAGACCACAATAAAGTGGTGCACTTCCTACCCGAAGCTTTTGATTTCATTTTTTTGGTAGGCAAAGAGCTCAAAAATGATCTAACAATTATGCATGTGGATTGCATATGTCTTTTCTCAAATAATCTAAAGATCATAATCATGTCAAGAAATTTAGATCCATGATCCAAATTAATATATAAGATTGTGATTACTTTCAAAATTATATGTATTCATGTTATAATCACATACTTTTAACAAGATTGTATCTAAAATTTGAAATTTAATTTTCACTCCATGAACAAGATATAAATCTTGCCAATTTGGATGTTGACCCCAAGAGCTTTAACATGAAATAAAGATGTTGGTTGGGTATTAATAATATTGATCAATTTAATAGATAGAAAAAAAAAATTTCAAACTCATTGAAAACTCTTGGAGACCAACAACTTCTTGAGCATAGCTTTGGTGAATTTTTTATTTATATGATTGAGATCTTTGAAGCTTTTCTTATTTAAAAATTATTAAATTTGATGTTAAAGTCATTAATTAGCAGTTGATCTACATGTTTGACTGTCATGTACTTCATATTTTATATCTAGTATAAACTCCAACTTTATGTCTTTGAAATGATTTCATAATCAAATAAAGCTCACATGAATATATAATTCATAACCTAATCTTCAACTTTTTGCTTAGACTAATTGAATATTTCTAAAGTTGCTCTTATCTCATCTTCATGTAGACAACTATTATCTTATCTTTTTCACTCATCAAACATGTTCTCTCCAAATGTTTCCAAATCTCTTCACAATTTTTTGCTTCCATGATGTATAATTATTGTAGAACAATGTTGACTGACTTTAAAATATAATTTAAAATATATTATATTTTTAAATATTATTATTTTGTTAAAAAAAATTAACAATATTATATTTTTATTTAATTTAATTTTTATATTAATTTTTTTTAAAATAAGTATTTAAAATTTTAGTATGATATTTTTAATCAAAAGATTGATTTCAATACTTTTATTTTTTTTCATCTGTTTGGAATTCCAATTAATTTAATTACAACTAAAATTAAACTTTAAACATGAATATTTACTCACTATTATGAATTTTAGAGAATAATTTAATTACGTATATAATTGAGACATTTCATGTAACCTATTTGAATTATTGACATGTAATATTTGAACTTTTTTATTGATCATTTGTGCAAAATTGTTTATTTTAGTGAAAAAATTTGATAAATGTGCACTCTATGTGAAATTTAAAGCTTAAAATATTCTATGTGTAGTGATGCATATTCACATATTTGTCCATTGTATCATTTGGAAGCAAAGTTGAACTTGTCCTTGACTACCGTTCACATATTAGTATTCTCACTTTACCAGATATGGAGACATGTAAACATTCAAAAAAAAACAATTTTAACAATACAACTTCATTATTATGATTCAAAAATAAACAGTCTTGGAAAGAAAATTTCATTCCTTCAATAACTTAGTTTTGTGCGATAGAAGACGATAGCCAAATTTGAGGATTTTTTGCAATAAAGACAGTAGAATCTTTGAGATTAAAATGCAGGTTTATAAGATGAAAAAAATGGTATGGACACAGATCAAATTTTGAACTGATTATTTTGAGTCGCCCTATTATTTTGCCTCCTATAGTTAAAGGGAACAGGAGTTTTAGAGCTGTATTTTCTGATGCAATACAACAGTTTCTAATACAAACCTAATATCTCGACAACCTGCGTCCATCAAGTTTAGCAATGATAATAGCTATTGTATAATTTTGTATTCAAAAAATTATGGCAGGAGTCTATTGCAAACAGAGTTATTGGTGATGGTTAAGTAAAAGAAGCAAGTCAAAAGCAAATTTTTTTTTGCTTTTGACTTGGATTCAGGATTCCTTTTCTGAAATGACCTACTACCAAAACTGGTTCATGCCAAAAAAAGAATCTAGAAGAGATTCTTGAGTATTTGACACAATTATTGTATATGTTGATATACTAACATTGTGTTGTACTCTTTGGGTGAGAGAAAAAGTACTAAGATGTAATAAAACAAGACAAATTTCAGGTTTTAATTTAAAAATTCTCGAACCTACTGTAGACAGAAGACTGTATGCATATTCTCATTTCATAACCAATATCTTATGATCATGTTATTTTCTACAACAAAGTATATTTGTTTCTTATTCTCACTCGTATTTCTTTAGCGTACTGTTACGGCTACAGTAGGGATGCAGAAAGAATTTAGAAAAGAAGCCCGAGAGTATGTCCCGCACGTGCAAAACGAAAGTGAGGACTTACTGACTGCCAGTGTACAGGTAGGGTAGACGTACAGGTGTGTTTTCCTACATTATGAGTCGCAAGGGCACTATTATTCCGCTTGAATCAATGATGTTTCAAAACCATTGCGTGATTGTAGGTGCTCAGGTTCGTAGCCGTGGTTAAGGAACAAAGAAAAATCTCTTTTGAACGACGATGCGTAAATCTAGTGACCACTATCTTCGCACGTGTTAAATAACAGCTCAGGAGTTTATCATGAGAGGGAGAAGTACATGCTCAAGAATGTGGAATGTACTTCTTCTACAATCATAAAATCTGCACCTGAACTTGCCCGGAAAATATAGGGCGACCCTCTCCGTGTTTCTGCTCCCTAGCTAACGTTAGTTCACTCGATGCTTGCTGAAAAGCCAGAAAGAGAGTGTCGCGACGGATTGTGTCGGCGGGCGTCGCGGGTTTGTCACGCGCGCCAACGCATAAGCGACCGTTACAATTTACAGCCTTGGACTACAAGATCCAGCCTTTAGACCTTAACCCGGCCTCTTTATTGTACATCGCCTCATACAATTATCTTCATATCACTCTCATCGGTCTAGTCGGTTGAAAACTCATGGAAAGATGAAAGTGTTTTTACTAGAGCGTGTGAAACTTGTACTTTACTCTAAATTGCAATGAAATTAATCGAAACATGTTGGACTCATTTTCCCATAAATTTAACCTTTAGAGAAATCTATTTTATATCACTTTTGAATTTGACTATTATTTGATTCCAACTGTATTTTAAAAATCATTTGATTCCCCATGAGATTATTATTTTTGTGAACTGTTTCACAATTACATGTTGGTTGACAATATGTATATGGAGTTAATACACATGCCATGCAAGGCAATACAACTACTAAGAAATTGATTTAAGTCTTAATCTTAAGGGGTGAATAAAATCACTTTTGAAAGATAAAAGTTTATCAAGTAGCAGTTGTATTCAAAGGGAACTATGAAGTAAATTTCCATTAATCTTGAACATCTAAGGATTTTGAGAGCCCAAGTTGTGGCTAAACGTGGGCTCCAATAGTCCGTAGATGTTATTATTGAACTCCTTTGAAAATAAAAAATATACGATTGTTCACAACTTTCATGATATTGATGGAGAGTGGTCATTTATAAATCGTGTTGCTTATGGGCAAAACGTCCAAACTATAAAAATCATTATAGCTAATAATGTATTTTCCTTCATTCGGTGTTAGACCCCATTCCCACCAACTGTGGGAGTACCGTATGCTGCAACTGGGTTCCATAATTACACTCAGCTCCACACATGTTCAGACCAGAGATTTTTTTGAAACGGGGAGCATAATGTGAAATGGTAGGTAATTTTACGTGGTGTTTGCACAGTGTTCCAAACTTAACGGAAAATTCACCCTTAGAGCATTTCCAGGATACATAAACTCATGAAAAACATTTTTGGTCTTGATTAAAATTGAAATCTCCTCCACACAATAAAAAATGAAGTTCCTTGTTACATTTTCAAGAAAAAATGTGTTCATTGATTCAATCCTCATCAAATGCTGAAGTGCACATATTCAAATTAATTCTTCTATAAATTAGATATTTTATTAAATAAATTTAATTTTTATTAAATTTTTAAAAAACTATTTGGTATCGTATCTTAAATGATTATAATTGAGAATTGGAAATACGTATCTGATTTAAAATTGTTGATATCAACAAACATTTTTTGTGTAACACAAAATTTGAATTGAATTCATATCTTATAATTGTATAATGAAAATTTTATAACTTATTATATCAATTAAATTTTAATATAGTTTTAATATTTCTTTAATTTCAATTCTTTAAGGTCAAAATAATGAAAAAAAAATTTCAAAAAATAAGCTTAAATTTTTTGGAATTTTTTAAATTAAACTTGTAAAACTATTCAAAATTTGATAAAAATATAAAAAATTATTTATAAACTAGCTTATTTCAAATATTTTTCATCGAAACATTACTTTTAGAATTTTGGATTAAAATTTAACTACAAATAGAAATTTTTTACTTTAATTTCAAAAACAATTAAACTTCAGTAAAATTAGAAAAAAGGAAAAAAAACTTGAAAAAAGTAAAGATAGAAAATTTCATATAATATCATATGTTAAAAAATAGAAATTTATAAACCCGTTGGATATCTAACTACAACAAACAGATTAAATATTAAATTTTTTGCTCATGAAATTTATCTTCAACAAGTTTTATTTAATTAAAGAATTTTTCAATCTTTTAAAAATTATTTTAATCCGTTTTTTTCAATAAAAATTTCATTTAAAATATCAAAAATAATAATTTGTTAGTTTTTACTGTTTGCAATTTTAGTTGAAAAAAATTCTCAACAATCTTTATAATTATTATATATTCATGATGATATTATACTATGACTTTGAATATTAATAAATATCTCTATCATATTGTAATATTTATTTTTATCTAATATTGTGAATTAGTATTTATATCCTAGTGTCAGAATAAATAGCTCTGAAATATACAGTTTTTGAAGGTGCACAGATTTTAAAGAGTAGTTTCAAGGGGAAATGCTGCTGATATCTGAGATGTTGTAGGACATATTTCCCAGTGTGGGGTTCCATCCTTGTACGTTTTGATTGGGTCTTCCCATCCCTTTTGTTATTATACTTTCTTGGTTTCAAGGGGAAATGCATATCAGTTTATTATTCTAAATTATGATTTAAAAATAATGTGATAAGTTTCCGTTACATTTCACAACTAATTGAGCTGTGGTTTTATTCCATACAATCACTTACTCCAAGTCAAAGTAGTTATAAGCAATTGCACATAAAAATTAAGAATTTAAATTAGATATGTTTTTTACTGAAGTATACTTAACCTTTACATTTTTTTTAACAAAATAAAACATCGAGTATCTCGAAAACGCGAGCAGGATCAATTGAAATTGTCTAGAATGCTGGAGGCTGTATAAATTTCATGTAGAAAAATGGCATGTATGTCAAGAAGTCTGATTTATTTTTAAGGGAATCATTTATAAATCATGAATTTAACCCTTCACCGGAGACTGGAAGGTAATGACGGGCTACCGGGTGATGTCAACCAGCGGTGCAATGCTATGCGATGATGCAGAAAGGGCCGGTTTAGTAATTTTGCACGGCCCGATTTTTGCAACTCGAAAGTTACGAAGTTCTTCGATCGGATACCTACGGAAACTTGGAATTCAGTACCATCATCTAATCGGAAGTCTGCTTGACTATAGTTGAAATGTACGATTTGTCGCATTGTAAAACTACACTGAGGATACTATACTTGTAGACTACCTTCTCTTGGACAAAACTTTCTAAGATGTCCTTACAACTGTTGAAGGCTTTTGACGGCAAGTTCTGAAGGTAGAAGGACAGCAGTACCATATCGACAGTTCTTATTCGCCGAAGCCTATGAGAAATAGCGGATTCTTCTTTTTAAGCTCACTGATATACTTCGTCAGTACGTATCTGTGGAAAGACAGGGAGACGGCAACTCCAACGGTGGGATCTAAAGGATGCCAAAATTTAGAGGGCAAGGCCCGGCACGCCTCACATACGAACTACGGTAGTAAAACCTTCGGACAAGTCTGGCCGAATGTACTGTACTCTCATTCGCTTCTGGGCATGACATAGGATGGAGACATTTAAATGCGCAACGGACTCGAACTGGTATAAAGATGGGAAGGGAGTTCTCTGCATTAAATTGCCTGTCTGCAGATTTTTGAGGCGAACGAGTTCGTAACTTAAAACGGTAATTCTAGAAGGATCGGATGGACTCCAGCAAACAGGGATGAGACTAATTTATTTACAATTTTCTTCGAGTAGAGTGGGATCCAGATTCCAGAGCAAAATGGCTTGTACGACAGAACTTCAATCACATGACAACCTGTTGTTAACATTCGTCAGCCCAGTACCTGTCCGCTGTCAACTGTAATGCGAATTCCATTGCCAATAAGAGAATTATTGGGACCGTTAGACCAAATACAGGGTCATACATGTGACCAGAAAGATATTCATGAAATTTACCAAGTTCTGCAGTCCAGCAATCCTGGAATTAGGTAGATAACCTCGGACTAATCCATGCTGGGAATAGGGATGGGTGTGCCCAATGAGACTGCAGCGAATGGTCTTTGTAAGTTTCATCCGAGTCTTCGGAAATTGTCCAGATTATTTTTGAGAGGAAAGGAAGATGGGGAGTTTGGAAGAGAGGGAGACGAGGAATAGTGTGGGGGAAGGGCGTGGAGGTCGGGGTGGATGTAGACGGAGTTGATTACTTCCTCCATGTGAAAAGATGTTCCTTGTCGGGACAATCACTGTGAAGCAGAAGGAAGGAGAAGGAACTGCAAGATACCGTAATCCATGTACATGTGGTCCCGAGGCCATCCGAAAGTTCATTAAGTTCCACCCTGAGGGACTCGGGCTTTAATGTAGGTGCTGGAGATGAGAGATGGTGTTGGAAGGATGTTGTATCCTGCTATGATAGGGTGTTCGATCCAATAGGTAAAGGGGTTTGGACAGGCAGACTTTCGCCACTCCAGGACTGTCGAAATCAGACTCATTACTTCTACGAAAGGTCTGCTTGGTAGGGACAACTATGATGGAGTGATCGGAGTGTCACATGAAGTATATCAGGGAGCTTCGCTTAGGAGATGACATCGTTATTGTGTTGGGGATTGAAAGAACGTTGATATACAACTTTTGGTGTGAAGTGTTGGTGGTAGCAAGGGCGTGATGGTTGACGTCTAGAGCTGAGCTTTCTTACCTAAGGCTGCTTCTGATCAGACTGTGCCTGGTCCAGAAGATTTGGTATAAGTTTTTTGATGGCTAAAGGCAGCTGGAATCTTCTCCAGATTTAAAGCGCACGAGTCCCGTGCAGGGATTTTTTCGAGATATATGCTTCACCCATGTTTCTGTGGTTGAAAGGATGCAGAAACTTGGGATGTGAACTTCTCGTCACGACCAAGTATCTTCTCGCTAACAACGCTTGAATCGAAGGCCCGATGCACTGTGGGTGCCTTTTCTCGCCGAGAGGAATCTGACAACAACCACCTTTGGAGCCAAAGTTGAGCTGAGAAGGATTTTAGTACATATCGATTACCGTTTATTGAACGACTCTTCTTCTGCTATCACTTCAAAGAGCTCAAATTTCCGCTCTGTGGCAGCGCATGTCAAAGTCGTGCCGGTTGAAAGAGTTCCAAGACTTGGTGACAAAACCTATGAAAAACCCGATCACAAAGTGATTCGGGAGTCAGGACTACAGAAGGTAAACTTTCAACGGGCTGCGTGATCATCCTCTCAGGTCTGGTTCAACAAGGACTTTTTTGATAGATCATATAGAAATTCTGTTCGAGTAGCACTCCGGAGAGGTTACAAGAACTTTTAAAGTTCGGATAGTGGAGTCTGATACCACTTTTGCTTGTGGTTTGCCTGAGCGCCGAAGGTGAGCTTTGTACTCCTTTCACGTAGAGTCCCTTACATTCTCATTTCTAAAGGTTAGGAATTCAATGTCTCTTGATAACCAATTGTTGTGTTCTGTCCACTTTACGGCTTTGAACGAACTCAACCGTTCCCTGGGAAAAATTGTGGGTGATCAGGTCATTCTTTTCTTGCGTGTCTGATCTCTGAGCACGGTTCACAGACAAATCGAGAACACTCGTCACACGTCTAGACCACACAGACACAACCTTGGATAGTTCATTGTGTACAAGAAGTAAAAGGTTCTTACTTCTTCCTCTCTTCGGGGTCCATGTCATGTTTTTAGAGGCTTTCTGAAAGTGGTCTGGTCTGTCTATCGTGTTAAGGTCCCATAATTTAAAGCCTGCTCCAGAGTCTTCTGAGGTCACTTCAAAATGGCGAATCGTGCTTCCGAAGCTAGCAGCTCATATAACTTCAAGGTTCGTGGATGCATAAAGTCCACCTCTGGTCCGTGGATAGTAAGAAGACCTCCCACCAAGAATTCCGGCCGAGGGGCGACTTCTGTACTTAGAATGCCTTCTCCTAGGGAACGGGAGAACAACAAAAAGAGAGAGAGGAGAAGGAGAGCAGTTGCAGCTCGCATTTTCGCTGGCCTGAGGCAATATGGTAACTACAGGCTACCTAAACACGCAGATCACAATGAGGTTTTGAAGGCTTTGTGTGCAGAGGCTGGATGGATCGTGGAGGAAGACGGCACAATATACCGCCAGGTTTGTGGACAGTCGTTCCAATGCTATGATTAACATTCAAGGGACACACGAGATTTTGAAACCTACATAAAGATGATAATGGTTATAGTATATTGTTAACAGGTGCGATGAAGATCATGTTTTTTTTTGTTGAGATGTTATGGTATCTTCATAGACGTCAAGGGGAAATGGTGATGGATTATATTCATTCATCATTCTCAACTCAAAATCTACACCATTATCAGAGCTCACTTTGCTACCCTAACGTGGAGTAATGAGTGCCTAGTTTCAAACTAGTGAACATTTGAACTGGAGCTAAGCACTTAGATTTACAAGATTTCAGGACGTAAGTCGATGACGTCTCAAAAGTTTATTTTTCCCTAAGTTGAATCACGACGTTTAGTCACCTAAACCAGCCAGTCAACATTCAGAGCAGTCTCTGATATCTTTGGTGATGATGTGTAATCGGGCTTTTTGAAATCAAGTGCAGGTCAAGGATTTTGACAGGATTATAGCACTGGTCGCTGTATTTTGACAGTGGACTGATATTAGTGACAACTGTTGCACGTTCTGTGCAGGGACACAAAACCCCTGAACTTAAAGCTGATCTCCAAGAGAGCGTCGTCATCAACGTAAACTGCACATGTGAAATACAAGAGGCGGCTCTTGATTCCGACGGACCCGAGTCGGCACTAGATCGCTTCAAATCTGAGACGAGCACTCCTTCCTCGTCATGCGGTCAGAGCGATGAGACAACCTGCTCTGTAAGATCCAGAAATAGTGGTAGAAACAACAGTGATCAACCGACAGTTGCAGGACCCTGTGATTACGATTTGAATCTAAGTGGCACAGAAGGCGAATACGAAGAGCTTGACCAAGTTGCGGTGGAGAACGAAGAGAGTACAGTTATCATGCCGGGTCTTCCAGAGCTAAAGAATTTAGAGACAAGTGCGGAAGATTGCGACATAAATATTGAGTTCTTTATAAATCCAGAACTACGAAACTCTAAATCAGAAAGGTCCATTGGACAAATCAACGCTTCAAATCATCAAGAATTCCAGTTTTTCGCTGGCCTTTTCCCTGGACCTAGTGACCTACTCACTGCAGCTCTCGCCGTTGCTGATGAGACACCGAGCTGCTGTGTTCGTCCAACGAGAGATCTGAATTCACTGCCTATCTTTGAGGGAAGCACGTCAACTGAGTTTCCTAATGCCGTTAATTGCAGTCTGTCTCCCGCGTCGTCGATGGATAATACCTTCATTAAAAAGGAGAGCTATAATGATCAAATCTATCCGAAGAATATGGGCAAACAGGATTCGACGTTGGTTCCTGCATGTAACCACTACCATGGTCGGAGTGGAGATGCCGCTTCATCTCCTTCATCATCAGATACGCCTGAGCTCGAGCTTTTATCCAGCGGTGGTAGGTCTCAACTTCGATGTACAGAGCAGTTACATACGTACATTACACGACGTTGCATAAATATTTCTTAAGAGGCACTGTGATTTTTGGTTGTTCATCGATTTGTGTACGTTTTGTGAGTCTTGCAGATGTGATGATTGATTCGACGAGCCCATGCAGGATGGACGCGGGCCGCGTAAGCTGTTCTGATGGTAGCGACTGCCTTTCTGGTATGCAGAAATTCATCAACTTTTTCCCATTTATCGGAGGACTCGCATTTATTTTCCATTTCTTCAAAGAACTTCCTATCGATTATTTGTACACCTCCATCATCTACGTAAAGTATCTTTTCTAGTCCACGTTCGCGCATCCAATGTATCGCTGCCTGTTGTCACAAAGCCCTTCACAACTTCACATATAAACGTTCGGAAGCGTGGGCTATGCTAGAAGGTTAGGTCTTTTCCATTCAGTAGGGTCCACAGTGGATTACACTTACGATATAAATAATATTTGACCTTGAACTTATAGTCCTAGAAGATGGCTGTGATGCCTATGAGTTGCAGTTTAAAGCTTTCGATTCTAAATTATCTCCGTCATCTATATTCGGTCCTCCACTCGAAACTTTCCTCGGTTCACACAGCTCGACTCAACATGGATGCAGACCAGATAGTTAAGCTCCAAGGCTATTTGCAGGACTAGTGATGACCGGTGATTTTTTATTATCACATGACGAAAACTATGCCAAAATTCTCGAGTAAAAATGCTCTCTTAGTTATTGTTGTGATATTTGGAATTTCTCTTCTAAATTGCACTATATGAAGTATGTAGTGGTTGATTGCTTCAACTGGTTAACATGGAAAATCTTTGTATTGATAATGCAGCAGACACCTTTGGTTTACCTTATTCGGCATGTATAATACAGTTTATATAGTGTATATAATATAGGGTATATAAAAAAACAAGCTCGGTTCTCACCACCAATTAATTAGGTGTCTGATGTTTTGTTCTTAGCGACCCAGTTACTCCGTCTCTTCCATGTAGCATCCCAAAGCGGATTTTCGGATCCGATGGTGGATTTAATTTCCCGGATTTAACTTCAGAAGGATTCGAACCTGGAGCCTCCAGTCCGAACCATTGTTCCAAAGCTCATCCACTACCTTTGAATAATTCATCCAAAGAGATGATTGAGACTGTATTGGACCAACAGAGGTACTACACCATCACTGTCGCTACTGGTATGTCAAAATCCACTATGAGTATCCTAGACCTATAATTCCCCCTTTGCAGTGGGTTCTTCTAATTAGGAAGTAACCTCAACCTATTTTTGGTTGAGACAGGCGACCAAGAAATTCTTTAATACAAAAGCTGAATTTTTTTCTTCTCATCTCCATATTTTCAACTACATTACTTTTTTTTTTTTCCTTAATAAGTGCATGTAAATATTAAGTCTGAATGCGAGCTGGTTTTCTATAGTCTTGTTATAAATATTGTTTGGGGAGCTGAGAATAATTTCCGTTGTCCCAAATATTACATGGAATGACATTTCTTTGTTCGTCTCCGGCTTCCGATTGTTCTTGTCCGGGCTATGCTGCTATTATTCTTTTTCATCAATCCCGGTGAGTCCGTGCTAGTTTCAGTTCCTCGTCTAATTCCATTGTCCGGGTGGTTCTCTTCAGGTTGTAGTAGCTTACATTAACATTTATCTTATAGGATTGTTGCAGCCGTATCCTGTATCCTGCTTCTGCTATTATTCTTTTTCATCAATCCCAGTGTGTCCGTGCTAGTTTCTGCTCATCGCCTAATTCCATTGACTGTGTGGTTCTCTTCAGGTTGTATATGCTTAAAGTTTTGTTTCTGTTTATCTATCATATCTGAGCTACATAACATTTAATTTATGTATATCGTCATTAGACTACAAGCTAAAGCTTGTCCGCCAGATTTGCTTCGTGAGGTTTCGGCCTCATATTCTCCTAAACATGTAGCCTAAATTTTATTTAGACATGTACAATACCTAGTCCGAGCTTAGTGTAGATATGTTTCATGATGCAGAAAGAGGCAATGAAAATTAAAGAACGTATCAGACTTGTAATCAAGATTAGGAGCAAGATATGCTATTAAGCGGAGATACTGCTACCTTACCGTAAGTATAAATTGTGTAATTTATGATTGATAACATGATGCATCCTCTTCACATTCAGTATATCTTGCTACTTTGTTCTTTCTTTCATCCAAGACGAAGATTGGAGGAATCTCTCCAGGCAGAGAGCAGTCCAGATCACGAATCATGTATAAACTTTGTAGGAGCTTGTCCAACAATGCGCTACATAGATTGGTCAAATGAAAATTCTTCAGATTGTTAAGGGCTCGAGCAAACAAGGTCATGAAGGTTGATAAACGTACAAAGATCACCAGCTGTCTGTCTGTAGATCCACAAAAAGTTTGAAACTTTATTCAATCTTTTACCTGATTAAAACTTGTGAAGTGTGCATAAGTTGTTTCACTCCAGCTCTCTTTGTGCAGATGAGACCCAATTGCAAAGCTCAATTTTCAATGCCTTACTTATAGCGAGAAATTATCGAGTTCCACCAGTCTCATACGCACAAATGCCTAGACATCTGAAGCTCCAGCATTTGGGTATGTCAAAACACAGCTGCAGTATTCATTTTCTCTAAGATTGCAGGGGGAGCTCAAGGCCACCAGATGTAATAACTTTTCCACAACTGGTGTTTCTCCTGCAGGTCCAGATCAAGGGTATCTCCTCGATCGGAAGAACGAAAGTATTTCAACATTCAGCAATCAGCGACCCATGCAGTTCACCCGTGAATATGGCAATTGGAACGACCTGACCCATAACGCTTCTGGCCGAGGTGGTCAAACCGCAGCAGGCACCAACATAGGCCACCAGCCGTCAGTATCGATCACAACAGCTGCTTCCATGCCCTTTGATCGGACTGGTTTGAATGAAAATTCTCCAGGTACTGATCATCATGATCAGAACAAACAGCAGTACCGTGGGCCCTTGATATTACCACCGAAGCAGCAGCAGTCAGCACCACCGATGGATGCTCTGTCCCTCACCCTTTGCACATCTACAGGCTCTACCGGTCTTAGCTCAGAATATCCATTTTGCTTTATCAAACGTCATATTAAGCTTCCCATCCCCCAAACTTAATCGTGTACCCTTCTTCCTCCATATCATTATCTCCGACTGAATATAGTAGTTTCGTGTTTCAATCGCCTAATCATTGATATAAAACTCGCCTTTTTGCATCGGCGAACTACGATATTTATGGGGTGATAACGAATGTGCTTCTAATTTGTAGCTTCGTTTCTGCCAAGAAAGTTGATCAGAAATATATGTAAATGATTTTGTGAGCTGCTTTGTCGACCTTAACATATCGACTCTGAAAGAGTTGCAACTCATATGTCGAGTTTGTCAGCAGCGTGTTAGCAGCGACGGGTAGTGGCGAATGCCATTCTGAGAGCATGTGCTCAGCTACTGTTTGCATCCGCCCTAAAATTTCGTTCAGTTGATCAAATTGAACCAAATTTTCAAACTGCATCAAACCTGAAGAAGGGTCAGTTCTATTATTCTTGACTTAATCTTGAGCTTGTAAGATTGTGCGCCTGTGTTCGAAAATAGGTTTGCTGTGTAGAGACCCCTTGGTATTTATTTAGAAGCCTTCGCTTTATATTGCTAAACTGTCGCATATGCAAGCTCAGAGCTTTTTGTTTTTACTGTAAGTAGGATATTGATTGAATAGATGAGATTTCATTTCACTTCTTGATTGGAGTTGCTCCGTTATAGCGAAGTTTCAAAAGATGGCGATCTCTACAACTTCAAGTCAATTCAGTCATCTAATCCTTGTCATGCTTTGAAGAACTAATTGACTGATTTATCTTCGAATAACCGGGAGAACCGTCGGGGAAATGCAGCACGTCTACCATAGGATAAAATAGGGTTAAGAGAATTTCAAGTTCACATTGTCCTTGTCGATATTTCCCATTAATTTACAATTTAATCATTTACAGTGAGACCTCTCACCAATTCGAAATTGACACCTCAAACAGCATAAATTGAATGCTTCAACTGATTTCACCTGGAGAGATTGCATGTATTCATAAGGTGATGCAGCCCAATCAGAAAACAATTGGAATAGATGCAGTATGGAAGAGAAAACATAGAAAGAGAGCAGAAAATAGAAAAATGTGTACCCGTTCACGACGTGAGGAATAAGATGTCCATGCAGGCAGAACGGGAAGAAAAGGAAGAAAATCAATAAAGAAAATATTTTCCAGCGTTCTGTATAGAGAAGTAAAGCAAAAACGAATTCTTCATTCTTAATTGTGAGTCCGACGAAGTATTATATTTTTCAATTAATTTGTTGCCTTCTGCCTTCTGTAGATACAAACTCGTTATGACTTTTAAAAAGTCATAACGAGTTCCGCCACCTAAAAAAAGGTTGATGCAGAAGGGACTTTTGGTTCTGCATTATGTCTTTTTGACCACGGCGGTAAAAAATAGAAAATATAATAAAATTCCAAAAGATGCCCAGTGCAGATGAAAGGGTAGATTGATAACATTTTCAAGAAAGATGAGAGTTTAGTTTAAATTACTTGAAATTTCAAAAACCAAGCATGTCATTGAATTTGAATGTATGCACAAAATGGGAAAGAAATTTGGGGTTCGGGTCGCCGAATATGACACCAACTGTGCACAATTCGACCAAACACACACACCAAGCATTCAATTATTACGTTAGATCAAGATTATAAAGGTATAATTTTGTAAGAAGTTTGAATGAGTTTTATGAACTTTAATAATGGATTTTTTTTACTAAGAATAACAATTGGATGACGCAATAGCAATATGTATATATAAAAATTCATAATATGAGAAGTTTAGTATGCATTTTTTTACTTCATATTTGAAACATAGTTTGCCATAGTCTGAAACTTGTTTTAATTTAATATGGCAAATGAATCAATGCATTATGTATATATTGGCTAAATTAATTGATTCAGTTTACTCATTTGAATGTAAAAGATCACAAGTTAATTTATCCAAGGGTGAAGATGTTATAAATTGAATCAACATATACACAAGAAAGTATGAGATTTGTAATTTTACTGTGTGAAACAGTTTGATGTAGAGTTTTAAATTTGAATCAAAGAGTCCAATTTAAACATATAAACCTAAAATTACAAAAAAAACTTAAAAGGTTTTAAAAATCCTAACTTACATATGTATTATAACACCAATATAGATCAGAATATATATAACAAATATATCAAAATTCATCCTATAGTTCATACTCTATGAAACTTAATATAATTGTATTCAATGATCCTACCTAAATTATATATTCAGTTAGATGAAATCTAAAACACGAGAATTAGAAATCTTCTTTTAGACAAGAATTTTATGAACACATTAACAGTCTTATGTTTAACGTTCATATATCTGAAATTTATTTTAGATGCAAGAAATTTTTCATAAATAGAGTGATAATGCATCCGAATATCATTAATACGAGCATGAAGTACATGATTATTAGCCGCTTGAATGCTACATATATTATCACTCTATGAAATGATTAAATTGGGTAGTGACCAACCTATATAGTGATATGTAGTGTATATCCGTTTTGGATGTTGCATTGGCTGCCAATTCAGCACTATACACTATCTCTATAGATATCAAAGCTATAATTGGTTGTTTCTTGGATATCCAACAAATAGCTCCACCTTCAAGGCTAAAGACAAAGCATGACATGTGCAATACCATACAAATAAAAAAGCAAAATTTATGTGAAGTGAAGTTCAATTTAAATCATGTACTTCACATATCTAACAAATCCTCCTCACAACATCAAGGTGAGGCTTATTTGAAATCTGCATAAGCTGGCTAACTAAATAGCTCAAATAAGTAGGTTAGCTGAAAGAATTATCAAACTTTTTACCATGTAATAATTCATGTTTGGATCTGTAAGACTTTATTTAGTAGAAGTTTCTAATATGCTTCAAAGGCTAAAAAACCATCTTTCAACACATCATTCCAAAGTGCCCTAGCTTATCTAATACATAATGTGATTATATCATTCAAGTATGCTTTGCAACAAAAATACTCTCCAGACAAAGGAAGACTAAAGTGTATTCAAAGCTTTCACTCCAATTTTTTTGCAACTAATTATTCATTCATTGGTACTTGTATCATTATTTCTTGTGATGATCAAATCATGTACAAAAATATGAATATAAATTTTGCATCAATTATTGATCAACACAAACAAGAAAGATTCAATGTTGTAAACCTTGAATCTTAATTTGATTAAAACCTCATTTAGATTATGTCTTTGATGTTTGATTTAGCCCATAAAATTCCTTATGCAATAGACATACGCAAAAGGTGTATAAAATTCTCATGTAAGATTGACTACATCTCGTATGTTGTTAATGTTAAATCATTATTTGAAATATATTTATATGATGCATTTTTCACTTTAAACTCTGTGGGATAATAATGGAACAATGGCACAAATGCTAAACATCTTGACAATAGCACTAAATGTCTTCTCATTATCAATTTCATACTCATGAAAATAGCCCTTAGTTACAAGTTTGGATTTGTATCTACTCTTGTTTGCTTCCAACATAGTCTTAAGATTTTATATTTTACACTTGTTTGTAACTAATATCACATTTACTTTTAAAATTTCAATCAATTTTCATGTATGTTTTTGATCCAATGATTTGATTCTCTCCTGCAAATCTTGTTACCATCATACATTTTTTATAGCTTATTCAAAATCTGATGGCTACTTTTTAACTATATTAATCATGTAATTATGATATAGAGTTTGAAAACCCTCTAGCATTAATATTTGTTTGAGATATCTAATCTGGTATCAATTTTTTGTAAGTATTCAAACTTATGAGGTATGGAAAACTGCTCAAGCCTTCTTAAACCTCCACCGATTCCATTGCACAGTGTAAAATAAATTTTATCTCCACCTTGCCAAACAATTGACTTTTTGGAGAATTCACAGCATGTTTTGATACTATCCTAGAAATATAAGCTGAAGTAGTTTTTCTACAAAAGATATAGTTACTAAATTTTAAACTTCTTATGTTTCAATATACATCAACAAATGATAAAATAAAATTTTCTTTCATCAAACATAGTTCTATAGATAAATAGTTTTGTAGTCATTGAATCCTAAAATTTTTATGCTTTTTAATCAGTAATATATCCTAAAATATATATATTTTGTGTTTTATCATCTAGCTTTTTTTTTTCATTAAGAAGATGTATATAACGGACCCAATGAAAATATTTAAGATACAAAAGATACAATTTTTTATTAATGATTGATAAAATCATGTTCATTAGCCATGTTCATTTAAAATTATTTTTGCACTGCAATGTGTTGATTTTTTATTTTTTATTATTATATTTTACTTAGGTGTTTTTATTTGTTTTATTATACTATGCTTAATGGTTATTGAGTCTAGATATGCATGCCACTAGATATAAGGTGATTTAATTAGAAATTAACCAATAATGATTTTTTGAAAAGTGGTCAAGATCTACTTGAGTGAGATGGGAGATTTTCTAAACCAACTTTGGCAAAGGAAGAATGAGGAAAACTTTGGAGAATTGTAACAGACAATTTACACAAATGAAATGCACTTTATAGTGTTTTAGATTCATTCCCGTAGGAATGAGGTGTCAGACTAATACAAGAAAGATGAATATGTGAGTTTAGTCATATTTAATAGACTTTGGATATCGCGGTCCGAAGAGTTCAACCACACGTCACACAAATTTCCATTAGTCAAGTATAAATTCAAAAATGCTTCACAAATAGAGAATCCTTTATTGATATGGGGATCCCAATTACAAGAGTCAATTCATGTAGTAGACGCAAGCTCGTAGAATTCCTCCTGGTGAAATCACCAATGGCAAAATCTGATGGACCAAATTCCTGGTTATCTTCACATGAATTTTAGCTCCAATCTAGAATGCCACCGATATCTCTAGCTAGCTTCGAGAAATTTCGTTACACCATGGCTACTTAGCCACAATTCCTATCAAAATTCTTGCAAATTAAAGATATTTCATCCAACTATTCCAGTCATATTTATACAATCATAGAGATCCTACTCGAAACGCTACCTACACAATCGTACTATACAACGTTTTCGGGGAAGCATTTCCATCGTCGTACGGCATCTTGAACTTCCATGCAAAAACATTCATGCTCACCTGCAATTCTTTCATGTCCTCTTCAATCTCCCTCCAATGGGCATGCATGGCTTCCTAACATTCGCGTCCCATGACTTTATACACACTTTTGTCTGTACTTTGAGTCGCAAGGAGTGTTCATCACCATGGTCAATTGCTCCAATCACTTGGCCTCCACTTTGTCACATCGAGCAATATTTCATACACTTACTTGCTAATGCTTCTAATCTAGCCGGTTTCTCTACATCTACTTGCAATTTCTACTTCAAACACTGCAATTGGCTCTAAAGTCGCTCATTTTCCGACACCACAAATTTCACCTCTCCTCAACAATGTTGAAAATCTCAGAGTAAGATACCTTTAAATCCTTTTCCTTCTATTTTGTCTCTACCTTTTGCTTCTCCATGCATTCTACACTTAGGTGTGAGGATCAAGTTTAGAACAGTGTGAACTTGATCCTCACGTCGTGTATACTTTCGATGCATAACTTGAATTAGCTCTATAAAACCGTCTTCCTAGGGATCCCATCCCTTGATGCACTATTACATTCTCCAATTTTTGTGCCAATTGTAGCTTTGAAGAGAATGATTTGCCTCCACCAACCTTTGAAGCTTTTACCTTAGGCCGCGATGCCTTCGGTACATGACTCCTTGACTTGGCTATCTCCTTAAGCTTCCTCTTCTTCAGAATACATTCCCTCTACTATGATTTTGGTCTCTTTTTACCAAATTTTCCACTTTTTCTTCTCGTCTGAATATAATCTTCTCAATCTCTCGCATTACTTCGTTCAGTTCATCTAAAGGCATTTTATCTCTACTCATCTCCACTTAGATGCCTAGAGATCCTCCTTCACGTTGGTCCCTAAGCTCCTTGTCGACCCATTATTTGTTGCATTGACATTCAATTCTCCCAAAACATCCACTGCATCCAATTGGTATGTCTTTCATTCCTTTGGAGTTAACCACTCCATCCTCAAATACATATGTACTATGAATCAAGATGAGTAAACTAGTCATTTTTCTACTGCTTGTAGCTTCTTCCCTATCACTTGCATATTCCTCGCAAAGATCTCTCCCCAATTGATCTCAATTGATCCTCCGACAAAGCCTTGAACAATTCTCACATTATGCATACTCATATAAGTAGTTTGATATGGCGAGAAGAGTTTATTCATAGTATGCATGATTTTTCTTCTAAAGTCGTTTTTGATTAAATTGATCTTAAATCCATTGGTTTCTTTCTGTTCTCAAGGATCAAACCACTTTGACTCATCAAAATCAAATCCCATATGTAGAGTTGATCCTTCCCAATCAATGCAACCTTTTTCCTTAGCATAGTTTCTCCTCAACGTCTCTACCCATAACATTGCATCCCATGTATCGGGATGCACCCTAATATGACATACTTTATTCAAAAAAACCAAAAAAAATGATCCAAAATGTCTAACTATGATACCACAAGAATTATTTACTTGACCATGTTATTGCTTAAATATAGTCTATCATCTATGGCGTTGAGGCAGTACATGTCAATACAATTGCTATTGAAGAGCATGGAAGCACTACTAATATATCTACGGAATCAAGTCATGATCACAATGGAAAAGAGAAAAACATCTCAGATTCTTATGACAACATTTGTCATAAGGAGTGTTGTTTTATGGAATGATCCAATAGATTTTATATTTGTCACTACAAACATAGCAAAGGGTCAGCATGAATCTATCATGAATTTAAAATGCAAAAGGTATGATTCTTGTCCTTGTGAGGAAAGAACTGATCCCAAAAAAGCAACCAAGGGAAGACAAAGGGATAAACTACCAGCTTTTGGAGTGTATGAAGATTTCATGATGATGGTCATGTCCAAGCTCTATCAACAAGTTAGTATGAAGGTTATTGCACACAAGCCATAAGAGAAACTTAGCAATATTGGAGGTAATCAAGGATGTTCTATCTATACTACCCCATTTGGTACATTTATTGTTGAGGTGGAAAGAGGTCTAGCTGAATTTGATGGAAAAGTTGTGCAACTTGGAGCCAAAGTTATGAGATCACATATCAACATGAATGTCATTATTCTCCTGTCACAATATGTTTTGGATTTACAATGTTATTTAGATGCTTTTAAGGTGTTTTGCAACACATTGGAGATGAGAAAAACATGTTCAAATTGAGAGCAATGGTCATACAAAACTAAGATAATTACTTTTTTCTCTTAAAGTGCCCATAGTTCGAACAATTTTAGGTTTGGATATGAAATTTGCTCATAAGTATAGTGAGAGGGTATGTCTAATGATGAGATATCAAATGTTGAAGAGATGATTCAAATCACTACCGCATATTTCAAGTCAAAGCTCTTGCATTCATGTTGATCTCCAACAAACCACCAAGACAAGTAAGAGAAGCACTAAAGACCAAACCTTTACTCATTAAAGGGTATGATAATGAATTGCATTGGTAATCAACTCACTCGGCCCTAATGAGATTGCTAACCTTTGTGATAAGAGGTTGTCTCCTCCGAATAATCAATGCTCAACCCCATCAAGTATAATATTACTGGATTCTACAAGTGTCAATATCCCATTAAAAATCCCACCATATCATAGGATTCTACAAAAGTAACAACATCACGTGTTGGCATCAAAGATATGTTCGTGACATGATCTAATTGGACTTGCAAAGTCAACTTCATCCGGGTGATGTATCATGTTGGTGAATCCACGAAACTAATCACTTGCTCTTGGAGGGCGAGCTAAGTGGCAAGTTTTGTTTCCAAACTCATTGCAAGGAGTCATCAATGATTTGTAACTTTTCAGATTATTTTGAGAGATTAAAACATTTTTGCAAGCCCAATATGATGGGTTAAAATGGGTTGTCAAGATCAGATCTTGAAGCAAGTGCATAATGTCTTCATGTCTTCCTTCTTCACTTCAAGTACACTAGAAGTTGCCACGTTTTTTCCAGTGCTAATTTCTCCTCTTCCATCTGTTATTGCTCGTAGAACTCAATATCTATTATAATAGTAAAGTACCAAGTTCTATAGAAAAAAGGATAGGAAGACCCATTGAGTCGAACATGGATGAAAACCAAAGGGTTAACATGAGACTAGACCCCAATAGCATCATAATGTGAAATATGTCATGTTGCATCTAAGATATTTGAACTATCTAGGTCAAATGGTCTACATATTACATAGCATACTACATAACATCCGAAGAAGTATCACCTATTTTGGTTTAGTGTTCTTTATAAAACAATGGATACATGTTACTTTAAAAAAACTCTACAATAAGTTCAAAAAAAGTGATATACTCTTTTAGTATGGTAGACTTTCTTTCATGAACATGTTGAAATTAGTGCTCTTTATAAAACAATGGATAAATGTTACTTTAAAAAAACTATATAATAAGTTAAAAAAAATGATATACTTTGTTTAATGAACATATTGAAATTGTTGTCCATAATTCCATATAACTTCAAAGCTAAATGAACAAAAAAGTAACCTCTTTGCATATCTTTATACTTGTAAACACGGGTTGTTACTACTCCAATGGCCGTCCATCCAAATGCATGGGTAATCACACTTTCCAAAACCGTGTAACTTGAACCATATGTAACCACATCTATAATAGTAACCTAGGTCTTTGGAACCAAATCGATTTCAAGGAATATCGACGCTCCCTCCATGTGACGTATCCACAAACAAGTCATATGGATCTCTATTGCATCTAAGATAATACCACACTCACACCTGAATACCGAAGATATAGATGGGTGAACCAAACCAATACTGAATCTTGCAGCTGTATAAAATATAGCTAGTCCGCGATGAAAAACCATGATTCATGATCAACCAAGATCCATATGGGTGAACTGCATCAATGCGAAACTTCAAAGCTGTAAAATAGATAATTTATGCCAGATGAAAAATCATGATTCATGATGAGTCAATATCCACCTACACACTTATCAAAATTAGAGTACAAAGAATGTAGTAAAGATAAACCCTAGTAGTAGCATACACTACCCTAGTAGTAAAGATAAACCCTAGTAGTACAAAGAATGGTCGGATCCACTAAGAAGAAATGTAAAACATATTGAAATTATCGGTCCATCAAGGTATATTATAAACCTCGAGTTCAATTGGTGGACAAAGAGTAAAAAGACAAAAATCCATGTCATACTTCCAAGTAAATCATCTCTCGTCTATTAGAATACCTTTAAAGAAATGATCTCATCCACATACTTCACATACATCTCAAGGATGCATCTATCTATAATTACAAGTCGGAAAGATAACAAAGTTACCGAGAATGACTAACTAGCCACACATGATATATAAATTGTCTCTTTCATCAAAAATAAATTTACCTTTCCACACGAAATCAACAAAGATATATATTTTTTCATTCCAAATCTTTGGTCACACACTAGAAAATCAATTGTGTGATGATGTCACAAAAGATGAACATGATGCTCCTATCAAAAATTGTCAAACTTGATATGAATCCAAGTGAATGAAGTACCGTGGGAAGAAAATAGTTGGATCTACGAACAATACTAGATACAAAAATTGTTAAACTTGATATGAATCCAAGTGAATGAAGGACTGTGGGAAGAAAATAGATGGATCTACGAACAATACTAGATACAAATATATCAAATGCCAACTGCCAATCCCTTAGTAAATGAAGATGATCTATATGCAATACATCATCTGCACTTGCCGATGATGTATGGTGCGACAAAATTCTCGAACCCAACATGCATTCCTACGCTACATAAGCCGTATGTTGTTGTTACGCACTCTTGTGGAAAATGGAAATAATGAAAAATGCCGAAAAAAAACCATACCCTTCGTTTTGACGCCTTAGCTATCAATCCTAGAAGATAAAACAATCCACAATCTATACACCATATGTGAACGAGAAGGAAGAAACTACCTAACACAACCAAAACATTATATCGAAAACCTTTATATCTATAACAATATATTGAAAACCTTTATATCTATTACAATCATATGACAACGGCTTCATGTCCAAATGTCAAAAACTCATTCTTTGGACCTTTTGCACAAAGTGCGTCATGAACTACATTGACGACTTTCATTGTGGAATCATAATTGCCTATGATTAAACATAGGCGCACTCGCTGCTCAGTACCCTCCGTGCTGTGTCCTCGCGCTTTGAGTTTGTTCTGATAATAAGTTTGGTTCAACTCTAATAACTCTTTGTAGTTTAGATATGAGGAATATGGTCTTTGTGTACAATTTGCAAATATACAACATTACATCAAAAGTTTAATCCGATGTTTTATAGAAGAAAATAAAGAGAATTTTAAGAATTATAGAAGAGAATTTTTGGAGTTTATTTCAGAAATATCTCTGATAGGGACGGCCTAAATTGTAAAGATCTCCTTAGACCATGAAGTATCCATGACACCTAAAGTTTCACTTCAAGTAGTCAAGATATATAGCAAGATTGAGTACAAGTACTCAAAAAAGCGATAGTGCTATGACAAAAAGTAAAAGTGTGCCAATAAAGGTTCCAATTGTACCTGCAGGTTAGTAGCAATATTTCTGCTTCGCATAGAAAATAGACATGCAACCTATGTGAATGCAGCCGGAAGAAACGCGGATGCCGAAACGCGGATGCCGAAACGCGGATGCCGATGTCTAATTGGTGAGACTCCAAACAAGTGCAAATAACAATCCAAGAAAAAAAAATTCAAAATGAAAAACCTCCAGAACTAGAAGAGGAGTGTAGGCAGGTACCTAGGAAGGGATGTCCAAGCTTGGATTCTATGGATTCGGAATAGAATCCAATAGTGAAGTGAAGTAACATGTACATATTCATGTAACAAGATTGAGAACAAGTACACAATACGAAACTAAAAGGTGTGCAGATAAATTTCCAATTGTACCAGCAGGATAATGACAGAAATTGCTCCGATAGAGAAGAGAAGTGCAACCTAAAGAAAAATCGTATGCTGATTTCTGTAATTGAGAGCATACGCCATACATGCAGAGAACAGTCCAAGAAAGACGAGATTCAGAATGAAAAGCTGTGGAACTGGGAAGAGAAGTGTCAACATGTACCCTGGAAAGGATGTGCAGGCTTGGATTCTACGGATACGGAAGAGAATCCAGAGGTTATATTCCAGAGACCGAGTACAAGTACGCAGTCCGGGCCTTGGGAGATGTGTATATTTACTCCTGGGACATGAATCTTTATATCTCTTGAAAGGAGAAGGAATCTAGTCATTTCCAATGAAAGCTTTTCATTGAAACGGACACATATGCAACCCTTTGACTACACTATATTTTCCAGTCTCCCTTTTGTTCACTGATCAGATTGAAAATGTGGGTTCCGTGTCTTGACTGATCATGTTAATACTGTGGATTAACTTCCATTATGATAATGAACTGCGGAAGTACTACCATAAAATCCTGACATTTAAGATCTATTTTGACGACCTTGATCTGCTAGTGCAACAAAACACCGGCAATTGCAAGTCATACAACGGAAACATCATAAATCGAATACTATATCTTACGTAGAACCAAACTTTCTACATAAATTGCACAGACCGCAAAGCTGTATCCTTCTACTCAGTATATTGGGAAGACTTTCATGACCAACCATACTGATCACTTCACATGAGTATTTTAATACTGGATCAACACAAAACTTATCGCTTGATGCGTTTGCTTGTGCAGTTGTTAATCTTCATTCAGCTGAACATCTTCTCCAAATAGTGTTTCGAATACTTTATGATGTGCCTTGAAATTGAAGCAAAACCATGACAGATGACCTTCGTTTGGTAGCTCATACAAGTGGACAAGTTCAGGTACGATGCTCTTCAACCACCTTTGCAATCCAACTGGAATCAGGTTATCTTCCAGACCCTGAAATACACAGCCACGGAAAAGCATTGTCAGTTTGGTAGTCTAGATACTGTCATTTCCTACATGTCCCACATTCAGTGGATGCTACACAACATATGAAGTTACGGAATTTTCAATAATTTTTCCAGAACCCCCAACACATGAACTCCGGCATCAATAACAGAGCAAAGCACGCGGGTTCGAACTTGATACCATACGGTTCATACAAGTACTCAAGATTCAGTTGTTCACATCTTACCCGATACTTGTGACAACCAGAAACAAATACTTGCAATTGATAGATTTCAATAACCGGAAGGAATTGAGCGTGTAACTTGCAGTTCCTTGCCTGCCAAATGTGGAAAGGACCTTTGTAAACGCCTGCGACATCTTCAGGCTCAAACCCCCAGTCAGATTTGAGGAGCTCGATGTCTTTTGACATTCCAAAGCCGTTGTTCCATGTCATTGCCTCCATGTTGTCCCTGTCATCAGAAGGTAGTCGTTTTTTAATTTCGGGGTTTTCCTTCGAGGCAGAATTGAAATTGTCACAGCAATCCAAACACCTCTAGAATCAACACTGAAAACTCTGCAGAACATAAATTGCTTTCTAGAATGTGCAACCCAAGAACAGAAAGTGAACTGTACACACTTACTCTATCCGAGCTTATACTTTGTTGGCAAAGCCAACCGGATTGAGAAAACAAGTCAGCTGATCTACATACCAAGTAATTACATGGCTATCATCATGCATCCATATCTTGAGCCATAACCAAAAATCAGAAGTTGTCCTCGTCGTAGACAAACATGTAAAACGTCGTAAGTTAGTATAGATTTGCTAACGAGAATCGGTATTTACCGAACGGTATACGCCTAAAATCGACCAAATTGCAAGAAGCATAGACATCGGACGCGCACAGGATTTATTGTGCAAAATCGAGAAATTAGCATGCAAGGATTTTCATCGTCAAGTCGTAACGGAAGGTACAAAGCAAAAGTAGCCCGCGGTCAGCAGCAATTCAAGCGGTATAGACAAGGAAAGTGTATATTCTTGATGCACAAAAGATATAAGGACACGTCAGTGCTGACAAGAAGTTACCAGCGACCGAGGATAAAATATATACTTAAGAGTAGCAGAATGCAAAGAAGCATAGGTCGCTTGGTTTTGAAGACCACATGAGTATTAGTATGGACATACTGGACAGCAAATACTAACCAGTGTACATGCAGGTACAAGGACAACCGGAATAAACTCTGATTGCAAGGACAGTACAATGTCCTCTCGAGTCCGTGAAATAGATATCGTGCGATATAAATGTAAGGTATTATCTTTGTGGAACTAAGGAGAAAAAAAAGACCCTTTGTACATATAAGAGAGTATGCTTACAAAGCATACAAAGACCATGATGCAAATAGTGTCCATTAACACTTGAAAAATTAACATATGGCAGTCATGTAAACCCGCGTAAACAAGAAAACAGTACTGTACCAAACCTGAGCGGGTTTTCGGCCGAGCAGTGGTCTCCTGCTTTTAAGGTTAGTAACTGGTGCAAGAGTGAACGACTAGAACGAAAGGAATGAAACCAAGTGGATATCATACCATGTTGGTTTGATAAGAAAGATATGGCGTTTTCTTATATTTCGTTCTAGTGAATATTTTTCTTATGAAAACGCCATTGCTAAAGTGGGAGTAACCAGCAAGTGAAGACAGAGTATGAAATTTGAAAACAAAATTGGGTCGCCGAATGAAAAGTATACGAAGGACTTCTTATGGAAGGTACGGTACTCGATGGGTTTATGGAGAAGACCCAACAACATCGACGTAGTGGCCAGTAGTTTTCACATAAGTAACTAGCACGAGAAGTAGTTCAACTGCAAGAAAGTCCTCGAGATTCCACTTCAAAAGAAACAAGAGGAAGAGATATCAATGTATGACACAAACCATGTATCGGGGGACCTGAGGACAGGTACACTCTGATGTCTGAGTAAGTAGATGTCCCAGTGTAGATCCACAGAACAGAAATAACTAAGCGCTGATAAAGTGGTGAAGTGTAACGCAGGCTTCAAAAGTGACAGAGTCACATTGAACAGGAGGAAGCTGATGCAGTTTTCTGTATGCAACATAATGCAAGAACTTGAGCGAGGTGAACAATTGCAACAAAGAAATATGGCATAGCATCCTGGTAAAGAAATCGACGGATTGAATGCAGAAACATTCATAAAGTATACAAAACAGAAGCCTGCAAGTTGGAAAAAGAAAGAAGGCAGCCACAATCCATGGGATGAAATCCACGTAGTCTTTAGACAAAAAATGAAAACATGGTTAAAAGAGAAACGAATGCACACGCACTGACAGAAAAAAGTGCGGTATGGTTCCTCGAATCCGATGCGAGAAAACTAACCAGTCAAAAATATCTCCATCGTCACATATCTCAAAAGTATCACTCCATCGTCACATAATTCCATGATCCCCACTGCTTCATCAGTGAGTAACGCGGTGAATAGGTTTCTGCACTGACCCGCGCGGGATGAAGATAACTCAAAACCCAACAGACCAGAGTTTCCATAACTGTTGCCCAGACCTAATGTACATACTGTATAGCACATGTTAAATTAGAATGGACCTAAAACATCGAAAGCCCGGGAGAGAACAATGAAGGATCAGATCAAGGAATCCATAGAGAGAAAGTTCTTAAACAGAAGCCAAAAGACGGTCTGAGGCCTAGACGAGGTTAACAAGTAAAAACTGGTCTAGCCTTTACTATGACTAGTTGCACTGGATTCACCCACTTGTTGCTAATATTGCCCTTGTACCAAGTCCTAAACCACATAACTTCACAAATTTGCATCATCGTCCCGCAGGAGAATGTTAGACCCTTCCAAACGGTCACAGAGGATAGAAGGTAAAGCTTACTGGGAAGAAAGTTTAGAGGTGACAATCATCAGTGGCATATATAATATAACAATCTTACAGTTGATAGTCTTTGAGCAAGAAGCGAGAACTGAAGAGTAGATCCTTATTGCAAAACTGCAAGGCCAACAGAAAAGTCAGCACAGTGAAAGCCTCGAAGTTTATATTGGGTAAGTAAATAAACAGTCCAATTATGACCAGTATCCAAAACATTGGCATTCACCCAACTTACTCCCCAATAAACAAGCAGATAAGAAACGTATGTACGGAGGAGGAGTTACCTACGCCTGTAGATTGGTTTTTCTGCTATGCAGAAAACGTGGATAGTGTGGGTTACCTGAAAACTCGACAAAAGGGTTTCTACTACAAATCTACGTAAACCGTCGGATTGATAGGACCTTCTGGGACAGAGTGCGAGCAAGGTAAGTGATAATTAAGTAGTACGTGATCAACCGCAGTGGCTTAGCATTCAATGGACCTTTAGTTCTAGGACATTCAAGGTTCTGAAACACAGGAGGCGGAACAAAAGTCGATGAAGTATTCAGACAATGAGAAAAAGATAACAGAGATTAAAAGATAGATGCATAGCACTCAACGGCCTCAAGTGAGATAAGGCGACCTTTGAGAGAATGCATACCGTAGATGATAGTCATTTGTGTAGGGGTACCTACTATCAACACGCAAAGATGCAATTTGCCTTAAAGCAATAGGAGGAGGACAAAGCTGAAGAAATAAACCTACACTGAAGAAATGCGATGTGAACGACTTGAATGAAGAATGATGTAAGACACCTTCACAAGAAAGGTAAGAAATCATTCAGTCTGTCTTTAACAATGAGTGTGGAACCATTTTAACTGTAATAAAAGATCCAGGTCTTTTAAGGACGATATCCACAAATCCATGGAGATTGTCGTGAATCGGGGAAAACCGCATTAAGCACCAACGTGTTGGTCTTCATTATCCATACAATTTCTGTTTCCAAAAAACTGCCTTACAAAAAATTAAACTTCGCAAGAAGTACAAGAAGGTAACCTGATTAGAGAACCATCTGGACCATAAATCAGCAAGTGCTGCCTATCAGGTGCGGAAAGTGTATGCTCGAGTAGTTTGAGCCAGTTAGATCCTGGCCTAACAAAGTGCTGAGTATATAGACGAAGTAGCCAGCTTGGAATTCTCCGCCCTAAACCAAAAATGAATTTGTTGCTGGAGACAACATCCTTCCACATCGCCGATCGTTCTTCATTTGATATACCCTGATGTGATAGAGGTCATAAATTTCTGTTGGTACCTTTTCTTGGTATCTTTATTGAGCTCAAGAAAAAATTGCGAAGATATATTTAACCTCTTCTATGCCGGTATTACTAGCATATTGCTCAGCCACGAGATGACAGTTTGGGGGCAAATGTAGGTGAAAAGATTCACCTTCCAATAGTAGTTTCCAGCAGGGGCCCACAGACAAATACCAGCAAGTCGATGAGGGATGTATCGTGCACAAGCCCAACAAAAGGCGCCGCCACAAGAATATCCCAGTAACCAAAACTTATCTCCCATACATAAGGCATCTGCAACCTCCTCAATATCCTGTACAGTTGACTTGAATGTCTGTTCTTTGTCACAGTCACTTCTACCATAACCAGGTCTATCTATTGCCACAATCTTCACTCCATAAGCCTTCAGTAATGTATCTGATACACCTAAAAATGTATAGTTTAAGTCAGCATTGGACCCTCAATAATAGGGACCGCGACCCCACGGTGTGGCGCCGAGCTAGCTGGACTCGAGAGCCGCTCAGCCATAACATTGAATTAGATATCTGAAAAAACTGAAAGAATGGAGTTCCATCTTAATTTTGGCTAGTTTAGTTCACACCACACAATGAAGAACTCATCTACTTTTTTTAGTAAGGACGGAAAATATTAGACTAAAAAGCAGACGACTGAGCACTACGCTTTGAATCAAAGTAGAAAGAACTGCGACAGATTACAAAAAATGAAGCTTCTCTAGCAATGGAAAATAAAAACGTATGAGAATGATCATGATGACGATAATGCACACATTGTACTGCCATGTTCCATCTAATTTTGTTACACGATCATACTTTACTCTTAGATCATAGATTCAAAAATGGCTTTGCTACAGACAGAAGGCTCGAAAGTCATTATTAAGTGAAGACTGATGTTACAAGTGAATACTGATGTCAATTTACTTCGACATTAGTATAAAATTATATGCGAGAAAATGAGAGACTGCAGAAAAATAATCCGGAATAGTTGATGACTGCCTATTCTAAGAGATTTCACAAAAACTCTATTGCACTGATGTTAGCATCTAAAATAATTTGCATGCATGCTCTTGTGGTGCCTCCTGGTTTCCCGGCTAATTGCAATTTACTTCGTTTACGTGTTGAAACACGTAAACGAATTAAACTTACGCTTTAAAAGAATTACAGATTGAGGTTGCAGCTCATGTAATACGCGTGCTACACAGCTGAGCTGGGTCATGAATATTAATTTGTCAAGTTACACATGAAATCAGCAATTAAGAATCGACAAAAAGCAGGACTCTTCAAAAAACGATGAAATACAGTATCATCGATTCCTCGACAATCTCACTTTACAGGCGCGTTTGAACAAATCCGAAGAGGAAAAGCTTGTGAAAAAGGTCAAAGAGTCACAGATTGGAGATAATCACACCTACTACCTGGCATACTGGCAAGACGAGAAGAACCTAAACCATGGAGTACCATCAACTGCCGCTTTGCATCTTCGCGACGTACTCCTTGCTCACGATAACATATCCGCCTGCCCTTTGCCAGCCTTACGTATTTCAAACCACCAAGCTCCTCTTGAACCCCCATCTGGTTCCAGCAGACACAATGCTCAAAAGTTTGCAACTCTAAATTCTCCAGCTGAACGCCTTAGACTGAAATTTCACATCCAGATTCAAACTTCAATCATAACTCACGCTTACACCAGACAATCAGATGATTGCGCAGGGCCACTCCTTCCTGCTCGACAAATTGCTTTCAGGTTCTTGTGAACTCTGCAATGTGTCACAGGCTCCTGTGACCCATTGATGAAATGGTTACATTTCATCGAACCTTCTCTGGGGAATGTACGACCACTTGCCATTTATCGGGCCGTACAGACAAAGCATGGCTCGCAATATAAACGGGATACCCAAAAGATTTCTTGAGATCTCTATACCAAACATTTCGTTATTTTATTTCTATTTCCATTAGTGTTGTTGTAATTGATAAATTTTGAACATGCTACATGTGAAAAAGAATTATTTCGAGTGGGAGGTTAAGTTCCATATTATAAACTACAAAATCTACATAATTATCATATGTAGCGCAAATATACCGAAGAGTATATAGTCAAAATCTGGGTGTTTACCACTAGTAGAGAAAATTCCGTAATTAAAGGATGGAGGTTTTTGGAAAAATCCTTAAACACTGAATAGCGAATGTGTGTTGTTTGACCTTTTTGAAAGCCTCCACGACGGATCCAACCTCGTTGGTTTCTCGCAAATCAATATCCATATCATGCTTGACATGGTGAAACGCACATGTTTGTACTTTTTAACCTACTTGGCTTGATTTTGAATGTTGAATCTCCAAAATATAAGGTTATCCGTTTGATTTCTCCGAGTTGTTCGAGGATATAGAGCACAAAGCCAATGAACAGGTTATGGAGGACGTGAGAGAAGACTATTGACATCAAGTAAATTTTCACATTACTATAGGGTATCACTCGTTGTGTATATATCGTCAATCAAATATCTACACTAATTAAATAGCACTTAATGAGTGTAGTTACCCCTCCACCCTAATTATGGAAGATTTCAAATAAATGAAATAAGTGTAGGTCAATGAGAGATTTAAGTCAATGAGAGTCCAAAAATCTAGCTGATTTATAGTTGTTATGGATTAATTGTAAATAAGCAACTCTTTAATATCCAATGCTCTCTATTATTTATTCATTTAGTATTCATCTATGTTTTTTATGTGCACAATTTTCATGTACAAGTTCAACAATCAACATATTCATATCATTTTCATACAATGATATGAATATTTGTTATCATTATCATTTCAAATACTGATGAATGAACTTGAACTTTGTCTACAATTCTTTCTAACACAACAAAAATTTCAATTACTAGCTGACCTCATTGTAAGTTAAAGAATACTCATTTACAACAAAATAATCCATTTTATGTTTATAATATGGATTTAACAAGTGAATCAAATGGGATATTTCAAACAAAGTTCTATTAATATATTTCATATTATGTTTGATGTGTGAGGATGGATTTAGATATAACTAAGGTTAGATTCTCATGTCTCTTTTATTATGTTTAATATTGTAAACTCGTTCATGATTATTGTGTTAATTTTATATTAAATTAATTTTCATCTTTTAAACTTTTTTAAACTGATCCAACCTATGATATATGATGAAAATATGCAATGGTTGACCATAATCTACCTTTTTGAATAATGATTATGCACTACTTACATTATTATGTGTAAAAGATAAAATTTTTCCAATGATATCATTAAGTATGAGTTAAAACAATGAATGAATAAACAATTTGTCTTGATATTTTACAAATTTTACGACACTTTGGGAAAATAATTAGAGAAAACAAAAACACGATCGGAGAGCTGATATTTTTTATTAAAATTAATCATGTTTATGATTATAAAAAATTTATATGTATTTTTTAAAAAATTACATTGAACAAATATAATCATATGATAAATCTGATATGTATGAATTATGCATATATTTATATGGAATATCATTCATGTAATTTTTTCATGTGTGTCTATTTATGCAAAAAAATCATTGTGATATTTGCATGTGTCTAAATTATAACATATCATTTGTTCATACATGAAATTTATTTTACAAATGCAAGATCAATGTCAATATTTTTTGATTGATTAGACATATTGTTTAATAACTTTAAGATCACATAAAAAATATAAAATATAACATGTGCATAATAATTCATAAGCCCCAAGATAACTATGAGCATCAACCCATTTCAATTTTTAGTAACGTTTTTGCCCTCCAAAATTCTCGATTTAGATTTAAGCATTAAAATAGAAAATACAGAAATTTGAAATTGATCACACCAACTTTGAACCAATTCTACTTTTAGATTGCCATCACGATCTTCACTCCATCAATGCCTTGCACACTCTATAGCAAAATGATCAAGGCTACCATCGATCAAAACTCACCAAAACACATTCGTTCCAAGAACTCATACTTTTCACCACATAATTCAATTGGAGTTTTCGAAGTACAGTTATACCTCCCTAAGTCAATACAATCCGTAGCCAAAATATGTATTGACTAATAAAGGTTATCAAGATAGGGAGTTTCTCTATAAACTTGATACTGTCAATGATTGGCTGATATATCAAGTTTGGGAGGGGTCATGCAAGGGTAAAAAGTTAAGGGATGCAAATTCAACCCCTTGTGTTTGACTCCTCTTAGCGTAATGCATGATGTGCAAAACATTCATGCTTATTACTACAATTCATCACCATGTCTTCATCCTTAGGCCACAACCATATCACAAGTTTCTCAAAGGGCACATTAGAGACATTGACAAACATGCAGAAACGCGAGCTTTGCAAGTATAGTCAAGCGAATCCATCAATTAGTTAGAAATCGAGATTAGTAGATGGCGAGATTTTGGAGGCCATCAATGCAGAAACGCGAGCTTTGTAAGTACAGTCAAGCGAATCCATCAATTAGTCAGAAATCACATGAGTAGATGGCGAGATTTTGGAGGCCATCAATGCAGTAAAGCGAGCTCTGCTATTACAGTCAAGCCAATCCATCAATTAGTCAGAAATTGAGATTAGTAGATGGTGAGATTTTGGAGGCCATCAAAGCACTCCACATTGCAAATTCCATGTCAATCAAGGCCCTTCTGAATCCTGTCGAGGAGCCTAATGCTGCCCATGTGGTGCTATATGATGACAATTTGTTGGCACTAGTTGCACCAAGAGAAGACGTAGATAGTGAAACCACAGTAGAAGAGCAAGGAGAAGAGGACAGCAATATCGATGACATTAACCACCTCCCAACAAAGGAAAATGTTACTATCCTCGGTAAAGCTATTAGCATGCTAAACCTTTTTCAACTTGCCCATTTAACAACTCAACAAGTCCTACGAAGCCTACAAAATGAAATTCGGACACAGTCAATCACATAGATCACTTTAGATAGGTGGTTTATGCAATAAAATGCATTATCACGTTTAAGAACAGTGTTGATTATGGCTTCAGGCCGTAGGCCGTAGGTTTAATTGTTTGATTACTCATGTATTGTTAGGGAAATACCCCCAATAATACATGAGTAATCTTACATCTTACAACAAACACTTACCTCTATAACTTGATAATTGTCTATGGGGATATAGAGTATTAGGGATTAGAGTTATTGACTTTCGGTCATAGAACCAACTTGGTATACAAGAGGTGGTATTGAGTAATGCATGATATCAAGTTAGGGGGGATCAACTTAGAGAGGTACAATTATAATCTTTTTTAATCTCAAAATGTCCACAAGGACACTTTGCTTATAATCATAGCATAAAAGAGATATTACAGTAGTGCAAAATCCACTTTGTGCTTCAAAGATTCTAGATCCTCCACTAGATACTATCCATCATAGCCACACTCTCAAAGTCATAACTTCAAAAACTGCATCCCAAGGAGCACTAATTCAAAATCTATGCTTTAAGCCCTAGGTCTCATAATGATATCCGTCCTAACGGCAGTTCTAGAGTAAACGACGCTAATTGCACTATCAGCTCTAACTGTTGTATCTACTTTGCATGCGGCACCTACCTAACTAGGGATGCCGCTAGTAGTGACAATCTCCACCAAGATTGCCCCACCTCCAAACCATCTCTCAAATAAGCGAGGGAAAACTTTGAGAAATTGGGTGCAATCTCATCCAAAAATAGATGCAAACAACCGAGTGTATACTCAATTGCTTTGACAGCTTTGCAGAAAATTGGATGTCATAAAACTCTATATAATACCAGCCAGGTTAGAAAATATTTGTTACAGCTTTTTGTACAAAGTTTTATGAAAACCATAAGAAATCTAGAAGAGTGTATATCTCGAATCATTATTGGATATATAAACCAACGGAAATGAACCAATCTTGTGGAAATTTGTTAACTAAACATATTTAGATAGGGCATACAGTCAACAAAAATTTAAGCACAAACAGCACGCAACCAGAGAAAGCCAAGTTTGCATCCCGCATCGCACGGGTCTGGGAGGACCTGGGAGCAGTGTTGAACGGCTTGGATATTTCTGTCAGAAGCCTCAGGTGCCTGCCCTCTTTAATGGCGAGGACCATGGCCGGCGTCGGAGAGATACGCTCTGTCAGTGAGAGTTTTCATGAGCTTTTCACACCGAAATGAATGAATTCAGCACAGCGCGATGAGTCCAGACAGGATGAATGCACACGTCAAGGGAAACCTGCGAGTTCATCTCAGGGCCATTCGGTGGGCAGTGGCTGTAAAGTATGTGGGATCAGTCTGATTTTTATGGGAAAGCTTTGGAGTCCGAAATTGTGGATTCCTGCGTTGGAAAAGCTCGCGTGTGTGTGGCCTTTAGATCGGCATACGTTTATCATGGGGATACGACAGGACAAACTTCACAAGCAGGACAAGCCACAAGATTGTAGAATTTGAATGCGGTGGAATCACAACTAGGTGTACACGACGAGTCGGTGTGAGAGAGAAGCCTTTTGCTTGATATTGCATCCTTCGAGCCTTACTTGCGTTGTTACCGCATGAGGACGTTGTTTGCGTGCAAGACGATAATGTATGATCTAGTTAGAGAGTCACCTCAAACAAGTCTTAATACAAGTACGAAGCGTGTGGAGTTGTTCCGGTGGGAACGACGCCTACAGGACGACGGGCACTCAATTGAATCTTTAGATAGCAGCTCTTTTTTCCATTCTGTGCACAAGTGCAAACCTGTCAACGCCACCAGAGGCATCTTGGGAAGATACTTATAGCGAACGTTCGTGAGACAGAATGATTCTTCGATGCACTCAGATCTCTCCCATGTTTCATTTCCATTCTGATGTGTGCCCTTTATCGCAAGTCTGACTACGGCTTCCATTGTCCCTTTTTCCGGAAATACGACGCGCATGTACCTCTAACCTTCAAGTCGTTAGTGTCCTCTGGGGAGAAGTATCAGTTGATATCCCATGATACGAAGTACTTGTAAGTCTTGGTGCAAGCGGAGTCGTACGGACGCCTGCAAGTGGATACGTCCGTACGACTTGCTACATTTCTTGCGTTGCTTCTTACTCTGTCATGAACTTGCCTTTGAGATCGACATTGGCCTTTCACGGCTGCAGGAATTCCAAAATACCACCATCGGTTACGGTCTTTGTCTGATGGGCGATGATTGCTTGATCTGATTTACATTTGAGGATCCTAAACTAGTGTATTGGACACGTCTTCGTTCACTTCTTTTGGTCCTTTTTCCTTCAAAGGAAATGGCGGCCATCTTTATGGAGATTGTGGCGGGAATCTGTGCGATGTGTGCAATTGTCGTGGCCCTTGTTCATATTTTCAATCATTTGCGGAACTACACCGAACCTACCTATCAGCGATATACAGTTCGAATCATATTCATGGTCCCTGTAAGTTGTTCGTACTTTCTTCTGTTCGAATATAATTTTGACAGCAGGAAACTCTTCAGTTTTCATTGGCATCGGAAAACTTAGGGCTTGGGAATAATTGCATTCTGTTTCCTACCGATATTCGCCTCTCGGTCCTGTAAAACTAGTAGACATGTTCAGGTAGTGGTTTTGATTGTTTGTACATCATCCAGGGTCTTGGTTTCTTGCTCTCTTTTGTTCACTTTAACCTATGGGATGTAAATAGATCAGAATTTCAAGTTTCCAGTCACCATGTGCCTGCGAGATGCGAGATGTGGAACACTTCTCCATCAGATTCTTAGGGCAGTAGCTTCATTCTTTTTTTAAATTCACGTGCCTTGCTCAGTGTGAGAAATTCTGTTAGTACAGAAGACAGGCCGAGACCTGGTGAAGAGAATCTTATTATATGTTAGAAACGATGGGAGCTGGGCAAGTTTACAGACATAGGATGAAGATGACCTAGTCTCTAAAGAATGCCTCTTTGCTTTTTTGTTTTGAGGTTGGACATAGGATTATTATTTAACAAGTGCACCTCAAAACTTGTTTTGTTATATTGACTGGTTGATTACAGTATCTGATGTTGTGGATTAATGTCTTTTAGTGATCTGGGTGGGCTGTATGTAGAACCTGATTTTACAAGAAACCTCCATGATGTTTACCTCTAGTGTTGAAAATTGACCTCTCCTCGACTTTTGAGCCTTTTGTATCCATGGCGCTTTGAAGAATGTTGTGGCCAACCATGTTCTATCTTGAAAGGAAATATATGACATGTCGTTTCAGAAATTGGTTTTAAAAAATGGTCCACATAGCTAGACCTTACCAGCAATGCTCTGCATTTTCGTTACTTAGTCCCCAGATGGTTCGATAGAGTCCCTTAGCATCAGGAATTACATCACCTAATTATTCAGGGATAGGGCTGCTGTGATCTGATTGTCTATGAATGGACGATCTACTGCGCATTTGTAAAAGTTTCGATTCCGATTTACCTTTGCTAGCGCACAAATTAATGGTTAAAAATCTGTAGGATAAGTAACGTACGAGTCTATAAGCGTATGTTCAAACACACAAACATATGAACTTGGCGTTTGTTGTCATCTACGGTAGTTTTCTTAAAATTTTACTTGTTGTTTATGCAGGTTTATGCAGCAATGTCCTTCTTGTCTCTTTTAATGCCCGACAAATCTATCTACTTTGACTCTTTCCGAGACATGTAAAGGCCTCTTTGTCTTTTTTGTTTTGTGAAACTTGCACATGAGATTTTATCCTTGCCATTGTTCTAGGATGTTCAAGATACTTGTCCATGTGAAGGGCAGTCTTTATTTTTCAGAATAGTACTATAGAGTACGACCGATAGACGAAAGTCGATTACTGCGAGATGACAGATGAATTTACCATGTTCTGCTGAATCAATTTTGGGCATCAATATAAACATATCGAGGTATGTTTGTTTCCATTTTGTCGTGGACAATTATGGCACAACGTCTACACCTGTATTGATGGATCAGCCGTCGTTATCAGGGCTGATTCCAGACAACCACCTCAAAAGTGAATGGGTTCAGATGTACTTGTAATCTGACTTGTGTCTGAAATCTGTGTGCAGATACGAGGCATGGGTAATTTACAACTTCATGTCTTTATGCCTCGCTTGGGTGGGGGGTCCTGGAGCCGTGGTAACAAGCCTGGCTGGCCGTTTTTTAAAGCCTTCATGGCACCTTATGACTTGCTGCCTGCCAGCTATACCTCTTGATGGGTCAGTGTACAACTTGACTGTCTTGGTTCACTCAAGAACTCATTTTACAATTTCAGCCTGTGCTTTAGCGTATAACCCTAAACCTTCTCGTTTGAATGCATGACTAGATGGGAATTTGATGATTAACTAAGAATGAAAATTGTATGAGTTCGCTGTACATTTCTGGCACATAATCTCAAGTGTCTATCTGCGACTGAGTTTTATTTATTTATTTATTTATTCAGGTTACGACAGGCAAATACTCTTGAGTTCAGCTTAATGTATATCAAGTATTTAAGATATCTGTTTTTTGGATGCCCTTTTCTCCTTTGGATCTTTGGTAACATAGATGCTGACTATGAAGAGGAACTTATAGGGAGGAAATCTATGACTGGGTATGTGTTCACACTTGGAGATGGATATCAACATCAATCTGTCAAAGTAGCTCATTATTAAAGAAGACAAAGATTTTTGCTAACTTCCGTTTTGGTAATACGAGCAAGTTCTTTTTTAGTCAGCTTTTGGAATCCCCCGGGGGATGGGCAAAAGTGACTTGATGCCATCTGCCCTGGATAGTTATCTAGCTAGATATTTGCTCGTTACTTTGATCTTATTGAGCGGTGGATGTTTAGGTGATTCACGCCGAGGTGAGGGTTTTCCTCTTTGATAATGGATACGTGTATTGGAGAAACTTGTGAGACTGGACTGTTATATAAAAGATTCTTAGTTATTGAAGGCTGAAGGAAGCCCTGGAGATGGATCTCGCTGTAAGCCTGTCCGCTCCTTCATTTCTTCATTTTTTTGAGTGGTTTTCGGTGAAGAAATAACGGGAGGCCTAAGGAGCGGTCAGAAGTTAACAGCGTACCATCTGACGTCTCAGTGTAGTGATCGGCATATCATGTAACATTTTTCCTTTCAGGCTAGTTCTGAAGTTCATGTTGGTACATATCATTCCCGACATGTTACTAACCATCCTAATGTAGTTCATAACCTGTCACTATTGGGTGGCTTTTAAAAAAAAGTATAGTTTTCAGTTAATTGGTTGTCAGTCATTTTGAGCTTTCAATTGTTTTGTTTCGTCTTATACCTGACTTTCTCATGCGCTGTACAATATATTAATTTTATGCGGTGCCATTCGGGCCCTATTTTTGCATTTTTATCTTAGTTTTGGCTTTTGCTGCTGAGTTTCAGGTTTTGCCTCTCTCCCAGTAGGTGCCATCCGATCTGATATGTAGCGGTTTACCTTCATGTTCTGTTTACTGCTTTATGTTTCCAACAGCGTGCCCAAGTCCTGATGTCCTTGTTATCCACTTAATGGGGAATTTTTTTCTGAATGATTCCGAAGTGAAGGCTGACTTTGACGCACATTGTGTAAGCACATCGTCTCTCGTTATTGTTCTTTTCGTGTACAAGGATCATTGTAACGTTGAAAAACTAGACTGAAAAGTTGTTAACCTGGATCATCTGTATACTCTCATATTGTTGCAGCAAAATGGTAACTATATATGTTTGAACATGAAAACAGGCGATTTATTCGGCGTTGCAAACAGGGTTGTCTACAGTTTGTGATACTCAAGCCGCTGATGGTCGTCGCAACGCTATGGATGTACTTCAAAGAGAAATACAGTGACGGTTCTTTCAAGGCATCGTCAGGATCGTTATACGTAACACTGATTTATACAGCGTCTTATACATGTGCTCTTTGTGCTCTTCTCCTCTTCTATTTCGCATGCAAAGAACTACTGCGTCCATTCAAACCCCTGCCCAAGTTTATCATCATCAAGTCTGTAGTATTTTTGACCTATTGGCAGGTACGTAACAATCATGTGTTCATAAGCCGTAGGGAACGCACGAAATCTAAGTTTTAGTTGTTTTCCATCAGCCTTTCTAGTTTTCCCTTTGCGACGCTCATTGTTGTAGAAGAGTGGAGCGGAAGGAATACCGAATCTTGACCTTAAATGATAACACTTCTGGAAGCATCGATGGTGCAGGGAGTCTTCGTGGGACTGATGGTGTCTTTTGGCATAATAAAGAATGAAAACGATTCGGCAGATTTTCAGAACTTTCTTATATGTTTGGAGATGTTGGCTGCCGCAATTGGACATCTATATGCGTTTCCCTACAAAGAATACGCGGAGGCCAATGTTGGCAGTTCTGGTGGCATGTTGACAAGCATCTCTCACGCAATTAACTTCAATGATGTGGTTTATGATACTATGCATCAGGTTTGTGTCAGTTTCTTGCCAAACTTTAGCCCCCTGCCTATCACGACAAAATTTGATCCTAGATCAAGGTTTGTCAAACATTGGTTGCTTCAACCTCTTATATATCCTCTGCACCCGACTTCCGTTTGCTCACAACTCCATAAACCAGCATCGGAGTGGACTGCATGACTGTTCTTTTCTTCAGGCGGGCATTTAAGTAGGTTATAGAATGTCTATTTCCCACGTGAAAAGGTTTTGTCACTAAGCTGCAGGTACAAGTGGAACTTTATGGTATTGACACACCTTTCAGTTTCAGTCATAGTCCTTGTACTTGATCTTGCTACTTGAATATATGTTCTCTGCACGTTGTCGTTTATAGTTGATATGTAAGCTGGGTGAGTAGTTTGTCAAGATCGATATTATTTATGCAGGTTTAAATCTAGTCCAGCTCGTAAATTGGACGGAGACACTGAAGGCAGTGTCTACGTCCTTTGGCAGTCATCGTGATGAAATCCCTGTTTTCTTGTGGATATTTGTTTCTTCTTTCCTTAGCATGACCTTTGTACTCAAGCTCGTGGTTCTTTGGGCTGGTCATGCTTTTCTTACTACAATTTTGTTTTGGTGCCGCAGTTCGCTCCGACATATCACAACTATGTCCTTTATAGTGATGGCTCTCAGGAGGCACCCACCAAGTACAGGGCCCGGACGTTTGTTAAGACAGGGCAGGAAATGGAGACACTTAGAATCAACAAGAATATGGGTCAGTCTAGTAGCAAGTTGGATGAAGGTGCCTATTCCTCTGGTCTATCATCATCTGAAGGAGGCAGTCCAGTCAAAGCAGAAGTAATTCATAAGAGTGGTGCGAAAGGAGGAGAGACCTTCAAGAGTTCGCTATTGACCGAAGACGAGTTTTCACTCGCGTACGACATGTCACCTCTTGATGCACCATCCGGGCATTCAAAGGCTGCCCAATTCGGGTCTTCTGCTTCTGTGGGGAATTTCGATCCCAGAAACCAAAGTGTCATGGATTTTGACCCTAGAAAACAAAGTTCCATAGCAGAAGTTCAGCAGAGACAAAGGCCTACAGGGCAAAATAGTAGTGGGCTGGATAGCAGAAGGCGAAGCAGTACCGGGGAAGATGCGTTTGAGGAAACAAGGTTGACAGATAGGAGGAAGAGTTCTCACGGTGTCTTGATGGAGGAAATAGACTTCGTTGGGGAGGAAGACGCTTATCACGAAGGTTATGTGCAACAATGACCTTACGCTAGAAATTTTGATGTATATTTTTCAGACAGCCAAATCGCGTCTGTATGTCTCAACGCATGGCTGTACGTATCTCGTGTTGTTTATTTCTGAGATTTTGTCTCCATTTGACCCGCAACTGACCCTTCAAAGGTCTCTTGGGTCACTAGAAAGATATCTGATCCGTTCAAATTCTTGTAGGCTTTACTTGGAGCTCTAGAGCATTCGTACTTAGCCCTCTGTGCATTTCAAAAAACTTTCCGTAGAATTTGTCTCGAAAGTGAATTATATTACATATTTGCTAGATACCACTTAAATTGATCCTCGGTCTGTGAACTGCAAATGTTCTACGTAAAAAGTGGCTTCAGTTTACTTTGATATTGTAGTTGATGGTTTCATCTTCGTTCAAGTTCAAGTTTTACCCTCAAGACTGCTTAATCAAGTGCGCTATCGAGCCTGGTTACAAGCATCATAGCTCCTAGAGCTACTCCATGTCTTTTTCCTCCAGGCAAAATATATTCTGCACCTATGACTCCTTTCGTCAAATGAGGACTATACGCATTTCATATATGGTGCAGGCGTTTGTCAAGTCTCGGTGGTTAGTGGTTCTTGCGTATGTTCGTGATTTAAGGATTTCAGGCCTCTGTCATAGCACCCAACTAGCTGTGTTGATCTCAAAATTAAAAAGTTGTGGCGTAGCTAGACAGTAGAGGTGACCATTCATTAAGGTCACGTGAGCCATCGCCAGTCAACTAGTAAAGTTCCTCTTGGTTGACAACGAAATTGGATGTTTGGTGTTGAGTTATGAGAGAACACCTTTAATTCTTAGTGAAAATATATGAAGACGACAGGGTGCACGAGCTGGCAATCAACATTTGTTTTGGTTTTGGTTTGAACATCAATGGGGCAAGATTTTGTGCATAAAGATGTCCGGGTACATGGATCTCTACTTCCATGGACCACTATGCAAACCTCTGGCTTTCTATATGGGACGAGGGCACGGAGAAAGGGGAGGAAGAGAGTAGAATAGGGTAGAATAATTTCTTGCGAAGCAAGGAAAGTAATAGTTTTTTAATTTGGGTTTCATTGGTGTTTAAAGGGGAAGAAGAGAGTAAATATGATAGAATAATTTTTTGTGAAACAAGTAAACTAATAGTTTTTTAATTTGGGTTTCATTGGTGTCTAAATTGAATATTATGATATAATGAGATATAAATAGTTTTTTTGAGCGTATTTTGAATGATTATTTTCAAATTAGACAAATGTATGTAGATTTTTTTTTTAGTTTATTCATTTATCTAATTGTAAAATTACGGAGATCAGAATATAAATTTATGAGTGATTTTAGATTTTCATAGTTGATATTTTTCATGTAATGTGGGTGTTAGGGGGTTGTGGTTCTGTAGGTGTAAAAAGATATATGATAAGTGTGTTCGGTGTTTTTATTGTTTTCTTTGTGCTAACTATAACTTCATTTTCTTTCATGGGGTCGTCAAAAGCGAAGTATGATATGATATGTCCGGTGTGTCATTGTCTCTTTACCTCGCAAGGAATGAAAACCCAGATGGGAAAGATACATAAAGATTATGATTGTATCACTTGGGATGCGCACATGTGGAAGACGATCACATCGACATCGGTATTTGTCACTTCGGGGAACACGCAGATTGCATCGATTCATTCGTTGATCATTCCGAGTATACGGATCGGATCTTGGGAGTGGTTAGTTTCCCATGCAGGTTCGATTCTAGGGCTTTTTGAGACTAGGTTTCCATGTTCACGTTTATTCCATAGGCTCCCTCGTGGACTCCATGACAAGGCTAGACGTGCTTTTCGTTTATCGTTCGATCGATTGGCATGTGATTCCATGGACAAGTTAGCGTGATTTTTGTTTCTATTACTTCCGCGATGGTGTTTACGTTATAGTAGAGGGGGACATGCTGGACATAGGGAGGTGGTAGCTAGATTTTGCATTGCAGGAGGAGTCTGTTCGGGCCACATAGGTTAGGAGTCGAGTTCAGTCACATGATGCTTCTGATTCGGTGCGATTGCGACGATGTAGGATCTTGGGGTAGGCCAGGGAGTATAGTAGAGCTGCACTGACCTTTCATCCTTTGTCCATGGCTAGTCTTACTGAGGAGACAATTTCCTCTTTACGCTTTCTACATCCACCCGTGGGCGCTTTCTACATCCATCCATACCATTAGAGGTCTTCTAGTATCAGCTAGAGAAGCCATTATGTCTTGATAGATCATATTTGCCCATTCTCTATACACAACCCCACGCTTATCCTCAGGGGGTTTGTGAGGGATGGTAAATGAGCATCTTCGAGATTGCTTTCAGGCGGATGATCCTTCTAGTGGTTTCACGGAGTTGTTCCAAGTGGTTGCATCAGTTGCGAGAGAGGAGATCCCGTTGTCAGTTAGTCAGGTTCTGGGTGCTAGTCCGCTTCTCGTGATGGAGAAGGACACTGGGGGCATCAAATCGATGGCTATTGGAGAGATCTGATTGCGGTTAGTCATTCGTACCATTGTCTTGCAGCATCGCTCACACTTCCAGAAGCATCTTTGTCCACATCAGTTTGGAGTCGTCACACAAGGATGCTGTGAGGCGGTATCTTTGGGCATTAGAGCACTTCTAGATATCCATCCGGATTGGGTTGTCTTGCAAGTGGACGTTGAGAACGCTTTTAACAACGTATCACGTGCATCCATTTTTAGAGAGCTTAGAGAGGCTGGTGGACCTCTATCAAGCATCATTCCGTTCGTACGGTCTTTCTACGGTTCACATTCTTCTCTCTTTTATCAACATGTCTTTTCCAAGGAGGTAGTCACTGTTCTACAATCCGCCGTTGGCACTCAACGGGAGATCCTTTGGGAGGACCCCTATTTGCCATGGTTCATTATAGAGATCTTTTGTCTACAGCTTTGGCCGTGCCAAGTTGTGTGTTCCTCTCCTTAGCGGATGATACATACATTGTGGGCCATGTAGACAACATTAGGCACACTTTTGATTACTTGACTACCGAGCTTCATCTTGTAGGCTTGAAAATCAAGGTGTCAAAGTGCAGGGCTTCGTCTCCTTTGGGCATTTCTCTTCATCTTCAGCTTCCAGAGGGATGTATGACATCGACAGACAATTTACGTATTCTAGGATTGACAGTAGGGTCTGAGGATTTTGTCTCACGCTACCTAGACGTTGCACTTGCCGATGATGTTTTGCATGTAGATGATCTTCATGTACTAAAGGATCCGCATGTGGCGTTTGCTCTCATCTAGTATTGCTAGTTGACCCACCTACCTTTTTCGCACGGTTCCTTCTTCACCTACATTCATATCACGTTTGACAGCCTTTGATAGGATGATCATGGGCGTCTTTGGTGACATCATCGGACTAGTGACATTCGAGTGTGTGACAGGAGATTTGGCAAGAAGACAAACATCTTTGCCAATTTCGTATGGAGGGGTAGGCTTATTATCGATGGAGGAGACGGCACCTACAACATTCTTCTCTAGTTGGACGCTCGTTGCATCTTTGTTATCTTCTCGATTTGTGATTGCAGATAGACCTATCATGGAGATGTATGCGAGGGACGTGGATACGGGATTATTTCCCTTACAAGTATTATTGCGACATACGAGAGATACTTTACCATGGGAGGTACGACATGAGCTCCCGTTTTTTTCCTCTTTGGCTACCGATTGATCTACAGTCTATCTTGATGGACCGACAGTTTCATGAGGTTCTAAATTCACTCTTAGTGGATCCGGCCATTCATCGTACTACTAGAGCTCGTCTACACTCTTGCTCGGGCTCGTGGATCTTGGCTTGACCATGCATTAGAGCTTTCCGACTCGCACCAGCTACTTTCTCTACAGCGATGAGGTTCCGTCTTGGCTTGGTCCATCCATCTACATCTTCATTACTCACATGTGAGTGTGGTATCACTTTAGATGCAACAAGTGTTCATATGACTCGTTGCCTATTCGGAGGGCAGAGGATAACTACTTATGATGCCATTAGGGATGTGATGTTTGCTATGGCACGAGAGGGTGGATATCTCACATGGAGAGAGCGTAGGTATGCCTTGCAATCGACTAGGGTTAGGGCAGACTTGTACTTGGTTCGGGAGGACTAGGTCACTGTGGCGGATGTGGTGGTTACCGATCCTACTATGGACACAGTTTCAGAGGGGGTGATCACCCATCCTCTAAGATGGATGACGAGTGGAGCGGCTGCAGCCAAGGTCTCCAAGTATAGAGGTATGCAAAGAGATCACCTCTTTGTTCCTCTAGCTTTGGAGTTATATGGAGCTATGGACACCGACTTCGACATGTTAGTGAGGGAGTGCACGAGAGCCTACCATAATAGGCGGCAGGGTTATCACTCTCTTTAGCTTACTGTATAGCCTTTTTTAGGCAATGTGTTTCCATTGCTCTAAAGAGAGCACTAGCTGGTGCAATCCATAGGAGAGCAATCACGTTAGGTGATGCTTCTTCGGATGTTCATTTAATTCATGTATTGTTTTTAATTGCGTCTCCAACACATTTAGTAACTTTTGAAGTAAGTCTTCATCCACACTTGCCAATGGAATTCACAGACAATAGATTTATATCCAACACTTATAATTTACAATGCCAACATCACACTTTGTGATCCATAATTGTCACTCATATGAAACATTTGAAATTATTTTTCTCAAATCTATTGAACCCAATCTTAACCTTTAACATGCAAATTTTTAGCCACTGCATATCTATGATTCATTTGAAATCTTATTACTTGTAGCACAAGGTAGATCTCCAACTAACACATCCACCTCCAAGTGTAAACACATACCTACTTATAGACTTACTCTAGTCCAGATCTTGTCCATGATCAGCATCAACGTAACCCAACAAGGATTTGGAATTGTCCAATAAACCATCAAACATAAGACCAAGAGTACTAAGGTACTCTTGAGGTACATGAGAATCCACTTCACAACTTCCCAATGCATCTTCCCTGGATTTGACATGTACTTGCTCACCTTACCCATAGTTTGAGCAATCTACAAACCAACTTCTCTTGACCTTTCTTCTCATAGCAAGTAGCTTGTCGCATGTAGACTTCTTCCTCCAAAGATCCATACAAAAATAATATGACAACATCCATCTGATCCATAACTAGACCAAATATCGCAACACATGCACATACTAGTCGAATTGTAGCATACTTTGCTATAGGTGAGAAGACTTCGTTGTAGTCCACATCTTTCTCTTGTGCCCATCGAGGAGGATGGATAATCATGCCATCCAAAACCGTATCACTTATATGATGTGTAACCAATAGGATCTGTAACCACAACATCTGCAACAGTAACATGGTCCTTCCAAACAAAGTATAGCTATATCCTAACCTGAGTAGACTACAAGGTATACCAATGCTCCCTCCATATGAAGTATGCATCCTCTTGCGCCATAACAAACATCACATCCCTAATGATATCATGGATAGCTATCCTCTGCCCTCCGAATGAACAACGAGGTATTTGGATTCTTACTACATCTAAGGTAGTATCACTCTCAATGTTGAATAATGAAGATGTAGATGGGTGGACCAAGCCAAGGAAGAAACTCATTGTTTTAGAAAAAGTAGTTGCTGCAAGTCAAAAAATCTTGATGCATGATTGAGCCAAGATCCACGAGCCGGTAGTCTTGTCGGAACAAGACCGTAGGTGAGCCATAGTAGTACAAGGAATTGCCAGATCCATTAAGAGAGAATATCGAGTGTGCTGAAATTGTCGGTCCATGAAGGTAGACTATAGACATCTAGTCAAATTGGTGGGAAAAAAAGAAGAAGAGGGAAGCTCATGTCATACCTATGGGGATAAACCATTTTTCGTAATAGTACATGTAAAAAAAAAATGATCCGCATTCACGTCCCTCACATACATCTAAAGGATGGACAAATCTGCAATCATAAATCAAGAAGATAACAAAGGTGTAGAGAGTGTCTAACTAGCCAAAAATATTATAGTTATCGTTTTCTTCATCAATAATAAGCCTACCTCTTTATACAAAATTGGAAAAGATGTTTGTCTCGATGCCAAATCTTTTGTCATATATTTGAAGGTCCTTGATTCGATGATGTTACCGTCAAGTAATCAAAGTCCTCCCTAATCTTCTCTACAAGGTCCACAATGTGTGTATCATCCGTTAAGGAGTGGAAGATACAACATGGCATGACCAAAGCACTATATAGAAGAACTCTATAATGAACCATGGTGAATATGGATCCTCCCAAAGGATCTCACTATAGAGTATCAATGGCGGAATGTAGAACGGTGACTGAAATGAAAAGTCATGCTGATCGAAGAGAGAAGAATGTGAACCATAGAAAGATTATAAGAAAGTAATGAGACTTGATAAAGGACATCAACCTCTCTAACCTCTCTTAAGATGGATGGACATGAGACACTATTAAAAGTATTTTCAACGTCCATTTGCAACACAATCCAATCCGGATGGATATCTAGAAGTGCTCTAATGCCCAACGATACCGCCTCACAACCTCATGATGTGGTGACTCCAAACTAATGTGCACAAAGATGTTAATGGAAGTGGGATTGATACTGCATGACCATGGTAAAACTAACAAGACGCAATAAAACCTCCCCAATAGCAATCAATCTAATGCCCCCAATCTTGTTCTCCATTGCGAGAAGCCTACTAGCACCTAACACTAACTAATTGACATCGGGAAGCCCTTAGCCACCAACTGGCTTTGAAGATCCTCTTCTCTTCATCCGTTGGATTATACTTCAACTTGTTCACCCACTTGCTCTCAACCAAAGGTTGATCTTTGGAAGATCCACTAGCTCCCAAGTCTTGTTCTCAACAAGCGATTGCATCTCACGTTCCATAGCAATATCCCACTCAAGCTTATTGATAGAGGCTTGAGCTTCTTTATATGAACAAGGTTCTATTTCTTCCAAGATCAACGCATTGCCTTCATCATTCTTAGTTTCAATATCATGATCCTCAAAAATAGATGAATCAGCCCATGTTCCATACCTTTCGGGAGCTCTACAAATCTGATTTGATGATCTCCTAGTAGATGGTCCTGGTTGATCTTCATCGTTTCGTGCTTTGTCAACTTGCTACTCCAATTCTTGTTGTTCAGAAATTTGCTCCATCTGTTCCAGAGCTTCTCCTTGTGGCGCATCATTCAACCCATAATGATCAATCTCCCCCTCAACAACATAAGTGAGTGGAGATTTGCCCTTGTCAGTACGGGGAGCGTGAGATATCTCCCCCCCTTTCAATGATATGGGCTTATCAAAAGAAACATCCATATTGACAATCACCTTACAAGCTACTGGATCCTATAGCCTATAACCTTTCACACCACTTGCATATCCAAGACGTCGACACTTCTTGGATGTAAGATCCAACTTGGTCCTATTCTCCTTAGGTATGAGAGGATAAGTCGTACAACCAAAAATTCTCAAACGACTATAATCAGCCCTCTGTTTATGTCAAGAAATTAATTGCACTTGAAGGAGATGGATTTATCAAATACACTACGGTATTAACAACTGCAGCCCAAAATTCATACAGTACTACGCACCTTCTCCAATATTGTTTGGTTGAGCCTCCCCAAAACAACATTTTGCTGTAGAGTATAAACCATGATGAGTTGACAAGTGATCCCCTCCTCTTTGCAGTAACTTCTAAACTCCTCAAAAGTATACTTTCCGTCATTATCCGAACGTAGATTTCTCACCTTGTGACCAGTCTGAGTCTCAACTTGGGCTCTTCAACTTTTGAAAGTTGCAAAGACTTCAGACTTTTGTGTGAGAAAATAGACCCATACAAATCTTGTGTTATCATCAATAAACGATACATAATACCAATTCCCAGAATGTGAGGCTTTAGGAGAGGGTCCCCACACTTCACTATGTACATACTCAAGTAACTCTTTGAAACTATGAGTTCCAACACCAAAGGTTTTCCATGTTGTTTGCCCATAACACAATGCTCACAAAATTCCAAGTCAACTTTACCTAAACCAAGTAACAAGCCACTATCACGAAGGAAAGTCAAGTACCTGTTACTCAGGTGTCCCATTCTAGAATGCCAAACATGAGCCATCTCATGCCGAGATCTGGTAAGATGAACTTCACCACAAATGGTATTGCCCTCTAGCATATACAGATTTCTATACAGATTTCTACAAGATAATGTTATCACCTACTCTCATCTCAAGTACTCCTTGTTTAGAACTCCACTCAAGGCCTTTTGAATCTAACATTCCAAGAGAGATAAGATTCTTTCTCATGTCAGATATAAACCTAACGTGAGTCAACGTACTTTTGACTCCATCAAACATGTGAATCTTGACAGATCCAACACATTCAATCATACAGGGTTGATCATTTCTCATAAGAACTGAACTGTTTGATATTGATAAAGTATGAAAAAACTCTCTAATGTAACAAATGTGATAAGAGCAAGCACTATCCATAATCCATACATCACCAACGCCCTTTGGTGAGTTGCATGGGGCATACCTCTGGCTTCATAGTCCATCATCACAACATATATCACTGTCACATCAAACATCACAATATATAGATCGTCATACACCAACACAAGTGTACCACAATCGCCCCCCCTAACTGGCAGTTAGATCCCTCTATCACTAGGTAGCCATCTAGTCCATAACATGATATGCCATTTGTGGGGCTAAGTTTAGGAGGCCGGGTGCTACAATGCCCCATCGTTAGTCACATATCTGCAATCCATACCATGTAACGGTCCAACCTTCTTGCATGCTAATCACATCAAGGATATCTCCACCGTCCATTGGGCATCGCATTGAGAGGAGTTGTCGAACATGACATATGTCATCCTCTCGAACAAGAATCACAAATCAACATACTGGCTACTCCACCAGCTAATCCACATAACATATATCTCAGGCATGCACGCACAATTTCTAGGCTTGGATCCATAGTACCATCAATATTTGGAAGGTGACATGGCGTACAATAACGCACATGATCCTTCCAAATCACACCATCATGACCCTCTAATACCAAAACTCAAGAAGGTAAAACCTCACGTACTCGTAGAATCGTACGACTAGCCATAACATTCAATGTGGTCAGTGCACTCTACTGCAAGTAAATATAATCACTAACATGAAATCTGCGAATTGAAGGTCGATATCCACCTCCTCGGATGGTAGCATAATGCAAAGTATCTCTATGTTGAGCAATAGCCAGGTTCTCAAATGCCAGGGGCATTACCCTACGGAAGAGTTTCTGCCCTTTGAGAACACACCCATGGCCAACCATGATAGATGGATGTCCCAATCTCCAAGATGACCTTTCTCCAAGCCAAACTTTCTTAGTTATCTCTTCACCGTATGAACAACTCTCTGCTAGACCATAAGCCTCGAGATGATCTCTTACACCATGACCAATACATATCTATGATGTCTTATAGTCAATGGTAGAGGTCATGCAAAATCCAAACTCCAATGATAACCAAATACCATAATCGGTAGAGGATGTAATTGTGGTGTAGGGGCATTAAATGATGCTCAAACACGATCACATACCATACATATGGCCACAAACTATTGCACCTTAGTTTGCATACCTCTCCACCAATAGTGACTTTGAAGTAAGCTATATGTCCGCTTCACTCCAAAATGACTTAACTCCTCATGAGCATATCTAACCAACTGTGTTCTTTGAGATGGAAGTGGCACAACATGAACGCTGCCATCTCGCCATACTCAAAGAAGGTGTGTACCCTCCCATCTAAACCATCGAGCTCTTTATAAAACTCGATCCCGCTCCTTGGTACTCAAAGTGCCCACCGAAGCACATGTACGAAGATACTCCAACACCACCATGTTGTCATGGATGTCTTGGCTCAACATAAAACCGTCCTCAGTCTCATTGTCCAAGGATAACATATCCGCTTTCTGACCCAAGAGAGATATCACATAGCTCTCAAGTGCCAACGTACTCAAAAAGACAGATGCATGTCAACCCGACATCATCTCCTCATCAGTATCACCATGCCATCGAGCTCCGGTTTCGTCAACTTGATTTGTACAAGGGTTTCAACTTAATCCATCCGCATCACGGTTCACCACTCTAGGTCTATGAACAACCATGAAATTATACTCATGTAGGATAAGAGCCCATTGTGCAAGCTTTCCTGTAAGCTTGTCTGATTCCATCAACCATTTCAATGGTTGATGATCAATGATGAGAGTGAAGAAGTTTCTGAACAAATAACATCTAAATGTGCCATCGCCCAAACAGCTGCCAAACATTCTCTTTTATAAGAACTACACTTTGACTCTGCTCCATTGTTGGAGTGACTTGCATAAGCTACTGTAAACTCTTTCCCCTCATCATCATGTTGGGTAAGCACTACTCCCAAACCCAACATACTCCAATCAGTATGTACTCCAATGGGAAACGACCTCTCACTGGTCTCCTCATAATAGGGGCAAATATCAACCTTTCCTTGAGCTCAACAAACGCTCTCTCCTTTTCATCTCCCCAACGCCACTCTTGATCTAGCTTTATCAAGGCTTTGGCAATAGTGTTAAATCCTCGCACATAGAAGTTTGCAAGTCCAAGGAAGGCTCGCACCCTACTCACATATGAGGGTTGTAGAATATGCAAGATTGCCTCCCCCTCGTTTTGCTGAACTCTTAATCCCCTTGGGTATATGGTATGACTCAAGTACTCTACCTGCTCCTAAAAGCATGGAAAGTGTAAGCACTTTCCATGATGCAACTTGAGACTTGAACGATTGATTGCTCATGAGCAATCAATGGCTTAAATATCTCAATGTATCTCATCCTCCATCACTGTAGCATTATATACTAGAATATCATCGATGTAGGGTCAGGCACAATCAAGTCTGGCTAGGATCCTCTCCATCACTCTTTGGAACTCAACATGTGCATTCTTCAACCCAAACGGTAAGAACTTCCACGGATACAACACATCCTTGCCATGCGAATCAATTGCCCAAAAGGTTGTCTTGGCCTTATTCTCATCTTGAATCCGAAACTGATGATATCCTACTTGTAAATCCGATGTTCTGAAAACCTTTGCATGCCCAACCCAATCAAAGATCTCCTCAAGTGTAGTCATAACATATCGATGAGATTCTGTTTGTCAATTGATAGATCGGTAGTCATCACACATGCGTGTATCTGTATAATTACATGTATATCTTTCTTGACTGGCATCACCACAATAGAGGCATACTCTCCATATGATATCTCCACTAATCCAGTCTCAAGAAGGTCTTGACATCTACTTTGAATCAAATCTCTCTCCATATCGGTGTATCGATAGGGATGACGGAAGACTGGTGCATCAATTGTCAAGTCAATTTATATACCAGGTCCCTTCAAACAGCCTAAATCCTTCATTCTTGAAACAGTTTTTGAAACTCCTTAGAAACTCCACACCGTATGTCTTTCTTCTCCTCTTACTTTGGGACCAATATCAATATCCAAAATCTAGTTGCTAAACGACAACCTCTTGAGCAGAAAGTTTTTTCTGCTCTCTCATACCAGGCTCCACTATCTTAGTGTAAACAACTCCAACTGGTCTAGCTATAACCTCTTGCATTGTATCACAAAGGTCTCTAGTGGTAACCACCGCTTGCTCCACGCAAAAAACTCCAACCATACTTGAAGAAAACTCTACCTATCCTTCTCTAACATCCCCATAAGACCAAGATGAGATCTTGGGCACTTCTCGTCCCCAGCTTTTGCCTCCACCATCTCGGTAGGCAAAGAGCTTACCAATGGTTTTGCAGTCACATATGTGGACTGCATGTGTCTTTGTTCAGCCAAAATTGAGGCTCACAATCCATGTCAAACAATTCAAGTCCATAGCCTGACTCAACACATGACGTCATTATGCCTCCAACAATGTAGGTACTGATGTGGTACCCGTAAAAAATCCCATAGCTTGCTCTCTCTTTCCAGCGTTGGGTTCCACCAACCGTTGCAAGCAAGAATCCCATACAAGTCCAAGTCCTCACTCTGTGTAGCTCGTCCTGTCAGCTCTCCAACCCTCTCTTCAGATTTTCAAATGTCCCACTGGGAGGTCTCCAAAACTCCTCAAAACCTCGAAGAAGTTGCCCAAGTGACCTCATTGGCCCAAACTCCAAGACCAATGGGAATGAAGAGTGTTATTTTGACCTCTAGTGTGGCCAAATTAGCTCCATTTTAACTTAGAGCTTTACAACTATCCTAAACACACTACTTAGCCATCCTATACACAATACGAGTTGCCACTAATAAAGAGTCAAAATGACAACTCGAAACCGGCTAAGTATGAACGGAACTACAAACGGAACCGGGGAGTTTATAACTTGAGAATAATACTCCTCGCCAAAGTTCCTAACAATCAACTCCCTATGGCTTGTTTTCGGTAAGTAATAGTGATGGATTGGAACCCATGTGTTGAAAGCCACCGCTACTGGTAAGTTCAGATCCATAGCGCCCAAACTAAATCAAAACGTATACTGTTACGTCTTAAATCGCGCCGTAGGAAACAACTGGAAGAATAATCGGTTCTGGAGAGTTTATCACTTGTTGGAGAAAGTTATCTCCAAAATGATACACTAACCATGCCCGAAAGTGATCACGATGAAGACATCGGATGTTGAACACAAATGGATTGGGCATCGGTACATCTGGAGGATCATGTTGTCTTCTATCCATGTCCTACATCGGCTCCACTTCGATCAGATAAGCTCCTTAGTTAGCAAAGTGATGTGTCTAGCTCCCTCCCATACCCTTTCCATCCTGACTGCACTTTTTATGTGAGCTACCTAACATTGGAAGCACTATTTTGAAGATGAGGAGTTTGTGATTGAGACGGATCACAAATCTTTAGTTTATTCAGAAATTCATAGCGATCTTTCAAAATTACATATTTAAAAATCTACCAACTTTCTACTCATTAGTAAAATTTAAAGTTCTAGCTTCTATCTAGTTGGTTAGATAATCCACAATAAACTTGTTACCCTAAGGACTAAGGTTCAAAGATATGGGAGAGGAATGCATTATAGAAGGAATATGAACAACCATACATCGTCATAGAATACGTGTTGTTTCATTAAAAGGATGATGGATTATTAAGATGAGCTATTGGAAATGAGGAGTCAATTCAACTCATGAAAGATTTTCACAAAAATTCAATATGTGGAAGACATTTTGCATGAAAGAAAACTGCATTTAAGATCATTGATTAAGACTATCATTGGAAATACATTTTCAAAGATTGTGTGAAATTTTAAAAGAGTTGTGATGTGTGTCAAGCTTTTGCTAAAAAGTTTATAAAAATTTCTCTTTGGACATCATTTCATATTTTAGGTCCATTTGAAAAGTGGGGAATATATGAATTCTAGAAATTCTTCTTCAGAGATGAAAGTCCATATCTCTTTTTCTTTTTATGAATCTATGTGTTTGTATCCATCATCAACAAATTCCTTTTTGAAAATCTACCATCCATCCGTTGATTTCCTTTGTCACGACTTATGTAGCGGTATCCCTAGTTATGTAGGTGCCCACATGTAGGAGCAGATACAGCAGTTAGAGCTTATTGTGCAGTTAGCACCGTTTGCACTGAAATTGTTGTTAGGGCCAACATCGATGTTAGGAGACCTAGGGCTCAAGGGGTAGAGTTCAAATTAGGGCTCCTTAGGGTGCAGTTTTTGAACAGTACATAAGTCTTGATAGATGTCGTGCACATACACATTGCATCACAACATACATTGTTGTTACATCAAACATCATACAACATAGATCGTTATACACCAACACAATTGTATCACAATCTCCCCCTTAATTGGCGATTCACATTCAGGCATATTTTGGGAAATGTTACATGTGTTATAACCTCTCCAAGCACAGCAGACATATTCACCAGCATACATTTTGGAGAATGTTCCTTTGTTGAATGGTCCACATGCACGAATGATGACAAGTGCACATCAAGTGCGATCATGGATTGGATCAGCAGTATTGTTGGATGCAGCGAGAGTAGCATCTAGTGCACATCGTCCATGATTATGGTGGACAAACCTTCTTCCAAGGGAGGTTTTATTATGAGCATATGACCGAGTGTAGAGATCCTCACATTTCATAGTGGACAGTATTTTGGATATGGGTATACACTCTCATGTAGTGGTCTATGCTGACAGGTCACTCATTCCAGTGGTGAAACTTGTGGGTTAGCCAAGAGTTGACCCATGTTGTTGAGTTATCTAGCTTCCCAAGCCTACAAAAAGTTAATAAATCTCAACTAATCTGATAAGTTTTATGGCTACGACGTGGGCTCAAGAATGTATGGATTTGAAGGATTTGTCTCTCTGAAATGGTGATTCAAAGATATAGTGAGAAATTTAGACATTTGAGTGTATTTGGGGTGTTTCTGAGAATCTTACGAGGGTTTTGGGAGATCTGAGTTGACTGTGATATAGTTTACGACTCGGACTTATGTTTGGATTGAAATTTTGACTCTATTGGATGAGTTTTGAGTACGGAGTGATAGCTTGAAGTTTGTGTATACCGTAAGAGTTGCAGGATTACACTGACTATCATGAAGTTAGTACGGAGATCATATCTTTTGATATCAGAAAGTTCTGTCAATAAAACTTTGCATAGTTCAAGTTCTAATGATGAGTGACTTTTATATGAAATTTGGGAGCAATTGAAGTCAAAGATTGAGATGTGTGATGGGTTTTGTACACAGGGATTTGCATATTGCCTTGTGATACAATGTGCAAATCAACAATTGTTCTGAGAGATCTAAAAAAAAAAAACATTTAAAACTTTTCTAAAAAATTTAAAGGGTTGTGGAGAAATTTCCTGTAAAGTTTAAGAGAGAGTTATTGGTCGAACCATAAGCTATCATAATCTTCTTCCGCTGAAGTTTTACGAGTTTATAATGAACTCGAATGTGGAGTGCTAAGGAGAAGAAGAAAAAATTGTCAATTCACACGAGGTTCTAGAGGGTTCTTCTACAGCCAGGCGCTCAAGCATTCTCAGAGCAAAGAAATGTCCATGCGACACCGGTAAGTAATAATTGCATGACATACATCTTCCCATTCATGTTTTAGCATTTCTTCAACTGGCACACCATATGCATCCATATCAAATTTTTTTTGTCTACCCGAGTCATATCATTTAAGAATGGATGCATGTAGTGGCATGGATTAGACTCTTAGTTGTTTATAAGAAGAATAACAATATTCGGCGTAGTTGCAATCATCACAAAGATGAATTTGGTAACTAAGAAAGAAGTCTGAAGATGGGAAAAGTACAAACGAAGGACAACGTGAGTCGTGTTAAGACGGGAAGTGCTATTTAGAATTTTTGAATGAGCAAAGAAAAAAGAGGAAGCCATCAGTGATAAAAAATATGAGCTTTTGGGAGTAAATTGAATTGCCAAAGTGTAATTCATCTAGAGAGAAGCAATGAATAAGAGAGTGCATACCAGGTTTGGTGTGAGGGAGACTATTTGGTTCACGAGTGCCAAGAAGTGGGATGAGTATGGCTTTTGATATTTATATCAAAGTGGACGTCGGAGTATGTATTGTGCTTAAAGAACTTGAAAGTCGTGTTCTTGTCATGGCGATGGGATAATATGTATGTCCATAATTGTGTGAAGAAGTTGCTGAAGAAAGACAAGAGGGAAATTTGAGTTATGGGATGCAGCGACCTGGGCGAAGTTGTTAGGCCGAGATTATGAGGTAAAGAAAGATGGATTCGATGGAGAGGCTCTGCTTTGTACATACAATTTGATTTTAAAAAGACAAACTGGTTTGATATGAAGGAGCAGAAAGACAAAAATAGATACAAGATAGATTTGATTTAGGATGATTTCTCAAGGAAGATTATCTTTACCTTGAATCAATTGTTTTCACCACAACGGACCACTTATGTCTGTATACTTTTAGTGCGAATTGTGGAGGGTTTCGTGGGTGATTCAATCAAAGTTAATTCAGAAGAGATGCTCAGAATGTGCAGGCGATGATTGAAAAATTGAGGGGAGAAGATAAAAAAATAATTTATATATCTTCATTCCTTGAGCATAATATGTATTCAAGGATGGAATGGTTGAAATGAAGCTTTCCAAAGTATGTATAGGAATAGGAGTTTGCTTTGCATGCTTGTGAGGAGAAGATATCTTCATAAGAGCTGAATCGTGTTATGAAAGACATTGAAGAAAAGGTCTTTGGGGGTGATGGATTGGTGGAGTCTACGTGAAAGCACACCCAAAATCCTAGTGTGGAAATCCTCTAGAAACCTTCGCCGAAGAGTAAAAAGCACAAGATAGTCAAGAAGGTGGAGGAGGGAGGAAAGTGTTATGGCCAAAAATTATAGCAATGAAGGAAGCAAGCATCGCGGAAACTCTAGTGTTAGTGTTTCAACTTGCTCAAAAGGTGGAGATAGACATGGTACCAATTTTGATGGAGTTGATATTTTGACAAGGTATTTTGATGGAGGTAATGGCTTTGGATCACATCCATGGGTGGGATCCTCAGGAGGATGGCTACATGACAGTGATCCAAATCATGAAGCAGATAGCCAGAGGTAAGTAGACAAGTCAAAAAGGATTGTGCAGTTGACAGAGAGTGAGGATCAACTTACAAAGGAAAAGCAAGAGAAGGAGAACAAAGAAAAAAAGTCAAGCACATCCTACCTTGAGATCTGTCGAATCAAAAGAGCGGAGATAAATTTTGTGGAGCAAGAGAATGGACGGCTGAAACACAAGGTGTGCAAATTGAAGCGGAGCCTAAATCAAATAGATGTCAAGGGATTTACATGGATGGAATACCTAGAGAGTATATATTCTCAATACCTCTTTGCCGGATTGGGAGGAGATGAAGATGTAGCGCTTGGAGAAGTTGGCTTAAGCAATGAAAAATCCGGGCAATTCTAAAGATCGGTAGAAGGAGATGTACAAGATCATCGGGAGGGAGTGCAAAGAGGCAAAGCTCGTGCATTGAATAGAGATCGTGGTCGATATTTAAGAGATGCAACTTAGAATCGATGCTTTCACTTGAGAGATTTATGTGTAGTCGGACATCTTGAAGATTGATCAAATTGGTAAGAGAGATGGTTTTATGTAGTTGGTTGATAATTAGAGTAGTTCGGAGTAGGAGTAGTATAAAAGGTAGTTTAAAGTAGGATACTATTGGGGCCTAGCCCCATGTTATCGGTTTGGTTCCATCCTTGTACGATTTGATGGGGTCTTCCCATCCTTTTTGTTATTATACTTCGTCTTTACTATGTTTAAAGTAGGATTGAGGATACCATTCTCAAATTATTTTGGGAAGAACATAATTGTGTAGTCACGGTAGAACAATATCTTTCGGAGACGGTGGAGTATGCCTCATGGATGTAAGGAGTTGGAAACATATTTGTGTGAAGTGACCCAAGAATTCGACCTAGCCTTATCGCTGGTTGCTATACCCCATGAAGACTTTAGATACATTCGCTTGGCTACATCATGGACCCTTGTAAATAAAGACCACCTCCCTTAGTTACGAAACATCTTTGAATCATCCAAATTAACTATTGGGATTGAGATTGAATTTTTAGATTTGTGTGTGTGCGAAGTTGTATTTGTGTCTATGGAAAGAACATGACAATCCCATTCTCCTTCTCACTTCCATGTCAAGAGTTGTAAAGAAGATTAAACTTGACTATTAGCTTCCAATATGGTATGTTAGGCAATTCATTCCCTTAAGAACGAATCTAAAGTAACACAATGTACAACATTTTAATGTAACTGGTACATTAAATAATAAGAAATTAAATAAATATACTTAAACTTTTTGTTCATGACTTTGCCAACAAATCTAGATATAAAGTTTTGCGTAGCTCTAGATCAATCAACACTATCATTTTCACTCTTTTCATCTTGACATCCATCAAACCATTTATGTCCTTTTGTTGCTTCACTTTTCTCCTTTCACTGTAAGTCTTGGTTCACTGAACCGCCTGAATGGCCTTTGATCTTCAAGTCTGTTGATGCCCATTTCTGCTTTTTCAGGTAGTGGTAAGGTGTGCATTCCTCTTATAAAAGCCATCGAGCAAGTAGGTAAAAAAAGAACTAAAAAAATCTGTCATTGGACCAAGTTGAATCATAAAGTTCAGGAAAGTTAGTACCGACAGCGTAAGCCTTTGGCTTATCACCCTCAGTGACAACCCCACATGAAGTTCCGAAGAGCAAACGGTACTTTTCAAAGTTATGGGCATTGCAGAGTGGTGTTTCACAGAATGCAAATATCAACGAAATCGAACGTTCGAACGGGAAAAGTACTAACGAGTACGACTCTGCTTCTGAATGTACGTTGCAATTGAGAATGTAAATTGCTCCCTGCAAATTGGTAGGGCACTTGTATCTGAACAAAGAGTGTACTTAAATTTCCTTCAATAGCCATGAGTAGGAATCTCCCATGCACAAAATTATGAAATTCAGCTCACGATCATTGAGTCGTGTATCCGGAGAAACAGTGTATGTACTCAAACCAGCAGATATTACTAATCTTTAGCGCGAATAGTTTTAAAACCGTTAAGTTGATTCAAGTTTTCGCATGCACGTGCTCCATACCGTATGCTTGAACTTGTATTAGTTTTTGAATACTATGCACAAAACCCATTAATATTCCTTCCTCTGAGAAGTCCTTTCGTCGGCAGAATATAAAGCCTCTCCGCCTAATCTTCCAAAACCTTTAACTTTTGTACGATGCACGTTGCTCTTGTTCAGCTCAACTTCCTTTGGTTATCGACTGTAGTTGATTTACGTCGTGGATTGACTTGCAATAAATTTATCTAGGTCGCACACGATCACATCTGTCCGGGAAGCTCATTATTCTGTCCTAGACTCCATTGTATCGATCTGTGTAATCTAGCTTTCGAATTAAGCTTAGGACTGAATGATCTCACAACCACATTTTCGGAGGCTAAGTTCGAGAGGCCCAAATAATTGCTTGGACGTAGGATAGTAGAATTAGAAATGTGTACCTCTGACGACAAGCAGTTGTAATTTACAGGAACGGATCCACGTGCAGTATTGCATTAGATTAAGATGGAGGCTAAACCTCAATTACGACGTGATCTGCTTTGTAACAGGTCTCGACATAGCGGGAGTGAATCAAACAGGATAGACCAGTCCTGAAATCTCGAGGGTCTTAACTGGAGAGACAGTAGACAATTGCAAGAAGGAAGAGATCCTAGGTACAGAGAATGCCATGGTTCATAGTTGTAAGGACCTAAATCAGTACAGTGAAGGACCAGTACTCCGGCGTCCGGATCCACGAGTACTGTACTGTCGGTACAATGTGCACATGAGAGGGTACAATTATATTTGCATTTTGTCTATTGCCCTGCCAGAGGAGCTCCACTGTTGAGCAAGAATGGATCGGCAACCCACATTTTCTCAACACGGGTCTCAATGGGTGTTGTAATACACTTAGTATGCAGCTGCAGCAAGCTCGAACATTGACATGTAGTACTTCTGCCCCCAGGTAGATATGAATTTCTGAATCTGCGAGGGCTTGCCACTAAGTCTACTTCCCTAACAGGGCGTATTCGATCTACTACCGACGGCCCCTGCTGAGTACATTGATCTGCCAAACCGCATGTACGCCCAGAAGGTGTTTGCGACATCTTGTCGCTTCTGCTGTTGCAGCACTGGGTAGTCAGCGGATGGCGATGGTATAAATCATTTCCGGTTTTCAGTATCCACAAGATTCCCTGGAGTAGTCTCCTCCGTTTCTCCGGAGAACTCTTCCTTGGGAAAAACGATCCAGCATCATAAACTGACCCAGAAGCTCAGGAGTTTCTCTAGCAGGAGATGTAATCACCGCTGAATCGAATTTAAAGTACCAGTAAGTGTGCAGACCTTGCACGTGCACGCCAACTTCCAAGATCAGTGTTCGATCTGAGCCAGCCCGTTCAAGATGGTGGAGGTTTTCAGCGTTCCAGCGTTCTTCATTCTCTTCCGGGAGTCACTGGAGGTGTCGATCATTCTCTCGGTCAAGCTGTCTCTGCTGAACAAGGTCGTGGAGGACGAGGTCGTTCGATCGAAATTGAAGAAGCAAGTGTGGATGGGAACTCTGGTCGCGGTTTTGCTGACTTTGTCGTTTTCTGTCTCTATTTTCCTGTCTCTGTACTACACGGTTGCTAAGAAAGCTTGGGATCACACGGAGATGCTATGGGAGGCAACTCTTGGCCTAATTGCGGTAGTGCTCTCATCACGGTCATGGCAATTTCCATGATAAGAGGGGACACTTGGAAGGCCAAATGGGAGAAGAAGCTGATCAAGGTCACGGTTGACACCGTCGAGCGATACAGCCAGCTGCAAAACACCAGGGGCAAGTACGCGCTGTTCCTCATCCCCTTCAGCGTAGTCATCTGCGAAGGCGTGGAGGCAGTCATCTTCCTCGGAGGGATCGGCCTCGAAGGTTCGGGCACTGCGTACCCACTGGCTGCCATCACTGGAGCGATATGTGGCTGTGCCATGGGTTACACACTTCACAAGGGCGGAAGCAATGTGGCATTCAATTGGTTTCTCGGGGCCGCCACCCTGCTGTTGGTGGTGATCGGAACAGGCCTCTTCGCCGGCTCCGTGCACGAATTCGAAGAATACACGCACAATGAGAAACTTATCTGGAATCTCCACTGCTGCCACCACAAGGGCAATAACGTTTGGAAGCTCTTGAACGCCGTGACGGGCTGGCGCGACGAGGCGTCTGTGGGCACTTTGACCTCTTATATCATGTACTGGGTTTTCGTTGTCGTTGCCCTGATCATTCTTTCCATCAAGTGGAAGAGGGACGCTGAGAGAGACGCCTTCGAAGCTAGAGAAGAAGCTGTTCTGACTTCAAAGTCCGTGTAACGAAATGAGATAGAAATCTCGGGTCTACCTGCGCTGCCCATATTGAATCTCGGAGGTAGACTGAGTCAGTGACTGCAGAATATGATTTCTGATCCAATCCAGGAAAGATATGATATGTGACAAAAAGACGTTAGCTTCTCTGGATCCGAGCTGCTGAAGGCTAAACCGGAGTTAACTGCAAACTACTAGTATCAGAATTGGTCTACACTCACAAATCGCTGTGCATAGAAAAGAGAAAAATGCCCAGATTCCTGGGTGGTACCAACACTGGCGAGGAGAACTTGTGAACCCAGGTCGCCACACAGGACACAGCAGTTCCTGGTGGTGGGTAACCGCAGTTCTTAGAATTATAACTGATTACTGTCCCATGTGCTGCAGTACCAAGCTTAGCACGTTCATTAATTTATTCATTGTTTCTCGACTCTTAAATTGGAACGGTCGATAATTGGTACTCAAGTACTCATTTATTTCTTGACAAAAGATTGTTCATCAGTGTTGTAAATGTTGAATGCTACAAAGACCATAAGGTCAACCCATTCATTCTTGAGTCCAAGGTTGTTGGAGTTGAGGTTACTGACAACCAGTGCAGACAAGCCCATACAGGTGCAGTTTGCTAGCGCAAAAGACATCAAACTTCAAATCTAGCATTGGGAGTAAAATTTAAGTATGGCAAACTTGAACTACATGAAAATTTCATGGTGTGGGAGATGTATGCAATGGATGTAGTGTTGAGGAACACATTTTTGGACATGTATGGGATGGATCTAAGACTCAAGCCTTTGAGACTTAGTGTCAAGGTGAAGGTCAAGACATACGAAGTGAAACCCCTATGAACATTGTGAAAGAAATTGCCAAATTGCAATGTGCATTTGATGGAGGCAACAGAGATGATGTTGAAAGATGGATTTCTTTGCGTACTAAGACAACTGGATGACACTGAATTTGAGTACGCTTGGTCAGAAAATAGGAGCAAAGACTTGTCCAAAAAACTCAATGGTTTGCTAAAGAAGTTTGAAGTATTTCTAACAAAAACTGAAAACTAAGTTGAGTTTCAGTACTTCATTCTATCTAGAAACGGATGGACAAACGTACAGAGTAAACTCAATCCTTAACCAATATCTGCGAAATTTTGTGAAATTTTGTGAGTGTAGACCAATTGGATTGGGTTGAATGGTTAAGTTCGGCCAAGTATTGCTACAATAGTACCAAACACATTACCACAAGATAATCAACTTTCCCTTTGGCCTATGGACAAGAGCCATAGGGACTTCTTGACTTAGCTTTTGGAGTGACCTCAACATCAACACTTACTATATATACAATGGCAACAAAGTTGATAGCACACATGAAGCAAGGATCAAACAAAGGAGTGATTGTAGAACACGTGGGCAAGATATGTCAAGCAGGCCAACAAAGGACATCGCAAAGTTAAATATTGAGGTAGAGGACAAGTTTGGCTAAGTGTAAAGAATTTCACATTAACCAAAGGATTTACACCCAAGTTTACATCAAAGTATTTTGGATCGTTTGTGATAAATTGAATCCTCATGAAGATCTTGCTCAAGAGATGGCGGTGCATCCAATCTTCCATGTTTCCTTACTCAAAAAGTATCATGCCGTAAGTCTAATGACTTGTGGCCGGAACGGGAGCAAGTATTGTGACCGATCTTGAGGTGATAGAAGGTGAACTTGAACATGAGATGAAAAAGAACTCTCATGGTTCTCGTGTGAGTTGATAGTCTCTCTTTCTCCTCCTCACCATTTCACATTCGAATTCAGTGCAATGGATAAATTCTAGCAAAAAAAATTATGATATTCAATAATTAAACCAATAACTCTTTTCTAAATTTTACAAATAATTGCTTTACAACTTTTTTGTATTGTCGAGAAATTTTCATATGTTTTTCTATTCCAAATCTCATGGCATAACTATTGGATTATACACTATATCACAAGATCATATGTAGACCCTTGTATACTATAACTAGCATAAATCTCAATCATTCACTCAAATTTCTCTCAAATTTCATAAAAGTTCACTTATTATGCAAATTTTAACTGTAAAATTTTTTATTGATCAAGCCTCTTGATAAAAAAAGTTATGTCTCACTAACTCAGTGATAGGCAGTGCAACCCTACAATTCATACTATATTTAAAAACTTCAAACTATCACTACTTACTCGAAACTTAATGAAACGAGCTCAAATTTCAATCTTAACACAAATCTGAGTTATAAACTACATTTTCATTGAATCGGATCCATCAAAACCCTCTTGAAACACTCAGAATGAACCCAAGCACTCTGTATGGTCAGAATTTCACTCTCCATTTTCAAATCATCACAATAGAGTGACAATATACTCAATTGCATTCATTCTTAAGCCTAAGTCGTAGCTCTTCCCCTCAGATTCCCAACCATGCCATCAAATTTTGAATTCTTCCCTTTAAAGGCTTCCAAAACTCATCAAAACATCAAAAAACTTGACCAAATATTCTCATTGACCTAAACTCCAAGACCAATGAGAATGAAGAGTGTCATTTTGACCATTAGTGGACCAAATTAGCCACATACTAACATATAGCTTTACAGCTATCCTTAACACAATATTTAGCCATCATATAAACAATATGAGTCGTCACCAATAAAGAATCAAAATAACAACTCAAAGCCAACTAAGTATGAACAAAACTACACAAAGGACTGGGGAATTTATGACTTAAGAATAATACTCCTTGGCTAAATTCCTAAGAATCACCTCCTTATGGCTTGACTTTGGTTTGGTGATGGATTGGAACCCACGTGTTGAAAGCCACCACAACTGGCAAGTTCAGATCCATAATGTCCAACTAAATCAAAACGTATAATCTTAAGTTCCAAATCGTGTTGTAGGAAACAACTAGAAGAATAAGCGGCTCTGGAGAGTTTATCACTTGTTGCATAAAGTTATCTCCAAATTGATATACAAACCATGTCTGAAAGTGATCGCGATGTAGACACCGGATGTTAATCACAAATGGATTGGACATCGGCACATCTGGAGGATCATGTTATCCTCTATCCATGTCCCACGTCTGCTCCACTTTGATTAGATAAGCTTCTTAGTCATCAAAGTGATTTTCTAGACCTCACCCATTCCCTTGATATCCCGATCACGCTATATATCTTACAAGGTCCAAGATAATATCTCTTGGAGCCTTATGAGTCTCTAAGAAGTCAATCCAACTGTGGGCTCTTAACAACATTACAATAAGTCATCAGTCGTCATGACCTAAAGTATCATCTTTATAACAACAGCTTTGAAAATGACACATGTCATCATCTTTTCATAGTAGCCATGTCACAACATGACACGGTGGTGTTGTTGTAATGAAAGAAGTTTTATGAAAAAGTATTTGGGCAGTTGGACCAGAAGGTGACTAAGTCATTGTTTAGGCTCCTTGACTCGAGAGGAAGTCCGATTCAAGTCATGAAACTAATCACTTTGGGATATCTTCGCAGAAGTGTGGTGAGCTTGAAATGAAGGAAAACTTGTTCGTTGGTTCAAAGTTTTAATGTATGTTGTAATGAAATATGTATGTGCGCAGTAACTGACACGACTTATGTAACATCATCCTTAGTTAGGTTAGTTTGCGCAAGCAGGAGAATATAGATTAATTAGAACACATAGCGTTGTTAGTATCATTCACACTAGACATACCCTTATGATCAATAGGCTCAAGGGGTAGAGTTCGAATTATGTCTCCTTGGAGGAAATTTTAGAAGTTGAGACTTTGATAGTATGGCTATAGTGGAACAAGCTAGTACAAGAACCTAAATTCTTTGAACCTCAAAGTGGTTTGGCTTGAGTGTAACCTTTTTTTTTTGGTTATGGTTATGAATGGTTATGAATGGTTATATGGTTATGGTACTTGTGTATGTTTTGAAGGTAGAAAAAATTTATTGTGATATGTTGGTGTATGACAATCTATGTATTGTGATGTTTGATGTGATAAAGATGTATGATGTTATGTGATTTATATATGTGCACAACAACTATTTAGATCAAAGATTTTCCTATAAAATTCTTGTCATCTATGAAGTGCTTCATGTTTATATTTTTTTCTCATCAGATATTTTTAATATACATGTAAAACGGATTTTTATACAAATTTCTATTTTCTTTTGCAAATCATTCAAAACATTAACATCCACTTTTGATTAATATAGTCTAATTAATTGATGGTCATCAATGTATCCTACATAAAATCTTTGCAATAAACTTTGATTACATAAATTCATGTAATATTGTAAAATATATATATATTTTTTCACATTAAGTTCTTGATCTTCATTTTAACAAAATCAATTAATTTGGATTAAACATTAGTTTATGTGTATTAAATATGACTAGTTAGACCACAATAGGTATCTAATCTAACTGCAATAAATTTGCAATTACTTTTGTGAATTGCTGCCTAAATTGCTGCTGCAATGTCAACGTATATTTTTTAAAAACTTCAAAAGATTTTTTCAGAAAAAATGATACATGTTTCATTTTTTATATTCCATGTCAAGTTTCTAGATATGTATTTTCATGATCTTTGAAACATCTTTTATTTTAACCATTATTTTTACTTGGATTTCATCATCTCATGAAATTTTGCAATGATGTATCATTTTTTTTCATTTTTTTCTGGATAGAAAGATAAAATGACAAGTCTGTCACTTTATCTTTCTATCCAGTTATTATGGTATATATAGTAAAAATTTTATTATACTTTTTAAATGAATAAAAAGTGGCTTAAAATTCAACATTCAAAAATTCCATTAGGTAAAATTCCATTAGGTAATCCAGTGAACAATGTTGTTACATCATACAAACAAAATTTGCAACAAAATCAATCTTAAAAACAAGGAAAAAATCATGAAATATTTTTGCAACTTGTATTTTATTTGTTGTATCTTTTGAATAATTTTATATGATGATTATATTTTTCACAAACACAAAGATATAAATATTTTTTTGATCAAAGTTTGTGAATATAAATGTTGTAATCATTCTCAATGAACACATATAAAAAATAATCATCTTTGCAAACCTTGAATCAATATATGACAATAATCATACTTATTTAATAATAGCATATCTCTGATGTTTGTTTTGGAGAATATAATGCATTCTACAATAAGCAAACAAAATCATGATGAATCCATTATTACTGGTTGCATCATGTATTTTTTTTTTTTTATCAAAACACAATTTTAAAACGTAGTCTACTATTTTACTCTTCTGTCATGCAACAGTGTCAATTATTGTACACATCTTGCCAAAAATATATCCTCATTAATCATATGCAATGTAAATACATTGCTCACTCTTCCCACTTCACATTTAAATTTTATTTTGAAGTTTGAGGGTACTCTAAAGATATTTCTGTTTTGGGATTTATCCCTGATATATTTTAAAGACCTATATAAATAATTCATAAAACTTGAACGCTTTTGGGAGTGAGATTCATGGCGAAATTATATAACTAGATATTTTATGAAATTATTTTGGAACCCCCTCATTTATTTGAGTCATATCCTTCCTTGTGGTTGTATGAAGTAGTAGACTTTTCCATAAGAGTAGAAGCCTATTAACTTGATCATGAGCGACTTACATTGAACAAATCCTACCAGATAAAGCTATATACCAAGGCCGTTTCATCCAAGTTTGCTCATGGGGCAAATGATATCATAATCAAAATGACGGTGCCCCAGGTATCGTGGAGTAAGCATAATGATACTATGAACAAACGAAACTTTAAAATATTCACTGAAGCTCAGTGAAATTATTTTTATTTGATTAATATCTGTCACCTGAACCCATGAATGTGCATGCTGTCAAGGTGTCCGACGTGCATCTTCCCGAACAGCTCCACTTGCAATTGGACTCTAGACCTTCCAGTCGTTCTGCGCAGCTCTCTCACATATGTAAGGTGTACATATGATAGAACTCAAGATATGGCCAGAATAGTTCAAGGCATCACCGGCGATTCCTATCTCAGGACAGATGGATGTGGACAGAATGAGCGGACATCAAATGGCGTCCAAATTTGGGTGGAAAGAGTAATAATGCATGGTCAGGAGCATCTAACCTGTCACCTATTAGCCCGAAACAAAAGAATTTGCCCACTGTAAGCGTTGGTAGATTATTGTGGGCAAATTCTTTTGTTATAAAATACCAGCGATGGTCATCATTATGACTTCGTCGTATTACGCACGGAATGTACAGCACATAATTGAATATGTCAAATTCTAAGGTTGATTATTCAGTAAATCTGCGCAGATGTCAACAGAACAGAACTGGTAATTTTGGAGTTTTGGACCCTCGAAAACTGCAAAGATGCTCGAATGTCATAGGAACTGTACAGTGTCACATCGTCGTCCATATATGCTCCAAGCCTGTGACGGTCGAGATATTTTCAGATTGAAGATTGTTGACGTCATTTCCCTTACGCATTTATATAACCGGTGTCAAAGGTTTAGTATGCATATGTATTTGGTATCGTATATATCGTATACCAAAAATGTTTTTGCAAAGCCCCCGAGAATTTATCATCACTTTCAATGATGTTCACCTCCGGACGGCAAGATTCATTTCACCTCTTTATCTTATAATAGATCTGTGTCGATGATAGTCTCGTAATTCTGAAGCTGTGGCTTGGAATTTATTATATTCACGTCTAACTTGATTTGGCTTCTTTTGAATGGGTTCATGAAACAGCTGCTTACCTTTTTCCAACTCCTAAATGGCGAGGTGTTTCTCTTATTTCACTTGAATCCAAGTCATATCCTAGATTTGGTTTCTGTAAAGTCATGTTCGATCGCTAGTACTATTACTTGTTCCTTCCACCACTGATTTTGGACTTTCAGAAATGCCCTCGACTACCAACTTTCGGTGAAAAAAATTGATTGATACTCCATACGTCTAATATAGTCTAGAAGCTTTTTATTCTAGACTATCATAACGCGCGCGTGTGTACACACGCGCGCGTTATGGTTAAAATAGCAATGAAGCTTTGTGGTTGTCATAAAGAAATTATAGTATAAGAATATTGATCGAAGCGTCACATTGTCTGAAGAGTAAGCCATGATCATATAGTTACAGGGTAAAGGCCTTGGGGCGTACATGAGTCCATGCACGAACAGGTCGAAAAGGGCGTTGAATTTCGAAACTGGAAAGGTAAATGCTCGACGACAACAATGCCATCAGAAGATCAAGAGATTCTTGCTTCTTCTAGGTCCGCAAGCTGGGTTCTTTGGCGCTTGCGGATCATAATCCCCAAAAGCATCCACTGAAAGCTAGATTCCATGGCGAGAATACACATTCGAACTCATCGACATCAACACAGGACTTTGTTCATGGATATATGAGAGTCACTATTTCGGAGAACTGAGTAACGCCGATAGTACATGTCAATGATTATCATGAGTCCCTAGATAGTCATTAGGTTGGAATCGTGAGCCAGCAGCTGAAGTAACATCTAAATCGCGCGCGCTGCCAGCCATCGAAAGCTGCATGCGTTGTCCCTTAATATTTTTAAGCCACCAGCAACGCAGAATTGTAGCCCCATGGTTACATTAGCTATAGGTGCAGGCGGTTTATACTATGATACTGCTGACAACGCCCTTGACTTGAACGCACAATTGCGACTACAGACAGACGAGCTGTGTCCGCGTGCAACCTTTTCCCTCTGCATAATACTGTTTATTTGTCGCTCATTTACTTGCGAAATGTCTCTCCGGTAAAATTCATGTCGTCATTCTAAAAATGCCGTCATAGTATACTAGATCTTACGTTTCAAATAGATTTTCGTCTTTGACATCCAGACGAAGTTATAGCCGAAGTCCACAAATCATTTTTCAGTGTATTGCAGGATCCGAGCTGCAGTAGATCTAGAGTTGCACGACACTGGGCATTGCACTCAGTTGATGAGAGGTTGTATTGCAGGTCTTGTCAATGATAGTGAATTTCGGAAGGTCCCGAGATCGAGAACGCTCATAGGGGTCAAGAGCTGCACACTTATACATGAACTGTCACTAATGTCTTCAAATCAATCACACGCGCTCTCACGACTGTGAGAGCTGAGCTTCGAAAGGCTTCGCCATCTTCTCCAGACGTCAGCTCTTCGTCCACGCCGTTAAGCTGCGATGGCGTTGGATCCAAATCCTGAGACGATGGTTCGTATTTTAATGACGTTCATGTCAGCTGAATATGCATCTTCACGAATTGGAATCTTCTCTACCAATTTCCAAAGTCAAAATCCTCCCACTCTGTGAACATGGACAGAAGCTGTACCTACACCATTCTGTTGATATCCCCAGTAGATGGACTGAGCAGTTAAACCTTAAGCTTGGATCCAATGAACATATATGCATGCCTTCCGGCACCTAGTGATGTACATCTAAAAGCGTGTTGCAGGGCAGGACTAGGCACTTACGACTGAAGAATCAGTGCAAGGAGTCCAGTCACAACATTATTCTGTCTCATTTTCGGATCAGAACTTTCCTCCCTTTAGCCTTCAAGCTAGCAAGCTGGCCTTTCATGATGCTTAGCTTCTCTAATGTATGGAATGAGTGGCTAGCAGAACGAAGTATGGCGTCTGTCGGTGAAAGTTTCCAGCTCGCTTCGAGTCCCGGGAGATTTGCTGTACTTACATGGTTGAGATTTGTTGTCACCATTTAATATAAATACATATTTATTTTTTTATTGAAAATGTAGGTGATGCACCGGCTAAAAGCAGGATTAAAAAAGGATCCAACTGGTTGAGACTAAATGTTGTCGCCGAGCTTTAATCTCTGAAATCATGTATGAGCAGTTTCGAGGCAGCAATAAAAATGTATGAAAAATATTGTGACTAAAGCTGATCGTTTTGTGACATGCGTGCAGGATCTGGAGGACTCGGAATCATGTGGAAACACTCCGAAGTGGATGCGAAACGAAGTTGGAGACGGGTCCGTAAATTATCGGGGAATTAGCGCCGACAGGACCAAAACAGGAGGCTGGAGAGCCAATTTCTTTATCCATAGTGAGGAACCCAAAGACTTTGACCGATACCAATCCGTTTGATGCGAGAGCTAGGCTAAATTATGAGAAGTTTTTGCTCGCATGCTCAAGCTGGTCTCTGTGACTCGTCTTCAGATCAAGAGCTGCATACTCGGATCCAGATAAACTGCATAATCATGGTTCATTTGTTCCCGTAAGCCATGTCGAGCGATCGAGTAAATACTGAAGATTCTAACTACGTTTGATCCTTGTAAACCGCTGCAGTTCTTTTGACTGGAGACTCGGCGGCCATCATAGGGATAGCGGGAAATCTCATGCCTTACTTGCTGTCATTCCTGCACATGCCGTTTCCAGCTGCAGTCAACACGGCGTCAAATTTCATGGGGATTGCTTACCTGCTTCCCGTCTTCTGGGGTTATCTAGCAGACACTTACCTTGGGCAGTTCGTGACAATCGGCACCTCGTCGATCATTTGTTTCGCGGTATGCACATGATAGGTTTCGACGTGCACATGTCAATCTGTTGTCAACTTAAATTACCAAAAGTCTCTCGATTGATGACCTTCAGGTGAAAATCTTGAATACAGCTAAATTTACGGCCATGGGGTTTAGTCTCACGAAGATAATCATAGGACTGTAAGAGCTAATGCCTCCATCTCTCAAACATCGAAATATATTTATAGGTTTGCAGCTTAGTTCGTGACCCACTTCGACTGAAATAGAACATAACCCCGAGTCAGATTGGATTGGACGCGTGAATAAGTTGTATTGAAATTGAGCGTGTGCCGATTGCGATTGCTCAGGGTCTGCTGGTGCTATTCTTATCGGTTACTTTACCTTCGCTCAAGCCAGCGGAGTGCGTTGTGCACGACAATCTGCCGTGCCCAGAAGCAAGCCAGCATGTGGTCAGCTGGTTCTTGGCCGGATTGTATCTGACAGCGGTCGGATCTGCTGGACTGCTGCCTTGCTCGACGTCCATGGGGCAAGATCAGTTCGACGAGACGGACGAGGTGGAGAAGAAACAAGGCTCGTACTTCTTCACGTCGTTTTATGCTAACGTCAACGTGACCGCCGTCTTCTGCGTCACCATTCTCTACTGGCTACAGTCCGACAAAGGTTACAACGTTGGCTACGGGGTCATCCTCGGTCTCTACGTTGTCGGAGTTGCATGCTTTTTCCTCGCCACGCCACTATACAGGTAACTACTGGTCCTGTCTGCTCCTCTCAGCTGATGGATCAAAGCATTCCTAGCTGAGCTTCTAACTTCACAATGAAATCCACAACTTCAGTGAGACACACAGTGATTCCTTCTCACCTTGGTTCATGAGCTCCATGCATTCCATCAAAGTTTCAATTCAAGAGGCCGCATATGACAAGAGAGAGCTAGACACACATGTATCAACAGCTGTCGAGACAAGACACTGTCTCGACAGCTGTTGAGGCACATAACATCGAAACGAAAGAATCAGTCGGACAGGATCGTACACAACTGTTGAACGACCATGACCATCATGGACGGTACTACATTGAGCAAGCTGCCGTTCTCGCTTTTTCTTTTTTCTTTTCTCTTATCATGTACTGCCGTAATATTTTATGAAATGTTTGGAGTTCAGCCACGGTGACTGTGATTTCGTGCATGAATGGCCTGGAGACTAGTCAGGAGGGCTCGCTTACGGATGCATATGAATGCTGTTGAGTCTCAGGCACAGGAGGCCAGCGGGTAGTGCGCTCACGCGCGTCGCGCAAGTGTTTGTGGCGTCTTTCATGAATATGAGGAAGGCTTTGCCCGCCGACCATTCTGAGCTTTTTGAGCTCGATGATGAAGACGCGTCGAAGAAAGGCATTCGAAAAATCGCCCACACCGACAGACTCAGGTGAAAAAGACTCTGCGGCCGATCATGGTCGATGGATCGTTGAAGCAGACTGGATGCACTGCATGAGCATCACCCCATCTCGAATTCAATTCAGTTCCGTAGGATGGGCATTAATCAAGACAGAAGAGCCGAGAGAGAGGCGTCACGTTCAAGAGTCGATGGCATATATAGTTCACAGTAGACTACGTACGGTAGATGTAGTAGATAGTGGACCAACCATGTTGAGAGTGTGAGTGTGCAGGTTTCTGGATAAAGCTGCGATTGTCCCACCAGTGAATACTCTCGGTCCAACGGACACCGGCGCAACGCCGAAATTGTGTAGCGTCACACAAGTAGAAGAGCTCAAGGTGGTCATCCAAATTCTTCCCATCTGGCTGTGCTGTATCAGCGTCTACACAATCTTCGCCCAGCTCATGGGCGTGACCCTGGGACAAGCTATCAGCATGGACCGCAGAATGGGGAGTATTACCATTCCACCGGGATCCACCGTGGCCATCATGATGATTACTGCCACGATGGCCATCGTCGTCTACGAGTTGCTGCTCGTACCGGTGCTCCGTAAGGTGACCGGGCATCCGCGTGGCATATCGGACCTGAAAAGAATGGGGGCAGCTCTTTTCCTGGCCCTGCTGGCCATGGTCGTCGCCGCTCTGGTCGAGGGCAAGAGAGTGCGAATTATAGCGGAAAACCATGTCACCAGCACGGACCTCCAGATGGGCACAGTTCTTCCCATGAAATTCTACTGGCTTTTCCCTCAGTACCAGTTACTGGGAGTAGTGGAGTTCCTCTTGGGCGTGGCTCAGCTCAGCTTTTTCTACGGCCAAACTCCTGATTCCATGCGCGGCTTGGCCACTGGTCTCTACTTCACCTCCGTGTCCATCGGCTACTTCACGTCTAGTGTTCTCGTGGAAGTCGTCAATAGGCTCACTGGCCGAGAAGCTGGCCAGGGTTGGCTGAGCGCGACCGGCGAACTGCTCACGGGAGGATTGAAAAAATTCTACTTTCTGCTGGCCACCATTATGATCATCAACTTTTTGGCATTCCTTGTGTTTTCCCACTGGTACACGTACAAGACAATTATCTCCAATACTGACGATCGGACTGTCACCAATAAGTGGCGGCTGTCTGCGGATGAGCCATTCCGGAAACCCACAAGCTCGCAGTCGGATTCGAAGGTTCAAGCGGCACCAGCCTCTGATGTGGACCCGGTCTCAAATTCAGGGCCCGGGAGCGGGCCTGATAAGGAAAATGTTGTTGAAGCGACCGAGGCTGCTAATCTTAGGACTACCGTAAATGACATAAAAAACGACAGCAAATCTTCACAGCCGGACCCGGGTGATTCCTGTACGACTGTCACCGTCTCAGAGTCTTGGGAAGACGAGGCTGGAGCAATGTCTCAGAAGCCGTTTCTACCTAGCACCGATAACGACCACCATACTGGATCGCCCGCACGGACGAAGAGCGATTGATAGAAGTGATTCGATTCATATATTTAATAGGTGGTTGAGGTGCATGTATATTCTATATTAAGGAGTCAGATAGCTGGAATGTATCCAGCACAGCTTTGGAATTTCTGGAAGCCTATTTTTTATGCAAAACTGTAAGAAATCCGTGGAATCGTGTACAGAAATTTATGACCTTCGAAGCTAGAGGGTTACACTCAGGATATGCTAATCTGCATCAAACTCCTTACAAAGTCGTTGTCAACGATCCCTTCGGTTTGACTGCTAGCTATTGGTATTCTTAGTCGCTCATGTCAACAGAAATCGAATTAAATGTAGACGTTCGAGGACAGTTCGTGATAAAAGAGGAGTTCAAATCGTGGCTCTGGGGGAAATATCCATATTTGTTTCATCTCGCTTTCGATATTTACTATGCTCCAGGAGAGCCGTATCTCTTGAAGTCTTTGGCTTTTTTTTCGATAATCAAGCTAACTTGGGTTGCCCATGCTAAGCTGTATGTCTAAAAGAACCGAGCGTAGACTCTCCATCACATTATAATTATAGGTATTCCAGCAACTCTTGTAGTGACAGAAGTCTGCAGGTGTCAATGACTTTCAAAATGGAAGGATCTGCATGTACTCTGAGGAGAGGACTGCACGAAAGCCGAAGTGAAAAAGGTGCTCATTCAAGAAACGGAAGCAGAACGCAGAAATATAATTCTGTCGTAATCATCTCTTCGAGAAGAACACCTCTTAACCTGCCTTCTGGCCCTTTTCTGATGGTTTCGGGCGGGTTCTCATGATCTTCAAACTCAAGATAGAAAAGCATTTTATCTTCTAAAGAAACGATCGTCTATTAAGTAGGTTTTGTGAATATGATCGTCTCTTTAACTAAAAGCACAAGTTAATGCATATATCGTGCAATGCCAGCAATTTTCCTAGTCAAGTTTTATAAGAAAGTATTCTGAGAAGTTCAACGCTATCATGAGAAGTTGACTGATCTCTAGAGCATAGAATCAGGACGATACTTAGTTGAGTTGTAGGCAATCCACAACTTACAAATTCCCCGTGTCAAACAAAATAGGTTACGGTATACAGTCTCACACACGATAGCCGAGTATTCAGTCTCGGCAACTTGCAACGGAGCAATAAATGGCTTGTAACACAACCATTTTCAAAGTTGGTGCACTCTGCTGTGATGTTTACCCAAAGGCAAACTATGAGGGGGTGCGCAAACTATGATAGGGGTTTTGGAAACTCGGAGTCTCGTTTGAAAACATTTAAATTCCACCCCTATTCATCCATGCAGTTAGTAATCTGAAAGTCAACCGAAGGGAAACTGCATTACAGTTTCTTATCCCTATGCTGTTTCTGGCAGGTTATATCTTATGCGTCATAAATCACATCTTTAGTGCAACACCAATCGCAAGCGCCATATGCAGGGGAGATGCTTGCCCTCTTGCACAAGAAACATATACGTAATGTTGACATCTACAATGTTAAAGATCACTCCGACAGGACGTGGGCAGGACTGACATTACAGGTCGTAGTAAACTCCAGGCAGATCCTTCTAGTATCGATCTGTGGCATATCTCTGTGAAATGGATAGAGACCTGTGACTTCATTATGTGGACGGTAGAAAGTGATTTGAGCAAACCAAGCTCGAGAGGGCCTTGGCTAATCTTCTCCAAGCGGATGAGAAGGACGTGAACTCCTGGATGAACTCGTCGAGGGCTTTGACGCTGTCATACGGATCAGAAAAGACGATGTTCATGACTCCAATGTCTGGATTCGCCAAGGCACTGAAAGCCTCGTATGACAAATCAAATGCTCGTCCTCCAGAGCATCCATTGGGGCAACGATCCACTATCCTGACGTTGATGTGTGTTGCCACTCTGCAGCCATGGTTTACGCAGCGAATTTTGAACCACTTTCCACAACGTCCTCCACTGCCCCTATGTTGGGTTTACTTTTTCTCTACTAAATGCATGTAGCACTTGAGACTCAGGTTTTCAAGTGCTACATGCATATGTCTAGATCCAGCGATCGCCCATTTTCAACGTTCGGTCGGACCAATTTGTTCTTTCCTGGGGCCTACCGTACTTCTATTCTGCTCTAGTCGATAAGTCAATATGTAATATCGTTCAAAGACTTTTTCAAGCACTTATTCCAAATAATATGTATTTTCTCTACTAAGTTCCGTTTACTTTTTCTCTACTAAGGTATGCCGCTTATGGGTGATGCCGTATGATAATCTAAAAGAAATATACAATTCTTCTGATCATCAAAAAATGAATTACAAATTTGAGCTTCTTGATCATTTATTCAATTACTCATATTATTACACATATTGAATGTGATTTAAATCAACGCTATAGTATCATTTATTCATATGGTTAGAAATTTAGTTTCATTAATTAATTATAGTTTCATTAATTATATATATATATATATATATAATATTTATTTATTTATATATATAAATGTGTTGCAATGTGTCATGTGATAATGAAATTATGTCATGATATTTTTGTACTTGGTCCAATGAAAGCAGTCAACGTTATTGAAACATCAGTACTAAACTGATGTTTCAATAACGTTTTTTTTAAATATTGAACTAAACTTCAATACTTTAAATCCAATTTACTACTATATTAAAGTGTTTGTTTTGTAAAATTCATCAGCCGTGGGTAAATTGGTAAAGATAATCAACAAATATGAAATGAAATACATTATTTTGAAACATCTACCGAGGATAGAATGAAGCAATCATTGCGACCGTTTAAGTATATCAAGCAACTATAAAATATCATTCATAATTAAATGTTATAAATCAAAAGAGTGATTGTCTAATATTGCATACATATCATATACATATATTATCATACACCAATATAATTGTATTATAATAATTTATTGCACTTTCAAAACGTCCACAAATTCAATATTCTTATCATCATAATATAAAAGAGAAATTATACTTAATTTAATAACACTTTATAGTTCAAAAATTTTGCAGTAGTTAATGTCCACCCTCATAGTTGCACTATCCAAGTCTCAATTTTAAAATCTGCATTGCCAAGCATGCTTATTTGTATTCTATCCCCTTGAACCCTATGTCTTATAATGGAACTACAAGACCTAAAAGTAATTTCAATGTGAACCTCAATAATCTATGCATTTATAAAAATGAGATATTTTAGAATCTAATTTTTGCATTTGATTGTTTCATTAAAATGTTCAATTAGTTCTCATTAATATTTCAACTATGTCACACCGCTATAACATCTTTGGAGATGATGTGCCCCAACAATAAACATTCTTCACATCAAAAAATGCATTTTTCTGGATTAAGTGAGGCCTTGACTTTCTCCTAACGTTGTAGAATTTTGACCAAATGATCAAAATGATTCTACTTCTTCCCATACACACAAAAATTATCTATGAAATCTCGCACAAACTTCCCAATAAAAGGTTCAAACACCTTGTTCATGAACCTCTAAAAAGTTGTTGGAGCATTACATAGACCAAAGGGCATTACCCTTAAGGCAAAAGTTCCCCATGGCATGGTAAAAGTGGTTTTGAGCTGATCTTTCTATGCAATTTGAATTTGATTATAATCATTATTACCATCTCTAAAACTATACCACTCATGACTTGCCACCTCCTCTAAAATCTCATCTATGAAAAGTAAAGTATAATAATACTTCTTTGTGACAACATTCTTCTTCTTGTAATCTACACATGCGCGTAGCTTACCATTCTTCTTCTTGACCATCACATTAGGAGAAATCCATTCAGAATTCTTTAACTCATAGATGAAACCGGCATCCTTTATCTTGTCGACCTCCTCATTCAACACCACAGCCGTTAGTGGATTTATCCGATATTGCTTCTGACATATTGGACGAGCTTTCTCCTCTAACTCAATGCAATGAGTTTCGAAGGTTACTTGCTTCAAATCCTTGTAGCTAAAGGTAAAGACATGGATATATTTACAAAATATATCCAAGAACCTTGCCTTTTCCTCCGTAGTAACATTGTGACCAAATCTTAGAGTGGATAGCCGTCGAGTAATCTCCTCTTCACTCATCTTCATCTTGTTAGAATCTTTCACCACCCATGGCCTAGGAAGTAAATCCATTGCAACAAGAACTTGTACTTGAATATCATCATCCGAGGTGTCTTCAAATGATGTCTCCTCATCGGTCGACATGTTGGTGTCAACCTTTGAAAAGCTGCCACTTTCTTCACTTTCAAACTCCGACTAATCACAAGTAGGCATATCCGAGTCTGATACTACTCCTCCACCACTTGTGAGAGGGAACTTCACTCGATGGTTCTTTGGCCCTATACAAAAGTAACCCTTATGCCACCTATCAGTAGTCCTCATCGCCCTTAACCAATGTCTTCCTAACAACAAGTCATAGCTATCCTCCTCAAGCACTTGAAAGTACAACAAGGTTTGAACTCCCATCACATTTACTTCCACCTTGTCCACCACTCCAATGGGTCTCACCTTTTGCTTGTTGGTTATCCCAACAATGATGTTGGAAGGTCTTGAAGGCTTCATACCCAACTTCTTCAACAAACGTTATGACATGGCATTCATAGCATATCCACCATCCACCAGCACATCCGAAATATCATTTTCATTCATGTGTACTTCAATCTTCAAAGCTTGAATACATACCTCCGAGGCAGCAGCATCCACCACTCTTACTCCAACATTCGCCATGGAAGCTAAAGCTTCTTGGTCCTTTTGGAGCTTAGGCCTCCCCTCAACTCCCTTCTTATCGTAGGATTTAGAGCAATCAATTGGCCAATAATTATATTGGCTTTTTGATTCCCCTCATCCTCCACCACATTGTATTTGAGTTGTGTAGACAAAATGGAGAAATCATCCATTCCCAACTTCTTCCTCAATCCTCTTTGCTCCGGCTTGGTTGATCTTCACTTGAGATGGACTCCTCTGCAAATCTTGCTCTCTTCTTATCATGTGCAAGAATATCTACTCTCAAACTTAAAAACCTTTCTCTCTTCTCAAACGTTGTCACATGGACATTTCTTTGCTATGAGAACACCCGAGTGCCTGGCTGTAAAAGAACCCTCTAGAACCTCGTGTGAGTTGACAATTTCTTCTTCTTCTTCTCCTCCGCACTCTACATTCGAGTTCATTATAAACCGGTAAAACTTCAACTTAGTAAATTAGATTCAATTAGACAAAAAATGCAATTATAGCTCACGTTTAGAAATTACATAAAATTAAAAATTAAAAAAAATAATTCTATTTGGGGTTCAACAGAAGAAGAGTATGATAGCCGATGATTCGACCAATAACTCTCGCTTAAACTTTACACATAATTTCTCCACGACCCTTTCAATCTCTCAGAAAAGTTTCATATGTTTTTCTTTTCTAGATCTCTCAGAACAATTGTTGATTTGCACACTATATCACAAGGCGATATGCAGACCCCTGTGTACAAAACCCATCACATATCCCAATCCTTGACTTCAATTGCTCCCAGATCTCATGAGAAGGTCACTCATCATTAGAACTTGAACTGTGCAAATTTTATTGACAAAACTTTCTGATATCAAAAGATATGATCTTCGTGATAGTCAATGTCATCCTGCAACTCTAACTGTATATACAAACTTCAAGATATCACTCCGTACTCAAAACTCATCTAATTGAGTCAAAATTTCGATCCAAACGCAAGCCCGAGTCGTAAACTATATCACAGTCAACTCATATCTTTCAAAACCCTCGTAAGATTCTCAGAAACAACCCAAATAAACTCAAAGTTCTAAATTTCTTACTCTATCTTTGAATCACCATTTCAGAGTGACAAATCTTTCAAATCCATCCATTCTTGAGCCCACGTCGTAGCTCGTCTTGTTAGCTCTCCAACCCTCTCTTATGATCTTCAAATGTCCCCCTGGAAGGTCTCCAAAACTCCTCAAAACCTTGAAGAAGTTGCCGAAGTGCCCTCATTGGCCCAAACTCCAAGACCAATGAGAATGAAGAGTGTTATTTTAATCTCTAGTGTGGCCAAATTAGCTCCATTTTAACTTAGAGCTTTACAACTATCCTAAACACACTACTTAACCATCTTATACACAATACGAGTTGCCACTAATAAAGAGTCAAAATGACAACTCGAAACCGGCTAAGTATGAACGGAACTACAAACGGAACCGGGGAGTTTATAACTTGAGAATAATACTCCTCGCCAAAGTTCTTAACAATCAACTCACTATGGCTTGTTTTTGGTAAGCAATAGTGATGGATTGGAATCAATGTGTTGAAAACCACCACTACTGGTAAGTTCAGATCCATAGTGCCCAAACTTAATCAAAACGTATACTGTTACGTCCCAAATTGCGCCGTATGAAACAACTGGAAGAATAATCAGGTCTGGAGAGTTTATCACTTGTTGCAAAAATTTATCTCCAAAATGATACACTAACCACGCCCGAAAGTGATAACGATGAAGACACCAGATGTTGATCACAAATGGATTGGACATCGGTACATCTGGAGGATCATGTTGTCCTCTATCCATGTCCTACGTCGGCTCCACTTTGATCAGATAAGCTCCTTAGTCAGCAAAGTGATGTGTCTAGCTCTCTATATCTGATAAGGTCCAAGATAATATCTCTTGGAGACTTTTCAACATCCTGACCCTACAAAGTTGATCCAACGGACGAATCTTAACAACCTTACAGTGCGCCATCGGTTATCCTAACCTAAAGTATCACTGTCATGACAACAACTCTGAAGATGACACATGTCATCATCTTCTCATAGTAGCCGCGTCACAACACGATATCCACCCCCTCTAAACCTGTGCATCCTCCAGTATGCACCAAAAGTTAACCAAGGTGTGCGCGGCGTCAGATTAGATCAACCTAATCTTCTGCTGCAGCTAGATCCTCCCCATATGACTCATCTTCACCAAAAAGGTCAAACTCCTCCTCGATTTGGCCGAGGTTGATCTTCTTATCCCGACTTTTGAAGATCTTTATTCGCTTTCTTGCAATAGGTACCTTCAGCTTTGTACCATCCAACTCTCTTAGCGAATAAGTATCATTGTCATGGACATTGATCACCACATATGGCCCAAAACACCTCTTTGAAAACTTACTCAAGGTGCTATGTTGGTTATCCAGACTGTTGTCATACACTAACACCCAATCACCTTCTTTAACCTCCTTTGGTCTCAGCCTATGACGTTTGTCAAATCTGTCCTTGTTTCTAAGACGTGCCTCTCTAAGTCTCTCCATTACCAATTGTACATCTTCCGTTCTCCTCTCCAGCTATCAAATGTGAAAGATCTTTTCTACTCAGATTATCCTCCCAAGGCAACACACTCCATGTGGGAATGTTTTCCTCTATTGGCATAATCGGCTTTTGGCCTTGCATTAACTCTATGGCATATAGCCGGTCACAGAGCTATGGTAGGGCTGATAGTACAACTACTATCAGCCCATAATGCAAAAGGTAACAAACAAGGCCATTGTCCAGCCTTTCCCCTACATGACTTCACAATTGCTTTGATAATAGGTGGATGACCCCGCTCACTCTTCACATTTCCTTCTGGATTAATGCCAGATACCTCATCTGCCCTAATCCCATCGGCATGACCACCAAATCCACAACCCACTTGTAATGGATAGCAAGTGGATATGTAGGATGCAAACCATCACGGTGTCGGATTACAGAATACATCTGACATGTCTCACAAGTCTCCACAAATCCTACCACATCCTTGTAGATGTTTTTCCACCAATATCTCTCTTTCAAGTTCATGAAAGTGGCATATATTCCCATGTGGCTTGCCAATAAGCTTTCATGAAACTCCCGCATCAACTCATGTTGAGCCTCCTTTCCACAAATCACACGTTGTGGCATGTCACCCTTCCGCTTCGGTCTCTTCCATAGGTATCCATCTTGTAACATGTAGTTGTAGGCCTTCCTTCTTACATGTTTGAACTCATGATCATTCCAACCGCTTTGTCGTGCTAGTGTGCTGAGATATTTTCCAATATCTAACCATTGACCCTCATACAAATCCTCCAGAAACATCTCCAAACTTTGTGTTACTCCTTCCTGTTGAGCCACAGAATAAAATGTCGTTCCTACATCATCAGTATCATCAATCATTTCTTCTTCTCTTTCATATCTAGCTCTTGACAACATATCCGCCAACTTGTTATCCTTTCCTGCCACATGCTTGAACTCCGGATTAAGCGTCTTGATGTATGATATCCTTCTCAACATTGCAATATCCGGTGTATTGCAATTGGTGATCATCCCCAGCAATGGTAAACAATCCGTCTCCACAATCACATGTGCTCCAATCAGGTAGTTCCTTTCCGACTTCATGGCCGTAACAACACCCCACAATTCCTTCTTCACCTAAGTATAACTTCGCTGTCTTTCACTCAAGACATTGGCTCCAAATCTCACAGCATACCTACTCCCTTCATCTTCGTCATCCTGCCCCACGGCCCATCCTATGGCAATATGACTGGTATCCACCGTCAATATAACTGGCTTGTTACCATGATATTCTATCCTTTGCAACACCGGAGGTGATGACATACACCTCTTCAACTTCCTCATGGCCTCTACATGTCTATTCTCCCATACAAACTTCTAATTTTTCCTTAACAAACCATATAACGGATCTTTTATATGACCATAGTGAGGAATCCATATGTGATAGAACACAACAACACCTAAAAACCGCCTCACTTCTGTCAAGGAGTTGCAGATTTCGTACATCCTTTGAATAGCATCCACCTTGTTGGGATCTGATTTTCAACCGTACCATCCACACAAATGACCAACAATGACAACCTCCCGCACCCCAAATATAGATTTTGCTCCTGACAATGTAAGATGAACCTCATCCAATCGAGATAATATCCTCCCACAATCTTCAATGTGATCCTTCACAAACTTCCGACAGCCCCTTTGATCGATGGTTCCATCCTTCTCCTCTTCTATACACCCTTTGATTGGAATATCATCCAAGAAAGGCATGGTCTTCTCCAGAATAAAGTCCCGAAGAACTTTATTCATCCCATTCATCATATGTGCTACAGAATTTGTTGCCCCTTGTGGTAGTGTGCACATCCTCACCAATCCCAATGGTGTTCTCATGGTGGTGACATCCCTACTTTCCTCAAAAAGTTGAAATTGATCATACCCAGAGTAGAGATCTCCTATGGAATAGATGGCTCTTCCCGCAAACGCTTCAGCAAACTCCCCCACAATAGGTCCAATCCCTGTATTCCTGATGGTCACTTGATTCACCGGTTGCATATCCTGAATGAATCGTAGTGCTCCATTCTTTTTTGGCACTGTAAACCATTGACTGGAATATGGTGCAAAGGACGGCTCCAAAATCCTCATCCTCATCTTCTCCTTCAACAACTCAATGAGTTTTGGAAGATGGGCTCTAGGTACTGGGATCGGTCTCAAGTCCCAAGGCGCATGAGGCACAGTAAAAATGATCATGGGAGCTACTACATTACGATCCACACACCCTATCTCCTTTGCTTCAAAAGAGAATGCTTTTCCATGCCTAGCAAGCATATCTTTGAAACACCTTTCCTCATTTGTAAGAAGGAAACCATCATATCCTTTTGTCCCATTTTACTAGGATCCCTCAAGTTACTTTCTCTGCTCGCTTGCAATAATTATTCCTTTGAGTCGTTTGGTAAAGGAGCAGCTATCGGTTTCACCTTCTTATCAACTGTTTTATGTCTAGTCTCCACTCGAACGTCGGGTGCTTGGAACATCTCAATAGTGGAGTGAACCTCCACTATCTTGTCTTCATCCTCAAATCTAATCTCCATCATCTCCTTCAACGGATCTCTCAAACCAAACTCCTCATAAACTCATGATATATATTCACCTTCCTCAAGAAGCTTCAAATCTGCAAGGTCTTCTTCATATCTGTGCAGTTTGTCCTTCTCCCATCTTTTTAAATTAGCAACCTCCTTGTATGTAGCATATCCATCACGCAAAAATTCCATCAACCTTGTACAAAAGGTATCTTTCTCTTGCATAGGTGAGAGTACCTTCTCCTCCGTACCACTATATCCTCTCTCTACAGCGATAGTTCTCCAAAATCGTCAAATCTTCAGATTTTGGGAAAGCTTCCTCTCTCAACCGTGCTTTGTTTCTCTCATGATTTGCTGGAATTGTTAGAAACTGCACCAACCGCTTCCCATCTTGGCTCGAATTCATGCATATGCCGATCCATCATCAAGCACTCTTGTCTCCATCCTCAATGCTATGATGTAAGGCTGACCAAGAATCAATGGGTATGATATAGAGTCTTGCACGAAGAAAATCTGTTCAACTACTACATTCCCAACCTTCACCGGAATATCAGGGCACGCTCCGTACAAGCCCCCTCAAGTATTGTTGGCTGCCCTAATCACCCAACCATGATTGGTGTCTATGGGCCACTTCCCCTTCTTGTAGAGCTCTCTCGACATTATATTGATTTCTGATCCATGATCAATTAGTGCAAAATCGGTTCACTGAGATCCCTTAGCTTCACAAGGGTACGAGTAGTCGCCCTTGCCCAATGCGATAGGGTGTAGTGGCTAGACACCTTCACACCTTCTTCTTTTGCCTCATCCTCAAAGCGAACCTTCTGAGATTTCAATCCACAACACTCTACCATCGCATCTTCTTCATCCCTTGATACCTTTGTACCCATAGCATGAAGTAGAGCAGTCTCATTGGAAATCTGCCGTTTCCTCTTGATGACATCAATGATAACATCATGAAACTCCCTCTTTGTTATTCCAAGTATCTCCCTCAAGGTAAACTCTACCTTGGCATTCAAAATCCTCTCCTCCAATACTCCCTTCAAATCTGTTGTCGCCTCAATATCGGATTGTAGTTTGTAAGCTAGTACCTTCCCCTTGTCATTCTCACCCCCTTTGGTTCTTTCCTTAGACCTCGAGGGACCAGCTTCTTCCATAACGTGATCAGGTGGGAGAGGTGTATCAGGTCTGATACATTCTCTAGCCAACCTCTTCAATGAGAGTCTTTCGCTAGAATCCTCCTCTTCCCTCCGTCTCTTATCTTCTACCAATGCTTCATATTGAATCTTAGCAATATAAGCATGAACCGACATGGTTTCTACTGGATCTTCCCATCCATTAGTAGCACGTATTTCCGCCGCTGTTCTTAGAAGATTCTCTCTAGCTACCTTCCCTTTCTCCATCGTAGCGAGAGCACTTGACCATAGGCCATTAAGCGGTACGTGGCTTTCAAACTCCTCTCCTGCTCCTCTAATCTTAGCACCATAGCTAAAAGCTTCAACTGATGCCACTGCATGTGCACTATGATAATCATCCACAATCCTTCTCATCCCTCCCTTACCAAAATTGGTTTGGATTATTGCTCCGGTGTCCTTGAGGGCTACCTTCCCTTCTTTCTAGAAAATTTCTCCACTTTGCAATGTTTGTGCAAAGTCCCCACAATCCATGCATTGACCATGCATGATCAGTGCTGTCACACCATATGCACCGTTACACATACGCTTGCTTGGTGGAAGTCTTCTTCTCCCCTCCCATGTCTTTCTCTTCCAACATCGCAAATTTAATCTTAAGCTCCTTCATCCCTTGCATGATCTCATCGATGGATGATTCTTCCTTTCTATAATTCACAACCTGAGCTTGAATGTTGGAGGTTGGAACCACTTGCCTAGTAACAGGTGTTGGAGCAATAGAAGCAGCCGTCTGAAGGGGTCTTCTCATCACAATCTTCTCTCTCATTCTTTCTCTCTTCGCCAAGAGTCCAACTGCCTCCTCAACATCCTTCCAACTACATGTTAGCCCTTCTTCCTCATTTTTGTCTTCGAGAAGCAACTCTAGCTTCTCTTGCAATTCAACATCAGCAGCTCAGAGAAACAACTCTGTTTTCTGTGACTCCAAGGTGATCTTCTCCAATCGAGACAATTGTGAGAATTGTCTCTCAAACTCCCTAAGAAGCTTAGTTGCATGAGACTTCTTATTGGGCCTTTCGACCCACTCCATGAAGGACTTCTTAGTGACTCTATCAAAATCTTCTAAGAAGTACTCATCCCTCAAGGCACGGGAATATGTTTCCCAACCCTCACCAAAATGTTATTGTAGGGATTTCACATGGCTTTTAATCTCCTGCACTGCAACAAGACGGAACATTTCTATCATCTCTTTTTCAGCAACACGGTTCAACTCCATTTCCCTGACGTAGTATCTCAAGTACTTTGAAACATCCCTCCTGTCAAACTGATCCATCTTCCCCACCACATCTTGTAGCGCCGTTGTGGCTGAATTCTCCCTTCGGTCCTGCAATTGTTGTTGTTGAAGGAAGAGTGTGAACGCTTGAAACATCTCTGTTGTTGCCGGATCAAGCTGCACTTTAGGTACCTCGCTTGCTCTGCTCGACACCTCCCCACTCATTGTAACCGTCGTAATGATCCCGAACATCCATTCAGCTCGTCATCAATGAAAAGCCGCCTTGATCGTTGACCCCTCCAATTCCCCAAGTATCCAACCTTCTGCGTCTACCTACTCTGATCTAAATCTAGATCCCCGTGGTCTTTCCCTAATGGATTGAGCAACCTAACCTGCCATCACCTCAAGCACTCTTGGGAGAGTTGGCCCTCATTTCCAACTTCTCACAAGAGAAATACGCATCACGCACTAGAGTAGTAACCGGTGATCAAGTCCGGAGCACTCCTATAGAATTAGGCGCCCACACAAATCCAGCATGGCGCACACACAAGAAGCCAGTATGGAGGGGATCCAAACACAAGAAGCAAACAGCGACCCTCCATACTTGAATTATCCCAACCCACCCATGACTGACTCTTGCCAGCACTTGGCATTTGACATATCATAAAACTTATCGTGCACATACATATCGCATCACAACATACATCGCTGTCACATCAAATATCACAACACATAGATCGCCATACACCAACACAAGTGTACCACAATAATCTTTTCTACTCTCAAAACGTCCACAAGGACACTCCGCTCATAACCATAGCATAAAAGAGAGATTACAGTCAAGCCAAACCCACTTGTTGCTTCAAAGACTCCAGGTTCCCGCACTAGCTACTATCCACCATAGCCACACTCTCAAAGGCTCAACTTCGAAAACTGGCCTCCAATGAGCCCTAATGCGAACTCTACCCCTTGAGCCCTAGGACCCCTAACGGCAGTCCCGGTCTTGACAGCTAAGCGCACAACCGGCTCTAATTGTTGTATCTACTCCTGCAAATGCGCACCTAGCTAACTAGAGATGCCACTACATAAGTCGTGACAGCTGTCGTGCACATACATATCGCATCACAACATACATCGCTGTCACATCAAATATCACAACACATAGATCGTCATACACCAACACAAGTGTACCACAATCGCCCCCCTAACTGGCGGTTAGGTCCCTCTAACACCAGGTAGCCATCTAGTCCATAACATGATATGCCCTTCGTGGGGCTAAGATCATGAGGCCGGGTGCTACAATGCCACATTGTTAGTCGCCTATCTGCAATCCATATCATATAACGGTCAAACCTGCTTGCCTGCTAAACGCATCGAGGACATCTCCACTGTCCACTGGGCACCGCATTGAGAGGAGGTGTCAAACATGACATATGCCATCCTCTCGAACAAGAATCACAAATCAACATACTGGCTGCTCCACCAGCTGATCCACATAACATACATCTCAAGCCTGCACGTACAACTGCCATGCTTGGATCCATAGTACCATCAATGTTTGGAAGGTGACATGGCGCACATGATCCTTCCAAATCACACCATCACGACCCTCCAATACCAAAACTCCAGAAGGTAAAATCTCACGTACTCGTAGAATCGTGCGACCAGCCGTAACATCCAATGTGGTCGGTGCACTCTGCTGCAAGTAAACGTAATCACCAACATGAAATCTGCGAATTGAAGGTCGATATCCACCTCCACGAATGGTAGCATAGCGCAAAGTATCTCTGTGTTGCGCAATAGCCAGGTTCTCAAACGCCATGGGCATCACTCTGGAAGAGTTCTGCCCTTTGAGAACACACCCTAACCCAAACATCAGGGTTATCCAAGTCCAAGACTTCACCTGACTCTCTACGGATAGCTACAGGTAAGTCTGGATCTCTACCATATAATAAAAAGTACGGTGAGAATGACGCTAGAGATGCTTGTCGGCTAAATCGATAACCCATGGCCAACCATGGTAGCTGGATGTCCCAGTCTCCCAGATGACCTTTCTCCAAGCCAAACTTTCGCAATCCTCTCTTCACCGTCTGAACAACTCTTTCTGCTAGACCATCAGCTTCGGGATGATTTCTTGAGGTGGTACGATGATCGATCAACGCTCAATCACACAAAGCCTAAAACTCATCCAAAAACTCAGTACCCTGATCAGTCAACACTTCTGCTGGTGCATCAAATCGGCTAAGCACTGCAGCTAAGAACACATAAGATGTTCCCTCACTTGACTTGTTAGGCAAGGCCACCAACTCAATCCACTTGGAGAAATGTTTCACCATGACCAACACATATCGATGATGTCGTATAGTCAATGGCAAAGGTCCTGCAAAATCCAAGCTCCAACGATAACCAAGTCCCATAATCGGTAGAGGATGTAGTTGTGGTGTAGGGGCATTGAATGATGCTCGAACACGATCACATACCATACATCTCGCCACAAACTGCTGCACCTCAGTTTGCATACCTCTCCACCAATAGTGACTTTGAAGTAAGCTAAATGTCCGCTTTACTCCAAAATGACCTAACTCCTCATGAGCATGTCTGACCAACTGTGCTCTCTGAGATGGAAGTGGCACAACACGAACGCTGCCATCTCCCCATACTCGAAGAAGGTGTCTACCTTCCCACCTGAACCGTCGAGCTCTTTGTAAAACTCGATCCTGCTCCTTTGCACTCAAGGTGCCCAACAAAGCACCGGTACGAAGATACTCCAACACCAGCATGTCATCATGGATGTCTCGGTTTACGATCAAACCGTCCTGAGTCTCAGCGTCCAAGGCTAATATATCTGCTCTTTGACCCAAGAGAGACATCATGTAGCTCTCAAGCACCAACATACTCAAAAAGGCAGATGCATGCCAACCCGGCACCATCTCCTCATCAATATCACCATGCCATCGAGCCCTGGTTTCGTCAACTTGACTTGTACATGGGTTTCGACTTAACCTATCTGCATCACGGTTCACCACTCCAGGTCTATGAATAACCGTGAACTCATACTCTTGTAAAATAAGAGCCCATCTTGCAAGCTTTCCTGTCAGCTTGTCAGACTCCATCAACCACTTCAACGGTTGATGATCGGTAATAAGAGTGAAGGAGTTTCCAAACAAGTAACATCTGAAATGTGCCACAGTCCACACAACTGCTAAGCACTCTCCCTCATACGAACTATACTTCGCTTCTGCTGCATTGTTGGAACGACTAGCATAGGCCACAACAAACTCCTTTCCTTCATCATCTTGCTGGGTAAGCACTGCTCCCAAGCCCAACATACTCCAATCAGTATGTACTTGAAATGGACGACCTCTCACATGTCTCCTCAAAATAGGGGCCGATGTCAACCTTCCCTTGAGCTCAACAAAAGCTCTCTCTTGCTCATCTCCCCAACACCACACTTGATCCAACTTTGTCAGCTATGTCAAGGCCTTGGCAATAGTGCTAAATCCTCGTACATATCGACGATAGAAGTTTGCAAGTCCAATGAAAGCTCGAACCCTACTCACATCTGAGGGTTGTGGAATACGCAAGATTGCCTCCACCTTGGTTTGCTGAACTCCCAATCCTCCTGGATATATGAACCCAAGTACTCTACCTGCTCCAGAAAGAACTTACACTTTCCAGGATGCAACTTGAGGCCATGAGCAATCAGTCACTCAAATACCTCCTGCAAATGTATCTCATGCTCCCTCACTGTAGCACAATACACTAGAATATCATCGATGTAGGCTGTGGCACAATCAAGTCCGGCTAGGATCCTATCCATCACTCTTTGAAACTCGGCAGAAACATTCTTCAACCCAAAAGATAAGAATCACCACTGATACAACACATCCTTGCCATGAGAATCAATTGCCCAAAAGGCTGTCTTGACCTTATCCTCATCTCTGATTCGTAATTGATGGTAACCTGCTCTCAGGTCGAATGTACTGAAAACCTTTGCATGCCCAACTGGATCAAAGATCTCCTCAGGTGTAGGCATAGCATATCGATCAGATTTTGTCTGTCGATTGATAGGACGGTAATCACCACACATGCGTCTATCTGTATAATTACCATGTATATCCTTCTTGACTGGCATCACCACAGCAGAGGCATACTCTCCATATGATATCTCCACTAATCTAGCCTCAAGAAGGTCTTGACACCTACTTTGGATCAGATCTCTCTCCATATCACTGTATCGATAGGGACGACGGAAGACTAGTGCATCTATTGTCAAGTCAATCCGTATGTCAGGTCCCTTCAAACAGCCTAAATCCTTCATACTGAAGGCAAAACAGTTTCTGAAACTCCTCAGAAACCTCCACACCCTACGTCTTTCTTCTCCTGTCACTTTGAGACCAATCTCAATATCCCAAATCTCCTCTCCATCGACACTAGAGATAGAAGACGAAGTATCTGGTTTCTAAATGACAACCACTTGAGCAGAGAGCTTTTTCTGCTCTCTCATACCAGGCTCCACTATCTCAGTGTGAACAACTCCTGTTGCTGTAGCTGTAACCTCTTGTGTTGTATCACAAAGGTCAAAAGTGGTAACCACCGCCTGCTTCACGCAAAAAACTCCTACGATACTCGAAGAAGACCCTACCTCTCCTTCTCTAACATCCCCATAAGACCAAGGATGAGATCTTGGGCACTTCTCGCCCCCAGCTTTTGCCTCCACCGTCTCGGTAGGCAAAGAGCTTACTAATGGTCTTGCAGTCATACATGTGGATCTCATGCGTCTCTGCTCAGCCAATCCAAGGCTCACAATCCATGTCAAACAGTTGAGGTCCATAGCTTGATCCAACACTTGACGTCGTGAAGCCTCTGACAATGTAGGTACTGCTGTAGTACCGGTACAAAATCCCATAGCTCGCTCTCTCTCTTCAGCGTTGGGTTCCACCAACCGCTGCAAGCGAGAATCCCATACAAGTCCAGGTCCTCCCTCTCTATAAGCATGGGAAGCTGGGTAACTCAACAACGTGGGTAATGCAGCTCTTGGCTGACCCACAAGGTTCACCACTGCCATGGGTGACCTGTCCGCATAGACCACTGCCTGGGAGTGTCTACCCACATCCAAAATACTCTTTTCTATGAGATGTGAGGGCCTCTCCACTCCGTCATATGCTCGCAATAAAACCTCCCTTAGAAGAAGGTTTGTCCACCATAGACGTGAACGGTGTGCACAAGATCATACTCTCGCTGCATCCAACAATACCGCTGGTCCAATCCATGACCGCACGTGATGTGCACTCGTCATCACCCGTGCACGTGGATCACCCAACAAGGGAACATTCTCCAAAATGTATGCCGGAGAATATGTCTGTTGTGACTGGAGAGAACGTAACACACGTAACATCTCCCAAAACATGCCAGAACGTGAATCCTGTAACCCATGACCATTACCAGCACGTGTGTGTCCCTGACATGGCCATCCAGCAATAACCAAATGTATGGTGCCATGCCGAGCAAGGTCTTGCGCCCCCAACAACAAAATATCTGACGGCAAGGCCTGTTGATATCCTTGGACTGCCAACACTGGTAGAAGATCTGGGTATCTCCGCACCAACTGTGCCACATGGCATAATGAGACGCGTCTTGCAATCTCATCTCGCTCCACATACAAGTATCGATGTACTCGTATACCAGACTGCAAAACAACAGCCAAACCTGTGCTAATCCCTCCAAACAGATCCAACACACATATACCCTCCTCTGGATACTGCCAAGCAATAGGCGTTGTATCTAAAGGGGATAACATAGTGGAAGTGGGAATAACTTCCTTCGTCTCCTCCCTCTCCGGAGCAAAAGACTCACTCCAAGCCTGATGTATGAGCTGATCAGCCATCTGTTGTAGCTGCATACATGAAGTACCTAGTGTTCCATCCAACGTGGATGACACTACTCCACTAAGACTTGGCATGATAGTCACATCCTCTCGACCATGACTATCATGAGCATCCATGTTACCCTCCAACAAATCACTAGGCCAAGTAACACAAGTACTGAAGGCTGCAACATATGCCAAACCTCCACTTGGTAAAGGCCTAGAACCAGTGATGAATCGTACAGGTAATCGACTCACTTGGCCCTCGCCAGATTGCCAACCTGGCCGATAAGAGGCTGTCTCCTCCCAATAATCAATGCTAAACCCCATCGGGTATAACACTGCCGCACCCACCAATACATCATAGGACTCTGCAAGTGTAACCACAGCACGTGCTCGCGTTGTAGAGCTATCTGTGACATGATCCGGTTGTACTTGCACAGTCAACGCCATCCGGGTGATGTATGGTGCCGGGGCATCACTAGAACCTCCAAGAGATGTCTGAATCTGGAATGGACATCTCTCCACATCGGTCTTTCGCAAACCAAGACCAAGCAGTGCATCCTTACCCAACATAAGGGGTTGTGCACCAGAATCCAACAACACGCGTTGAGGTCGATAAACCTTTCCTGAAGGTCCGACCAAACAGAAGACACCACTTCTGTTATCCAACATCACCGCACTCGGTGACACCCTGGTACGCTCGTATGCCGGCCTCGCTGATAACTCCATCATTCGAGCGGCAGCAGCTTGCCAAGTTCCACTAGTAGCTGTCCTGATCCCAGGATCAACACTACTAGTGCTCACACAACTAGAAGCAACCAACACATCCTCTTTGCTTTCACAAAGTGTGGCTGCCAATCGTAGTATATGGGATGATGACACCCCCAACGCCAATAAATTCTTGTCTGAGAAAACAGGAGAATGAACAACAGTCCTTGCCACCCCCAACATTGCGCTGGATGCTTCCTTAGACGATGTTGATGGCTGGTCCCTACTTGCTCCATCTCCAAGTACATCCACATTGGCTTGCACCCTCATCTCTCCAATAGGTGGTGTAGGAGCCATGGATGAGGTGTTCAATGCCTCAGACAATGTGAAAGACTGAGGAAGTCTAACCTGTCGGCTAGCCTCCCCTCTTTGTGGATCCAACTCCACAGATGCTCCTCTAGACTCGGTGGTATCTGTCGCACTACGAGTCACAGCAATTGCACATGGTTGTGCCGCTGCGCACATGTACTCCACAACATCTCCATCGTATGATGTAGAGGCACCAGCTCTAGAATTTGATCTTTGTTAGGCTATAGCCATACTTGCTATCTTCTGCTCCAACTGCTCCAATCGAGATGCCATGTTCACCTCATGACTAGCCTCATGGGCTAACACTTGAGTAGGGGCTGGTCCTCTACCACCACCCCTGCCACCTTGAACTCCTCGTCCTCTTCCAGGAACTGCCATGTTGATCGTAATTCTGGATGGAGATCAAAACATCGATCCATCATGTGACCATGTCTGTGACAATGCTCACATGATTTTACTCCAACAGTATCCATCTTTCGACCTTGAAGGCAATCCTTCTTGTGATGAGGTCCACAACATGTCCAATATACCATCCCAACAACTGATTGTTGACCTGAAAAGGATGGTAATGGTCTGGATGATGCACCTTCACCACTCTGTCCAGATGGTCGAGACTGTCCCACATGTCTACCATAACCACTCCGGGTTTGTGTTGTAGACTGGTAACGTGAAGACGTTGATGAAGATGGTGAATCCTTGCTGAACCCAGCAGTCACTACCCTCTCTTCTTGCATGTTGAGCTCAATACGCTCAGCAAGACAAAACACAATGGCCAACGTAGGTGATGTCTCTTGTAGTAAGGTAGCATCTTTCACTCTACGTCTCAACTCCCTATCCAATATCCCATACCAATATTGGACAGCTTGTGCCTCTGTCACCCCATGGGTAACACTGATCAACCGACGCATTCGGGTATACGCCTCTCGAAGACTCTCCCCAGTCTTCCGTTGAAACTCCTGCAAGCCTCGTAGCTTGTCAGTTCTCACCCCTTGGTAGTCTCTCCTCAACCGTGCAAAGAACTCCAGAATAGGGTTGAAGGTTGGAACCTCAGAACTCTTCCCAACTCTACTAGCTCCAACCGTATCATCAATGCCAGGTACAGAGGATGAACTCGCACCTCCAAACATTGTACCAGAAGTAATAGAGATGTAGTTTGGAGACCAGTATTGTCTCCAAAACTCTATCTCCTCAAGGTGTTCACGCCGAAACTCATGATAATCATCCATCGGCGGACCCTCCAAATGCTGGAATAATCCCTTCCAAGCCATAAACGGACTGAACAACGTAGAGTTGCGCATCCGCTGTAAATCACACCATGAGTCAAACTCCTGGATGAAGTCATCCAACTCAATTCCATGTCCCACAACAATGGTGTGGGTACACACTCCAAGATATCACCAAGCTCAACTCCGTCACTCTCTGAAACCAAATAAGAATCTTCTGTGAACCTCAAAGGCCAAGGTTGGTACCGCACTCTGCTACAGGTGCACCCAATGCTAACCCAAGCAGTCTCTCCTCCGGAACCTCCAGACAACTCCACTGTGACACTAATGTATCACCTCCACAACCGTACAAAAACATGTCCCCAACTGGAACCAGAATTAGCAACTGTAACCAGAAACCGCAACAAAAGGTAACCGAGGCACCACAAGGTGCTAACACAAGGGCAACCTGAAACCTGCCATCACCACAGGCACTCACCCAGTCTACAGGTCCGCAAGTCCTGTCTCACTGGGGAGAAACATGGATAGTCTGACTGGTCTGCAAATCCAGCCTCACTATCGGCAGCACACAGGAGCTCCAACACTCCAAACAACAAAGCACCAACACAAACAAACGTGGTGCACAAACAAGAAGCAGAGATGGAGGTATATCAATCACAAGAAACATAAAGCACAATACTCCATCTCAAAGACATCCATCAAAGGGGTCAAACCAACCCAACCCGGACTGACATAGCCTCAGAAGGGCATTTAAAAACACAAAAACTCGATTTCGGAGGTCTTCTGCTCTCCAGATCGATAAAATGAGACTGGTAATCCGGCTGTAGAAGGCGTTGCCTTAAGCTAGCCTTTTTCAATTTGCTAACTAACGCAATTTTTTTTTTCGCAAACGGACACCGTTTGAAACTTCTGCAAGACTCTGAAAATCTTCAACTTCGATTTCAAACCCCTAAACCTCAAAATTTCGCAATTCTGACACCGCCAGCCTTGGGCTTGATGTCTCTACCTCCGCGCGACAAACTTTACATAATCTATCACCCCACCAAATTTCAGATCAAACGGACATTGTATGATAATTTGATAGGCTGCTGCTCCTATTTTCGACCCGAAAACTTCGAAAAACCAAATCTTGGACTTCTAGCACTTCTGTCCGAAATATTTTTTGGCCAATCTCAAATTAATGCTCCAAGACAACTATAAGCATCGACCCACTTCGTCAATTTCCAGCAGCGCTTCCGCCCTTGAAAATTCCCGATTCGGATTTATACTAAAACAGAAAATACAGAAATTCGAAATCGATAAGATCCACCTCAAATCGACTCTTCTTCTAGATCACCACCACGGGCTGCACTCCAGCAACGCCTTGCATGCTCAACAGCCAACGGATCGAAGCTACCATCGATCCAAACTCGCCAAACTCGCCAAAACACTTTCAGTGCTTCAAGAACTCCCAGTTCTCACCACAGAATCCAATTTGAGTTTTCGAAGTAATCTTTTCTACTCTCAAAACGTCCACAATGACACTCCGCTCATAACCATAGCATAAAAGAGAGATTACAGTCAAGCCAAACCCACTTTGTGCTTCAAAGACTCCAAGTTCCCGCACTAGCTACTATCCACCATAGCCACACTCTCAAAGGCTCAACTTCGAAAATTGGCCTCCAATGAGCCCTAATTCGAACTCTACCCCTTGAGCCCTAGTACCCCTAACGGCGCTGTCGGCCCTAACGGCAGTCCCAGTGCGAACGGCGCTAACTGCTGTATCTGCTCCTGCAAATATGCACCTACCTAACTAGAGATGCCACTACATAAGTCGTGACAAACTCAACGTTCTGCACTAAGCTGTCACTATAGAGTTCTAACAATCTGATTTCTGACTAATTTTATATCTCAAGTCCAAACAAAACTTGAACTTGCACCCTAATATCTCAAGGCCAACCCACAACCTAACCTTGCAATCTACATCTTACTCTAAACTTGGAACAGTCAACCATCAACCGAAACTCATGAAACTGAAAACTTGCAACAAGAGAACTCATGAAAATTTCTCACCTCAGAGGTTTCACGTCGAGTTTACCACTTATTTTGCATGGACATTTCTTTGCTCTGAGAACGCCCGAGCGTCTGACTGTAGAAGAACCCTCTAGAACCTCGTGTGAGTTGACAATTTCTTCTTCTTCTTCTCCTCAGCACTCTACATTCGAGTTCATTATAAACTGGTAAAACTTCAGTGGAAGAAAATTATGATAGCCAATGATTCGACTAATAACTCTCGCTTAAACTTTACAGATAATTTTTCCACAATACTTTAAATCTCTCAGAAAAGTTTCAGATGTTTTTCTTCTCTAGATCTCTCAGAACAATTGTTGATTTGCACACTACATCACAAAGTGATCTGCATACCCCTATGTACAAAACCCATCACATATCCCAATCTTTGACTTCAATTGCTCCTTGATTTCATGAGGAGGTCACTCATCATCAGAACTTGAGCTGTGCAAAGTTTTATTGACAGAACTTTCTGATATCCATACAAAGATATGATCTCCGTACTAATTTCGTGACAGTCTGTGCAGTCCTGCAACTCTGACTATATACATAAACTTCAAGCTATCACTCCGTACTCAAAACTCATCCAATTGAGTCAAAATTTCAATTCAAACGCAAGCCCGAGTCGTAAACTATATTACAGTCAACTCAGATCTCCCAAAACCCTTGTAAGATTCTCAGAAACACCCCAAATAAACTCAAAGTTCTAAATTTCTCACTCTATCTTTGAATCACCATTTCAGAGTTACAAATCCTTCAAATCCATCCATTCTTGAGCCCACGTCGTAGCTCGTCTTGTCAACTCTCAACCCTCTCTTGTGATCTGCGAATGTCTCCCTAGAAGGTCTCCAAAACTTCTCAAAACCTTAAAGAAGTTGCCCAAGTGCTCTCATTGGCCCAAACTCCAAGACCAATGAGAATAAAGAGTGTTATTTTGACCTCTTGTGTGGCCAAATTAGCTCCATTTTAACTTAGAGCTTTACAACTATCTTAAACACACTACTTATCCATCCTATACACAATACGAGTTGCCACTAATAAAGAGTCAAAATGACAACTCGAAACTGGCTAAGTATGAACGGAACTACAAACAGAACCGGGGAGTTTATAACTTGAGAATAATACTCCTCACCAAAGTTCCTAACAATCAACTCCCTATGGCTTGTTTTTGGCAAGCAATAGTGATAGACTGGAACCCATGTGTTGAAAACCACCACTACTGGTAAGTTCATATCCATAGCGCCCAAACTTAATCAAAACGTATATTGTTACGTCCCAAATCGCGCCATAGGAAACAACTGGAAGAATAATCGGGTATGGAGAGTTTATCACTTGTTACAGAAAGTTATCTCCAAAATGATACACTTATCACGCCTGAAAGTGATAACGATGAAGACACCGGATGTTGATCACAAATGGATTGGGCATCGGTACATCTGGAGGATCATGTTGTCCTCTATCCATGTCCTACGTCGGCTCCACTTTGATCACATAAGCTCTTTAGTCAGCAAAGTGATGTGTCTAGCTCTCTCCCATACCCTTTCCATCTTGAATCTCTCTTCAGTAATCTCTCTTTTATGCTATGGTTATGAGCGGAGTGTCTTTGTGGACGTTTCGAGAGTAGAAAAGATTATCATGTTACGCTTGTGTTCGTGTATGGGATGGTTGACTCCAAAGGAGAAGAGGGAGTATCAATTGGAAACCGGATTGTCAAATGAACATGTGGATGTGGAAGATGCAAGTAGTGGGTCAACATAGAGTTTACCAAAGTCTGTACATGAAGAGGAGATTGTTCTGCATATTTGCGAAGAGTGATGCCTTTGGAAAAGCTGAATCGCGTTATGAAATTTATTGAAGAGGAGGTCTTTGGGGGTGGTGCGATTTTTGTAGACCTCACCGATTGGTGAGGTCTACAAAAATTGCACCCACAGTCCTAGTGTGGATATACTATAGAAACCTTCGCTTAAGAGGAAGAAGCATAAGATAGGCAAGAAGGTGAACAAACAAGGGCCAAAATTGTCAATGCCAAAGATCAAAGCAACAAAGGAAGTAACTATTGTTGAACCTCTGGAATTAGTGCTTCAACTTGCTCAAAAGTTGGAGACAATTGTGGTGCCATTTTTTATGGAGTTTGGGGAAATGGCTCCAGATTACATCCACGGGTGGGATCCTAAGGAGGATGGCTACATGGAAGTAATTCATCTCCATGTAGCAAGGGAAGGAGGAGGCAAAAGAGGCAAAGATGTCCTACGCTGAGATCTGCCAGATCAAAGGAGCGGAGATAAATTTTCTGGAGAGGAGTTGGCAGCGGATTTATGTGAAGTTATTCATGAATTTAACATAGCCCCATTGCTGGTTGCTATACCCCCATGAGAACTTTAGAGGCATTTTTCTGGCAACATCATCAACCTTATGTAAATGGAAATCATTTTTGAATCACTCAAATTAACTGTGAGAATTGAGATTGAATGCTTAGATATGTGTGTGTGAAGTTGTATTTGTGTCTGTGGGAAGAATGTGACAATCACACTACTCTTTGGACTTTGACGTTTAAAGGTTTAAAGAGGACTTAAAACTTTAAACGTTTGAAGGCAAAGAAAGACATCTTGTGATAGGGGACTTTTTTTGAATTTCAAGAAGACTTACAAAAACTTTCTCAGCAAGGAGAGATCAAGGAGGTGGATTTTTGCTGGCCTAAAAGAGGAACAAAGGAAAGAAATGCACCAATGAAAGCAATCTACACTCCAAAAGAGACTATTGAGTTTGAAATGCAAATGCAAGCACAAGTTTTTTAAGTATCACGCCCTTTGTATGTTGATAAAAGGAGTGATAAGCCAATTATGGACGCACTTGGGGACTTGAAGGATCTCCTAATCAACAATTTATTGTGGTTCTGTCTTGAAGGGATGTTAATTATCAATCATTTTGGTAAGCAAGCTCTTGGTGCACCAAGTCTTAGCATCTTGGTGTCTAAAAGCTTGATGTCTTTTACTACTTGCAACAAAAAGACATCAAGCTTTTGAAGCAAGCTGTGTTAGATTGAGGGAATAGACTACTTAATGATTAGGAACGTGGATTGTTAAATTGAAGTCCATATTTTTTCATTTGGTCCGGAAATTGTGATTGAAATGAAATTTTTTTAATATTTAGAATTGTACATAAAAAATTAAAAAATTTTTCAAAAAAAAAATACATGTCAAAATGTAAAAAAATTCGAAATTAATTGAACTAATTTCATGTTGGCCAACTTATAAACCAATTACAAATGAAATGAAATATCTTAAATAAGTATCATTTTCAAATTTTATATTTTATGTCCATGTAGTATTTTGAAACTAAATTAAAATACAAGTTAAATGATACAAATAGTATTGTTTTGTGTGACCATAATTGTCATCTTAGAAAAATTAATAAGATGATGCTTGTAATGAAGCTCTTCAAGAAGTGTTATTTCTATGAACACTAAATGTCAACTGTGAATACACTTCAAAAAAATGATACATTTATCACTACTTAATTGCTTAGAAGAGAATTGATACATGTACCACTTCTCTTCCATTCTATTGAGATAATTTGTAGGACCTTAGTAGTTTTGAGTTTGTTTTTTTGTTTTTTAGAATAAAATGTGAGATATTCGGAGAAAATGATGAATGCCAAATATGAATAGGCTTGGTAGTACAAAGATGGATGTTGAGAGTGGATTGAATAAGTTGAAGACGGCGGGATATTTTGATGTTAGAGAAATAGTAGTTAGCAACAATATCGACAAATAGTTGTGCACAGAACGAGCAAGCTTTACATGATGAAAAATAAACATCAATTCCATCGGGAGCAAGAAAGGCTATTCAATTGTGACCAACACTGAAGATGCCATCAAGGGTGATCAGATCTTTGGTGCCAAAGCCACACTGATTGTAGACAAGTTATTGCAATTGAAGAATCTTGGAGGTGCATTTTAAGCATGGCAATGGGATTATTTATGCACGGAGTTGTGTGAGGAAGTCCGTGCTAAGAAGGTTGCTAATCCTATAAGGTTACAAGGAAATCCCGACAATTTGATCGTGGATGATTTAAGGAGGAAGATAATGTACACATCAAACTAGCTATTTTCATCGCATCGAACTACTTATGTAAGTATGCATAAAGTGAGGATAGTGGAGGGCTTTGTGGGAGGATCTATCAAAGTGAATTGGGGAGAAATCTTTGCATGGAATGTGCAAACAATGGGTGAGAAGCTCACAGCATGAGAGAAGGGAGTGGTGTATATCTCTTCATTCATGATACACATGTACTCAAGGATTGGGATGGCTAACACCAAAGGAGAGGAAGAAGTTTCAACTGCACGTAAAAGACATCTTGAAGAAGCCGAATATGGATGCATCCAACAGTGGCTTGACAAGAAATATAGGATCTAGTGGAGGAGGAAGCTTGCAGTTGCATGTAGCAGTGGATAGGGATGAGATGCTTTCAGAAGAGCTCAATGAAGTAATGCGGGAGATTGAGGAGCTTATATTCAGACGGAAGACTCAGTAGTAAACTCAGAAGGGAGAGTAAGAAGTCAGAGTGTGGAATAGTTTGAGAATCTATGAACAAGAAACGGAAGCTAAAGGAGTCTTGTACCAAAGGCATCGACGCCTAAAGTTTACCTTAGGCCTAAGCTTCAAAGGTTAATGGAGGATAACTGCTTTCTTCTGTGTTACAATTGGCTCAGAAGTTCGAGAATGTAGTTGTGCTAGTTTTGGTGGAATTTAACGAAATGGGATCGAATTATATCCAAGGATGGGATGCTGGGGAAGACAGTTACATGGACTTGATACAGGTAATGAATTGCACCATGACAGGAAGAAAGGACCAGACGTAGACCATCAAGTAGTTTACAGAAATCGATGGAGTGCCTACAGACACAAAAGGTAGAGGCGAAGCATGAGATTTGTAAGATAATAGGAGCGGAGTTGAAGTTCATGGAGGTGGAGAATGAGAACCTCTAGAGGCAATTAGAGAACGTGAAGCGGTAGCTACACGAGGGTGAGGTAGAATAATCGGTTAGAATAGAAGTTTTGGCGAGTAAATGCTCGCAATACCTTTTTTCCCGGTATGATAAAGTAGAAGCTAAGAGATTGAAGTGATTGACTGTGGCAATGAACACTCCATGCAATTTGAAGGAGAAGCGAAAGAAGATGAACAATGTCATGGGTCGCGAATGTTAGGAAGATATGCGTGTCCATCGGAAGGAGATCGCAAAGGACATCCGGAAATTGCATATGAGTGTTGATGCTTTCACGTAGAGTAGATTCGTCATCGAAGGATGCAATGACTTCCTTAAGAAGTAGTCAAGCACTATGCGTGTAGATAGCGATTCTAATATGACATTAGAATATGTATAAATAGGACTCAATTAGTTAGGTGGGATATCTTTTTTCGGAAGAGTGAGATAGGATATTGTTCTTAAGTAGCCCGTGTAGAATAGAACCTCTCAAAGCTGGATGGAGATTGCGATGGCCTACCTTATTGGTGTCCAAATTCATGTGAAGATAACCAAGAATTTGACCATGATTTTGATCATCGAGAGTTTCTCCGAAAGAACTTCTACGAGCTTGCACCTTATGTACATTCGACTCTTGTAACTGATGATCACCCACTATCTAAGGTACAACTTGATCCGGCAACAGCAGAGATGTTTCAAGCGTTCACACTCTTTCTTCAACATCAACAATTGTAGGATCGAAGGGAGAATTCAGCCACAAAGAAAGATGAATCAGTTTGACGGGAGGGATGTCTCAAAGTACTTGAGGTACTATGTCAGGGAAATGGAGCTGAACCGTGTTGCTAAAAGAGAGATGATAGAAATATTCCGTCTTGCTGCGGTGCCGGAGATTAGAGGCCATGTGAAATCCTTACATGAACACTTTGGTGAGGGTTGGGAAACATATTCCCAGCCTTGAGGGATGAATACTTCTTGGAAGACAACTCCACTAACGCTCCTCTAGACTCAATAGTCTCTTGCATTACAAGTCACATGCAATCCTCTTAGATTGTTAGTCCTCACCCCTTGTTGCAAAAAATTCTATAATAGGGTTAAAGGTAGTAACTTCTCAACAACTCCAATTGTCACCCATCACATGACTTATGTGTGTATGCATAAGATAAGGATAGTTAAGGACTTTGAAGTAGGATTGAGCAATTTTTGCATGAAATGTGCGGTGTATTAGTCTTTGTTCTTGATGCACATGTATTTAGAGATGGATGGTTAACAACCCATGAAAGAAAATAATATCAACTAGAGTCGAGACTCTTAGAGTTTGAAGACTTAAAGTCTATGATGACATATTGGGAAGAGACAACTTCGCCTAGCATGTGTTAAGAGTTAACTCAGTTCTTGAGAAACTTTAGTTAGTTAGACTATGGCTGATACTACTATATAAGAGGGCTGGTAGAAGCTCTATGAGATACAATTAGGGTTATTTAGTAAAGTAACTTTGTGTTCAATAGACGTAACCTCACTGAGATGAACCACATATTTTCTTGTGTCGACTCTTGATTCCATGCATTTCTCTGTGAGTTCTTGTTTCGAACCAACAATTGGTATTAGAGCAATTGGGTCGTTGTGTTGTGAGATTGATCAATTGAAAGGGGTTTTCGGCTGAAGATAGACGGGAGAACATCAGGAGAGTGGGAGAGACATCGGCTCTTTTTGCTGACGCTAGATTGATTGCCGTTGCGAGCTTCATCCATATAAGCGAGATAGAGATATAGTGCGCGAGCTTGTGCCCACTAGGAATTTCATCGAAGTTTTTATGGATGTTCCTCTCGAAGCTTACGAATAGCGCGACGCAAAAGGCATGTACAAGCTCGCTCGACAGGGAATGATCAAAAATTTTACCATGATTGACGACCCATATGAGAAGCCTGTGAACCCTGAAATCATGATCAGGGTTATCTACGAGCACAGTGCCTGTATCTCGCCCGACGAGATGGCTCGTATCATTATATATTATCTATCAGAGAAGTGCTTTCTCTCCGAGTGAGATTTGGATGACGTTTGAATGCGGAGCGCTGACGCGCCTAACACAACGACTGAACTCTCAATCCACAGTCGCATAGATGGTTGAAATTTGCAATAGAAACAAGGATTCTTCTCTCAACGAGATTCTCTGGTAGGCCTTGCCGGAGATGGACCCCATGTTTCAAAGTAAAAATAGAGGGAACCAACCAAGGGTCTTTCACTTGCTCATTCAAACTTTTGCCCTTGTTGTTCGAGTTAATAGAGAATTCTACTTTTGGTCCGCTATTTGATCTGACTTAAATGCATCCCTAAGTTTATGGACTTTTTTCCCGCTGAAACAAACCTAAGTGTAGTACCCTAGCTAGACATTTTTGAGTATGTTATTTTATTTTTCTAAATAAAGGATATCATATTCACGGAAAACAATGGATTTCAAGTACAAATAAGCTTTTTAGTACAAATATGGATACCACAAAGAAGTGTAAGCGTGTTTGAGAGAGTAGAAATAAAAATGAGCATGGAAGTGTACTTACATTTAGGGTAGTAAAATTTGTGAGTTGTAGTCGGGGAAAAGAAGAAGCAACTATGCAAAGGATTCTCGAATATCATGGTGAAGAAGCGATTGCCGACTAGAGCAGGTGCTCATGAGTCAATTCAGTTACCTTCAGCCTATCATGATTGATACAACACCTAGTGCCAAAGCCCAATTGGACGGTAGATGAATTGCAAAGATGGAAGAAACATGGCGGTGCCTTTCCATGCTAGAAACTTGCCGCCAAGGGAAGAAGTTCAAGCCAAAAAGTGGCATATGTCTGGCATATTTTGAGAGTTGTTACATGTGTTACAATATCTCCTGTCATAACAAACATATTCATCATCATACATTTTGGAGAATATTTCTTTATCGGGTGATCCATACGCAAAAGTGATGACGAGTGCATGTGGATCATATGCATATTAGGCGCGATCATGGATTAGACCAGCGGTATTGTTGGATGCAACGAGAGTAGGATCTTGTGCACATACTCCACGTCTATAGTGGACAAACCTTTTTCCAAGGGTGGTTTTATTACAAGCATTTAACAAGGCACTCACATCTCATAGTGGAGAGTATTTTGGATATGAATAGACACTCCCATGCATTGGTCTATGCTGATAAGTCACCCATGGCAGTGATGAACCTTGTGGGACAACGAAGAGCTTCATTACCCACATTGTTGAGTTATCTAGCTTCCCATGCCTACAAAGAGGGAAGACATTGACTTCTATGGGATTCTCGCTTGCAGCGGTTGATGGAACCCAACTCTGAAGAGAGAGAGCTAGCTCTCTCTCTTTAGAGTTCTTCTCTCTCTTATCTATGGGCTTTGTATTAATACTATAGCAATAACTACATTCAGGAGGAATCATGACGTTAGGTGTTGGGTCAGACTATGGAACTAAACTTTTTGACATGGACCTTATCTACATTTATTTTCAATCCTTTGGTTGATTGTAACCAATCTTCATTAACCATTGATAGCTTAGCCAAATCATAGATTTGTCACTAAATTACTAACTTTGGCTTACATGGATACATGACGAGATGACTATCATGCAATGGTGAAATAGATAAGCTGCTAGATGTTAGGATAAGGTAACAAAGCATGTGATCTATGCATGTTAACCATGTGACATAAATTGGATTTTAGACTCTTTCTAACCCTATAATCCATAAGGTAAGGAGAATCATTAAGAATGCATCTCATCTTTGAAAGTAATTACAAAATCATTATTTTAAATGTTACAAAGCTTATTATTCTTTTAAGTGTGAATCACCCCTTTTGGAAGAGTAATATTGATTGGTATTATGATTTGAGGAGAGAGTGTTTATTTGAGACTGGAACTGGCCATTATTGTGGGTGGTTATTGTGGGTGCATGTTATGGATGAAAGAGATAAATAATATCGAGATTTTCTTTTCTTAATCATTTTCATATCAAACAATTATATATTGAGAGAGCAAAGTTGATTCAATATGTAGTTTACCATTTTAGTGTCAACTTCATGGACCAAGTGATTGATAATGTTCATCTTAACCCTATAATGAGAGAGAATGGACGGAGATGAATCATGGATGACACTTTGAGAGAAATGATCTATGAGTTAAGAGATTTGAGAGCCCCATTTTAGCCAAGCTAAACTCAAGTGCAAGTCAATCAAAGAGAGAGGAATGGGAAATGATAGAATCACATATAGAGATTGTCATGATTTATGTAACGGCATCCCTAGTTAGATAAGTGCGAGTATGCAGGAGTAGATATAGAAGTTAGAGCTGATTGTGTAGTTAGCGCTGTTTGAACTGGAACCGCAGTTAGGGCCGAAAGCCCCGGTAGGGGACCTAGAACTCAAGGGGTAGCGTTTGAATTAGGGCTCCTTAGAGGGTAGTTTCCGAAGTTGAGCCTTTGAGAGTGTGGCTATGGTGGAGAGTATGAGGCCTAGCTAGTGCGGGAACCTGGAATCTTTGAAGAACAAAGTGGGTTTGGCCCGACTATAATCTCTCTTTTAGTAGGTAGAGAGTATGAGGCCTCCAAAACTGAGTTTTAGTGTTTTTAAATGACCTCCTAAGACTATGTCAGTCTGGGTTGGGTTGGTTTGACCCCTTTTATGGATGTCTTTGAGATGGAGTATTTGATTGATATTTCTCCATCCTGGTTTCCTGTTTATGCACCACGATTGTTTGTGTTGGTGCTTTATTTTTTGGAGTGTTAGTACTCTTGTGTGCTACGGATAGTGAGAAAGGACTTGCGGGCATATAGACTAGGTGAGTGCATGTGGTGATGATAGGTTTTAGGTTGCATGTGTGTTAGCACCTTGTGATGCCTCATGTACCTTATGTTGCGATTTCTTGTTCTAGTTTGGGACCTTTTGCTGTATGTTTACGGAGGTTATACACTAGTGTCACAATGGAGTTCTTTGGACGTTCCGAAGAAGAGATGGCTAGGTTTAGCAATGGGTGCACGCGTAGTAGAGTGCGATACCAACCTTGGCCTTTTAGGTTCATAGAAGACTTTGATTTGGTGTAAGAGAGTGAGAGCGCTGAGCTTGGTGATATCTTGGAGTGTCTATCCACACTGTTGTTGTGGGACATGGACGATATCTATTGGACAACCAAGGATCCCATACAATATTCGGGTACGGTTGGTACTATTGAGTTGGATGACTTCAAACATGAATTTGACTCATGGTGTGATTTACAATGGATGAGCGACTCTACATTGTTTAGTCCATTTATGGCTTAGAAGGGATTATTCTAGCATTTGGAGGGTCCACCGATGTATGATTATCATGAGTTTCGGCGTGAACACCCTAAGGAGATTGGCTTCATGGGACAATATTGATCTCCAAACTACACTTCTATTATTTCGGGTATAGTGTTTGGTGGTGTGAGTTGATCCTAGGTACCTGGCACTTATGATAGGGTTGAAGCTTGTCGAGTTGGGAAGAGTTCAGAGGTCCCAACCTTAAACACTATTCTGGAGTTCTTTGCATGATTGAAGAGAGACTACCAAGGGGTGAGGGATGACAAGCTACGAGGCTTGCAGGAGTTCCAATGGAAGACTAGGGAGAGTCTTTGAGAGGCATATACTCGAATGCATCGGTTGATTATTGTTACCCATGGGGTGAGAGATGCACAAGCTGCCCAATATTAATATGGGATAGTAGACATTGAGTTGAAACATAGAGTGAGAGATGTCACCTTACTACATGAGGCATCACCTACATTGGCCATTTTATTTTGTATTGCATAGTGTATTGAACTCAACATGCATGAGGAGAGAATGGTGATTGTTCGGTTCAGCAAGGATTCACCAATTTCATCAACTCCTTCACGTTATCAATCTACAACACAAACCTGGACTGGTTATGGTAGATATGTGGATAGTCTCGACCATCCTGACATAGTGGTGAAGGTGCCGGTTGAGACCATTGCCATCCTTTTCAAGTCAACAATCAGTTGCTGGGATGGTGTGTTGGACTTGTGGTGGACCTCATCACAAGAACGATTGCCTTCAAGGTCGAAGGGTGGATCCGACTGGATCAAAATCATGTGAGCATTGTCATAGACATGGTCACATTATTGATCGATATTTTGATTTCCATCCAAAATTACGATCAGCGAGAGTTGTCACGGCAGTCCATGGAGTAAGGGTGGTGGTAGAGGAGACAAACCCCTAGTCATGAGGCTCGTCATGAGGTGAACATGACATCTCGACTAAAGAAGTTGGAGCAAAAGATACCAAGTATAGCTATAGCCTAATACAGATTATGATGTTGGTGCCTCTACATCATCTAATAGAGATGTTGTAGAGTATATGTGCACAATGGCACAACCATGTGCACTTACTATGACTTGTAGTGTAACACGCATTATTAAGTCTAGAGGACCCGTCGCCAACATTGCTCTGGATGCTAGCTTAGACGATGTTGATGGCTTGGCCCTACTTGCTCCATCTCCAAGTACATCAACATTGGCTTGCACCCTCATCTCTCAAGTAGGTTGTCTAGGAGCCATGGATGAGGTATTCACATTGTTTGAGGCAATGTGAATGATTGAGGAAGTCTTGTTCATTCTCCTGTTTACTCAGCCAAGGATTTATTGGCGTTGGGGGTGTCATCATCCCATGTATTATGATTGGCAACCACACTTTTTGAAAGCAAAGAGAATGTGTTGGTTGCTTTTGGTATTGACAGCAGTAGTAGTGTTGATTTTGGAATTAGTACAGCAACTAGTGAAACTTGGCAAGCAGTTGCCGCTCAAATGATGGAGTTACCAGCGAGGCCAACATATGAGCATACCATGGTGTCACCAAGCACTGCAATGTTGGATAACATGAGTGGTGTCTTCTGTTTGATCATATCTTCATGAAAGATTTATCAACCTCGATGGGTGTTGTTGGATTCTTGTACACAACCGTTTACGTTGGGTAAGGATGCATTCCTTCTCTTGGTTTGCATAAGACCGATGTGGAGAGATGTCCATTTCAGATTCAAACATCTCTTGGAGGAATCTCCAAGAGATGTTTGTGATGTATGGAGCCATTGATATGCAAAATAGCTCATAATATAAATTATTTAAATTGCTATTAATATAAAATAAAAATAAAAATTTAAAACTAACTAAATATAAATGAAGAGTTTATTAATTGAGAGTAATACTTCTCACCAAAGTTCCTAACTCTTTATGGCTTACTTTTGATTAAAAAAAAATAGTGATAGATATAATGCAATAGAATGCATGTGTTGAAAGTCATTACCATTGGAAAATTCATAACATTCAACATCAAAATATGTATCGTCGGGTTCCAAATTGAGGTAAAAGGAATAGTTGTAAGAACAATTGAGTATGGAGAGTTCATTACTTGTAGCATGAAGTTATTGCCAAAATGATATATTAATAATTATCAAAAATGATTGCAATAAAGATACCGGATATTAATCACAAATCCATTGGACATCAATACAATCTGGAGTATCATGTTGTACTCTATCCATGTCCCACGTTGGCTCCACTTTGATTAGATTAGCTCTTAAGTCAGCAAAATGATGTTTTAGATTTTTCTTTTTCTCTTTGCATCTCGAGCATTCTTTATATTTGATAAGGTCCAAGATCATATCTTTTTTAGCATTATCAATATTTGCATCATGTAAAGTCAATCCAATTATGGGCTCTTAATACCCTTACAATGAGCCGTTAATTATCTTGATCTAAAATATCATCATCATAATAAACGACTTCAAAGATGATACATATCATCATCTTTGTATAGTAGCCATATCACAACATGAAAATGGTGCAACTGGCCGTAACTACACCTCAAGTGCAAATGTCACAAATTGCACAACTGACTTAAACTATTGTATCTTCATGTATAGGTAGCTCACATGATAACAACAAAACATTACTTTGAATGCTTAACTTTTTATTTAATTGAAATCTTTCTTATTTGTAAATACAAGTTTTTGTTCTTGTCATCACTTGAGTTTATCATTGACGTTGATGTAGAAGGCACAATTGTATTTGGTTTCCTGCTCCTTTGGATATATTATCCTTTTTTAAAATCTAAACACATGCTAGATTTTTTAATGTTATTTTTATCTTTGTCATAATATCTATAATTTTGTCATATATTTCATGATTGTCTTAATACATGCAATTCACATTTTAAAGATTTTTCTTTGGCTAAACTAAAATTTTTGCTTCATGAAGTTAAAAAAATTACTTCTATGATGCAAAGATGATCTTTTTGCTGCTCATTTTGTTATTTTTTCAATTGTAATTTTGATATTTTGAAATATTTTATTTTTATAAATACAATGATCATGTCTCCTATAACTTTTAGAGCCCTCAACAATTTCCTTGATCTAAACATATAGACATAAATATCATCATGAATAGAAAAAATTTATAGTTCATAAAGCTTATATTTATTTATTTTAATTTAATTAATACTTTTGAATTACAAATAAGGTTAAATGTGTTGAAATTTGATAAGTTATTAGATTAAATAAATCTGAACAAGTGTATGAACTACTAAACATTAAAATCATAAATTTTTTTATGTGAATATAATCTCAACAATTATTTGGTCAATAAAATGCATTGCTACATTGACAAATGAGATTATAGACATATTGGCTGACACATCCTGAAAATCCTTAAAAAAAATAATCTAGATTGGTTCATGACATACTATAATTAGCAAAGTTTTCATAAATATATATTAAACTTAACTATAAATATATATAATATGAAACTAATAATTGTCATAAATTATTTTTCAAGTTTATGAAAACTCAAAAGTTGAAAAAAAAAATATCAAGTTTTTATTTGATTTAATTTTTTTTATTATATTTTATTATGTAATATCTGCATATTAGTAAATATATAAGATCTGTACTAAAATATGTTAATGAATGTACTATAAAATTTATTTTAAAAATGAATTTTAATTCAAAAATTCAATTAAAAAATATGTGTATATAATTCACATAATTAATTATTAAAATTTATCATAATATAATTTTATGAAGATAATGTATAAGTTATATATAATATATAAATAATTTTATATCGTATAAAATAAAATTTATTCATAGTATTATAACTAAATAAATAAAATTATTTCATAAATAATATAAAAGTATTTTGAATCAAACTTATATGAATCTTTAATTTTTTTTAGGCTATTTAAAAAATAATTATAATTTCCATTAGATATAATTTAGAGATTTTTTATCTAAGTATTAACACCTTCTTTAATAGATTGACACAAACACATATAACGTATTAAAAATTATGTTTAAGACTTTATTACTTTATTAATGAAAAAATTAAATTTTTAAAATTTTAAATTATAATAATTTTTTTTTTTAAAATATGAAATATATAAAAATAAATAAATAAAAATAAAATAATTTTAATATATGAATGATTTTTTATTTTTAAATATTTACATACAATTTATATTTAAATATAAAATTTAAAAAATATTTTAAAGATTATCTCTTGTTTAAGATTGATAATTTTTTCTTAAAATATTAATTTTGAAATTTTTAAAAGAAATTAATTTTTATAAATACAATGATAGTAAAATTAATTAAGAGGCAATATAATATGCGGACTAGCCATTTGCGACCTTTGTTGCTTCTTTTTTAAAGCCAAAGAATTCTCAAAGGATATTTTATCAAAAAGAAAAGCTTTGCTTTATGAAATTTAAACTAAAGTAGTCATGGTTTTAAATGGAGAATAAATACTTTATTGCATCCATAAAATTTTCAGTGCAAAAATATTATATGAATTGAGAATTTGGGTTATTCAAGTCAAACTAGAAGATTTTTTTTCAATTAAAAAATTATTTCAAAAAAATGAATAACATGAGTAAAATATGATGAAATAATTTTAAAATTTCATATATAAATTTTTATTTTTTTTTATATTATGATTTCTATTTACAGCGGAACATATGTATTGTTATTACTTTGAATTTTATGAAAATATTAAGATAATATAAATTTAAATATTAACATTTAAATATTAAGATAATATAAGAAATATTGTTAAATCATATAACATACATTTATTTTTGTGGGAATAAATATCTTGAATAACATATACGCATATGCATCTTAATATTCGTGATTGAAATTTGTAAAATTTTCCAATTAACAAACTCAAATTTTATCAACATTTCAATTTTTAATGAAATTTCTAAATTTCTTATTGCATGTAAGGGCATCTCTAGTTACGTAGGTTCGCGTATGCATGAGCAGATACAACAGTTAGAACCGGTTGTGCAGATAGCGCCGTTTGCACTGGAACTGCCGTTAGGGCCGATAGCGCCATTAGGGGTCCTAGGGCTCAAGGGGTAGAGTTCAAATAGGTCTCCTTGGAGCGCAGTTTTCGAAGTTGAGCCTTTGAGAGTGTGGCTATGGGGGATAGTAGCTAGTGCGGGAACCTGGGGTCTTTGAAGCACAAAGTGGGTTTGGCTTGCCTGCAATCTCTCTTTTATGTTATGGTTATGAGCGGAGTGTACTTGTGGACGTTTTAAAAGTAGAAAAGATTACTTTGAAAACTCAAATTGGATTTTGTGGTGAGAACTGTGAGTTCTTGGAGCATTGAAGGTGTTTTGGTGAGTTTCGATCGATGGTAGCTTGGATCTGTTGGCTGTTGAGTGTGCAAGGCGTTGATGGAGTGCAGCATGTGGTGGTGATCTAGACGTAGAGTCGATTCGAAGTAGATGTGATGGATTTCAATTTTTTGTATTTTTTATTTGAGTGTAAATCCGAATCATGAATTTTTGAGGGCGGAAGCGCTGATGGAAATTGACAAAGTGGGTCGATGCTTATAGTTATCTTGGGGAATTTAATTGAGATTGGCCGAAAAACATTTCGGACAGGAGTGCTCGAAGTCCAAGATCTTGTGTTTCGAAGTTTTCGGGTTGAAAATATGAGCAACAAGCTATTAGATTATCATATAGTGTATGTTTGATCTGAAATTTGGTGAGGTGATAGAATATGTAAAGTTCGTCGCACGGGGGTAGAGATGTTTGACCCAAGGCTGACAATGTCAGAATTGCAAAATTTTGACTGAAATTGAAGTTGAAGATTTTAAGAGTCCCGCAGAAGTTACAAGCGATGTATGTTTGCGGAAAACAAAATTGCGTTAGGTAGCAGTGTCAGATTATCGATCTGGAGAGCAGAAGACTTCCATAATCGAGTTTTTGTATTTTTAAATGCCCTTCTAAAGCTATGTTAGTCCGGGTTGGGTTGGTTTGACCCCTTTGATGGATGTTTTTGAGATGAAGTATTGTTATTTATGTTTTTTACCTCCATCTCTGCTTCCTGTTTGTGCACCACGTTTGTTTGTGTTGGTGCTTTGTTGTTTGGAGTGTTAGTGCTCCTTTGTGCTGTCGATAGTGAGGCTGGATTTGTGGACTAGTCAGACTATCCATGTTTCTCCCCAGTGAGACAGGTGGTGCCTTGGGTACCTTCTGTTGCAGTTTTTGGTTCCAATTGCTGTTTCTTGTTCCAGTTGGGGACCTGTTTTTATACGGTTACGAAGGTGATACATTGGTATCACAGTGGAGTTCTCTGGAGATTCTGGAGGAGAGACTACTTGGGTTAGCATTGGGTGCATCCGTAGCAGAGTGCGGTACCAACCTTGGCCCCTGAGGTTCACAAAAGACTCTGATTTGGTTTCAGAGAGTGACGGAGCTGAGCTTGGTGATATCATGGAGTGTGTACCCACATCGTTGTTGTGGGACATGGACGAGCTCTATGGGGCCACCAAGGGTCCCAGACGATATTCGGGTACAGTTGGCACTATAGAGTTGGATGACTTCATCTAAGAGTTTGACTCATGGTGTGATTTACAGCGGATGCGCAATTCTACGTTGTTTAGTTCGTTTATGACTAATTATTCCATCATTTGGAGGGTCCGCCGATGGATGATTATCACGAGTTTCGACGTGAACACCTTGAGGAGATAGAGTTTTGGAGACAATACAGGTCTTCAAACTACATCTCTATTACTTCGGGTACAATGTTTGGTGGTGAGAGTTCATCCGTTGTACCTGACACTGATGATACGGTTGGAGCTAGTTGAGTTGGGAAGAGTTTAGAGGTTCCAACCTTTTAATCATATTCTAGAGTTCTTCGCACGGTTAAGGAGGAACTACCAAGGGGTGAGAACTAACAAGCTACGAGGCTTGCAAGAGTTTCAATGGAAGACTGGGGAGAGTATTCAAGAGGCGTATACCCGAATGCGTCGGTTTATCAGTGTTATCCATGGGTTGACAGAGGCACAAGCTGTCCAATATTAGTATGGGATATTGGACAAGGAGTTGAGAGATGCTACCTTACTATAGGAGAAATTACCTATGTTGGCCATTGTGTTTTGCCTTGTTGAGCTTATTGAGCTCAACATGCAAGAAGAGAGGGTGGTGACTGTAGGGTTTAGAAAGGATTCACCATCTTCTTCACGTTACTAGTCTACAACACAAACCCAAAGTGGTTATGGTAGACATGTGGGACAGTCTCGACCATCCGGATAGAGTGCTGAAGGTGCAGCCTCCAGACCATCGTCATCCTTTTCAGGTCAACAACCAGTTGTTGGGATGGTGTGTTGGACATGTGGTGGACCTCATCACAAGAAGGATTGCCCTCAAGGTCAAAGGATGGATCATGTTGGATCAAAATCATGTGAGCATTGTCACAAACATCCAGAATTACGATCAACAAGAGTTGCCATGGCAGTCTTTGGAAGAGGACGAGGAGTTCAAGGTGGTAGGGGAGGGGTAGAGGACCAACCCATACTCAAGCGTTAGCCCATGAAGCTATTCATAAGTTGAACATGGCATCTCGAATGGAGCAGCTGGAGCATAAGATAGCAAGTATGGCTATAGCCCAACAAAGATCAGATTCGGGAGCTGATACCTCTACATCATATGATGGAGATGTTGTGGAGTACATGTGTGTAGCGGCACAACTATGTGCAGTTACTGTGACTCGTAGTGCAACACATACTACTGAGTCCAGAGGAGAGTGTGTGGAGTTGGATCCACAAAGAGGGGAGGTTAGCCAACTAGTTAGACTTCTTCAGTCTTTCACATTGTTTAAGGCATTGAACACCTCATCCATGGCTCCTAGACGACCTATTGGAGAGATGAGGGTGCAAAACAATGTGGATGTACTTGGAGATGGAGCAAGTAGGGACCAGCCATCAACATCGTTTGAGGTAGCATCCATCGCAATTTTGGGGGTGGCAAAGACTCTTGTTCATTCTTCTGTTTTCTAAGCCAAGGATTTATTGGCGTTGGGGGTGTCATCATCCTATGTACTACGAAGGAATTTATTCCCGCTTCCACTATGTTGTCTCCTTTAGATACAACGCCTATTGCTTGGCAGTATCTAGATGAGGGTATATGTGTGCTGGATCTGTTTCGAGGGATTAGCATTGATTTGGCTGTTGTTTTGCAGTCTGGCATACAAGTACATTGATACTTGTATGTGGAGCGAGATGAGATTGCAAGGCACGTCTCATTACACCTTGTGGCACATTTGGTGTGGAGATACCTAGATCTTCTACCATTGTTGACGGTTTAAGGATATCAGCAAGCCTTGCCGTCAGATATTTTGTTGTTGGGGGCGCAAGACCTTGCTCGGCATGACACCATATATTTGGTTATTGCTGGATGGCCATGTTAGGGACACACACGTGATGGTAATGGTTATGGGCTACACGATTCACGTTCTGGCATGTTTTGGGAGATGTTACGTGTGTTACGTTCTCTCCAATCATGGCGGACCTATTCTCCGGCATACATTTAGGAGAATGTTCCTTTGTTGGGTGATCCACGTGCACATGTGATGACGAGTGTGCACTCGTCATCAGGTGCGGTCATGGATTGGACCAGCGGTATTGCTGGATGTAGCAAGAGTAGGATCTCGTGCACACCGTCCATGTCTATGGTGGACAAACCTTCTTCCAAAGGAGGTTTTATTACGAGCATATGTGGAGTGGAGAGGCCCTCACATCTCATAGTGGAGAGTATTTTGGATGTGGGTAGAGACTCCCAAGCAGTGGTCTATGCTGACAGGTCACACCAATGGCAATGGTGAACCTTGTGGGTCAACCATGAGACTTTGAGTAGCTGAGCAGAGACGCATGCGATCCACATGTATGACTACAAGATCATTGGTAAGCTCTTTGCCTACAGAGACAGTGGAGGCAAAAGCTGAGGGCGAGAAGTGCCCATTATCTCATCCTTGGTCTTATGGGGATGTTGGAGAAGGAGAGGTAGAGTCTTCTTTGAGTATGGCTGGAGTTTTTGCATGGAACAAGCGGTGGTTACCACTATAGATACAACACAAGAGGTTACAGCTATAGTAGCAGGAGTTGTTCACACTAAGATAGTGGAGCCTAGTACGAGAGAGCAGAAAAAGCTTTATGCTCAAGAGGTTTTCATTTAGAAACTAGATACTATGTCTTCTATCTCTAGTGTCGATGGAGAGGAGATTTGGGATATTGAGATTGGTCCCAAAGTGACAGGAGAAGAAAGACGTAGAGTGTGGAGGTTTCTAAGGAGTTTCAGAAACTGTTTTGCCTTCAGTATGAAGGATTTAGGCTATTTGAAGGGACTTGGTATACGGATTGACTTGACCACTCATGCATCAGTCTTCTATTGTCCCTATCGATACAGTGATATGGAGAGAGATATGATCCAAAGTAGGTGTCAAGACCTTGGATTAGTGTCTTCACTAATCCATATGGAGAGTATGCTTCTGCAGTGGTGATGCTAGTCAAGAAGGATATATATGGCAATTATACATATAGACGCATGTGTGATGACTACCCATCTATCAATCGACAGACAAAATCTGATCGATATGCTATGCCTACACTTGATGACATCTTTGATGCAGTTGGGCATGCAAAGGTGTTCAGTACATTGGATTTACGAGCAGGATATCATCAGTTGCGGATTCGAGATGAGGATAAGGCCAAGACAGCCTTTTGGCAATTGATTTGCATGGCACGGATATGTTGTTTTAGTGAAAGTTCTTACCATTTGGGTTGAAGAATGCACTTGCTGAGTTCCAAAGGGTGATGGATAGGATCCTAGCCGGACTTGCTTATGCCCGAGCCTACATCGATGATATTCTAGTGTATAGTGCTACATTGAGGGAGCATGAGATACATTTTCAGGAGGTATTTGAGTGACTGATTGCTCATGGCCTCAAGTTGATGGGCTCTTATGCTGTAGGATAAGAGCCCATCATGCAAACTTTCCTGTAAGCTTGTCTGATTCCATCAACCATTTCAATAGTTGATGATCAATGATAGAGTGAAGGAGTTTCCAAACAAATAACATCTAAAATGTGTCACCGCCCACACAGCTGTCAAACATTCTCCTTCATAAGAACTATACTTTGACTCTGATGCATTTTTGGAAGGACTTGCATAAGCCACTACAAACTGCTAGTGCACCAAATCGGCTAAGCACCGCAGCTAAGAACACATAAGCTGTTCCCTCACTTGTCTTGTTAGGCAAGGCCACGAACTCAGTTCACTTGGAGAAATGCTCCACCATGACCAACACATATCGATGATGTCGTATAGTCAATGGCAAAGGTCATGTAAAATCCAAGCTCCAACAATAACCAAGTCCCATAATCGGTAGAGGATGTAATTGTGGTGTAGAGGCATTGAATGATGCTCGATCATAATCACATACCATACATCTGGCCACAAACTGTTGCACCTCAGTTTGCATACCTCTCCACCAAAAGTGACTTTGAAGTAAGCTATATGTCTGCTTTACTCCAAAATGACCTAACTCCTCATGAGCATGTCTGATCAACTGTGCTCTCTTGGATGGAAGTGGCACAACACAAACGCTGCCATCTCCCCATACTCGAAGAAGATGTCTACCTTCCCATCTGAACCGTCGAGCTCTCTGTAAAACTCCCGCTCCTTTGCACTCAAAGTGACCACCAAAGCATCTGTACGAAGATACTCCAACACCACCATATCATCATGGATGTCTCGGTTTACCATCAAACCGTACTTAGTCTCAGCGTCCAAGGCTAACATATCTGCTCTCTGACCCAAGAGAGATCACATAGCTCTCAAGTGCCAACATACTCAAAAAGGCATATGGATGCCAACCCGGCACCATCTCCTCATCAGTATCACCATGCCATCGAGCCCCGGTTTTGTCAACTTGACTTGTACATGGGTTTCCCTATTAACCCATCACAGTTCACCACTCCAAGTCTATTCAATGCATTTGATGATATTGTAAACACATCTAACAGGACCACAATTGTGAAGCCCCCTACCCCATAATACAAGCAACAACACCAATACTCCTCCATTGATGGCTGTAGGTACAATCTGAAGAAAAAACTCCACATTAATCAGCTTTCATCTGTATGATTGGCAAGAAAATACTTATTTGACATTAACTCCATCGAAGCAGTTTCTTGACTACTTGAGATCGAGAAAGAGGCCGTCCCTTCCAAGGCTTTTGAATGGCGAAAGACACTGCTGCTGATCCCAAAAGATTCCCAAACCTGAATACTACCACCGATATTTTGGCACCAATAAGGTACTGATAAAGTCCATAGATTGATAGATAGAGCCTAAACCCTAAGCCTAGCAAATCTACCAACAACATGGAATGCCTGCAACGACACGCCTCTGCAACATAGGTAGAGTACTTGGGTCATACCTTATACCCAGGAGGATTGGGAGTTCAGCAAACCAAGGTGGAGGAAATCTTGCGTATTCCACAACCCTCAAATGTGAGTACGGTGCAAGCCTTCCTTGGACTTGCAAACTTCTATTGTCGATATGTGCGAGGATTTAGCACTATTGCCAAAGCTGACAAAGCTAGATCAAGAGTGGCGTTGTGGACATGAACAGGAGAGAGCTTTTGATGAGCTCAAGTGAAGGTTGACATTTGCCCCTATTTTGAGGAGACTTGTAAGAGGTCGTCTGTTTCAAGTACATACTGATTGGAGTATGTTGGGTTTGGGAGCAGTCCTTACCTAACATGATGATGAGCTCCAACTCTGCTGCATTGTTAGAGTGACTTGCATAAGCTACTACAAACTCCTTCCCCTCATCATCATGTTGGGTAAGCATTGCTCCCAAACCTAACATACTCCAATCAGTATGTACTTGAAAGGAACGACCTCTCATAAGTGTCTTCAAAATAGGGGCAAATGTCAACCTTTCCTTGAGCTCAACAAAAGCTCTCTCATGTTCATCTCCCCAATGCCACTATTGATCTAGCTTTCTGAGCTTTGTCAAGGTTTTGGCAATAGTGCTAAATCCTCGCACATATCGACGATAGAAGTTTGCAAGTCCAAGGAAGGCTCGCACCCTACTCACATCTTAGGGTTGTGGAATATGCAAGATTGACTCCACCTTGGTTTGTTGAACTCCCAATCCTCTTGGGTATATGGTATGACCCAAGTACTCTACCTGCTCCTGAAATAACTTACACTTTCCAGGATGCAACTTGAGGCCACGAGCAATCAATTCCTCGAATACCTCATACAAATGTATCTCATGCTCCATCTCTGTAGCACTATATATTAGAATATCATCGATGTAGGCTCAAGCACAATCAAGTCCTGCTAGGATCCTATCCATCACTCTTTGGAACTCAGCATGTGTAATCTTCAACCCAAATGGTAAGAACTTCCACTGCTACAACACATTCTTGCCATGCGAATCAATTGCCCAAAAGGCTGTCTTAGCCTTATCCTCATCTTGAATCTGCAATTGATGATATCCTACTCGTAAATCCAATGTACTGAAAACTATTGCATGCCCAACCACATAAAAGATCTCCTCAAGAGTAGACATAGCATATCGATGAGATTTTGTATATCGATTCATAGATCGGTAGTTACCACAAGTGTTGACTGATCAAAGTACTGAGTTTTTGGATGAGTTTCAAGCTTTGTGTGATCGAGCGTTGATTGATCATTGTACCATCTCAAGAGATCATCCCGAGGCTGATGGTCTAGCAGAGAGAGTGAAGAGAGGACTAAGAAAGTTTGGCTTGGAGAAAGGTCATCTAGGAAACTGGAACATCCAGCCACCATGGTTGGCCATGTGTTATCAATTTAGCCGGCAAGCATCTCTAACTTCATTCTCATTGTACTTTTAATTACATGGCAGAGATCCAAACTTACATGCATCTATTCATCAAGAGTTAGCTGAAGTTTTGGACTTGGATAACCCTGATGTTTGGGTTAGGGGGTGTTCTCAAAGGGCAGAACTCTCCGTAGAGTAATGCCTATGTCATTTGAGAACCTGGCTATTGCTCATCATAGAGATACTTTGTGTTATGCTACCATCCGAGGAGGTGGATATCGACCTTCAATTCACAGATTTCAGGTTGGTGATTACGTTTACTTGCAACAAAGTGCACCGACCACATTGGATGTTACGGCTGGTCGCATAATTCTATGAGTACGTGAGGTTTTACTTTCTAGAGTTTTGGTATTGGAGGGTCGTGATGGTCTGATTTGGAAGTATCATGTGCGTAATTGTGCGCCATGTCACCTTCCAAACATTGATGGTACTATGGATCCAAGCATGGCAGTTGTGAGTGCAAGCTTGAGATGTATATTATGTCGATCAGCTGGTGAAGCAACCAATATGTTGATTTGTGATTCTTGTTTGAAAGGATGGCACATGTCATGTTTGACACCTCCTCTCAATGCGGTGGAGATGTCCTCAATGCGTTTAGCAGACAAGCAAGTTTGACCATTATGGTATGGATTGCAGATAGATGACTAACGATGGGGCATGGTAGCACCCGGCCTCATGATCTTAGCCCCACCAAGGGCATATCATGTTATGGACTAGATGGCTACTTGGTGTTAGAGGGACCTAACTAGGGGGGGGATTGTGGTACACTTGTGTTGGTGTATGACGATCTATGTATTATGATGTTCGATGTGACAGCGATATGTATGTGCACGATAACTGTCACGACTTATGTAGCGGCATCTCTAGTTAGCTAGATTCGAGTATGTAGGAGCAGATACATCAGTTAGAACCGGTTGTGTAGTTAGCGCCGTTCGCACCGGAACTGCAGTTAGGGCCGATAGCGCCGTTAGGGGTCATAGGGCTCAAGGGGTAGAGTTCGAATTAGGACTCCTTGGAGGACAGTTTTCGAAGTTGAGCTTTTGAGAGTGTGGCTATGGTGGACAGTAGCTAGTTTGAGAACTTGGAGTCTTTGAAGCACAAAGTGGGTTTGGCTTTAATGTAATCTCTCTTTTATGCTATGGTTATGAGCGGAGTGTCCTTGTGGACGTTTTGAGAGTAGAAAAGATTATTGTGGTACACTTGTGTTGGTGTAAGATGATCTATGTATTGTGATGTTTGATGTGACAGTGATGTATGTTGTGATGCGATATGTATGTGCACGACAGCATATTGTTACTAATTTCAACTTGTTAGATGTAAGTGTTTTGACATATCTTATGTAAAAACAAAATGAATTAGATACTCATGTGATATTCTTCACATCCTATTTTCTTGCAGTTATTGTCTCTTGAATATTATCAGGCGTACAATGCTTGGATTTGCAAAAGCTTTACGTGAATCTTCCAAGATTCTCACACAGAATTGTTAACTTGAAACAAATGCTTCAAATTTAAAGAGATATTGGAACATGGCAAAATAAATTTCACCAGATTCATTCACATTGGAAGATCATGAATTTTTGACAAAATTGCTTTGTGATATCTGTTTGGATTCAAGAATTTTATCACAAAACGTTTCAAAACATTTTCAAACAAGCCTTTGTATCTTGTTTGAGGGGAAATGTAACTTCTCGTCAACCAGATAAATTAACATGTCCAATTCATATTACCATTGTCTTCTAAATGAGAGGGAATAGCGACGCATGGAACCAAAAACAATGCCTTTCAATCTACATCATTAGCTTTTTAATTTTCGAAGATATCCTTTACTTTCGCTTACAATCGCTTCAGAAAGAGATGGGAGGCTCTGCTCTTCGACCGCCTAGTACGAAGATGGGAAACATGCGATGCATGGGTTTTAAATCTAAGGAGATGTAGGAACATGGGAAAATACGTTTCGCTCTGTTCAACACAAGTCAAGGAATGCAATTCATTATGACGGACTATATAGTTCAGCTACTGACGCAGATTGGCGCAGGTTGGCGAAACCCTAAACTGAATTCCGTGTTCTAATACAATGGTGTCTTTCAGTACAGTATCGGGGATGCACTTTTCTGGTAAATACTCGCTCACCGTATCTTCGGCTGTGCATTTATTCAGGAGTTTGTTTGACGATTGGAGCTGCAAACTCTATGAAAATGATGTTCTTCTTTTCAGGGCAGATTGGATATTTTGCGGAGAAAAGACCGTCCAGGAAACATTATCCGAGGATAGCCGGATCTTCATTCATCCAGATCTGTCTCCAATGCCACAAGTTTGGGACGTTCGGTGGGAGAGACGCTCGAACAAGGAGATATGTCGGTCGCTGGTTGGTGTCAGGATAGACCGCTGCCCACGTGCTGAACTATCTTCAACTTGATATGGTAGACAGATAAAGGCAATTTGGGCTGCCTCCTGATCTCCTGCAGCTAAAGATACTAGAGTTGAACGGTTGACGAGTATTGTGTGAAGAAATTTTGGATGGAGAGAGCCGTTGCTCTCTCGATACCTTGAAGCATGTAGATTGTGGAACCACACCGAGATTTGAATGTTATTTGTCATTTCTCAGCTTGAGAACGGACGCCGCAGTTAGAAGATCTAGACTGAACCGTTCTTCTTGCGCGGCTCCTTCTCCAGTTTTCTAGGTTCCTTCATGACATAGACTTCTTCCAGAATTACACGTTGTGCTTTTTATGCACTTAGTTTAGTGCAGATCATAACGGTGATATTTGTACAGTATTTACTTCACAAGTACACGTCTTGACTAACACGTGTATCGTGTTATGAATTGAAGACTGTTGTGTATGAAAAATGAAGGAGCTCTAGCTAGACCTTACCACCGAGAATAATGCGAAAATTTATGCATCGTACTCCTTTGGAAACTTTTCTGGATTCTTCTCAGTCGCTCTCATTGACGCCGGCCACTGTCAGTTTCACAAGGCTTCAAACAGTTGCAGCTTTATCATAGCAACTTGGCCCAGATGAGCCTCCCATGTTCTGAGCTTTCTTGTATCGACCCAGAATGTCGCTTCCTTTCCAAACTGTTATATTTGCCAGCCTTTGGAAACTTGCACCGACCTGCCAAACTTCAGCTTTTAGCCTATGACCCTTGTCCGGTACAAGTAACATGGCACGAGAAATTGGCTGGCGTCACGGCTACCTCACGTGATAGAAAAGGTTTTGTTCTCTCAGACTTGAGAAGCGCTTTATTTATCTTCACGTGGGAGTACGTACGTACCCCTTTTCTTAGTCCCTCATCCAAACCTCCATGCCGTATACGGACTGGTGGGCATATGGTAACCGTCAAAGGCTTGTTGAGACAGGAATGAATTCTTTCACTTTCTGTGACTGAAAGTTGGATCAGAACACTCAATACCTCTGTACCGAAGAAAAACTCTAGCACTATCACACTATTTGTCAACATCTCTAAAACGATGAGAGACTGTAACGGAAATCGATATGAATTCGAGGTTTGTCTACTTTCATGGCATAGGTACACAATTTCAATGATGTAAACTCACAGTACACTATCACAGGAGACTAAGTAAACGGGAAAAATCTCTAGACAATAGCCAACCTTAAAACGACTCACGCCGCTACAGACATTATTAGAAGTACCATAACGCTAAAGGTCTTCTCTGTATAGGAGACAACCGTTTTTAGACAATTTTCCACTCTACCACGAACCGTGGCGACGAATTATGTAATCTACGGCTATCGAGCCTGACCACCCTCGTGCTACAGGAACTATATACATGATATGCATTTTCCGATCAAATCGATGGCATAGGATCTCTCTCTCCTCTAAGAATCGGAAATCGGTGAACTGTCTCCAAAGAACGCTGGATTGCAGAAGATACAGCTGGTGCACTTCAAACCCAAAATCCTATCTAAAGGGAATGACGTGGTTCTTAAAAGGATCGTGACATCTCAATGTCGCCATGTTGAGAGCCAGAACTGTCAGTTCTTCCATCTTGTAGGGAACTGTAGAGCACGGTGCTGGAATCCACCGATTCGGAAATCTTCTCATCTGCATCGGGTAGTTCGAACAAAATACTCTCCAAGGAGTCGGAGGTGCCATGGCATCTATGCCAGAGGGTCTGCAGCTGGTTCCAGACAACCTTCATCTCAGGTCTGTCCTTGGACCTCATCTCCACACACCTGAGCGCCAAATTCCCCACACTCATTATTGACTCTCTCTCAGCTTGATAGTCGCAAGACTTGAAGAGTACAGGGTCGATCATCCCTTTCCAATCTCCGCTCTTGATTTGGGATGCCGCAAAGGTCACCAAGCTGGCATCCCCTGGACCCCTTTGGAAATCTATGGCGGACTGAGCGGAAATCAGCTCGAGTAACACAACGCCAAAACTGTACACATCACTCTTTCCGGTCAACTGGAAGCTCGTGTAGTACTCGGGATCTACGTAGCCCATGGTCCCCTGAATTGCAACCGTTGCGACATGAGTGCTTGCTTCCATGGGAGCCAAGTTTGAGATGCCGAAATCTGCCACTTTGGCATTCAAATCCTCATCCAAGAGAATGTTAGCGGACTTGACGTCCCTGTGGTAGATGGGAGGATCGAAGGCCGAGTGAAGGTAATTCAGAGCATCTGCTACTTGAACTGCGATGTGAAGGCGCTCCTTCCAGCTGAGCCTGCGAGAGCCCTTCTTGCCCTGCAGATGCTCCTGAAGCGTGCCGTTGGAAATATACTCGAAGACCAGCAGAGCGACCTTGTTCTCCATGCAGCATCCCAGCAGCTTCACCAGATATCGATGGTTGACCTGCGACAGGATGCGCACCTCGTTGAGGAAGCGCTGTTTGTCGTCTTCCGATCCCTCGCGTTTGCTCCTTTTGATGGCCACCATGGTTCCATCGTTGAGCTTGCCTGTGTACACCGTTCCGAACCCACCAGCTCCGATTTGTGCCCCATCCGCAAAGTTGTCCGTGGCTCTTTTCAGCTCCCGGAGAGGCATTAATTCCGCGGTGTCTCTTTCCAAAAGATTGCTGGTGGCAATCATATCTGCATCGTGCTGGTGCTTGTCCTTGTACAGTCTCCATCGCCAGCAAACCACCAAGCAGCTCGCTTGTGGGACAAGTACGGACGAAGCTATGATGATCAGGAGCAACCACCACGAGAGATCCATACCCTCCTTGACAACGTTCTTCTCGATGATGATGAAAGTTGGAGCTGGTGGCGGAGAGGAGCTCGAGCACGCAGGGAGAGGCCCACCACAGAGTCCTGGATTTCCGGAGAAGAGATCGGCGTTCCATAAACTGCTGTTTTCTGGAATCGCAGGTACTTCTCCTGAAAGATTGTTCCTGGAGACGTCGAGGCTGCTCAGTTTCGGGAGCCGAGTGATGCTCGATGGAATTGGCCCCGTCAGATTGTTGCTGGAGACATTCAAAACTTTGAGGTTTGGAAAAGTCGCCGGATCGAATGCATCCGCCACTATGGATCCCACCATATGGTTGTTGCTGAGGTCCAAAACCTCCAACGTCGGAAGATTTCCGACTCGGAGAAAAGCGCTTGGCAGGGAGATTTCGACCAAGTTGTTCCCTGCTATTCTAAATTCTCTCAGGGCAAACATAGCAACAAAGGCCTCCAAAGTTGCTCTCATGGGATCCGGGTAGTCTTCTGTTTTACTCATGCTGAGCAGATTGTTGCTAATGTCGACCAGCTCCATTCTCAGAGCCAATGATCCCCATCTCCCTACCATGCTCGTTAGATCTCCGCTGAATAGGTTGTTTTCCAGTCGCAGCTCCCTCGTGTACGGAAATCTGTCCAGCAAATCGACAATGTTTCCAGTCAGGTGGTTGTGTTGAAGCCACATGAGACGGATCTGAGATGAATTTATTAACATGGGAGGAATGGCTCCACTCAACTGGTTGTGGCTGAGGTCCAGAGAATCAAAATGCCATCCAGCAATGTCACCAGGCTTCACCTCCGGCCATGGTATACTACCTGTTAGGAGATTGTAAGAAAGATTTAGAGACATCACGGAGGAACTTGCCTGGGACTGAAACAAGTCTTGAGGGATGCCTCCTGTGATTTTGTTATGAGACAGGTCTAACCAAAAGCTATGATTTGCCTGACGAGAAAGCCCATTTGGAATTGTGCCTGAAAAGTCATTGAAGGACAGGTCCAGTGATTTGAGGTTAAGCATGTCCACCAGTCCAGACGGCAAGCTACCGACTATTTGGTTCCCCGAGATAGAAAGATGCTCCAGATTTTTGGGAGCTGGTAATTGCGGATCCTTGAAATCTGTGAGCGTGTTGTTGTTGAGATTCAGCTCAAGCAGATTGGTCAAATGTTCCAATACTGGAATAGACCCATTGAGTAAATTGTTAGATAGATCGAAGCTGACAAGGGTTGTTAAGTTTCCCAAGTGCTCGGGAATACGGCCTGTAAGTTGATTTTGAGCAAGAGACAGCACTTGCAGCTTGGTCAAGTTGTTCAGCCGAGGGATATCTCCTCTCAGACCGTTTCCAGCTAAAGAGAGATATCGGAGATTCCAGAGCTGACTGATTGTCGATGGAATTATTCCCTCGAAGCTGCTTCCTGAAAGATCTAGATGAGTCAACCCAGTCAAGGTACCTATGTCCTCATAAATGTCAGCGTTGAAGTTATTTGACGACAGATCCAGTCGCTCAAGACTTCCTAGCGTGCGGAGAGATCCAAAACCATATAGCCTCGTTAATCCCCAGCCTGAAAGATCAACACCCTGGACTCTGAAATCTGCGGTACAAGACACTCCCACCCAGTTACACGGGTCTCTATCAGTAGCTTTCCAACTGTACCAAAATCCTCTTGGTTCGAACGGATTGTCACCACTTCCAGTCTGTATACTGACAGCAGCTTTGAATTCCAAAAGAGCCTCGATCTCCGGAGCCGGATCTACGGCCTCCGCCTCGATGCGTGAAAGCACCCAAAAGATCAAGGCTACCTTTGATGCTGTGATCCAAAGAGCATTTGAAGATTTCAACATCATGAGATGTGCACGTTCCTCCGATGTCAAATCCCTTTCCATCAACGACCACTTGCCGGCCCGATATGCATGAGGCTTGCGATAAAGAACCCAAATTCTCTGCATCTCCGGCGGCTCATTCGACGTTGCTACACATCCTCTGTGAATCTTTCGCACGTAGGCTTGAGCCTTCTGGTCATTCGGTGTATAACACGCGTTGAACTTCTAACCTCGAAGTCCATGCTCCTGATCTGAAAGATAAGCTACCTTGCACTTCCTTGTCGGAACTCCTTAGTATGGCTTCCACGTGCATGAGTGAACTTTAATTGCTTCTCGAGCGCTGAGTACCTTGTCTATAATTATCTAAGCCCACACTTGCCAACTGGTACAAAAGCTTGTTCGCTCGACCTGAAACGAGAAAAGAAATCCACGAAAACGTCTGCACCCACTTTGAAGCAAAAGCGGGGTCAGACGTGCCACACTTTACAATGGACAGACTAAATCTGAAACTCCTAAGACCTTCTGCATAATTGATGCTTGCAGTGTCAACACATAGTTCCATCTGAAGCGTCGGTTCTGTACATGTGCAAGCTCCCTTTTGTGCCGATATTTTTGTGCCCTTCTAGCCCATACTCTGGTTTCTACACGTCAGTCTGGCGTCTTGTACAAGGCAAAAAGACGACTCTTATTGCACCCACCGCAATAACCGGGAAACACACTTCTGTTGGGTTATGAGCTGTGGCATGCTTCACAGGCATAATTTAAGGCATTATGAAGTCGAAAGCGGCCAGTGCAGTTCAGGATCAAGATATGCACTGGATCTGATAAACGTTCGTAGCTGTCTGAGTTTCAAAGTGTAGATCCAAGACACCCTTCAGCTGGAAGCAGTCCCGGACAACTGCCGGTGGGCAGGTGCTAGGTGCGCTTGCGTGACACAAATGTCAGGTCCAAACTGAGTACTAGATACAGCTTTTGAAGGACAGCACGCGCAGATGTTTCAAAGTGAATTTAGAAAGTGAGTTTTCTCTAGTAGTGGGCCCATTCGTTACCTTCCCTATATATCCAGATCCACGAAGTGATGATATGATCCCTGTTGTAACTACATGATCCGATTTCTGAACAACGGTGGGGATGTCGATGAAAGTCGACTCTGACGTGATTGATATAATCTAGTACCTGCTTAGTGCCGTTAGTTGCTCGTACCTACTCGTTTGTAGAGTGGGTCCAGACGCGATAAAGGTTTCGAAGGTCCTTGTGTAGAGTGGACACCGTTCGCTTTTTTCTTTCCTCTTGCAATAACTTTTACCGTGGCCTCAAAGTGCATGTCTTTGTCAAGCACAGGCAGGAAGGCGCCGTTTGTGGGTGGACTTGCTACAGTTTAAAAACATCATGTAATCATGGCAAGCTTCATCATTAAGTGCGTGCATGGCAGAATCTGAGTCCAACGAGACATTGTTGCAAACCTGTATGTTGAATGTAAAATGTACCTGTCTATTTAGGCTGTAATATGATCAACACTGAAATAGATCACACGTGCCCTAATAATCGAAATATTCATCTACTATCTACTTCATAGCTAAACGGTACAGAAAATTCTTGAATAAGTTCTTACGTGATCATATGTGAATCCTTATCTTTCAGTTTCACAGGTTGACCCAAATGCTTTTTCTTCAGACCTCCCTGTCGAATTTCGCCCAAGTAGGCTAGAATACAAACCCTCAAGAAATCATCGGTGAAACTAGTTTTCTATCAAATGCGTCTGTATGAAATCAAATGTAGAGCCACACTCAGAAGATTTCAGCTCTGTAATCATACTATGTTCGTACTGTTGTTAGAGGTTGGGACTCTTTATCCAATTGCATTCTTGTCATAGCAATTCCTTCTTCTGTTTTTTCGGTTCTTGCTATGTTTGTGATGTGTATACAGAGGTTGAGCAGAAGCGAGAAGCCATGAAAACTTATATTGTGTAAAATTGTCGTTACACACAATGGACTTAGTGCCAGGGAGGTGATAGTTATCAGATATAGAGGGAAGCGAACTCCCTCACAAGTAGACACAGAGTCACTGACCACTTAGGTGGGTATGTCTACTACCGTTAGACTGTTATGCACTCCAATACTCCCACTTAGTAGGTAGATATACTAATTAACAGTAGATAATCTCATGGGCGGATGATTTACCATAAGTGACTCAGTTAATAAATTTGCAATCATATATACTCTCAAACAATATTTTAATATGGGGTCATGACCGGGTGGCCTTGTGGACAATTTGAAAACAAAATATATCATTTTAGTATATTTGTGTTGAAGTATGACGACATTTTTATTGTGATGCGATATGTATGTGCACAACAATCTTGCAATCTTCTTGTTTTAATTGTGTTGTACTGAAAATAATTATTTTGATTTAAAGTACTAGGTAAAAAATGTCAAAAAATTCAAATTAACAATTATGCTTGAGATAAAATTGTAAATGACTTTGATTATATGATAGCTTGCAATTTTGAGAGTGGTATTGTCACCAAGAAAATTGACTTGCGACTTTTGACAAGTTTGAAAGAAGTTCAAACAAATGTCATCACTTGCATGTGGTGAGTTGCATCATGGTCTATATATAAAGCTCTTTTGTCATTGATATTTTAGCACTTATGATGTTTGTATTTGAGCAGCTAATACACATTTGATTTTACATTTCTTGTTGACTCTTGAATATTGTTTGTCTCTCCAATAAGAGACACCTTGATGAACTTTCACAACAACATTGTTTGCGTTTGGTCAACTGAGGTTGTGCTTACAAATGCTTGAGGTATGGATGTAATTCTCACATGTGATCCTCATGGGCTGAATCTAGAATCCCGTCCTTTGAGGTAGTTGCTTGATGGTGACGGCAAGGGCAAAACTTGACTGTCATGAATACCCACTTGCGTCATTGATTCCTGATACATGTGATTAGTTGTAGAATTATTACATTTTGGTGTGTTAGAATGGTTGTCATAAACCTGTGTATGATGAGCCCAGCTGTGGACTGCAGTTGCTTGCATTTGCTGCCTCAAGGAACTTAAAATTTTTCACATGTTTAATCATTATATGTGATGGATTCTGTTGATTATGGCAAACTGTATTTTCCATATGCATTTAGGTGTTGAAATTTTAAAGTCGGAACACATGAGTCCATGCCATATTTCTTTTGCACTAGAGTAGTCTTTTCTCAGTTATTAAGGATGTCACAACTTATGTAACGGTATCTCTAGATATCAAATTGGACATTAGTTAGAGCTAGTAGTGCCAATAGCGCCATTACTATGGGTAAAGTTAGAATTAGGGCTATTTGGAGTGTAATTTTTGAAGTTGAGCCTTTGACAATGTGGCTATAGTGTATCATTGTTACTCGGAGAAACTGGAATCTTTGAAGCTCAAATTGGATTTGACTCAAATATAATTTCTCTAATATGCTATGATTATAATAGTAACGTTCTTGTGGAAGTTTTGAGAAAAAAAATAATATTATGATACACTTGATTTGATATAAGAAAATCTATATTTTGTGATGCAAACATTGCAAAACATAGATGTGACAACTATGTATGTTTTGATACAATATATATGTACACGATAGTGATTTTTTTTGATGAAGTTCTATATAATGACATTGCATGTTTTTTTTGTCATTGTATCATACTTTCAGTTCTTAACTTACTTGAAATTAACACGAGGTACTAAGACAGAAAATGGATTGTTTCCTCTCACATCATTGTATGGGTACCAACATGATGTACCTTGAACTAAGGTTCAATCATCTCTTTCCAATATTGATAGCCACTCATTAAAAATTTGGCAATGTGCGGGTGTTAAAAGGCGCTAGGTCTGATTATTGGAAATCACAAGATCTGCCATGTGCTTTGAAATTCTTGAAAAATCTAATTCTAATGAGGAGTCTAAAATCAGTATGGTAATGTGCGCAAGGAATAACATGAGTTGAAGCTTTCATCGGGCTTGGGTGCAAGCACAAAGTGCTGATATCTCAGCGCAGGCTGGAAACCAAGCCTGGAAAAGTGTTGTTGATAATTATAATTATTATTATTTTTCTTTCTGCGCTTGTATTTTCTGCTAGCTTCTTTCTTGTTGGCTATGAAGGCAGGAAGCTTTCTCCTGACCTTTGAATAATTGGAGCTTCCTCCAATAGCTTACTTTCCTCCGAGTCTCATTGTTTACTGCCAACGCTCTCATACCATGTTGTATTAGTGATGTGTAGTCACTGGTTGAGCAGAAGCGAGAAGCCATGGAAAATTGTATTACATAAAATCGTAGTTACACATAACGTCCACTAGTGGACTTAGTAATAAGGGGGTGACAGTTATCAGATCTAGAGGGGAGCGATCTCCATCACATGGAGCGCACACCTACTGACCAGTCCGTTGGGTATGTCTTCCGGCTGGACGGCAATTCACTCCAATAATTGTGTCACATCTAGGGATCCGCTGCTTGCGGAAAGGTTTGGCCTGGCGGTTGCCATTCGTACTTGTCTTTGTTACCTTAAGAACACTATGTCACAAATTAATGAAGTTTAAAGCGTATTAAGGGTAGTTCACATAAAAGAATAGAAGGTACTCATTAAACAAGCACATCTGAGTTTGAAAAATAATCGTAGTCTGCACAGCTGGTATTATATATTCCATCTCAGTTCCATTCGATTATAAAATGTAGACTACTACAAACGACTCACGTATTGTATAAACTGGACGATGGAAATTTCCGAAAGTAATTAAAACATTATTACAAGTCGCTTCCTTGCCTTAAACTAGGAACATATTGTTCGGAACTTGCCGAGCTAAAGGTTGTTCTTCAACAGTTGAAATGCCGTAAGTTCTAGCAAAATTTGTGTAATTTTTCGGGTTGGTATGGTGAGAATTTAATAATTAAAGTCAAGGACACGGATCTATAACAGCTGGACATTAAGGCTCTTGATAGTCTCCGAACCTGTTTTATCGAGTAAAGCCAGTAAGCCTGTTGCTTTGTTGGTTTCATGTTCTTTGAATAAATGTATTCATCATCAATTGAGAGTCTGAAACAAACCCTGTCTTCTAAGATTTCTAATATGTTCAGTCTCGCCTTTCGATAAAGAGCAATCATCAGCCTGCTTCTTGCCTAATCCACATTAGCAATCATTCAACTATGTACAGCTGAAAAGAAATTTCATCAGGCTCATGAAACTGGTGACAGCTAGAGCAAGATAAAAACAACTTTTCTAGTGAACTTGTACTTGGTTTTTTGTTCTGGTTTCTCTTTACATGCACAACGAGAACCTGCGATTTCGCATTAACAAAAGTCAATTAAAAAGGAGTCTCGACAAAAAAATCAATTTGACGTCAGGCATTCAATATCCTTATATATAATTGACTGAAAAGAAATAAAAAATCACTATATGACATTAATATGATTCCATCTGTTAATCTTCGCAAAAAAGCGCAAATTTTGATGAGGTTTGCTCGACTTTCATAACGAATCTGCGATCAAGTTCAACTCCTAAAGAACGTTACATGTTCTTGGCAGCCTGTCATCTGAAACCCTTAGTCAACCGCGGTCCGTTGGGATGTATTACACGTGAGATTACGGAGCATACTGAATACAAATTATGACAATGAAATATTATCCAACTCTGATCCCCAGGTCTGATTCTGTGCAATTGAAATTAAAGGTACTCTGATTAGATTGTAAGAAAATCGGAAAACACCACGTACTCCTTCATTCAGAATATGAGTGGATTACATATTACAGTTAGCTTTTCCGCAAGTAGTCTCGCAGAAAATTTTACTAAACGTTTGACTTGTAAGGGTTCGGGTTTGGAATGTCATCTTCAGTCTTCGATAATTTGGTTTCACTATCATTACTTCGGTTCTCCGATAGTTAGTTACCCTTCATCAAAACCCCACATAAATCTGAGCAAAGGTTTAGGGGTCTATTCGAAGCTCCAATCTAACGTTATTAATTAACGGTGAGCGGGGGGCGTAGCCAGAATATGAGAAGCGGGGGCACGATATCCAAATCTAACTCTACACTGACCAACACAAAAAGCTACAGCTATTGACGACTTAGCTACGGTTTCTGTGCCATGGTTTGCCAGGATCCCTTCAGAATTTTGCTGTGTTTTAAAATCTCAGAACTCAAAGGGCCATGGCTTCCTTGGGCCCCCACCGCCTCCCTGCCTACGCTACTGTACCGGAGTACGTCCTATATATGCCTTATCACTCCCGCCGTACGCGTTGCTTTCGCTACTAATTGTGAGTTTTAAGGTGCATATGTTTCATGATCCGACAGTTCTCCTGATCCAGCCTTACATGTCTGAGCTAAATGACATTTCCACTCCACTATAATATTCAATCTACAAGGACTATGTGCTAGGTTAGAAGATCCTAGAATTATGGGCCTCATCGTTACTGAAGGGTAACTGTTTATTTTTACAGCCGGATATCTGTTCCAAGTTCTGAATTCTTCCGACCTTAAAGGTCATCAGACGTTTTGGACTGCGTTTGAAATTATGAACCACACCTTCAGACGACTTTCTCGACGTTTACTGCGAGGTTCAAAGCAGGCCAAGAGCATCTTCAACTTCCCAGTTCTCTTCGGTATTGAAGAGTGCAAATCGAGCTTCTACGAGCACTAAAATTATTCTTCATATCAAAGCTTCTTCGCAATTTTCTACTGACATGATTGAAGCCTAAGTACACATCTGATATTCTTTGTTCTTGTTGTGCTCTACTGGATCAGACTGCTTTAGGTACTTCATGCTCCCTGATTTTGCCTAATTGTTTTACGTACAGAATGTGGAAAACAAAATTTCATGTACGTACCGGGATAGTACGAGATTGATTGTACCTTCTCCAGGTCTTCCAAACACCGGCTTATACTTGGATATAGCGTGCCGAGGTTAGTTCGTCTTGATGAAAGGTGAAGTAAATAATTACATGTGATCCAATTTTCTTCTCAGTATTATGTTGCAATTAGGAAGGAGAAAGCGTACCAGCACTGTATGCATGCGGAAGGCCGTCTCTGATCGTAGGCCGAGATACTCTGGGTCAGATTACAATCCAGATCAAGTTCCACATCACCCATACAGGATCATGGATAGACTTACCGTAGAATCCTTCGTGTCGTAAATCTGAAGGGACTCGCCTGTCGACGTTTCTATGCCCAATTACAGAAAAGCCACGTTGTGATGAAAGAACAAAGTGTCTGACAAAGGGAATGTGTGCCCACTTACCCGGTAAGAGGATTACCTCGTGTTTCGACGGATCGTTCCACTGCGGCCATGCGTAAGTATAAATGTATAACGATCTCTAACTTCAATTACCTTGTTGCCGAAGAGAGAGCGGGCGGGTGGGGCGGGCAGGCTCGATCTAGATTATCCGAAGTCAGAGAAGTTTTCATCATGCCATTCACGAACGCGTGGGGGGTTGATACCTCTGGGATTCGGATTAGCCCACGAATAACCTCCTACGCCATAGAGCTGGTCTTCTTCGAACGTCCTGAAGTGCGGGACGTGCTGTGAATCACGATACGAGTAAGGACGATACGGGCTCGGACCAGAAACTCCGCTGCCTGCAATACCTGAATAATGCCCCGTCGCGTCCGAGAATGTATCGTCCAAAGGTCTGTTTTCCCAGTTCCAACCACGGCTCGGGCGTCGCGAAGGACTTCTTGGGCGGTCTCTGTAATCAGGACCTCCTGCATACCGATTGCTGGAAATGGGCCATCTCGGGTACGGGAAGGGGACGGCGGACCGGCCTGGTGGGAAGAGCCCCAGTTCCTCGTCTCGCGTTCTTCGTATGAGCTCTTCCGGCGTGTAGCGACGGCTGGTGGCTGTGGATTCATAGTGATCGTGGTAGCGAGGGTCGAGGTGTTCAAAGCGATAATGGCGACCTTGCGGGTTCGCGTCCCTTTCGCGGATGGCTGCTCGAGTGTCCAGGACGTTCTGACCCACGAATTGCGACATACCGGAGAGTCGATCGATGCCACTGTCGGGGCGGCCCACCCAGTAGCTGGACGCCTGCTCGATGACACTCGGAGCTCTGGCTCCCAGAAGGTCCAGGCCTCGATAAGGGCCCGTGGCCGGCGGAGGCACAGGGACCCCAAGAGCAGATCTCGGTCGACTCCGGGAACTGGATGGTCTTCCCCCATAGCCCTCGACGAAGGTAGCGCTGTACTGAGGGCTGCCTCTGGACGACATGTGTGACGATAGTGGCAGATCGTAAGGAGGATTCCCGTACAGAACCATCTGGTTGAGATCCATGTCGCCCATCTGACGAGTGAGGGAGTAAGTCTCATCAGAGGCAGGAACGATCTCCTGTATCTCAGGAGATCGAGACCTGGACCTGACGAGACCCCGACGAGGAGAACGAGAACGAGATCGGGCAGGCCGAACCAGCCGTTCTGAGGCACTGTTGGATGCACTCGAGGAGTAGGCATCGTAAGAAAGACCTCGTGTATTTCTAGGGTCAAATGGTGGCAGTGGATCATAATCGGCAGAATTATAATCTCCCAGATGAAATGATTCATATCTGCTAGGCAGTGGATCTGGCCTGCCTCTGCTATACGACATTTTGGCGGTGGGCGGGCAGAAGGGGAGGCCGAAATTGCTGCATGCTCGACAGATACGGAACAAAAACTGAACGATGATCCGAAACGAAGATTAGTCCACTTGTTGAAATTACCCATGATCGAGCGAAGCGTTGCAACGCTTGAGCTGCGAATTGACTCTGAAATTCGGAATGGAAAGAAATTTGTGTAGCGTTTACGGCCCAAGAGTAGCCAAGCTTTGCGGGAACACCAGACGGATCAATCGTTGTAGTCGTAATGTCTCTTCTATGGCCGAGACTTGAATGTCTCGGCGGTAGAAGAGACATTACGACTACAACGAAGGAACAAAAGATTATATACCTACCGTAGTACAAGCTGGCTAAAATTCATCTGATCTCTCACGAGTTCGACCTTTTCATGCGGATAACAAGCAGCCATCCGTTACTTCTTCGGAGTGGAGAGGGACATGTGACGCGATCAAAAGCTGACATTTTTCGAATTATATATGTCCTATTGTTTTGCAGGAGCTAAATAACTTCTGGTTATTGAGATATCTATTGGAAGCACGTACATTTCCTTCGAAACTGCTTCTGGTCATAGCTCAATATGTTTGCACTTCATGAGCTCACTTGATCGATATAGAGAAGGTAATACTTGACCGCATAGTGCGAATTTAAGACCACGCACCCTAGAGATTCTACCTACTTCATCACCGGCACCTTTGACAACACCCTTCATGACCTTCATGACCTTCTGGACCATTTACTAAAGACTGCGCGTACTGAAGAGCCGAAATCTTGGCAAGACTGAGTTCAAATCCTTTCCAAGTCTTCTGAACCATTACACTTCATGTTCTCGAGTTGCAGAGAACAATACGAACTTAGGCAATCTTTCTGGATTCGATCCGCCTTCCAGCATTGCTTCTAATTGTAATGTTACACCTCAGATGGCCATCAATTGTGGAATCCTTTCACTTGTTAAACTCGGACCGCCTGACTCCGCCGAAGCAGTTGGTAATAACAAACCTCAGTATTTCATAGGAAAGGTTCAGGCGCTGATGAATTTATGAATTCCTTTACAGATTATCCATGTATGGCTTGGGGCCTTCGATCAGAGAGAATCGTCAAATAAAAATGGCACGGAGTAGACCGCTTTATCGATGAACAATACTGGCGTGATGGTCACATTTGGAAGACCAGGCCTGGTGAGCAGTATTCAACTTCGGTATCATTGAGCTTGTTCCGCTAGCCATGAAGCCACTTTCCTCATGATTAGAATCCCGCACAGCGTACGGTATAGTTGCCTTCGGAAATGTTCAGTTAAAAAGAAAACTCAGGAGTTATGATGAGCACATGTGGGGAGCTTTGTCCAAGTCAGGTTCATGATGGTGACCTCCGGCATATTGCTGCTAAATCCGTGCTAAGAGAGCTATTGTGATAACCGCAATCCTTAGAAAAAACCTCCATTTGCACCTAACTAGGGCGGGATGTTCAATAATGACAATTGGTACTGTAAGCTACGGTTTGGCCAATTAGTACAGTTCCCAATTTGTACAGTTTGAGATTCTTCTTCTCAGTTCATATCAAACTCCCAGCTGATATGAAGTTTGGGCCAAGATTATGAATCCATATTATATGGTCTGTATTTTTGGAGTCAACCTCAACTCTCTTTGTGATTCCCACCTCATATCGTTCCCAAGGATCGTTTCAACTAGTTCGAACCTTATCTTCCTATTATTTCCATCCAATTGCAAGGCTTGCCGACTTTAGATTTCTGAAACAGCAAACTTAATAAGAAAACGAACCCCAATCACTGCCTTGCGAGTAAAAAGAGCACGCTCCGTGACCTAATCGAGCCTCATAGGATACTGAGCACCTCCGTGGTATCAGAAAGAATTACATAAGATACCTCTTTTCAATCGGAATAATCTAAATTAGGTATGCCGCTTAGGACATGCAGTCCTAGGCATATGATTGATGGAAAAACTGTCTATTTTCTACCTCTCCATGTTCTTTGACATGGAACTTCAACAACCTGTACCATGTCGAACGGCTTATCATTCGAATATGTTACCGACTCCAGCGTGAATGAGCTTGCGTGAAATTCCTCCATTTTCAACAATGGCCACTTCAGTTTCGTGTCCAGTATGCCTGAAGAATGTCCGGTAATGTTCACAGTTCCTCTTCGGGAATGGCAACTCTCCACATTGTTCAGTTCAGCGCCACATTCTCGGTTAACTGCCAAATATTTTGGGTTTGATATTTGGATCATGTTGCTGTACGATTTCATAACTTGAATCAATTCCATGTAACCATCTTTTTTAGAATCACATCCCTCTATATAACTAGTACCCATTTTGTTTAGTTCCATAAATACTTGCAGAACGTTTTTTTCGTTCTGCAACTTCTATGCTAGCTGTAACACTAAGGAGAGTGTTTGACCGCCACCAACTTTTGAAGCTTTTACCTTCTTGGCTTGGCTATCTCCTTTAGCTTTCTCTTCTTCAGAATACACTACTGAAAAATATCTCTACCGAGACTCCGGTCTCTCTTCCCCAAATTTGCCACCGATTCTTCTTGTCCGAATATGGTTTCCTCAATCTCCCGCAATACAGTATTCAATTTGTCAAAAGCCATATCATCTTTATTCATCTTCATTGTAGGTGATCAGAGATTCTCCCCTACATTAATCCATAAGCTCCTCCTTGACCCATTATTCGTTACATCAATGTTCATTTTTTTTAATACATCTTTTGCATCGAGTTGTTACTTCCTTCTCTCCTCGGAGTCAACTGTATCATTATTGAATACATATGTACCATGAATGAAGATGAGTAGACTACTCTTTTTTCCCCTGCTCTGAGTTTTTCTCCCATTGCGAGCACATTCCTTGCGAAGATCTCTCACCAATTCAATGTGATCGATCCTCCGACAAAACCCTGCATAATTCTCACCTTGTGCATACTCACATAGCTAGTTTGATACGGGGAGAATAGCTAGTTTAAGGTATATATGATCTTCCTCCTAAAGTCATCTTTGATCAAGTCATATTTGAACCCGTTGGTTCCTTTTCTTTCACGAGGATCAAACCACTTGGTCTCCTTGAAATCAAACCTCATGTGCAAAGCTGATTGTTCCCAATCATGCCATCCTTCTCCTTATCACAGCCTCTTCCCAAAGCATATGCCCACAAGATTGCATCCCATATATTTGGATGATCCCTAAGTCCAATAGGATTGACCATCTTCTTAGCTTAAACTTCTAGCATACATAATCCAACTGCCGCCAAGCTTCTTCAACCTCAACAACTCATCCACCTTCCAGTCAGGCTTTGGCACCAAGGGTTGTATTTTTGGAATGGTGGCAGTCGAACTGCCTCCCGCACACATGAACAAGTGGACACTTGCTTCTTCATTGTGATCTTCGAGAATCCTACACACAGTTGCTTCTTCTACACTTTGATAACAATTCTCAACATTTATTGCACTAAATGTCGGGACTCCTCTTGTCATATTTCTACTTTCTCAACACATTACACTTATTTGTGGTATTGGTATTCACACAAAAGGCTTAATCGTATTCGGCATCCATGATTCCCCCAAATATGACATTCTTTATTCCGAAAAACAAAAAAGGCATGCTCAAAATTGCCTAACTAAGGTCCTACATACTTCTGCCCTCATTTGTGAGCATCCCCCCAACATCCTTATTCATAATATTTCTTCAGCTTCAAGCCATTAACACGAATCACAAATAAAGTACCATCCAAGTCAAGTAGCTCCAAAGAGCCATTATCAAAAACATCTTTCACTTCGTATGGTCCCATTCAATGGATGTGTAGTTGCTCAAGAAATTGCATATGTCAATTATTATAAAGTAAGACTTTATCCCCTTGTATAATATTCGCAGTACGCAACCGGCTATCATATTTCTCTTTGCGACGACCTAAAATAATCTTACTTAGTGCATCCGCATCATCCTAAGATTCATCCAGCTTTGCAAAATCCAATAACCGATGAAGTTGGCTTTCCTCATCCAAGAACTGATCTTTGACTATTATACGGTAAGTGAGAACTTCAAATTCCACTGGGGTAATAGGATGCTTCCCATAAGTTAAATAGAACTGAGTTTGCTTCCTAATAATCTTCTCTATAGTGCGGAAAGCCCATAATGCTGTCTGAACCTTTGTATCTTAATAGTAAAATATGATTCACATTAACTTTATTAAGAATATTCAACAACAATCCATTAGACTTCTATGTGAGACCATTCACCTTCGGGTTATACATAGTGGTCTTCAAATGCTTGATCTGAAAATAAGTGCTTAACTCCTCAATCAAATGATTCAAGTTATGTGTTTCCCTATCACTAACAAAAGAGACATAGTAAAATAACAAAGGGATGGGAAGACCCCATCAAATCATACAAGGATGGAACCAAAACGGTAACATGGGGCTAGGCCCCAATAGTATCACACAAGGAAATATGTCCTATAGCACCTAAGATATCCGAACTATATAGGTCAAACGGTCTACAAATAACAAGAGCATCCGAAGAAGCATCACCTAACGTGATTGCTCTCCTATGGATTGCACCAGCTAGTGCCCTCTTATAGTAATGGAAACACGTTGCCTAAAATAGGCTATACAATAAGCTAAAGAGAGTGATACCCTTGCCACCTAGAATGATAGGCTCTCGCGCACTCCTCTCCTCACGAACATGTCAAAGTCGCTGTCCATAGTTCCATATAACTCCAAAGCTAGAGGACCTTGGCTGCTGCCGCTCCACTCGCCGTCCATCCTGGATGATGGGTGATCATCCCCTCTGAAACTATGTCATGAGTAGGATCAGTAATCACCACATCTGCCACAATGACCTGGTCCTCTCGAACTAAGTACAGGTCTTCCCTAACCCTAGTCGACTGCAAGGCATATTAACGCTCTCTCCATGTGAGGTATCTAGTAAGGGAACTAGAAAGCGGTTTATTTTGATGGCCACGGATTATGCTACACATGGAGAGAGCATTGAGAGGCAAGATAGATCCAACAAAGTCAGTTTCCCATTTCTTGAAAAGTGTTAGTGGCAAAATTGGCTTCAAAGGCCACCAGATGGTCTAAGTTGGACATCCAAGACGTTGACAAACATCACACTTCTAAATAAATTTATGAACATCTTTGTACATTATCGGCCCCCAATATAGTGCAGCAAAAATCTTCTTAATTGTATTTTGTAGAGCATAGTGTCCTTATGTAGCATCCTCATGCATAGTTTGAATAATATGCTAGATTTCATACTGTTCCAAACATCTCTAAAGAACCTTGTCCGCCCCTAATTTGAAAAGTATCTCTTTCTCAAGTTGATATGGAGTTGCTTTATGAACAAAAAAAGATTTCTATTCTATTGACAACTCTGCTGGCAATTCCAAGGTTTTGAGATATTTATACAAAACATAGTACTTAGTATCTTTATATTCCATTAATTGGAATAAATTCTCATATGGGAAATCATCCCCCACTACCTCTGCTAGCACCTTTATTTCAAGTCGTGACAAGAAATCTGCATTCTTATGCTGCACCACTTTCTTGGTCTACATAGAGAAAGAAAATTCTTGCTTCAACAACATCCATCGTGCTTACCATCCCCAAAGATCTGCCTTCTAAACAAGATATTTTAGAGGGAAATGATCCAACAAGCATATCAAATACAAACTCATAGCCCAAGAAGTAATATTGGAATTTTCTAACTACATCCATAGGCCATGCCCATAGCTTCCCTTTCCGTAGTAGAGTAATTTCGCTCTACTATGATCAACATGCAACTAGCAAAGTAAATGGCATGATCCTTCCCTTGATCATGTTTTTGCCTCAATACCCTAAACCCCATGGGTATAGATGAAGTATTCACATCGATATGAAAAGGCTTCTCCCAATTATGTGGTATCAAGCTAGACGTTGTTATCAACTCTTGCTTCATCCACTAAAATGTAGCATGATGTTATGAAGTCCACTCATAGTCCACTTCTCTCTTTAGCCACCTTGTTAATGGGGCTGCAATGACTTCATAAGACTTGACATATTGTCAGTAATATAGTTCACCACATCTTGCAAAGAATAGTACTAGTTGGTGTTGTCATCACTGGGATATGTCACTCCTGAATCAATGTTGTTTCTGTTTGATATCACGGTTTGCTCCAAGAAATAGTAACCCTCTCCGCGGATGAGGCCTCCAGATCGAAGAAAGACAAAATCTTCTTCTACTAGTTGGTGGTTATCTTGGGGCCATTGGTTGTATAGCTATAATCAAGGGCGTCCAATGAGAACTTTGTAACCACTGTCCTCTTGAGGTTTCAATACAATACATGTAAGCAAGAAAGGCACTTCAGCGATGCGTGTCAAAACATCCGGTAATATCCCTACAGGTTTCTTCTGTGATTCATTAGCCATCGGAACACCCGTGGTGTGGCTTCATATTTTCTATAAGGTTAGGCAGAGGTTGTATCCTCTGTAATGATATTAATTGCAGACCCTAAATCTATAGGTACAGATTTCAACATACACCTCATAATTGCGATCTCCGGCACTCCCAAGTCTTCTTGTTCACTAAATATGTAGTGGATAGTTTTTTTTGTCATAAAGTCTGCGTCTTACTAGACCTCAAAGCTTGAATGAGCAATTTCTTATGAGATTTATTATCATCTAGTAACTGCTTCATCATAATGTTGGCCTTCACCTGTGCCAAATCAGTTACAAGGTCATAATATTTTGGGGTAGTGTCCTTTGTAACTCCCAAATCTCGTTTGATTGATCTTGTTGAAGAGTCTAGGTGTTTTTTTGCATGGCGGTTTCTTTGTTTCAATTCATCTACCTTAGACTCTAAACCTTTACATCATCCATCAAGATCCCGCATACGATGACTGTCCTTTCATTTGGCTGTATAAGTCCAATCTTTGTTAAAAGAGCTAGACTCTTCTTCTACTAAAGTTGTTAACAAGTCACTTGTAGAAGGGCTTCTTATTTGATTGGTCTTAGGATGCGTGTTCTTTCGACTTTTATAGGAACTATGCCCCCTCCTCCCCCCCCTCTTCTGATGGATATTCGAAAATTTGTATGTCTCTACCGCTTGGATGATCGCATCCACAATGGAAGGGTCTGCTTATCGGCAGATTGTTTCATGATGTGGGTAAAGTTAATCCAATCCTGAGACATACCACTCAATTGCCATTGCCGCATAATACAATTTAGTATTCGCCATGGTGGAAGGCATCCTATCTAACAAGCTTAGAAACAGCTCCATGTATTCTTGGAGCTTCTGATGTTTTTCTCGCCTTATGACTCTTAGACATCTAAGAAGTACCTTATCATAACCCATTATCTGGAACCTGACAAGGAATCCCAATAGAAAATTTCAGCTGCATGGCTCTCATCCATATTTAGGCTCCTTTTCGTAGGAGATGTGAAAAAATACGACAATGATCATTGAAGTCATTTTCTCGTTTAGTCATCAAACTGGGTTCAAAGGTCTTGATATATGAATATGCATCATCATCATCAATGGTACCAGTGAACCACGAATATTTTTTCTTCGTGATTAGGCCGTCACTTTGGAAGTAGATATGGGCTCAACTTTGGCAATAGCTCGTTTGGTGCAAGTTGATAAAGATTTTTACAAAAGGAAACTTGCTGATAAAATCTATATATTATGATCCATTCTTCTTCTTGGTGGTAGACCTAGAGGTAGATCATATGGAAACACATCTTAGAATTCATTCAAGACACAAGTGTCTAGTTAGGTAGGTATCTACTTTTGCATACGCGCGTATGCAAGAGTAGATACAGTAGTTAGAGCCGATTGTGCAGTTAACGATGTTCGCACTGGAACTATCGTTAGGATCAACAGTGCCGTTAAGAGTCCTAGGGGTCAAGGGGTAGAGTTTGAATTAGGGATCCTTGGAGGGCAGTTTTCGAAGTTGAGCTTTTGAGAGTGTGGCTATGGTGGATAGTAGCTAGTGCAAGAACCTAGAGTCTTTAAAGCACAAAGTGGGTTTGGCTTGACTGTCATCTCTCTTTTATGCTATGGTGATGAGCGGAGTGTCCTTGTGGACGTTTTGAGAGTAGAAAAGATTGTAGTACACTTGTGTTGGTGTATGACGATCTATGTATTATGATGTTTGATGTGACAATGATGTATGTTATGATGTGATATGTATGTGCATGACAAGCTCCATCAAAATGGGCACAACTACAATCTTCAACTTATGTGACAACTGTAATACCTAAGAGATTAGCTCCCCACCATCTTTCGTTGCCTTCGCTTTAGGTCTTCATATCTTCACCGTTGGACTTGGGAACTATGCACTACTTGTATCTTCTTTGCAGAGCCCACTGATTCTTCCACCTCGAGTTGAGACTTTTTTTCCTTTCGACGGGTGTTAGCCACCCTATCCAAATACATATGCATCAAAAATGAGGAGATGTAAACTACTCCCTTTTCTCCTGCTCTTAGTTTCTCACCCATCGACTACACATATCACTAGCAAAGATCTCTCCCCAATTTACGAAAATTGACCTTGTCACAAAACCCTAGACTATCATTACCTTATACTTTCTCGGGATCCTTATGCATGCTTACATAGGTGGTTCTCTATGGTGAGAACAGTTGGTTCAATGGTTCTTCCTTTTAAAAGCATTCTTGATTAAGTCGATTTTGTATCCATTCGTCCCATTTTTTTCTCTCGGGTCGAATCACTTCGTCTCATCAAAATTGAATCTCGTATGCATCACTGATCCTTCCCAATCGATGCCATCTTTCACCTTCTTGTAATCACGGCCTAATGACTTAGCCCATAGAATTGCATTCCATGAATCGGGATAGCCTCTCCATCCAATCGGATTCTTCATCTTCTTCGTCCGAACTTCCTCACATATAGTCCCATTGCAATGCTAGAAATGCTCCTCCTAACTCATGTAATCTCTTCACTTCACCCGACATCTAGTCCGGCTTCGGTACCAATGGCCGATATATTTTTATTGGTAATTTTTGATTGGATGGCAATCGAATAGCCTCTTGAGCTCATAATCGGAAAATTGATCACTTCTTCATAGTGGCAGCCCGATCCATCTTTTCATTCTTTCTACTCCTAGAATATAGCTTCTTGAAAATCGACACGGATCCCAACTCTCTCTTGGCCCTAATCCTATTCTCAACACCCTATTCATACATCCATATTCGGACTACAAGCTTTATTCGTATTCGTCACCCCATCTTTCCTCCAAATATTACTCTTTTTACTAAAAAAACAAAAAAAAAACCTAACCTAACTAACTATGGTTTCACTAATGTACCTACCACATTCATGGAATTAATGAATGATATTTTTTGTCCTTATTTTGATAGATCTATTATTATCTTTTTGGATGATATTATGGTATATAGTACAACTTTAGAAGATCGTAGGTGATATTTGTACTTCCGGTTTTGTGAAAGAATGAGTTATATGCCAAAGCTTCAAAATGTGAATTTGGCAAATCAGAAGTAGATTATTTAGACCATCAAATCACAGCGGAGGTAATCCAAGTAATGAGTGAAAAGATAGAAGCCATACGGAAATGGACAGCACATAGGATAGCCATATAGAGGATCAAATTCAGTTGAAGAGTTTTTTTAGTCTTACCGGATTTTATGATAGATTTGTTAAAGTTTTTGCCCGCCTTGCCCAAGCCTTAATCTATGCTAGGAAAGGGTAAAAAATGGAGATAGGGAACCACACAAGAGTTGGTTTTTCAAGCATTGAAAGATGCTTTCTTGCATGCACCTATTCTCAAGGCGTATGATCTTAATCGACCAATCAAGTGGCTACGGATGCATCAAGTACAATAGTGGGTGGAATTCTTCAAAAGAAATGGGAGGATGGTTGGCATCTGGTTGCATTTTTCTCCCAAAAGTTAGTAGCATCCGAGCAAAACTATCACACAATAAAATGAGAGGAGTTAGCCATTGTTCTGGCCACCAATCATTGGAAGCACTACTTGGGAGACAAGGAGAATGTGGTAGAAACCGACCACAAAGCATTGGTGTATTTAGAAACTGAGAAAGATCTCTCCAAACGATAAATTCAATAGCCTGAATGGCGTGAACGGTTCAACATGAAGATAATGTATGTGGAGGGCAAGAAGCAACTTGCAAATGCTCCCACGCAAATGCCGTGCATCAACAACATCATAGAGGTAAAAATCCAAGTTGATTGGTGGACTCAAATGATGGATGCAACAAAGGAGGATGAGGAGATCATGAAAGCACTTCAAGCGAAGATTGCAAATAAGGTTTGAGGTCTAGCATTTCAAGAGCAGCGTCTATGGATCCACAAGATCCAGATTTACAATATTAGAGAAGTGAGGAGAAACCACTCGAATAGCTCCAGAAATTCTGAAGTTGAGAGATACCTCAATGATTTCTCTTTCCCCATATATAGTCCTTAAAAAAATACAATATAAATAAGGTCCAACAACCACCATCTATCTAACTCCTCGTGGATCGATGATGTGACGGACATCACTATGAGCCACATCATCGATCAATGTAACTCCAACTAACACACAAGAAACATAACCTAAAGCGCACATGGATTGCTGATGTGACATATTAAATAGTCCACTAATAGTCAACTCCATACTATCTATCTCCACCTTGCGTCACCATTTGATAGATATCCTTTCCATTGAACCAAATAGTCAATTTTTGGGTTTTTGTGATCCCGAATCCATTTTTTGAGAATCTTGTTAACCTCAAATTCTACATGATCTGCTACCATAGTAGGTAAAGGAGGAGAGGCGAATGGATTTATGAATTACTTGGGTCGTGGTAAATGTTTTCATAATTATGACACATAAAATACAGGTTGTATTTTCATATACAACAGGCATTCCAACTTGTAAGACACCTTGCAAACATGTTTCAACACCACAAAAGGATGAATCGAAGGTTAAATTTTGGTGTTCCTACAAGTGACAAATTTGTCGTGGATAACCAAACTTGATCTCCTACCTGAAAATTCACCTCCATGCGATGAGCATATGCATATTTCTTTTGTCGATTTTGAGCAATTATCAACTTCTCCTTTGCTTGATGTAGTTTTTTGAGAGTGTGCTCTACAAAATCAATGACCACCGCAACTTTGGTTGAAAACTTATGCCCTTTAGGAATTCTCACCAAACTAGAAGGGGTCAAAGGGTGATCACCATACATAAGAAAAAATGGAGACATTTTTGTGGATGCATTAATAGAATTGTATATGCTGATTCCACTAGAGGCAAAAGAGTATCACACTCTTGTTGTTCCTCCGAGGTGAATGCTCATAGCATATCCTCTATTGTTCTATTGACTCTCTTTGTTTGACTATCAATTTGAGGATGATAGGTTGTAGACATTACTAGCTTTGTTTTGAATAAACCAAACAAGATTTTCTAAAACAAAACTAATAAAATGAATTCCTCTATTGGTGATTAAGACTTTGATTAATCCATGATTCACAAAAACTTCATCTAGATACAAATGAGCAAGTTGTGATGCCGTCAGTGTCTTTGTGGTAGGTTTACTTAAATTCTACTTAAATTGTTTTAAATTCATCTTACTCAGTTTATTTACAAAGATCATTATTGAATATTGTGTTTTATATCACCCTTTGCTTCAAGAAGTATGAGGCTACCCCTCGGGTGTTGAGACTGACCGAAAAGTCTCGGAAGAAACTAGTTGGGGTGTTGAGAGGAGTGTTGATTTGAATATGAGGGGTACCGTTCTCCCTCACGTACATAATTCTGAAGCTGCAGGAGGAGAAGGGGGTATAAAGTCCTCATTTTAAGACCTTGGCACTATACAGCCACCTGCATAGTGCCAAGGTACTGATTGACTCGTAGAAGAAGACTCTTTCCTTCTTTGACCCAGAGTCTACTGCAGCGTGGAAGGTGACAATCACCTTACATCATTCTAAGTATCGAGGAGAAACTTCCTTGGACTTTAGTGTCACGAATCCAAGCGAAGATGGAACTGACTCTAGATATTCATCCCAAGATCGGGTGAATTATTTAGAGTGTTACAAGGTAGATGAAAACTTGCCCTCGGAGGAAGAATAGCAATTACATATCAGTGTGGGAAGAAGTGAAGCTAGCCACACCGATGAGATAATAGGGCCAGAGAATTGGGAAGAGGTGGCGGTGACGCCTAGACATCACTTGAAGGTGAATCGAGAGTTACCACATGAGGAGTTACGAGCTATGTTGACTCTCCTCCACCGATTTGCAGATGTATTCGCATGAAGGATCGAAGACATGAAGGGGATATCCTGAAGTGAGGGGAACATCACATAGATTTGGTAGAAGGAGTTGTACCTATTCGGCAAAGACAACATCATTTGAATCCAAAATATTCTTTGTTGGTTAAAGATGAAATTGATAAGAACCTGCACGCAAGAATTATTTACCCCATGTTGAGCAGTGAATGGGTCGCATCAATTGTCATTGTCCCTAAGAAGAATAATGGGAAGATAAGGATTTGCTAGGACTTCAGGAAGTTAAATGCGGCCACTAAGAAGGATCACCATCCCTTACCTTTTGCGGATGCAATCTTAGATCATGTGGCTGATCATGAATGTTACAACTTCCTAGATGATTTCTTTGGATACAACCAAGTATCCATTAGGGAAGAAGATAAGGATAACCACTTTCACTACCGATTGGGGAACCTACGCTTATCATAAGATGCCTTTTAGGTTGTGTAATGCACCTATCACTTTTCAACGGATGATGACTCATATTTTTCAGGACTACTTGAGGAAGTTTTTGGAAATCTTCATAGATGACTTTTGTGTATTCGGATCTAAAGCAGAATATTTGTATCATCTCCAATAGACTTTCTAGAAGTGTTGGAATAGTCAACTTGCAATACATCCAGAGACTAACAAAACTTTTCTACTACAGAGCGAGAGGCGTTGGGAATGATTTATGCGGCCAAGAAATTCTGACATTATTTGTTGGGGTATGAGTGTGTGTTCCATGTCGACCATTTCTGTCAAGAAGATTCTAACTGTCAGATATTGGTGGCCAACAATGTACAAAGATGTATATAAATTCATCTAGAGATGTGATGTCTGTTAGAGAATTGGCAAGCCAATGTCGACTACTTGGTGGCCATTAAAACTGATATTGCCATTGGCACCTTTTGAGAAATGGGGGATAGACTTTGTGGGCCCTATCTCGCAAGCTAGTCGAGGCACAAAGAAGAGGTATATTCTAGTGACAGGAGATTATGCTACAAAGATGGTGGAAGCAATTGCTACTCAAAGAGATGATGCCAAGACTATGTCAGAAAATACTTTGTTTAAAGAGCTCACGATGTACTTCCAAATTGGCATCGGAAGACCACTCTGTATAACCCGAACGCGAATGGGCTTACGGAGAAATCCAATGGTTTGATGTGTAAGATTCTTAACAATGTGAATGTGAATCATATTCTTTCTTTTGCTGGCGTTGGGATCCATTCTTCCAATGTGACTTGGTTTACCCCTACGTCCCTTTTAGATGGAGTCACAACGGGCATGCCCAAGGGAAACTGAGCTATTTTCTTGTATAGCTTAGTTTCCATTTGTACTTGTGGGGGTTGATCCCATTCTATGTGAATGTGCCCTAGTCGTTTAGAATTGTTGCACATGGGCTTGTAAGTCATCCGGTTCCGTGGTTGGGGACATTGAGGAGACCAATGTTCAACTGCCGCACAATTATAGCATGCATTTGGCCGTTGAGGTACAATGGTAGGAGGCACTTTGACCAACTTATGATGTAGGGTAGTGATTACCATTTCACCGGGTTATATCGTTGAATGTGCATCGAAGGTATTATTAAAGGCCTTGCTACTTCTTGGACTGCGTAGGCCTAGTCTTCATAAGGGGCTTCATAAGTGGGGTAGTTCCACACTAAAACCCACTCAACATGTTGGGCTGAATATCCTTCTTTTGGCTGATGTTTGGTTTTCGAATGGTCTGGCTTTCTGGAGATAGTACACCAAACATTAGCTCTGGATTGCATGGGGGATTTCCCGCACTCCTTGTAACAACATAGGTACATATGCTGAGGCAATAATTCGTACAATTCATTTCCAAGGGAATAAGGTACTCAAACATGCCAACAAGAAGGGAAAATGAATTTAGTCTTTTTTTAAGTACTATGGACTGCAGAGTCCAAAGAGTAGCACAAATAGGAAGTTCAAGATCTCCCTATTTGGCCATGTTGCTAATTCCCATCAATAAGATTACATGCACACAATGACATATTCAAGAAAGAATCACCTCTGTTTTACTCATGGAGGGGTTCTCTCCCTTGCAAGCTGAAGTTGAGGCAAGAACTTGATGAAGTTCTCATGGAGAAACACACATGACCATGGCTCATGGGCAAATATCCGGGTAACTTTGCATAAATTGAGCTCAAGTCTAGGCTGATAGCGTGCATCTCACACCAGCTTCGTGAGTTCTAGTTCTATCCTAACTACACTTTCGGTTCTCTAGCAAACACTTGCAAGGAAAAAAGATGTCTCTACTCCTAGGAATAGATTCAGAAATCTACTCCTATTTATACATGGTCCTAGCACCTATTCATAAACGCTGCCTACATAGATTGTGCTTTCCTAATTCTTCATCTGTATTACCCAATTAATCTACTCTGCTTGATCGCGTCTCTATCTCTCTAGTGAACATGTTGATTCCTAATTGCATCTCATGAATATCAATGGCAATTTCATATTGGGGCCTAGCCCCAGTGTGATACTATTGGGGCCTAGCCCCATGTTACCGGTTTGGTTCCTTCCTTGTACGATTTGATGGGGTCTTCCCATCCTTTTTGTTATTTTACTTCGGCATTCCCTTGTTTATTTCATATTGGTGAAGACACATTACTTCTTTTGTCTTTCGAATCCCTAGGATTTTCCATCACCTTCACCAACCTCTCCAACCAATGCGTCTCTTCTTCATCACATCCCGCAAAGAGGTGTTGGGCACATCGATCTAGTTCAAGCACCGCTTCACTTCTTTCACTATCTCCCAAAGCTGCAGATTTCCCTTCTCCACATACCGGATTTTTGCGCTCCTAATCTTGCAGATTTCCGCATAGGCTTGTATGGACTTTTGTGCCTCCTTCTCAAATTTGGCTTTCTTCTTTGTCAATCGCTCCACATGCTCTATCAACTGTCGGATTATCTACGCTTGCTCCTTTCTCCTCGTGGCAATGCGATGCATGGTTTGAATTAGATCCATGTATCCCTCCTCGTGGAGATTCCAACCAAACATATATCCTACTCCCATGTCATTTAGCGTTATAAGGACTTGGACCACCACTGCTTCCAACTTCTGCAATAATTGCAATACGGAGGAGAATGGTTCTACAATCTCCTTGGTCGCCTTCATCTTCGGTCTGGAAGATTGTGGAAGCACAACTTCTGTAGACATCTCAATCAACTTATGCTTTCGGGGCAAACTCCCATGACTTTCCATGCTAACTTGCCACTTCCTCTTTCTTGGAAATTCCACCACCACCTCTTTCGATCCCAAATCCTTCGCATCTTTGTTGGTCTCTTCCCCGTCTTCTTCCACTATGGGAAAAGTAGTGCCTAAACTTCAGATAGATCCACTGCTTGCATCATCATCTTTAATTTCAAGATCCTATAACCCCGACTCCAATTGATATAATTTTCATTCTTTGGCGTTAGCCATTCCATCCTGAATAACATATGTACTAAAAAGGATGAAATGTAAACCACTCTTTTATCATCATGTCAAAATTGACTGACCATCGCTTGTACATTACGGTCAAAGATCTCATCTAGTTAACCCAAATTGTACTAGTTATGAAGCCTTCAACAATACGCACTTTATGCATATTAACTTAAGTGGTTCGTTGAGATGAAAATAACTAGTTCAACGTGTAGGTCATCTTTCTTCCAAATACATCCTTGATCAACTCAATTTTGTACTTATAGATCCTAGCTTGGCAGTTGTGAGATCATGTTTGACATGTTATGTGGATCAATTGGTGGTGCGGCCAATATGCAGATATGTGATTCTTATTTGAGAGGATGACATATATCATGTTTGACACCTTTTCTCAAGGCAATGTCAAGTGGTCGGTGGAGATGTCTTTGATGTTATTAATATACAAGCCGGTTTGACTGTTACATGATATAAATTGTAGATATGCGACTAATTGATGAGGTATTGTAGCACTTGACATCATAATCTTAGTCTCACAAAGAGCATATCATATTAATGGAATAGATTGCTATCTGGTGTTAAACTGATCTAACAATTAATGTACGACAATCTATGTGTTGTAATATTTGATGTGACATCGATGTATATTATGATATATTATGTATGTGTACAATAGTTGTCACGATTTATGTAATAGTATTCCTAGTTAGGTAGGTGCACAAAGGCAAGACTAGATTCAACAGTTAGAGCCGATAATAAAGTTAGCACAATTCACATTAGACGTGCTGTCATGGCCAATATCGCCATTAGGAGACCTAGGTCTGAAGGTACAGAGTTTGAATTAGAGTATCTTAGAGTGCAATTTTTTAAGTTGAGCCTTTGAGAGTGTGGCCTTGAGAATGTGGTTATGGTGAATATTAGCTAGTGCGAGAACTTGAAATCATTAAAGCTCATTGTGGATTTGACTCAGTTGTAATCTCTCTTTAGTGTTATGGTTATGAACACAATGTCATTGTGGATATTTTGATAGTAGAAAAGATTATTGTGGTACACTTGTGTTTGTGTATGACGATCTCTGTATTGTGATGTTTAATGTGCGAGCAATATATATTGTCATGCGATATGAATATGCACGATACCTTTTTATTATTTTTTTCTATTTGTACATCCAGTTAGTGAGTTGGTGTGATGGCTTGGTGTTATGTGGTGTGTAAGCATTCCATTTAGGTTCTTTTCAGTAGAGATGCTACAAATTTCATTTGTTATGAGGTTGAAACAGACTAACAGACTCTAGAGTGTGAGCTGTAATGAAAGATGCATATTGCAAAAATTAATTCCTTAATACTTTCCATAGAAGATATGTTGAGTGAAAATGAGGCTAAACCAAACCAAACCAAATCAAGTGATTGTTGAACCCTCTCTCTAAAGCCAGGTACCTAGACTAGGTCAAAACGTCATACTCATGATGACATTTGAAGACATTAACTTGCCAATGCATGCAAATATTGTTTGCACGTTAAGAAAACTTCATGACTAATCAATTTGCAAGATATACGAAGACAATGGAGAACCCAAAAATTATGACTTAAGAGAGTAGCAATTGAATATCAATGCATCAATTGACCTATAGTTGGAGGAATTGGGTAAGCAAGGGATCAATTGAATTTGTTGAAGAAGTCAATTTATTTAAGAATTAGTTAGAAAAATTAAAATTAAAGATTTTTGTATAAGTAGATTTAGAGAGTAGGCTAGAGTCTCTTCAATTTCATTTAATTTGAAAAAAAAACTACTTTTGTGCCTAGATGATGACCAAGAGTTTAACAAATTTTGATGGACATTCATCTAAATTTAGGCTACTCGGCCACCTAAGTGAGAGTCAAATTTAATGTCATTACAAGAGTTTTTTAATGAAATCAATGATTGATTATTATATTGAAGAGAAATCTATCCTCAAAAAAAATATTTTTTATATATATTTACTGTAAATTAGTTCCATCTACAACAACATTAAATACATTGAGGAGCATCAATTGCACCAACACTAAATAATTGTTGTGATGATGTTGAAAGTATGGATATTGTTGGCATTATTGTGATAAGTAAATATTTGTTTTGCATATGGATTGAACCTTACAAGGGTCAAATTTCAATATATGTTATTCTTAAAAGTGTGGATTAAAATTTATATATATCCAAAAATTGCTATTTCACAATCCTTGTACTTATACTTTGTGATATAGTTAGTTGTTTTGTTATTCTAGGAAAGATGAAGAACAACTTATGGATGGGAGTAAAAAAATGTATTTACAATGTGTCAATCGCTTAATTTAGATGAAAGGATTGTGTTTTTTAGTAAATGATCAATAAAAAATTCTAATATTTTATTTATTAGTGACATGGCCCAACAGATCCAATGAATTTTTTGAGACAACACATGAATAAATAAAAATTATATTAAACCATTTAGGGGGAAGTATTGGATTGCATTTGAATGTTAAAAAAACAAAAAATAACCGAATAAACAACAAGTCCTCAACTGGAATAAAAAATTATAACCAAAGGTACATAGACATCGCAAGGTACTAACACAAGGGCAACCTGAAATTTGTGGTCACAAACACTCATCCAATCTATAGGTCCGCAAGTAATATCTCACTAAGGAGAAACATAAATAGTCTAACTAATTCAAAAATCCAACCTCATTATCGGAAACACACAATAGCACTAACACTCCAAATAACAAAGCACCAACACAAAAAAATATGATGCATAAATAAGAAGCCAAGATGGAGGTATATCAATCACAAAAAACATAAATAACAATCCTTCATCTCAAAAATATCCATCAAAGGGGTCAAACCAACCCAACCCATACTGACATAGCTTAAGAAGGGCATTTAAAAATACTAAAACTTAGTTTTGAAGGCCTTTTGCCCTCCAACATGATAATCTAATGTTCGTAATCTAATAATAAAATTTTATTTTTTTAATTTCTCTATTTAAAGATATTTGTTTTTTATAACATACATCGTTTGAAATTTTTGTGTGATATCATAAATTTTTGAGCCCTAAACATCAAAAATTTTGCATTTTTAGCACTACTAGTCTTGTGCTTAATGTATCTCCACCCGCACAAATTACTTTATATTTTTTATGATACCATCAAATTTTAGATCAAATGGACACTATATACTAATCCTATAGCCTATCTCTCCTAATTTTGAGGTGTAAACTTCGAAACATCAAATCTTGGACTTCAAATACTTTTGTCCAAAATCTTTTTCAGTCAATCTTCATTCTAAGCCATAAGAAAATTATAAGCATTGATCCACTTGGTCAATTTTTAGTTGCACTTCAAACAAATTCTCGATTAGGATTTTAAGTACTAAAACATAAAATATATAAATTTGAAATCAATCACACCAGCTTTGAATTGACTTTACTTCTAACACTATTGAGCCAAATCCACTTTGAGCTTCAAAGACTCCAGGTTCTAACACTAGCTAATGTCCACCATAACCACACTTTCAAAGGCTCAACTTTGAAAACTTTACTTCAAGAAGCCTTACTTTGAACTCAATCCCTTGAGCCTTAGGCTTCCTAACAATGTTGTCGTCCCTAACGGCAGTTCAAGTGCAAACATTGCTTACTGCACAGTTGGTTCTAATTTATGTATTTGCTCTTACTTGAGCACACCTATCTAACTAGGGGTGCCATTATATAAGTAGTGTCAAACTGGACGACTCACAATGTAGATAATGTTGTTCTTGGTTGCCCCACAAGGTTCACCTCTGCCATGAGTGACCTAATAGCATAGATCATTTTTTGAAAGTGTCTATCCACATCCAAAATATTGTCCACAATGATGTCAAGGTCTTTGAACTTCATCATATGTTCATTATAAAATATCCTTAGAAATAAAGTTTTTCCACCATAAACATGGATGATGTGCACAAGATCCTACTCTCATTGCATCTAGCAATTCTGCAAGTCCAATCCATGAGTGCATCTAATGTACACTTGTCATCACTTGTGCATGTGGATCACCTAATATAGGGACATTTTCCAAAATGTAAGCTAGTCAATAGATCTGTTGGGTCTAGAAAGATTGTAACACAAAATATCTCCCAAAACATGTTAAAACTTGAATCATGTAATCCATGATCATGACTAGCGTGTATATGTTCCTAACATGTGCATCCATAATAATCAAATGAATGGTGCCATGCTAGATCTTACGTCCCCAGCAACAAAATATCTTTAAGTAAGACCCTATTGATATCCTTGCATCATCGATAATGGTAAAAGATCTGGATATCGTTGCATCAACTATGCCACATGGGATATTGAAACACGCCTTGCAATCTCATCTCGCTCCACATACAAGTATTGATGTACTCGTATGCAAGACTGCAAAATAATAGCCAAACTTATGTTGATCCCTCCAAATAGATCCAACACACATATGCTTTCCTATAGATACTGCCAATCAATAGATGTTGTATCCAAAGGTGAGAACATAGCGGAAGTGGGAATGACTTCCTTCGTCTCCCCACCCTTGGAGTGAGTCTTTTGCTCTAGAGCAAAAGACTCACTCCAAGCCTAGCACATAAGCTAATCTACCAATTATTGTAGCCCTATATGTGAAGTACCTAGTGACTCATCCAACATAGATAACACTACTCCACTAAAACTTAGAATGGTAACAACATCCTCTTGACATGGATTGTCATTGCATCCATATTTCTCTCCAATACATCATTACGATAAGTAACACAAGCAGTGAAGGCCGCAACATATGTCAAACCTTCACTCAATAAAGGACTAGAATCAATTTTGAACCATATTGGAAAATGACTCACTCGACCTCATCAGATTGCCAACCTGGTCGATAAGAGGATGTCTTCTCCTAATAATTAATGCTAAACCCCATCCGATATAACATTGTTCCATCCACCAATATATCATAGGACTTTGTCAGTGTAGCAATAACACATGCTCATATTACAATATGATCTCTCCGTGACATGATCTAGTTGGACTTGCACAATCAACTCCATTCGTTTGATGTATGGTGGTGATGCATAACTAGAATCTCCAAGAAATGTGTGAATCTAAAATGGATATCTTTCTACATTAGTTTTCTCAAACCAAGACCAAGCAATGCATTCTTACCCAACATAATGGGTTGTGCAATAGAATCCAACAACACTTGTTCTCAACATAGATCAATAAATCTTTTTTGAAGGTCTGACCAACCAAAAGACACCACTCATTTTATCCAACATCATCGCACTTGGTGACACCTTGATACCCTCATATATCGGCCTTGTTGGTATCTTCATTAATCAAGCGGCAACAATTTTTCAAGTTCCACTAGAAGTAGTCTTGATACTAGAATAAACATTACTAGTGTTGTTAGTTCCGGAAGGAAATAATATTTCTTCTTTGCTTTTACAGAATGTGGCCACCAATCATACTACATAGGATCATGACATCCCAACACCAATAAATTCTTGGTAGTGTGAAAGACTAAGAAAGTATGATTTTTTGGCCAACCTACCCTCTTTATGGATCCAACTCCACAAACACTCCTATAAACTCAGTATTCTATGGTTCACTACAAATCACATAAACTGCACATGATTGTGCCGAAGTACACATGAATTGTATAACATGTCCATCAAATGAAGTAGAAGCTCTAGAATCTAATCTTTTTTGGGATTTAGCCAGATTGGCTATCTTCTACTCCAACTGTTCTAATTGAGATGCCATGTTCATATCATGACTAAGCCTATGGGCTACCATTTGATTAGAGGTTGATCCTCTACCACCACTGCCATCTTGAACTACTTGTTTTCTTCTAGGGATTGCCATGATAACTCTTGCTGATCACAATCGCAAATTTATATAAAAACATCAATCATGTGAGCATGTCTGTGATAATGCTCACATGATTGATGTTAAAGGCAATCTTTCTTATGATGTGCCCACCACCTGTCCAACACACCATCATTGCAATTGATTGTTGACCTAAAAAATGATGGCAATGGTCTTGATCCGGTACCTTCACTACTCGATCCGGATAGTCAAGATTAATATATATGTTTGCCATAACCACTATGGATTTATATTATAGACTAGTAATGTGAAGGAGTTGATGAAGATGGTGAATCTTTGATGAATCTAGCAGTCACCACTCTCTATTCTTGCATGTTGAACTCAATATGCTCAAGAAAACACAATGATGTGAGGCCAACATAGGTGATATCTTCTAATGTGACATCTCTCACTCTATGTCTCAACTCCGAGTTTAATATTCCATATCAATATTGGATAGCTTATGACTCTATCACCTAATGGGTAACACTAATCAACCAATGCATTAGAGTATACATCTCTCAAACAATACTAAGAGTGGAAGACTAGGGAGAGTTTTCCACTAGAATTCTTGCAAGACTCTTAGCTTGTTACTCTTCACTACCTAATAGTTTCTCCTCTTCCTAGCAAAGAACTTCAGAATAGGGTTGGAGCTTTTGAACTATTTCCAACTCAAGGAGCTCCAACTGTATCATATGTTATAACATATGAGAAGATAACTAGAAGTAATAGAGATGTAGTTTGGAGATCAATATTATCTCCAAAACTTAATTTCCTCATGATGTTCATGCCAAAGCCCATGATAAATATCCATAAGTGAATTCTCCAAATTCTGAAATCATATCTTCCAAGCCATAAATAAACTAAAATCACACCATGAGTCAAACTCGTGAATGAAGTCATCCAACTCAATGGTATCCACTATACCTGAATATTGTTTGGGACCCTTGGCAGTCCTATAGATATCGTCTATGTCCCACAACAATGGTGTGAGAACACACTTCAAGATATTACTAAGCTTAGATCTGTCACTAAACAAAACATAAAAAATTGTAGTTTGGATACCATAAATGTCTCCAAAACTCAATCTCCTCAGGATGTTTACATCAAAAGTCATGATAATTATCCATTAGTAAACCCTCCAAATGCTAAAATAGTATATTTCATACCATAAATAGACTAAACAACAAAGGGTTATGCATCCGTCGTAAATTGCATAAAGAGTCAAACTCTTGGATAAAGTCATAGAGTTTAATGATACCTTTAATGTATTTGAATATTGTCTAGACTCTTGGTTGCCCTATAGATATTGTTCATGTTCCACAATAATGGTGTACCAACACACTTCAAGATATCACCAAGCTTATCTCCATCACTCTTTGAGACCAAATCGGGATCATATGTAAATCTTACTAACCAATGTTGATATCACACACTAGTACGGGTGCATCCATGATTAATTTTAGTAGTTTTTTCTTGAGAATTTCTAAAAATTTCCATTGTGACACTAATATATCACCTCATAACTATATCCGCAACACTTTCTCAACTAGAATCAAAAACTTCAACACAAGGAATCCAAGGTATTGCAAGCTGTTAACACAAGGGTAATCTAAAACCTGCCATCATTCAAGACATTCATCCAATCTACTGATCCACAAGTTCAGTCTCACAATTATCAACACACAAGATTACTAACTCTTCAAGTAACAAAGCACTAATAAAAACAAACAAACAAACATGATGGATAAATAAGAAGTCAAAATGATAATATATCAATCAGAAGAAAAGTAAATAAAGATCTTTCATCTTAAAAACATCTAATAAATTGTTCAAATCAACCCAGCCCGAACTAACATAGACTAAAGAGGATAATAAAATACACTAAAAGTATATTTTAGAAACCTTTTGCTCTTGGGATTGATAATATGATGCTGAGAATTTTTTTTTTGCAAAAAGACACCATTTATAACTTGTACAAGATTTTAAAGATGTTTGATTATAATTTTGGATCACGAAAAAATGAATTTTACAATTTTGACACCATCTTACATTTCTACCGTTATGTAAACTACTCTATATCTTCAATAAGTCCATCAAATTTAAATCAAACGGATCACTTTTTTTTAAATCAATTCACCATATTGATCTTGAACACATACATCATTAGGAGTATTGATCGATTTTGTCAATTTTTAACAGCGTTACCGTCCTCAAAATTCTTAATTTAAAAATCAAGCACTAAATTTGAAAAAATAGAACTGTGAAATCATTCAAACAAACTTCAAATAGCTTTTACTTCTAGATTATCACCATGGGTTACATTTATCATCATCCTACACACTCAACAACAACTAGATTGAAAATACTATGAATCAAAATTTGCCAATACACCTTTAGTAATCCAAAACTCACAATTTTTATGACAAATCAAATTGGAATTTTCAAGTTATCTTTATATTCTCAAAATATTCACTAACATTTTGTTTATAACCATAGCATAAAAAAAAGATTATAGTCGAGCCAAAACTATTTTGATCTCCAAAGATTTCAAGTTATTGCACGAGTTAATGTTCCATCAAAGTGTCAACTTCAAGAATTATACTCTTAGAAGCCCTAATTTGAACTTATCCCTTGAATCATGGGTCTCCTAACAATGCTATTCTTCATAACGGCAAGTTTGGTGTAAACGACACTATGTCCACTACCAGTTGTTATTGCTATATCTGGTCCTACCTATGTGCACCTACCTAATAAGGGGTGACTCTATATAAATTGTGACATTGTTGAAGGATTTGTAAAATGGTCAATAAAGTTGAATTGAGGAGTGGTATTTGTCAAAAATATGCAAGTCATGGCTGAAAGCTAAGGATAAAGGACAAGATTGTTCTTTATCTATCTTGAAGTTTGTGTTTTATGCACATGAGTCTAGAATGAGCTCATTATTTCAAAGCAAAGTGAATATCTGGTAAAATCAAGCCTATTTGATCTTGAAGACAATATGGATGTTACTTAGAGCAGGTCAACAAGAAGCTTAACAAGAACGAAGTCAAAAGAGACTACTTCATCTACAATGATAGTGATATTAGAGAAAGATTTGCAGTAGATTTCTTTGGAAAAGTTGGATCGAGTAATGAGATACATTGAGATATATGGGGGTCATAATTTGATCAATTTGTTATTGTAAGGAAAGAATGGGACTCAAAACCCTAGTGTAGAATCTATAAAGTAGCCTTAGTAAAAAAAGACATCAGCTAAGGAAAGAGTAGATAGAGTGAGGAGCCAACAGTCATGAGAATAACTAAGCAAACATGATAGTCACAAATAATGGAGGTGAGCTCATTGCTTTAATGCTAAAATTTGTTTAGAAACATGAAGAATGTGGTGATGCCCTTGCTAATGATGTTAATGGAATTAATCAAAATGACACATGAGTTTATTCATGGGTGAAACTTCTATGAAGATAGTTATATAGAGATGATTCATGTGATGTTAAGTATAACATGCAACTAAAAGAATCATGCTCAGACAATCTCTCAATTGGTTCATATATGAAACAAATAATTAAGGAAAAGGAGTTATAGAGAGTGATTGTCTATTCAAATATTTGGCAAATAAAGCAATCAGGATGAAATTTATCAAAGTCAATTGACCAAGATGAAAGAAGAAATTAAACAGTTAAATGTAAAATAAGGCAAATAATTGGAGTAGTTGGCAAACATATGCACGTAGAATCTATATACTTGATGTGAAGATTTGGTAAACAAGTATGTGTAAGATCTATTTACATGATGTGAAGATTTTGAGGCTATATGGTTGGTCAAAATGATGAAATATTTCAAGGATATCAAGGAGAGCAAGAAGAAAAAATATCAAGCAATGGAGTACAAAATGGAACTAAATCAAATTCATTAGAGGAGTTTATTAATGTACGAGTTAATTACAACGATTAGGAGGATAGATTGATAGAATATCAGCTCCTCAAATCAAACGATTATGAAAAAAATACGCTTGTAGTCACAAGTTGGAATAATTAATATGACTAGTGACAAAACACCTAGACAAAAAATAACAAGGGTGACAAATTTTAATGCACAAATTATATGTTAAGAGTATATATTAGTGAACTTTAGATTTGTTTTCAAGGGAATTAAATGCCAAATTGGTTAGATCAGAAAGTTTTAATCGGTTTATAATTGTTTAAAAAAATTTAGACACTGACGTCTAAAGAGTCAAACAAATTGATTCACACAAAGATGGTGGAATCAGCTCAAAGTTGAACTTTGAGCTGATTCAAAGTTCAAACACATATAACTAACTACCCATCAATCAAATCAGATCCAATTTTGATCTCATAGATTCAAAGCAATTATTTTATTAAGAATGGGTATTTATTAATTCTAGTGGTCGATGGTGTATAATAGACGATGATTACATAAGTTTAAAAAGTAGATGCACTCACTCAAGTGTTGACATACCAAATCATTAGCTATCTTCACAAAGATTTTGTCTCTAGTAAGTACATTGTTTAGACATAACAGTTTAACCTTGAAGGATCTTGTTCTATCCTGTCATTACAATCATGTTTGTTATAGAAGAAATTGATATAAGGAGGCATCTTTCACCGCAAAATCTATTTATATATAATTTTTTATTCCTAACTATCATAACTAATTTCTACAAGGATCAAATTCTTTGATGAATTAAACCGTAATCTAGCTTTTTCGATTGATTTTCCTTATCACGCAAAGAGATCACCACTCGAATATAGCTCTAAAATGTCTTCAATGATCTACTCATATATAAAGCCAAGGAATCTTTTACTCAAGAATCAGCAGATTGTGATTTAAACAGCTTTGATTCGAATGGAACTGATACGATCAGATCTGAGCAAGCACTAAGGACAACACCCGCATAGCCACATCTCACTCTCATAACAATTTCAATGATGGCAAGGGACGTGATACACGAAGTTGGTGGTTAAGCAGATTGAAATCACAGCTTAATGAGGGATGTGGTCTACTTACTTTTGTGCTTCAAGGAGTGCACGAATGTGGGATTGGTAAAACTCTGTTCTCTCTCCGTCTTGTAAATGTTCCTCCAAAGTCAGCTCTGGATTTGTATTTTCAGAGTAACCTATGAGTTGACCAGAGACATGTCGGTCAGTCCGTCAACGAAAGGGTCCACACTGTAAAGCGGTTTGAATGAAACTAATTTGTTCTTAAGCTATAGAACTCTTCTCGTACTAGCTTATCACATATTGAGGTAATATTCTAGAGTAGTCTACATTCTAAAGCTGCATCTCAGAACTGAAGGTTTACCATTCTCCGTGATGTATATCGGAGGGTTGCCATACTTCGATTTCAGAAACAGCAGTAATTTTGCTAGCCCGTCAGGACAAACCCTCAATCCTGTTGGCGTCTATAAGTGGCAGCACAGGAAGGAAGTTATTTAACACCTGGAAGTCATGCGAAACTCTGGTATGAAGTACACGTCTACAGCTTCGTGAATATCAACATTTGCGAGGAGATCTGTATAACAAGGGGCGAAGAAGATTACAAACCAGTGCGCCGATGAGAACTCCATTCTGTGTATCTTTTGGTCACACAAAGGAAACGTGGGCATATTAGAATCTGAAGATACAAGATTTGCAAATCTTCAGTCTACAGCACATCGTCGGCTTGTCCCAAGTACTATAATTGGATCAATCGCTCCAACTAGCGTGAGGCAGTATCAACGCTTCAAAGCTCGAATAATAACAGAGTAGGGCTTACCCCAAGCTTACGGTCTACAATCACAACATATTCTGGTTTCATGCGAGAATCGAACCAAAACATTGACTTAGAGAGAATGAGTTTGGAATTGTACGTCCGACGTAGACAGAGGAGGGCATTGTCACGGGAAAAGTCGGTTCGTTTGAAAACCCATCAAACGGTTTGGAAGTGACGTAGTAAGAAGTATAATAGTTTATTCCGAGAAAATCCGCGGAACCTTTCACGATTCTACTTTCTTCTGGTGTAAAAGAAGGTAGGGAATCCCCCCAGGTTTTGCGTATCGCTGCAGGGTATTCACCTCGGAAGAGCGGGTCCAAAAACCTGCACGAAGAGCTTCAACTCAGATACAGATTTTACAGTTTCTTTGTTTTCGTGTACTTCCAGTGAAGAATCGTCGCAGTACCCACTAGTCAGTCAGGTCCGTTTTACTCTCTCCAAATTTCGAAAATCTGGAGAATGACTGCATCAATCAGCATCAGATTCTGTGTTTCTAAATCTGACGACATCCGTTGAAGACTAGTTGTCCTGGATATATTGTCGGTTGACTATGACCATTGCGCTCAAGCAAGATTCGATTCTTATGGCTTGTCGGAAGTAAAACCTCTAGTGCAGTCCAAGTGACAAATCATACGCACCATCCACCACGGAAAGCCAAGGCTGTCTCGGATGTTTCGATATCTTCTGGCGAATCTGTCAGAGGCTCGAACCATTGTATATCCAAGGAAATCCCTATGACACCATCAGATGATCCCTGGGCACCCCAAGAATCGATAAGTATGAGAAGTAACTTACATGAGGTCCGTGATGAACAGTCTTGAGTACAAGCTTTTGTGTTCGTTAGATACATAAGTGTGGAATTGTGACACAAACCTGATACTTTTCACGATAGATTTTCGCTGCATGTGCATGTGCAAGGATCATATTGTGTCCAGCTCTATATCGTGTTACTTCATTAGCTTCAACTGCCGCCGAGACGCCAGCATTAAATGCTAGGTCAACAGTCGGCTCGTTGATTGTGATCCAATGATTAACACGATCGCCAAATGCTTTGAAGCAAATTTCGGCGTATGCAGCAAACGCTGGTCTGCAGGAATGAAGCAAATTATATTGTTATGAAGAAGCGATTGAGAGCTTTGTCAAAAACTTACGTACATGAATTATTGTTAATAAAGAAGCACCATCCATGTTGCACACAATCTTGTAACCAGAGCTTTTCCACTTCCAACTTGTAGGACGAAGCAAAACAAAGGATTAACTCTTCAATGATGCTGAATTTTGTGAAGCAGCAGAGAGCGTACACAATTTCCGAGCCATGCCAGCCTCCAAAATTGTCGACCAGAGCTTGAGGCAAGTCGAAATGACAGAGGGTAATAAACGGCTTGATCCCTGTAGCACATCAGATATAAGCTTCGGAGAAAATACAAACATGAGTTTGTAGCTGTTCTCTGGCCTTGTGTTCTACTCCACAATCTTCAATGTAACAATCAACTTATACTTCCACCTGAGTTTGAATATCACCGGCGAACTCACAATGAAAGAGAAGGGGAATGAAATGTACCGCTTTTAAGGAGACTCTCAATCAAACGGTTGTAGTAGTTTAGACCCTCTTGACTGGGACTTTCTCCAACACCCTCTGCACATTAAGTCGATACTTCAGAAAACTTTGATGACGACTCCTGCGGGTTATTACATCGGTCTCCAGTGTGGGAATATGCTCCATATTACTAAAGTCAGTGTCGGACCGTTCGATTCGCTCAGCCAGTTACAATAGAAACTATATAAAATATTCGTGCGATAAAGAGAATAAAGAGAATATGACAGAAATGAAGAATTTAAGCTACAAGAATCACGTAGTTTGATGCCAGCTACAACTGCTGGAATGCTCTATACCAGGGTAGATGCGACTCCATGCGATGGAAAATCGATAAGCGTCAAATCCTATATTGTGGATAATATCCACGTCTTCCTGCATTGAGAGTATTATAAATATTAAACAGATTCAGCCGCTGACGATAGCTCTGACCGGCATGAGGAGATGGCCATACTTTTGAATGAAACATGCTCGGTGATTAAGTCGTCAATCTCAGTGTTACACTAGCTGCACGGGATATCTATCACGATGGTTGGCTTGCGCCTAAAGAGAAAACGGCACAAGATCCGAACTCACATCGCACATCTCCCACCATCGCCACGATGATACTTTTTGAGCAAGTTCTCCTTTGCATGACATGTGGAGGAAGAAGCAGTAAACTATCTGAGCAGGCTTAGCCCAGCTTGATTCTGTACCTGATATTTGTGGTAGCTATCACAAGCAACGTTTCCAGTACTCCCATCTAGTATCCTTCCTGTAAGTATGCGGAAAGCAGGTCATAATCAGTGGATGATACTTACGACACAAACGTGGAAGAACGCCTTAGATATTCCACTGTTATGCTTGTGCCAGTGGAATTCAATCGTATGCACAGTTGATCAAAGCTAAATGTACTGTATATATGCAAGAGCTCAAGATATCATACAGTATGGTGTCAGAATATATTTGCTGCGTATGTTCCTGCGAATCCCAGGTGTTTTTATATTCATGTGTGTGAGAAAAAGGACGTCGGGATTAGATTACGTCAGACTGACTGCAGCTGGCTATATGAGCAAGTATGGAATTCATAATCACATTCACGACGTCTTATTACCAGGCATGCTAGTTTCTGTGTCCCAAGTGCATGGACCCTTTCCTCCTTCAAAAGCACCTCCTTCTATCTGCACAAATGTCATGCAACGACTGCAAGAGTCGTTTAGCGGGTTCATGTGCATTATCATTCGTTATCTCAAATATACTTTAGGCTGTTGTAAACTGATAACCAATCAAACTTGTTAGCAAAGCCATGAATGATCATCAGTTTCGTGCTTGTATCATAGTCAACATTAACTATATTATAAATTGATTAGAATCTTAGTTTTCGAGAAATATAATCAACTCCACCTATATCAATTGCAACTTTAAAAAACTTAATGGTGTTCGAGTTCAAGAGCATTGTTTTCCTCACATTTCCAGAGTCCATAGCAACATGACACACCCTCACCTGGCACTCAAAATGTGAGAAAGAAATAGTTCCACTAGATTTCTTATGAGACAATTGACCTGCAGGGAAAAGCTTTTGCGAAGAACCTGGTAAGCAGACGATGCAGTCCCAAATATAAAATCTGAGGGAAAGCTGTTCCGAGAAATGTCCGCTCCAGTTGAAGACTCATGGTTAAGCACCTGTCTGTGCTCGGGGAGAATTCCACCATTTGAGAATGTGTTGATGTCCATGAGGAGAGGGGCCGGGGATGCCAAGATCAGACTCGCAGTATCTGCGAATTAGAAATTTTAAATGAGTATCATCATTGCTTGAGAACAGCTATACACGAACTTCTTGAATGCGTTCAAGAGTAAGATCACTTACTTGATTACACCAGATCCGAAGAGCAAATTTTCATTCCACTGCATCCCCTAAGTTTCAACGCGGCTATTTCAACTCTTCTGATCTCTTATATACTCTCAGGCCTCTTCTTCATATTTGTATTATACAAGTTTGGTCGGTCGTGCAAGATCGAATGAAAACAACATGTACACTGGTGGGAACAGTGAATGATGAATAGTGCTTCATGATGCTGCATAATCATGATTCTAGCTTTGGGTATCAGATTCAGTCAATGCTTTCAGAACGGTTCCAGAGAAGTTCACTGATACAGTGCTACTGCAATAATACTCAAGTTAGCGCGGTAATTATTTTTGCGCAGAGCTAAAGCAGTTAGTTGGCAAATTCTTTCACTAGTTTTTGCAAATAAACCAAAAATTATGAATACCGACATAATGGAAACCATTGCGTTTATATGGATTCATCACATCTGCACAAAAACAGCACACCAACGTGAAATATTAATGACTTTTTGTGACTATACCGAGAATACAGATATATATAATTCTCGCGCCTTTATGCGCGACCTTGAATATCACTACTGTAATCCACCGAATGTCGTGACGTTTATGATCACTGTTATTCCGGTCTATTTAGTGACAACTTGAATTGCGTTTATCCCTCTCGGGTATCGTTGGATCACGAACCTCGTAATTCTATTAACAATGTACATAGCAAGATACATGACCCATCACCTGCATACTTGAGTTTGTTTCTCATCAGGGAGCCCCACTTTAGCGGGACACCTACAATAAATAACAGTTTACTGTAAGCTCCCAAGCTCGTAAATCTTTTCATCCCACCCCATTTATTTCTTGTTACTATCACAACATATAGATATCGTACTAATCAGTCAACTGGTAATTAAGGATCAAAGAGAACTATCGCAATAACCGAAAAAGTATAAAGCGAAGACCTCAAAAAGCCGACTCCGAAAGTCAAACATGAAATCAGATCTCCGAGAATAAATACAGCACTCTAGCTCCTTTACTTGCTGAAGTTTTTGTAAGACCTGGAACAAATGACAGGTCACCCCTTGAATGATTATACAAATTGAAGAGTCCCGTGTTAAGGTGAAACATAAATCCAGATAATACACACTTTACATGAGAGTATTATCTTATACCTTCATTCATGTCGTGAATGGACGTGTCTCTAGACACGTTCATTTTGATTGGGCACCTATCCAAGGAAGAAATAAGCATGTGTTGTATCTTACTGTGCTATTGCTAAGAAGAATATCTGAGATTATCGTGGTTGTTGAACTAAAAAAAGTATAAACTTCTTTACGGAAATATACACACTTCAAACAGATTCATTCAAACAGATTCATTCATAATATCATTCAAGGGTATAGAGAAAATTGACCCATATGTCTATTTTGAATAAGTGATATAGTGTAACATTCAACAATTGTTCCAATAGATCTAGAATAAAAAAATTTTAGAGAAATTATCTACGAATTATTAGTCCAATCATAGAATATCATAATATTTTTTTCTAAAATTTTACCGGTTGTAATGAACTCAAATGTGAAATGATGAGGAGTAGAAATAGAGAATATTAATTCACACAATGATCATGAGGGTTCTTATACAGCCAAGTGATATGATGTTCTCATAGCGAAGCAATGTCCATGCGACAGCAGTAATCAAAGTATGTCAAACATGACTAAACTATAACAAATCTAACCGTAGTACTCACAATATATTCATGAAGTAACTTCAATTAATGATGAAAAATCTAGAGTACTAGTTATCACTCACTTCTAACCCTAGGGTGATGAATAGTGACCATCTCCATGATTCAAAGTTATCTCTGGCTCCTAGTATAATAGATTTATCTCCAGCTACTAGCGTTGTCCAATCAACTTACTCTCCTTCACCATTTTGAAGTCTTAATTTTAATGTAACAAAAGAAGCATAAGACTATCTACATGAATGAATGTGATAGGGAAGTGCTAAATGTAATTTGGGAAATGTTGCAATTTTCTCCAAATTATGAATGTATTTTCATGTTTCACCTTTTAAGCAAAGTATTTTGTATTTGGCTAAGTCTTAGTCTATTTTAGAGGATGTTGATTCCTCTTCAAAGGAGAATGATGACAATCAAGAGAGTCAAGATAATTTAAATGATTTGGTTGTAAAGTGAATTGTGATATATGTATAATTTTTCCAATATTTTTAAGTGATGAATCACTTGTAGCATCTTTCACTTTTAAGGACTGTAAATTCTAATTAAATAAAGAGGATCATCATGAAGAAAAAGTAAGAACTTTGTGAGATAGACAAGAATTGTAGTGTGCATCTTTTGTTTCTAAGGATTGTGACATCCGTAATTAAATAGAGAAAATCATCATAAAAAAACAGAAACTTTGTGAGATATATAAAAAAAGTAGTGAGCATATTACATCCAAAAAAAAGTTAAAGAGTAAGAATGTTGGAAGTAGTTGATTGGTCCAAATCTAACATGGAATTTATGGAGCCAAATTTCATAGTTCAAGTTTTTCATCACTAGGTAGTCTATTCTCCCAATCTTAGATTATTTTTTTCAAAAGCTTGGTATCTTTAACACTAATTGATCAATTCTTGTTTAAGATTATATTGTAGCCAATTATTATTGTTTTTCAAAGATTCACCTTGTCTACGTTAATCATTTTTTTTGAGATAATAAGAACCTCAAAAAATTCTATCGTCATTGTTATGTATTAGATGATCTTCAACCTCTATGGGTTTTCTTAGATGCATGTCCAAATCTTGCAAATTTATGCTAATCAAAATTTTTGGTTGTTAATATCTTCACAATATGGAATTGTAATAATAGAGCATCAAGTCTGTCTATTCAAACCTTATCTTGTCTGCATTGTGCTTCTAAAATGATGTTTATAACAAATAGTCAATTTGAACTCACGTAGAAGTCATCTTTGGATGGAGTGTCCAAACCAGTGACAAATTTGGCTAGATTGGACTTTTTGCTTTCATTAGATGATATGTTCTTTGTTTCGTCCCATGCTTCATATGAAGAACTCTCATCATTGATTTGAAAAAATGACATTCAAATCTGCATGGAGTGAAATACATCCCCATTTGTCCTTGAGTTGTCAAGACTCTTGTGATTCATAAAACTATATTACAACTCCATAGAATCCTCCATCAGTGAGCTTCGACTTGGTTCTACCTCCTCAACCAATTTCTCATCCAAGCAATCGTCTCCAAAAAATATCCTTTTTGCATCGTTTGAAATATGGAGTTGGATTAAATTTCTAATTACATTTTTTTTTTGATAAAATATGATTGAAATGAAATGGTTGTAATCAATAGCAAAAGGTGTGTATCATTTGTCATGCATTCTCTTGTTTTGTGTGACCTTACCTGTCATATTAGAAAATTTATTGAGATGATGCTTATAACAGAGTTCTATGAGAAATGGTATTTCTATTAACGTAAAGTGTCAACTAGAAACACACTCCAAAAAAATAATGCATGTAAAAATACTTAGTTACTCAAGAAAAAATTCATAGAAGTGATAAATATATCATTATTTGTATTGAAAAAAATGATACATATATCATTTTTTTATTTTTTATTAAGAAAAATAATGTGTGTTGACATTTCCTAATCACTCTTCAATCCAGTGATACATGTATCACTCCTTTGATGTTTTTGAGAGAATTGATATGTGTATCACTTTTTAGTTAATGTGCATCAAATTAATGCGTAGAGAATACCATTAAGAAGAGTATTACATGTCTCATTTATTTAAACAGCAACTAAGAATTAATACATCTTTTCATCTTGCAAGGAACTTCTTCATGAATATCGCTTCTTGACTGAACATACATTCATTTTTCTCTCATCTATTATTTTCTAGACATGAACTATATGAATTGTTAATATTTATTGATTTTTGACATCCTTTATATTTATTCCATATATAAAAAAACTAAAATGCCCCCAAACATAAGATCTTAATGACTTGTTGAAAAATTTACAGCATCACATATGGTGATGAGTATTAGGTTTACAACACATACTATAGCATCAGGATAAACGATACAAGTAAAAAAAAGGAGATAAAAGTAACAAGTACAATATGTACTTCAATAAAAAGATTTTTTTCATCCGCAATCTCTCTTCATTTATGACGATGAATAAAATCTTTCTCTTTGAGAATGATTCATCTTTTTTTGCAATGCACTTTTGCAAAAAATGTTGTATTTAACATGATCTTTATAAGTTAATGGTCTGAGTTGGCTTTGTTACATGCAACTTCTCAATTGCCAATGAAAAATGGATGGTATGTTTAACCAATCTTTATAAGCTAAAGTTAGTTGAGACATATCTTAGATTTATGTTTAAATCATAAAAAAACAAAATAGCATTGTACATGATCCTAAAAACAAAAAATCACTTTAGCTTCCATGGATAAAAAATGATTTGACTACCATGCATCATTTGGTTTTGTTTAAAATTAACAAAACTTCTATCATTACAAGACTTGTAACATTAAACTTATTTTCAAGAAAGATTGGTCTTAACATTCTCATGATATGCTATGATCTTTGATTGTCCAACGTAGCACATAAAATGTGATAATTAATGTTTGAAAAAAAAATCACGTTTTATTTAAAAAAAATATTTTATTAATTTTAATTCTTTTTACAGTCATGTAGTTTTAATTTGAGTTTAAATTGCTCATCAAATTCTAAAATTTCTATCAAACACTTGAAGAATCAACATGCGGATCAAATGTTAGAAAATATTTTTCTATTTACATGTAGATAAAAGTTATAAAAATATGTAATATTTTATTTTTTTAAAACTTTAGAATAAAAATATTTTATTAATTTTTATTTTTATTGCAGTTTAGTATTAAGATTCAAATGCTCATTGACTTCTAAAGCTTCTAACAAACATTTGAAAAATACTAAGCGAATGATCAAATAAAAACTTATAAGATTTAAAAGGAAATTCTTTCACACATATGAAAAATATTTTTGTAAAATAGATTTTTTTTTAAAATAAATAAATAAACATATTGAAAAAATAATTTATTTATAATTAAATAAGATAAAAAAATTAACAATTTTTAAATATCTTTCGTTTTTATTTAATATGAGATTTTTAAATATATAAAAAATAATGAAATTTTAGTGATTTAATAATGGGTTAAAAATATTATTAATCACAAACCTCTTATTATTATTTTTACAATATCATATCATATTTATTAAAATAATATCAAAATTTAAATATTTATCAAATTATTTAATATTTTATTCAAAATTTTATATCTATATCATCTATTACATAAAGAGTAATTATCTAAATAAAAATTTAGTTTACAATGAATTATAATGATTGAGAATTAGTGTAATAAGGAATATTGATTAATTGAATATAAGGAATATTGATTAATTGAATATAATGAATCATGATTTTAAATTTGTTTTATCATCATAAAAAATTAGATATTTATTTGATTATCTATCAGTTTAATTAATTAGTTTTCAAAATATTAATCATTATAAATAATAATTCAGATTTATTTGAAATTTTATTAATAAAATTTGTTTCCGGGAGGATGCTTTCCTTGACTTTATCTGCAGTCACTTAAACGAAACAAAAAGACAATTCCAAAGAGCAGTCACATTGTGAAACAGAGAAACAATTATTAACCTAATAGGGAATTCACAGGCCTACTGGGTTTTTATGCGCCGTTCTAATGCTGAAAAATCCCATATTTTGGAGTTTAACGGCGTTGTGAGTCTTTGTCCGCGTGTGCATGTTATAAACTGCAGTTGTAATTTTGTGTTGCTTAGTGTTTTGTTTGCTGATTGGGAACGGCACAGAGATTAGAGGTTGATGGTGTTGTGTAGCGGTGCGCATGTGGTAAGGATCATGTGTTGCAACTCTTGTGATAGAGACACTTTAGGAAAAAGCGTGCACAAGGGTTCTGGTGCCTTCATTTCATCATCTGCCAAATGTGCATTTCCTATACACTGCAACTTTTCACACACTGAGTCATGAAAATCCACAGTCTAATACAACCAATTGAATTGTTCAAAGAAAAGAATTGTCCATGACATTAGTTTTATTGTCATGTATTAATGTGACAGTGAATCTGGAAATTATAAGTGGATAATGTGGAAGCAGCCGTGGAGATTTTCAGTATAATACCTCCTGTTAGAAACACATACGCATGTGAGCTTAACATGCAACCTTTGTTGATCCTAATAGCTATATGAGGATAGAGCTGTAGCAGATCCAAGCACTCTAGGACGAGAATAAGGAGCTCAGTGCAATATAGTTATCGACACAGATAATACTATTTCAAATGTAACCAAATGAATTGCTCAATTTTGAGGTTTTCTTTTTACAGGATGTGATATATATGATTTTCAGGAAAAAAGATCTTTAGTTTAATATTTTTTACTAGAGAATTAGGTTTGCAAAAATTCTAATTAAATAATATCAATATTTTATTGAAAATTATTCACAAAAATTACAATCTTTGATATTCCGTTATGCAGCTTTTCACATTCATCAACTTAAATCTAATAAGTTTCATGAAATCAATTTTTAGTGCAATTGGATAATTGCCATTGAAGATGTGAAATTATTGACACTTTAAAACGTATGTGAACATGACATTTACTCTTAGATATTCTCCTTTGAAACTTCCAATATATACAAATTAGAATTTTTGAAAGTAAACTATAGTGCATAACATACTATTCACTTGTACATTTTTTGCTACATAAAACATTAGATCTGCACTATGACAATCATGACATATGAATGAATTTTTCTGATGAAATCTATATGTTGTAATTGACATATACAAAAAATATGTCACAAGTTCACAAAATATAATAAAATTGAATTCAGTTATAAACCTAAGGAAAAAAACACAAAACTAAGTACTATGAATTTTATAAATTATTTTTTCGTTAATATATAAATTAAATTACTTCAATTATTCACTCCAAAAATATTAATAATCATAATAATGACTAATTATTTTTTTTCTATCTTGAAAAATTTTATTAAATATTAAATCATTTTTTGAATCAATTGTAACATGATGAAGTAAATCATACTGATATTTAACTTAAATATAAGAATCACTTGTGAAAAAAAAAATTCAATCAACGATTTGCTATTCAGACACATAAGTGTTAAAGTTAATTTAAAAATAAATCACTATGTATATATATTTTTATATATACCAAAATATTAAATTAAAAATAATAATAATAATTTAAATAACTAAACCTCAATTTTATTTTAATTTTAAGCTTATTTAAATACTGTATATTGGATAATAAGTACAAATTTCAGAGATTTTATGTCAAATTCATTTGCTTTTGTGTATAATACGTATTGAAATAAATATAAAAAAGGAGGTAAAACAAAATTTTAAACAACTTATTTTTCTTTTCAAATATTAATTTTTGAAATAAATTTTTTTTCATGATAGAAAATGTCATTATCTTATTTTGATTAATCATCATCATATTAGTGAAAAAGCTTTGTTATATATAAAAAGATATGAACTTTTTTATATGAAAGTCTATATATTTGTCTAATGTGAAGAAAATTTAGTGACAAAGTTAGTGTAATCTTTTTGTGAATAAAAAATAAAAATTTTGATATTTTTTACTGCAAAAAATATAAATTTAGACATGTAGCCAAAAAAATTTTGATTTCCAAACATGTATATCATTCTTTCTGAGTTAGAAATAAGAAAATTATATTTCATTTAAAAAATTTTGAATTCAACATTTAAAACATGAGTTTTTAAAAATCATAATTTTATATAAATATAAAAGCTTGAAATTTGTGAATCTAAATTCCAACTTTAAATTCTTTTTGGTTGTTACTTGTTAAGTGAAAAATTCTAAAAATTTATCTTTAATTATATTAACTTTTTTTTCAAATATATATGTTAAAAAATAAATTATATATATTTTATCATTTAGAAGCATCTTACTTCAGTTTTCAATGCCAAGAGAGTAATCAGAGAAAAATTATCATTTTTTAGATACAATTTTATTTAGAAATATCCAAAAAGAATTTGATAAGAGTATTTATCTGTTTTTATTACGATAAAGTGGAAGCCCTTTGGAGCTTCTCTAGATTCAGGTCGCAAGGTTCTCGGCCACGATGACGATGACGATGCTGGAGCTTGCATGTTTAGTATATTTCAGTTGGTTGTACAGATGTCATTAAGTCAGGTTCATAATCTTCGATACATAGTCAAGTTAACTTCCGAGAAAATTTTAGTGTTAGGTTGCAGCATATTTTCGGGTGGTGCACAAGGCATCCATTGAATCCATAAGTGCGCTTGTTTTTAATAGCTTTAGTCTTGTTTAATAAAATTCCTGTATAGAGCTTGCATACCAGCCGGCAAATAATCCCACCATCCATGTATGTGATTGGACACTGGAACAAAAAGAAGCCGCTCGCATGGAACTGTTCGTTAACACTATGTGGTTAGCTTGAGAGTTTTCTATCCATGCTCCTGGACTTTCGTGTGTGACTGATGTGCAGATTTACGCCATCGTGAGATCACAGATCTTTGCGAGAGACACATCATAAGCTCTAGCTTGTCGATGAAATGAACGCAGTTGTAGAGTTGTGAATCCCTCTTGTTGAATCTTCTTATTGTGGAAGTGGATCTAAACAAGAATTTGATCACAGGTTTAAGGATCTGTAGCTAAGAGAATACTCTTCGCCCTCAGATGTTCATCTCGCCTCACAGTATTTCATTCAGTATTCCCATTTTTTTTCCATAAATGAACTTAGAAAATTAATCAAGAAAAATATATAATTTATTTTTTGAAATGATATATATTTTTATGTTTGACATCGTTATTTTATTTTCAAATTGCAATTAAAATTTATAGATTTCAAATATACACGTCATTGTGAAATAAAAAAACTCAATATATTTTTTGGGGAGTTTTTCAAAAACATAAAAAAATATAAAATATTTTCAAATGAAAATTTTAAATATAATTTATAAATTTTAACAAATTTTTTTTATGCCATTTTATCCCTTTATTTTTTTCGTCTACCACAAATAGTCCTAAATATTACTCGAATCAATGGGCAAAGTATAATAACAAAAGGATGGGAAGACCCCATCAAAGCGTACAAGGATGGAAATAAACGGGTAACATGGGGCTAGATTACTCGAATTAATCTTTGACTTTGAGAATGTAAGATATTTTGAAATTCCAAATTTAATATTTGCAAATGTCATGATATTTTGGTGCCAACTTCATGGACCAAGTGATGAGATCCCGAGATCCAATTGTCTTACATATAGTCACCTTTGACGTTACTTGGAATCTCACAATATACATTTTAGTTTAGAGATGGACCTCAATAGACCACCACCGGTGAGATTCAACACACGGCGTGGAATCTATTGGGTGTATCATCCTAAAGCTATGTTTCGGAGCCTAGTTATTAGAAATTTTGGAGAGAAGTATTACCAAGAGGTGATAGCATCACCTATTCCTTTCATGTTGCCAATCTTGAGAAATTGGAGAGTGTTCATCTTGAACCTATACTGAGAGAGAGTGGACGGAGATGAATCATGGAGGACACTTTGAGAGAAATGATTCAGGAGTTGAGAGATTTGAGAAACGCATTTGAGCAAAGCCAGACTCAAGTACAATAGTTAGCTCAAGAATTGACAGCAATCAAAACGAGAGGAATGGAAAATGAGAGAAACCCAAATGGAGATAGAGACGTCACAATCAATGATGGAGATTGAAGAAACAGTGAGAGCCCGTGCTCTTGAAGCCCAAGCCGCACAACGAACGACAGAACTAGATCTTCATACATCCATGATTCTGAAGATGACAAAAGCTTGTAAGATAGAATCTTACCGAAGAAGTTGGACCATGGAAATTTTGGAAGGTTGGATTGAGAGAATGGAGTACCATCTTGCTTTGTTCAATATCAACAATCACATTGCAGGTCTTTTTGTTCGTACTTTGTTGTTGGAGAAAACGTCTACTTGGTTTAAGGGTTGGATGATGGAGCTCAATGAGTCAGGCCAACAAGTTACTTGGAGTGCAATGAAATGAGGTCTTCTTCAAAATTTTCAAGCAGTTGATCCCATAATCACGGAATGCTATAACTCATCAATGAGAGAAGTTTAGAATAGATTTGATAGAAAAGGTTGTCCATGTAAGACAAAGACACTATACGTTGAACCCAAAATTGAACCCAAAATATTCCTTGTTGGTTAAAGATGAAATTGATAAATACATGCAAGCATGCATGATCTACTATGTGTTAAGTAGTGAATGGATTGCATCTATTGTGATTGCACACTCAGAATAGAAAAAATACACAAAAAAATTTATATTTGTCAGGATTTTATAAAGTTGAACGCATCCAATAAGAAATATTATCATCCACTTCCATTCACTAATGTCATTATGGATCATGTAGTAGGACCTTAATGCTAGAGTTTCATGGATGGATTCTTAGGGTACAATCAAGTATTAATTTGGGTGGAGGATAAGAACAAGACTACGTTCACCATAGATTGGGGAACTTATACTTATCATACGATGCTTTTCGGCTATGTAATGCTCCAACTACTTTCAAAGAATGATGATTGATATTTTTCAAGAATGCATACGCCGATTCCTTGAGATCTTTATTGATGACTTCTATGTGTTTGGTTGAGGATATATCATTTGTATAATCTAGAGTAAACTTTTAAGAAGTGCAATCAAAGTCAATTGACATTAAATTCAAAGAAGTGTTATTTCATGATGACTTAAGTCACTTTTCTTGGTCATAAGGTGTGTGCCAAAGGATTAGAATTACATGTGCATAAAATTTGAATAACAATAACATTAGAACCACCTCGTAATATTTGGGAGCTTAAAAATTTCCTTGGAGATACAGATTACTTTAGGAGATATATGAAATCTTATACGGAAATTGCAACTCCATTGACTAGTCTCTTGAAGAAGATAGTATAGTATGAGTGGAAGCCAAAACATCAAGATATGTTTCAACATATGAAGAATGAGTTCATAACAACACATACATTGGGACCGCTGAATTGGAAGAAACTTTTTCATGTGGATGTAGATACTTCCTCTTTAGCTATAGGAATGGTGTGACACACTAGGTTGGATAAACCCTTTCTCCAACAACTCTTCCAATTGTGCCTTGCATTCCTCCGGCTTGTTTGGTGCAAGTCGATAAGGACTTTTATAAGGAGGAGAATTTCCTAGTAAGATCTCTATCTTGTGATCCACTCTCCTTCTTGGTGGTAAACCTGGAGGCAGATCATCTAGAAACACATCTTGAAACTCGTTCAAGATACAAGTTAACTCCTCATGTATAAAAGATTACTCTTCAAGAGTGCTTACATCTCTTATTAGGCTCAAAAAACATACATCTTTGTGACTGATAGCGGTTTTTTCTATCACGTATAGAGGTAAGTTTTTTTGTTCCGATCTATAAGTCTATCTCCAAAGACCCTCCAACTAATAGTTTTTACTATCTTCCTTTGCCAATCTACCTCATGATTATATTTTTCCATCCAATGCACATCCAAAATAGCATCATAACGAGCTAATCGAATTACTCTCCACTCCAACGATTCCTTATATTGCCCAATCTTCAACTCCAATTTCCTAGGAATGATCTCAATGCTCTCTGTTTGCCCGTTTGGCAACTCTACCTTTTCACTCTCATCTTTCTCTAAAGTTAATCCTAACTTTATAGCAATAGATCAAGATAGGAAATTTTTTGTAGCTCTTGGATCAATCAATACTCTCACTTTTACTCCTTCTATCTCGTCATCCGTGTCAATGAAACATGTTTCCTTCTTTCTCAAACCATTTACCTCATGTTTTTGCTTCCTTTCCTCGCCTTTTCTCCTTTTCATCGAAATAGGAGGCAAGGTTATTGATGCTCGTCGTTTCTTGGGTTGTCATCGATCACGTCGTCTCCACCTTCAAGATTGTTGAGAGTTCGTCAATAGGGAGGTCTAGCTCCTCTTGCTAGAACTCGGGTTCGGCAATTTATGGCAATATGATCAAATCTTCCATAATTATAGCATTGCCTCATTTCTCGTCTCCTGTAACCATCTTTAGTTAGTGAGAACTAAAGTAGAGGTTACGCAAGGAGGAGATAGATAGTCTTGAGTTGACTATTAGTGGAGTATCTAAAGATGCCACGTCATCAATCCGTGTGCTCTTTAGATTGTGTTTCTTGTATGTTAGTTAGTGTGTTAGTTGGAGTATACGTCAACAATTTGTGTGCTCATAGGGATATCCGCCACGTCATTGATCCACGAGGAATTGAGTGGATAGTGGTTGTGTAACCTTATCTAGTTTGTACCTTTTTTAAAACTATATATGGAGAAAGAGAGACCATTGAGGGAGCTCTCAACTTCAGAATTTCTTGAGCTATTCGAGTGATCTCTCCTCACTTCCCTAGTGTTACAATGGTATCAGAGTGAACTGCATGTAGAGTAAGAGGGAAAGGGAAAACTATGGGCTGCATGTATGGATGTGCCTTAGCGAAATCCTGTACTAAACTTTCCATTTTCCAATCTATTCAACGTCCATATTCGATTCATGGAGAAGGATGTTTTCAGAGTGTATCTTGTGGCGAATTGGGGTGCAGATTTTATGGCTCGAGTGATGGCATCACCAGTACCAATGATACTTCCGATTGTCAGTTATGGAGAAACGTGGGATTGTACCATTCACATTCTATACTGAATGTTGTATGGATTTGAATCATGAATCACCCGCACCGGTTCCGTTCAACACGTATGTAGAAATTAGAATAATTTACCAACAGAAGAGAGTATGGAGGGACTTTATAGTTAGGAATTATGGTGAAGAGTACTACAGAGCTGTAATAGGATCACCTCGGACTTTTGTGATTCCTATTTTGAGAGATTGGATTGTTATAATACTTACATTGTATTAGTTTGAGTGGTGGAGAAGCATGGAAGCATCCGATTCTATGAGTGAAGTTCTGAACTCAATCATGATAGAAATGAAAGAGTTAAGAAAAGCTATTGTAGATGGACATACAAAGCAACAAGCCATGGAGGACAAGATCTCTGCATTAGAGAGTGAGAAGGTAGAGAGAGAAAGAGTTGGTGAGATGGAAGTGGAAACTCCAATACAAGAGATTCAATCCCAACCGCAAGCGATTGCTATTACCAACGAAGAGGCAAATAAGAGACAACTTCAAGAGATGGAAGATCAAACCAATCTCTTATTTCGTATGGAAAAGTCATGTAAGGTGAAAGCCTACAACGGTAATAGAACCATGGGAGTTTTGGAGGGATGAATCATGAGGATGAATATACATCTATCACATTTTCATGTTTCCGATTTTACTGCATGAATATTCATGTGGTCTTACCTCATGGATAAGGCTCTTACATGGTACACTACATGGGAACGAATACTTTCAGAATGAGACGCTTCTATTTCATGGAGTGGGATCAAAAGGGGCTTCTTCAAAACTTTCAAGCGGTGGATTCCCTTCAAACCTCGAGAAAAAAGTTGTGGGATTTGAAGCAGAAATGAGGCATACATGAATACATTGAAAAATTTCATGATCTTCAAGTATCCATTATGGATATGAGTGGAGCAAAAGCCTTAGATGTCTTCAAACGAGGTCTGAAGGAGAGAGTGCGAAAGGAGATGATGGTGAGTAATCCATCCACAGTGAATGTGGATGGATTACTCACCAATGAAGCAATCGCAATTGCTCAACGGATTTTTGGTGCTTATGGGATCACACATGGTGAACCATCAAGCAATGTTCGAGAATCACTTGGCCCAACACCCATGGAGTTGGGAAACCTTCGACGTAGGGAAGGATATGCACCACCACGAGGACCACTGCCTAGATATGGAGGTGATAATCGTCGATCATTTATTCCAAATTTGTCGGATCTTTCTCCAAATAATGAAACGGTTAATTGAGTAGGAATGGAGGTTCGTGACAATCGTCAATGCTATACATGTGGGAGGATAGGTCACATTGCCAAGTTCTATAGAACTCGATTAGGACCATCCGGAAGAAGACCTATGTTGCGAAGGCCTTTCAACAATATGGAAGGAGGGGAATACGACAATGAAGACGAGATCTTGCAGGGAAACGAAGATCACGAGTAAAATTGCCTCGTGGCCTTACTGGTTCCACTAAACATAGAAAAGGTGGGGTTGGAAGAAGACAACGATTGGAAGCTCATGGAGGTAGTAAGAAACAAGCACGATTGATTGTCACAGATGGGATGATGGAAGGACATAAGGTGAGAGTCCTAATTGATCCTGGAGCAACAAAAAAATTTCTATCACGATCTGTTGCAATGAATTTATGATTGATTTTGATGAAGGATGTGAGTGAGGAAGTGGAGTTGCCAAATGGGGAAACTAAACCAATTGTGACATTAGCACGGAGTGTACAACTGCCCATAGGTGGGTACCATGAAGAGATTGAATGGAGAATAATCCGATTAGCTTGATATGATGTCATCCTAGGAATGTCATGGATGGAGCAATACAATCCAAAGGTAGATTGGAGAAAGAAAGTAGTAAAAAGAAGTGGATGGAAGATTTACTGAGATAGAAGCAGATCTCAGAATAGAAGCTTACCTCTCTTTGTGATTGGTAAAACTGCCATTTCTAGAGATGATGTATATTTCTTGGGACTTATAAGAGATGTTGCTGGTTCTAAGGACAATCTTTACATTCCAGAATCATTGAGCGATATTATTACGGAGTATCAGGATTGCCACTTAAGAGGCGTGTAGATCATAAGATCGAGGTGATACCCAGAAGCACTCCAACGTGCAAAGCTCCATATGGTTTGGCTCCAAATGAGTTGGAGGAATGTAAAGCTCAAGTGGAGGCGATGTTGAGAAAGGGGTTCATACAACCAAGCATTTCACCTTATGGAGCCCATGTGCTATTTTTGAAGAAGAAGGATGGGAGTATGAGATTGTGCATTGACTGTCGTGGGTTGAATCAACAAACGGTGAAAAATAAGTATCCATTACCTCCAATGGATGATTTGTTTGACCAACTTCAAGGGGCGAAATACTTCACCAAACTGGATTTGAGGAGCGGGTACAACCAGATTCAAATTGCCGATGAAGATGTTCGCAAGACAGCTTTTTGTACTATGTATGGTCACTTTGAGTATCTTGTGATGCCTTTTGGTCTCACTAACGCACCTGCCACATTCATGGGACTAATGAACGATATTTTTTGTTCTTATATAGACAAATCTGTTATTGTCTTTTTGGATGATATTTTGGTATATAATACAACCTTAGAAGATCATAGGCGACATTTACAAGAGGTACTCCAGGTTTTGCGAGAGAATGAGTTATATGCCAAAGCTTCAAAATGTGAATTTGGCAAATCAGAAGTAGATTATTTAGGCCATCGAGTCACAGTGGAGGAAATCCAATTGATGACTGAGAAGATGGAAGTCATACAAAAATAGACAGCACCAGAAGATCAAACTCATCTAAAGAGTTTTTTAGGCCTTACAAGATTTTATCGCAAATTTGTTAAAGCTTTTGCACGCCTTGCCCAAGCCTTAACATCTATGCTAGGAAATGGTCAAAAATGGAGATGGGAAACCTCACAAGAGTTAGCATTTCAAGCATTGAAAGATGCTCTCTTGCATACACCTATTCAACAAGACTAGAAGGATGGTAGGCACCCGGTTGACTTTTTCTCCCGAAAGTTGGTGGCAGCTGAGCAAAACTATCACACAACTGAACGAGAGCAGTTAGCCATTATTCTGGCCACGAAACATTGGAAGCACTACTTGGGAGACAAGGAGTTTGTGGTAGAAACCGACCACAAACCATTGGTGTATTTGGAAACTCAGAAAGATCTCTCCAAATAATAAATTTGATGGACAGAATAGCGTCAACAGTTCAACATGAAGATAGTGTTTGTGGAGGGCAAGAAACAACTTGCAGATGCCTTCATACAGATGTTGTGTATCAACAACATCACAGAGGTGAAAATCCAAGTTGATTGGTGGTCTCAAATGATGAATGCAACAAAGGAGGATGAGGAGATCATGAAAGCACTTCAAGCAAAGACGGCAAGGAAGGTTCGAGGTCTAGCATTTCAGGAGCATCATATATGGATCCCACAAGATCCAGATTTCTGCACAATGGTATTGTCAAAAGGCCTCGATACAACCATTGCGGGGCACGTGGGAGCTGAAAAGACTTTGAAGAGCATACAACGAGTGTACTATTGACCAAGGATGCGGGAAGATGTGGAGGCATATGTTCGAAGCTATGTCGCATGTCAACAAAATAAGGCGGGGAATCAAAAACCATCAGTTTACTACAACCCCTTCCCATTCCTGAACAACGATGGGAACATGTTACTATGGATCTAGTATGTGAGTTACCAAAAATCTCTTTATGACATGATTCAGTTGTGGTCTTTGTGGATAAATTGAGTAAGATGATACACATCCAACCTACCACAAAGACAGTGACGGCACCACAACTTGCTCATCTATATCTAGATGCAGTTTTTGTTAATCGCGGATTAAGCAAAATCTTAATCACAGATAGAGGAACTCATTTTACTAGTTTGTTTTGGAAAACCTTGTTTGGTTTATTCAAAACAAAGCTTGTAATGTCTACAGCCTATCATCCTCAGACTGATGGTCAAAGAGAGAGTGTCAATAGAACAATAGAGGATATGTTGCGAGCATTCACCTTGGAGGAACAACAAGAGTTGGATACTCTTCTACCTCTAGTGGAATTTGCTTATAACAATTTTGTTAATGCATCCACAAAAGTGTCTCCATTTTATCTGATGTATAGTGCTCATCCTTTGACACCTTCTAGTTTGTTGAGAATTCCTAAGGGGCATGAGTTTTCAACCAAAGTTGCGGTAATCAATGATTTTGTGGAGCACATACACAAAGGACTCCATCAAGCAAAGGAGAAGTTGGTAATTGCTCAAAATCGACAAAAGCAATATGCAGATGCTCATCGTAGGGAGGTGAATTTTCAAGAAGGAGATCAAGTTTGACTATCCACGACCAATTTGTCACTTGTAGGAACACCAAAATTTAACCCTCGATTCATCGGTCCTTTTGTGGTATTGAAACGTGTTGGTCAGGTGTCTTACAAGTTAGAGCTCCCGTTGCATATGAAAATACATCTCGTATTTCATGTGTCACGATTGCAAAAATATATATCATGTCCCAAGCAGTTCACAAATCCATCAACCCCTCCTCCTTTACCAACTATGGTAGCAGATCAGACAAAATTTGAGGTTGACAAGATTCTCAAAAAACAGATTCGGGGTCATAGATACCCAAAAATGGAGTATTTGGTTCAATGGAAGGGATATCCATCATATGAATCAACTTGGGAACCAGCAAAGAACTTAGGCACCTTTGATCGTTCAAGAGTTTGAACATGTGAGTAACGAGGACGTTGCATCTTAAAAGGAGAGAGATTTATAACCATCTTTAGTTAGTGGGAACTAAAGTAGAGGTTACGCAAGGAGGAGATAGATAGTTTTGAGTTGACTATTAGTGGAGTATCTAAAGGTGCCACATCAGCAATCCGTGTGCTCTTTAGGTTGTCCGCCATATTATCGATCCACGAGGAATTGAGTGGATGGTGGTTGTGTAGCCTTATCTAGTTTGTACCTTTTTGAGTACTATATATGGAGAAAGAGAGACCATTGAGGGAGCTTTCAACTTCAGAAATTCTTAAGCTATTTGAGTGGTCTCTCCTCACTTCCCTAGTGTTACATTTCCCCTCTACTCCATCTCCTTCTCTTGAATTTGCTTCTCGATGAGGATTTGAGTTGCGACGATCTACTCCTTGTGCATTCACTCCCCTTGGAATGAAATCTTCTCATCTCCTTATGTTGCCCAACTCCATAGGCATTGGTCTATAGTATTGATTCATGGGAACTGATACCTCTCCACCGTTATGGTAGACATTGGCCATCTGTTGTGCACAAGCAATAGCCTTGTTCAAGTTACTTGGATTGTCGTGAATCACCTCATGTTGAATCTTTTTTTTCAACCCTCTCTTGAATAAATCAAGGGCTTCAGCTCCACTCATATCTCATATCTAAATTTGAAGATCTCAAAATTCCTCATGAACATCAGTGTTGTTTGTGAAGAAGAAGCACATCTCCATGCGGATGTGCATTGACTATCGTGCTCTAAATCAACAAACGGTGAAAAATAAGTATCAATTACCACGAATGGATGACTTGTTTGATCAACTTCATGGAGCTAAATATTTCACCAAACTTGATCTTAGAAGCGGATACAATCATATCAGAGTGGCCGATGAAGATATATAAAAGACAGCTTTTAGAACTAGATATGGACATTTTGAATATCTAGTTATGCCATTTGGTTTAACCAATGCTCCTGCCACATTCATGGGACTGATGAATGATATTTTTTGTAAATATCTAGATAAATCAGTGATTGTGTTTTTAGATGATATCTTGATATATAGCAAGTCCTTACAAGATCATCAGAAACATTTACGAGAAGTACTCCAAGTGTTGAGAGAAAATAAGTTATATGCTAAGATGTCAAAATGTGAGTTTGGCAAAAGCGAAGTAGATTACTTAGGCCATAGAGTTAGTGCAGAAGGCATCCAAGTCATGAATGACAAAGTGGAAGCCATTCAAAATTGGAGTGCTCTAGAGAATCAGACTCAACTACGTAGTTTCTTGGGTTAACCGGTTTTTATATTAGGTTTGTGGAAGCTTTTGCTCATATTGCTCAAGCTTTAACAAATCTCTTAGGCCAAGGGCAGAAATGGCAATGGGTTACAGCTCAAGAAATTGTATTTCATGCCTTGAAGGATGCTCTCTTACATGCACCAATCCTTAAATGGTATGAACCAGGTAGACCAACGAAACTTGCTACGGATGCATCAGGTGTGGCAGTTGGAGGAGTGTTACAACAAGAATGGAAAGATGGATGGCACCCAATTGCCTTCTTCTCACGGAAGCTTTTGCCGGCATAGCAAAATTATCATACCACGGAGAGAGAGGAGTTAGCCATTGTGTTGGCTACTAAACATTGGAAGCACTATCTTGGAGATAATGAGTTTGTGGTTGAGACAGAACACAAGCCTTTGGTTTATTTAGAAACTCAAAAGGATCTCTCAAAGCGTTAGATTTGCTGGGCTGAATGGCGACAACGTTTCAATATGAAGATCGTGTATGTGGGGGGGAAGAAGCAGCTTGCCGATGCATTGACACGAATATCGTGCATTAATCACATTACTGAGGTAAAGATTCACTCTAAATGATGGGAGAATCTAAATTGAGCTACCAAGGAGGATGAGAAGATTGCACAAGCCCTTCAGCAGAGTAGAGCACATTTAGAACGGGGATTGACGTTCTATAACCTCAGATGTTGCTCTACGTACAACAGTGTTAGAGGAGGCACATGATGCAGCTATTGCTGGCCATGTAGGAGTGGAGGAGACCATTGAAGGCATCCAGAGGGTATACTTTTGGCCAAGACTAAGACAGGACATCACCAACTATGTTCGAAGTTGTGTGGCATGTCAACAAAACAAGGCTAGCAATCAAAAACTAGCAGGTCTACTACAACCTCTACCAACACCAACTAGAAGATTTGAGCATGTTAGTATGGACATTGTATGTGAGTTATCAATGACGTCTATGGGTTATGATTCAATCGTTATTTTTGTGGATAAATTGAGCAAGATGATCCATGTTAGGCCCACAACAAAGACAATTACTGCATCTGAACTTGCTCAAATTTATAAGGATGCAGTTTTTGCTCAACATGATTTAGCTACAGTTCTCATCACCGATAGGGGCACTCAATTTACTACCATGTTTTGGAAAATCCTATTTGGACTATTCAAAACAAAACTAGCCATGTCCACAACTTATCATCCTCGAACATATGGGCAAACTGAAAGAGCAAATAGAACTATTGAAGACATGCTTAGAGCTTTCACTTTGGAGGAGCAAGAATGTTGGGATGCGCTTTTATCCTTGATTGAGTTTGCTTATAATAACTCAATCAATGCATCCACAAAAGTAAGCCCTTTCTTCTTGATGTATGGAGAACACCCCATCACACCATCTAGCTTGGTGAGTGTAGGTCACATGCAAGAATCATCAACCCAAGTTGAAGCAGTGAATGAGTTTGTGGCAAGAGTTCAACGAGGAGTGCCTAAGGCAAAGCAAAAATTAGCCATTGTCCAAAATCGGCAAAAAAAATATGTCGATGCTCATCGGCAACATGTGGAGTTTCAAAAAGGAGATCATGTGTGATTGTCTACTATCAATTTGTCATTAACATGGGTTCGAAAGTTAAGTCCACGATTTATTGAACCCTTCTTGATTGTCCAACGGATTGGGAATAACCAACAAGGAATATTTTGGATTCAACCTATAGTGTCTTTGTCTTACATGGACAACCCCTTCTATCAAATCTATTCTAAACTCCTCTCATTGATGAGTTATACCATCCATGATTATGGGATCAACTGCTTGAAAATTCTGAAGAAAATCTCATTTCATTGCACTCCAAGTAACTTGTTGGCCTTACTCATTGAGCTCCATCATCCAACCCTTAAACCAAGTAGACACTTTCTCTAACAACAAAGTACGAACAAAAAGACTTGCAATGTGATCGTTGATATTGAACAAAGCAAGATGGTACTCCATTCTCTCAATCCAACCTTGCAAAACTCTGGTCCGACTTCCTCGGTAAAGTTCTATCTTACAAGCTTTTGTCATCTTTAGAATCATGGATTTCTGAAGATCTAGCTCTCTCGCTCGTTGTGCCGCTTGGGCTTCAAGAGCACTCATAATCATGGATGTTTGAAGAACTATCTCTCTTGCTCGTTGTGCGGCTTGGGCTTCAAGAGCACGGGCTCTCACTGTTTCTTCAATCTCCATCATTGATGGTGACGTCCCTATCTCCATTTGGGTTCTCTCATTCTCTCATTTTCCATTCCTCTCGTTTTGATTGTTGTCAATTCTTGAGCTAACTATTGTACTTGAGTCTGGCTTTGCTCAAATGCGTTTCTCAAATCTCTCAACTCTTGAATCATTTCTCTCAAAGTGTCATCCATGATTCATCTCCGTCCGCTCTCTCTCAGTATAGGTTCAAGATGAACACTCTCCAAATTCTCAAGATTGACAACACAAAAGGAATAGGTGATGCTATCACCTCTTGGTAATACTCCTCTCCAAAATTTCTAATAACTAGGCTCCAAAACATAGCTTTAGAATGATACACCCAATAGATTTCACACCGTGTGTTGAATCTTACCGGTGGTGGTCTATTGAGGTCCATCTCTAAACTAAAATGTATATTTTGAGATCCCAAGTAACGTCAAAGGTGACTATATGTAAGATAATTGGATCTCGGGATCTCATCACTTGGTCCATGAAGTTGACACAAAAATGATAAACTAAATATTGATTCAACCTTGCTCTCTCAATGTATAATAGTTTGACATGAAAAGGATTAAGAAATGGGAATCTCGGTACTATTCTATCTCCCCCATCCATAACCTGCACCCACAATAACCCCCTTCCACTACTTGCAGCTCAATGGCCACTGTCGGCCTCTAACAAACACTCTCTCCTCAAATAATTGTACCAACCAAGACTATTCTTCCAAGAGAGGTGATCCACACTCATATAAATAATAAGCCTGCTCTGATACCATTGTAACACTGAAGGCAATGACTCCGGAATGACTTCCAAGATGAGATGTCTTCTCAAGACCTCTCCTTGCTTTATATACTATAGGACTAGAAAAGTTCAAAATCCAAACTATGCCACATGACTAACATGCATAGGTTGCATGTTTTGTTATCTTATCCTAACCAATTCCTAAAAGACATCTAGCCCACAATCCGATCCACCAATGCATGGTAGCCACCTCGTCATTTACCTTTTTGCTTTTTGGATAGTGCATACCACTATCATGACTTTTTGTGATCTAGTGACCAATCTACGCTTTGGCTAAACTAACTATAGCTAACCAAGATTGGTTACAATATACATTGGATTTACGATCATGATATCATCAAGTGCAGATTTGAGATGAGGATAAGGCCAAGATAACCTTTTGGGGGCAATTGATTCCTATGGCAAGGATGTCTTGTATTAATGGAAGTTCTTGCCATTTGGGTTGAAGAATGCACATGTTGAGTTCCAAAGAGTGATGGATAGAATACTAGCTGGATTTGATTGTGTCCAAGCCTACATCAATTATATTCTAGAATATAGTGCTACATTGGTGGAGCATGAGAGACATTTGCATGAGGCATTTGAGCGATTCATTGCTCATGGACTCAAGTTGCATCCTAGCAAGTGTAAGTTCTTTAAGGAGTAGGTAGAGTACTTGGGTACTCTACCTACTCCTTAAAGAACCATACCATATACCCAAGAGGATTGGGAGTTCAGCAAACCAAGGTGGAGGCAATCTTGCGTATTCCACAACCCTCATATGTGAGTAGGGTGTGAGCCTTCCTTGGACTTGCAAACTTCTATCGTCAATATGTGCAAGGATTTAGCATTATTGCCAAAGCCCTGACAAAGCTAGATCAAGAATGTCATTGGGGAGATGAACAAGAGGGGCTTTTGTTGAGCTCAAGAAAAGGTTGACATTTAGTCTTATTTTGAGGAGACCAGTGAGAGGTCGTCCCTTTCAAGTACATACTGATTGGAGTGTGTTGGGTTTGGAAGTAGTGGATACCCAACATGATGATGAGGGAAAGGAGTTTATAGTAGTTTATGCAAGTCGTTCCAACAATGCAACGGAGTCAAAGTATGGTTCTTATGAAGGAGAATGTTTGGCAGTTGTTTGGGCGGTGGCACATTTTAGATGTTATTTGTTTGGAAACTCCTTCAGTACCATCATTGATCATCAACCATTGAAATGGTTCATGGAATCAGACAAGCTTACATGAAAGTTTGCATGATAGATTCTTATCCTAGAAGAGTATGATTTCACAGTTATACACAGACCTAGAGTGGTGAACCGTGATGTGGATTGGTTAAGTCGAAACCCATGTACAAGTCAAGTTGACAAAATCTAGGCTCTATGGCAAGGTGATATTGATGGGGAGATGATGTTGGGTTGGCATGCATTTGCATTTTTGAGTATATGGACACTTGATAGCTATGTGATATCTCTCTTGGATCATAGATTGGATATATTATCCTTGGATGTTGAGACTGAGGACGGTTTGGTGGTAAGCCGAGACATCCATGACAACATGGTGGTGTTGGAGTATCTTCATACATGTGTTTTGGTTGGTATTTTGAGAACCAAGGAGCGGGATTGAGTGTTATAGAGAGCTCGGCAATTTAGATGGGAAGGTAGACATCTTCTTCAAGTATGGGGATATGGCAACATTCGTGTTGTGTCACATCCATCTCAGAGATCACAATTGGTTAGACATGCTCAAGAGGAGTTAGATGATTTTGGATTTTCGTTAGACATGCTCATGAGGAGTTAGATCATTTTGGACATAAAGCTTACTTCAAAGTCACTATTGGTGGAGAGGTATGCAAATTAGGGTGTAACAGTTTGTGGCTAGATATATGGTATGTGATCGTGTTGGAGCATAATTCAATGCCCCTACACCATAGTTACATCCTCTACCAATTATGGGACTTGATAATCGTTGGAGCTTGGATTTTGCAAGACCTTTATCATTGACTGTACGACATCATCGATATGTGTTGGTCATGGTGGAGCATTTCTCCAAATGGATTGAGTTAGGGGGTGATTGTAGTACACTTGTGTTGGTGTATGATAATCTATGAAGTGTGATGTTTGATATGACAGTGACGTGTGTTATTGTGATACGATATGAATGTGCAAGATAGATATCATGACTTATGTAATGGCATCCCTAGTTAGATAGGTGCGCGCATGCAGAGCATATACAGTAGTTAGAGCCGATTGTGCAATTAGCATCATTCGAACTGAAACTGCCGTGAGAGCTGACTTTGCCATTAGAAGACCTAGGGTTCAAGAGGTAGAGTTTGAATTAGGCCTCCTTGGGGTGCATTTTTCGAAGTTGAGCCTTTGAAAATGTGGCTATGGTGGAGAGTAGCTAGTGCGGGAACCTAGAGGCTTTGAAGCATAAAGTAGGTTTGGCTTGACTGTAATCTCTCTTTTATACTATGGTTATGAATGGAGTGTACTTGTGGACATTTTGAGAATAGAAAAGATTATTGTGGTACACTTTTGTTGGTGTATGATGATCTATGTAGTGTGATGTTTGATATGACATTGATGTATGTTGTGATGCAATATGTATGTGCACGAAAACTCCCTCACGAACATGTCAAAGTTAGTGTCCATAGCTCCATATAACTCCAAAGCTAGAGGAAAAAAAAGGTGACCTCTATGCATATCCCTATACTTGGAGATCTTGGATGTTGCCACTCCACTCACCGTCCATCCTGGAGGATGGATGATCACCCCCTCTAAACTGTGTCATGGGTAGGATTGATAACCACCGTGTTTGCCACAGTAACTTGGTCCTCCCGAACCAAGTAAAGGTCTTCCCTAACCCTAATCAACTTCAAGGTATACTAACGCTCCCTCCATGTGAGGTATCCACCCTCTCATACCATAGCAAACACCACATCCCTAATGGCATCATAGGTAGCTATCCTCTGCCTTCCGAATGGGCAACGAGTCATATAAACACATATGAGTGTGGTATCATCTAAAGTGATATTACACTCATATGTGAATAATGAAGATGTAGATGGATGGATCAAGCCAAGACGGAACCTCATTGCTATAGAGAAAGTATCTAGTGCGAGTCGGAAAGCCATTATGCATGGTCGAACCAAGATCCACGAGTCTGCACCCTTGCCGCAATAAGAACGTAGACGATCCCTAGTAGTAGCAGGAATGTCGGGATCCACTATGAATATAATAGAATGAAATTAGTAAGGATAAATGTTTTAAAAGATGCATCTATGACTAGAGATGGATGGATGTTTGTGCATATCATCCGATGCTTCGATAGCTCCGGATCCATCTCGATAGAAGCAACGACATGAGTTTTCTTGGATCTTCTTTGAACAAATTTATTCTCACCGTTATAGCAGTTAAATACCACGGATCCTCCCCGGTTTGTAAACCAGGTCCATTCAAAGGCAAGTTCAGTCATTTGAATTCAAACATTTGAATTCAGAGTCCAATAAGTAAAGTCAAAACCACTTTTACTTTTGCTAAGTAACCAAGTTCACTAACTATCAAGTTATCCTCAACATGGTTCACAACTTGTAATTGGTTCTTGGTCACAAAGTTTTAAAAATAGAGTGAAAATATGATCACGTCCATCTTGAACACGTAATCGTACATTCTGGCCACATAATAGTCAACTACATAAACATTTAGAAGCACATCAACTTCACCTTGCTTTTTTTGGAGGTTGATCACCCAATCTCCACTTCTTGATCTTTTCTGTAGTCTAGGGAGGCATGTGATTGGCTGCACCCCATCTACTCTTTCCTTTCGGTTCTTTCTTGTCCCCTTGTGTATAATAGGAAGGCTGGTTTTCTCTTCCTTTTCTGAAATTCAGAACTTTAGAATAGTGAAACAGCCTTCAGAGGAGAAAATAAAACATTTCGGCAACGAGACGGTACCGGGAGTAGATGGGATGACACATAAGCTGTTAAAAATCCTCGGAGAAAGAGGGGTCAAGCAAATGACAGCTCTTGCCATTGAGTTCTTGAAGTATAATCAGCTGCCTACAATCTTCAAAAGGGGCGTAGTCAAGCTAATTCCTAAGGATGGCAGCCTCCAACACTTCGTATGAGACCCATCGCATGATAACTGAACACAATTTATAATACTCCACCTTCACTGCTTACTGATCGACTGAGGAAGGAGATCGCAACGGTAATCGACAGGAGGCAGAAGGGATTTATTAAAGGTAAAAACATTGTTGATAATGTTTTTGTTTTAAAAATGCCCAAGATAGAGCTAGGAGACTACAGGATACTATCTTTTTGAAGTTAGACTTCAAAAGGCTTACGATAAGTTCTACCATCAGTTCTTATGAGATACAATGTCTGCCCTTAATATACATGATGAGTTTATAGATCTAGTCAAAGCACTTGTGGTGGGGGCAAGTATCCAAGATACACATCTAGCCAGGCTACACTGATGAGTTTCCACTTGAAAGGGGGCTTCGACAAGGATGTACGCTTGCAGCTCCTTGAGACCATACTCCTCATGGCAATTTTGGATGAAGGAGAAAGGAATGGAAAGGTGACGAGACTACAAAAACTTCAAGTAAGTCACCCTTTTATCATTTCTTTGCGGATGACACGGGCATTACTCTCTATGCCATCCCTGGTAATTTCAAACAAATGTACGAAGGGATCTTGGAAGCATGTTTGAAAATTACTAATTCCACAATGATTCTAATGTTATTTCAGGAAGAGAGGCATGTAGTGCAGATACATATCGCATCACAACATACATTGCTGTCACATCAAACATCACACCATATAGATCCCCATACATCAACACAAGTGTACTCTCAAAACGACCACAAGGACACTCTGCTCATTTCCATAGCATAAAAGAGAGATTACAGTCAAGCCAAACCCACTTTGTGCTTCAAAACCTCCATGTACCCGCACTAGTTACTCTTCACCATAGCCACACTCTCAAAGTCTCAACTTCGAGAACTGCACCCCAATGAGACCTAATTCGAACTCTACCCCTTGAGCCCTAGGTCTTCTAACGGTGATATCGGCCCTAACGATAATTACAATGTGAATGACACTAACTACACAATCGGCTCTAACTGATGTATCTGCTCCTACATGTGCGCATCTACTTAACTAGGGATGCCGCTACATAAGTCGTGATATGCATCATGAATAGATGGAAGAATTTTGTACCTAGTGGCAAGAACTGGAAAAGCAATGAGGTACCTAGGGTAACCAATAGATTGGAAGATGTCTAAAGCTGATGAGATGAATTATATTCTTCAGAAAATGAAAAAAAAGCTCTCCTAATGGGGATATAGACTTTTATGATTAATCAGAAGATTTAGTTAAACACATTCTACTTGCAATTTCGTGCCATAAACTTGGGTCGTTTCTTTTCTCTCATTGAGATACTAGTAGGATAGAGAAGTTGTGCAGAGATTTTACTTTAGGAGAAGGTCAACCTGGACGATGGAAGCTACCTCTTATAGCATGGGATAGTATTCAAAAATTGTGCTCTAAAGGATCCATTTTATGGATCCTTTTATTCATTTTTATTTTTGAAAATAAATTGATTGCTCCATATTTAAATAATCTTCATACATGTGAATATTCTTTGTAATTCTCATTTTTTTTGTTTAAATCAATTTTTCAATATCCTATGATTCATTTCAATTAAATCATAGATCACTTTCATAAATTAGAACTTTAAATTTATCACAACATTTAAAAAAAAATTTATAATGTTCAATTATTTTATTAATAATTGAACAATAGAACCTCCATAGGAAATGTTTGGCCCTATGTTCAACAAGATGTCAGTGTCTTCATCAACTTTTTAATGTAACCAATCTACAACATAAATCCGAAGTGGTTATAATAAATATGTGTGACAGTTTTGATCATCTCCACCAAATGATGAAGTTGTCATATCAATATCATTGCTGTAATTTTTAGATCAATAATCAATTGATGGGATGATGTGTTGGATATGTGATGGGTCATATCACAAAAAGGATTGTCTTCAAGGTCAAAGACTAGATACTATTGGATCAAATCATATGAGCATTGTCACAAACATGGTCACATGATTGATCAAGTCATAGTGGTATCTAAAAGAGGACAAGGAGTTCAAGTTAGTAGATGTGATGGTAGAGCACTAGCCCCTAGTCAAATGGTAGTCCATGAGGCTAATCATGAGATAAACCTAACATCTCGACTTGAGTAATTGAAGCATAAGATAACCAGTATGGCTATATTCCAGCAAAGATTAGTTTTGAGGCGGATGCCTCTACTTACTATGATGGAGATGTTGTATAGTTCATGTGTTCAACAACATAACCATATACAATTTTTGTGATTCATAATGTAATGACTCGTGGATAAATTATTGAGGGCCGAGTGACTCGACTATTAATGTCATTCATTATATGTTCTAGCCCTTTATTTACTGGAGGTTTAGCATATGTAACTTGACCTTGTGATCTGGAGAAAAATATAGATGCAAATGATAGTCCATGTTGTTACCATTCCAAGTCTTAGAGTAGAATTGTCATCCACATTTGATGAGTTACTAGATACTTCACATATAGAGCTACAATAGTTGGCATATGAGCTTATTCATCAGGCTTGCAATAAAATTTTTGCTCAAAAGGTGGAGGGGATGAAGAAAGTTATTCCCATTTCTGTTATGTTGTCACATTTGGATATAACACCTATTGCTCGGCATTAAACAGGAGGATATATGTGTGTTGGATTTGTTTAGAGGGATCAACATAGCTTTGGTTGTTGTTTTGCAGTCTAGCGTACAAGTACATTAATACTTGTATGTGGAGGAAGATAAGATTGCGAAACATATTTCATTACGTCATGTAGCACACTTGATGCAATGATATTTGAATTTTCAACCATTGTTGACGGTTCAAGGATATAAATTATTCTTGCTATTGGATATTTTTTTGTTGGGAGCGCAAGATTTTACTCTGCATGACATCATTCATTTGATTATTGTTGGATGATCATGTTAGGGACATACACAAATTGGTTATGGTCATGGGTTACAAGATTCATGTTCATGAATTTTTTGGGAGATGTTACGTGTGTTGTGATCTCTTGAGACACGTAAGATCTATTTATCAATAACTATTATGAAGAATGTTTTGTTATGGATGATCCACATGCATGAGTGATGACAAGTGTACATTATGTACGATCATGGATTGAACCAATGGTATTGTTGGATGCAATAAAATAGATTATTGTGCATACCATGCATATTTCTAATGGGCAAATCTTCTTCCTATGGAGGTTTTATTGCAAGCATATAACAAAGTGTATAGATCCTCACATCTCACAATGGAAAGTATTTTGGATTTGGGTAGACATCCCCAAGCAATGGTCTATACCAACAAATCACCCATAGAAATGATGGATCTTGTGGGGCACCAAGAGCTGTATTACCCATATTGTTGAGTTATCCAAATTCCTATAACTACAAAGAGGGAGGACCTTGACTTGTATGGGATTCTCACTTGCAACGGTTGGTGGAACATAACATTGATTACAAAGAGCAAGCTATGAGCTTTTAACTGATACTACATTCATATCTATATTGTCAAAGACAACACAACGTCAAGTTTTGAAGTTGTTATGGACTTGAATTGCTTGACAAATATTCTGAGTCTTGGATTGGACAAACAAAGACACATGCGCTTTATAAGTATGATGGCAAGACCATTATTAGCTCTTTGCCTACCAAGACGGTGAAGGCAAAAGCTAGGGGCGAGAAATGTTTAAAACTTGGTCTTAGTGGGATGTTAGAAATGGAGAATTGTAGTTTACAACTAGTATGGTCGGAATTTTTTGTGTGGAGTAAGCGATGGTTTTCACTACATAGCTAGTATAATTTGAGTTATTTACACCGAGTTAGTGAAGCCTAATATGAGAAAGCAGAAGAAGTTTTCTACTCAAGAGGTTGTTATTTAGCAATCATATACTAAGTCTTGTACATCTAATATTGATGGAGAGAAGATTTGGGATATTGAGATAGATCTCAAAGTGACCCGAGGAGAAAAACATAGAATGTGAGTTGTTTTTATGAGTCTCAAAAAATATTTTGAATATATTTCACTATAAAGAATTTAGATTTTGAAAGGGACATTATGTATGGATTGAGTTGACAATTAATGCACTAGTATTCCGTCGTCCTCTTTGATACAACAATATGAAGAGAGATTTGATCCAAAATAAGTGTTAAGACCTTCTTGAGCCTGGATTAACAAAGATATCATATGAGTAGTATGACTCTGATGTGATGATGTTAGTTAAAAAGGATATACATGGTAATTATATAGATAGATGCATGTGTGGTGACTATAGATCTATCAATTGACAAACAAAATCTAATCGATATGATATGACTATAACTAAATAGCTTTTGCTGCAATTGGACATGCAAGGGAATTGATTTACAAGCATGATATCATCCTTTACGGATTTGAGATGAGGATAAGATCAAGAAAAAAATTTGATTTGCATGGCAAGGATGTGTTGTATCAATGGGGATTCTTATCGTTTGGGTTGAAAAATGCAAATGCTAAGTTTCAAATACTTATAGTTATGAATCTAGTGAGACTTGATTGTGTCCAAATCTACATTGATAATCTTCTTATATATAGTATTATAATGATGGAGCATGAAAAGCATTTGCAAGATATATTTGAACGATTGATAGCTCAAATATATCTTCAAAAACGCATCCTCAAAAATGTAAAATCTTTTAGTAGCAAGTGAAAAACACTTGGATCATACCATATGTCCACTAGTAGAGTATCTAACTAGATGTTTAATGTGACCGACCTTTTGATCCACTTGGATGAAAAAAATGATATACGATAAAATACTTTGCAACATTGAAGGAATTGATGCAAAGTATAATTTATGATTTTTGTGCAATATTGAATTTTTGAAAAATATTTATTTCAATGGACATGGTTCTATACGTTATTGTATGGACTTTGTTTCATTCTAAGAATGCCTAAATGTCTAAATGCTTATTTATAGAAGAACTTTTTTGACTTTTGTGTGAGCTGTAATTCTTTTTTTCTTCATTTCACTAGTTCATATTTGAATTGATTACGACTAGTCAAAATTCTCCCATTAGAAGCTCATTATATCTTGCAATTGAATCATTAACTCTTGTTCAAACTTCACAAGTAATTGCATTATAAAATCTTTATGTTTTGACAAAAATTTCTTATGTTTTTTACTCCCATATTTCTTGGAATAATTCTAAAATATATGTTGTATCACAATACAATATGCAAATCCCCTCCATATTAAAGTTTTCATAAATCTCAATCATTTATTCATATTTGATGCAAATTTCACGAAAAAATCTCTTATCATCCAACCTCCGACTTAAAAATCTTTATTAATCAAAACTTTTGATAACAAAAGTTATAATCAATGTATTAACTTTGTGATAATCAATGAATCATGCAAGTCTAACTATGTACACAAAGTTAAAACTATTATTTTGTACTCAAAACTTCCCCAATTAAATTGAAATTTCAATCTAAACATAAGTCTGAGTTATAAACAAAAGAGGACAGAGTATAATAACAAAAGGGATGGGAAGGCTCATGATGGGATGGGAGTCTGAGTTATAAACTATAAAGTAAGTTGATCTCTTGGAATTTTTATAGATTTTTCAAAATAATACCAAATATAGTCTAGGGTATGAATTTCACTCTTCAACTTCAAATCATAACAATAGATTGACAATCTATTTAAGTGTACCCATTCTTGAGCCTAACTTGTAGCTCTTGATGTGAGATTTCTAACCCTATCCCCAAATCTACAAATGGTCCCCAAGATGACTTCCAAAACTCATCAAAACCTTGAAGTATTTCACCAAAATGCTTTCATTGGTCTAAACCCTAAACCAAAAAAGATTGTAAGGTTATTTTCCTAACTGTGATTGACATAGTTATTGCAATACTAATGTCAATGTTTAAAATATATTTTCTTTTGTCTTAATAATAACTGTGTTTGTATCACTACTTTGAACAAAAAAGTTGGTTACGCTTCCAATCTCAAAGGTGGTGATCACTATTTTTGGCTTTTAAATTACATAAAAATGATAACTTGAACTATATGTTTACTTTATCAAAAAATCTTTTATGTACAAATTCTAACTATATGATGAATTGAGATTAAAATTCTTGTAGTGTGGTCATTTTTGGCATACTTTGGTAATCTAATTAAAACCATGATTACTTTTAAAAAAAGTTGGTGGCAGTGAAGAAGTGGGAGCATTGACAATGGATAGTGATACATATATCATTTAAAAAAAAAATAAGGTTCCAAATTTTGAGTAGGCTCGCAAAGAAATTTGAGGAGTAATACATATATCATAAAAATTGATGTCACATTTAGTTGCTGAATGAAAGTTAATTGCTTTGACATTCAATTATTTTTTCCAAGTTTATTCTTGATTATTCCGGATGTTATATTTTTGAGTTAAAACTTTTAATATGTCCATTATGTACCATTAATTATGATACATGGGGAATATTTCATGACAAAATAATCTTTTCATGCACACTTACCTTACGTTCACTTCGCAATTCCATGCGAAGTGTACTTTCGTTTCCTAGTCATATTACCCATGTAATCCCTAACTTCGTTCTTGTAACTCTTTCACACTGAAAACAGTCGTGCTCCAGTATCCCAAACCAACCCAGGTGCACCAAACCCTGGATCAAAGCAAAACTTCAAAATGAAAAAAACAGCCTTCCCTCCAGATTTCAAAATTCTCTCGAACCCATTTCTGGAAATGATTGTTGGGGCATACATGTCCCTGTACCTGGTCACTATCGCACGTTTGTCAGTCACAGGTACACCACAAATCTGCAGACACGAACATTTCAGTACGAATTTCAGAACTAGCGAATGACGACTACTACAAGTATATCGACTTTCTATGCAAACAATTTCAAATGTGCAGTCAGTCAGAAACAAGAAAAGAGAACGTTCACATATGAAAGTATGTCGAACTTACGTATTATGTTAACAGATGGTACGAAAAGAAATGCAAACACGATAATCATCGATCTTCGTACACTTCCTTCTAGTAAAACTAGAGCATCTCAAAACGTTTCTAGTCGTAATTGATCTATGTATTTAAAACTTCGTATTGATTACCAGAAAAAATCGTTTGTAAAATATCATTATTGTTTTATTCCAGGACAACATTATGTGCACTTTCTCTCTACATCAATACCAATTCTCTATCAGTTTATCTTGAAAACGATTTTCATGGCTATTTTTACAGTTGTGGCAGTAAAGTAAAACGTGACTTCAATGATCAATCGAAAACAAAGGACATGGTTGAAAGTAAAAGAAAGAGGAGGCAAACAAAAAGGAACAAGATAGGAAGAGTCGTTAATACTTTCAGACTCGGAAGGGGCAAGGAATACATTCACTGAAGGAAAATATCTCTGACAAGAGGACATAAACCGTCCGATGCCAGGAAGAGCGCGTCGTGCTATTGGCACACTTACGTCGAGATCCCAGGAAACGGGGTCTGAATAGAGTCTAACCTCCACTCTCTCTCAACAAAACCTATCTATTGATTTCTATTACACTTGGGTAAAAAGCCAAGAAAAAATAACAAAAAGAATGGGAAGACCTTATCAACACGAACATGGATGAAACCAAGAAGGGTAACAAGTGGCTAGACGTCAACAGCATTGCAATAGGAAATATGTAGTATTGCACGTTAAGATATCCAACTATTAATAACATGAGCATCCCAAGAATCTTCATGAAACATGATTGTTCTTTTATGGATTGCATTAACTAGTGATCTCTATAGATCAATGGAAATACAATAATTATACAATTAACTAAATAGAATGATATACCATGTCGTCTAATATAATAAATTTTCACGCACTCTCACACAAACATGTCGAAATTAATGTCCATAGTTCCATATAATTCTAAAGCTAGATGAACAAAGAGTTAAACTGTCTATATATCTATATACTTTGAGACCTTCACATGTAAGTATATGGATACACCACCCATCCAAAAGGATAAATAATCACCCCCTCTAGAATTATGTCCAACGCACTATTAGTAACCATCACATATGCACCAGTAAACCTGGTTTATTGGCATCTTTGGATATCAATAATCTTAATAGTCATATGGACATGGACATATGTTGCATCTAATGTAGATGGATGGACAATTGGAGGAAGAACCTAATTGCTCTTGAAAATATAATTGTTGCTACTTGCAGCTAAATTTGAACTTTAGAATATGCAGCATATCTATATGCTCTAAAGCATCGCAGTAGAACTACAGTTTTGCGGATTTTCGGGGATGTACCCTGGTTTGCGCGTCCACTCATAGAACAGCAGACTTTTCTCGAGTACCTTGTAAAAAACGACCGACCCTCGAGAATGATGTAAAGATGGCTCCTGGGGACAAAAAAATCCAGAAACCTGTCACTTTTGCCTCAAGTAATTGCCATGTTATCAAATTTTCTTGACGACACCAGCATTTAGAGGGGATACCGGATCTGCCTGAGTCCCGACTACAAATCTCGCTATGTGTTAACCTGCTGCTGCTGGCTGAAGTAAGGAACTGGGTAAAAGGGAAGGAAAACGTCGACCTCATCAGAAACGATCGATCCATACACATCGCAGATAGAGATAGTATGTGATGTCCCGCTTTGACTTTCAACGAAAAAAGGAGGGAGAGATTCTGGTTTGTCAGTCCAACTTCTGCAACCAAGCACGCAGAGTAAATATGGAGAACGGATGCCACTCTATTTTTAAAAGATCCCAAGCCCGTGAAGGTTCAACTCCCGTCTACCGCAGTTGCAGTTTGAGCTACTGTGCTCGGTGAAGACGGTGGCCAAAACGTTCTCCGGGATATCTGACATGCAATAACTGCACTAGGTTTGATTTTTCCCGACGGGAGATGTATACAAGCACAATAAATAGATTTTTTCCTGCGGTTCGCTTCACGCTTCATCCTGTCAACGCGGAAGGGGCACATTTTGAGGTAATACTCAGATCAAATCAAGGTGGAGTTTTGGAAAAAGGCCTACCATTAGCATTGAACAATCTACTGAAATTACCTGGTCAAGGTACATGCCTCCCTGGTCAATGTAACGAAGAACACCGACCTATGTACATTACCTCGTTGTTAGTATCACTCCATTTCTCTCAGATTACTCGAATAGACAAAAACAGATGGTGAAAATGGCATAGAATTTTGCACGAAGCAATGAGGCGATTGGCTTGCAAATTGCACACATGGTCTATGTTTGTCAGCTTATTTATGGAATATGCCTCATATGCTGTATCTTTTTATCGGAAGTAAGTGGAGGATCGAACCTACTCTCAAGCACGGAAATACAGCATTACTAAGCCGAAGACGAACTTAGTGTGAAGGAAATCCTGAAGCTTACTCGAACGAGCCCCTCCAGCGATGGGCAACAAGTTATTCTTGCAGCTTGTGGAGTGGCATTTTCTCGGCGATAGACGTGGCAGCTTCTCCCGGGCTCGCCTATCTTGATAACCTTGCTCCCATGCGATGGGCAGCAAGTGTACACTCACAAGCGCAGGGAGTCTGGATCTGACAAAAGTCATTTCCTATTGGATAAGATGCAGCTTTACGCTGCGAGACTCTGGAGAGTGGAAAAACGGTTATAATCTGGGAGGTCAACACATCTTGTGTTCGTGTGCAAATCCCCTGTTGCTCCATTACTACTGGTGGATTCCGTCGTGTTTTCCCCAGAGCAGAGTGCCACATTCTAGAGTGAAGTAAGTTTTGATGACGAAGAGCAGAGCATAGATCTTCGTAGATAAACAAGATTAGTGAAGCTAGCATTCCGATTTGCACTCCTTGCGCTCATACGAACAAACAATATAAAGTATACGAACAAACAATATAAAGTGGACTCTCAATAATTACAACACCTTCGGAGTAGCCTGCTAGTGTCACCTACAGGTCTTTCGGTGGGCGTGAATAACGTCAGTCATTCATTCATTCCTACCGTGTTGAAGTTATGGTGTGTTTTAATTTATGTTGTACTCTATAGTTGCAACGGACCTAGAAATTTCACTAATGAGTGTTCATTACTTTGTAAGTGTACTTTTACCTAAAATTGGACTTTTCGAGTGTTAATGAGAGAAAGTCACGTCCACAAGTTCTGAACAATTTCAACTTTGCGCATGCATTCATTATGCATGCATAATGAATGCATTTGCACTGTATTTAGGGATATGGGGAGTAAGGGGTGAGTTGTAATTATCAAAAACCTGCAAATTGAACTAAGCCCATGTATATTTCTTGTTGAGATTAACATGAGATGTTTATCAAATTGCACTTACAAAGGTGGCAGTTAGAGAGAGACGATTTAATGTTTTTACTTTATTTATTTCACGTGCCAAACGTTTAACTAGATTTATTCCTATGGATCAGCAAGGAGTAAGTTCCACTCATTACAAAACTCAACTGTATACGATAATCCATATATGCCCCACGGGACTGAATAGTCAACAACCTCATAAGAAGAGAAGTAATAAATATATAGCAAAAAGGATGGGAAGGCCCCATCAAGCCCTTCATGGGTGAAACAGGATGAGTAACATGGGGCTAAGTTCCAATAGTATTATACTGGGATATATGTCATATTGCATCTAAGATATATTTAACTATCAAAGGGTCTACAAACAACAAGAGCATCCCAAAAATCATCACCTAATATGATTGATCTCTTATGGATTACATCGGCTAGTGTTCTCTGTAGAGCAATGGATACATGTTGCGTAAAAAATATATACAATAAACTAAAGAGAGTGATTCCCATTGTCAACTAGTATGATAGGATTTCTCTCATGAACATGTTCAAGTCGATGTCCCTATAACTTCAAAGCTAGAGAAACAAAGAGGTGATCTCTCTGCGTATCCATATACTTGGATACCTTGGCTGATGCCGTCACTCGTCATCCATCTAGGAGGATGGGTAATCACCCGCTTTGAAACATTGTCATGTGTAGGATAAGTAACCATAATGTCTACAATAGTAATATGGTCCTCCCAACCAAGTCTACTACAAGACATACCAAAGCTCCCTCCATGTGAGATATCCACCCTCTCATGCCATAGCAAACATCACATCGTTAATGGCATCATGGGTAGCTATACTCTACCTTCAAAATGAAAAATGACTCATATGGATTCTTGTTATATCTAAGGTAGTATCACACTTGAATATGAATAATGGAGATGCATATGGATGGACCAAGCCAATGAGAAACCTCATCACTATAGAATAGATAACTAGTACGAGTTAGAAAGTCTTGATGCATGGTCGAGCCAAGATCCACGAACGTACATCCTTACCTGAGCAAGAGCGTAGACGAGCTTTAGTAGTACAAAGAACGGTCGGATCCACTAAGAGAGAGTGTAAAATATGATGAAATTGTCAGTCCATCAAAGTAGACTACAAGTCTCTAGTCCAATCAGAGGAAAAAAATGGGAGCTCATGTCCTACCTACAGGGATAATACATCTATCATTTTTTATAATAGTTTTTGTACAGAAAATGACCCTCATCCACATCCTTCCCATACATATCAAGGATGGGCAAATGAGAACCGTAAAAAGATCATACAAAAGAAACGAGGCTCAACAAAGATCCACTAGCCTCTCTAAGCTTTCTAAAGATGGATGAATATGAAACATTATTAAAAGCATTATCAACGTCCACTAGCAAGACAAACCAATCCAGATGGATATCTAGGAGTGCTCTAATGCCCAAAAATATCACCTCACAAACTCCTTGTGTGGACAAAGATGATGATGGAAGTGGGAAAGATATAGCATGGCCACAATACGATAACAATATGCAATAAAATCTCCCCAATAGCAATTGATCTAATAACTTTTGTGTCACTCTCCATCACGAGAAGCGGACTATCAACTAGCACCTAACTAACTAAAAGTGGGATCTTCCCTCACAACTGATGTTGCCACCTAAAACAACTCCTTGGAATCATTAGAGGGATCAACTGCTGAAAGTAATTCCTAAGATGCTCATATACCATCCTTGACAAACCACATGAGGATAGGCGTGAATATGTGCATAGAGAATTGGCAAAAAAATGATCTATCAAGACATAATAGCTCCTCAAACTAATATTCCAAGACCTCTAATGGTATTGTCTTAACCATGCATGGATGTAAAAGACATAAAAAAGAAAAAATTTCCTCAATAAGACTAGTCATGGATAAAAGATGAAGGGTCTGTGCAGCTTTGTTATACTACCCATTCTATCCCAAAATCCTACATCATCACAATAGAACGGATATCTAGTGATTCAACTTGACTCCTAATCTATATGACTGGTACATACTCCTCCTGCAATATAGTCCAATATCATGCATGAAATCTTTGAAATCTAGTTATCACCTTCCTATGTCCACCACTTCCCTCTAGTATAACGCAGACATCATGATGGAAGTAAGAGAAACGAAAATCATGATAACTTGTCTAAGGGATCATGAGCCAACCGATCGAGTAGTAAGAAAAAAATCCTTCTAGCCTCGTCATGGAGTTCACGAAGAAACATATGGAAAAAGTATGAACATGGAAACCTAGTAACAAAAAATTTCATAGTAGAACCTGACAAACAAGGTTTGAACTATGTTGAGAACAACTTAATATAAAAGAAAAAATAACTTTGACTTTGCTAATTGGATTTTGAACTTACATTCAAATATGAAATTTTGAACTTGAATCCATATGATGGAACTTTGAATTTCAATTTTTATTGTTGAACTTTGAATTGAATGTACCTAATCTACAAGCATTGAGAATTGAATGATGGGACTTTGAATTCGAATCTTTATAATGGTGAAATTTTGAGTTTCAATTTATGTGGTTGAACTTGTATTGAATGTACATAATCTACAAGATGGAGATGATTTGATTGGTTAGAGGTATACATATTAATATGAATCATAACATGAACTTAATCTAGATCTAATAATCATGATGGAAACTTTTAAATATATATTCAATTTTTTGTAATTGAATGTTGAAAATTTCATTCTATATTTTCAAACTTAGAGCTTAGTGTTTGAAATTGAGAGAGATTATTTCAAAACATTTATAGCAAGTGTCAAAAAATTATTAATTGATTCTTTGAAAGAACTATGAGTTAGATTGAGTGATTGTGGTAAGGTGAAGCTGTTAAGCTTAGATAACACATAAAATGTAACCAAATTTCAGCTTGAAGTGTATGCTTAAAGTAAAAAGATAGTTATTGAAATAAATCTTTGTGTAAATAAATCAAACTAAGTAAAATAATATTGATAACTATTTAGTTGGTGGATTAGTTTCAATCTAAGGTAACATGTATGCTTATGTGGTTGCTAAAATTTTGAAGTTCTAAATGGTGTTCATATAAGATCTTTCAAGTTTTTTGTCAAAAAATATTAAGTTTGAAAGTGCCGAGTGTAAATGGATACTTTTGCCTTTTTTGACTCTTTTGTGCAACAAATGGTATAAAAGTTCTTTAGAGTGTGGGTCCGAAGATGTGTTTGATTTGAACCTTTGAATATTTTGATTTTTTTGAAAGTTTACACTCTTACAAAAGTTGAATTGGGTTCTTGAAAGAAAAAATTCAACGATTCTTTCAAAGTCTAGAGTAAAGACTTAAGGCAAAGATAAAGTTCTTGAGATGTCAAGATGTGATTTTACAAAGTCAAAAATTTTGAAGTTTGAAGGAAACTCAAAATTGTGGGGTCATTTTTTTATTTTTTTATTTATCAAATCTCGCACAACTTTCTTTGATAAAAAATTCAAAAGATGATTTGAATATAATTTGAAGGAGATTAACAAGTTGTTTATCAAACACCAAGTTTAAGATCAAGAAGTTTAATGGAATAATAACTTCAATATTTGATATATGGAGTTACGAGACCATCTTGTGTTGCAAGGTTTTCAAAAGATGTTGAAGTCAAAACCTCCAAACATTACCAAAATTGACTAGGAGGAGCTTGATATGAGAAATACAAGCATTTCGATCTATATCTTGGAGATGAAATGTTGTATAATGTAATATACAAATAGTCGGTAATTACATAGTAAATGATAAAATCAATCACAAACTGATTGTAGATGAAAAAAAAACTAAACAATCTTCACATTGAGAGTGCTTGAACACATGAGTATGTTCAACAAGATCATCAACAAGTTGGTAAGTGTCTACGTAATATTTGACGAGTAAGATAAAACTCTTATTTTGCTAAATTTATTGACTCAAATATTCAAACATCTTGTTACAACATTACTACATGCTAAACATATCATAAGATTTGAGGAGAAGAGAACAACTTGTTATTATTTGAACTAAGAAAAAAAATCTCTTGAATGCCAAAATAAAAAAATTTGACTTCTATGTTTAAGGAAAAAAATCACAAGAAGAAGATGACTATCTAAAGAAAAAAGTTCACAACAAAATCAAGATCAAAAAATGAAGCTTTGGAGTGTTTGTACTATGAAAAATCTAGGGGTATTCTTGTAAGAGAAAGAAGATCTGAATTAAGAGCATCAATTATCTTTTCTACAACAATGAGATTCAGCCTAGCTTGGTCCATCCATCTGCATGTTTATTACCTACTTTGAGTGTGGTACTACCTTAGATGCAAAAGGAGTCTATATAACTCGTTGACCATTCTGAGGGAAGAGAATAACTACCTATGATGTCATTAGGCAGTGGTGTTTGCTATAGCACGAGATGTTGGATACCTCACATGGAGTAAATGTTGGTATGTCTTGCAATTGACTCGCATTAGGGCAAATCTATACTTAGTTTGGGAGGATTTGGTGATTGTTGTGGATGTTTTGATTACAAATCCTACATGTGATATTGTTTCGGAGAGCTGATCACTCATCCTTCTAGATGGACGGCAAGTGGAGCGATAGTTGCAAGGTCTCAAATATAGGGATATGCAAAAAGATCATCCATTTGTTTCTCTAGTTTTGGAGTTATATGAAGCTATGGACGCCGATTTTGACATGTTCATGAGAGAGTGCATAAGAGTCTACAATATTATGTGACATAATGTATCATTTTTTTAACATATCGTATAGCATATTTTAGGTAGTGTGTATCCATTGCTCTAGTTGGTATATTTGATAGAAGAGTAATCATATTAGGTGATGATTCTTCATATACTCATGTAGTATGTAGGCCATTTGACCTTTATAGTTTGGATATCTTATGTGCAATAGAACATATTTCTCATTGTGATGCTATTGGGGCCTAATCCCATCCAACCCTTTGGTTTCATCTCTATACGACTTGATGGGATCTTCCTATTCTTTTTGCTATATTACTTGGTACCCATTTTATCAAGAGAATGGAAAGGTCTGGCTAAAAAAAATATTGTCAAGACGTCATAGTAGTTTACGAAGTTATATACAAGTTGTGTACATGGCATATGTATGCAACATGAGATTGGTTTGTGAACTATCAAAAGATAAAGAGTTGAGTTTGTAAAGGGAATAAAAACTCTTGTAAGACAATTTTAATTGGAGATGTTTGTGTCAAAATATTAATGAAGTTGTTACTATATCGATGAAAGTTCAATATTTTTTGGAGTTCCAAAATAACTTGCTTTCACTCAAATAATTAGACTCAAAGGGTTGCATATTAAGTTGGAAAAAGAGTCTCTTGACAATGAAAAAAAGAACATGATTATAATGCAAAAAGAGGTAGTTTAAGAGAACAATTTTGAGATGGAGATTGGATCTGAAACTCAGAATGATGGTGAAGGTAACAAAAATGTTTTAGAATCTGAAAGTGCCATTTAACATCAGAAAGATAAAGAGGATTAAATTGAAGCTCAGACACCTACGTGTGCATTTCAAAGATCTTTGAGGGTTGAAGAAGGCTGACAAGACATAAATATGATGAAGTGATTGCATTTGCGGGCCTGATCAAGCAAAGAGATCTGTCAACATATCAATAATTCGGATGTCAAAAAATAACATGAAGCTATGAAAGAGGAGGTAAGGTTTCTTGCAAAGAAACAAACATGGGATCTTGTAATGTTGCTTGTTGTTGTTAGCAAGCAAGGTTATTGGCAGCAAATGAGTGTATAGATGAAAAGCAGTGAATGTAGCTTTTGGTGTCTTGAATTATAAGAATAAGACAAGATTGGCAATCAAGATATGTGCACAAATATAGGCATTTGATTTCACAAAGATCTTTTTTCGAATAGTGAAACATATCTCCATTTGAGATGTATTGTATATGGTGGCAAAGGAATACTTAGAGTTGGAGCAACTGAATTTTGTGATTGTGTTCTTATATACAAATTTGGACAAGTAGATTTACATAAAACAACATGAATGTTTTTAAAGAGAGACAAGATGTGCAAATTTCAAAATTTTTTGCATGGATTGAAGCAATTGCTAAGGCAATAAAATAAATGTTTTGACATATTTATTATGAAAAAATAATACAAAATATCATGAGGGAAGAAAAATGGATTTTATAAAAACATACAAAGTGCATGGACATGCACTTTATATGTTTTTAACATGGAGAATGAAAATCTGATTTGCACATCTCTTGCATCACATTTTTAATTTTTTACTGAGACTTGTTCAAATTTGAAAGAGCAAAAGAAGGACATGTGACTAACAAAATTAATGAAATAGTTTCATATACGTCATGGTGAATATTTGACCGGATATCTCTTGTAATGAGAGTGTAATCAATAGGTTCATGGTGAGTCTGACTCAGGAGCATTTGTAGGGTATGAAGTATCTTTTAAATAACAAAGTATATATTATGTGGACCATGCATGAAATTTGGATTGTCAATAATTGATTGTATATTTTTCTGTTTATGATGGCTAGAGTACAAATTAGATAGAAATCTACTTTGCAAGTAAGTATAGAAGCATTGACTTTAAAACATAAAGATAAAGCATTCACTTTTGTGATTTAAATGGTCCATTGCTTGTGATGCTCTAAAGCCACATGACGAAAACTATAAACAAGATATCAATATGATCCTAGAAATTCAGTAGTTGATATCGTGCAAAATAAAGTAAAAGTATGTCTACAAATTTTGCACATTAAATTAAGATGATAAATAAAGTAATGAAAATAATTTTTTTATCCCTCCTTACTTGTGGAACCCTAACAATGCAAATTCTTACTCACATATTCTATTGTTCTTAGTAGTTTGACTATTCGATTAACACGAGGTTAGAATGAACTTCCATATTATTAAAAAAATAGGCACATAATACTAAATATTCTTGCTTCTGCCTGGTTTTCAACATTCAAACTACTCCCATCGCGGAGCTTGCAAGTCTCACAACCTTCTCATGACTGCCAATCCGCCGACACGATTTTGCTTGCTACATCATTCTTGTATCACTAGAAGAAACCTGGTCTTTGGAACAGAATATTTCAAGAGATAAAATATTATAAAGTTTTCTAAATTTCTATATTTAGATATTTTTATATTTATAAATTTCTATATCCATAGGATAGCAATCACGTTAAGTGATGCTTCTTCGGATGCTCTGTTGTTTGTAGACTGTTTGACCTAGATAGTTTGGATATCTTAGGTGTTGTATGGCATATTTCCCAGTGTGATGCTATTGGGCCTAGCCCCATGTTACCGGTTTGGTTCCATCCTTGTATGTTTTGATGGGGTCTTCCCATCCCTTTTGTTATTATATTGTGTCTTTACTATTTAGAAAGCCATACACTTTGATATGGTTCATTTGTGACATAGAAAAAACCAATAGAATTCAAAGCATGTTAGGATTGAAATTTGGTATTACATTTTTTTCTATGGGTCTGAAGATCATCACAAGGAAGAGAAAATTTACTTGAATTTTCGCATTAAATAGTATGGAAAATAAAATAACAAGAGTTTCAAAACTTATAATGCAGTATCTTTGAATTTTATTTTTTCTATACATATTTTTTAAAAGTTAATTCCGTAAAGACCAGTACCCAATTTGTTGCTTGCCATATCTTTTGATATATATGGCATTCCGGCTTTTAGCTCACTATGCTGCGAATTATATAGGTTGAGAAGTTATGGCTTTAAACCGAATCGGCTACAAACAAAAAACTGCTTCAGAAAAAAATATCTTCAAGAAGTCAAGGACGATGGAGGGGAACGAATCGTGGTAAGGATCGCACCGTCCGCTAGCGATTTGGACATCATTCGCTTTCCACCATTATGGTTGCTGACAAGTCTGCCAAAATAGCTTCTGAAAGTAGTGACGTGACCCGCTAACGGAAGTAGACAATATCCTATCGACCAATGATATTTTGCGAGGAGTCCCAGTCATTGTAAAGCGCACCTCCTCATAGCCATGTGGGCACTGATTTGGCGTCCGATCCGAGCGCTTTGCTTTTAGGGGTTTACGGTCCCTTTCGACCAGGGTCTTCTCTTGTGCCATCCAAATCTTGAGATCCTTTCCACATACGCAGCCACAAGAGTCCAAATTCATAGGCCTCGGATTCAAAGGTTGGTGTAAGGTTACGATGACCGTGGAATCGGACCCAGCTTAGCTAAGCTCGGACTCTTGCCCTCCATTCGACGGAGGGCAAGAGACCGAGCTATCTATGTCTTTTGCAATGTTTGATTTTACTGAAGTGGGGCGACAACGAACTTAACGCTTGACTTACCCCAACCTAATACATACTGTATTTGTCCCAGAGTGAATTCAATTCACACAGAAGACGCCCTTGGACTCGAATAATGCGAAAGTTGGCAGAAATATGAGTCTAGGAGGAAGAATTCATGTACTCGAATCCTGCCGGAAAGATCCCATCTCGACGATGTGCACCTGATTCTCGCCTTTGTGAAGAATTCCCTACCGCTGATGTTCTCTCGCGTGTATGCATTGTAGGCCCAACGTGAAACAGGAATAATGTGCTGTACACTTTCACAATAAATGTAGCATGTGTTCATATGACTCGTGTCCGTTTGGAGGGAGAGTTACCCATGATGCTATTAGTATGTGGTGTTTGCTACGGCGCCAGATGGTGGATACCTCACATGGAGAGAGCGTTGGTATGCCTTGCAGTCGACTAGGGTTAGGGTAGACCTGTACTTGGTTCCGGAGTACGGTCACTAGTTTCCACAATCTGGATGCCTTAGGTAGAAGGGAAGACCTTGAAGGCATGGTAAGGTGGGGATCGTGGGGTATGTCGATCGACAGGGGAACTAAGTTGCAGCACACAAAGCCACTTTTCTCTTAAGGTTCTCTTATGAAAGGCTATGTAGGGTGACCGTGATTATCTGTCGCTACACGGGTAGAGGAAGATTGCTTTCATCTTTATTGGCATGAAGCCAGTGCAACATCTATGTTTGGTAGACTTTTGGAATCATATAGGTGTTGGAGTCGTAGTGTATCTCCAGAAGTTAAAAACTCTCCTGCGCTTACTTCATCTTTCTTTGAACATTGTCTTTCCCCGGCTGGCTGGACGATTCTTGCTCCCGCTGTGAGTGAATTTTTAGTGTATGACCTCAATGTGGGCCCCTCGAAGGCTCCTAAGATATTTTGGAACTGCTGTTGGCGCGTATTTCCTCAGCTTCGTGCTCAACTTGTCGAGACCTAGCAAAAGCGATTGTTGCACCTTCGAGATGACACCGCTCATGCTCACGGCCATGCTTTGATCCGAGGATGGGTTGATTGAAAGATCTGAACCTAGCTAGACTGAATGGATCAACATAAGGGTTAGGACTAAGAATGACAATTTTATGAACTCAACCTCAACCTTGCCATACATGTTTATATCCACCTAATGAGCAATTCTAAGGTTGTTCAACAAGTTTCAGACTTGCAACTTGTTCCAAGTGATGAAGTAGCTCCGTTATGAAGTCTAAATTCTGGATTTATAATAAATGATCACGAGAATGGAGGGATTCCTCTGGTAAAGCCCCCATCCTACCCCCTTGACTTCATCCCTGTACGACTTGTTGAGGTATTCCCATCCTTTTTGCTATATTACTCGCTCCTCCTCCACAGTTGATCAGATCAATGAAGTTTCCCATTCTAGATAAGATCCACCTCTGATAAGTTTCCAGCAAACGATTCAATCAGTGCTGATGTAGAAACTTGTGGTTGTCGGTGAAAAGGTGAAGGGTGGCTCTTCACTTTGACCGACTTTATAGACATGATGCACACACTAAGTTCGACGACTCATCCCCTTCAGTAAAACGGTGGAGACAATGTATAGAGTTGCAAAGAGTTCGAAGACGGTGGAGGTTTATCGTACATGACGTACACCTTTGTTGTATTCACAATATATTGGTCGCTGAACTTTGGTGACAGGAAAGGCAGGGTTCCGTATTCTGGAGTTTCAACACTTCTCGTGGTTGTGAATGGTTATGAATGCACATCTTCACACCAATAATCATGACAGTGATATCATGAGCCTTGCAGTCATCGGATTGATGGGTTACGCTCTCAAGTGTGGGATCTATCACTCATGATATCTGATAAATACATTTGAGGTCTATGCGATCCGAAACTTTGCGTGATTTCGTCATTTGGCATAATATGGTAAACTCAGAAGACCAAAGAGCCAAAAGTCTCAAACACAATACCCAGTCAACTACAACAATTCTAGAAAAACATAGGAGACTGTACTAGTGTGTAAAATATTAATACGAAACAACATAATATCTATAATATACAATCTTAATTCATAAGCTGTACACACATACAGTATATGGAAGATAGGCAGCCTCTGAATGATGTTGTTGTTGCCCACTTACTGAATGCGTTGGGCAAGCACAGACATATATAGTCGGTAAACCCTCCCTGCCCTGCTCCTCCATGCGCTTCGAGTGTGCAAATCAATTTTAATCATCTTGCCCACACTGCAAGAAAAAACCCGAAAAAGTATAAAAACAAAAGAGATGGGAAGACCCCATCAAATCGTACAAGGAAGGAACCAAACCGGTAACATGGGGCTAGGCCCCAATAGTATCACACCTGCCCACACTGCAAGAATAGCTTTCTCCATCTTTCAGGACTGCAAAGGCTAGCAACCCAGAAACTCATTACAATCTCTTCATATTTCTCTAGATACAACAGGTAAAAGCTGGAGACTGAAACCAAGTGCCAACGGAAATTCGCTGCGGTGCCATTTGGAAGCTTTTCCCATCGAGCGCCACATTTTCGGTGCCCGGTATATTCCAAGGGCATACGACATTTAGTTTAAGTCCAGACGATAATATCCTAAATTATCTAATTGTAAATTTATTTTGACGCCACTATATTCAATACGAGTATTGCAATAGTAATTTGTATTTGTCAGAAACAGAAGAGAATCTTGTGTACGAACATAGTAGACCGTTTTAGAACAAAAATACTGAATTTTTATTGATTTTCTTCAAATGCAATACAATTGCACTACGTGACCATGAACAGTAACTCTGTTTGCAACAGACTAGTATAGCCCCTTGCCATAAGTTTTTTAAGATGAAATTGTGCAATATTAAAATTATCACTAAATTTGGCGCCGTGTACAGAACTTGGGTTAGCACCAGAAACTACTCCTATCCATACAGGCAAAATAGAAAACTTCTAGTATTTTGCATCAGTGTGACTAACTGGGTAGAGTATAAAGCATCAAATTACACTCGCCCTCATAAAAAGTTTTACGTACCACCATAAAAGGCCCTAATGAAACAAAGACACAAAGGACACAGTAAAATAACAAAAAGGAGGGGAAGACCCCATCGAGTCGTACATGGATGAAACACATACGGCATCAATGTATTACTCATGTATTAAAGTTTTCTGTACTGTACGTGGAGTCCCGTGGGAGGACCTGAAAGTCAGTCTGTCAGTCAGGGTTCCCCCATCGTCCCAAGGATGATGGCAAAACCAGGTCCAAGCGAAATCCGTGTTATCTACGAATCTTTCATACCACCCGGCCTCTTATCCATTCGAATGCCGGGAAGATGAAAGGCGAAAGTTGAAACCCGGTTGCCGGTTGCAGAAAACTGCTTGTCGAATCGGCAGATATTTTGCTGACACGTAGAAGGGGCCTAGCGACTACAGTGGAGATGTCGGTATGTGGATGCCCAGGTGGATGATTTCGGCGTCGCCACCGAGGATGGATATCAAACCCGCGGGTGCATGATGATGGTGCGCATGAACGGACTGGATGGCACCCTGTAAGATGGGGGTGCTGAAAGATGATGATGCTTCATGTCACCAGTGCCATGATGGCATGCCACCATAGAAGAGCAGATGCAGTACAGGAGCGACTCTCGGGCGTTCAAAGCTTTTTGCAAATGCTGGCTGTCCTGCTGCGCACTTCGCTACCTGTGAGAGCGAAAGTCGCTCCTCTCTATCTCTGTCTCTCGCCAATTCAACGTTCCTGCCTGCGTTCGAGCACATTCTCCGCTTTCCACACTTTGCTGCCTTCTACTTTGTCGCTCGATCTCTCCTCCTCTTGCAGCGCCTGCTTCGATTCCTCCTTCCTTTCCTGTCACTTCACATCAGTCGTCTCCGCGAGGTAGAGACTTTTGTTCGATCTCTACTTATTCGGTTGACGAGTGGGAAGAGGTCAGAGCTGCGTCGGCCTGGCCAAGAGTACGCGGGCGGTGTCAGCGGGGAGGACTCTTCTCATGTAGATTTGTAGAATAGCTTTGGGGCGGCGTTCACATTGGCGAACATCGTTTCGCTCTTGCTGTATGAGTAGCTTGGGTAGAACTGGGACCAGTGGATTTCGGTGCAGAATCTGCTGTGACAGTTGATACTGAGTGCGGAGGAAGCAGGATTTTCCGAGGCACATATCGTGGTTTGTTAGGCCAGCCGACATTTCTCCTCAGCTCGCGTGTGCTGGGTGTCGCGGAAATTTGCGTGAGTTCACCAAGTAGGTTCTTGGGCACGATCCGTACTGTACCCTCAATTCGCGTGATTTTCCAGTTGGCGTAAGGTGCCGCTTCGGAAAATGGTGGGAACGTTTGAGAGTGATGCATACCAGAGAATTTGTGGTCTGATTCTCTACCCTCGCGCATGAACTGTATGCTTATGAGTGATTGTCACGTGCAGGAATTACGATCGGGAGCAAGGGAAACTATTGAAGGAATGCCGGAATTGTTTGGTAGACTTCTCTTTTTGAAAAGGAATACTGGCAAGGGATCCTGCGTGCAAGTTCGCTGACACAGACTCAGGATAGAGCCGCGGGGTCATGACAACATTGTTCGTCCTGCTGAGGCGAGGAGCTTGAAACTCCTTTGGTAAGTACTCGCATTTTCCAACTTGGTCTGCGGAGAATGGCCTTGGATAGTCTGCCTGCTCGGTGGCATTCTCGATCAGTGTTTTCCTCTCGTCCTTTCGGCTCCTTGTGTCCTGGCAGCGATGGTCTGTTAGACGGTTCTCGCACTCTTCTCAACCGCAGAAAATCAGAATCTCTTGAGAGTCCGCGTTGTGCTCGGCGCTTAGTTCGAGCTTCTATCGATAGTGGAGGAGGCCTTCCCAGCGGTCCTAGTCTTCGGACCGAAAGAGGACCCAACTCCTTCACTCCATCGCCTTCCTCGTTTGGATCTCACCCGTCGTCCAACGAGCAGCAGCAGAGTGCCTCTAGGGTATTGCAGCGATGGAAGTCTGATGGAGCAATGGTTATGCGAAGGGCCTTACGATTCGAAGAGTTTGGAGGAGAAGAAAGCTGGAGGCGGCACACCACTGAATCTAGTAGTCCGGACGTTTCGCACGACGGATTTGAAAGGTTTGATACCGATGTAGTTAGTTCCTCGGCCGCCCGCGAGACTGGGGTTTTCGCCAAAATTGAGGTAGGAATGCGCTTCGACTCTCACTTTGGGATAGGGTACGCGGACCATCAGGATCAAATGCCGTGCAGTGTCGAGGCATCGGCGGTGGACGTGACAGCGCCGAGTTTTGTGAGAGACAGATCGTTTGCGGAGAGAAGCCATTTGCCTTCCAGAGGTTTGAAATCTAGTGTACAGTCGAAAGCTGGGGAAGCAGCGAGTAGCTGCAGGACGAGGCCCGAGAGTCTTCAGCGTAGAATGTCGAGGAGCATGTCTCTCGACAAAGCGCAAGGCAAGGGAGGATTGGATCGGCCGGAAACTGCCGTTGCTGCTGCCGCCTCACTTTCACTTGGGCCTGTTCCCCAGGGACTGGGATTCTCTCCGGAGTACGTGGCAATCCCCGATTCTCTGAGAAAGCTTAAGAAACGCAACCGGAATGTCTTGGCCACCGCGGGGGAAACTGCTTGCTGCTCGATCAAGAAGGCTTTCGATTCTATGGTGTTCATGATTCGAGCTCTTCAGAACTGTGCCTTCGAGATGCGTCAGGTTTTCGTTTCCACCAACGATGTGGAGAGCATTCTCTCTATGGTTCAGAGGGAGATGCAGTCTTCGTTTGTTTGGTTGTTTCAGCAGGTGTTTTCCTGCACTCCGACTTTGATGGTCTCCGTCATGATTTTGTTGGCCAACTTTGCCGTATTTTCCTTGGGCAACAATGTTGCCACCGGAGCCGTTCTGGAACCCCCAACGCCACTGGTTTCTAATTTGCAGAGAAGGGTTGAAAGTGAAGGTACTCTTAGGGGTGTTGACGGGAAGAGTCTTTTCTCCTTCGTCCGTGTTGACACAACATCGGATATTGCGAATTCGCGTTCTTCGTCAGCTCCCTCTACCTCTCCTGATGGTGAGTCCACCTCTGGCCGAGGGAATTTTGGTTCAGGAGGGTTTGGAGGAAGATCGATTGTTGTTGCAGGTGGAGAGGACGGGGATCACTTCTCTCGGTTCAACAGTAGGAGAAATGCTATGTTCTCCGAGAAGGTCTCAGAGACCAAGGACGTCCAAAGGGCCTCTGTGCTGAGACCTGGAAGTGGAAATTCTGTTTTTTCAACCAAATTTGAAGACATCACCGACGAGACTACTTCTGGTGGAGGTGTGAGTATCGAGGAAGGGGTTAAGGCCGAAGAGCTCGGAACAAGCGAGGAACTGTCCTATCAAAGTCTGCTGGAGCAAACCGCCCGGGAGCTGGAGTTGAAAGCTGGAGAGCCTCATCAGCACGTGCTTTTGGATCAAGAGACCCTCCGCAGACTGGTCGCGCCTGTTACAGCCAGGATGGAATCCGATAACTACGCTTGCTTCGATCGAACGGACCTCGAATACCAGCATGCAATCCGGGAAGAACCCACCAACACTATGCTCATGGTCAACTATGCGCAATTTCTGTTCGCTGTTCGCCGGGACAATCGAGGGTGAGTGTCTGAATATTCTACTTGTAGCTTCTCGATCAGGAATTGTGCTGCCACTTCTATAAATCTTTCCTGTCTTCACCGTCCGATGAGTTTCTCTTGCGAGTCGAGAAGACAGTATCGCTGAAGGATCGTTTCTTCGTTTACAGTGCGGAGCACTTCTTCTCGAAGGCCTTGAAGCTCGATAAGGAGGATGGTGATATCTGGGCGCGATGGGCTATCTTTTTGTGGTTGGGGCGAGACGATCGACCAGCCGCCGACGAGGCGTACAGGGCTGCTATTGCGCTCGATCCTTGTAACCCATACCACGCAGGCAGCTATGCCCACTTTTTATGGCATTCTGACGATGACGAGCCAAATGCTTTTCTCATGGGATAGTCATCAGTTGACTCTTGGGAGAAGAGTACGTAAAAGTTACAGCTGGCTCCGGACTCGTAAATTGTTCCGTATCGAGGTCATTCAAAATCGGGATCTTTTGATATGTTTATAGATTAGTCGGCATGACATACCCACGCATTGTTGTATTAGCGCGAATGTATGTATATTCACGAAATCCTTACCCCTGAGTTCCACAATTGGCGAGGATTCCAGTCCGAGTGGGTAGTTTTTCAGCTGTTGTTGTCGAGACGAAGTCTTCGAGAAAGCAGTGAGAAGTAGAGAGAAGAGGAGATATTGTTTCTATCCGCCGGCTTGCCGGCTTGTTCAGGATTTACCACTTCTGTATGATATTTTACATAGTGGCAATCCGCTTATACAGGAAAATCTAGACTGACTGACGACACATCTGCTTATTTATGTAGAAATGGTAAAGCCGAGCTTTCGGTCCGTCTATCGTATCTTTCCCTTGTGTACTCTTCTTCGTTGAATTTCATGGAGCTATATCTTTGTATCGACCTCTGCAACAGAGCCTTTTCGTGCGGAAAACTAGCATGAGCGGGTGTGCGCATTATGTGGGCTCTCCCCACTTAGTCTTGGGACTTTTCACGAACACGAGGAGTGTAGTTCTGAGCTGTGTAACCTAGCGTCCTTTATAGGATAATATAAATCAGCTTCCTGAGCTGTATGAGGATGTGCTGAAAGGACTGGCGACAGCGAATTGCCAGATTCGATTATCTGCACATTTTCCTTGATAGGCATCTGGAAACTACTGACATCAGCCGACTTATCAATGTTGCTGGCGTGATTGCTACGTCAATTGTACGCGACGTATGTTTTATAAATAGCTTTGACGATGATTTTTACGGCTGCTTTGACTGCCTCTGGAATTTTCGGTCCGCGGAGTGCGAGTGAAGTCGAGACTTTCTGCGCCACAATAAGGAGTGATTATTCACAAAGTAGGTTGACTGTACTGAGCAGATGTGAAAACTCTTGTGGTGTCACGTCTACAGCGTAATCAACATCCGCGAGAGGATGTAACGACCGGGACGAAGTCCTGATCTTATATACGTGACTTACAGCACTAGTGTCTTCAGTTTGGTCCACTCAACTGTTCAAGCCTGAGAATCAAATCTCTCCTACTAGATGCATCCTTTTTATGCTAACGATAAGTTGTAATGGCGTCGCCTTTAGACAGTTTACATAACATGGTACTTGAAGATGGTAAGTTTGATTACCATCTTCAAGTTGACATTATCCGACACAACAAAACTCATCCAGAAAATCATCAAGGTTACTGTAAAAGCGTTCATCCTCTCAAATTTGTCGGAGTAAACCATTGAACGGAAACGTCCTGTATATTGTAACTGGAAAACTCTCCGGACAGTTGCTGCTTCAAACAATGGGCACTCGAACTGCTGAAATTTGCAAATGTTTATTGTTGGGAAGAATAGATGAAAAATATTATTTTTGGGAGTATTCTTCGCTAAATTTTTTACTTTATATCAAATTTTTTTAGAAATTTATCTGCCACTTAGTAATTTTTGAGATGATAATCATGAAGAATATGAATGCCACACTAACCAATGTACTGAGTGTACACCTTCGTATCATGAAAAAGACAAAAGCATTACAGGTTTTCATCTGTTATTCTATTATCTAGTTTACACAGAGGATTGGCATTCATCTACAGAGCATGAATCGTAAACAGCTGCTGTAAGTGATGATTACTAGAACGCCATTACTGATTTTGTATCTTATAGACATTTGGAAAAAGGTTGGATACATCATATACTTAACAATAGCATGATTAGGATTCTAACTTGGGATTTTATAATAACGCTAGCTGCCTTTTACTCTGGTTTCTTTCCTAACATCGGAATTTTTTCCAAGAGCCTCCGTTGTTCCTTTGGCCCTTCTTCTGTATTCAACCTATATACCGAATCATGTATTGCGTGCATGTCTGACAATAAACTCTCTGCGAAGAAATACTTGCGTCGCCATTCTAGCCAATGCTTCATCATCTATCAGATAAGAAAGGTCGAAGACTGCATGAAGCCACTTGAAACCGTGTGAGGACGGATGGAAATATCAACCTGGCACTACTGTGCAGCATTCCCGTTGCAAAGCTCATCAGTCTGACATTTCAAACTTTCACAACATCTTTTCATTCGGTTCCATATAGCCACCAGAGAGCCCAGTTTTCACCCTACCCTCACCACAATACAAACTCGACATAAGCTTTAAATTCGAACACCGAACCACATTTCTCATACTCAGTGTGTCGTACATGGATCTACGGTCAAGATGCATGGTTCTCCTTTACTACTTTAGCCACCGTGTCCTCCGCTGGCGGGTTTTCTCACCTTCCTGGGGTTTTCCCCCAACGTTTTTGATAACTAACGTCCCACGTTTTATCCTTTTCATGATATCGGCTGAAGAACGTCGGGCATGGCAAATTACTTACACGTACACAGTTATCACCTGCAAATGGTCTCTCTTGAGAAGATATTTTGACAGCTCATCCTTCGGTTTACTTGCTTGACTCGTTGGACTTCATGTCTGAACGAGTGTAAGGTGTGTGTATTTTTTACGCCAGCTTTCAGGAGTGCTCGCGAGCTTTCACCTCTTCTAAGGTCTTCTCACAGTTCCGGGCATATAGGGGTCGTCATTGGAGAACATGGCCACTCACGCGTGCTTGTCCTGCTAAAGAGCCAAAATAGGTTTGTATGCTGTATTCAGAAAACGAATTCGACAACTCTGCAACGACCTACGTCGTCCAAATCCGATAATCCTGGTAATTTCTAATTTTCACCTAGGGTAGAAATGCCCACGATGCAAGCAAGCTTCCAAGACTTACGGTCAAGATGAAGTTTTTATTGTCTGCTGTCACATTATGGGTTTTATGAGAGTATTCAAAGACATGAAAGACAGAAAAGTAGCTGGTACATTTCTTGGTAGCAGGTAGCGGAGATCAGTTCAGATTCACCCATGGGGCGGAACTTATTTCACAGCTTTGTGACAAGACTAAGGCACCATATATTTCCGAAAGAAGGAAGTGGTCATGCTTTTGAATTTAAAATCTTTTTTCTTGTGTATGGTCTCGTGCAGTTACTGTGAGTAACATGCTCAACCAGTTACTTTAAACAAACTGCTGATATTTCCATGATTTTAGATGCAGTAGATGGATGAGACTCCTCACCTATCCATTTTCTTGTAAGAACATGTGGATCTTGAAATGAAAAGAATGAGGATTGGAAAAGAGTTTGATGCTCCACTGTCAATAATGTAAGTAAATGATACTAAAAGCGCATAACTGAAGAAAAAGGTACTGCTTCAAGAAACATGTCTCCGTACTCGATACTTTACTTTATTCCGGAGCTATCCTTACGACATGATAGCAACAGGAAGATCAACATCGGGGAGTACGAATCAATAAACTAACAATTAATCGTAGCAGGTTCTGATTGTTATAACAGCGTGCTCTCTCGTAAACCATTTTCCCTCAAAGTCGGAGATCGTGCATGACAGTCTTCCGCAGGCCATTCGACAAAAGGGACTTAGTCGCACAAACATATAACAAGTTCTCTTCATCGCAGCATATTTCTCCCTAGTCAGCCATCAATAAACACGTGCTACAATCTTATCACACCTCTTTCTCAGTTTTTGTGTCAGATCTGAGGCTAGCCCCATGTTTCCCGTGTGGTTATATCATATGATTTGATGGGGTATTCCTATCCCTATTGTTATTTTATTGTGTCTTGTTTGTGTGGATTAGAGGTTCGTGAGATTGTGGGGACGAAGAGAGTAGAAAAAGTAATATATTTTTTTCATGTTTTGTTTACAATTTTTTTAAACATGTAGAGTGAATAGTACATTCTTTTCGTTTTTCAATTTTGGTTTTATTGGTACATGAATTGAATATTATGGAAAATGATATAGTGAAATATGAATATTTTTGTTTTTTTAGGGTTTTGAGTGATTTTTCTTCAATTAGACATACGGGTCAAGTTTTTTTTTGTTCTTATTTTTTTTTTTTACTGCATTGGTTCTATTGGAAAATTATGGAGATATGAATAAAAAATTATGAGTGTTTTTAGATTTTAAGGTTTTCATAGTTAGCATTTTCGGATGTGAGGTGAGATGTTAGGGGGTTGTGGTTCTGCAGGTGGGATGAGATACATGATGGAGTGCTGGGTTTCTTTATCGTTCTCTTTGTGCTAGCTATAACTTCACTTTCCCTCATAGGGCCGCCAAAAGTGATGCATGATACACCATGTCTGGTGTGTGATTGTCTCTTTACCTCGCAATGGGTAAAGACCCACGTGGAAAAGATGCACAAAGATTATGATTGGACTACTTGGGATGCGCATGTGAGGAGGACGGTCATATCGGCACCGGTATATGTCACTTTGGGGAACACGTAGACTACATCGACTCCTTCGTTGAGCATTCCAGGTATACCAATCAGGTAGTGGGAGTGGTTAGCTTCCTATGCAGGTTCGATTCTAGGGCTTTTTGAGACTAGATTTCCATGTCCACATTTATTCCATAGGCTTCCTCGTGCACTCCATGACGAGGCTAGACATACTTTTTGCTTATCGCTCGATCGGTTGGCTCGCGATCTCATGGACGAGTTAGCGTGGTTTTTAATTCTATTACTTCCGCTATGGTGTCTACGTTATACTAGAGGGGGACGTGTTGGACATAGGGAGGTGATAGCTAGATTTTGGAGATTCTGAGCATGGGATTGGGCTACATTGTAGGAGGAGTCTGTTCGTGCCACACAAGTTAAGAGTTGGGTTAAGTCACATGATACTTCTCATTCGGCACAATGGCGACGGTGTAGGATCTTGGGACAGGCCGGGGAGTATAGCAGGGCTGCACGGACCCTTCATCCTTTGTCTTTGGCTAGTCCTACTCAAGAGACGATTTCCTCTTTACGCCTTCTACATCCACCCATGGGCGAGGAGATACCATTAGAAGTCTGGGAGTATCAGCCAAAGGAGTCATTATGTCTTGATAGATCATTATTTGCCCATTCTCTGTGCACATCCCCACGTTTATCCTTAGGGGTTTTGTCAAGGATGGTATATGAGCATATTCGAGATTGCTTTAAGGCGGATGATCCCTCTAGTGGTTTTACGGAGTTGTTCCAGGTGGCTGCATCAGTTGCGAGAGGGGAGATTCCGTTGTCAGTTAGTCAGGTTCTAGGTGCTAGTCGGCTTCTTGCGATGGAGAAGGACACTGAGGGCATCAGACGGATTGCTATTGGAGAGGTCTTATTACAATTAGTCAATTGTACCGTTGTCTTGCAGCATTGCTCACACTTTCAGGAGCATCTTTGTCCATATCAGTTTAGAATCGTCACACCAGGAGGCCGTGAGGCGGTATCATTGGGCATAAGAGCACTTCTAGATATGCATATGAATTGGGTTGTCTTGCAAGTGGACATTGAAAACGCTTTTAACAGCGTCTAGCATGCTTCCATTTTTTAGAGAGCTTAGAGAGGCTGTTAGACCTCTATCAAGCCTCATTCCTTTCGTACGGTCTTTCTACGGTTCTCATTCTTCTCTTTTTTATCAACATGACTTTTTTGAGGAGGGAGTTACTGTTATACAGTCCGCTGCTGGCACTCGATAGGGAGATCCTTTGGGAGGACCCCTATTTGCCATGTCTCATTGTAGAGCTCTTTTGTCTACTGCTTTGGCCGTGCCCGGTTGTGTGTTCCCCTCCTTAGCGGATGATACACACATTGTGGATCCTATAGACAATATTAGACAGGCCTTTGATCACTTGACTACCGAGCTTCATCTTGTAGGCTTGAGAGTCAAGGTGTCAAAGTGTAGGGCTTGGTCTCCTTTCGGCATTCTGCCTCATCTCCAGCTTCAATAGGGATGTATGACATTGACAGACGGTTTACGTATTCAAGGTGCCAGTAGGACCTTAGGATTTTATTTCACACTACCTTGACGTTGCACTTATCAAGGATATTTTGCATATAGACGACCTTCCTCTACTAAGGGATCCGCATGTGGCGTTTGGTATATTGTCATCTAGTATTGCTCATCGACCTACATACCTTCTTCGCACGGTTCCTCCTTCACCTACATTCATATCACGTTTGGCAGCCTTTGATAAGAGTATCATGGACGTCTTTGGTGACATCATCGGACCAGGGACATTTGAGTGTGTGATAGGAGATTTGGCAAGGAGACAGACATCTTTGCCAATTTTGTATGGATGGGTAGGCTTATTATCGATGGAGGAGACGGCACCTACGGCATTCTTGGCGAGTTGGACGTTCATTGCACCTTTGTTATCTTCTCGATTTGTGATCACATATAGACCTATCTTGAAGATATATGCAAGGAACGTGGATACGGGATCATTTCCCTTACAAGTATTATTACGACATACGAGAGATGCTTTACCACGGGAGGTATGACATGAGTTCCCGTCTTTTTCCTCTTTGGCTTCCGATTGGACTAGAGGTCTACAGTCTATCTTAATGGACCAACAGTTTCAGGAAGACTATTCACATTTCAAACCTTTGCACAAGTTTGGTGAGCTTGAAGTGAGGTGAAATTTGTTTGGTGGTGCAAAGTTTAGGAGTGATCCTTCCCTAAACCGTGGACCAATTGAGGTTTGTGCACATGGACATAATGAGCAAAGATGGAAGTAGCAACTAGTTTGGTGTCCTCATTCTCCAACTCTTGCAAACCTAAGATGCGCTCATTCTTCACTCTTGCAAGCCGGTTGGCCTTCCCACTCTCTTGCTCTTGGAAAAAGGAGACTTCAACTACCTTTGCTCTACAGAGAGCACTAGTTGGTGCAATCCATAGGATAGCAATCACCTTAGGTGATGTTTCTTCGGATGCTCTTGTTGTTTGTAGACCGTTTGACCTAGATAGTTCGTATTTTTTAGGTAATGCATGACATATTTCCAGCCCCATGTTACCAGTTTGGTTTCATCCTTGTTCGCTTTGATGGGGTCTTCCCATCCCTTTTGTTATTATATTTGTCCCTTGGTCAGTTTTTGCTTCTACATAATTTGCTTTCCAGTTTTTTTGCCTTTCCATCTTGGAAAACGCTTCCATTTTCCCCCACATAGAAAAACTTCTTGGCCCTTCTTTCCAATGAAATATGTAATACTTTTGAAACATGTTCAAGTACTTTTTACGAAGATAATATTGAAAAACATGTGTATAGAGGAGAATCAGGAGATGATAGTTCAAATAGTGCATGATTTGCCAAGTGGAGGGAAAGAAAGAAACTGCAATTTTGCTACTTTGATAGTAACGTGGGTCATGCAAATGAAAGGTAATGGTTTGAAAGTCTTTCTTAGGTTAGGATAAAGATGTCGGGACTCGGGAACTAGGACGTTTCGGTTCACTAATGGAAACACAGTCGAAAATAACTCATGGCTGTTAATTTCTTGGGCTCCCATCTCCCACTCACACGAGCAAGAAAAGACATGGAATTCCGCTGATAGGCGGCGGAAGGGAACGATCGATGACGATCCGAATAGATCGTCAGTTTTGCAACGTCCCTCAATTTTGCAACTCAAGATATGAGAGAGCGAAATGAATTAGATATGGGTATAAGGAGTAAATCACTGCATCCCTCAAGGGCCTCAACTGGGTGGTTCGACATAGATTCACTCCCTCTTACTCATATGGAATTCCATTTGCTCCCTCGTACCTTTACTTGCAAAAAATTACTCCCTTCGCTCCCAGGGCAGGGGAATGGACTTGTTCAATCCGTTGCCGGTCATTGTTATTTTGTGCTGAATGTTGTTCTTGGATATTCTTTTAAGGCGTTGTCTTACACATGATTTCAACAGCACGCTCCACCATAAAACTACCGTATCTGATTCATGAACATCAACTTCAACAGCATTTGGCTGTGTTGTTGGCTTTCTCTTCTAGTGAATGAATATCTCTTCTATCTAAAGCGTTATACTTGTTTAGGGTCTTCCCATCCTTTTTTTAATTTTAGTGTGTTCTTTTGTTCTCCTTGTTCAATTGGCCGTAAACAAGTGATAACAAGCTACAACTTGATCTAATCAAATAGTAGCTAGATGTAATCTACGGTCAAACATTATCGTGTTCTGACACGGTTACTATGAGAAAATGATGATGTGTCATCTTGAGAGCTATTGTTATGATGAAGATACCTTAGGTCAGGATAACCGACGGCTTATCGTAAAATTGTTAAGAGCCCACACTTAGATTTATTTCCTAGGGTCATGATGTGGATTAGGCTCTAAGAGATATTATCTTGGACCTTATCAGATATAAAGCATGGTCGGGGTGGCAAGGGAATGTGTGAGGTCTAGAATATCACTTTGCTTACTAAAGAGTTTATCCGATCGAAGTGGAGCGAACGTGGGACATGGATAGAAGATAATATGATCCTCCAGATGTACCGATGTCCAATCCAATTGTGATCAACATCCGGTGTCTACATTGCGATCACTTTTGGGCATGGTTAGTATATTAGTTTGGAAATAACTTTATGCGACAAGTGATAAATTCTCCAGATCCGATTATTCTTCCAGTTGTTTCCTACAGTGCGATTTGGGACTTAATAGTATTCGTTTTGATTTAGTTTGGCAATATGGATCTGAACTTGCCAATAATGATAGCTTTCAAAACCTGGATTCTAATCCATCACTATTGTTTACCAAAGTCAAGCCATAGTGAGTTGATTGTTAGGAATTTTGGTGAGGAGTACTATTCTCAAGTTATAAACTCCCGGGTCCCTTTTGTAGTTCTGTTCATACTTAGCCGGTTTTAAATTGTTATTTTGACTCTTTATTAGTGATAATTTATATTATTTATATGATGACTAAATATCAAGCAGTCTTTCTACCACTCGATTAAGGTGTAAAATCCTTGATTTGAAAAAAAAAACTTTTAAATTCTTAAGTACGATGATGTAACTGCATGTTAGGTGAAAAAAGACCAGCAAAATTTAAATCTCTACAAGGATTAAATTATCCAATCAAACATGAAAATACATCTTCATCTAAGAAACAATCAATAAAATGACATTGTAATAGGTTTCCTATATTGGATTCAAAATATTTGATAATGTTGGGTGACTCACATCCAACATAAATCCCTTCTCTGCTTTAAGGATCCATCTTGGTCAGTTATGAACATTAATCAACCATACTTCTAAGATCTTATCAACTACAAGACTTAATGGATATCTAAATGTGATGGAATCCATCATAGGGTATGCCTCTTCATAATTAATGCATGGATGATGAATAAAGACTTGAGCCCCAATGCATAGTTTGATTCGAGAAATATTACCATCATTGTCACGATTTCTAACAAATATCCATTTGCATTCCACAAGGTGAACTCCCTTAGCTATGAAGCCTAGTGGACCAAATACTTTCCATTCCTTCAAGGATTGAAGTTCATATCTCATGGCCTCTTTCCACTTGGGCAAATCAATACGACTACTAGCCTCATCTAGAGTAGTCGAATCATTCCAATCGACTTTAAGACATTGAGAAATATGGAAAGAAAAGATCTCATTAATTTTGACTTCCTCATGACTCCTAACCTTGCTTGTTTGGATATAATTTCACAGTCATCTCTGTTAACTCTATTTAAGTCTCTCTTAGAGTGTAATATTTTTGTCTCTAGAGGCATCAACTCACTTGCAGCATGAAACTTTACTTGGATAAGTCTTATGTGTGATGTGGATCCTTCCCATGACCACCCGTGGGAAAACCAAAGGAGATAGAAAAAAAAAGTTTGAACTATTGTACATTATTCTATAAAATTTACACAAGGAACTGTTCGGAATGTATATAGCAGTGCTTTGTTTGTACGAAGTGTTATCACTCTTTTCTTCTTGAAATAGTTTTTCCTGCCAGTTTGTTCTCTATAACCACTTGTAATCTCATCAAATGAGAGCCATTCTTTTCACCCATGAGGACAAGTGCGGGTAGTGTTAAATACATCTGTTAAAAGGTTTGGAACGAGAAATTTACTTCCTGAATAAAAGCTTCAGAACATCCAAAGACCCGACTCAGTCTCCTTGACGGGGAAAATCTGTTTCAGCAAAGGGTTGTAGCCAGTTACTTGGTAAGTTCTTTTTAGCTTTGCTATAAGAACTTACCAAGACTAAAGAGCAGATAAATGTCTTCTTCAATCATTTACAATTGAAATTTCTACTCCGATTGCTTTCAACGAACGACGCTTCTCTGTTATTTTTCCATGAGGTGTTGATAAATCAAGGTCTTGAGACCAGGGATATGGCATTCATCAGTGCGTTTCCAATTCAAAACTTCTAATGGTCAATTTAGATTGTGAAATGCCGTAAAATTACTGGAAAATGTTGTTACTAAAAAAGAAAAAAATCATATAATACCTTCAAGTTTTTGACAGAGTTTATTTAATCATAGATTTCCATTTGCATCTACTAAAAAAAAACTTTACTGACCAAAAGAATTCTCCCAAGCACTCCTTGAGAAACCATTAAGACTACATGGTTATCAATCTTACATGAGGGGCATTGGATATTAGGATATGCAACTTATGGAGATATTCTAAAGGTATGCCACTTTCATAAACTATCATCTTCTAAAGATAGGTTATTTTTCTTATTATTAACCATAATCACGTTTGAACCACTCATAACTTCCAATGGAACACTCAGTTCGATGGCTGATAAGAGTTAACTCAGGTCTTGAGTAACTCTGATTAGTTTGACTATATTTAATTAAACTAGGGTTAGGTACTACTATATAAGAGGGATGGCAGAAGATCTTTGTGACATAAATTAGGGGTATTTAATAAAGTAATTATGTATGTTCCGTCAATGAGGTGAACAACTTATTTCATGTGTGACTCTTGATTTCATGTATTTTTTTGGTGTATTCCTATTTCAGATCAACAATTGGTATTAGAGTGATTGGGTTGTCTTGTTGTGCAATTGATCGATTGATTGGGGTTTGATCGATTTTCAGAGTAGGAAGAAGAGGAAGCGGTCACACGATGGGCAACGGAGCATGGCGCACCTGAAGTGGTCGAGGTTGATAGTCGGAGGATTGTTCTGGTCCTCAATGTATCTTCTGGTGGGAATTCTCACAGTCTGCCCCTTTGTGCACAAGGCGATCATCTTCCTCTTTTACTGACACCGACGAGCACCAGACATGACTCGATGACAAGTTGTTTATGTTGCGATTGGTGTTGACGCCTATTCTAATACATGATTAGGATCAGAATGCTCACGTTTGAGCACATCGTGATTCGATCAGCCGGCGACGGTGAGGTCTGGTCGATGGCTAGATCTGAGTCGTGTTCAGATGATTATCATTAGGAGGTGCGAGTAGGCTCCGCTGAGCCCTCTGCAAAGCGGACGAGAGACGGACAAGTTTATTAAGCGCATAGTTTTGACTGTAGGCCATATGCCACTCCAAGCGAGACTGACCTGATTCCAAAGTCTTTCACAACGAGCGTATTCAAGTGGACCAACTGCAGCACAAAGGCATTGGGCGTGAACGTGCATGAGTTTTGAAGGTGCTTTGTTCATATTGGCATGATATTAACTCGAACCTGTGCTCTGTTCATATTGGCATGATATTACCTCGAACCTGTGAGACTTTGGAAGCGCATATCAACCAAGATCAGGATCGAGAGATTCAGACCGAGACCGAGACCGAGCCCAGTGTTGTCATAATCACATCACTGTTACAAACGACCTGGTTGAAGCGTGAGCGGCAAGGTCAATTTGTTGAGAGCTGTTTGAGTCAAAGCTTGTACCAATAAGGGTCAGCTTCATGAGAATCATGGACCTTGAGAACATCGATGATGAACGGAGGTTGTGAGGGAACAATTGCTTGACATGTCACTATGAGATGATGTGGACATTTGTAGGGAGATTTCTGCCTTGGAAACAGGCCCTAACGGTAGATTGGATCACTACCACAAATCAAGAAGAAGCCATAGAAAACTCAATAGTAGAAAGGAGATTCCAGTGGCCTAATGCCGGAGTCTAAAGAGGGCTTGCGAGTTTTCACTCTTTAGTCCTAAAATATTGGGTCATTGGAGTCGTGATCAATATTATTGGACGCATTGGGATCAAGTTAGGGAAGAATCTACACTTAGGTCATAATATTGGATTTTATCCAGGGTAAATTTCCTTTATTCTCATATGAGTGGGAAGAAGTCAAGTTTGGAGGTTCCATTTGATAATCGAACGACACAAGGGACGAGTTTAGGGGCTAGACGAAGCGAGATGACAGTCATGAAGACGGGAGGAGCCGGATTTGACATTGTCAAATATGATGGGCGTGGTGACTATCTTGTGTGGGAGAGGCAAGTCAAAGACAAGTTGAAGGCTTCCGGTTTGGACAAGTCATTGATGCCTAAACCCTCTACATTCAATGATGAAGATTGGAAGGACCTTCAAGAGCAAGCAGTGAGCATTGTTATACTCCATTTACAACCTTCAGTTCCGAAGCAAGTTGATGAGTGTGACAATTGTACTTCATTGTTTCAGGCTCTTAAACGACGATTTCATCGCAAAGAGTTATCAAACATGTTGTACACCTCCTTGAAGCCGATGAGCTTCAAGATGAAAGATTTAGGTACGAAGATACAAGATCACATTGATGACTTTGGTGATCTTGTTATTGATCTTCAGAATCTTGGAGAGGAAATAACTGATGAGAGGAAGGCCCTTCATCTATTAAGCTCATTACCTGTTTCATATCAGACATTGTTATGAGTGTTATTCCATCGTGATAGACAAACGATCATTTACAATGAGGTTGTAGGTGCTCTATTGACTGATGGCCTACAGTAGAAGATGATGATGCCCTCTACTCCATCCTCTTCATATGGGTTTTGAGAACGGAGTGATAGATTGAAGTTTGTGTATACAGTTAGAGTTGCAGGATTGCACTGACTATCACGAAGTTAGTACATCAATCATATCTTTTGATATCAGAAAGTTTTGTCAATAAAACTTTTCACACTTGAATTTTAGATAATAAGTGATCTTCTCATGAAATTTGAGAGCAATTGGAGTTAAGGATTGGGATGTGTGATGGTTTTAGTACACAGGGGTCTGCATATCACCTTGTGATATAGTGTGTAAATTGATAATTGTTCTGAGAGATCCAGAGGAGAGAAACATATGAAAATTTTTTGAGAGATTGAAAGGTAGTGGAGTAATTTTCTATGAAGTTTAAGCGAGAGTTATCGGTCCCATGATCGGATATCATATCTTCTTCCGCTGAAGTTTTACCGGTTGTAATGAACTCAAATGTGGAGTGCTGAGGAGAAGAAGAAGAGATTGTCAACTCACACGAGGTTCAAGAGGGTTCTGTAAGACCCATGGTTGTACATATAGGATAAAATGCAAGTATATCTAAATTTTTCCTAAGTTTATCTTAGTCATGATTATATTTAGCTAGTTATGGTTAAGTTGGAGAAAAATATAGAGTAACTTTTGGTGTGGTAGATGAGAACTACTATTTTGTTATTTAGTAGGAATCAAGGAATAGATTCCATCACATGGGTATCTTGACTTCCCTTGACTTGGACTAGTTTTCATTGGTTGGACTTGGTGAAGACCCTTAAATCTAGGGGCGGGATTGACTTGGCACACTAGGAGTCAATTAGGGAGTAGTTGGGCTTCTAGAAGATCCAAGTGGACCAATTGCATGTTGCCATGTACCCTTTTCATTGGGGTTTGTGATCTCTACCTCGTTTAAACTTGGTAAGAGGAAGTTACATGGTGATTACTTGTAATTACTAGAGTAAGATTCTAAGTAGTATAAATAGAGAGGTTGAGAAGACCTCTCTCAAGTAGTTTTTCAATGGAAGTTAATTTTGGGAGAAGATAGTGTGGTGATCTTAGTTTTGGGGAGCTTGGTTCTTGGAGACGTCATGTTCGGAGTGGAGCCTTGATTCAATGAAGACTTTGATTACCAAAGTATCCCTTTCCTTTTGAGTGATATCTTACTCATGGTGATAATGTGCATAATGGAGCTTGGACATTGAGAGTTTGTGTAAGAGTGAGCAATAGGGTCATGGTCATAGGGTGGGACTAAGTTCTTCTAGATTCATGATGAGCTTCCAAAAAGCCATCGGAGGTAAACATGAGTGAGAGTCAGCCCAGAGGTCACAGTTCTTCTACAGCCAAGCGCTCAGGTGTTCTCAGAGCAAAGAAATGTCCATGCGACAACGTCACTATATATATACTCAAGTAACTCCTTGGAACTATGAGTTCCAACACCAAAGACTTTTATATGTTGCTTGCCCATAACGCAATGCTCACAAAATTCCATGTCAACTTTACCTAAACCAGGTAACAAGCCCCTATCACGAAGAAAGGTAAGTACATGTTACTCATGTGTCCCATTCTAGAATACCAAACATGAGCCATCTCAGGCCGAGATCTAGTAAGATTGACTTCAACACAAATGGTATTACCCTCTAGCACATACAGATTTCTATGCTTGTGTCCTCTTAAGATAATCTTATCACCTATTATCACCTCAAGTATTCCTTGTTTAGAACTCCACTCAAGGCCTTTTGAATCTAACATTCCAAGAGAGATAAGGTTCTTTCTCATTTCAGGTATAAACATGACGTGAGTCAACGTACGTTTGACTCCATCAAACATGTGAATCTGGACAGATCCAACACCTTCAATTCTACAGGGTTGATTATTTTCCATAAGAACTAAACCGTTTGATACTCAGAAAGTATGAAAAAACTCTCTAATGTCACAAATGTGATAAGAACAAGCACTATCCATAATCCATACATCACCAACGCCCTTTGGTGAGTTGCATAGGGCATAGCTCTGGTTTCATAGTCCATCTTCGAGCAAATCATCCTCCTCATCAAAATCTTGAGCCAAATTGGCCAAAGAAGGATCATTAGCCTTGGTCTTCATACGACAGTCCTTCTTAAAGTGACCACTCTTGTCATATTTCCAACAGACCACCGTCTTTTTGTCTTGGAATTTACCCCTAAACATGGATCTACCTCTAGATCCAAACTTCTTCCCATCCTTCTCATTCCTTGATTATGATCGTCCACGAGTCACATTCAGTGCCATCCAATTGAGTAGAAATTTCGATCCAAACACAAGCTTGAGTTGTAAACTATATTTTAGCCGAATCAGATCTCTCAAAACCCTCAATAGATTCTCAGAAACATCCCAAATACACCCAAAGGTCTAAATTTCTCTCTCTATCTTTGAATCATCATTTCAAAGTGACAAACCCTTCAAATCCATCCATTCTTGAGCCCACGTCGTAGCTCGTCCCATCAAGTCTCCAACCCTATCTTTCAATCTTTGAATGTCTCCCTGGAAGGTCTCCAAAATCCCTAAAAACCTTGAAAAAGTTGCCCTAATGCCCTCATTGGCCAAAACTCTTAGACCAATGGGAATGGAGAATGTTATTTTGACCTCTAGTGTGGCCAAATTAGCTCAATTTTAACTTAGAGCTTTACAACTATCCTAAACACACTATTTAGACATCCTATATACAATATGAGTTGTCACTAATAAGAGTTAAAATGATAACTCGAAACCGACTAAGTATACTCGAAAGTGATCACGATGAAGACATCAGATGTTGATCACAAATGGATTCGGTTTCGGTACATCTAGAGGATCATGTTTTCCTCTATCTATGTCCTACATCAACTCCACTTTGATCAGATAAGCTCCTTAGTCAGCAAGGTGATGTGTCTAGATCTCTCCGGCTCTTAATAGCCTTACAATGCTGTCGGTTATCCTAACCTAAAGTATCACCCTCATGACAACAGCTCTGAAGATGACACATGTCATCATCTTCTCATAGTAGCCGCGTCACAACACGACATCCACCCCCTTTAAACCTATGCATCCTCCGGCATGCACCAAGAAGTTAATGAAGGTGTGCGCGGCGTCAGATTAGATCAACCTGATCTTCTACTCCAACTATCGAATGCGTATCACCAAAAGATCTTCTCTACTGAGATTATCCTCCCAAGGCAACACACTCCATGTGGGAATGTTTTCCTCTATTGGCATAATTGGCTTTTGGCCTTGCATTAACTCTAATGGCATATAGCCGGTCACAGAGCTATGGGTCGTACGATTAGCCCATAATGCAAAAGGTAACAAACGAGGCCATTGTCCAGCCTTCTGTTTACATGACTTCACAATTGCTTTGATAATAGGTGGATGACTCCTCTCACTCTTTGCATTCCTTTCTAGATTATAAGCAATGATGACAGACAACTTGACTCCACATCTCTCAAACAAGTCGCGTGCCTCTTGAGCATTCAACTCTCCTTGATCATCGGTTATCTTCCCAACACATCCATAACGACACACAACGTCCTCCAAAAGAAATCTGCAAACCCCTTCTATTGCTTTTGATCGTAGTGCTCTTCCCTCCACTTGATTGGATAGATCCTCCCTGGCTAACACTAGATACCTCATCTGCCCTAATCCCATCGGCATGAACACCAAATCCACAACCCACTTGTAATGGATAGCAAGTGGATATGTAGGATGCAAACCATCACAAATGTCGGATTACGTATCACATCTGACACGTCTCACAAGTCTCCACAAATCCTACCACATCCTTGTAGATGTTTTTCCACCAATATCTATCTTTCAATTTCATGAAAGTGGCATATATCTCCCTGTGGCCTGCCCATAAGCTTTCATGAAACTCCCACATCAACTCCTCTTGAGACTTTTTTCCACAAATCACACGTTGTGGCATGTCACCATTCCGCTTTGGTCTCTTCCATAGGTATCCATCTTGTAATATGTAGTTGTAGGCCTTCCTTCTTAAATGTTTGAATTCATGATCACTCCAACCGCTTTTTCGTGCTAGTGTGCTGAGATATTTTCCAATATCTAACCACTCACCCTCATACAAATCCTCCAGAAACATCTCCAAACTTTGTGTTACTCCTTGTCGATGAGCCACATAATAAAATGTCGTTCCTACATCATCAGTATCATTAATCATTTCTTCTTCTCCCTCATATCTAGCTCTTGATAACATATCTGCCACCTTGTTATCCTTTCCTGCCACATGTCTGAACTCCGGATTAAGTGTCTTGATGTAAGCTATCCACCTCAACATTGCAATATCTGGTGTATTGCAATTGGTGATCACCCCCAACAACGGTAAACAATCCGTCTCAACAATCATATGTGCTCCAATCAAGTAGTTCCTTTCCGACTTCATAGCTGTAACGACACCCCACAACTCCTTCTTCACTTGAGGATAACTTCGTAGTCTTTCACTCAAGACCTTGGCTCCAAATCTCACAGCATACCTACTCCCTTCATCTTCGTCATCCTGCCCCACGGCCCTCCTATGGCAATAGGAGTGGTATCCACCGCCAATATGACTGGCTTGTCACCATGATATTCTGTTCTTCGCAAAACCGGAGGTGATGACACACACCTCTTCAACTTCCTCATGGCCTCTACATGTCTATTCTCCCATACAAACTTCTGATTTTTCCTTAACAATCTGTTATATGAGCATAGTGAGGAATCCATATGTGATAGAACACAACAACATCTAAAAACCGCCTCACTTCTGTCAAGGAGTTGCAGATTTCGCGCATCCTTTGAATAGCATCGACCTTGTTGGGATCTAGTTTTCGACCGTACCATCCACATAGATGACCAACAATGATAACCTCCCGTATTCCAAATAAAGATTTTTCTCCAAACAATGTATTAGCAATATAAGCATAAATCGACATGGTTTCTACTGGATCTTCCCATCTAGTAGTACCATGAATTTTCCCCGCTGTTCTTAGAAGAGTCTCTCTAACTACCTTCCCTTTCTCCATCGTAGCGAGAGCACTTGACCATAGGCCATTAAGCGGTACGTGGCCTTCAAACTCCTCTCCTGCTCCTCTAATCTTAGCACCATAGTTAAAAGCTTATACTGATGCCACTGTATGTGCACTATGATAATCATCCACCAATTTTCTCATGCCTCTTTTACCAAAATTGGTTTGAATGGTTACTCCATTGTCCTTAAGGGCTACCTTCCCTTCTTACCAAAAAATGTCTCCACTCTGCAACGTGCGTGCAAAATCTCCACAATCTCTTCGTGCATGATCAGTGCTGTCACACCATATGCATCGTTGCACATAAGCTGGCTTAGCGAAAGGCTTCTTCTCCCCTCCCATGTCTTTCTCTTCCAACATCGCAAATTTGATCTTAATCTCCTTCATCCCTCGCATAATCTCATCGATAGATGATTCTTCCTTTATGTAATTCACAGCCGGAGCTAGAACGTTGGAGTTTGGAACCACAGGTCTAATAACAGGTGCTAGAGCAATAGGAGTAGTATTCTGAAGAGGTCTTCTCACTACAATCTTCTCTCTCCTTCTCTCCCTCTTCGCCAATAGCCCAACTGCATCCTCAACATCCTTCCAACTACTTGTTAATCCTTCTTCCTCATTCTTGTCTTCAAGAAGCAACTCTAGCTTCTCTTGCAACTCAAAGTCTACAGCTCGAAGAAACAATTCAGTTTTGTGTGATTCTAAAATGATCTTCTCTAGTCGAGACAATTGTGAAAATTGTCTCTCAAACTCCCTTAGAAGCTCAGTTGCATGAGACTTCTTATTGGACCTTTCAACCCACTCCATGAATGACTTCTTAGTGACTCTATCAGAGTCTTCCAAGAAGTATTCATCCCTCAAGGCACAGGAATATGTTTCCCAATCCTCACCAAAGTGTTCATGTAAGGACTTCACATGGCCTCTAATCTCCGACATTGCAGCAAGACGGAACATTTCTATCATCTCTCTTTCAACAATACGGTTCAGCTCCATTTCCCTAACGTAGTACCTCAAGTACTTTAAGACATCCCTCTCGTCAAACTGATCCATCTTCCCCACCACAGCTTGCAACGCCTTCGTGGTTGAATTCTCGTTTTGATCTTGCAATTGTTGCTGTTGAAGAAAGAGTGTGAACGCTTGAAACATCTCTGATGTTGCCGGATCAAGTTGCACCTTAGGTACCTCGCCGACTCTACTTGATCCCTCCCCACTCATTGTGATCTTTCTTGTGACCCCAAACAACCAGTTAGTCTGTTGCTGATATGAAGTCGTCTTGATTGTTGATCCCACCAATTCCCCAAGCATCCAACCTTTTGCGTCTATCTACTCTGATCTAAATCTAGATCCCTATGGTCTGTGACTAATAGATTGGACAACCTAACCTACCATCACCTCAAGCACTCTTGGGAGAGTTGGTCATCACTTCCAACTCTCACAACATCTCACAAGAGAAATACGCAGCACGTACTAGAGTGGTAACTTGTGATCAAGTCCGGAGCACTCCTATTGAATCAGGCGCCCACACAAATCCAGCATGGCGCACACACAAGAAGCCAGTATGGAGGGGATCCAAACACAAGAAGCAAACAACGACCCTCCATACTTAAATTGTTCCAATCCACCCATGACTAACTCTTGCCATCACCTGGCATTTGACATATCATAAAACTCAACGTTTTGCGCTAAGCTATCACTTTAAAGTTCTTACAATCTGATTTTTGACTAATTTTATATCTCAACTCCAAACAAAACTTGAACTTGCACCCTAATATCTCAAGGCCAACCCACAATCTGAACTTGCAATCTACACCTTACTCTAAACTTGGAACAGTCAACCATAAACTGAAACTCATGAATTTGTAAACTCGCAACAAGAGAACTCATGAAAGTTCCTCCACCTCAGAGATTTCACGTCGAGTTCAGCACCTATGTCGCATGGACATTTCTTTGCTCTAAGAACACCTGAGCGTCTGGCTGTAGAAGAACCCTCTTGAACCTCTTGTGAGTTGACAATCTCTTCTTCTTCTCCTCAGCACTCCACATTCGAGTTCATTACAACCGGTAAAACTTCAGCGGAAGAAGATTATGATATCCGATGATCGGACCGATAACTCTCGCTTAAACCTCACAGAAAATTGCTTCACAACCTTTCAATCTCTTATAAAAGTTTCATATGTTTCTCTCCTCTACATCTCTCAGAACAATTGTCGATTTACACACTATATCACAAGGTAATATGCAGACCTCTGTGTACTAAAACCATCACACATCCCAATCCTTAACTCCAATTGCTCTCAAATTTCATGAGAAGGTCACTTATTATCTGAACTTCAATTTTGAAAAGTTTTATTGACAAAACTTTTTGATATTAAAAGATATGATTGATGTACTAACTTCGTGATAGTTAGTGCAATCCTACAACTCTAACTGTATACACAAACTTCAACCTATTACTCCATACTCAAAACTCGTCCAATTGAATTGAAATTTCAATCCAAATACAAGCTTGAGTTGTAAACTATATTTTAGTTGACTCAAATCTCTCAAAACCCTTGTTAGATTCTCAGAAACACCCCAAATACACCCAAAGATCTAAATTTTTCTCTCTATCTTTGAATCACCATTTCAAAGTGACAAACCCTTTAAATCCATCCATTCTAGAGCCCACGTCGTAGCTCGTCCCGTCAGCTCTCCAACATTATCTTCCAATCTTCGAATGTCCCCCTGAAAGTCTCCAAAATCCCTAAAAACCTCGAAAAAGTTGCCTTAGTGCCCTCATTGGCCAAAACTCTTAGATCAATGGGAATGGAGAATGTTATTTTGACCTCTAGTGTGGTCAAATTAGCTCCATTTTAACTTAGAGTTTTACAACTATCCTAAACACACTACTTAGACATCCTATACACAATATGAGTTGTCACTAATAAGAGTTAAAATGATTACTCGAAACGAGTTATCATTTTAACCCGAAAGTGATCACAATGAAGACACCAGATATTGATCACAAATGGACTCAGTTTTGGTACATCTAGAGGATCATGTTGTAATCTACATCAACTCCACTTTGATCAGATAAGCTCCTTAGTCAGCAAGGTGATGTGTCTAGATCTCTCCGGCTCTTAACAAAATTTTACAATGTCAGTTTGCTACCTAACCTAAAGTATCGCCCTCATGAAAACAGCTTTGAAGAAGACACATGTCATCATCTTCTCATAGTAGCCGCGTCACAACACGATAACGTGTGGGGATCCTCTTCTAAAGCCTCATATTTTGGGAAGTGGTACTCTGTATCGATTATTGATGATTACTCAAGATTTATGTGGGTCTATTTTCTCACACAAAAGTCTGAAGTCTTTGCAATTTTCAAAAGTTGGAAAGCCCAAGTTGAGACTCAGACTGGTCACAAGGTGAGATATCTACGTTCAGATAATGGCGGGGAGTATACTTCTGGGGAGTTTAGAAGTTATTGCAAAGAGGAGGGATCACTCGTCATCTCACCACGGTTTATATTTCCCAACAAAATGCTATTTCTGAGAGGCTCAACCGAACAGTATTGGAGAAAGTTTGTAGTATGTTGAGCCAATCTAGTTTACCATATGAATTCTGGGCTGAAGCTGTAAATACCGCAGTGTATTTGGTAAATCTATCTCCTTCAAGTGCAATCAATTTCTTGACTCCGTTTGGCACAAATGGAGGGCTGATTATAGTCGTTTGAGAATTTTTGGTTGTACGGCTTATCCTCTCATACCTAAGGAGAATAGGACCAAGTTGGATCCTACATCCAAGAAGTGTTGTTTTCTTGAATATGCAAGTGGTGTGAAAGGTTATAGGTTATGGGATCCTGTAGGTTGTAAAGTGATTGTCAGTAGTGATGTTTCTTTCTATGAGCCCAGATCATTGAAAGAGGGGGAGATATCTCAGGCTCCCCATATTGACAAGGGCAAATCTCCACTCACGGATGTTGTTGAGGGGAAAATTGATCATTATGGATTTAATGATGCACCACAAGGAGAAGCTCCAGAACAGATGGAGCAAATTCCTGAACAACAAGAATTGGAGGAGCAAGTTGTCGTTGCTGAGCCTCAAGATACAGCACAAAACGATGGAGATCAACGAGGACCATCTACTAGGAGATCATCAAATCGGATTAGTAAAGCTCCCAAAAGGTATGGAACATGGGCTGATTCATCTATTCTTGAGGATCATGATATTGAAACTGAGAATGATGATGACAATGGGTTGATCTTGGAAGAAGGAGAACCTTGTTCATATAGAAAAGCTCAAGCCTCTATCAATAAGATTGAGTGGTACATCGCTTGTTGAGAACAAGACTTGGGAGCTGGTGGAGCTTCCAAAGGGTCAACCTTTGGTTGATAGCAAGTGGGTGTACAAGTTGAAGGATAATCCAGCGGATGAAGAGAAGAGGATCTTCAAAGCCAGGTTGGTGTCTAAGGGCTTCACACAAGAGAAAGGTGTGGACTACAACGAAGTCTTCTCACCTGTAGCAAAGTATGCTACAATTTGTATGGTATGTGCACTTGCTGTAATATTTGGTCTAGTTATGGATCATATGGATGTTGTCACGGCTTTTCTATATGCATCTTTGGAGGAAGAAATCTACATGAGACAACCTACTGGCTATGAGAAGAAAGGTCAGGAGAAGTTAGTTTGTAGACTGCTCAAATCTCTATATGGATTGAAGCAAGCTCCTAAGCAATGTAAGGTTTGATGAGTTCATGAAAGCACTAGGATTTTCACGTGTGTTGTTTGATCCATGTGTTTACATGAAGAAGGTGAATAATGAGATCTTTAGCCTCATTATTCTAGTACTCTATGTGGATGACATGCTCATTTTGGCAAAGGAACAATCCGACGTTGATAGATGCAAGAGGCAACTGAAATCTGCATTCAAGATGAAGGATTTGGGTAAGTCCAAGAGGATTTTAGGTATGGATGTTCACAGGGATTTGAAGAAGAGGAAGTTATGGTTAAGTCAGGGCAAGTACATTCAGCGTGTGTTTGATAGGTTTAACATGGCAGACTCTAAAGGAGTGTGGACTCCTTTAACGGCATATTTTAAGCTCTCAGCAGCTCAATGTCCAATTGATGCAACTGAGAGAGAAAAGATATCGTCAATTCCTATGACAAGGCAGTGGGCAGCCTCATATATTTGATGGTGTGCACTAGACCTGATATTGCTCTAGCTATGGGCAAGGTGAGTAGGTACATGTCAAATCCAGGGAAGGTGCATTGGGAAGTTGTGAAGTGGATTATGGTCTCAAGAGTACTAAGGATTATGGTCTTTTGTTTGTTGTATTGATGTTGATAAAAAACATAAATATTTATATAAGAATGTAATTTTTAATAAACTTAAGTTTTGCAATTGTTTATAATAATGTTATCAATACATTTCATACCAATATATATAATAGCTATTTAAATTTTTTTTAATAATGATTAAATTAAAATTTTTATTTAAAATATTGTAATTGATATTTGATTATAAACAAATAAATTTTATAAAAAATATGATTTAATTAGTAAATAATTATTTGGATTAATTTTATTATAAATTTAAATAAATTTAAAATTAATTATTAAAATTAATAATATAAACATTAATCATGTTCATTGAGGAGAGAGAAACATGGAGACTCTTTGTTGAGCATTTTGAGATGATTTGTACTTTCAAATAAAAAATTCATCAAAATTAAAAAAATATAAATTAACATAGCATAGAGTAATTCTAAAAATATTAAAGATATTATATTATCTATGTGGATATATCAATAAAATGATTTTTAATTTTTATGAATCTGACATCAATCTTAATTGCAAAGACTTTCAAACTAATAAAATAATAGATACTTTATTTTTGTTTGTTCTAACATGAAATATTTGATAATTAATCAATTTAGTCAATATTAAAAATATTTATAAAAAAAAATTAATATAAATTGAGTTTAAAATGATCAAATTATTATTATAGGCTTTTTTTACATGCGTTCAATAAATAGCTATATTTTATAAAACATAGGTTGACGTGTAATACTTATCATAAAAACTACCTTACCTACTCAAATATTTAAAATCAGAAAAATTAAAAAAATATGGTAATATAAAATAAAATTCAAACCAAACCATGTGTTTTTTATAAAAAATCTCATCATATCATCAATTTATAATTTTTTTGAAAAATTAAAAAGATCACTTATGAAACCCAAATGGGCTATTCAAATCATGTTCAATTTATCATTTAGATATTAGACTTGATTTGAGTTAGTTAATTGTGCTTGTTGGTCAATATATCATCTTTCAAAATACAAAATTTTGATATGATTGTTATCCTTTGTTTGGAAGAGCTAGATGAGATGAATCATCATTAAGAATACAAAAAGGATCAAAATTTCTTATGTATCATAAACATGATACATAAGAATTGAAATGAAATATCATGATATCTAATTAGATTTATTTATTTATTTATTATTTATTGTAGATTAATATACGTTAATGAAATATCCATATTAATTTAAAAAAATATTGTATGTAGTAATAACTAGTTTATTTATTTATTGCACTCTTAAAAAAATTTGATTTTACTTTTGTTTCATGGTAATTTTGTTGAAATGTCTATAAAAAATTTCAAAAAAATTAAATATTATGGATGGAAGTTTGAACTTGATGAAAAATCATGATTAAACAAGATCCAATGAAGGAAACATAATTATTTCAAGGGATTTGCATGTCATCAATGTAATATATTTATAGAGAATAGACATAATGAAATTAGATATAGAAGAAGAGAAGTTGGCGGTTGATGGGAAATCAATTGTAAACAAAATTCACATCTTTGTGCCAAAATGAAGCAAAAAATAGTTGATTCAAGAGGTTTGAATATGATTGATATCTTAATAGTCAAAATACATCTAATTAATAATGTTGAAATCTTTGTGCTAATCTTGTGTATTTATATGAATTAAACTATTGGATAAAATTATTGATGTATAAGCTTTTTTAATTCAAAACTCCTTGGGCTTCAAATCTCTTCAAATCAACTTGAAAAAGACCCATAGAAGACAAGTATATTAAATAAATGTTGGAGATTTGGTTATACAAATTATATTATTTCCATAGAATTGAATTTAAATTTGATAAAAATATATTTAATATTTTAAATATAAAAATATTTTTAACAAAAATTTAAAATCTTATTAAATTTTGTGTTATAAAAAAAATATTTACATGAAATACAGATGATTTATTTAAAATTTATCAAAATTAATTTAAATTTTTTTAGATTAAAAAAATATATTTTTTCATTTTATTTGATTTTGAATTTCTTAAGTTAAAATTTTATATTTTTATTAAATTTATATTTAAAATTATTCAAATTTAAATTATGAAAAAATTTATTTCATTTAATTTATTTTAAATATTTTAATAAATAAAATAATTGGATTTATGAAATCAAATTACTTTTTTATGTAATAAAAATAAATATATTGAATACAATCTATAATTCATAAGTCAAATACATCAATCAAAGTATCAAATTTCATTTAAATGACATATTTTTCACATTTAAATTTGCAAAATATTACAATAAAAGTAATAAATACTAGCTGATTATATTAAGTTTTTAAATTTTTTTTAACAATCCTTATAGCTAAAGGCAAAGACATGGATATATTTTCAAAATATATCCAAAAACCTTGACTTCTCCTCCATAGTAACCTTGGGACCAAACTTGAGAGTGGAGAGCCGTCGAGTTATCTCATCTTCACTCATCTTCATCTTGTCGGGATCTTTCACCACCCCTGGCCTAGAAAGTAAATCCATTGCAGCAAGAACTTGAACATCATCGTCCGAGGTATCTTCAGATGATGTCTCCTCATCGGTCGGCATGTTGGTGTCAACCTCTGAAAAACTGCCACTTTCTTCACTCTCAGACTCTGAGTAATCACTCGTAGGTCTATCCGAGTCTGAGACTGCTCCTCCGCCACTTGTAAGAGGGACCTTCACTCGATGGTTTTTCAGCCCTATACGAAGATAATCCTTATTCAACCGATCAGTTGTCCTCACAACCCTCAACCAAAGTCTTCCTAACAACAAGTTGTAGCTAGCCTCCTCAAGCACTTGAAAGGACAACAAGGTTTGAACTCCCATCACGCTTACCACCACCTTGTCCACCACTCCAATGAGTCGCACCTTTTGCTTGTTGGCCATCCCAACAATGATGTTGGAAGGTCTTGAAAGCTTCATCCCCAACTTCTTCAACAAACGTTCCGACATGGCATTCACCGCAGATCCACCATCCTCTAGTACATCCGAAACATCACGTCCATTAATGCGCATTTCAATCTTTGAAGCCCGAGTGCATACCTCCGAGGCAGCGGCATCCATCACTCCTACTCCAACATTCACCCCGAAGCTTTCCCCTTGGATCGTCGCTTGGTCCTTTTTGAGCTTAGGCCTCCCTCAACTCCTTTCTTATCGTAGGATTTAGAGCAATCAATTGGCCAACAAGATATTGGCTTTTTTGATTTCCCACATCCTCCACCACGTCGTATTTGAGTGAGTAGATGAAATGGAGAAATCATCCATTCCCAACTTCTTCCTCGGTGCTCTCGGTTGACTCACACCATGGATCGAGTCTTGTTGGCTTGGTTGATCTTCCATTGAGATGGACTCCTCTGCAAATCTTGCTCTCTTCTTCTCGTGTGCAAGAATATCAACTCTGAACTTATAGAGCTCTCTCCTTCTCAAACGTGCACCGATGAGGAAACACATCAATAGACGCTACTCCCTTATCCTTCGATTGACTTGGAGCAGGAGTAGAATTGTTGTGTCTAACTCCATCATATTGTCGAGGATTAGGACAACTTTGTTGGAAATGAGGGCCTCCACAACTAAAGCATGAAACTGTGAAGTTCCCTTGTGGTGGATTTCATTTTGGAGGATAATTCCCATACCCTCTAGATCCTCCCCCTACATTCTGATTCCTCCTCTCCCATAGTTGTACTACGTTAATCTTGAGATCAGCGAGTGTTTCTGTGATAGTTTTCAACTCATGGTGCAAGTCTACCACTAGAGAATTTACTAGTGGCGCAGCAACAATAGTAGGTGTTGCCATTCTAACCACAACAGGTGGTGATGCTTCTCTAGCCACCAAGCTAGAATCATCGTCTTCTAGGTTCTCCTCCATTCAAATTGCAATGCGAATTGGCCTCAACCTTAGAAGAGAATTTTTCATATTTCACCTTGCTTCGAATCTGAGGCTTCAAACCTCCAATAAAGTTCCTTGTCAACATCGCCACAATCCCCACCATGGTAATTATCTAGATATAAATAAATTTTCAATTGATAAAAATATTTACATGTCTTAATAGGAATCAACATTTCCTGCAATTCCTTTTTTGAATGAGTGAAAATTGATAATAAATGATCAAATTTATAAAACTTAACTTTTACGTCCGTGAGTGATGACATGGTATGTACTTTAAATGTATTAAGTTCATTTGGATGAATTTACACTCTTTTTAGTTCAGCAATATTACACATAGACCTTTCTATTAAAATGGTTCATAGCCATGGTTCTTTAATGTAATCATTTTTAAGCCATCTTCTAGCCATAGCTTTTCTTTCGAAGCCATCGTTCTTCTCGAATTCTGTTTGAATTATGTAAAATATATCACATCAATTTAAATCTTGAAGTTTCCTGAATCCTGCAACTCCATTAAACTTTAAGACTGACAGCTGTTTGCATGTTAAGCCATACGTTCTCAGGCTTCTTCACGCTCATTTGATAGAGCTGACCTTCAGCTCTGTAAAGCGTTCGTCGAATTTGAGATACTTGTAGGGAATACTCGGACTGTCTGTTCGGAGGATACGATAATATGTCTTTCGTGATACGTAGGCTAGGCAGAAACAGGTGGCAGCCCATGAGAGTGTACCCTCTAGCCCCAAAGCGCTTCCATGTCCTCCTGAGCCGGAGAAATATCCACGTCCTGATATCAATCCATCGTAGTGGCAAGTATGTACGAGTGCGGATGGTGCAGGTTCCCCACGTATGAGAATATTCTTACCTTATATACACACCCACGCAATACGATTTGGTACCATTAATAATCAGTAGATTAATGATAAGGTCGGCCGACAAAGTATTCTGGTAGGTCCTTATTACACAAAAGCTTTATTCACTGTGGCCAATAACAATCTGCCAAATAGGCAAGTAGTTTCAAGGACCGAGGTCGCACATGCAATGGCTGCTATTACCGCCCAGTTACGTTGAGTCAAAGGAGCGGCCGAAATACGGCATGATCGTTGACAAAGGCCGCAGTAGTTACTTACCACGCGTCCGGCCGCATGCTCTCAATTCCGTACTCAGTAGGCAGTACTAGGCACGTCACTCGGTAGCCGGCACACTCGAAGGACGGCGCTGGGATCAGCTGCTCCGTTCCTAGAACCAGCAACCACTGGCCGGCCGCGGCCGCAACATGCATGGTGATGGTCGATCCAAAAGCAAAACTGTGGCTAAGAGAATATTTACCCCGCTGGTACAATGTCAATTGCATATGGTCTCATTTTACCGGCCATTGACAAATGCACTGCCTGCAATCTAGTCGATAAAAGTATAAAAAAATATAGGGCATAGTTGAGCAGTATTTTTCGCGGAATTTCTCAAGAGAAGACGTTCTTCTATCACTCGAGTCTAGAATGGCCCACAGATATGACCTTACTGGAAGTGAGGGCATATTTGTCTTCATCCTCACGTCTCAATGTATTCGTTGCATGTATTATGTTTCAGAAAAGGTTCATGGAGGTGAACATGGGAGCCCAGTGAAAGGATTGAGTATAATATATGCATCCAATTTAGCTGTTTGATCGACGAGTAAAAACTGAAGTTATTAGAATCTACCGGAGTCTTACCAGGGAGCAGAACTCTAGATCGAAATGGTGAATGTAGAAGCTGACAGGAACGCAGACATCATAAAGCATGTCGAGAATGTACTTTCTTTGAAGCAGTTCTAGGAAGGATAATGGATTGGCCTTGAAAAACTTGAACAAATGCCACGTACAAAGACAGTGTTGGTGGCGGTTCCCACAGAAATTGGTCTTTGGAGCTGCTTCCCTCTGACTCGAAAGAATTCGGGAGAGGGAACGTCTTCCGATTTCATGTTTTGAAGGCCTCTCTAGAGATCTTTCAGGTACTGATTAGGTTCGGCACTTGAGCTGTTAACATGGCTGTGGACGGTTTCAGATAGAAGAGAAAGATGGCGTGTGTCTGCCTCACCTTTTCGGTTTTGTACTCGATTTATTCGAGGACAGTGGATGAGCTGAAGAACGGGATACGGGTACAAAAGGAAATCTTGTTTGTTGTTGTAATGTTGAACCTCCTACGTGTTGAAGCTTCCTTAGTCTAGCCATGACGGGACAACTTGCTCTTTAAAACCCATTGCACAGATCTTTGTGGAAAAGTCGTTCAGCCATCCAGTTGGAACTTTTTCCAGCATCAAGGGAGTGGCTTGACCACACTTTTGGAGCAATGAACGCACTTGCAATAAAGTGAGCAGTGTACTGACACTTTGCTACAAGACGCCTCGTGGTATATTGGCCCGAGTGATTATTAAGGCCGGTTACAAGAGGTGTCAACATGTCATGGTTTCTTTGTGCTAAGTTGTCTCAATACAGTTTAGAAGCCCTGGTGAAATGCATCTCTTTCCACCACTAGAACTGAAAGGAAGTCAATAAATGAGAAAGTAACTTCTGCATAGGGCTCATCACAGAAATCAGCGTGATGACACATGCACTGTTATGTGATCACTTTGGTAACACAAGTACCAGCTTGTGTGATACATTGGCAAAGCATCTAGACATGCAACAAGCGTAAGAGATTCATCAGTTTCAAGTTTATATGTGAGGGAGAAAAACATGTTATATCCTAATTTTTTCTTTGACTTCCAACTCGATCTCTATGTATGCTGTTAGTTTACTAAAATTTCAGTACTTTTAGAAGACATGTAGTAGCCTGATCTGAGTTTTGAACTTTTGGCGTCGCTCAAAGTAAGCATTGGCAGTATTTCGTTCGGAGCAATTAACTGAGGATAAGAAAAATGACAATTTATATCAGAAAGACGAGTAGATAAGATAATTTATCTCTGAATCCATCATGATTGATGATGGACTGATCTATTCATATGTCAATGGATTCACGGCACTACAGTAGGGTCGAAATAATTTTACAGACTTTGAGCATAATAGAGTAATTTACAAAATCTAGTGTATGACGTTGAGTACTTCTCTGTCGATAATGCAACATCTGTTACTGCGACTGTAAAGGAATTCTCCCTTTTACAGATTATATATTTCACTATGTACGCTGAAAAGCTCAGAGAGGGATTGATCAAACTCTTTGCTCAGAAAGTGATGCTTTTCCGAATAAGGAAGTAACAAATATGACTGATTTTTGAGCTCAAACAGTTTCACATTAACTAGTGTTCCTCATCTCTAGAAAGTTTCCGATTGGACATCCTGAATCCTGCGGGAACACTGTGGAGAATCATGAAGTCTATCAATTCTCACTGGGATCCAACAAATAGAGAGGAGAGCTCCATAACATTTTGTATCCCAAAGGTGCAGCCCATCATGTGGGGAATGTAGCATCATCCAAGTTTTCTTTTCACGGCAACGGCCAGTGTTATGAAACAAGAGTAAAGCACTGCGACGAAACCTCTTTGGCTCAAAACCATTAGACTTCCTCAGATTTCTGGTCATGATAAACTCCGGGACCGCGCTTGAAAGACCAGGACACTGACCATCAAGTTACCAACCAGGAATCTGTGTTATGTTTTCAGTTGACCTAGCAGATCAGTGTAGATTCCTGCGGACAATGTAAGTGTGGGCATGTACGGATCCATTCCAATCCATCTCCGGATCAAGTGTAACAGCCCACCGATGCTAGCTCGCCTTCCCACCTACGCCAAGGTGCAACCTGGGGCGCACCGCTAATATAAGCGGTGCGAAAGCCATACTTAGGAGGTGGATTTTCCACTCCCACGGATATAAAAGGGCCGTCAGCACACAACATCACCATTCATTATAACTATCACTAGTCAAGCTTCTCAAACACAAAGAGAGGTTGTCCTCATAGGCACATATCAGTTTTCACTTACAAAGAGAGATTGTTCACCAATAGAGAGAGAGAGGAGGTCACAGAGGAGAGGTTGGGCGGCGGTGGCAGGATGTTACAGTACCAACGGAAGAATCACGTCCATTTTTGCAATTGCGGGTATTCTGAGCCGTCACAAGTACTCTGAGCTGAGTTTGTTGTGGGAAGGTGGTTTCTTGGGAGTGAGATTTTGTCAGACGTTGAGGCGGTGCGTTTGTTTGTGGTGTGACAGGTATTTGGGGCGGAGTCAACGGTTTGACATTGTATTTGGAGCGGAGTCAGCGGTTTGACATTTGGTATCAGAGCTGGTCTGGTTTAGAGATCGCTAGGAACGGGTTTCTGGCCAGCGAGGTCTTTGGCTGCACGCTATCGTGCCCAATGGCTAATGTTCCAGACTCTTAAGTTGAGGAGCACACACGCAAGCGAAAAGCCTCTTATGAGTTTGATGTTGGTCCCTTTGTTCGAGATACAGAGTTGACAGCCTTGCATGCACAATTAAAAACTATACTAGAGAAGATGGAAGCGATTCAGTTGAGAGGGGGGGTAGTAGACGTCCGACTGACATCCCACCTACTAGAGTACCTATTGTTGTTGATTCTGTTGCAACCGGGTAAGACAGGGCAGAGAGTTATTTTGGATCAACCGGAGAAGTTCTCTGGTAAGAGAGACCTAGTTGCCTTTGAGATGTGGGTGATTGAGATGGAGAATTACTTTTCGGTTATGGGTATGGAAGACGAAGCCAAGGTCTACTTTGCAGTTGGTAGGCTTAGTGGCAATGCCCGTGTATGGTATGCCACTATGGAACGGGAAAGGCTAGCTAAGGGTTGGAGCCCTATGCTAGACTGGGTGTGTTCAAAGAGCGACTAAAGCGTAGCCTAGTACCCAGTAACGACCAAGAGATCAAGTTGGAAGAATTGGCTCGGTTGCATCAAGTAGGATCAGTGAGGGTATACATCACTAAGTTCCGACGTCTGTTGATGGAAGTGGGAGGCCTTGACCCAAGAGTGGAGCGGTTTTACTTCAAGGAAGGACTTTCACCCTGGTTACGCATGGAAATTGAGAAGCTACAGAATCAGGATGACTTGGATTTTATATACGAGCAAGCTGAGAGCCTTGAGGCTGCACGTCTGTAGATTTATGGTGAACCAAGAGGTGGAAAGTCAACTTGGGGAAATAGGGAGCAGTTGATTGGAAGTACTACAACCCACCAGAGGCAAGGTTGGAAGACTTATCAACATATTGAGGGGTTTGCTGGCAAGGGAAGTAACGTGGTGAGGACTACTGAAGGTGGCCAGGTTGTGGAAAACTCACGTTTTTTAGGAGATGGACGAAACCAGCCTATATGTTACAACTGTGGTGGAGTAGGGCATCTCAAGCGTAACTATACTGCCAAGAGCAAGAATGCGCAAGTACGGAAGATATCCGCCCAGAAGAGTACCAAGGGACAAGAGTCAACCCATGCGACAACGAATTCAGATTGTATGGTACCCCAACCCTCTTGTGTGCGCAAGTGCTTGCCAATAATTGTGGTGACTGTTCAAGGGTTGGAATATAGATTCTTGTTGGATACTGGAGCAAATGTGGATGTTTTAGTCCCTACTGTAGCACATGCACTAGGATTACCTCTTAAGGTGGTAAAGAGTCCCCTTCAAGTTAATTTTGCCCAGGATAGCGGTAGAATTGATAAGGAGATAGCTCATGTGAGCTTGATGCTAGGCACGTTTATGGCCAAGACTCCATTTTACATCATGGATATTGGAACCAAGCTAAGTGGTATCTTATCTTGGGGATGGATGCAAAGGCATCGAGGTTTGTTAGCTATCAGTGATGGTCATCTAGCCGTCACAGAAAGGTGGGGGAAGCAACACACTATTCCTCTACTTCCTTTTGAAGAAGACCTAGAACATGTTATAGCTCATTTTCGGTCAATGCGTGTGACTTTTCATCATTGTAGCGCAAAGCAGTTTGCTAAAAGCCTTAAAGGAGCAGACGCAGCTTGGGGGATTCATGTGGGACATGTGATTACCTCTGAGACCACATCAGAAGGACTTCAAGGTGAGGCCAGTGTGGCCACTATCTTGTTACACTCGCTAGCTAACGATCCAGCATGACAAACAGTCCACCCCGACTTGGAGAGATTGTTAGGAGAGTTTGCTGATGTGTTGCCCGAGGTATTACCGTCTGGTTTACCTCCTCAGCAAGCTCTTGATCATCATATTGATCTGGTGGAAGGAGCTAAGCCATATGTTGGTGCCCATATTCGTATGACCATTGACGAGTTGGCCGAGCTCAAAAAGCAACTCAAAGAGCTACTTGACAAGGGTCATCTACAACCGAGTGTATCTCCTTACGCAGCTTCAGCTTTATTTGTGAGCAAAAAGGATGGCACTTTGCGTCTTTGTGGAGACTTTAGAGCACTAAACAAGATTACTAGGAAGAACAAGTACGCGTTGCCTTTGATGGATGAGGTAATGGATAGGTTGGCAGGAGCACGGTACTTCAGCAAGCTAGATTTGGTCTCTAGATACCACCAGATTAGAACAGCTGAAGGTGATGAGCATAAAACTGCTATTCGTACAAGATACAGATTGTATGAATATATTGTGCTACCATTTGGATTGAGCAATGCTCCTGCCACTTTCTGTACCCTCATGAACGACATATTTCGAGATATGTTGGATGAGAGTGTGGTAGTGTACTTGGATGATATTATTATCTACTCTCAGAACAACATCTGAAATATGTGAGACGGATTTTGGAGAAATTACGTACTCACCATCTATATCTCAAGAGGAAGAAGTGCTCATTTGGGAAGCGATACGTTGAGTTTTGCATGATTGATGAGCAAGGGGTTCATGCTAATGGGAAAATATTGTCCCCGATGCACTATCCAGAAGAGTGCACACTCTTACAACATCAAGACAGAAAGCGATTTGAAGGAGCTGGTAGGTATTGCCTTAATAGCTTACGCTCAAGCAGAGATTTGGGAAACACAATTGAGTACATGAGTACTCTCTGCTACCTTTACCAAGGATGCTGAAGGATTTTGGTGGTTCAAACACCATCGATTGTATATTCCAGAGGGGATGTTGAGACAGAAATTATTGGTGGAACACCATGATGTCCCAACTACTCAACACAGGGGAAGAGAAGCTACTCTACATAAGTTGAAGCAAGCTCATGTATATTGGCCAAGGATGAAGCGGTCAGTATATGATAATGTAGATAGTTGTTTAGTTTGCCAGCAGAATCGAACTCTCGGCACTCATGAGGCTGGATTACTACAACTATTGACTATACCTGATGGCCCTTGGCAATCTTTGGCCATGGATTTTGCGATAGTTAAAACGAATTACTTTTTATTACTTTTTTATTACTTTTTACTACTATTCGATTAGATCTTTGGATCATTGCACCGATGTTAGTAGGCTTGGAAAGCGCTAGTTCTTGTTGGCTACTCTTCGATGAGATCTGTAGAGCATTGCATCGATGGTAGTAGGCCCAAGAGACATTGGTTGTGACTATATGTCATAATTATATTAACTCAAGGCAAACTATGATTGTTGCTGATAAGCGCTTGTGGTTCTAATACCAGGAAATAGCGCAGAAACAGACTTTGTACAGTTTGTTGTTTGAAATAAAGTTTGATTGTTCTTTATATGTCATTTGTGTTTATAATATTTTTGGCAATGATAATACAAAACCACTCTTGATTTGCAATCATGAGGACGTGATCTTTTGCGCTTGGGGAGGATGTAATAGCCCACCGATGCCAGCTTGCCTTCCCACCGAAGCTAAGGTGCAACCTGGGGCGCACCGCTAATATAAACGGTGCGAAAGCCATAATTAGGAGGTGAATTTTCCACTCCCACGGATATAAAAGGGCCGTCGGCACACAACATCACCATTCATTATCACTATCACTAGTCAAGGTTCTCAAACAGAGAGAGAGTTTGTCCTCACATGCACATATCAGTTTTCACTTACAGAGAGAGATTGTTCACACATAGAGAGAGAGAGAGAGAGAGAAGAGGTCACAGAGGAGAGGTTGGGCGGCGGTGGGATGGTGTTACAGAACGAACGGAAGAATCACGTCCACTTTTGCAATTGCGGGTATTCTGAGCCATCACAAGTACTCTAAGGTGATTTTGTCAAACGTAGAGGCGGTGCGTTTGTTTGTGGTGTGAGAGGTATTTGGAGCGGAGTCAACGGTTTGACATCAAGATAAAGGTCTCAAGAACTGTTACAACATCTGCTCAGAATGGATTGTCACTTACTGCTCTAGGTTGACTTTCGAAACCTTGACTTCTTCTAGAAGGCGAGGTAAAAATCAGCTCTGACTGGTCACTGCTATCAACCTTTGTCAGCTTGGCAGGCGGGAGAGAACTTCGGCAACGACGTGGGCAACATAGGGAGCCCAACCGATCATCGATGCTCACGTCGATCGCTGTTTCATGACAGGAATATAATGGGGACATTGGGGAGACCACAAAAAGATGGATGGAGAGGACGGTTCTAAATTGTGCATTAATATCCTGAAACTTTGATTTGTCTTCAGCTGTTTCCAAAGCTTCACGTACACGCAACATGCGCGTGCTTGTATCCCTTGCATGGCAGATATCACAATCATTAGGTATGGTCCAGTATATAGCACGAGAAACTTGCTCCAGAATATGATAACCAACTCTATTCTTTTACATGACTGGCCACCTTAGCGACTGTAAGGTGTCGTTTGCTCACATTGCATGGATGTGGCATTGTATGCCATACTTTGGCCTGTCAGTGAAAAGCAAGGACCATCTTTTTATTGGTTGATCTTCGCAGTTCCCTTCAGAATCAGAAGGTTCTGAGTTCCTCCTCTCCACGGTCATAGATACAAGTATTATACCTAAGTTTTCTTTCGGGTAGGGCTTCAAGTAACGAAACATGTCGACGAGGTATTGCATCACAACAATGCTACGTTTGCAGTGGGTCAGCTATAGGCCATTCGGTTAACTTATCTATGTCTTAGATGTCAACTAGTGAATCGTCCTAGATCCACTCACCGTCTGTAGAAATCTTGTCTGAATTGGAAATTTCAAGGCCCAATGATCGGTTTATCATTGATCATTTTCCCATTGATTATGACCTTATAATACTGTGTTGGTCTTGACGGGCACAGTTCCAGACTTTCGCTAATTACAGATATTTCATTGAATCTGAATCAGCTGACACCTAAGAATATCTTCCACTTTAGAGAGAAAAGTAAGTACCTGCTTCATACAACAAGGTTTGCATAGGTATCATCCTTAGATATATTGTGAAGACCAAGCCTTCTCAAAAGCTGGGACACAGTCTTGACTTTCATGAATGTCAATTACTTAGAGTCAAGAATGTTTTGACCTCAGACCGGACGATTCTCAGATTCCACTGTGCAATGCGGGGTACCATGTCCGAATCCGAAGCTTGCATCAAGCTTCGGAGACTTTTCTTTAGTTACTGGCCTGAGACGTTTTCTGCACCATATGTCGATCAAAAGCCAATTGCGGCTAATTAATGCTTCAGTTCTAACAGTTTTGACAATTCAACCCACAGACTGTCTTTGCGTTTCAGGGATTAAAACCTGCAAGAAAATAAATCATTCACGGTATACTGCAACTGCGTCTCCAGGCTGGACACGAGATTTCGAATGTGGTCTGCGCACTGCAACCTGTCAGAGAAGAAGAAGAAAAAATCAGTCGTGCCCACTCCCCGAGAATTGCATGTCCCACAGTCCAATTCAACTTTTGTTCGATCAAAAATTCTAGATTCAGATTTAACCATCATCCACACAGTAAAATTTTCTTGTCTGAAGCTCAATCAATTCTAAGTTCGAATTCGGGCCAAGACATACTTGCAGACAAATGAATTATGTGGCAGCGCGTATCAAATCTTGACCTTCATCTCTATCCAAGTTGATCTTGTAATATCCTTGAGTTTTAAACACAAGAGGATTTAAAAATGATTTTCGACGTCTTTCGACTCTTGCAATGTAGTGGATGATCTTCGTTATATAAATTTAAATATAACGAATAAAATTTATTAAAAAAATTGATTTTGATTTTTGTGTACTAATGTCTCGAATTTAATATTTATCAAACAGAACTCATGTTTTTCCGTCAACTATCCGAGTATAATTTCTATATCTTTGAAGTAAGAAGTATTACAATCCATGCTTTGCAAATATACAGAATGTTTTACAAGCTCAACTTGAAAAATAAAATAAAAGAAGAATCTTGATCGAACATAGATAACGAATGTACATAGGTTGTCAGGATTTTACGTTTTGAAACTTAAACGAATTACTTATTAATAACTTGTATTCAGCAGTCAAATATCACAAGTTTATATTTCATTACATACTTGATCACACTTGGACCAGTTTTCAAAATACTTGAATTCTAAAGAGTATTGCGCATAGAATCTACTTATTTGAATAGCCTGCATATCTCCGAGAGGAAATCGGGACTGTACAGCTACAATGTGCGTAACAAAAATTTGAAGCCGGTTTTGTCCGTTCCTTTAGTTATTGTCAGACTTTATAGTTTATACATTTAAAAGGAATTAGTTCTCAGGATTATAAATTCTGCACCTGTGGCTGCATTGCAAATATAAGTTCAAAAGTTCATATGTCTTAAGAAGTTATTTTAACATTATTTTTTCATTTTTCCAAATGACTGCAGCAGCAATAAATCAAGTTGAAAATATATTATTACTTTAAGAGAAATCTAATACTTTTCCCTATCTCCTTGTGATAGAAATGAAAAATTATTTATATGTGATAATAATTATGCAAGATTTGGAATAAAATAACTAGAATCAATTCCAAATTATATCAATGAAATATTATCAAAGAAAATAAAACATCTCTATATTGACATGTATGTAATTAAAATTATCAAATTTTTTTTCAAAAGGATTCATATATTAAATGACGACATATGTGCAAACGTGCAGTAAGATGCAAAAGAACTAAGTGCATATGTTTACTATTTTTTTTAACAATTTTACTGAAATAGTCAAAATTAGGTTACAAGAAAAAATATCTTGAAACTCATACAAAATTGGAATGATTTGTTATATAAGACTCAAATGACAAATATTAATCAGATACAATCAAATGCTAGAAATTAAGGTTTCAAACACTATGGGTCATTTGTCACGAGTCCCTTGTTTCATGTTTCTAAGACTTTGGCCGTTACGGCCGTCTATGACTTCTAATTTTTTTTTCTCTCATTCTTCTTAAAGATCACTGGCTTTTTCATAAGTCGCTTTTCCCATACTGCCCAGTGTGTGATGGCCAAAAAACGTGGCATTGTTTATAATCACAGTAATATACGATAAACACAGTAATACACACCCCGTGCACTGCTCTTTACATGAAGCTCAAAATGGCAGATTAGGTGGTCCAATTTTATAATCAAGTCCTTCATGGCGTGTACATACAGAATTGGGACTGTTTGTAGTCTTTCCGAACGTTATAACAAATTACTTAATATGGATATGCATTCAAATTGCTACGGGGAAAAGCGTATCAAATAATCGCAATCAATCCCGGTAGACATGTGTCCTTCTATGTAAGAAAGAGACAAAGTAAAATAACAAAAGGGATGGGAAGACCCCATCAAATAGGACAAGTATGGAAAGAAAACAGGTAACATGGGACTAGGCCCCATCAGCATCACACTAGGAAATATATCATACAATATCTACTATATCACAACTATCTCAGTCAAACGGTCTACAAATAACAAAGCATCCAAAGAAACATATGTCGCGACTTATGTAGTGGCATCTCTAGTTAGGTAGGTGCGCGTATGCAGAGCATATACAGCAGTTAGAGCCGGTTGTGCATTTAGCACCGTTTGTATTGGAACAGCCGTAAGGGCCAACAGCGATGTTAGGGGTCATAGGGCTCAAGGGGTAGAGTTTGAATTAGGGCTCCTTGGAGAGCAGTTTTCGAAGTTGAGTCTTTGAGAGTGTGGCTATGGTGGATAGTAGCTAGTGCGGGAACATGGAGTCTTTGAAGCACAAAGTGGGTTTGGCTTGACTATAATCTCTCTTTTATGCTATGGTTATGAGCGGAGTGTCCTTGTGGACGTTTTGAGAGTAGAAAAGATTATTATGGTACACTTGTGTTGGTGTATGACGAACTATGTATTGTGATGTTTGATGTGACAGCGATGTATGTTGTGATGTGATATGTATGTGTACGACACATCACCTAACGTGATTGCTCTCCTATGGATTACACCATATAGTGCTCTCTGTAGAGCAATGGAAACACGCTACATTAAATAGCCTATACAGTAAGTTAAAGAGAGTGATACCCCCTACCGCCTAGTATGATAGGCTCTCACTCACTCACGAATATATCAAAGTTAGTATCCATAGCTCCATATAACTCCAAAGCTAGAGGAACAAAGAGTTGACCTCTCTACATTCCATTGGAGACTTTGAGTGTCATTTTGACCTCTAGTGGGGCCGAATTAGCCACATACTAACTTAAAGCTTTACAACTATCCTTCACGTGTACGGCTTGATGGGGTCTTCCCATCCTTTTTGCTTTGTATTTCTTACTTCTTCTTTTTTATACATCTACATGCATACAAAACACTTCAGGTTAAATAAACTACCATTTGGATTTTCTGGGAAATTTTCTATTGCAATCACAATCCGAGAAAGTATAATAACAAAAGGGATGGGAAGACCCCATCAAATCCTACAAGGATGTAACCAAACCGGTAACATGGGGCTAGGCCCCAATAGACTATTCTATTGCAATGGACTTTCATGAAGACAACAGCAATGAAATATAACTGACCTGTCCGAAATGAACTACAGCCAAAAGGAAAAAATGACATAGTGATATATTTGAACGATAGTAAACAAAACAGAGCTATTTGGCATTTAAATCACAATCTCAGAACTGTTAGTTGCTTACTGAGAAAAGAGGAAGCTACGTTTATATGGATCTTGTAGACAAGATCTGGCGCATAAGATGACACTCATAAGATATACTCATCGGTTTGGGAATCTTTAAGGACGCCTGGGTCCTTGCGAAAGCCGTTCGAGCCTCGAGGAGACTCAGAAAACCATGTAAACCAGTTTCACCAGTTTCACCACACCGCCGCACAATCCCCTTGCGGGGCTTGAATATGTGTCATGCTGATCATCAAGTCCACTTCTGCAAAGGTTTGCATCATCTGTCATATCTATCGACCATGATATCCAAGGTTGATGGACTCCTATGAGCATCATGAGCAGAGATCTGATGATGTGGGGATTGATATTTCTCTACGATCATCATGCATGAAGCATTCATCGTCTCTCCATGTTGATTTGTAACCATGTCTAATTCCCTGCACGTACCCATACGACGACAGCACACATGAATCTATTTGCAGGTTCTTCTGATTCCATGGAGTGTCTTTTCCGGACCACCTTTTCCTTCCAGCAACTTGGTGTCTATGCCATCAATCTATCTTCGGCCGAAAAAATGGGGGAAAAAAAACATTGGGGAGTGTACACACCGTCTGTCTGCGGGCGAAAAGAGAGGTGGACCCATTTCCTTCCTTCTCATCGTTGTGTGAGTAGAATTGCTATACTAGGGTTTCACTGTCTGATACTCCATTGCGGAGTGATTTGCTCCGATCGCATGGTGCAGCGAGGTAAGGAGAAGAAGAAATCAGTTGAAGTTCGATCACGATGTCGACGCGGGTGGTGACTATCATGAATCGGGCGAAGCGGGGACTATATGCTGGTCGGCACATTCAGTTTGGCAACAAAGTTAGTGAGGATGGTGGGAACAAGTGAGTTTCTGTCATTTTACAAATTGCCCCTGAAGTTTGAAGTTTCCCAGGAGTTGGATTCTGATTGTCATTGGCAGTATAAGGTATGTAATTGTTATGCAGAAGATGATTTCATGTGATGATTGGTTACATCCTGTGGGATCGAGAGAGAAATTTGCAGCTGTGTCGATTCATAGTGTAGAAGATTCTGTGAATTTTTTGTTCTTGTAATTTGGGGAAGTGATGCGATGTTGGGAGATTGTAAATTGAATGTATCACCCTAAGTTCACCTGTTCAATTCTGAATCAGGTCACGTAGGACTTGGAAGCCAAACGTACAGTCCAAGCGTGTGTTTAGTCTGGCATTGGACAAGTACATTCGTGTTCATATTACTACACACGCACTCCGTTGTATCGACAAAGCGGGAGGTATAGATGAATACTTGCTCAATATTCCAGATCGCAAACTAGAAAGCGATATTGCCCTTTTTTGGAAGAATCAGATTGCTGTCGTCTATCAAAGGTTGGCAAATACCGACATTGCAATACCCGTTGAAAATTCTGAGGACAGCGCATTTAGCATGAAGGTATTTGCTGATGCTCTCCCTAATGTTGGAGATGGCAAGAAGAGTGGTGGAAAGGCTACTGAGGTGCATTCCACTCAATGACATATCGTACACAGATGCAACTTTGTTCAAGTCAGTCATGCTATGTGATCAGTACTATCTTCCTTGTCAACGGATGCCCAAGTATGACTTTGTGGGTGCGCAATAGAGTCAATAGTGAAGAGTATATTAAAAAATCTGAGCTCTTCTGAAACATGATGTGTTTATCAACTGCAACACAAAGACAAAGAGTCTTCACTGTCTGCGCAGACCTTTCTGAACACTTTTCCAAAGCATGCCCTGAAGTTCGGCACTGAGTTTTGCACCTCGTTTGTCATGTTATAGAGTCTAATTCAGTTCATTATGATCAAGAAGTTAACAGTCAGCCCAGTGATATCTGGAGTTATACCTCTTGCAGTGTTTCTGGACAACAAATTCCATTGATATCAAAAGCTAGAAAACTTGGGTTCGTGGGAAGTAAGTGCATGGGATTACGGTGTCGACTCTTAGTCGTCACTTCAGTATGCTCTCATCAGTCTCTTATCAGTAGGGACTGAAGAGAATCAGTATTGACTATGACAGGACTGGAGAAGCTGGAAAAGTCATGACTACCAGCTTTGGATTTGTTTCTTCATAAGGCAGTAGACATGCAAGCCTCACACTGCATGAGGAAAAGGAGATAGATCAGAATTGGGTGCCCTTCCAGTTTTGCCTTCATGATAACGTTCCTCTCGGCCCACAATGTAATCTGAATGGAAAGATCAAAGTGGATAAATTCTTCCTTTTGGGTTTCTGTTTCGGGCGTCGCTTCTGAGTGTTTCCCCGTGAGCATCTGTAACAGCTGTCGACCGTTTCTATTCAATGACTTGAGAGTATTGCGAAAACCTGTTTCACGATCTCAAAGGCATTAAAGCTATTCTCTGGAGCTTGCGGGGTTTCTGGAGAATATAGTACTTTCCGGGTGATGGATGACTCGCCACTGTGTTTATGGCGGGTTCGAGATCTGATTACATTACATGGTTGTGGAACAGGTTCTGCATCCGAGTCCATGTTGTCCAACAGGTTGTGTTGTCTAGCATCTATGTTGTGCATCACATTGCAAAACGGGGGTTTGCAAGGTGAGGGAAGGAGTTTTCGCTTTGTGTACTGCTTCTTGAAAATGTTTACATTTTCACGAAGCACGTGTGGATTTTGGTCGTGGAACAGGTTCGGCATCCGTGTCCATGTTGTTAAACAGGTCGTGTTTCCTCGCATCTACATAGTGCATCAAATCTGCAAAAGAGGCGTTTCCAATATAAAGAGAAATTTTCTAGCTTTGTGTACTGCTTCGTGAAAATGGATGAGTTCTTTTAGTGGTTGAAAGAAGAATGACAGGATGTTTAGGATGAAATGACTGCATTAAGGTATAGGACGCTGCGGGAATTCCACCCATTCATAAACCCTTAAAACTGCTCCTGTAAACTTGTCTTGATTCTTACCTTCAGTCCATGAAAGAGCATATAGCAAGATACTGGCGGATCACCTATCTCCATTGCCTGTGATCGAATATGTGTCAGTTATTATACAGTAGTATGAATGTTCAGGCTTGGGCCCTCTTGACCTCCTTTGACCCTTTTCGGCCTTGCACCGCTTGAGGGGATCTTTCCCATCCTCTTGGTCTGACCCTTTGAACGTTGTGAAAAAGAAATTGAATGTTGAGGGCATTCTCATTACGGTTTTAAACCAACTTGTTAGTCTCGATTTTCTTTACTGTGTTTCTTTCCTTCACTCTATTCCCATTATGTTATTTCATTTTAATTGCAAATTTTATTTTTGCAAGCATGCATTCATTGCTGAAGAGGTTGAAGGAAAGTATCAAGTAAACGGTACTGAAGAGGATTATGCATGTTAAACTCGAACGCACGGCGTATATTCTCTCTCCGCGTCGGTCAGGTCGACAACATCATGGCTCTTGCTTACGTTTCGTGCATGAAAAGTAAAGTAAATCCAGTCGTTGTCCCCGCACCCGCAAACTCCAGAAAGTGTGTCTGTTTTGGATGGCGATGCAGGGCGAGGGATAGGACGCCAGAATCCAGAATTGAAAATCAAAGAAGTAAAGACGGAGGGAAGGAGAGAAGTGAGTGAGGGGAACGAAGAGGACTCAAAGCGATTTTACAAGTGGGTGAAAGAGAGAACGGAACAGAGGGTAGATAGTAACAGAATGAGGAAACGTTGACTTCAGTGCGAAGTTTTGGCGATGGTAAGTGTTTGGTGCAAAGGTACTTTTGAACTTTTGCTCCCACATGCTACGAGTTGCATAGGAATTCTCGAAAATTTGGTCTTTAGATAAGTGGCAAATTCTGCATGGTGGGTAGTTCACGATGTTGAAATGCTTGAAGTTGTCCATTTAAAATTTGTGTGAGAAAGTAGAAGCTAGGGAGGTCCAAGGGAGGTAGTGTGCTAAGATTAAGATAATTAAGGTCCAAAAGCAAGGGTTTTGTAAATGGTTACCTTCAGGAGAAGCAGATCTAAAGTTTTTCCAAGCTTGATTGATGTCTATGGTGAGAGATGGTAAGAATTGACTATATAGCCAAGTTGGAAGTGGAGTGGCTCGTTTAGCCAGTTTCGTTTCCGTTAATGTTTTTATGCCTGGGGAGTCAATGAATTGACAGAGAGGTGTGAGAAAACATTTCAATTGACTAGACTTGGCAGAGGTATCAAATAGGGTAGTGATTGCATTTGGGTTGTCACATAATATATGGACTTTAGTTGAATGAGGGTAAGATTTGGAAGTTAATCAGTGGATGTGGCAGTGGCATATCTCTTTACATTATAAATGCAGCGAAACCAAACTTGAAGGAATGGACTCAAGAGAATCTCCTTTAAATTTTTGCATGATTCGTATGAGACAGGTTCCATGCCACCAAGGGTCTCTAGGTTTCTGCATTTGTGCGTATATCCTCGGCATTTCGCTTTACTCAATTTCAACCTCCGCGGATCGGCATTTTCTGCGAGTCAAAACTCGTCACAATTTTGACCTCTCTGAATGTATTCTTCGTTGGTCCTCATCAGCAGATGAGGAGAAAGCGGGGTTCAAAACTGCAAAATCCGTTGTGAATATCACAGGCGAGGGAGCATGGAACTTAGCTCTAGGGGGATTCACATGGCCGGTCAATCCTCCTGCCGAGGTAGAATATTTCGAAATATTCTAGTTAGGCAAGCACAGTAACGAGGGGAGGTCTCAGGAGGGGACTTTGAACCTGTACTTCAGATAAGGTGTAACCAGAAAGGGTAGAAGTTGACGCTAACGGAAAGTATGGCAAGGACAATTCGTGTAGTGGTAACCTTTTCTTACAAGTTTTGATATTCTGTGTTACGTGCCCAAACAAGTTATTAATTTTACCTTGTACCTTCCATTTAGGTTCCCTTGTTTATTGCTCTACCAAGTAATCTCTTCCTTGCTGCCGGATTCGCCATGTTAGTGAGGAGTGTCCGAGAACCTACCATACTAGCGACATGGGGTATCACTGTATTGTATAGACTATTTTAGGTAACGTGTTTCCACTGTTTTACATAGAGCACTAGTTGATGCAATCCCGTTAGGTGATGCTTTGTTTTTTTAGATCTTTTGATCTGGATAATTCAGATATCTTAGGTGTTGTAACACATATATTTTCCAGTGTGTGATACCATTGGGGTCTAGCCCATGTTACAGGATTGGTTCCATCTTTGTACGATTTGATGGGGTCTTCCCATCCCTTTTGTTTTGTTATATATGCTTTCTCGCACATTGCCTGTATGAACAAAAATTAATTTTAGCCATGTGAATCCCCCTTTCTTACAGGCCCAAAGCTAACGGGAACCAAGTAATATAGCAATAAGGATTGGAAGACCCAATCAAGTCGTACAGGCCCAAGAGCACATTCGGGCTTCTGTCCATGGGGACAAGATGCCGTCGCGACCAAAGAAAAAACCATTCCTTCAAGTGTTCATTATCTCTCTCTCTCACCACCAAACTTCTACAGTTGCAATAATAAACCAGCACTACTAGAGACGTGTTTTCACAAAGACGAAGGTTCATACACTGTACTTACAGGCACGATTGAAGCACCTATATTACCCTCAATCTTTCTAAGCCAGAATGCTTTCAAGAAGGTTCGTGCAACGAGAGATGCGGGCAATTGCAATTTCCAATCAGCGTTAAGTTTCCAATTTGACAAAGTGAAAGCCGTTTTGAAAGCTCACTCTCGCGCTGAGCTGGATGGACGCTACACCCATTTTGTGCTCATCGAATACTAGACTTGCATATGCAAGTCCAGGAGAAACAAGTTTCCGTAGTGACGACTTAAAACTTAACAACTTTACTGATCACTGAAAGTTCAGACGCAACTTCTCAGTTCCCTTCCAGCTAGAACCGGTTTTGGCGGTGCGCTGTAGCCGGTGTCCTTGTAAGTTCTTGTAGAGTTCACTTCCTACTGTAGGTTTCAAGAGCTGTCATTCCTTAGAACGTCTTCGTTCTATCACTAGTAATTTCCTGGTACGATAACAATTATACTGCTGATAGAGGGTCATAAGTCTTGCATGCGCTGAGGGGTCTTTCCAAGTAGAATTTGGACTTGAAGATAGTTTTGCTCGAGATACGATGTTTTCTTCTGTCGAAGGTACGGAGTCATGTTCAAGCAGTAAACACTGAAACCCTAAACGCCCGCGAGTTGGGAATGCGGTACCAACAGTGCGGGAGAACAGAACAGGGTTTTGAGACCTTTCTGGATGTCTTGTTGGAATATTTTACTGCATTTTGCCCGGAGAACATCTGCCCATTGTCCTTGATGAATTCAGTGAGAGGCAGGCGAGAGAATTTAGGTCGTAGAGACCAACAAGATTGCGTCTTCGACATTGTTGCAATGGATGGGTTGAAGAAATTGGAGTATTTGTCTCTGGTTTCGAAGGTGTGCACGGAGTTAGAGTCGCATGTAGGATGTGCGGACAAGACCCTTGCGGAGTTTATAATCGATTTAGCTCAGAAAAGTGATACTGTCGAGTCTTTTGCTTCGGCTTTGAAGAACCATGGCGCAGACATGCCGGAGTATTTTGTGAAGACTCTGCTCACGATTATCCATGCGATTTTGCCTCCCAAGAGCAAGGGTGAGAAAGTCAAGGCAGCCGGAGCGGGGGACGACAGGAAATCTGTATTTCCAGGACTTGCCGTGCCAGATAATAAGGAACGTGTCAAGGAGCTTGAGAAAGAACTTGAGCTGAATGGCACGGGTAAGCCTGCGGAGCCCCAAGCAAAGCGTGAGAAGGTCAGGGAGACTAGGAAGGAGGAGAGGTCCAGATATGGCGACGTTGAAGAGGACATACAGCGGAGGGTGAGAAGAGAACGAGAGAGAGGAGAGCGAGCAAAAGGAAATGATGCAGACGGGGACAGAGGTAGAGGGAGCTCTAGGGCTACGCGGGATCGCGATGGAGTCCATATGGAAAGAATGCGCGACCGAGATGCTGAAGAGGACGAGCTGACTAATGGAAATTACAGGGATGGCGATAGATATGAGCATAGGGGAAGAGAAGATAGGAGGTACAAAGACAAGGCCAGAGCGAGGGAGGAAGATGGGTACGATAATGGTAGGGTTGAAGGAAACGAAATGTACGATGACGGTGAACGGGTCAGTGGAAGGTCGCGGAGGGATAGCGAACGAGGGAGAGAGAAAGCACGGTTTGAAGAGAGGAGTAAATTGGAAGATGGAGATGAAGACAGAGGAGTCGGGAGAAGAAGAGAAAACAGGGATGGAGATGGTACTCGAGCAAACTCGAGATCGGTGACTGCGTCGGCTCCTCCTCCACCTGAGGAACCAGAGCTTTTTGGAATTTACAAAGGTCGAGTGTCCAGGATCATGGACTTCGGCTGTTTCGTTCAGATTTTAGGCCTTCGAGAACGAAAGGAAGGTCTGGTCCATGTTTCTCAAATTGCTTCTCGGAGAGTGATCAATGCGAAGGATGCTGTGGAAAGGGATCAAGAGGTTTGGGTAAAGGTCATTTCTCTCTTCGGGCAAAAGATGAGTCTTTCGATGCGCGATGTGGACCAGAAAACTGGTGAGGATCGTCTTCCAATGAACAGGCCAACTGCCCAGGAAGATGAAAATCAAAGAGCCAATCCGTCGAGCTCTAGTCAGGGCCCTGCCACGAGAAAAGGTCTTTCTGGTATAACTATAGTGGAAGAGGACGAGAATAATCCCTCTCGCAGGCCTTCGAAGCGTATGAGTAGTCCTGAAAGGTGGGAAGCCAAACAGCTTATAGCGTCAGGGGTTTTAGATGTTAGAGACTACCCCATGTATGACGAAGACAGCGGGGGTATGCTTTATCAGGAAGAGGGTGCCGAAGAGGAGCTGGAAATAGAGCTAAACGAAGACGAGCCTGCATTTTTGAGGGGGCAGACCAGGTACTCTATTGATGTCTCTCCTGTGAAGATTGTGAAAAACCCGGACGGCTCCTTGCAAAGAGCGGCAATGACACAATCTGCCCTGGCCAAGGAGAGAAGGGAACTTCGCGAGCAACAACAGAGAACCATGTTGGACTCTATACCCAAGGATCTCAATCGACCTTGGGAAGACCCTATGCCTGAAACTGGGGAGAGACATTTGGCACAGGAGTTGCGTGGTGTTGGCCTGTCGGCATATGATATGCCGGAATGGAAGAAGGATGCTTTTGGCAAAGCCCCAACTTTCGGCCAAAGATCTAAGCTTTCTATCCAGGAACAAAGGCAGAGCTTACCCATTTACAAGTTGAAAAACGAACTTGTCACGGCAGTCAACGAGAATCAGGTGCTAGTCGTTATCGGAGAAACGGGGTCTGGAAAGACCACCCAGATGACTCAGTATCTCGCAGAAGCTGGTTACTCCACTAGGGGAAAAATTGGATGTACTCAGCCTCGAAGGGTGGCTGCAATGTCTGTTGCGAAGAGAGTGGCGGAGGAGTTTGGTTGTAGACTTGGGGAGGAAGTTGGATATGCCATCAGGTTTGAGGATTGTACAGGGCCGGAGACCGTGATCAAGTACATGACTGATGGTATGCTTCTGCGAGAAATTTTGATAGATGAGGACCTGAACTCTTATTCCGTCATTATGCTTGACGAAGCCCACGAGAGAACTATACATACAGATGTGCTGTTCGGTCTTCTCAAGGGATTGGTGAAGAAGAGGCCTGACTTGAGGCTGATTGTAACTTCAGCTACCCTCGACGCAGAGAAATTCTCGGCATACTTTTTCAGTTGCCCCATTTTTACCATCCCTGGCCGTACTTTCCCCGTCGAAATTTTGTACACAAAGCAGCCCGAAACTGACTACTTGGATGCGGCACTCATCACCGTAATGCAGATTCACTTGACAGAGCCGGAAGGTGACGTTTTACTTTTTTTAACTGGACAGGAGGAGATCGACACTGCATGTCAGATACTGTACGAGAGAATGAAGGGACTAGGACCTAACGTTCCTGAACTAATCATTTTACCTGTGTACAGTGCCTTGCCTAGTGAGATGCAAACTCGAATTTTTGAGCCTCCACCTCCTGGAACGAGGAAAGTGGTAGTAGCAACCAATATTGCGGAGGCTTCTTTGACGATTGATGGGATCTACTATGTGGTTGATCCTGGATTTGCCAAGCAAAATGTCTACAATCCCAAGCTAGGACTTGATTCCCTTGTCATCACGCCTATCTCACAAGCTTCAGCTAGGCAGCGAGCAGGACGAGCTGGTCGAACAGGTCCCGGTAAGTGCTACAGACTTTACACAGAGAGTGCATACAGGAATGAAATGTTACCCACCACCGTTCCTGAGATCCAGAGGATCAACTTGGGCGTCACAACCTTGAACATGAAAGCTATGGGGATCAATGATCTTCTCTCCTTCGATTTCATGGATCCGCCTCCTCCACAAGCACTCATTTCAGCTATGGAACAGCTCTTCAGTCTTGGTGCGTTAGATGAGGAAGGGCTGTTGACGAAACTTGGGCGGAAAATGGCCGAATTTCCACTGGAACCACCATCGTCAAAGATGCTTCTTGCGAGCGTCGATCTTGGTTGCAGTGATGAAATATTGACTATTATCTCCATGTTACAAGCGCAAAATATTTTCTACAGACCCAGGGAAAAGCAAGCACAGGCTGACCAGAAAAGGGCTAAGTTTTTCCAACCCGAGGGAGATCATCTTACGCTGCTGGCCGTGTACGAGGCCTGGAAGGCTAAAAATTTTTCAGGGCCGTGGTGCTTTGAAAATTTTGTGCAGTCACGATCTCTTCGGCGGGCACAGGATGTTAGAAAGCAGTTACTTTCCATCATGGACAGGTGGTTTATTCGCACCGATCTGAATTGTGCACACTGCTTAGTTGTAGGAAACTTCATGGAGTGTGTGCCTTGTTACCCTAGCTGCCCTGGAGTGGTGTAGAAACCCTTGACGACGTGCACTGGCTCTTTTATTCGGGTACTCCTACACCGTGATGGGAGCTGGTAAAGGCCTGGTGTGTATCGAGCGTCACATTCTTGCTCTGTTCAGCTATTTGGTAGATTTTTCTGAACAGATTTGCTTTCTAAGGGCATTCGCCATCCGTGTCCAAGCTGCTTGAACTTCTAACAAACACATTTGACTGACAAGCTTTTGGATAAAAAATGAGTAATCAAAACACATAATTTTTTTTCCTGTTTATACCTTTTCCGTGGGTGTAAACCCGCTTCAGAACATCCTGAAAGGTAAGTCGCATATTTCCAAATGAACTTTTCTGGTAGACTGGTGGATTTAGGAGAACGTGATTCAAAACTGTTACGGGGTTTGTTAACATGGCCAGTGATGAAGAACTTGTATCATGTGCGTGACGCATGAGTCCTGTGAGGACTGAGATTATCTACAGAATCTTCTCTCTGAGGCTAAAAAAATGGGTCAAGGTTTTACGGATGAAAGTTGAAACGACTTGGTTTCTCTCTTCTCAGTTCCCCATCCCTTGAATGGAGAAGTCTGCTAGTTATCATTTTGAAATGTCGGGAGCGGAGTGCTTTTCCCCCTTTCTTGTCTGATATTCCCGGTTTGTTGTCGTACAGTGGATGGGTAAGTCATACCTATGATGAAGAGCTTGCATCATGTGCGTGTTATGAGTCCTCCTAGGACTGACATGATGTAATCCTCTCTCTATGCCTAAAAGAATTCGTAAGGTCTGGTGACCTAAAGCTGTCCCTTACTGAAGGTGATCCATGAATTTACCAGTTATTGCTAGCGTTTGGGGAAGCTAATCCAATGATGAAGAGCTTGTATCATGTGCGTGTCATATGAGTCCTCCTAGGACTGAGATTATGTATACAATCTTCTCTCTGAGGCCAAAATAAAATTCCTGGTTGACGAAAGCGGTCCATAACCGAAGGTGATCCATGAATCCACAAGTTTAGCAGGTCTTTGGGGAAGGGAAGCTAATCCTGTCGAAGAGCTTGTGTCAAGTGCTTGTGTCATGAGTCCGATTAGGACCTTTTTTGTCTATCAGTTTTCTCTCGGATGGAATCCTTTTTCCTTCATTCTCTCCTCCCCTCCCTGAAATTAAAGGTTGAACTAGGACTTTTAGGAAACTTCGTGACACGAGCCGTTTTCATTTCGATGGATTTCTGTCTTCTATGTTCTCCCACTTGGTCGTGTTCATACACTTATCTTACACGGTGAAGGTTACTTCGATGTTTTCGTTTTCGTTACTGTATTTGTCGATCGCTTATATATCCTCACGGTCTATCCGTCCTGGTCAACCTTCTGGTCTGTTCGCAAACACGCGACAAAACCCCAGATGCGACGCTTCCTTGTTGGAAACATTGAAAGGAAATTGTAATCAACGGTGCGAATGAGTCAATTGGGCGGCGTTATTGACTCGATGGTCAGCACACTTCAGTTGTCGAGGTTACTCGACTTCCGTAGGCACCATCAGATTAGTCCATAACGCTTTCACCTGCAGTAAGGACTATGTTTTTGTTATTGCAAATCCTATGAAATATGTCGTGCTAAGAGAATTCTGTACAGTTCTAGCTTTACAAAATGCCGCCTGCCATTTCTTTGATGAAGGTTGCGGACAGCTAACGTTGTTTTATGCTCTCTACCTTCCTTTTACTCTTGTGATTGGTGCATTGCCTTCAATTATGCTGTTTGCTGTAACGGCACGTGTAACTTCGATGAGAGCTTCTGTTCTCTGTTCTGCGTTCTGCATACTGCATGAACTAAGCATGAGGGTCTCTGTAGGTTCTATTTTAAATTTTCTGCCGCATTCTCTTATCGAATTGTTATCGCTGAAGCTTTCGTTTGGTCTCTATCGAAACTTTTCTTTGAAAAAATGCTTAAACGAATGGACTTCACATTAGAGGTGGTTTGTAACTTTCTATTTGAAGTATATCAAGTGGCAAGCAAGGATGAAGCTTCAAGGTGGCTACCTTGAAAAGGCTTTTATTGAATGGTCTGATTCAACCGTTGCAGTGTCTTGATTGCAAAGTTGCTACCAATGCTCCATTTTGAGCTCTTTTCTGAAGCTTCTTATTGCGGTTATTTGCAGATACAAGCTCGATGTGGTTAGTGCGGGGAAGAATTTCACTCGGATCCGGAAAGCTATTTGTGCAGGTTTCTTTTTTCATGCAGGCCGAAAAGATCCCCAAGAGGGGTACCGGACTCTTGTGGAGAATCAACCAGTCTATATACACCCAAGTAGTGCCCTGTTTCAAAGGCAGCCCGATTGGGTTATCTATCACGAGCTGGTCATGACGACTAAGGAGTACATGCGCGAGGTCACTTTGATTGACCCGAAATGGTTAGTTGAACTAGCCCCTAGATTTTTTAAGGTTGCGGATCCTACCAAGCTCAGCAAGCGGAAGCGACAAGAGCGGATAGAGCCTTTGTACGATCGATATCATGAACCTAATTCTTGGCGTCTCAGCAAGCGTCGAGGCTGAGATTCTGAATGTCCGTTGTCGATGGGACGAATCAAGGGTTCGTTTGTGTACATTATTTCTTGTAAAAAATTTTGAGTTCAGTAGATTGAAGGTTGTCATGCAAAGGCCATCTTCAGACAGGCAGGCAGGGCAGGTGGGGCGGGTGGCTAGAGGTCCTGATTATAGTCTCAGTGGAGGAAGATAGGCAAGCGCAAATTAGTAGGTAGATAAGAATCCTCATCTCCCGTCTCACTTCCCCCTTACCCCTTTGCTGTCGGGGTACATTTAATGCATCTTCTGTTTCCCGCTGTCTGGCTTCAACACTGCTGTAAATACCATGTACGAAACCTGCGGTCAGTGATTTCTTGCATCCTTCTTATCTCTCTGATTTCCTTCGTTGTTGCCCTTCCTGCTATGTGCTTGCTGGCTTAACACCTGAGTCCGTTTCCTCTGACTTATCGGCCCTGTTTAAATGTTTTATTTTTTTAGCTGCGGGCATCACGCGAGTTTGTTTGTAGTTAGGTCGCAGGATAGTTACCGAAACTTATCTGAATATCTGTTTGATCCTAGTGTACATTGAACACGTTCCTGGTGCTTCTGTTGTGTTGTCTGGGAAGTTATGAAAAGAAGAGTTTGACTTAATTGGGAGCGCTTGAGTGCTCTTGCTCTAGAAGCTGGTGCGGTGAATTCTCTAAACCATCATCTACGATGCAATTGCAAGTCTGGAAGCTCATTCGTTAAGTTGGTGTGAATTCCCCCTTTTCATGGGTTTTAGTTTACATTGAATGTGGAATTGGTGGTTTTTGTCGGGGTTTGTTAAGTTTTCGAAGATACAGAATGGAAGTTTGGATCTTTATTTGTTCGCCCTCGTAGATTGATGTGTTTGTCTCAGTTCGCTTGTGGGTTATATTTTCTAGATTGTAGTCTATTTGGAACATCTTGGTGTCATTGTCGTTGTCTGGAAAGTTTTGGAAGGAAAACTGGACGTGGCTTTTAGCGGATGGAAATCGATAAGGCGCTGCGATAAATCATCGGAGCTTGAAGTTAGGATGCCATTGCAAGTCTTTTTATCGGGCTTATTAGTACTTCCACTGGAACCAAAAGTTAGAGAGAGCGGTGTATTTATTCCGTAACCGTGCGGAAGTTCTAAAGGAGATTGAAATTGTCGTCGTGGTGGGTTCGGGAAAATATTGATCTTCATCATCTAGTCGTAGTAGTGAACATTCGTAGATGGTCGTCAACGCAACTTAACTAATGTGCACATCCTGTATGGTGCGCCAGTTCATATGGATGTGTATGCAGTGTAGTGCAGTGTACTTACGCCCTCATAACAGACTTCGGCCCACGCGTTGTACCATAAGAGGGAAATTTTATACTACCGCGGTTTGACTGTCCTTGTTTCCGTGCAAAGGAAGAGGCGGTTACGAGATTGGTTGTGGTCAGATTGGACCAGAATTTAGTTTTTGAATGGTCTGGTGTTAGAAGATAATTGTCACTTGGAAATCAGCCTACCATAGGGACCTAGTTTCCACAGAAAAGAAGCGAAGTTTTGTAGAAGCATCAAGAATTCACAAAAGTAACGTTCTAAGTTCTAACTTCGGTGTCACTTTTCGAACCCTTTGCAATGTTAGAACATAAGTGATTCTATAGAAAATGATATTCTATATACATGATATGCATATACAGCCTCTCAAAACTCAAAGTAAGTTTTTGGCATTTAGTATCAAAGATAAAGATTCAAGATGGTTCTAATGTTTCCAGCAGAGGGCTGCATCTGGAATCAGTCCTCTTGGAGGTTGGAAGCCTATATTCCCTAAAAAAACTACGCACTAAACAACCAGTAAATCACACGTATTATGCAAATAGTGTCTACATATATAAGGAAACCCACATTGTACGCAATGGGCAGTAGACATATTTCGTTTTAAGGATATCTTGACTTTAAATTTGAGATAGGTCAAACAGTCAGGAGCGTATCTTGTTACACAATGCAAGTGCAACCTCATTGTAGTGTATCTCCTTGATCTATCAAAAAAATCAATACATCCTGGAATAATTGCATGCATTAGTAATTTATTACTTGTTCTCAATCAGCTACAGGATATTTGTTCTCCTTGCATCATATAATTCTATCTGAAATGATTTTTTTCATTTGCTTCCATGATTTCTAAAGTAAAAAGAACAGTGGTTAACTATCGTATCAATGATTTCCATAAATCTTTTCACTTGAATTCCACACGATTTGGGGCAATGAAATTATTATTTTTTCCTTTGCTTCCATGATTTCTTAAAATAAAAAGAACATTGGTTAACTATCTTATCAATGATTTTTATAAATTTTTTCACTTGAATTCCATACAATTCTCTCAATGTGCTACATTGTGGACAATATCTAATCATTGAAATTCAATTTAAGTCAAATGAATGCACTCCGGCAGTGAGAAAAATAGGGACATCCCATCCATATCTCTGAATCGTTCAGTTTGAAATCTTGAAATCTTTAGCAAAACCATCAAATAGCGTTTATCATTTTTCCAACAGTTGAATTTATCCATGAAAGCTAAGTTGTCATTTCTGTTGAGAAAACGACTCTTCAGGAATCACTCCAAGAAGAGGAGAGCACACCAAATGGACAAGAGAGAGAGTGTACAGGAATGAGATGGGGAAGGCTTCGCCTTCCCCTGTATATATAGGGTGAGAACAGGGAAACCCTAATCTTGGGTTAGCCCAAAACAGATCTGTACCATCAGTACGTAACAACCCTAGATCTACGGCCTGTAGTCATCAGGCAAAGATCGACCTATATCAACTAGATGAGCTTGGGATATTAACACTCCCCTTCAAGCTCAACTGTACATCCTGAACTCCTAGACAATGTCGAAATATAGCAAACGACTCTCTAGGTAAAGCTTTGGTGAAGATATACGCAACCCGATCTCCTCAGTATGTATATATCTAAGATCTACTACTCCTGCAAGGACCTTCTCCCTAACAAAGTGGTAATGCACCTCAATATGCTTTGTCCTAGCATGAAAAACAGGATTGTTAGCTAACATCATGCTGCTAATGTTATCGACTAGGATAACTCAGAGGACTAGAATAATCTACTCCAATATCAGAAAGCAAGGAACGAAGCCAAACTGCTTCACACGTGGCATTCATAGCACCACGATACTTTGCCTCTGTGGAAGATAGTGCCACTGTCGGTTGCTTCTTAGAAGCCCAGCTCACAGCCGCACTCCCAAGTCCAAACGCATATCCAGACGTGGATCTCCTGCCAGAAAAGTCTCCTGCCCAATCAGCGTCGGTGTAGCCATGCAGGTTCAGCTCACCTCCAAATCTGTATCGAAGTCCAAAATGAAGTGTGGACTTCACATAGCGGAGAATCCGCTTAACCGCCATCATATGCGGTACCCGTGGAGCATGCAGAACCGATGACTAGACCAACAAAGATAGCTCAAATCCGGTCTAGTGATAGTCGGATAAATCAAACTCCCAACCATCCATGCATGCAGGCGGAGATCTGCAAGTAACTCTCCATCGTCTAACTCTAGCTTTAGACCTTGTTGTAGAGGAGTGTCTATTGGTTTACAATCAGACATCTTGAACTCCTTAAGCTTATCTAAAGCATATTGGCGTTGTATTAGCCACATATCCTTTCCTCTGTGATAAACTCCATCCCAAGAAAGAATTTAAGATATCCTAAGTCTTGTATCTCAAATTCGAACATAAGATACTCTTGATGCGGAAATCATCTCCTCATGGTTCCCAAAGATAATAAGATCATCTACGTAGATGGAAATCATCACTACATGAACTCCCCGATCTCATGCAATAGCGATGAGTCGGAATGACAGAACTACAAATCCAAGAGACATGAGAAAGGAATTGATCTTCTCATACCATGCTCTCGGAGCCTGTTTCAACCCATAGAGGGATTTCCTTAACTTACAAACTCGGGAAAGAAACTTCGGATCTTCGTAACCAGGTGGTTGTTGCATGTAGACTTCCTCGCCGAGATCTCCATTGAGAAAGGCGTTCTTGAAGTCCATTTGATGCAATCGCCATCCCTTGTTGACAATAGTAACCACCGCATTTAATGGTTGCCATCTTGGCAATTGGACTAAACGTCTCTTCGTAGTCCACTCCATGTTGTTGTGCGTAGCCCTTGGCTACCAATCTGGCCTTGTATCGAGATACAGTGCCATCCGAGTTGCGCTTGACCTTGAAGACCCATCTGCAACCAATCGCTTTCTTACCTTGAGGTAAGTCCACCAATTCCCATGTTTGTTGGTGACGGCGCAGCAAGTTCTGTCTCCATGGATTCAATCCACTCATTTTTGTGCACGCCTCCTCAAGCGTACTCGGTTCTGGCTCAGCAAGAACGTGAGTCATGTATGCATGATGATCAGCAAGGAAACTTTCATGCATAAATCGCTGAACAGGATGCCGAACTCTCTCAGATTTTTGTAGGGTGCTCGACGATGTACTGTTTGTCTCCCCTTGCTTCGGATCTGAGGTTCCAGCAGCGTCGTTCTGGGACGCTTCATCTAACGGATGAATATCGGTAATCCGTGGTGAGGACATCATATGTTGCAAAGTAAGATGATCCTCAAGACTAGGAGTCAGTCTGGATGGTGCTCGGTGAACTTTATCCATAGCAGCTCCAGGTACAGTAGACTCAGTTCTAGACTGTGTGACTCCAGAAACTCCACTCTGTGAAGGTATAGTGGACGGACTCCTTGGCGTAGTTTCAGCAGGAAAAGTGGGTATGACCGGAACAATCGCATGTGCATACCACGATTGCAACTCTTCAAATACAACATCTCTACTGATATAGAATTGCCTAGAGGAAGGATTATAGCATCTATATCCTTTCGTATCTAAGGCATATCCAAGGAAAATACACTTTTCAGCTTTCGGATCTAGCTTCTTGCGCTTCTCATCCGGAATGTGTACATAACATATGCAACCGAAAACTTTCAGAAATGAGTAATCAGGCTTGTGGCCTGTGAATACCTCCATCGGGGTCTTGTTGTGAACTGCTGCAATCGGAGTTCGATTCATCAAGTACACCGCAACGGAAACAACTTACGCCTGAATGGTCTAGGCAGGTTCTTCTCGTTCAACATAGCACGAGCAGCTTCTGCTATGTGACGATTCTTCCTCTCCGCAACGCCATTCTGTTGTGGAGTATAACTGCAAGTCTTCCGGCCAGATGCCATGCTTACGTAGGTAAAAGTGAATTCTCCGTATAGAAACTCGCCTCCTCCATCGGACGTAGACAAAGGATAGATTGTCCGGGCAAGTTTTCTCCACCAAGGTGTGGAAAGTCCGGAAAGTCGATTAACACATCCGAAAGAGCTCTTGCTCTTAAGGAAGTAAACCAGTGTAGCGAGAGAAATCATCAATGAAGGACACAAAGTACTCAAAACCAGATAAACTCGGCTGAGAAGAAGTCCATACATCTGTGTGCACCAAACTCTAGAAGCTTGGTCGCTCCTCCTACCCGATCCGTTAAAGGGTTGTCTAGCTTGCTTGCCGAACCCGACAAAATTTGGACACACGGGCAGCGGGGGAAGCGTATGAAGTTGGGCAAACCTCGTGACTAGATCTGAACTCGGAAGAGTCTTCGCCTCCGAAAGTTCATGTGCCCAACTCGCTTGTGCCAAATATCTATGTCGATACTACAAAGCCACTTTTTGTAATAACAGAGTTGGTCATTTCTCGACATTAACTTGTAGCATCTAGCTTGAACAGTCTACCACTCCTCGCTACCTCGAGCTACGTCAAGATCAGTGGAGTCTTCAACAAAGCATCCATCTTTGTTGAAACGCACTTGAAATTTTGTTCTACCATCCGGCCCCACTCGATAACAGATTTCGAAATCGAGTAGGAACATGTAAAAACGTTTCCAATTCCGAAAAATTAGATCCCGAATATCAAGCGGAATTTTACCCTTATGCTTAATCTCGTGCTTGGTATCATCTCCAAATACCATGAACTCGAGGAGTCTCCACAAAGGTGTCGGCGACGCAAACCATTCTTGATGCGGCGTCATGTGGCCGGTAGCTCGAATCGATCACCCAATCAGATCGATGCGAAAGCAAAGATAACTCAGTGTGTCACAACGAAGAGGCGTTCTTCGCCAGCCTACATGGCCCCTGTTGGCCGAAGGCGCAGATCGTTTTTGACGCTTGAAACAATCTTTGGCATAGTGGCCATTCTTGTGACAAGAGTTGCGGTGTTAACTGCGCTTACTAGCGGCCGATGGCGCACCTAACCGGGTTGAGGGCCTTGTTCCGCACACCCACCTCTACCACCACCATATCCGGCCCTGTGCCACGACCTCTACCTCGACCTCCGAACCTGCAAAAAACACACCTTCTTGCGGGCCGGACGGAAGCATCGAAGCGCCTGCATCGCACTTCTTCTCCCAACATCATTGGGACCAGTTCGTCGAACTTCGGAAGAGGTTCTCTTGTCGAAATGGACGTAATGAACTGCTTGTACTCGGTAGGCAGTCCCTGCAATGTCGCACCGATAATCACAGTCGGATCAAGTTGAACATTGACAGATGCTAAGCGATTCGCCGGTTGCTTGATGTGATTGACGTAGTCACTAGCACACATCGAGCCTTTCTTGATCAGATTGAATTGCTTTGCGGAAAGCTGCAGCTTTTCGAGCTTGTTCCCGAATGGAACATCTCAGTGACAACGCGTCCCCAAGCTTCCTTGGGTGTGTCACAGTCTTGAATGTGACCAATCATCGAGCCTGAAATCGTGAGCGCAATGTAGTGGATAGCTTGATACGACCGCTTTCTCCACTCACGCAATGTCTGCTCACTGCGAAGATCACCAAAGAACCACTATTGGTGCTTTCTCCTCCCGGTCACAAGCTCCCATAGCCCTTGGCCTTGAAGGAAGGTCTTCATTCGAAATTTCCACGTTTGGAAATTGTTCTTGTCGAAGTTTCTCTCCAAAGGATCATGCTCACGGATTCTGCCATGGTTGTGGTCACGAGCGGAAATCACGACCCCAACACGGCAAAATGACCCGCACGACCAAAAAAAAAAAAAACCTCCGCGACTAGGGGCGGAAAAAAAATAGCTCCTCGCACACCTCGATCAAGAAACATGCAAAGCTCCGTAAACCGGCAAAATGCGCCTATCTTGACCTGCGGATGAAGAGGGAAATGTGTTCGCGATTCTCGCGCTCGGCAAGATTTCTAGCGAAAAATGACGAAAAAAGCTCGGTTTGAGCCGAAATTTTCCGTGGTAGGAGCTTTGACTGAGGCGAGCAAAGTTCAATTTCTACTTGCGCGAAGGCAGAAGCCTTGGCTTCGGTAGAAACACTCAAATCTCCAAAAAAACTCGTTTAGGCCTCCAAACAACTCCTCAAAGATTTTGGTAAAGGCGATAACTACCACCAACAACTCCAAATCGCACGAAAACTTCATGACTACTAAATTCGACCATTCTGCGCAAGACAGAATCGATCACAAATAGGTCGAAAAAGATCATCTTGACCTCCAAAAACGCGATTGAAGATTCTGAGAAAACACGAAATGGTTCCCCATCAATCTACTCGCTTGGGGGGGCCTCCTCACCGATCTCCAAAGACTCTACTATGTCTAATATACAAAACTAATGCTCCCACCAAGCTCTGATACCATGTTGAGAAAACGACTCTTCAGGAATCACTCCAAGAAGAGGAGAGCACACCAAAGGAACAAGAGAGAGAGTGTACAGGAATGAGATGGGGAAGGCTTCGCCTTCCCCTGTATATATAGGGTGAGAAGAGGGAAACCCTAATCTTGGATTAGCCCAAAACAGATCTGTACCATCAGTACGTAACAACCCTAGATCTACGGCCTGTAGTCATCAAGCAAAGATCGACCTATATCAACTAGATGAGCTTGGGATATTAACAATTTCAACCTATATTATAATATAAACAAAATCATTATAATGGAAATGAATGACACATCCATACCAATCATGAAGTCAAAGAAAATTTTACTATGGATGTTTGTATTTGTTGATATCACAATATCAATAATAGATAATCTTCAAAAATAATACATGATAAAAAAATATTTTGGCATTTGTTTAAAATATCAAGTGATTTCAAATCATAAAATAAAACATAAAGTATAAACTCAATATGATTTATATCATCAACTTTTTACACAATCTAATTAATACATGCTTTTCAAAAATTATACAAAGTAACAAATTATCTTGAGATTATTGACAAATTGTTGGTCCGAAAGACAGGAAATACACTGAGAGGCAACATGCAATTAAGAGACGAGATAGGAAATACGTGGTTCACCTCACTAAGGCTACGTCCACGGAACACACAGAGTCACTTTACTAAATAACCCTAATTTGTGTTACAGAGAGGTGCTGCCAGCCCTCTTATATAGTAGTACCAGCCCTAGCCCTAGTCTAACTAAACATAGTCAAACTAACCAGAGTTACTCAAGACCTAAACTCCTAACAATCTCCCCCTTGACTCATGTCTTGGGGTGTCTAACTCTTGTCACCATATACATACTCCGCGGGAAGTCCTAGAAGGAAGCCTAAAGCATAGGCCCTCCTGTAAACAAGGATTAACTAGAACTAAACCGTAGCCTAACTAGGAAGGAGTAAAGAAAATACAAGAATCAAACAATTGCTCGCGTAACTCTACTAGTGCTCCTTGTGCAAAACCTGCATAGTAGCACAATGCCTCGTGAAACTCTCTAAAGGAATAACTTTGGTCAAAGCATCACCTGGATTGAGTTTACTGTCAATCTTGACTAGCTCAATCTTCCTATCAGAAAGTGCATCTCTGATAAAGTGATATCTGATGTCGATGTGCTTCACCCTACTATCCATTACTTGATTTGCTACAAGATGTAAGGCACTCTTACTATCACAATGGAGATTTACAACATCCTGTTTCAATCCCATCTCAGTGATAAGTCTATTCAACCAAATAGACTCCTTTGCTGCTTCCGCTGCTACTACATATTCGGCTTCTGTAGTTGACTGAGCTATGCACTTCTGCAAGGTAGATCTCCAACTAACGCATCCACCTCCAAGTGTAACCACGTACACAGTTGTAGACTTCCTCTTGTCCAGATCTTGTCCATAGTCAGCATCAACATAACCCAACAAGAGTACTAAGGATTTGGCATTGTCCGATAAACCATCAAACAAAAGACCATAATCCTTAGTACTATTGAGGTACCTGAGAATCCACTTCACAGCTTCCCAATGTACCTTCCATGGATTCGACATGTACCTGCTCACTTTGCCCATAGCTAGAACAATATCAGTTCTAGTGCATACCATCAAATACATGAGGTTGCCCACTGCATTGTCATAGAGAATTGACGACATCTTACCTCTCTAAGATGCTTCAATTGGACATTGAGCTGCTGAGAGCTTAAAATGTGCCGCCAAAGGAGTCCACACTCCTTTAGAGTCTGCCATGTTAAACCTGTCAAGCACACGCTGAATGTACTTACCCTCACTTAACCATAGCTTCCTCTTCTTCAAATCCCTGTGAACATCCATACCTAATATCCTCTTGGACTCACCCAAATCCTTCATCTTGAATGCAGATTTTAGTGGCCTCTTGCATCTATCGACGTCGGATTGTTCCTTTGCTAAAATGAGCATGTCATCCACATAGAGTACCGGAATAATGAGGCTAAAGATCTCATTATTCACCTTCTTCATGTAAACACATGGATCAAACACACTCCATGAAAATCCTTGTGCTTTCATGAACTCATCAAACCTTGCATTCCATTGCCTAGGAGCTTGCTTCAATCCATATAGAGATTTGAGCAATCTACAGACTAACTTCTCCTGACCTTTCTTCTCATAGCCAGTAGCTTGTCTCATGTAGATTTCTTCCTCCAAATATCCATATAGAAAAGCCGTGACAACATCCATCTGATCCATAACTAGACCAAATATCGCAGCAAGTGCACATACCAGACAAATTGTAGCATACTTTGCTACATGTGAGAAGACTTCGTTGTAGTCCACACCTTTCTCTTGTGTGAAGCCCTTAGCCACCAACCTGGCTTTGAAGATCTTCTTCTCTTCATCCGCTGGATTATCCTTTAACTTGTACACCCACTTGCTATCAACCAAAGGTTGACCCTTTGGAAGCTCCACCAGCTCCCAAGTCTTGTTCTCAATAAGCGATTGCATCTCACGCTCCATAGCAATATCCCACTCAAGCTTATTGATAGAGGCTTGAGCTTCTCTATATGAACAAGGTTCTCCTTCTTCCAAGATCAACGCATTGCCATCATCATTCTCAGATTCAATATCATGATCCTCAAGAATAGATGAATCAGCCCATGTTCCATACCTTTCGGGAGCTCTACTAATCCGATTTGATGATCTTCTAGTAGATGATCCTGGTTGATCTCCATCGTTTCGTGCTCTGTCTTGAGGCTCAGCAACGACAACTTGCTCCTCCAATTCTTGTTGTTCAGGAATTTGCTCCATCTATTCTGGAGTTTCTCCTTGTGGCGCATCATTAAACCCATAATGATCAATCTCCCCCTCAACAACAACATGTGTGAGTGGAGATTTGTCCTTGTCAGTACGGGGAGCCTGAGATATCTCCTCCTCTTTCAATGATTTGGGCTCATCGAAAGAAACATCCCTACTGACAATTACCTTACAAGCTACAGGATCCCATAGCCTATAACCTTTCACACCACTTGCATATCCAAGAAAATAACACTTCTTGGATGTAGGATCCAACTTGGTCATATTCTCCTTAGGTATGAGAGGATAAGCCATACAACCAAAAATTCTCAGAGGACTATAATCAGCCCTCCGTTTGTGCCTCAATTCAAACGGTGTCAAGAAATCGATTGCACTTGAAGGAGACAGATTTACCAAATACATTGCGGTATTTACAGCTTCAGCCCAGATTTCATATGGTTAACCAGATTGGCTCAACATACTACGCACCTTCTCCAATACTGTTCGGTTGAGCCTCTCAAAAACAGCATTTTGTTGCGGAGTATAAACCGTGGTGAGATGACGAGTGATCCCATGCTCTTTGCAGTAACTTCTAAACTCCTCTGAAGTATATTTCCCACCATTATCCGAACGTAGATATCTCACCTTGTGATCAGTCTGAGTCTCAACTTGGGCTCTCCAACTTTTGAAAATTGCAAAGACTTCAGACTTGTGCATGAGAAAATAGACCCACACAAATCTTGAGTAATCATCAATAAACGATACATAGTACCACTTCCCATAATGTGAGGCTTTAGGAGAGGGTCCCCACACATCACTATGTACATACTCAAGTAACTCTTTGGAACTATGAGTTCCAACACCAAAGGTTTTTCTATGTTGCTTGCCCATAACACAATGCTCACAAAATTCCATGTCAACTTTACCTAAACCAAGTAACAAGCCCCTATCTCGAAGAAAGGTCAAGTACCAGTTACTCATGTGTCCCATTCTAGAATGCCAAACATGAGCAATCTCAGGCCGAGATCTTGTAAGATTGACTTCACTACAAATGGTATTGACCTCTAGTACATACAGATTTCTATGCTTGTGTCCTCTTAAGATAGTCTTATCACCTATTCTCACCTTAAGTACTCCTTGTTTAGAACTCCACTCAAGGACTTTTGAATCTAACATTTCAAGAGAGATAAGGTTCTTTCTCATTTCAAGTATAAACCTGACGTGAGTCAACGTACGTTTGACTCCATCAAACATGTGAATCTGTATAGATCCAACACCTTCAATTCTGCAGGGTTGATCATTTCCCATAAGAACTAAACCGTTTGATACTGAGAAAGTATGAAAAAACTCTCTAATGTAACAAATGTGATAAGAACAAGCACTATCCGTAATCCATACATCACCAACGCCCTTTTGGTGAGTTGTATAGGCATACCTTCCGGGCTTCATAGTCCATCTTCGAGCAAGTCATCCTCATCAAAATCTTGAGCCACATTGGCCAAAGGAGGATCAATAGCCTTTGGCTTCACACGGCCCCTTCTTAAAGTGACCACTCTTGCCACATTTCAAATGACCACCGCCTTCTTGTCTTGGGATTTACCCCTGACATGGATCTACCTCTAGATCCAAACTTCTTCCCATCCTTCAATCCTTGATTGTGACCGCCCACGGGTCACATTCAATCGCACTCAAATGAAAAGGATGGAGTAGAGGGCAACATCATCTTTTACTGTAGGTCATCAGTTAGGAGAGCACTTACAACCTCATTGTAAGTGATCGTTTGTCTATCACGATGGAGCAATACTCGTGACACTGACTAATATGAAGCATGTAATGAACTTTACAGATGAAGGGTCTTCCTCTCATCAGTTATCTCCTCTCCAAGATTTTGTAGATCAATAACAAGATCACCAAAGGTATCAATGTGATCTTGGATCTTCATACCTGTATCTTTCATCTTGAAGCTCATTAGCTTCAAGGAGGTGTACAACTTGTTTGATAACTCTTTTTGATGAAACCGTCGCTGAAGAGCCTAAAACAATAACGTACAATTGTCATACTCATCAATTTGCTCCAGAAGTGAAGGTTATAGATGGAGTATGACAATACTCACTGCTTGCTCTTGAAGGTCCTTCCAGTCTTCATCATCTAATGTAGAGGGTTTAGGCCTCAATGACTTGCCCAAGCCAGAAGCCTTCAACTTGCCTTTGACTTGTCTCTCCTACAGAAGATAGTCACCATGCCCATCATATTTGACAATGTCAAATCCGGCTCCTCCTGTCTTCATGACTGCCATATTGCTTCGTCTAGGCGTTGAACTCGTCCCTTGTGTTGTTCTATTGTCAAATGGAACCTCCAAACTTGACTTCTTCCCACTCATATGAGAAAAAATGGAAATTTATCCTGGATAAAAATCCCTAAGCCACAAGGGATACCTTTGTAAACCTCATCAATACTTGCAACCCTTCAACACTTTCCGCTCCAATTCTAGAATCCGCGAAGAACCGCCCGAGTGCCCGTTACTGGTGTGCCTGTTTGTGACTCTCCCCCTCTCTCTCCCTCTCCCGGAGAGACTATGGCCTCGGCCCCGACTTTTTCTGCCCATCCACTTGTTCTCGTCCGCGTTGAGCCAACCAACCAGCCAATTACGAGCAAGCGGCCGGTCACTCGCACTAGGTTTCCCGACCTACGATCGCTCTCAAGAGGTACTTGAGCTCTAGCTATGGGCAAAGTGAGCAGATACATGTCAAATCCAGGGAAGGTACATTGGGAAGCTGTGAAGTGGATTCTCAAGTACCTCAAGAGTACTAAGCATTATGGTCTTTTGTTTGATGGTTTATCGGACAATGCCAAATCCTTAGCACTCTTGAGGTACCTGAGAATCCACTTCACAGCTTCCCAATGTACCTTCCATGGATTTGACATGTACCTGCTCACTTTGCCCATAGCTAGGCAATATCAGGTCTAGTGCACACCATCAAATACATGAGGCTGCCTACTGCCTTGTCATAGAGAATTGACGACATCTTACCTCTCTCAGTTGCTTCAATTGGACATTGAGCTGCTGAGAGCTCAAAATGTGTCGCCAAAGGAGTCCACACTCCTTTAGAGTCTGCCATGTTAAAACTATCAAGCACACACTATTGTATGGACATTTCTTTGCTCTGAGAACGCCCGAGCGCCTGGCTGTAGAAGAACCCTTTAGAACCTCATGTGAGTTGACAATTTCTTCTTCTTCTCCTCAGCACTCCACATTCGAGTTCGTTATAAACCGGTAGAACTTTAGCAGAAGAAGATTATGATAGCCAATGATTCGACCAATAACTCTCGCTTAAACTTTACAGAAAATTTCTCCACAATCCTTTCAATCTCTCAGAAAAGTATCAGATGTTTTCCTCCTCTAGATCTCTTAGAACAATTGTTCATTTGCACACTGTATCACAAGGTAATATGCAGACCCCTGTGTACAAAACCCATCACACATCCCACTTTTTGACTTTAATTGCTCCCATATTTCATAAGAAGGTCACTTATTATCAGAACTTAAACTGTGCAAAGTTTTATTGACAAAACTTTTTAATATCAAAAGATATGATCTCCGTACTAACTTCGTGACGGTCAGTGCAGTCCTGCAACTCTGACTGTATACACAAACTTCAAGCTATCACTCCATACTCAAAACTCATCCAATTGTGTCAAAATTTCAATCCAATCGCAAGCCTGAGTTGTAAATTATATCACAGTCAACTTAGATCTTCCAAAATCCTCCTAAAATTCTCAGAATCACCCCAAATACACTCAAAGGTCTAAATTTGTTACTCTATCTTTGAATCACCATTTCAAAATGACAAATCCTTCAAATCCATCCATTCTTGAGCCCACGTTGTTGCTCGTCCCGTCAGCTCTCCAACCCAATCCTCTGATCTTCGAATGTTCCCTTGAAAAGTCTCCAAAACTCCTCAAAACCTCGAAGAAGTTGCCCAAGTGCCCTCATTGGTCCAAACTCCAAGACAAATGAGAATGAAGAGTGTTATTTTGACCTCTAGTGTGGCCAAATTAGCTCCATTTTAACTTAGAGCTTTACAACTATCCTAAACCCTACTTAGCCATCCTATACACAATACGAGTTGCCACTAATAAAGAGTCAAAATGACAACTTGAAACCGGCTAAGTATGAACGGAACTACAAACGGAACCAGGGAGTTTATAACTTGAGAAAAATACTCCTCGCCAAAGTTCCTAACAATCAACTCTCATGGCTTGTTTTCGGTAAGCAATAGTGATGGATTGGAACCCATGTGTTGAAAGCCACCACTACTGGTAAGTTCAGATCCATAGCGCCCAAACTAAATCAAAACATATATTGTTACGTCCCAAATCGCGTCGTAGGAAACAACTGGAAGAATAATCGGGTATGGAGAGTTTATCACTTGTTGCAGAAAGTTATCTCCAAAATGATACACTAACCACGCCCGAAAGTGATCACGATGAAGACACCTGATGTTGATCACAAAAGGATTGGACATCGGTACATCTGGAGGATCATGTTGTCCTCTATCCATGTCCTAAGTCGGCTCCACTTCAATCAGATAAGCTCCTTAGTCAGCAAAGTGATGTGTCTAGCTCTCTCCCATACCCTTTTCATCCTGACTGCGCTTTATATCTGATAAGGTCCAAGATAATATCTCTTGGAGCCTTTTCAACATCCTGACCCTACAAAGTTGATCCAACGGTGGACTCTTAACAACCTTACAAAGCGTAGTCGGTTATCCTAACCTAAAGTATCGCCGTCATGACAACAGCTCTGAAGATGACACATGTCATCATCTTCTTATAGTAGCCACGTCACAACACGACAACACTGAATGTATTTACCTTGACTTAACCATAGATTCCTCTTCTTCAAATCCCTGTGAACATCCATACCTAATATCCTCTTGGACTCACCCAAATCCTTCATCTTGAATGCAGATTTCAGTTGCCTCTTGCATCTATCGACGTGGGATTGTTCCTTTGCTAAAATGAGCATGTCATCCACATAGACTACCAGAATAATGAGGCTAAAGATCTCATTATTCACCTTCTTCATGTAAACACATGGATCAAAACAGGAAATACGTGGTTCACCTCACTAAGGCTACGTCCACGGAACACATAGAGTCACTTTACTAAATAACCCTAATTTGTGTTACATAGAGCCGCCAAAATTTATATATAGTAGTAGTACCAGCCCTAACCCTAGTCTAACTAAACATAGTCAAACTAACCAGAGTTACTCAAGACCTGAGTTAATTCCTGACACAAATATTAAATGCTCTCAAGTCATAAATAAATCATAAAGTCCAAGATCAATAACATTTTGTAAGAAATTATATTATGCATAAGTAATGCAATATGTATACATAAGATTGATATTCAATGTATATAATGATAATTATTTAAAATTAATCATATTTATTTTGATAATATATCACAAATGAAATTTAAGATTCTTATCTACATTAGGATTATTTTGTACTTTGTTATATTTGATTATGATTATTGTATTCTCTTATATTTAAAATTACCTTAGAATATCCACCCAAAAAAAATTTATATTTTTTTCATAAAAAAATAATATCAAAATCAAAAGATATGAAAAAAATTATTCCAATGTTTGATGAAATTAACCAAAAAATATTAGTGACAATTTGAGTAAAATTTCAACAATGGAAAAAAATTTAAGAAAAAATTTAAATTTATTATAAGCATTCAATCTACATGACAAAACAAATTTTTTTACATCCATATGATATTTTTGACCATTTTTATCAAGAAAAGTGGTTGATAATATTTATCTTGTTTTAATCATTACAATTGAGCTAATTGTTAGGAGTTAACTCAGGTCTTGAGTAACTCTAGTTAGTTTGACTAAATTTAGTTAGACTATGGCTAGGGCTGGCAGAAGCTCTTTGTAACATAAATCAGGGTATTCAGTAAAGTGACTCTGTGTGTTATGTGGATGTAGCCTCAGTGAGGTGAACCACGTATTTCTTGTGTCGACTCTTGATTGCATGTTTTTCTTCAGTGTATTTATGTTACATATCAATACTAATGTTAAATTTTGTGATATTTAGGTTAAAATCATTAAAGTTATAAATTTATATTTTTTATACATATTGACCTTATGCAATTTATTCATTCACTAAAAAATATTTTTCAATCATATACATCTATCTAATGATGTGATTTAAAGAAATGAAGTTGTATCTGATTTATGGTGTGTTATTCTGATTATTTGATGATTGTAAAATCAAATTATCTTATGTGATTTAGAAATTTTAATTAAAAAAAACTAAAAAAATATAAAAATTTAACATGAAAATTATATATGATGATTTTTTGCAATACAAGTTGCGTTTGCAATTTATGAGAAGAGAAATCATGAAGCCAAAGTTGAATACACTTAATCAATCTTTCATTATATGAATAAAATATATCAAATTTGCATTTACATATTAATTAGTATATAAATATTATTGATTAGGCAAATTTAAAGTCATTAAGATTTTTGAAAAAATATTATTTAAGTAAGCTTAATTGTTTGATACATCTACCAATGTTAAAAAGTTGATTTATGACAAAAACTAAATTCTATCAAACAAGGATTGCATATTAGCAATGATTATGTCCTTAAGATTAAAACATTTGTTTATGTCTAAAGTAACATATTAAGAATAAAAGGTCAAGATGATATGTTTATCATGATCATATTAAATGGACTAGAAGACAATTTAAATTTTGATTGCTCCAATTCTTTAGTTATTAAGTTATCAAAAATTAAACTTGTGGCCAAATAACATAAAATATAATCTTATAATAGTACATCTTCTATCAATCATCAAATCATGTTATATAGTTTACAAAAATATAAGAAAATTTTTCTTAATGTAAAGTGATCGTTTGGTTGTTTCAACAATCATACTTAAAGCAATTTGACCATATTTTTATCTTCATAGATATAAAAAATTATAATTTAACAAGAGCAATAGAATTAATGAAATAAGATCAACCTCAAATGAAGAGTGACAAACTAGACAAACAATGTGACCAACATTAAGAAGAATGCGTAAGTCAAAAATAATACAATGAAAATTATTTTGTTGCAATAAATATGAATGAAAAAAAATCCATCAAATAATGATACAATGAAAAAAAAATCTAGCTGCAACAAATATGAATTAAAAAAATCCATTAAATACATTGAACTAACGTGATTAATCCAATTAAGTCAAACCATCATAAAAAAATGACTTTACACCACATAAAGGGTACAATTACTCTAATTCAGTTAAAGAAAGTATTACATTTGTTGAAAAACGACAACAATGTGAGCAAAAAATCCTTTTTATTGCTTTAACTAACTCTCTAAAATTTTTGACTTCAATGTTACATCCATAGTGAACATCAAATATAACATTCCATATACTAATGTTAAAATTTTTCATTTTTTTTGTTAGTGATATTTGTAGGTACAAATTAGACAAGAGTGTTTATTTCATCATAGAAAATAATTTGCAATCAACATTAGTTGTTATGATATTGTACTAGATGTAAGGATGAGTGTAAATAAAAAATATCAAAATGGTATAAACAAGCATAATCTTTGTATAACATATAGACTTGAGAAACAAAAGACTTGTCATTTTCATCCATATAGATTGATTTTTACATGTATTTAAAGTCAATCTAGTTAATAATTTTTAGCCTAATGCTTTGCAAAAGTAATTATTTTTCTTGCTTTTCAAATTAAAATAAAGTTAGATCAACATACAGACAATAAAAAAAAGTATCTATAAAGGGTTAACCTCATATGTTAGAGTAAGTTTATGTGCATTGGAATTGATTCTTGATTCAAAAGTGAAATACATCACTCATGACCAACTAATAGGGCCCAATTGAAGTAAATATTAAAATTTGTTTTAAATATTCTCAAAAGGCAATAAGGCTTGACATAAAAATATATCCAACTTTTCATTCAAAATGAATTGAGCTGATTTATTCTAAATTTAAGGTTGAAATAAATATAAAAAAACCAAAAAATACTTTGAATATATTGTAAGAAATATGTTGATCAAACAAATATGTTTTAATTTGTTAAGAAATATGTATATGAGAAAATTAAATTAAGATTAAGTTACAAATCAAAAAGCTTGATAAAGGCTATTCAATTTAATTTAATATTTTTTAACTCTAAATATCCATATCTAGTAGGACCAAATGGTCAATTTAAATCAAATCAAGCCCAATTTTATGAATCTTAACATCCATTGCATCATGTGCAATATTTTTTCAGTCATTATGCAGAAATCTTGATTTTGTTTTGAATGTAATGATATTCTTTGACTTCTTGGTTTGTTTAAGCTACTGAAATATAACAAAATTTGACCTTCTCATTGTTTGGCTTGTCGTTCTCAATTTCTTTATTTTTATTTATTATTTCATATATATCGTACATTTTTTTAATAGGGACATACTCCAAGATATCATCAAGGTTAGCTCTATAAATCGTCAATACCAAGTTAGAGTATTCTATGAATCTCAATGAACAAGGTTGGTATTGCACTCCACTACGACTGCATCCATTGCTTAGTCTTGTCATCTTTTTTTCTAAATCTCTAAAGAATTCTCTTGTGACAATAATATGTCATCTTCGTAACTTTATTAGCAACAAGTTCCCAACTTGAATAAAAGACTACAACAAAATATACTTAAGGTACCGCAAGGTGCTAACACTAGGATAATTAATCATAAACATGTGATGATGACATGCATTTATCCAGTCTACAAGTTTGCAAGTATTGGCTTACTTAGGAGAAACATAGATAATTTGATTGGTATGCAAATCTAGCCTCAGTATTAGCAACACACATGAAAACTTATACTCCACACAACAAAGTATCAACACAAACAAGAAGCAAGCAAGAACTATATTAATCATAATAAATATAAATAATAATCTTTCATCTCAAAAATATCTATTAAAGGGATCAATGGATCCAATTTGGATTTATATAACCTTAGAAGGGCAATAAAAACACAAAAACTCAATTTTTTAAGCCTTATGCTATTTGGATAGATAATATGATGATAATCCAACTAAATAATATATTCTACTCTCAAAAAATCCAAAGTATATTTTACTCATAACCATAGCATAAAGAAAAGATTATAGTCGAGCCAAATCCATTTCAAACTTCAAAGAATCCAAGTTCATGCGTTAGCTAATGTTCCACCATAGTCACACTCTCAAAGGCTCGGCTTCAAAAATTACCCTCCAAGTAGCCCTAATTCAAACTCTACCCCTTAAGCCCTAGATTTTATAAGTGTCAACTTGACTTATATATGGATTTTGATTTCACCCATCCACATCATGATTCACCACTTTAAATCTATGTACAAACGTGAAACCATACTCTTGTAAGATAAGAGTCCATCGTGCACGCTTTCATATAAGCTTGTGTGATTCCATCAACCATTTCAATGGTTGATAGTAAGTGATGAGAATGAAGGAATTACAAACAAATAACATACAAAATATTCCATAGTCCAAAAAGTTGTCAAACATTCTTCTTTGTTAGAGTTATACTTTGATTCCATTACATTGTTGGAGCAACTTGCATAAAACACTATTAACTCCTTCACCTTATCATCATGTTTGATAATCACTACTCCAAAATCCAACATACTCCAATCAGTATGTACCTGAAAGGGACGACCTCTCATTGGTCTTCTAAAATAGAGGTAGATATCAAACTTTTGTTGAGCTCAACAAAAGCTCTCTCATGTTCATCTTCATAATGCTACTCTTGATCTAGCTTTGTTAGTTTTATCAAGGCTTTGAAAATAGTGCTAAATCCTCACATATATCAACAATAAATTTTACAAGTCTAAGGAATGTACGCATCATACTCACATCTAAGGGTTGCAAAATACGGAAGATTATCTCCAGCTTGGTTTGCTGAACTCTTAACCCTCATGGGTATATGATATGATCCAAGTACTCCACTTGCTCCTGAAAGAACTTACACTTTCCAATATGTAACTTGAGTCCATGAGCTATCATTAGCTCAAATACCTCATGCAAATGTTTGGTGACATTTGATGTGGAGATTTGAGAATGATTGATCATAAACTACCTTTTCAACCATGATAGATGCACACTATATACATGATTGTATGAGTAAATGAAAAATTATTCTTAATGAATGATCTCTTATTGAAGGAGAGATGGAGCAATGAACAAATAAGTTATTTAGATATTTTTAGGGATTTCGATATACTTTCAGAAGAAAAGGGGAAGAAAGAGAATTATGATCAAAGAACTATAAAAACTAATTATAATTTTAATTAAAAAATTGAAAAATTTAATTTAATTATTAAAAGTTCTGATCAATCAAAGTAGAGGGATCAAAATTAAATTTAGTTCAATTTTTACTCTGATTTTGAGTTGGAAAAAGATGATATGTGCAAGCTTATTGTTTAATCAAAATTTTATAGACATGTTGAGGTTGGTGTCATAAATTTAAATCAATTCTGATTATTTTTGCATATGAAATGTTAAATTAAGTAGCAGAAGCATGATCACTAAAATTGAATATTAGCTAGAAATGGACCAATGAATGAACATACATCTTATATTGATGGTTATATAAATTTAATATATTTAAAAAAATAAACCGGAAAAAAAAATTTAAAAATTCAAAAGTGAATCTACAATTTTAAATAAAGAATAAATCAATTTCATGACAAAAATGAGAAGTTATGATAAATTTAATTAGAAGGATTAAAATTATACCTATTCAGTCAAAATTTTATTTATTATGTAAGCTAATTATTGGATCAAAAACCTACTAACATGCTGATAGTTACTAACTCATATCTTGGTACATTTTGATAAATATGGGATATAGGTTGCGCAATTTAGTTAAAATAACTTGAAGCTCACTATAAGCCAAATAAGTTTAAGATGTTGTTGTCCTTGTATGTGAAAAATATTGTTAACTTTTTTTTAAAGTTTTATGAGACTATTTTAATGATGCATTATGTGAAATTTGAGTATGATTGACTTGTATGATGAGATTTTGGATTTCAATTGTATATGAGGATATGCAAATTATCTTGTACTATAGAGAAAGTAATTTCAAGAATTACATAAGTTAAAAGTTTGTATGTTAGAGATTGAGATTAGTTGAATAGATTTTAAAATTTTGATATGAATATTTTAGATAAGTAAAATTTATTGATCCCATAGGGTGATGTTAGAGTTATCAATTATAATTTTTGGATGTTAATTTATTGTTAATGAGTTCCATTTACAATTGTAAATAAAAATTTAATTTAAAAGTTTATAAATCATTTGAAGATGCATTTAAAATGCTTCAATTTGATGCAGATCAAATGAGTTTCACTAAAACCTTTTGATTAGATAGGTTCAATTATAAAATTTTGCTATCTACCAAAAGTATATGTATTTTTGTTCATTTGCATGCAGTGGATCTTCCATGTGTTTGATGCTTGTTTGTATGCATTATTGATATTATGCAGTATATGGATGTTGCATTTAGTATAAGTGCTGCAAATTTTTCACATGATGAGGTTGAAAGTAATGACCAATAGACCATGGAATGTTGTTGTATTATGAGGTGTAGTTGACTTAATTGATTCTTTTGATACATTGCATAAAAACCTTCATGAGTTAAAATGAGGCTAAACTAGATGAAGCTAAGTGATTTTTAAACCTTCTTTATGTCGATATTCTTTATGTACTCCTAAATATGGATTGTCAGATTCACTATATCATGAGTGACATATTTTCATTTCACCGATCTTGTAGATGTATGGATTGTTGGCCTGAAACAAGTATCATTTTGTTACACAATGTGCTTGACTTTATCATGCTATGCATATGGGTATATATTTTTCATTCTCATATTACATCTAATATTTTAGGGAACATATTTATATTGGATTATAATGTGACTTAACTTCTATAATTGAGAAAAAGATTTTTTGATTGGTGATGCTTTATCTGAACCTTTATACCACACATGCTAATGACATGAACGTAGAGGAGAAGCACAATTGGAGACATGGTGATATATCACAAGAGAGATTAGCTTTCTCATATTTTGTTGACCTATGGCTTGAGTTTTATCTAGCCTTTGTGAACCTTTGTGGGTCTTTGTTTTAACTTATGTCAATGATTTTTTTTATCTCATGTATTTTTTTTAAAGAATACATATTAACATGTTTTCTCATGCATATGTGAATATTAAAAATGAAACAAAAAAATCACGTAATACAAAAATAAATAATATTCAAAAGATAAAAATCCAAAAAAAATAGACCCCAAAATCAAACTTGTGTAAAAGAATACATTTATGATTACTAATATATTAACATATAACACAACTAATAGATGTAATGAAATTTTACTAGAAGATCTAAAGACAAAGCTTGAGGAGATTTTTTAAATGCTAATCAAGACTAAAGGAGCATAGTTAAATAATTATAGTAATTTTTTATTTTTATTTTAGACTAATTTAACTATTATTTGTACTTTGGAGATAATACAAATTCAAAGATTAAGGATGAAGAGTTAAATATGATGTTTGAAGGAGTAAAGAAGAGAAATTCTTAGAAGATTGAATGCAATTAAGGATTTTGGCTTGAAAGTGAGTAGAAAAGCTTGAGTTTTTCACAACAGAAATATCGTTAATTGTCAAAAGCTTGTAAGAATACAAATTATAGAGAGTGTCAAAGTCAAAGAATGATATTGCTAACGCAAGATCATCGAGCAAATTATCAGCTAGATAGTATGAAGAAGAAGGTTGACACATGTTTGGAGACAAGGGAGGTTATCAAGTTGTTAGCAAAGGAGCTATCACAAGGGAGGGTGAGACCTTTGGTGCCATTATGGAAATGGATATCATAGGATATGCTAAGATTAAAGAACATTGGAGGTACATTTTTATCATGGTGATGGGATTATATTTGTTCAAAGTTATATGAGGAAGTACGAAGAGGAAGATCAACTCATTAGGTTATAACAAGTATGCAAACTAAAGTATGGGATGCAACAATATGGACGAAAATGCTTGATTGAAATTATGAGAATCAAAAGGATGGGTTGGATTAGAAAGAATCTTTTTTATACTCTTAATTTGACTTCTACAAGAAGAAGTGGTTTGATCCTTGGGAGTGCAAGGATAACAATGGATAAAAAATAGATTTGATTAAGGATCAATTCCCAAGGAATCAAATGTTTTCACCCTTAAGGATGATCTATGTAATTATGCATAAGGTTTGAATAGTGAAGAGCTGTGTGAAAAAGTATATCACAATCAACTAGGGTGAAATATTTGCCATGAATGTGAAGGAGATGATAAGACAAAACATGAAGGAGGAGAAAAGAGTCGTCTACTTATTTTCTTTTCTAGTTCACATATATGCATGAAAAGGATGACTTCTCCAAAGGAGAGGAGGATGTATCAACAAGAATCATGATTATTAGATGAGGATGTTGAAATTCAAGAGGTGAGTGATGGGTCCACCAAAAGTATGTCAAGATCCACTAGAGTAGATGCGTCTTCATCGATAAGTTGAAAAGGAATTTGTGTCGATGATTTCAAACAATTTGAATAGAATTATGCATGACATCAAGGAGTATGTCTTCATCGGAAATGGATTTGTATGATCTTTTGAGAAGCGCATTAAGAATCCTATTGTGGAAATAATAAGAGATTCATTGTTGAAGAAGAAGCAAAAGATGATGAAGAGAGTTGAGTTGAAAAGAAACATAAGATGAGTTGAGTCAAGTATGAAAGATATAGAGGTCAAAGACGAAGGTGATAAAGGTTGATTGAGTAAAGTCTATCTCTTCGAGGCACCAACTTGCTCAAAAGTTGGAGATTGTAATAGTTCATATGTTGATGAAGCTAAATGAAATGGCTTTACACTACATGCAAGGATGAGATCTCCATGAGGATAATTATATGAATATAGGTAATTCGGATCATGAATGGAGTAACGATAGGAAAATCATACCAAATCCAAACCATTGCTTAGTTGATAGAGAATGTGGATGGTCTTACAAAGCAAAAGATCGAGAGATAGAAGGAGGTGAAGGAGTCAATCACATAAGTGGAGATATGTCGATTTAAGAAAGGAAAGATAAAATTTATTGAGCAAGAAAATGAATGACTTTAGGATTAGATGCGCAATCTAAGCGTCATCTGAACCAGATGTCTGATTGAAGTTTCTTGAGAACAAATGTTCTTAGTACCTATGAGGAGGTTTGCCCATTCTAATGAGGTAGAGAGACGCAACATTTGGAAAAATATTCAAAAGCAATAGAAAACCTGAGCTACTTGAAAGAGAAGAGGAAAGTTAGTTGAGAATGCAAGGAGACAATGTGAACGCATATGAGGGTGATTGCGGTCAACATCTAGGAGATGCAACTTGGAATTGATGCCTTTTATGGAAGATTGAGTCACAATCAAACGATCTAAGAACTGCTCAAATTTGCTGGAGGGAGTGATCCATGTACTGATGGATAGTTAAGAGTATGACTAGTATAAAAGTAGCCTTAGTGCATGTATTGAATTTCCATTTTTAGATTGTTTGAAAAAAAACATGTTTGTGTAGACATGATATTGGTACTGTCACTGCACAGCAAGCTGTGGATTGGGGATTCAGTCCTCTCAAGGTTCTTCATGGCTTCCCGTGCCTCATCCGAGGCAAAGTCTATCTTGCTCGCTAAAGCTAGGTGGAAGTTTTTTTGCGAGTCCGCGCGTGTTCCATTATTATTAAGATAATCGCGTTATTCCAAAGCTAGATAGTGGGTATGATATCAATGACAGAATTTTAAGAAAAATTTGTGTGAAGTTAACCATGAATTTAACCTCCCTAAAGTACAATTCGTTGCACCCTCAAAAAAATTTGGAGGAATTCACTTGTTAATACGATTGATCCTCATAAATGAAAACCCCTCTCCCAAGAAAAAAATACTTGTGAATTATTTATCTTTGCATTTTTAATTCTAATTGATGTGATTAAGCATGTGAGTTTATATATGCAAATTTGTATTTGAGTCTCTTAAAAAAAACAAGTCATTCGAATTACTCGTTGGACTTCAACATCCGGAATGTGTTAAAGGAAATTAAACTCAAATAAAATCTCCCAATATGATATGTTTGGGACCTCATTCCCTTGAAAACGAATCATAATTATCACAATATATTTTTTTGTAAAATAATTTGTGCATTACAAAGACATAAAAATCTTGTGAAATCAATGGTATTTGCTCATAATAATAAGTCTTTAATATATTTGCACATTCATATGTCGAGTTGATGTTATCAATTTTAATTGAATCAACTCATTAAACTAACAATGGAAATGACCAAAGATGATATTATTCAAAGGTATGAAAAAATCTATAATCGAATATTTAACTACGTCTACTTGATATGTGTTATCATTATTATTGCTTGTCTTGATTGCAAATTGTTATTATGAAGATGTTGTGTTTAGAGCATTTGCAATTAGTACATTATACAATATTCAGAGGTTCCTCTAGAACCTTGGTGATATTAATTTCATGAATTTCAACAATAAGACTCAAGAAAAAAACTTCAACCTTTGATATGACATGTAATGTAGGTTAAAAAATATATTGCATTCTATCTTGAATTGTATCATATATTATGATGAAATGATTCTCATATGAACATGAATTTATGTGTCATAAAAAATTCACCTTGCATCTCATTGAGATAGGAAACAACTACCAAAATGAGATGAAAAAAATCCTACATAAAGATATAAAATTGGTATGAACTTTTCAAACTACATGCATAAGTTATGGTTAAAAAATAAGACATCTGAATATAAGATCTAACACCCTATTTGTTACAATTTTGGTTGTTGCTTGAATAGACTTTGATGCATTGATAAGAATGTCAATTACATCGTTTTGTGCATGTGTTTAGTTAAATCTGTTTAGATATTGAACTAATTCAAGGATTAGTTCAATGTTTAATTGTTACTTTTTAAAAATATTTTTGAATTAGTTCAAAGATTAGAATATTTAACTAATTCAAGGATATTTAAAAAAAAATAACAATAGATGAAGTATATACTCTTAGTAAAAGTTATGACAACTTTATAAATATAAGAGATGGAATGCCAATATCCTCAAATTTTAATAGATTATTAAATAAAAAATACGATCCTTGGGCAAAAAATGATCTTGAAACAATCATCATGCAAATATCCATACTCCCCCCAAAAAAAGGAGCCACACACTTTTAAAAAATCAAAATCTTATCTCCATGCGTGATAAAAAATGATATATATATATATGGAGTAAAATGATATATATGAAAATGATATATATATATATATATATAGTTGGAGAAATAATGTATGGTGGATGGAATGTTATAAAAATAACATCGAATAATATTCTGAACATAAAATTTTTGCTTTGGTAATACACCTCATAGAGTAGATCAAATGCCACTTGAACATTATAGAGTAGTGAGAGCTCATGAGCATGATCACTGTTTTCTAAAGCATATGCTCAATATAACTATCAAATAATAACACTTGACAAAGTGTTATTATTTGATAATAACACTTGGTCACGTGCAGATCTAAATATCTAAAGCAGTACAATTGGAAACATATGGTGAAAGTGAACATATGAGAATAAATTTCAAGACAGGAGGGTTTAATTGTAGCATAGAGCACATATTGTAAAGAATCACATTTAAAGCTTCTATAAAAAAAGCCCAATTGCAAGAGACAAGGTTACAAGAACACAAGGCTAGAATTGGATCAAATATTGAAGACCATCTAAACAAGGTGCAAATTATTATTTATAAAGGCCTAAACAAGGCGAAATGGGTATGTTAATAGGCCGGAATCTAAGGGATGGTTAAAATGCAGAAGGAAGAGCTCCGGTCTCGGATCCTTCCACGACCTTTCAAACATCCTAAGACGGAAATGTATGATTCATGTAGAATATTACTATTAGTTTAATGAAATTTTTTGGCATGGGCTCAAAAATCAAGAACTTCATAAAGTTGCAAGAAGTCTCAAACACCAAAGTTCAAGTCTAGATTTCATGTAGTATATATAATTGTTGATATTACAAGGGTCAGAGCATTCATATCGAGAGAGAGAGAGAATCGGATATCCTACGCTTTATGTGACATGATGTCCCATGTAACACCGATGAATTCCGCATTCACTAGATTGTTCCTTAACCGGAGTAAGAAAACTCGACATTGCTAATGGCTTGTTACTCTGGCATATCTCGTCAATATTCCCCTACAAGTTCCGTAAAATGTGTAATACAGGTGTAGGCGATGGCTGTATTTAGTGGGATGAGGCCACTTCTTGCAATCAGTAGATTGGATTTCAGCCCAGCTTCATGCGATTTTGGTGGGTTGCGCAAAAGCGCACTTGGTTGTATTTATGAGTTTGAACTTGTAGCGAATAATCGGGTTGTAAGAGACAACATCATCACATGAAAAGATCTCGAGAAAGTATAATAACAAAAGGGATGGTAAGATCCCATCAAATCGTACAAGGATGGAACCAAACCGGTAACATGGGGCTAGGCCCCAATAGTATCACACTGGGAAATATGTCCTACAGCACCTAAGATATTTGAACTATCCAAGTCAAAAGGTCTACAAACAACAAGAGCATCCGAAGAAGCATCACCTAACGTGATTGCTCTCCTATGGATTGCACCAGCTAGTGCTCTTTGTAGAGCAATGGAAACACGTTGCCTAAAATAGGCTATACAGTAAGCTAAAGAGAATCATACCCCGTGTCGCCTAGTATGGTAAGCTCTCGCACACTCCCTCACGAACATGTCGAAGTCGGTGTCCATAGCTCCATATAACTCCAAAGCTAGAGGAACAAAGAGGTGACCTCTCTGCATACCTCTATACTTGGAGACTTTGGCTGCTGCCGCTCCACTAGTTGTCCATCCTGGAGGATGGGTGATCACTTTCTCTGAAACTGTGTCTCTAGTAGGATCTGTAACCACCGCACCAGCCATAGTGACATGGTCCTCCCGAACCAAGTACAGGTCCGCCCTAACCCTAGTCGACTGCAATGCATACCAACGCTCTCTCCATGTGAGGTATCCACCCTCTCGCGCCATAGCAAACACCACATCCCTAATGGCATCATGGGTAGCTATCCTCTGCCCTCCGAATGGACAACGAGTCATATGAACACCTGCTGCATCTAAAGTGATACCACACTCATATGTGAGTAATGAAGATGTAGATGGATGGATCAAGCCAAGACGGAACCTCATCGCTGTGGAGAAAGTAGCTGGTGCGAGTTGAAAAGCCATGGTGCATGGTCGAGCCAAGATCCACGAACCTGCATCCTTGCCCGAGCAAGAGCGTAGACGAGCTCTAGTAGTACGAGGAATGGCCGGATCCACTAAGAGTGAATGTAGAGTCTCCTGAAACTGTCGGTCCATCAAGATAAACTGCAGATCCCTAGTCCAATCGGTAGCCAAAGAGAAAAAAGATGGGAACTCATGTCGTACCTCCCGTGGTAAAGCATCTCTCGTATGTCGTAATAATACCTGTAAGGGAAATGATCCCGTATCGACATCCCTCATATATATCTCCAAAATAGGTCTATCTGCGATCACAAATCGAGAAGATAACAAAGGTGCAACAAGTGTCCAACTCGCCAAGAAAGCCGCAGGTGCCGTCTCCTCCATCGATAATAAGCCTACCCCTCCACACGAAATTGGCAAAGATGTCTGTCTTCTTGCCAAATCTCCATCCACACACTCGAATGTCCCTGGTCCGATGATGTCACCAAAAACGCCCATGATCCTCCTATCAAAGGCTGTCAAACGTGATATGAATGTAGGTGAAGGAGGAACTGTGCGAACAAGATAGGTGGGTCGACGAGCAATACTAGATGATAGTATACCAAACGTCACCTGCGGATCCCCTAGTAGAGGAAGGTCGTCTACATGCAAAACATCCTAGGCCAATGCAACGTCAAGGTAGCGTGAAACAAAATCCTCAGTCCCTATTGGCACTCCTAGAATACGTAGGCCATCTGTCGATATCATACATCCCTCTGGAAGCTGAAGGTGAGGCGGAATGCCCAAAGGATACCAAGCCCTGCACTTTGATACCTTGACTCTCAAGCCTACCAGATGAAGCTCAGTAGTCAAGTAATCAAAGGCCTGCCTAATGCTGTCTACATGGTCCACAATGTGTGTATCATCCGCTAAGGAGGGGAACACATAACCAGGCACGGTCAAAGCAGTAGACACAAGAGCTCTATAATGAGCCATGGCGAATAAGGGTCCTCCCAAAGGATCTTCCTATCGAGTACCAGCGGCGGACTGTAGAACGGTGACTCCCTCCTCGGAAAAGCCATGTTGATAAAATAGAGAAGAATGTGAACTGTAGAAAGATCGTACGAAAGAAATGAAGCTTGATAGGGGTCCACCAGCCTCTCTCAGCTCTCTAAAAATAAATGCATGCGAGACGCTGTTAAAAACGTTCTCAACGTCCACATGCAAGACAACCCAATCCGGATGGATATCTAGAAGTGCTCTAATGCCCAACGATACGCCTCCACGACCTCCCAGTGTGGCGACTCCAAACTGATGTGGACAAAGATGCTCCTGGAAGTGTGAACCATACTGCAAGACAACGGTACGGCTGACTAATCGCAATAAGATCTCTCCAATAGCAATCGGTCTGATGCCCCCAATGTCCTTCTCCATCGCGAGAAGCCGACTAAGACCGAGCATGACTAACGACAAATGTAATCTCCCTCTCGCAAATCGATGCGGCCACATGGAACAACTCCGTGAAACCACTAGAGGGATCATCTCCGAAAAAGCAATCTCGAAGATGCTCATATACCATCCCCCCGACAAACCCCCGAGGATAAACGTGGGGTGCATGCATAGAGAATGAGCAAATAATGATCTATCAAGACATAATGGCTCCTCTGGCTGATACTCGAAGACCTCTAATGGTTTCTCCTCGCCCATGGGTGGATGTAGAAGGCATAAAGAGGAAATCGTCTCATGAGTAGGACTAGCCATAGACAAAGGATGAAGGGCCCTTGCAGACCTGCTATACTCCCCGGCCTGCCCCAAGATCCTACACCGTCGCAATCGCACCGAATCAGAAGTATCATGTGACTGAACCCGACTCCTAACCTGTGTGGCCCGAACAAACGAGGTCTGAAGGAGAGAGTGCAAAAGGAGGTGATGATGAGTAATACATCCACAGTGAATGAAGCAATCGCAATTACTCAATGAATTTTGGGTGCTTATGGGATCACACACAGTGAACCATCAAGTAATGTTCGAGAATCACTTGACCCAACACCCATGGAGTTGAAAAACCTTCTACGTAGGAAAGGATATGCACCACCACGAGGACCACCGCCTAGGTATGGAGGTGATAATCGTCGATCACTTATTTCAAATTTTCCGGATCTTCTTGCAAATAATAGAACGGTTAATCGAGGAGGAATGGGGGTTTGTGACAATCGTCAATGCTATACATGTGGGAGGATAGGTCACATTGTCAAGTTTTGTAGAACTCGATCAGGATCATCCGGAGGAAGACCTATGTTGCGAAGGCCTTTCAACAATATGGAATATGACAATGAAGACGAGATCTTGCAGGAAAACGAAAATCACCAGTAAACTTGCCCCGCGGCCTTACTGGTTCCACTAAACAAAGAAAAGGTGGGGTTGGAAGAAGACAACGATTGGAAGCTCATGGAGGGAGCAAGAAACAAGCACAATTGATTGTCATAGATGGGATGATGGAAGGACACAAAGTGAGAGTCCTAATTGATCTTGGAGCAAAAGAAAATTTTCTATCACAATCTGTTGCAATGAAATTAGGATTGACTTTGATGAAGGATGTGAGTGAAGAAATGGAGTTGTCAAATGGGCAAACTGAACCAATTGAGACATTAGCACGGAGTGTACAACTAGCCATAGGCGGGTACCAGGAAGAGATTGAATGGAGAGTAATCCGATTAGCTCGATATGATGTCATCATTGGAATGCCATGGATGAGCAATACAATCCGGAGGTAGATTGGAGAAGGAAATTAGTAAAAAGTAGTGGATGGAAGATTTATGAGCCAAACGATATAGAGCTTTGCACGTTGGAGTGCTTCCCGGTATCATCTAGATATTGTGATCTACACGCCTCTTAGGTGGCAATCCTGCTGGTAGATCATCTGGGAAGACATCCTTATACTCCGTAATAATATCACTCAATGATTCTAGAATGTAAAGATTGTCTTTAGAACCAGCAACATCTCTTATAAGTCCCAAGAAACATACATCAACTCTAGAAATGGCAGTCCAATCACAAAGAGAGGTAAGCTTCTATTCTGAGATCTCAAGATCCTGTTATCTTACCTATAGTCACCTACGATGTTACTTGGGATCTCACGATTTACATTTTAGTTTAGAGATGGACCTCAATAGACCACCACCTGTAAGATTCAACACACGGTGTGAAATCTATTGTGTGTATCATCCTAAAGCTATGTTTCGGAGCCTAGTTATTAGAAACTTTGGAGAGGAGTATTACCATGAGGTGATAGCATCATCTATTCCTTTTGTGTTGCCAATCTTGAGAAATTGGAGAGTGTTCATCTTAACCCTATACTGAGAGAGAGTGGACGGAGACGAATCATGGAGGATACTTTGAGAGAAATGATTCATGAGTTGAGAGATTTGAGAAACGCATTTGAGCAAAACCATACTCAAGTACAAGAGTTAGCTCAACAATTGACAACAGTCAAAACGAGAGGAATGGAAAATGAGAGAATGAGAGAAACTCAAATGGAGATGGAGACATCACCATCCATGGTGGAGAGTGAAGAAACAGTGAGAGCCCGCGCTCTTGAAGCCCAAGCAGCACAACGAGCAAGAGAGCTAGATCTTCAGACATCCATGATTATGAAGATGACAAAAACTTGTAAGATAGAACCTTACCGAGGTAGTCGAACCATGGGAGATTTGGAAGGTTGGATTGAGAGAATGGAGTATCATCTTGCTTTGTTCAATATCAACGATCACATTGCAGGTCTTTTTGTTCGTACTTTGTTGTTGGAGAAAGCATCTACTTGGTTTCGTGGGTTGGATGATGGAGCTCAATGAGTCGCGCCAACAAGGTTACTTTGAGTGCAATGAAACGAGGTCTTCTTCAGAATTTTCAAGCAGTTGATCCCATCATCACGGCACGGATGAGGTTGTGGAAACTTGAACATAAGGGAAGTGTGGAGGAGTACATTGAGGAATTTCGAGATCTTCGAATTCAGATACGAGATATGAGTGGAGGTGAAGCCCTTGATTTATTCAAGAGAGGGTTGAAGAAAAAGATTCAATAGGAGGTGATTCGGGACAATCCAAGCAACTTGAACGAGGCTATTGCTTGTGCACAACGAATGTCCAACGTCTACCACAACGGTGGAGAGGTATCGCCCCACCTAATCAATACTATGGACCCATGCCTATGGAGTTGGGCAACATAAGGAGGAGAGAAGATTTCATTCCAAGGGGAGTGAACGCACAAGGAGGGGATCGTCGCAACTCAAATCCTCATCGAGAAGGAAATTCAAGAGGAGGAGACTGAGTAGAGGGAAGACGAGAAATGAGGCAATGCTATAATTGTGGAAGATTTGGTGACATTGCCATGAATTGACGTACTCGAGTTCTAGCAAGAGGAGCTAGATCCCCCTATCAACGAGCTCTCAACAATCTTGAAAGTGGAGACGAAGTGACCGATGGAAACCCGGGAAACGACGAGCACCAGTAACCTTGCCTCGCGGCCTTACCGGTTCGATGAAAAGGAGGAAGGGCGAGGGAAGGAAGCACAAACATGAGGTAAATGGTTTGAGAAAGAAGAAAACATGTTTGATTGTGACGGATGGCGAGATAGAAGGAGTAAAAGTGAGAGTATTGATTGACCCAAGAGCTACAGAAAATTTCCTATCTCGATCTATTGCTATAAAGTTGGGATTAGCTTTAGAGAAAGATGAGAGTGAAAAGGTAGAGTTGCCAAACGGGCAAACAGAGAGCATTGAGAGCATTCCTAGGAAAGTGGAGTTGAAGATTGGGCAATACAAGGAATCGTTAGAGTGGAGAGTAATTCGATTAGCTCGCTATGATGCTATTTTGGATATGCCTTGGATGGAAAATATAATCCTGAGGTAGATTGGCGAAGGAAGATAGTAAAAACCATCAGTTGGAGAATCTTTGGAGATAGACTTAGATCATGACATAAAAACTTACCTCTCTATGTGATAGAAAGAACCGCTATCAGTCACAAAGATGTATGTTTTTTGGGTCTAATAAGAGATGTAAAGCGCTCAAAAAAGAGCAATCTTTTATACATGAGGAGTTAACTTGTATCTTGAACGAGTTTCAAGATGTTTTTCCAGATGATTTGCCTCTAGGTTTACCACCAAGAAGGAGAGTGGATCACAAGATAGAGATCTTACAAGGAAGTTCTACTCCTTGTAAAAGTCCCTATCGACTTGCACCAAACGAGCTGGAGGAATGCAAGGCACAATTGGAAGAGTTGTTGGAGAAGGGGTTCATCCAACCTAGTGTGTCACCATATGGAGCTCCAGTATTGTTCGTGAAGAAGAAGGACGGCTCCATGCGGATGTGCATGGACTATCATGCTCTAAATCAACAAACGGTGAAAAACAAATATCCATTACCGCGAATGGATGACTTGTTTGATCAACTTCATGGAGCTAAGTATTTCACCAAACTTGACCTTAGAAGTTGATACAATCAGAGTGGCAGATACAAAAGACAGCTTTTAGAACTAGATATGGTCATTTTGAGTATCTAGTTATGCCATTTGGTTTAACCAATGCCCTTGCCACATTCATGGGACTGATGAATAATATTTTTCGTAAATATCTAGATAAATCAATGATTGTGTTTTTAGATGATATCTTGATATATAGCAAGTCCTTACAAGATCATCAAAAACATCTACAAGAAGTACTCCAAGTGTTGAGAGAAAATAAGCTGTATGCTAAGATGTCAAAATGTGAGTTTGGCAAAAGCGAAGTAGATTACCTAGGCCATAGAGTTAGTGTTGATGGCATCCAAGTCATGAGTGACAAAGTGGAAGCCATTCAAAATTGGACTGCCCCAGAAAATCAGACTCAACTACGTAGTTTCTTGGGTTTAACCGGCTTCTATAGAAGGTTTGTGGAGGCTTTTGCTCGTATTGCTCAAGCTTTAACAAGTCTCTTAGGCCAAGGGCAGAAATGGCAATGGGGTGCATACCAAGAGATTGCATTTCAGGCTTTGAAGGATGCGCCTTACATGCACCAATCCTTAAATGGTATGAACAAGGTAGACCAACAAAACTTGCTACGATGCATCGGTGTGGCGCTTGGAGGAGTGTTCCAGCAAGAATGGAATGATGGATGGCACCCAATTGCTTTCTTCTCACGAAAACTTTTGCCAGTGGAGCAAAATTATCATACCACAGAGAGGGACGAGTTGGCCATTGTCTTGGCTACTAAACATTGGAAGCACTATCTCGGAGATAAGGAGTTTGTGGTTGGACAGACCACAAGCCTTTGGTTTATTTAGAAACTCAAAAGGACCTCTCAAAGCGGCAGATTTGTTGGGCTGAATGGCGACAATGTTTCAACATGAAGATCGTGTATGTGGAGGGGAAGAAGCAACTTGCTTATGCATTGACACGAATGTCGTGCATTAATCACATCACGGAGGTGAAGATTCACTCTAAATGGTGGGAGAACCTGAATCGCGCTACCAAGGAGGATGAGGAGATTGCACAAGCCCTTCAACAGGGTCGAGCACATTTAGAACGGGGATTGGCATTCTATAAGGGAAAGATTTGGATACCCTCAGATGTTGCTCTCCGTACAACAGTGTTGGAGGAGGCACATGATTCAGCCTATTAAGGGCCATGTAGGAGTGGAGAAGACCATTGAAGGCGTCCAAAGGGTATACTTTTGGCCAAAACTAAGAGAGGACATCACCAGCTATGTTCGAAGTTGTGTGGTTTGTCAACAAAACAAGGCTAGCAATCAGAAACCAACATGTCTACTACAGCCTCTACCAACACCTACTAGAAGATGGGAGCACGTCAGTATGGACATTGTATGTGAGTTACCAATGACGTCTACGGGTTATGATTAGATAGTCATTTTTGTGGATAAATTGAGCAAGATGATCCATATTATGCCCACAACAAAAATAGTTACTGCACCTGAACTTGCTCGAATTTATATGGATGCAGTTTTTGCTCAACATGATTTAGCTACAGTTCTCATCACCGATAGGGGCACTCAATTTACTAGCATATTTTGGAAAACCCTATTTGGGCTATTCAAAACAAAATTAGCCATGTCCACAGCTTATCATCCTCAAATAGATGGGCAAACTAAAAGAGCAAATAGAACTATTGAGGACATGCTTAGAGCTTTCACTTTGGAAGAGCAAGAAGGTTGGGATGCACTTTTACCCTTGATTGAGTTTGCTTATAATAACTCAATCAATGCATCCACAAAAGTCAGCCCATTCTTCTTGATGTATGGAGAACACCCTATCACACCATCTAACTTGGTGAGTGTAGGTCACATGCAGGAACCATCAACCCAAGTTGAAGCAAAGGAACGAGTTTGTGGCACGAGTCCAACGAGGAGTGCATCAGGCAAAGCAAAAATTAGCCATTGCCCAGAATCGACAAAAACAATATGTTGATGCTTATCGACGACATGTGGAGTTTCAAAAAGGCGATCAGGTTTGGTTGTTTACTACCAATTTGTCATTAATAGGGGTTCGAAAGTTAAGTCCACGGTTTATTGGACCTTTCTTGATTGTACAACGGATTGGAGAAGTTGCCTACAAGTTAGAGTTGCCAACTCACATGAAAATACATCCCGTTTTTCATGTCTCTCTTGAGGAAGTATACCCCACGATCTCCTTCCTTTGGCAACCCACATCAACCTCCTCCTTTACCAGCCATGATTGATGGTGTAGAGGAATATGAAGTTGAGAGAATTCTCAAGAAACGGACAAGAGGTCAGCGGAACCCCAAAGTGGAATATCTAGTCCTATGGAAAGGTTATCCACTTTATGAAGCTACTTGGGAATCATTGGCAAATCTTACAAATGCCAAGATACTTGTAGAGACTTTTGAATCTTCTTGCAACGAGGACGTTGCGACTTAAATGGGGGGAGGTTTGTAACCAATCTTGGTTAGTCATAGTTAGTTTAGCCAAAGCGTAGAGTGGTCACTAGATCACAAAAAGACAAGATAGTGATGTGCACTATCCAAAAAGCAAAAGGGTAAATGACAAGGTGGCTACCATGCATTGATGGATCAGATTGTGTGCTAGACGTCTGTTAGGAATTGGGTAGGATAAGATAACAAAAAATGCAACCTACGCATGTTAGCCATGTGGCATAGTTTGGATTTCGGACTCCTCTAGTCCTACAGTATATAAATCAAGTAGAGGTCTTGAGAAGACATCTCTTATCTTGGAAGTCATTCTGAAGTCATTGCCTTCAGTGTTACAAGAACGTATCAGACCTGATACACCTCTCCCACCTGATCACGCTATGGAGGAAGCTGGTCCCTCCATGTCTAAGGAAAGAACCAAAGGGGGTGAGAAGGACAAGGGGAAGGTACCACCTTACAAACTACAATCGGATATTGAGGCGACAACAGACTTGAAGGGAGTCTTGGAGGAGAGGATTTTGAATACCAAGGTAGAGTTTACCTTGAGGGAGATACTTGGAATAGCAAAGAGGGAGTTTCATGATGTTATCATTGATATCATCAAGAGGAAACGGCAGATTTGCAATGAGACTGCTCTACTTCATGCTATGGGTACAAAGGTATCAAGGGATGAAGAAGATGAGATGGTAGAGTGTTGTGGATTGAAATCTTAGAAGGTTCTCTTTGAGGATGAGGCAAAAGAAGAAGGTGTGAAGGTGTCTAGCCACTACACCCGATCGCATTGGGCAAGGGCGACTACTGAAACCCTTGTGAAGCTAGGGGATCTTAGTGAACCGGTGTTAGCACTAATTGATCATGGATCGGAGATCACTATAATGTCGAGAGAGCTCTACAAGAAGGGGAAGTGGCCCATAGACACCAATCATGGTTGGATGATTAGGGCAGCCAACAATACTCGAGGGGGCTTGTATGGAGCGTGCCCTGATATTCCGGTGAAGGTTGGGGATGTAGTAGCTGAGCAGAATTTCTTTATGCAAGACTCTACATCATACCCATTGATTCTTGGTCAGCCTTACATCATAGCATTGAGGATGGAGACAAGAGTGCTTGATGATGGATCGGCATATGCACGAATTTGCAGCCAAGATGGGAAGCGGTTGGTGCAGTTTCTAACAATTCCAGCAAATCATGAGAGAAACAAAGCACGGTTGAGAGAAGGAGCTTTCCCAAAATCTGAAGATTTTGAGGATTTTGGAGAAGTACCACTGTAGAGAGAGGATATAGTGGTATGGAGGAGAAGGTACTCTCACCTATGCAAGAGAAAGGTACCTTTTGTACAGGGTTGATGGAGTTTTCGCGTGATGGGTATGCCACATACAAGGAGGTTGCTAATTTAAAAAGATGGGAGAAGGACAAACTGCACAGATATGAAAAAGACCTTGCAGATTTGAAGCTTCTTGAGGAAGGTGAATATATATCAGGAGTTTATGAGGAGTTTGGTTTGGGAGATCCATTGAAGGAGATGATGGAGATTGGACTTGGGGATGAAGACAAGATAGTGGAGGTTCACTCTAGAGAGCTCTACTCCACTATTGAGATGTTCCAAGCACCCGAGGTTCGAGTGGAGACTAGATATAAAATGGTTGATAAGAAGGTGAAACCAATAGCTGCTCCTTTACCAAATGACTGAAAGGAACAAGTGCAGCAAGCAAGCAGAGAAAGTAACTTGAGGGATCCTAGTAAAATGGGACACAAGTTTACTGAAACCACTATGAAGGAGTTGAAGGTTGGATCTGATGGTTTCCTTCTTACAAATGAGGAAAAGTGTTTCAAAGAGATGCTTGCTAGGCATGGAAAAGCATTCTCTTTTAAAGCAAAAGAGATGGGGTGTATGGATCCTAATGTAGTAGCTCCCATGATCATTTTTACTGTGCCTCATTAGCCTTGGGACTTGAGACCGATCCCAGTACCTAGAGCCCATCTTCCAAAACTCATTGAGTTATTGAAGGAGAAGATGAGGATGAGGATTTTGGAACCGTCCTTTGCACCATATTCCTGTCGATGGTTTATAGTGCCAAAAAAGAATGGATCACTACGATTCATTCAAGACATGCAACCGGTGAATCAAGTGACTATCAGGAATATGGGGGTGGGACCAATTGTGGACGAGTTTGCAAAAGCCTTTGCAGGGAGAGCTATCTACTCCATGGGGGATCTTTACTCTGGGTATGATCAATTTCAACTATCATAAGGAAGCAGGGATGTTACCACAATGAGAACACCCTTGGGCTTGGTAAGGATGTGCACGCTGCCACAAGGGGCCACAAATTCAGTAGCACACATGATGAATGGGATGAATAAAGTGTTAAGGGACTTTATTCCGGAGAAGACTATGCCTTTTCTAGATGATGTGCCAATCAAAGGATGTACAGAAGAGGAGAAGGATGGAACCATCGATCAAAGGGGCTGTCTGCAGTTTGTGAAGGATCACATTGAAGATTGAAGGAGGATATTATCTCGATTGGAGGAGGTTCATCTTACATTGTCAGGAGCAAAATCTATATTTGGGGTGCGAAAGGTTGTCATTGTTGGTCATTTGTATGGACGGTACGGTCAAAAACCAGATCCCAACAAGGTGGATGCTATTCAAAGTATGCGCGAAATCTGCAACTCCTTGACAGAAGTGAGGCGGTTTTTAGATGTTGTTGTGTTCTATCACATATGGATTCCTCACTATGCTCATATAACAAGTCAGTTATATGGGTTGTTAAGGAAAAATCAGAAGTTTGTTTGGGAGAATAGACATGTAGAGGCCATGAGGAAGTTGAAGAGGTGTATGTCATCACCTCCGGTGTTACGAAGGATAGAATATTATGGTAACAAGCTAGTGATATTGACGGTGGATACTAGTCCTATTGCCATAGGATTGGCCGTGGGGTAGGATGACGAAGATGAAGGGAGTAGGTATGTTGTGAGATTTGGAGCCAAGGTCTTCAGTGAAAGACAACGAAGCTATCCTCAGGTGAAGAAGGAATTGTGGGGTTGTTATTCTGACCATGAAGTCGAAAAGGAACTACCTGATTGGAGCACATGTGATTGTGGAGACGGATTGTTTACCATTGCTGGGTATGATCACCAATTGCAATACACCGGATATTGCAATGTTGAGGTGGATAGCATATATCAAGACGCTTAATCCGGAGTTCAGACATGTGGCAGGAAAGGATAAGAAGGTGGCAGATATGTTGTCAAGAGCTAGATATGAGGGAGAAGAAGAAATGGTTAATCATACTGATGATGTTGGAACGACATTTTATTCTGTGGCTCATCAGCAAGGAGTAACACAAAGTTTGGAGATGTTTCTCGAGGATTTGTATGAGAGTGATTGGTTAGATATTGGAAAATATCTCAGCACACTAGCACGACAAAGCAGTTGGAGTGATCATGAGTTCAAACATGTAAGAAGGAAGGCCTACAACTACATGTTACAAGATGGATACCTATGGAAGAGACCGAAGCGGAAGGGTGACATGCCACAACGTGTGATTTGTGGAAAGGAGGCTTAGCATGAGTTGATGCGGGAGTTTTATGAAAGCTTATGGGCATGCCACATGGGAATATATGCCACTTTCATGTAATTGAAAGAGAGATATTGGTGGAAAAACATCTACAAGGATGTGGTAGGATTTGTGGAGACTTGTAAGACGTGTCAGATGTATTCTATAATCCGACACCGTGATGGTTTGCATCCTACATATCCACTTGCTATCCATTACAAGTGGGTTGTGGATTTGGTGGTCATGCCAATGGGGTTAGGGCAGATGAGATATCTGGTGATAGCAAGGGAGGATCTATCCAATCAAGTGGAGGGAAAAGCACTACAATCAAAAGCAATAGAAGGGGTTTGCAGGTTTCTTTTGGAGGATTTTGTATGTCGTTATGGATGTGTTGGGAAGATAACCGCTGATCGAGGAGAGTTGAATGCTCAAGAGGCACGTGACTTCTTTGAGAGATGTGGAGTCAAGCTGTCTCTCACCACTGCTTATAATCCAGAAGGGAATGCGAAGAGTGAGCGGGGTCATCCACCTATTATCAAAGCAATTGTGAAGTCATGTAGGGGGAAGGCTAGACAATGGTCTCGTTTGTTACCTTTTGCATTATGGGCTGATCGTACAACCCATAGCTCTGTGACCGGCTATATGCCATTAGAGTTGATGCAAGGCCAAAAGCCAATTATGCCAATAGAGGAAAACATTCCCACATGGAGTGTGTTGCCTTGGGAGGATAATCTAAGTAGAAAAGATCTTTTGGCGATACGCATTCGACAGCTGGAGAGGAGAACGGAGGATGTGCAATTGGCAATGGAGAGACTTAGAGAGGCACGCCTTAGAAACAAGGACAGATTTGACAAACGTCATAGGTTGAGACCAAAGGAGGTTAAAGAAGGTGATTGGGTGTTGATGTATGACAACAGTCTGGATAACCAACATAGCACATTGAGGAAGTTTTCAAAGAGGTGGTTTGGGCCATATGTGGTGATCAATGTCCATGACAATGCTACTTATTCGCTAAGAGAGTGGGATGGTACAAAGCTGAAGGTACCTATTGGAGGAAAGCGAATAAAGATCTTCAAAAATCTGGATAAGAAGATCAACCTCGGCCAACTCAAGGAGGAGTTTGACCTTTTTGGTGAAGATGAGTCATATGGGGAGGATCTAGCTGGAGCAAAAGATCAAGTTGATCTAATCTGACGCCGCGCACACCTTGATTAACTTTTGGTGCATACCTGAGGATGCACAGGTTTAGAGGGGATGTATGTCGTGTTGTGACGCGGCTACTATGAGAAGATGATGACATGTGTCATCTTCAGAGTTGTTGTCATGACGGTGATACTTTAGATTAGGATAACCGACGGCGCACTGTAAGGTTGTTAAGAGTCCACCGTTGGATTAACTTTGTAAGGTCAGGATGTTGAAAAGGCTCCAAGAGATATTATCTTGGATCTTATCAGATATAAAGCGCAGTCAAGATGGAAAGGGTATGGGAGAGAGCTAGACACTTCACTTTGCTGACTAAGGAGCTTATCTGATCGAAGTGGAGCCGACGAGGACATGGATAGAGGACAACATGATCCTCCAGATGTACCGATGCCTAATCCATTTGTGATCAACATCTGGTGTCTTCATCGTGATCATTTTCGGGCGTGGTTAGTGTATCATTTTGGAGATAACTTTTTGCGACAAGTGATTAACTTTCCACACCCAATTATTCTTCAAGTTGTTTCCTACGGCGCGATTTGGGACGTAACAGTATATGTTTTGATTTAGTTTAGGCGCTATGGATCTCAACTTACCAGTAGTGGTGGCTTTCAACACATGGGTTCCAATCCATCACTATTGCTTACCGAAAACAAGCCATAGGGTGTTGATTGTTATGAACTTTGGCGAGGAGTATTATTCTCAAGTTATAAACTCCCCGGTTCCGTTTGTAGTTCCGTTCATACTAAGCCGGTTTCGAGTTATCATTTTGATTCTTTATTAGTGGCAACTCATATTGTGTATATGATAGCTAAGTAATGTGTTTAGGATAGTTGTAAAGCTCTAAGTTAAAATGGAGCTAATTTGGCCACACTAGAGGTCAAAATAACACTCTTCATTCTTATTGGTCTTGGAGTTTGGTCAATGAGGGCACTTGGGCAACTTCTTCGAGGTTTTGAGGAGTTTTGGAGACCTTCCAGGGAGGCATTCGGAGATCTGAAGATAGGGTTGAAGAGTTGACGGGACGAGCTACGACGTGGGCTCAAGAATGGATGGATTTGAAGGATTTGTCACTCTCAAATGATGATTCAAAGATATAGTGAGAAATTTAGACTTTTGAGTGTTTTTGGGATGTTTTTGAGAATCTTACGAGGGTTTTGGGATATCTAAGTCAATTGTAGTATAATTTACGACTCAAGCTTGCATTTGGATTGAAATTTTGACTCAATTGGACGAGTTTTGAGTACGGAATGATAGCTTGAAGTTTGTGTATACAGTCAAAGTTGCAGGATTGCACTGAGTGTCACGAAGTTAGTACAGAGATCATATCTTTCGATATCAGAGTGTTCTGTCAATAAAAATTTGCACAGTTCAAGTTTTGATGATGAGTGACCTTCTCATGAAATTTGGGAGCAATTGGAGTCAAGGATTAGGATGTGTGATGGGTTTTGTACACATGGGTCTGCATATCGCCTTGTGATATAGTGTGTGAATCAACAATTGTTCTGAGAGATCTATAGGAGAAAAACATCTGAAAGTTTCTTGAGAGATTAAAAGGGTCGTGGAAAAATTTTCTGTAAAGTTTAAGTGAGAGTTATTGGTCGAATCATCGGCTATCATAATCTTCTTTCGCTGAAGTTTTACCGGTTTATAATGAACTCGAATGTGGAGTGTTGAGGAGAAGAAAAAAAAATTGTCAACTCACACGAGGTTCTAGAGGGTTCTTCTACAGCCATGCACTCGAGCGTTCTCAGAGCAAAGAAATGTTCATGCGACAATATAAGATGAAATAAAGAGAAATAATTACCATGAAAATAATGATAATGATCAAATGAAATCAAGTTTCATTAATTGATTGATTCTAATCACATTGTTGAATATTGGACATGATTAAAACGATTTTATTGTGCTCGGATTATTTAAAATTAGAAATATTTAAAATTATTGTTTTGATTTATATTTGTCTAGTAAACAAAATCATCACATCTATGTATGTTTGTTTCAAAGATTTATGTAAAAAAAATTCAATTTTATTGTTGACATTAACTCAAGTTGCCAAATTTTTCTTGAGATCCAAAAAAAAGCTCCATGCCATGCTAAGTGTGTAATGGATTATCTTGACCATAATGTGAGTAGTAATTATTTTTTTCCGCTTCATAAATTCATATTCAAGTAAATTGCAACCGGCTAAAAATTTTAATCTAAATACAAACTTGACTTGTAAACCATATGTGGAATCATGGCCCTACAACCCTCTAATGTTTCTCAAAATAGACTCAAATACAATAAATTTTACCAGTCTAAATTTTACTCTCCAATTTCAAATCATCCGAATGGATTTATAATTCACTCAATTGCACTCATTCTTGACTCCAACTCTTACCTCTTATTGTTAGTTTTCCAACCGTCTCCCCAAATCTGCAAATGGTTTCCATAAAGGTTTCCAAAACTACTCAAAAATTTAACGAACTTCACCTTAGTGCCCTCATTGATCCAAACTTCACACCAATGAGAATAAAGAGTGATTTTTTTTACTATAGTGTGGTCAAATTAGTTCCATATTAACTTAAATCTATATAACTAACCTAAACACATTATTTAGTCATCATATAAATAATATGAGCTACAATTAACAAAGAATCAAAATCAATATCATAATTGTACAAAGTCAATCCAACCATGTGCTTTTAACAATTTTAAAATGATATGTCAGTCATCATGAACTAAAGTATCATCGTCATAACAACGGCTTTGAGGACGACACAGATCATCATCTTTTCATAATAACCATGTCACAAAAGTACAATGTCTGCAACATTAACCTTGTCATTGGAACCAAGTATAATTCTACCATGATCCGAGTCGGCTGCAAAGCATACCAACATTCTTTCCATGTGAGGTATACATCCCTCATGCCATAGCAAATACTACATCCCTAATGGAATCATAGATAGCTATCCTTTGTTCTCCGAATGGGCAACGAGTCATATGGACCCCGTCTGTATGTAAGGTAGTATCACACTCACAGGTGAGTAAAAAAGATATAGATTGATGGACCAAGCCAAGACAGAATCTCAATGTAGAAAAGATAGTTGGTGTCAGTCAGAAAGTCATGATGCATGTTTGAGCCAAGATCCACGAACCTGCATCCATGTTGGAGCAAGAGAATGGACGAGTCCTAGTAATACGAAGAATGATAAAATCCACTTAGAGAAAATGTAAAGTTTGCTAAAATTGTCGGTCCATCAAGGTAAATTGTACGTCTCTAATCCAATCGGTGGGCAAAAAGAAAAATACGTGAGCTCATGTCATACCTCCGGGGGTAAAGCATCTCCCTTGTGTCGTAATAGTTCTACAAAGGAAATGACCCCCCTCCAATCCATGTCCCTCGTATACATCTCAAGGATTGTCATATCTACAATCACAAATGGGAAGATAAAAAAAGGTGACTAGAGTGCCCCAACTAGCCAAAAATGTCATAGGTGTAGTCTACTCCATCGATAATAAATTTACCCTTCCATACAAAATCAACAAAGATGTTTATCTCCGTGCCGAATTTCCTAACATACACTCGAATGTAATTAGTCCAACAATATCACCAAATTCTTCCATGATACCCTTATCAAATGTTGTCAAGATGATATGAATGCAAGTGAAGAAATAATCATGAAAAAAGAAGTTTGTGAGTTGACAAGCAATACTATATGAGAGTATATCAAACGCCACATGTGGATCACCTGGTAAATGAAGATCATCTACATGCAATACATCATTAACAAGTGCAGGATTTAGATGACATGAGACAAAAGCCTCAAACCTTATTGGCACTCAAGTAAGTCATCTATCAATGTCATACATCCCTATGGAAGCTTAAAATGATAAGTAACGCCCAAAGGATACCATGCCCTACACTTTGACAACTTGATTCTCAAACTATAAGTTAGTTTATCGCTCAAATGATTATCTAATGTAATATAAATGGAACACAATGTATGTATCATATGTGAAGTAATAGAACACACTCAAATGATTATCTAATGTAATATATACACCACAATGTATGGATCATCCGCGAAGTAATAGAACACACAAAAATAGTAGATAGAATAGCTTTTGGTACTCCCAAAAGATTTCACATAGTACCCACAGTCAAAGATGACTATCTTAGGTGAAAAGTAGCTAGGTAGCATCCCCCATTTTCATTATGTTTCAAATTGGGAATCTCCAACTACCAGTTGTGATTTTGAAGTGCAGAAAATTACTGGAAGAAGTATTTTACTTAAAAGGCAAAATGTTCCAATAAATCACAAAAATTTCTTACAGATTTACATAAATTCCACATGGTCGCTTGCATCGCTCTGGGTATTCCTTGGGACAGGCATCGCTAGTCCCTGTTGTTCATTTCTCCTCCTCTGAGATTTTCTCGCGTTCTCTGCGGACCAAAAGAAAAATTTAAGATGTTCATTTCTCCTCCTCTGAGATTTTCTCGCGTTCTCTGCGGACCAAAAGAAAAATTTAAGAACCACCGTCCCCTGTAGCAGGAATGTGGAATTGTTGAACATTTCCTTCCACTAAGATTAATTTGTGATACGTTCGGCAACTCGTAACGTATGTCAACATCCTTTCCAAAGCAAGCAACATGCAACATCTTCTACACCTCCTATCAATATTTGAGGATATCACCATTGCGGAATTGGGATAATTTCACTCTTCCCACTACATCTTTACTTCCTACTTGACGTTTCGTCCTCTTGTTCCTTCTTCCTCACACTTGCTTTGTCTGCAGTTTAATTCTGCTGCTAAACACTCGAAAGGAAATCGTGTTGGGTCCCACATACAATCGCCTTCTAAGACGACAACGTCACAACAACTCTCCTCTTTACAAAGTTCCAACGTATTGGAGCACTGGAGCATTCAATGTACAGTCACCAGATATAAATACCTCATCCTTCAATTAAACCAGTTCATCGATTCTTCTTCGCATTTCCAGAAGTTGTGACATGCAGAGACGTTTATTCAAGCACATACAGCTCAATCGAGAATTGTCGTTACTCGGTAAGGATCGTCATACAGCAGTTGAGGGAAATGGACAACATGCACAGAAAACGTCATTACTTACCACGTCACCATACTTATGCAGGTGATACAGGGCACGGAAAAAACAGGACATGGAATAATGAACACTCTACAGAAAGACGGAGAATATGAGGGAAAATAAATCCTTACACACAGGGGTTGCGATCGATTATGTTGGCCCGTTAATAAAAGCCTTTACAATGTAGAAGAAATATGCTAGTAAATGTGTAATTCTAATCAAGATGTGGACAGCATATATACCTCACAATCATAAATCTCCGATGTATATGTACAACAGCTAGAGCACATTCCCTCACTCGTTCCAGAAACCTGCTGCTAGAAATACATGAGTCTAAAGAGAATCAGCTAAGCGTACAGAGCAAAAATGTGTTGTATGATATAAAGTTGCATATAAGAATAATGGAATTCAAAAAATCCTTGTATCACTACGTTTGAGCTACGAATTTCATTCCAACGCTTTCTCAAAATCTGCAAACGGGCACCTATATTGGGAGTCGCTACAAGGGCCCAAACATACAAAGCCCTCTACTACTTGGCAGAGAAAAGATGTTGTATACTGTCATCGGTGGAGGAACCCTCTTAAGAACTTTTGCAATGGCCAACTTCAAGTGATTCCTTAGCACCAGCGACATCTGCCACCTGTGCATGCGTGGGTACTGCAGCTTCGATTGCTTGCAAGCATGGGCCTGGAAAACCTTGGACAGGGACAGTTCCAGAACGAGCTGCTTCCAGAGCTCCCAAAACAGCCACCTGAGACCAACCCAGATTAACTGCCAAATCTTCCACGGCAACTTTCGCTACATCTTTCCTGATACCGATATCAGTTGCGTACCTACAGAAGAAGTACACTCCTGCTGATACCGCGGCTGCGCCCCAGGGGTTTGCCATCATGAATCTCAAAGGGGACGAAACCACCGCAGCGAAAGGAGCACCAAATACCGACGCAGCTTGACCACTACGCCCAATAAGATTCTTTTCGACTACTAGAAGGCCCGTCTTGCAATAGATGGCAAAATCCTCGCAGTTGTTATGAAAGATGTGATAACATCCGAAGCCATTGTTTAGTAAATACTCCGCACGGTGAAGCACGACTTCGGCTGGGTCAGTCTCAGCCAGCGTGCAGGTTCCTCCCCGCGCCTTCGCCAAGAAAGTTAGTGTGTTCTCCCCATACTCGAACCGATACAGAGGACAACCGGCCAAGAAACAAGTCAGACAGGACTCAACAACACCATTGCTCTCTCCGTGCATACCGCAATCAGGGCAACTGCGTGTAGCTGAGTCAGGCCTTGAACTTGCAAGAAAAACATCGAGATACTGATTTCCAGTTCCTAACTCCTCATTCCGTCCCCTCGTAAAATGTATGACTTTATTCTCTCCGCAATAGATTCCTGTACAACAAAGACGCGATAATGTTCATCAGTAACAGGACCACTCTATTCTCCCCCGAAAGAGAGGTGAAATAGGCCAAAAAACTATAAAAGAATACACAAAACATCTCCAAGTTATTTCCATCGAAAATTCATCCCTCAACCGTTTGGTTTTCGACATGATTTAAATACGTGCGACTTGAAATTAACCCTCCACTACACTGGCAACAAAAACTTGCTAGACTTCCGAATATAGTTGTTTACCAGTCCTTCACAATCTCTATCCTTGTGGTCAGATTAATTGGACAAAGCCACGACTAAAGCAAAACCCTAAAGAAGACGTGAAAATCACGAAGTCTGAGGAAAAGGAATGGCCAGCAATTATCCATCTCTAATCAAAAATAATCAAAAGATGATCCGACAATTAATGTCTGGCACGCCGGTCCACACAGCAGAAAGCACAATTCGGCAGCATTGAACATCTCTGCACTTCCGTGCACTGAGAAGCACGACTCCCGTCATTCTTCAATCTTTCTTCCTCAACAACCCTTCCCTTCAGTTCCAATACCTAAACAACAACCAATCGCACTGCACATACCATGATGCGCGTACGTATAGGCCGATCGCCACGAGTAGATATGGTCTCCGGGCACGAGATCATCCTTCAGAACTCTGTTCGACAAAACACCCATTCCTCCTCGCCCCTGATTACCGATTCGAACTTGCGCTCGCGAGACAATGTAAGCCCCCTCGGCAGTAGATGCTAACACGCAGCAACAACAAACTACCGTTGTCGCTGCTGGGCTAACAGCCCACGCCGCGGGACAAAACACCCCGCAAACAACACCCTCTCGCCACAATCCTAAACCAAAACCTCGATCTGCTAAGCAATCAGCAAAGCTAGCCTTCTCTACTCCTCTCTCTCTCTCTCCCTCTAGTTTGTACCAAACGGCCCTTCGATCTAGACCAGAAAGGACACAACACGCTTTCTGATGATCTGATCCGACCCGGTAATAGATTTGGCCAACAACGTTACACTTTCTTCCTTCCTTTCTTTTTACGTCGAATGTCCCACGACACTTTCTGCTTCTCATGCCCTAGCTCCTCCCTTACGTAAAAAACAGACACATTGAACTTGGCATACGCACACTTGACACTCAGCTTGGTCACCATTCACACTTCGTATTTTGTACAGCATCAGCTCTGCGATTTGCTGGAGATGGCGGTGGGACGTGGGAGGTGGCACTGGTGGCTTTGAGCGCAAGAAATGGCAGCCCCAATCGCCAGACTCGCCACACAGTCAGCAAACTACACCCGGCAGTCTCGGCGACTGAGAGTGACGTGACGATCTCTGGTTTGAAGTATGCTCGCAGTAGATTACTTTGACAAGAATGCACCCGGCGCGAAATCAACCCTGTACTGTACTCCATATCTTACTCGTAGGATTCGAGAAACATAATATTGCTTTATTTTTTGCCAGTAAATAAACAAAACATTATCCTATTAACAGTAAAATATAGCGTCCCTTATATCTTAAAAGTAAAATTTAGAATGATAATGTGTTTTTTATGATACTATTGATGTTAACCTGAAACTCTGTGCTTTGATGTAACTTATTATTTCGTGAAACGTGAAACCAGATGCAGGACTCATATTAGGCGGGTTAAAAACGAGAGCTGCATGGCGTAGGCATTGTTAGTTTACCTAATATTTCAAATTATGCACTTTCTCAAATACATAAACTCCGAATACTTTTCAACTATACGATCCTCATGACTTTCATAGGTTATTACATTTGGGATATACATTGACTTATTATTATCATTCTTGCTATTATATTGTTCATATATTAATATTTTGAGAAGCTTTATTTTCCAGTATGTTTCTTTGATTTTATTTCTTATCATTCTCTTGTTATTTTTTATTTAGCATATGATTCTTACATTATAATTTGTTCTTACATTATAATTTGTTACATATTATGCAGAAGCACTATCACAACTAAATAAAGGTACACAAGCAAACTCATAATCATCATTTGTCATTTAGCGCATCATCATTATTGTGTTGGTGAATGATGAATGGAAATGGATTAACCATTGTAAATTAATGTGATTGTGTGTACTTTTCAAATACTAGACATGTTTAGATCTTCCTTAGAGTTAAGAGTAATATGTCCACATCACACTACTTTTTGTTTAGCACAAGGATTGATTACAATGACTAGGAATTTTAAATGACTTACGAATTTGAATACATCACTTTACATCTTTGATTATCCATCCAACAAAATTATTTATCATCCTTGGATGATGATACTCATATCATTGATCAACCTTTTGAGTCATATCTATCATACACATGTTTATGCATACATTTGAGGGTTACATGTGCAATCTCACAAGTGTAGAGTTTGAAATTCATCCCCATATTTTCACTATTTTTTATTTTTTATTGATGCACTTTTGATCCTTGGATCTTCACTTGGCTAAAGTTCATTTTGTGATAGTTTTATCCAATAAAGATTATCTATTTCAACTTCTAAATAATGCTTATGTGGCATTTGACTTATAATATGTTACCATGGACATTATAATTATGTTGTAAATATACTTCCTATATTATTCTCACACAACATCTGTATTTTTTGACAACACCATCCAATATATATTTGTTTTTATAGTCTATCATAATGCCTTACCTCAAATCTTCAATATTATTAACAAGCTAGAGAAATTTCTTTCAAAGTCATTTATAGTCATGAGTTTTTCTTAAAGTTATGACTCCTATTATTTGTCTTGGCATATGAGCATACTTCTTATTATTTTTATTGGAAAAATGAGCATGAAGGTCATCATTATTTTGAGATATTTTTGCATGAAACACATTCTTTTAGATTTCATTATCTCATAGGCAATAAGAAGTATGGTTATCCATTTTTTATTAATTTTAAGTTCGAAATAATTTTACTTGTAATGTTTACTTCAATAATTATATTTCTTCTTGTAACTTTTTTTTCCATAGATTTGATCATATTGTAAACGTATGCAAGTGAGCGCATGCATGGAACACCTCAAATACTAACATCAAACTACAAATATACAAACTCAAACACATCATTAAGTATATTAGGAATTACAACCATGATTGTATTGTGAGTCAGTTTTTAGCTATATGCACCTCTACTCATCCCTAGTTTTACTTATGGTAAATCAAGTTCATGAATACAATACATCTCATTTGTTTGATCTTCCACATACATGTGGTTGCAAGAATGCTTTTGACAAATCAATGTTCGTATCCTTTGGTATTTATATGAAAAATAAATGCATCATCGTCCATGACTTTGTCCAAGATACATCGATACAAAGTTCTTAATCTATAATATTATCCATATAATCAAAGATTATTTATTTTCTGAAACCTTTTATTCAATGACATAAAATAGATTTTACCATGACCAACGCAAGACATCACTCTCTTACTAACTTTCGACTGAAATACATGGGGTTTAGCACAAATTACACAAGAGATAATGAATAATATATAATGTATGGTTCAAATTCGTAAAGATGAAATATTTATTTGAGATAAGCTTTGAAATTAATTCACGCAACAAGAATTGTAATACACAATAGAGAGGTGAAGTATGTTAATTAGTATCCAACATATTACAGATATTTCACCCCTTAAGGCTATAAACAATTTTGTCATCTTTTTTTTCACCTTGTTGAGTTGATCCAAAAAATAATGATTTGAGATGAAAATTAATGTGTATGTCAACAAATTATTCTTCTTAGCAAATATCAATAATTCTATACAACTATATAGCAAATTCAAGCTTGGTCAATACTTTAGAATAATCCGTAGATTGTACCTCTAGGTCATATAAAAGCATCATATTAGCTCCGTTGGATGTGTTATATTGATATTAGTAACCACATGCATTACATCATAAATATTTTATTGTTCACATGTTTGACTTTGCAAATTTCATTTTCTCTTGAAATCATTGAACTTTTTAAGGTTGTGCATTCTAACATCCACATGTATATTTGTTGTATCATTAAATATACTTATGACCTCTTGCAGCTTTTTAATCAATCGACAAATCATTCATCTGTATCATCAATTTCATCCATCATTGCAACATTAGGGCTCTAATCTTACAGAATTTTAAGCTAAGATATTTTTTGTATCATAAACATAAAAGAAATTTTTCGGTATTTCATCTAATTTGAAACATAAAATAGATAATTATGTATGGGTATGGATTGGATTATAATATAATAGATTTTATTCACGAAAATGATATATCAAAATACTTAAATTTTAAGGAATAATTTGATATACTTTTTTTTACACACCCTAGACACATAATTCCAAAGATTGATAGTTGAATTTGCCTTAAGTCATTACACATGTCAATTCAAATCACACAAATATATACCTAACCTATCATCAATCAGAGCAATCACAAAATACTTGTGATTATATCTTCCATTCTATTATTGAGTGTGATTGACTCTTTAAATATGAGGATATTTGCTAGATACATGCAATAATTTTATTGAATACGAGTATTTCTTCAAATATGGTTTCATTTGCTAGATACAAGCAAGAAATTTGTAGATATTGATGATTATTAGTTCACATACAACAAATGGTTTTGAAGTCACTTGATCAAAATTTTCAATATCAAAGCAAATGACTATGCTTTATTCTTCAATATGATATCTTTATCACTATTGACTCCATACTCTCTTTTCTTTTTACACTCTGATTCCTTGACTTTTTCTCTTTTGCAAAGGCTCATTCACTAATTTTATTGTAAGATTTTAGATTTTTTTTCCTTGTAGTGACAACCTCGGTAAATTTGAACCCCAAACACATTATCTTCAATCTTTTTCATCACTAGTTTTACCTTATCTATTGGCATTTTAGGCACATCCTCATTAAAAACTATCACAAACTCCAACAAAGTGATCTTTTTTGCTCTTGTTCACAACAAACTCCTTGTTGTTATGTTGCACTTTGTAAGAGTAAACTCGGGGAAATCCAAATTATGTATCATAATTAAATTATTTCCAAATAATTTTGTTTAGAGTGCTAAAAAATCTATGAAAATTGTGTATATATAGTGTATATGTACTGATTTTATGAGATACGCTTTGATCAACTGTTTTATAAACAGATAAATGTTGAAATAGATTTAACACAACATGCTTAACAAGGTTGATTTCCAATCAATGCATTCTGGATTTTGCTTTAAACTCATGAGATTCTTTATTGTAAACCTCGACATATCTTGCATACATGTTATATTTCTCTTGTTTTACGCTTTTGTATAGAAACAATTCACTAGTCAGAAATTTCATTACAATCTTGAATTGGCTTGATATGTTAGGTTTCCCATCGTTTTGGCATGTGTGTCCGTGGGTATGTAGTGGTGACTGGTATCTGTAGAAATTGATCCCTTGAACCAAGCACTCTTCCTAGGATCTAAAGGATAGGCCCTCCAGAAAAGAATTGGAGCTATTGATGGGAATACAAAGAGGCTACCATGAATGATAAAGTGGACAGTCAATGTCAATTTCGTCTTTATCATTCGACGTTGGAGTAGAGTATGAACTGAACGACTCATGAATTCAACTTCTTCTCTGGTCAGAACCATACATCTCATGGCAACAGAAGGGTCAGCTTGTCTTCATATTTTGGCCTTTCAAATCCAATGAGTCATATCCGGACAATTGTAAACCCTTTTCTTTAATATATTATCCTATATGCGGCCCACTCTACGTTTCTTCACATCCCGTACTCATCCCCAAGAGTGAAAGAATTCACAAGCCCAAAAGTACTTATGTGCTTTTGGTCATTTTGGTCTTTTGAGATGCGTCTCGTGTTTTTTGACGTTGATCTGAAAGATGACGAGGCTTGCGAGAGGAGGAGGGTATGAGATTACGGGGAGAAAGAGAGTAAAAAAAGGTACTTTATTTTCTTGCATATTGTGTAGCCACATTTTGCCAAACATGGAGAGTAAATAGTCTATTCTCTTCGTCTTTCAATTTGGGTTCCATTGGTATCTAAATTGTAGATTATGGAGAAGGATATAGTGAGATATGAGTATTTTTGTTTTTTTAGGATTTTTGAGTGAATTTTGAGAGATTTTTTTTCAATTAGACATATGGATCAAGTTTTTTTTGTTCACATCTCTTCCTTTTCCTGCATTGGTTCTATTGGAACCTAGTTGGAAAATTATGAAAATCTGAATAAAAAGTTATGAATATTTTTTAGATTTTAGGGTTTTTATAGTTAGCATTTTCTGATGTGAGGTGGGGTGTTAGGGGGTTGTGGTTCTACAGGTAGTAGGAGATACATGATGGAGTGATGGGTTTCTTTATCGTTCTCTTTGTGCTAGCTATAGCTTCACTTTTCCTCATGGGGCCGCCAAAAGTGGAATGTGATACACCATGTCCGATGTGTCATTGTCTCTTTACCTCGCAAGGGGTAAAGACCCTCGTGGGAAAGATGCACAAAGATTATGATTGGACTACTTGGGATGCGCATGTGAGGAGGACGGTCACATCGACATCGGTATTTGTCACTTCGGGGAACACGCAAACTACATTGACTCTTCGTTGAGCATTTTCGGTATATCGATCGGATCGTGGGAGTGGTTAGCTTCCCATGCAAGTTCGATTCTAGGGCTTTTTGAGACTAGGTTTCCATGTCCATGTTTATTCCATAGGCTTTCTTGTGCTCTCCATGACGAGACTAGACGTGCTTTTTGCTTACCGCTCGATCAGTTGGCTCGCGATCCCATGGACGAGTTAGCGTGGTTTTTATTTTTATTACTTCCACAATGGTGTCTATGTAATACTAGAGGGGGACATGCTGGACATAGGGAGGTGGCAGCTAGATTTCGGAGATTCCGAGCATGTGATTGGGCTACATTGTAGGAGGAGTCTGTTCGGGTCACACAGGTGAGGAGTCTGGTTTAGTCACATGATACTTCTGATTCGGCGCGATTGAGACGGTGTAGGATCTTGGGGCAGGCTAGGGAGTATAGTAGGGCTGCACGGGCCCTTCATCCTTTGTCCATGGCTAGTCCTACTGAGGAGACGATTTCCTCTTTACGCCTTCTACATCCACCCATGGGCAAGGAGATACCATTAGAGGTTTTGCAGTATCAGCCAGAGGAGCCATTATGTCTTGATAGATCATTATTTGCCCATTCTCTATGCACAACCCCACACTTATCCTTAGGGGATTTGTCAGGGATGGTATATGAGCATCTTCGAGATTATTTTCAAGCGGATGATCCCTCTAGTGGTTTCACAGAATTGTTCCATGTGGTTGCATCAGTTACAAGAGGAGAGATTCCGTTGTCAGTTAGTAAGGTTCTTGGTGCTAGTCGGCTTCTCGCGATGGAGAAGGACACTGGGGGTATCAGACCGATTGTTATTGGAGAGATTTTATTATGATTAGTCAGTTGTATCATTATCTTGCAATATCGTTCACACTTCGAGGAGCATCTTTCTCCACATCAGTTTGGAGTCGCCACACCATGAGGCTATGAGGCGGTATCGTTGGGCATTAGAGCACTTCTAGATATCCATCCGGATTGGATTGTCTTGCAGTGGATGTTGAGAACGCTTTTAATAGCGTCTCACGTGCATCCATTTTTAAAGAGCTTAGAGAGGCTGGTGGATCTCTATCAAGCCTCATTCCTTTCGTACGATCTTTCTACGGTTCACATTCTTCTCTTTTTTATCAACATGGCTTTTCTGAGGAGGAAGTCACCGTTCTACAGTCCACTGCTGGCACTTGACAGGGAGATCCTTTGGGAGGACCCCTATTTGCCATGGCTCATTATAGAGCTCTTTTGTCTACTGCGTTGGTCGTGCCAGATTGTGTGTTCCCCTTATTAGCGGATGATACACATATTGTGGACCCTGTAGACAACATTAGGCAGACCTTTGATTACTTGACTACCGAGCTTCATCTTGTAGGCTTGAGAGTCAAGGTGTGAAAGTGTAGGACTTGGTCTTCTTTGGTCATTCCGCCTCATCTCCAGCTTCCTGAAGGATGTATAACATCGACAGACGGTTTATGTATTCTAGGAGTGCTAGTAGGATTTGAGGATTTTGTTTCACGTTACCTTGATGTTGCACTTGCCGAGGATGTTTTTCATATAGACGACCTTCCTCTCCTAGGGGATCCGCAAGTGACGTTTGGTATATTGTTATCTAGTATTGCTCGTCGATCCACCTACCTTCTTCGCACGGTTTTTTCTTCACATACATTCATATCACGTTTGACAGCCTTTGATAGGAGTAGCATGGGCGTCTTTGGTGACATCATCGGACTAGGGATATTCGAGTGTGTGACATGAGATTTGGCAAGGAGACAAACATCTTTGCCAATTTCGTGTTGAGGGGTAGGCTTATTATCGATGGAGAGGACAACACCTATGGCATTCTTGACGAGTTGGACGCTCATTGCACCTTTGTTATCTTCTCAATTTGTGATCGTAGATAGACCTATCTCGGAGATATATGTGAGGGACGTGGATACAAGATCATTCCCCTTACAGATATTATTACAACATACGAGAGATGCTTTATCACGGAAGGTACGACATGAGTTCCCATCTTTTTTCTCTTTGGCTACCGATTGGACTAGAGGTCTACAGTCTATCTTGATGTACCGACAGTTTCAGGAGGCTCTACATTCACTCTTAGTGGATACGGCCATTCTTTGTACTACAAGAGCTCGTCTGTGTTCTTGCTCGAGCAAGGGTGCATGTTCGTGGATCTTGGTTTGACCATGCATCATGGCTTTCCGACTCGCACCAGCTACTTTCTCCACAACGATGAGATTCTGTCTTGGCTTGGTCCATCCATCTACATCTTCATTACTCACATGTGAGTGTGGTATCACTTAAGATGTAGCATATGACTCGTTGCCCTTTTGGAGGACAGAGGATAGCTACCCATGATGCCATTAGGGATGTGGTGTTTGCTATGGCGCGAGAGGATGGATACCTCACATGGAGAGAGCGTTCGTATGCCTTGCAGTCGACTAGGGTTAGGGCATACGTGTATTTAGTTCGAGAGGACCAGGTCACTATGGCAGATGTGGTGGTTACCGATGTTCTAGGACATATTTCCCAGTGTGATACTATTGGGGCCTAGCCCCATGTTACCGGTTTGGTTCCATCCTTGTACACTTTGATGGGGTCTTCCCATCCCTTTTGTTATTATACTTTGTCCCTTCTTTCTTTTGGTCATTTAAGTACTTTCAATGAAACTCAAATTATCAAACTTGAGTTGAAATGCTTTATACATAGCACTAGCTCGTGTAATCTATAGGAGAGCAATCAAGTTATGAGATGTTTCTTTAGATATTCAGTTATTTATAGACCGTTTGATCTAAATAATTTAAATATCTTAATTGCAATATCATATATTTTCCATTGTGATGCTATTGGAGCTAGCCCCATGTTACCGGTTTGGTTTCATCCATGTAGTACTTGATGGGATATTCCCATTCTTTTTGTCATTTTAATGGGTCGTTACTTTGTTTCCAGTGATGCACGTGTATATTTCTTATGTATTGGAGTGGAGAAAATCTAGACTTAACCTAGACGGCCAATGACCCACCTACATGAAGGTCTTTTTGTCTTAAGTGGCTGTTGACGCCTATTTTTATTTTCCCGGAGCTTCAAAGATCAAGTAACAAGATTTATTTAAATTTTTATAATAGTTCTAGCATATTTTATAGAATATCCCACTACTTTCTAACATGTTTGACAACATATGACTCCATCTAGAACTTACACATTCACATCCTCTCATGATATCCCCGATGCAACTTGCTTCCTCGTACCTTAAGACATAGGAATTCATGTCACGAATTTAATGCACGATATGACAATTTATTCAATTGAAAAATCTTTCTATATCAAGTAGTACTTCTAGCTTACAATAAATGTTATATATAGACTAACCGTTGAATGATTCAATTACATTATAAAGTGGACGATGGATAGCTTTGTCATGCTGCTCTTCTTCGTTTGATGGAGAACAACTATCGTACAAAACATGTCGATGGATTCAATATAAGTTATGACTCGTAGCTTACACGAAAATGTTTTTCTATGGAGTACATCTGCCCTAAGGCTCTACAAATGTCACTGCAGTGTGATTCTTGATCTCATAACTTGGTCAAGTGCAAAAACGTCTCTTGAAGTTATATATCATTTGATGACACATTCTTTAGCCTATTTGAGACCTCTATTTGCCATGGTTCATTATAGAGCTCTTTTGTCTACTGCTTTGGCCGTGCCAATTTGTGTGTTCCCCTCTTTAGCAGATGATACACACATTATGAGTCATGTAGACTATATTAGGCATGCCTTTGATTACTTGACTACCAAGTTTCATCTTGTAGGCTTGAGAGTCAAGGTGTTAAAGTGTAGGGTTTGGTCTCCTTTGGACATTCCTCCTCATCTCTAGCTTCTAGAGGGATGTATAACATCGACAAACGGTTTACCCATTCTAGGAATGCTAGTGGGGTCCGAGGATTTTGTCTCACGCTACCTAGATGTTGCACTTGCCAAGGATGTTTTGCATGTAGATGACCTTCCTCTACTAGGGAATCCGCATGTGACGTTTGATATACTTTCATCTAGTATTGCTCGTCGATTCACCTACCTTCTTCGCACGGTTCTTCCTTCACATAGATTCATATCACGTTTGACAGCCTTTGATAGGAGGATCATGGGTGTCTTTGGTGACTTTATCAGACTAGAGACCTTCGAGTGTGTGACAGGGGATTTGGCACGGAGACAAACTTCTTTTCCGATTTTGTGTGGAGGGGTAGGTTTATTTTCGATGGAGGAGACTGCATCTATAGCATTCTTGGCTAGTTGGGCACTCTCAACACCTTTGTTATCTTCTCGATTTGTGATTGCATATATGTCTATCCTTGAGATATATACAAGGGACATGGATACAGTATCATTTCCCTTATAGGTATTATTGCGACATACGAAAGATGCTTTATAGCTTTAAGGGCATATGAAGTACACAGTAAAATAAAAAAAAGATGGAAAGATCCCATCAAGTTGCACATGGATGAAATCATATGGGTAACATGGGGCTAGATTGCAATAGCATCACAATGGGAAATTTGTCCTACTACACCTAAGATATTTGAACTATCAAGGTCAAACGGTCTACAAACAATAGGAGCATCCAAAGAAGCATCACCGAACGTGATTGCTCTCTTATGGATTGCATCAGCTAGTGGTATCTATAGAGCAATGAAAACATGTTGCCTAAAATAGGCTATACAATAAACTACAGAGAGTGACATCCCATGGCACCTAGTTTGGTAGGCTCTCGCGCACTCCTTCACGAACATGTCGAAGTCGGTGTCCATAGCTCCATATAACTTCAAAGTTAGAGGAACAAAGAGATGACATGTCTAAGGACCTTGGCTGCTGTTGACCTACTCGTCGTCCATCTAGGAGGATGGATGATCACCCCCTCTAAAATTGTGTCACGTGTTGTATCGATAACTATCACATCTGCTACAACAACCTTGTTCTCCCAAACCAAGTATAAGTCTACCCTAACCGTAGTCAACTATAAGGCATATCAACGCTCCTACATGTGAGTTATCCACCTTCTCCCGCCATAGCAAATACCACATCCCTAATGGCATTATGGGTAGCTATCCTCTATCCTCCAAATAGGCAACGAGTCATATGAACACCTACTGCATCTAAAGAGATACCACACTCACATGTGAGTAATGAAGATGTAGGTGGAACCTCATCGTTGTAGAAAAAGTAACTGATCAAGTTAGAAAGTCCTAATGCATGATCAAGTCAAGATTTGCATGCCATAGTAAGAGTGAAGACGAGCTCTTGTAGTACGAGGAATGGCCTTATCCACTAAGAGTGAATGTAGAGCTTGCTGAAATTGTTGGTTCATCAATGTAGATTATAGATCTCTAGTCCAATCGATGGGCAAAGACGAAAAAGACGGAAGCTCATGTCGTACCTCTAGGGATAAAACATCTCTCAAATATTTTCATAATACATGTAAAGAAAATGATCTTGTATCCACGTCCCTCTGATACATCTCAAGGATGGGCCTATATGCAATCACAAATTGAGAAGATAAAAAATGTACCGAGAGAGTCCAACTAGCTAGTTAGAAGAGAGAAGAATGTGAACCATAGAAAAACCGTACAAAATGAATGAGGCTTTATATAGGTCCACCAGCCTCTCTCAGCTCTCTAAAGATGGATGCATGTGAGATATTATTAAAAAATTTCTCAACATCCATCTGTAAGATAACCCAATCCGGATGGACATTTATAAGTGCTCTAATGCCCAACGATACCGCCTTACGATGTGTCTTAGGTTTCAAACAAATCAACACTACCTGAGATAATAATAAAAATAAATAGAGTGTAAATTAGGATTTTTGTGCTCTAAAGCTCTAACATGGCAACCTCTCCTAGTAGAGATTTTTTGAGTATGTTGTAAATATAATTTACTAGATATGACATCTATTGTACTAAGTTTTGAAATTAATAGTTCATAACTGAAATTATCTAAGATATAGATTATAATTGTCCAGCCTAACTTATACCCTTAGTACATTTACTATGACTTCATCAATGTTAATATTTTTTAACATAAGTTATTTTTTGTTGGTCCTTTTGGACATGTACGAAGTTGATAAATAAAGTATACTTTTATTTGCTAATTTTAATATATATTTATTGAACAAACTGATCCCTTATCCATAAATAATATGTACATTTGAAACTTTTTCATTCATTATATAGAGATTACATTTAAATTTAAAATACAAGCTTTAAATTATATTACTTTTAAATCATTCAAATTTAATATAAATTGATTTTTTATTTTATTTTATTTATTAACAAAATTAACTGAAAATTTAATTCGATTTAAGTTTGTTATATCTGTTTTTTTAAGTTTATTTTAAAATATTTTAATTTTATTTGAATATCTTTGTGTTAAAAAAAATTGAGACATAAAATTAATTATATTCAATTCAAGAGATACCTTGTATTGATCTATTTATTTATTTTACATATTCTTATGTGAGAAAAAAATTTTACATTGCAATATTAAACTATATATAACATTTTGCTGATGTCACTACTTTATTCAAAAAAAACATATTTGGATCTTTCATTTCATTTTCATGGAAATTCATTTAAATAAGTCTCACGTGTCAAAGGATTTAATAACTGAAATATTTTTAAATCAAATAATCAAACTTTAGCCCAACAATTAATGCTCTACACTGCAATATTTTTTTGTAATATTCTTTTTGCAAATTTTCTGATGTACATATATTATAACTAATATCAATAAATTAAAATTATATAAAACTTTTTTACAAAATAATATTATGATTGATGCATTTATAAAATGCTAGAGAATATCCGTACATCTTTTTTTGTGTGAATTGTTTTCAGTAGCAAGGAGTGTTGGCAATAGAGTATAAGTTTGCATGGTATAATCACATGTTTGAGGATTACATCTCCATACTTAGTTTTTTTAGAAGGCCAAAATTAAAAGTCTTGAAAATAAAGTGGTGAAGACTTTGTTTAAGCTTTTTTTACAAATGGTTTAGGAAATCAAAATGTGTCATTTTGACTTATTCCACAAAAATTTGTGAAATATGCAAAAATTTGAAGTCAAAGGTAAGACATTGACACATAAATGACATTTCTGTTGGTATGTAATGAGACATTAAGTACTTCATACTATTCCATTTGAAATTCAATATCATTATGATTTCCAGGTTTATATTGTTTGATATCATTGCATTGTTGACATTGAAATTTTTAAATTTCTATTTAAGTTCAGTTGAATATTAGTTGAAGGGCTAGTGATAATTTTTTTCAAAAGTATATTCAAGCCTCTTCCTACACTAAAATTAGGACACCAAAATTTAGAGACCAATTCTCATTATGCACCAATACATATGGAATTCCAATTAAAAAATCATGAATTAGCACAATCAATTTCCAAAAGTCATCTTTGCAAAAATTATTTGCTACAAACTCAATCATAAATAAAAAAGTCTAGATACTTGATAGTATAATATTTTTCTGGAATCAAAATAATCAAATTTTAAAGAAACAAAAGGATTAAAGGAGAAAATCGTATTATTAGCTTTAATGTGAAGCTTTCAAAACTCATGAATGTTTGAAGAGATTAAGTTATAGTGAGTTTACAAAGCAATAAAATAATAAATGAATATTCATTACATGTCAGTACAAAAAATATTAAAGATTGAAATAATAGATGCAAAACTTCTTTTTTTAAGTGTATACAGGTTGATGAGAGAAAGTTGCATGTCTTACCTACACATTGTAAGCCTAAAAATAGATAAATATACTAATTTTTTTATGATCAAATATAATATGTGCATCCTTTTATTTTGCTTTATTTGTATGTTCCTCATGTTAATAGTATTGACACTAATGATGTTCATATTTCTCATATGTCATATTTAATTAAAATGACAGACATAAGATGTAAAAAATATATTCAAATCCATCATTGCCATATTTTTTTATTATGAAAGAGTTTAATCTAATAATTTCAAAAATTAAAGATAGTAAAAAATAATGAAGTTATAACAAATTTTAATGGATGAATCCATACAATCAATGACATTAGAAGAAAAATAATAATATAATATGATGTAGCTGATTATTTAGTAATTCATTTTTGTTTTTTTTAAAATTTATTTAAAGAACATCTTAAATCACTACTAAAATATTGAATATACTATAATTTTTTGAATTTTTATAGTTGATATATATTTTATATTTTTTTCACAAATTTGAATATGATAATAAAATTAAAATCATGAGATTATAATTTTTGTATGACTTTTATTATTATGTATAAAAAATTGATTGTATATTTATTAATGATGTTTCATATGATTGTCATATGATTTAATCTAAATGAGAATTCAAACCATGATATATAATTTATTACAAAAATATTTTCAAGTTTAAAGCACATAAAAAAATTAATTATATATTTTTAAGATATTTGAAATATTGAAACTCCAGAGAATAAAGTTTCAATTTTTCTCGTTATTTTACTGATATCTTACAAAAAATGTTGGTGCAAGAAGGTGTGTAAGACAATTAAGAATTTCAAATCAGATTTTTTCGATTGGTTTATGACCTAAAAATAATATCTAAAATACATGATATCTAATGAAAAAAATAGTTTTGTTGGAGTTACAAAAATTATCATAATTATTATTATTTTTAAAATGATAACAAATTTATTGTTATATTTTCATGGATATAATATGTAAATGGAATAAAAGTATTATATTTATAATTGGATCCAAATACTTATATTGACAAAGAGGTAGAAATTTAAATATAATGTTTTAATATTTTTAGGATATATGATAATATTCATAATTTTATTGATGATACTTATATTCATATCAAAACTTATCAAAAATAAATAAATAAATATAAAAATTAAATTTTATGTCTGTATGTGTGACATATATGAATTGAGTAGAGATTTTGGATATACATGCAAAAAGTTAAATTGTGTTACTAATAAAAATATTTGATGTTTTGAAGTTCATCAAGGAGTTTAAGACAAAAATAATTAATGTAGACTTCATTGCGGAAGTAATAAAAATAAAAACCATGCTAACTCATCCATGGGATCGCGCGCCAACCAATCGAGCGGTAAGCGAAAAGCACGTCTAACCTCGTCATGCGGTCCGAGGAAGCCTATGGAATAAACGTGGACAAGGAAATCTAGTCTCAAAAAGCCCTAGAATCGAACCTGCATGGGAAGCTAACCACTCCCACGACTCTGACGGTATACCAGGAATGCTCAACGAAGGAGTCGATGTAGTGTGCGTGTTCCCCGAAGTGACAAAAACCGATGTCGATGTGACCGTCCTCCTCACATGCGCATCCCAAGTGGTCCAATCATAATCTTTGTGCATCTTTCCCATGTGGGTCTTTACCCTTGCGAGGTAAAAAGACGATGACACACCGGACATGGTGTATCACGCATCACTTTTGGCGGTCATATGAGAGAAAGTCAAGCTATAGCTAGCACAAAGGGAACGATAAAGAAATCCAACACTCCATCATGTATCTCCTCACACTTGCAGAACCACAACCCCATAACACACCACCTCACATTGGAAAATGCTAACTATGGAAACCCTAAAAACTAAAAATACTCATAACTTTTTATTCAGATCTCCATAATTTTCTAGCTAGGTTCCAATAAAACCAATGCAGGAAAAGGAAGAGATGTGAACAAAAAAAACCCGACCCATATGTCTAATCGAAGAAAAATCACTCAAAATGCAATCAAAATCATAAAAAAATAAAAACAATCATATCTCACAATATCATTCTCCGTAGTATTCAATTTAGTTACCAATGGAACCCAAATTAAAAGACAAAGAGAATGTACTATTCACTCTCCATGTTTGGCAAAATATAGTTGAAGAATGAAACTAATATTCTTGAGACACTCTCAACACTAGGCTCAAGCTACCAATGGAACCCAAATTAAAAGACGAAAAGAATGTAGTATTCACTCTCCATGTTTGGCAAAATATAGTTGAAGAATGGAACTAATATTCTTGAGACACTCCCAACACTAGGCTCAAGCTACCGCACTTGAAGTAGACATCACATTGTAGATGCAAGGCAAGAAGGGATAAACTAGCAGCACATAGCCACAGAAGAGACTTTGGAAGGGTATAACATGTGACATGACTGATTGCGGCTTTCGATAACTAAAATACTGTACAAGACGTTCCAACGTTCAAGGTCAAGAAACAAAAAGAACTCTACAATGGCGTATGTGGTGCAATCAAGACCAATTCCCCGTGGTTATACCGGTTACATCTCTTATAGACCACCATCCCTTATTTCACAGTGTCTTTTCTCGTCTTATAGACTACACTACCATGGTATTGTAGTCCTGCTCGGTTGTAAGCGAACATTCCACAGCAATAACCTGGTTGAAATGATATCGATCGAGTTGGGCAGTGTGGTAGCAGACAGTATTGGAAGTCTTGGCAACTTGGAGACGGCGCGGAAAAAGTCAGTGTTCTCAGATAAGAAGAAGGTGAGTTTGGCGGGGTATACCAATGTACTGTAGAATACTTATGTGACTTACCAAAGTCAAAAGGATACTAATGTATTGTACTTGGACATGAAGAAAATCTATATGATATTCTAATGGGTCCGAAAATAAACCAAAAGACGCATCATGGACCGCTATATTTCGCGCCGCCGCTAGGAACGTCCGAGGTTACATCAGCGTAACCATCCAAAGTAGTCGAGAGTAGAGTAGCGGGCGAAACACGCTCGGCGAGTCATGTTCCATCGCACATAATGATTCTGGAGACTGGGACAAAGTATAATAACAAAAGGGATGGGAAGACCCATCAAAGCGTACAAGGATGGAACCAAACCGGTAACATGGGGCTAGGCCCCATGATTCTGGCGATTGTCTGCCTTTAGATCTGCTCGCGGAAAGCAACGCGGAGACGATCTTAGAAAGAAACATCAGCAACAGAGCACAACGACCAACTTCTCTCTCTTGCCTCTCGATAGACCGAACAGGCGGGCAGATAGATAGATCTGTGCTGTGCTTTGCTCTGCGCTTGTCTTGTCTTGCCTTGCCTTGCCTTGGATGATTGGCTTGTCGTTAACTGTAGTAATATCCATGTAGAAAAGACGAGTATTGCTGATGTCGAGCGAAATTGGCTGACATCGGAGGTCGAAGAGACGACATTGCAATTCGCATTAGGCTTTCGTTGTTGGGAAGGTATTATTGCCGTGCTGTCGAAGAAGGATTTGTGAATCGGGACCAGGGAGGGCTGTGACAGGGTTGTGGGTCGGATCTACATTAGGTGTTCTGCCGAGGGTGGTGGTAAGTTTTTTTTCGAGGTCGGTCGGGTATCGAGTGAATCTGCCGGCTTTGGCAGGTTATCGGAAAGTTTTTCTGAGTTTCGACGGGCGGACAGGCGGACTGGATGGGGGCAGGATTGAAAGTTCACATAAGAGGGAGAGGAAAGCTTTTCGACATTTGAGTGGAGATGTTTGAATAGCTGACAAAAGAACTCGGGGTAATACGCGCAATAAGTGTTTACGTAAACGAACTCGACCTGAAGTTCGATGTCCGTGATCTTGGCAGGAATTCAATTAAACTTGCTGATATTGATAGTTTCCGAGGTCTCGGCGCCTGCCAACTGGCATTACTCGGTTTTGCTTATTCTGGCGGAACCTTTGGATCATACAGGTTCTTAACGCAGTCAGCGTCCGCTCTGTTAGTTCACCTGGAGTGTGACACTCGAGTCTTCTGTACTTGGTCGTATTTGGTCAAGAGGGTTCTTTTCTCCTAATTTTGTCGCATGCTTTCCTATCTTCGTCGATAGCCTGCCATTAGTTTCGTCGACTGAGTCTAATTTGACGAATTTGTTACTCTCCTACTATCCCCTGGGTACTGTCATAGAACTGGACTGATTTCTTTTCAGCTCAATCCCGCGTCATCTTCTCGGATACCTCCTTCTCGAAAGGGAAGAAGAACGTAACACACACGGTTGTGTGTGTTGCGTTCTTCTCTAAAGTTTGTCAAAATTCAGCGTTTAGGGTCAGGCGTGGATCTGGCGGCGGGGGATCCCAACACCTCACCATTTGTTGCACGCAGATTTGTGGCGTCCAGCACTGCCGTCATGATGGACGATGATCGGAAGGACGTGGAGTCCGCCATCATGGGGGGTTACCAGGAGAAATCAAAAGCTTTCTCCTCGTTGAAGCACAAAGTTAAGGCTCCTTGGGTAAGTTGTTCACCTTCCTCCATGACAGGCTGTTTTGTAACATTCAGACAGTAATGCAATCGTCAACTTGTGGTCGCCAACTTTCTATCTTAAAGGTAGTAAAGCGCATATTGCGTAGTGAGGAAAATTATATGTCCTGGCGATGGAGGTAGAACGATGGACTCTTTCTAGAAGCGAAAGTTTCATTTGGAGTGAAAACTTTGAGAACGGAACAAAACATATTATCACTCTTTAGCTTTGGGTAGACTCAAGTGGCCAGCGAATGAATCCCAAATGGTAGTTTTTGGAGCAAGTGCCTGCTGCCCGTATGCATGCCATAGATCGTCGTGGAGCTCGGTCCGCATAATAATCTATCTTTTTGGTCACTGTAGGCTTGGGTTGCTGAGAGAACTGCTTTTATGGCTTGTGCAGATTGTCAGGTTTGTCCTGCGGTTGGATAGGCGAGTTTACTATCTTATCACGGCCCTTACAATCCTGGGACTCTTTCGGATAGGAAGTCTCACGTCTCCAATAATTGTCTTTGTGTTGACTGTTTGCACACTGAGCATTGGACTGGCAACTTATCTTGCGCGCTGGGTGCTTGCAAAGGACGAGGGACCCCCAGAAATGAGTGAGGTGTATTTTCTAACCATCAGTATGTACACATGCGTATTCAGCAACAGATAGGAGTAAGAAAGCAGGATTTTAGCAAAACATGATTCATCATGACGATAAATGGTGCTCAATTGAACAGAAACTTTGACTAGCTTCTTTTCAAGGGTATTGTTGTAGCTGTAACGGATTTGCTCTTCCCGTGGATTTTGATTTTTTGATGTAGAACCCGATACCGTTTTTGCGACTATTAACATATTCCTGACGCCGCCTGTATTGGTCGCTTATAGATTTCAGATGCCATTCGAGATGGTGCAGAGGGTTTCTTTCGCACACAGTATGGTACAATCTCGAAGATGGCCGTTGTACTTGCGATTGCTATAATGGGAATATATACCTTCCGAAAATCTACTCCTGAGCAGGAAGCATCTGGATTAGAAAGGTGCGATCCCATCATATTTTGATTCTCTGTTTTTCTGCGTAGCCTGTTCCTTTTCCATAACCATAGCGTGGAATTTCGAACTCGGAAGACTTGTTCGATATGACTCACCAGGGAACGCCGCTTGTTGGATCGAGTACAAGAACCTTGAGGACTCACTATACCATGTCGGACAGGTCATCCTTGGCTTTCATTACTGTCCTTTCGTTCTTGCTTGGAGCATTATGTTCTGGGGTGGCCGGTTATATTGGCATGTGGGTATCAGTTCGGGCAAACGTACGAGTTTCAAGTGCTGCTCGACGATCGGCAAGAGAAGCTCTGCAGGTCTGCCTTGCATCCTTTTCTGAAAATATCGCAGTACTCGCGTTTCAATTTGTTTTAGTAATATGGTCAAGAGGAGTTAATTGATGCTGATCTTAACTTTCCCAACCTTGTTTTTCTGCCGATTCGCTCGTCTTGACCCCTTGTCATGATGGCCGTACATGCAGGTAGCGTTGCGGGCTGGAGGATTCTCTGCTCTCATAGTTGTTGCGATGACAGTCCTTGGAGTGGCAGTTCTTTACTCCTCATTCAGTGTGTTCCTGAATGTGGATGGTGGTCCTCATAACATGAAAACAACTGAATGTGCGTACAATTCAAAGTCAATGTTCCGTTTTCAAGAAAATTGCTTGGGGGCGTTGCAGATTGCTTTCGCATTTAAATTCATGAATATTAAACTTTTAAGATTTTAAGGTGTCTCAACAACCTGATGGACATACAGGCAAAGGTGTACAGACAACAAACTTAGTACAGATATAAACCGTGTAACTTAGCGTTTATAACGACAACTTAGCGGGAGCGGAGTGATGCACGCTCACTTTCTTCGTTGATTACGGTCTCTGGATTCCTACTCAGCATCGATAGCACTTTCCTTTCTTCGTACCCTCTGTTTACCTTTCAGGTTTACTCGTCCGATCTGTCAGTTGAGTTAACCGCTGAATTGCTGAACGCAATTCGCTATGCACGATTTCTGCTTGCTGTTCCTCGTCGACTTTGATTGCATTGGATTTTCTTGCGTCAAGCTTCATTCACACACGGTCAAGTCCTTGGTTTCATTGTAGTATTCGTTCTAAACAGCGTGGGATCTGCAGCTCACAATACTGCTTCAAAGTACTGCCACACCTTTTAATTTCAGTTACAGCCCCCAAGGCCCGTACTGAGTACTCGCTTTGTATATATAAACCATGTTGTTTGGTTTTGATGTCTACCCGGAAAATATTGGGATTTTACGTGCTAGCCCTAAGTTTAGCCCTATTAGTGTCAAATGGTATTACTGATAAGATTCCGGATCAAATTTGGGTTGTTTATGTACAGTACCACTGCTCTTGGTTGGATATGGATTTGGGGCATCATTTGTCGCTCTCTTTGCTCAGCTTGGAGGCGGAATCTACACAAAGGCCGCAGACGTCGGTGCAGATCTTGTTGGAAAAGTTGAGCAGGGCATACCTGAGGACGATCCTAGAAATCCCGCTGTTATAGCTGATTTGGTAAGCACCAGTTTATATTTCCATGTAATTTGCGTCTGTGTCCCGCAAGTGTGCGTCGCTCGGTGTGTTTTCGGACGGGTCGGGTCTGACAAAAGGCAACTTTACATATACTGTATGTTGAACAGGTGGTTGTTGGATGGGCATTATATCTGTACATTGACGAGTCCATTATCATTTTGAAGCCCCAACATCTACTAGTCGTAGAGGAGGATGTAAATTCTGAGTCCTTGTTTTCTATAGAACCATGTAATTTGTGTGGCAAAACTTTCGTCCGAGCAGCATCTTCATTGTTCCTTGAATGAGTCAAAGCTAATTGATGTGGTAAACATTTGTTTTTGTCGTGCATTTCCATTTCGGAGGAGCGATCTTCATTTCAAATTAAAAGAGTGGAGGTTTCAGGGAAAAAATTCGTTCTGTCGGTCCTTTTAAAAAAATTTGATTCATCAGCTCAGAGAATCAAATTTGCTGGGTCATGTGTAGGGCTTTCTCTTATCTAAAAGTTGACTTGTTCCGTGTTTTTTTCATAGCAGCGAGGGTCAAGATTTTTGTTAGTTTTTATTGTAAATTCCTCGCAATTCATCGGAAGGGCACCATTCTTGTTTTAATACATGGTTCCTATACCTGGCAATGAACTCTGCAATCATGCTCTACGTGGCCGTGCATGTTGAGGTCGAAAGACTGAAAGATATTGTGAATCTTGCAGGTTGGAGATAATGTTGGTGACTGTGCTGCTCGTGGTGCAGATTTGTTTGAGAGTATTGCTGCAGAAATTATAAGCGCAATGATTCTTGGTGGCACTATGGCCAAGCGCTGCAAGCTTGAGGGTAAGTGCATTTTCTCGTCACAAACTCCGCTTTTCATATCTTTCAAGAAAGAATGAGTTGATGTAGTTACAATAAGACTTCGAAGTACAGTATTTTTCTTTGAAAACATAGTTGAAGTCAATTCCATGTTCGTTTGGTTTTCCTGTGAATGCTTGCACGAAATTTGACCTTAATGTCCGCATGTAGCTCGTAGTCTCGCTCGTGAATCTTCCCCCTGAATGTGCAGATCCCTCCGGCTTCATTTTGTTTCCGCTGGTGGTGCACTCTTTTGACCTGGTGGTATCTGCTTTTGGAATCTTGTCCATCAAGGGAACAAGGGACCCAAGTTTCAAGTCAGTTGTTGAAGACCCAATGGCTATTTTGCAAAAGGGCTACTCATTGACACTATTCCTCGCAGTTATTGCCTTCACTGGTGTAAGTACATCAGAATCTATCATGGGTCCATGATCTTTCTTTGGTTTGCCCTACCTCAGTACGTACGAAGTGCTCTTGTACAAGTATTAACTTGCACGTTATAGGCCTTCGCTCATATTACATTCATATGAGAGACTTTGTGTTGGTGTTCTATTCGCTATTTTGTAGGTGTTGTCAACGTCTGATTTGTGTTTTGTTTTGAAACAGTCCACTAGATGGTTATTGTATACAGAACAAGCACCGACAGCTTGGCTACACTTCGCATTATGCGGGTTGGTGGGGATTGCCACTGCATATCTTTTTGTTTGGATTTCACAGTACTATACCGACTATAAGTACGAACCAGTGCGGAATGTGGCTCTTGCAAGTACAACAGGACATGGGACAAATATAATTGCTGGGGTCGGCCTGGGTCTGGAGTCGACAGCAATGCCTGTACTTGTCATAAGTGTTTCAATAATTTTAACATATTGGCTCGGAAAGACCTCTGGCCTCACTGACAGTGACGGACTTCCCACAGGAGGCTTGTTCGGTACAGCTGTTGCCACTATGGGCATGCTGAGCACCGCAGGTTACGTTTTGACAATGGACATGTTTGGACCAATTGCAGACAATGCTGGTGGAATTGTGGAGATGAGCCAGCAGGTGAGGTAATTCGGTTCTTGGATTGCCCATTTTTTTCTGTTGCATTTTGTTGTCATTAGTGACAATATTGTCTTGGCTGCATGTTCATAATAAGCGCCAATTATTTGTCAAGTGGTTTTTGCAGCCTGAGAGTGTGAGGGAGATTACAGATCTTCTGGATGCTGTTGGAAATACCACGAAGGCAACTACGAAGGGTTTTGCGATAGGATCTGCAGCTTTAGCGGCATTCCTTCTGTTCAGTGCATACATGGATGAAGTTTCATCCTTTTCTGGGATTCCCTTCACAACGGTGCGAGATATAATTGCAACTCAAAAGGACTCTGTACACTTGTAGTTGACATGATCTCCATTCGAGGAACTGCGTTTATCACTGATCTTAGATGATGCTTTGACTTTCTTCTCCAGGGAAGAGTTCTATAGATTTTTCTCTCATTAACAGAACTGATCAGATACTGTAGTCATCCAATTGCAACAAATTGACTAATAACATCAGTAAGTTTTTCCAAGAAAGTGATCTTAATTTACTATTTTATACAGTTTCAAAAAGCTCTAGGCTAATCTTGGTTCGAATATATCTTATCGTTATATATGCATAGAGTTTAGTTACTATCCACACTCTATTCTTCCTTCCTGCCTCCTCGTTCTTTGTTTTTGGTTTGCTGTGCTTTTATCCCAGCCACACAGAGTCATCTTTTTCTCTAACTTCCTCGTGAGTTTAAACGGAGATATATGGGTCTCCATATTGTTATCTGCACCTGTTTGGCGTTTTCTCTCAACAATATGCAGAGTTCAATATTGCGTGCATCGTTATAGTATCGTTCTTGTACTATTATTTTTGTAATATAGTACCCTTCATTCTTTTTCCCTGTGCGTTTCTATGTTGGATACTGGGTCCCCATCAACTGGATCGAAACCCAGCGCGACGACCTCGAATTGGGACTTCAAGTGTCATGGATCATTCCAGGTGGCTGACGAGATCTTTGAGGTAGTGGAAGCGACTTGATCCACGCTCACTTTCCGCGTTGACTACAGCCTCTGGATTCTATTCCGTATCCATAGAATCCAAGCTTGCACATCCTGGGTACCTTCGTGGTACCTGCTAACACTTCTCTTCCAGTACAACAGTTTTTTCATTCTGAATCTCGTCTTTGCTGGATTGTTATCTGCACCTGTTTGGTGTTTGCTCTCAACTACAGATATCGGCATCCGATTCTTCAGGCTGCGTTCACGTAGGTTGCATGTCCATTCTATATGCAAAAGCAAATATTTTGCTACTAACGTGCTCGTACAACTGGAACCTTACCTTATCAGCACACCGTACAATTTCTGTAATTGCCCCGCCGCTCGTATTGAGTACTTGTACTTGATCTTGCTATATATATATATATATATATACAGTTCAAATATCGTTCTTGTACTATTGCGTTTCCTTAAAACCCAAACTTGCACATCCCTTCTTTGGGTAATTTCGTGTTACGTGCTAACACTTCCCTTCTAGTTCCACAGTTTTTTCATGCTGATTCTCTTCTTTCCTGGATTGTTATCTGCACCTGTTTGGCGTTTTCTCTCAACTAAATCCGATTTTTCTTCAGGCGGCATTCAATTAGATTGCATGCCCATTCTCTATGCGAAGCAATTTTTGTTACTAACCTGGAACTGGAACGAACCCATTTACTTATTGTGGAGTTTGTTGACAAGGACTTTTTCTTCTGAATTGTTACCAACAGTTGGATAAGCATGTTAAGCTGCCATGTGCTTTTGTTTCAGGTTGACATCGCAATTCCAGAGGTCTTTGTTGGTGGTTTACTTGGTTCTATGCTTATATTCCTGTTTAGTGCATGGGCATGCGCTGCCGTGGGTAGAACCGCTCAAGAGGTTGTGAAGGAAGTGCGAAGGCAGTTCATCGAGCGACCGGGCATTATGGTAAGCTTTTACACCTGATCATGGATATTGTTAAAAACCTTCATCTCTGTCCATGACTCTGTTCCAGTCAGGAGGAAGCAAAGGTGACGATGAACCTTCGTCTTTCTAGTTTACAGAACTTGAAGGGCAGTACAAACAGTACTCTTATTAGAGCCTGTTACAGCCTGAAGACCATCAACATGGCTGAGCGGTTCTAATTTGAAGAGGTAAAATTATGAGAGAAGACGGGCAAGAACTAGAAGAAAAATTAAAGAGGACCACTTGAGCGTGAACACGGTCTCTCGTTTTGTGAGATTTTCCTTCACAAATGAGATTAGTTCGGAGTTTCCGAGTATCAGTGAAGAAATTTTTACTAACTCATCGACCTCACAGCTACAAGAGCCCTAAGAAGGTATGACTCAAAAGTACTGCTGCTTGAGGCATTTATCCACTTTCTTATGTTATTCTGCAGACTTATCAAGAAAAACCGGACTACGCTCGGTGTGTATCAATTGTTGCATCAGCTTCTCTCCGCGAAATGATCAAACCAGGAGCTTTGGCTGTTTTTTCACCCGTAGCCATTGGTAATGATAACGTGACTTTTCACAAAGTTGATTAGCGCATATTTTAAAAATAAATGAGCGTTCTCGTGGTTGTTCATGGACTTTTGCCTTACTGTTTGTGTAGAGTAGATAAAAAGCATGTTTGGGATATCCGTGAGTAAAGAGAGTTTCGAATTCTGTAGTATGGCTGATGCAACTAGAGACTGAGAGTAAATGAAGGCGCATCTTAAGCTAATTGCTTCCAGCATTAACCTCGTTTATGCTTTCATTCTTCCAGAACATTGTATCATGAATCGTTGACTCTTATGTTTCTTCCGGTATCATTTAGGCATTACCTTTAGAATATTGGGACAGTACACCGATCAGCCTTTGCTGGGAGCCAAGGCCGTCGCTGGAATGCTCATGTTTGCGACTGTTACGGGAATTTTAATGGCGCTATTTTTGAACACGGCCGGTGGAGCATGGGACAACGCGAAGAAGTACATCGAAAGTGGAGCCTATGGTGGCAAGGGCAGTGAAACTCATAAAGCAGCTGTGACGGGAGACACGTAAGTCAAAGAACAGCACTTGATGTTTGTATATTGTCGTCTAAGCCTGTGAAGGGGTTGTACTTTAAATTTGCAGCAACTTTGCCCTATCTCAGTGTCTTTGGAGCTGGGTGAGATTATTTTACGAAGCAACCCTTATGACATTGGACTGGTCTGCAGTGTCGGGGATCCGTTCAAGGATACAGCAGGGCCGTCAATTCACGTGCTCATCAAGATGTTGGCAACTATTACATTGGTCATGGCACCTTTGTTTCTGGAAGGTTGAACTGATCAAGTTAGGGAGGCTACCATTTAGCAGGACTATTCATGTTCGCCCTATAGCTAGAACTGCTTGTTGCATATCTGTTTATCCCTCTTATACTCTGACATTTGTTCTTGGAAAAAGTACAAGTGGCAGATATTTAAAAGTTCCAGCAAAAACTGGGTGGACCTGCAATTTGGAAATTTAAGTTCATGAGTTGTCTCCAATAAGTGGCTTCGCCGCCGAATCTTAAGAGTTTAGACTTGACAGTGGTTCCATAGATGGTTGGAGGACGTAGTCGATTTTGATATTCGCATCGTTAAATTAACCCGGCTCGGGGCAGCTCACGTACTTAGAAGCCATGTCGTTCTGTAATTTTTACATTTGTGTCAAATGACAACGGACATAAGCCGAAAGACTAGTTTGTTGCCTTTCGGCAACAACTGGTTTTTAGTGGAGGTTGAAGAGCTTGCTCTACAGCTAGCAGTAGAGCAGTTGGAGGTGTTGAAGACAAGACAATCACACCCTTTGTATCATTTATGCAGTCACTGCACGATTGAATAGAATAGCTACTGGATTCACGTGAAATCATGGAGTTTTCAGTAAGCATTTAACGAATACTGGTGAGTGGGTAATACATTTAAGTTGTTAGCATCGTATTTGGAGTTCTCCAGTTGTGGGTACTTGGCTGTCACAAGTATATCTCTTGATCACTCGCGTCCTTCTATGAGCCGACCAGGAATGATGTTCCTTGTGGTAGAATATACCCTCATATCCACTTCCTCGGCCGAACCGAGGTCTGCTGTTCCTTGTCTTACATATATTCTTTTTCATTTTGGATCACTTCACTTCTTTGTCCAAGTTTTCAGATAGATATGCCACCTTTACTGAACTGACATTTCAATACGAAAACGAAAGGCTTATAGACAACAGAAGCTGCTGATTGTTCAAATTTGAACGAAGAGGACTAAAACAGCAGAAAATGGGAGTGAAGCGCAATAATAATGTTAAAAATACTTGCAATGGCAGGCATATCAAGAAACCCAACTGCTGCAATTCGATTCGCTCTCCAAGATTTGGAGTTTTCATTCTCAACAAGGATTATTAAAATTCTTCTACTTGATCTCTTTGTATGTCTGAACCTTCTTTGAGTTTTATTTTCAATGAGCATTATTAAATTTTTTCTACTTGATCTTTGTGTATGTCTGAACCTTTTTTGTGTTTTCATTCTCAACAAGCATTATTACTTCATACGTATGTGAACAAATATCATCTCTTTACTATCTGTAGCTTCTGAACCTTCTTTGCATTTTCATTCTTAACAAACATGTGCCATCCTATGAATTTGCCAATAGAATTATCTTTATTGTTAATAAAATACACCCACATCTTCCCATTAAGATCATCAACATTTGAGATAAACTAGAAAGATACTCCCAATCCACTTGCCATTATTTTACCATAGAGATCAGCATGTATCCGTTGTGGGTAGACTGTTTCTATTGCTCGTCTCTCACATAAATGACTTTTGCTTGCCATCATACAAGATTCACAAGTAACTATCAACTATATTGGACATATGGGTCACTAATCTATGTTTTTGCACCTTATGATAGCACGATGATGCAAAAAAAATATTAATGATTTTTTGCAAATTTTTGATATTTTCAAAATGACATTATTAGCTTAATGTTATCAAATTTTAAATCATACAACATGATGAAACACTAGGAAATGAGGGAAGATCACTTGAATAGCCGAAGAACTTTGAAGCTAAGAGATAACCTCAATGGTTTTTCTCTCTCCATATATAGTCCGCAAAAAATACAATATAGATAAGATGTTTTAACCACTATCCATTCAACTCCTTTGCTCTGAGAACGCCCGAGCGCTTGGCTGTAGAAGAACCCTCTAGAACCTCGTGTGAGTTGACAATTTCTTCTTCTTCTCCTCAGCACTCCACATTCGAGTTCATTATAAACCGGTAAAACTTCAACGAAAAAAGATTATGATAGCTGATGATTCGACCAATAATTCTCGCTTAAACTTTACAGAAAATTTCTCCACGACCCTTTCAATCTCTCAGCAAAGTTTCAGATGTTTTTCTCCTCTAGGTCTCTATATTTCCACACTATATCACAAGGTGATATGCAGACCCCTGTGTACAAAACCCATCACACATCCCAATACTTGACTCCAATTGCTCCCAGATTTCATGAGAAGGTCACTAATCATCAGAACTTGAACTATGTAAATTTTATTCATAGTACTTTCTGATATCAAAAGATATGATCTCCGTACTAACTTCGTGACAGTCATTGTAATCTTGCAACTCTAACTCTATACACAAACTTCAAGCTATCACTCCGTACTCAAAACTTTTCCAATTGAGTCGAAATTTTAATCCAAACGCAAGCCCAAGTCGTAAACTATATTACAGTCAACTCAGATCTCCCAAAACCCTCGTAAGATTCTCAAAAATAATCCAAATATCCTCAAAGATCTAAATTTCTCACTCTATCTTTGAATCATCATTTCAGAGTGACAAATCCTTCAAATCCATCCATTCTTGAGCCCACGTTGTAGCTCATCCTGTCACCTCTCCAACCCTATCTTTAGATCTTCGAATGTCCCCCTGGAAAGTCTCCAAAACTCCTCAAAACCTTGAAGAAGTTACCCAAGTGCCCTCATTGGTCCAAACTCCAAGACCAATGAGAATGAAGAGTGTTATTTTGACCTCTAGTGTGGCCAAATTAGCTCCATTTTAACTTAGAGCTTTACAACTATCCTAAACACACTACTTAGCCATCGTATACACAATACGAGTTGCCATTGATAAAGAGTTAAAATGACAACTCAAACCAATTTAAGATGAAACGAACTACAAACGGAACTGGGGAGTTTATAACTTGAGAATAATACTCCTCGCCAAAGTTCATAACAATCAACTCTCATGGCTTGTTTTCGATAAGCAATAGTGAAGGATTGGAACCCATGTGTTGAAAGGTTGGATGCAGGTAACAGTTGGATGGGTTGCTCACCATCACCTTCTTTTATACATTCTACTTCAAGCCTCATTTGAAGATATTCAAAGCTCTGGTTGCATTCATATTCATAATAGATACTTGAAGATCACAAAATTCTTCAATGTATTCATATATATGTTAGGAGTTAACTCAGGTGTTGAGTAACTGTAGTTAGTTTGACTATAGTTAGCAAGAGTAGGGCTAATACTACTATATAAGAGGGCTGGTAGTATGTGACACAGTTATGGTTATTTAGTAAAGTGACTATGTGTTTCGTGGACGTAGCATCATTGAGGTGAACCACATATTTTCTTGTGTCGACTCTTGATTGCATGCGTTTCTCTATGAATTCATGTTTCTTTGTGAATTCCTGTTTCGGACCGACAATTGATATTAGAGCTTGGAGAAGTTGATGAAATATGCATCTCAATTGACACCATTGCCCCCATCCAAGCGCGTGACTGAGAATTGCATTCCAGGATGCACTTCCAAAGTGTGGCTCACCATCGACCTACGGGAGAATGGCGAAGTACACTTCGTAGTTGACAGTGATGCGGAAATCGTCACAAGCACTTTGGGATTGCTCATGCAATCTCTTAACAAGACCAATTCGAGATTTTGTCGTTGAATGAGGATGGCATTGCAAAGATGCTGGAGTCTGTGCCCAATTCCACCACTTGATACATCATCTGCATCCATATGCAGAAACGCGTTCGGACTCGTTTGGAGCAAAGATCGCAAGGGAAGAAATTTGATCCTTTTTCTTCCTTGATTATCACTTCGGAGGACATAGAAGCCCAAGGTTCATTCGCCGAAGCCTAGGTGCAATACTTGACCCCCGATCCTGAGAGACTGAGGGAGCTTGTGGAGGTTTTGAGGGGAAAAAATATCGGTGTTGTTGCACATTTTTACATGGATATGGAGGTCCAGGGGGTGCTTGTGGCAGCCAAGAAAGAGTGGCCGCACATTCATATTTCGGACTCGCTGGTTATGACAAAGCAAGCCGTCAAGATAGCAGAAGTTGAGTGCAAAGCCGTGGCTGTTCTTGGTGTGGATTTCATGTCAGAGAATGTTTGTGCAATTTTGGATAAGAATGTCCAGACTAACGTATCAGTCTATTGCATGTCCAACGATGAGATTGGATGCTCCATGACGGAGGCTGCTAAAAATGCTGAATATGTGGAGTACCTGAAAGCAACGTCTATCATGCCAAAATCCTTTCACGTAATTTATATCAAGGAGGGCAGAGGATAACTACCCATGATGCCATTAGGGATGTGGTGTTTGCTATGGCGCGGGAGGGTGGATACCTCACATGGAGAGAGTGTTGGTATGCCTTGCAGTCGACTAGGGTTAGGGCAGACTTGTACTTGGTTCGGGAGGACCAGGTCACTGTGGCGGTTACCGATCCTACTAGAGACACAGTTTCAGAGAAAGTGATCACCCATCCTCCAGGATGGGCGGCAAGTGGAGCGGCAGGAACCAAGGTCTCCAAGTATAGAGGTATGCAGAGAGGTCACCTCTTTGTTCCTCTAGCTTTGGAGTTATATGGAGCTATGGACACCGACTTCGACATGTTTGTGAGGGAGTGCGCGAGAGCCTACCATACTAGGCGACATGGGGTATCACTCTCTTTAGCTTATCAGATAGCCTATTTTAGGCAACGTGTTTCCATTGCTCTACAGAGAGCACTAGCTGGTGCAATCCATAGGAGAGCAATTACGTTAGGTGATGCTTCTTCGGATGCTCTTGTTGTTTGTAGACCTTTTGACTTGGATAGTTCAAATATCCTAGGTGCTGTAGGACATATTTCCCAAGCAGATGATACTATTGGGGCCTAGCCCCATGTTACCGGTTTGGTTCCATCCTTGTACGATTTGATGGGGTCTTCCCATCCTTTTTGTTATTATACTTCGTCTTTCATCAGTTATATCAACACCTCCTTAGAAACCAAGGCTCAAGCACAGACTTTAGTTCCCACCATTACTTGCACTTCGTCGAATGTTCAACAGACGATTCTTCAAGCTTTTGCTCAAGTGCCAAATTTAACACTTTGGCATGGTCCTGACTCGTACATGGGAGCCAATTTGGCGGAGATGCTAGTCTAGCTGATGAGTATGACGGACGAGGAGATAGCCAAGGTCCATCCAACACACAACCGGAAAATAATTAGCACAGTTCTATCACATCTGCAGTACTATCATAATGGGGCATGCATCGTCCATGACCTTTTTGGTAAAGACGTGGTGAATAAATTGCGGGATGATTACTCGCATGCTTATTAAACTGCGCACTTAGAGGTTCATGGTAAGATGTTCACGCTGGCTATGGAAGCACAAGCTCGGGGAAGAGAAGCAGTCGGATCGACCCAGAATACCCTGGACTTCATCACGATCAAAGTGAGGGAAATTCTGGACAATGGAGTCGATGCTTGTTCCAAATTCGTGTTGGTATTGAAGCAGGCGTGATTACCGCAATCACGCCTAAACCCTCTATATTCAATGATGAGGACTGGAAGGACCTTTAGGAGCAAGCAGTGAGTATTATTTTATTCCATTTATAACCTTTAGTTCTGAAAAAATTTGATGAGTATGACAATTGTACTTTGCTGTTTGAGGCTCTTCAGCGACGGTTTCATCCCAAAGAGTTGTCAAATAGAATGTACACCTCCTTGAAGCTGATGAGCTTCAAGATGAAAGATTCAAGTACGAAGATACAAGATCACATTGATGACTTTGGTGATCTGGTCATTGATCTTCAGAATCTTGAAGAGGAGATAAGCGATGAGAGGAAGGTGCTCCATATGTTAAGTTCATTACCTGATGCTCAAGATTTTGATGAGGAGGATGACTTGCTTGAAGATAGACTATGAAGCCAAAGGTATGCCCTATGCAACTCACCAAAGGGCGTTGGTGATGTATGGATTCTAGATAATGCTTGTTCTTATCACATTTGTTACATTAGATGGTTTTTTCATACTTTCTTAGTATCAAATGGTTCAATTCTAATGGGAAATGATCAACCCTGTAGGACTGAAGGTGTTGGATGTGTCAAGATTCACATGTTTGATGGAGTCAAACATACGTTGACTCACGTCAGGTTTATACCTGACATGAAAAAGAATCTTATCTTTTTTGAATGTTAGATTCAAAAGGCCTTGAGTGGAGGTCTAAACAAGGAGTATTTGAGGTGAGAATAGGTGATAAGATTATCTTAAGAGGACACAAGAAAATGACTATAATGAGCTCTCTGTTTGTGCCTCAATTCAAACGATGTCAAGAAATTGATTGCACTTGAAGGAGAGAGATTTACCAAATATACTGTGGTATTAACAACTTCAGCCCAAAATTCATATGATAAACTAGATTGGCTCAACATACTAGGCACCTTCTCCAATACTGTTTGGTTGAGACTCTTAGAAACAACATTTTGTTGCGGAGTATAAACCGTGGTGAGATGACAAGTGATCTCCTCCTCTTTGTAGTAACTTCTAAACTCCTCATATGTATACTCCCCGCCATTACCCGAACGTAGATATCTCACATTGTGACAAGTCTGAGTCTCAACTTGGGCTCTCCAACTTTTGAAAGTTGCAAAGACTTCAGACTTTTGTGTGAGAAAATATACCCACAAAAATCTTGAGTAATCATCAATAAATGATACATAATACCATTTCCTAGAATGTGAGACTTTAGGAAAGTGTTCCCACACGTCACTATGTACATACCCAAGAAACTCTTTGGAACTATGAGTTCCAACACCAAAGGTTTTTCTATGTTGCTTGTCCATAACACAATGCTCATAAAATTCCAAGTCAACTTTATCTAAACAGGTAACAAGCCCTTATCACGAATGAAGGTTAAGTACCTATTACTCATGTGTCCCATTCTTGAATGCCAAACACGAGCCATCTTAGGCCGAGATATGGTAAGATTGACTTCATCACAAATGATATTGCCCTCTAGCTCTCATACCTAAGGAGAATATGACCAAGTTAGACCCTACATCCAAGAAGTGTCGTTTTCTTGGATATGCAAGTGGTGTGAAAGGTTATAGACTATGGGATCCTATAGAGATGTCTCTTTCAATGAATCCATATCAATGAAAGAGGGGAAGATATCTCAAGCTCCCCGTACTGACAAGGGCAAATCTCCACTCACGGTTGTTGTTGAGGGGGAGATTGATCATTATGGGTTTAATGATGCGCCACAAGGAGAAGCTCCGGAACAGATGGAACAAATTCTTGAAAAATAAGAATTGAACAAGCAAGTTGTTATTGGTGAGCCTCAAGACAGAGCACAAAATGATGAAGATCAACCAGGATCATCTACTAGGAGATCATCATATTGGATTTATAGAGCTACCGAAAGGTATGGAACATGGGCTGATTCATCTATTCTTAAGGATCTTGATATTGAAATTGAGAATGATGATGACAATGCGTTGATCTTGGAAAAAGGAGAACCTTGTTCATATAGAGAAGCTCAAGTCTCTATCAATAAGCTTGAGTGGGATATTGCTATGGAGCGTGAGATGCAATCACTTGTTGAAAACAAGACTTGGAAGCTAGTGGAGCTTCGAAAGGATCAACCTTTGGTTGATAGCAAGTGGGTGTACAAGTTGAAGGATAATCCAACGTATGAAGAGAAAAGGATATTCAAAGCCAGGTTGGTGGCTAAGAGCTTCACACAAGAGAAAGGTGTGGATTACAATAAAGTCTTCTCACATGTAGCAAAGTATGTTATAATTCGACCGGTATGTGCACTTGCTGCGATATTTGGTCTAGTTATGAATCAGATGGATGTTGTCACAACATTTCTATATGGATTCAAATCTCTATATGGATTGAAGTAAGCTCATAGGTAATGAAATGCAAGGTTTGATGAGTTCATGAAAGCACAAGGATTTTCACGGAGCTTGTTTGATACATGTGTATATATGAAGAAGGTGAATAATGAGATCTTTAGCCTCATTATTACAGTAATCTATGTGGATGACATGCTCATTTTGGCAAAGGAACAATCCGACGTCGATAGATGCAAGAGGCAACTGAAATCTGCAGTCAAGATGAAGGATTTTGGGTAAGTCCAAGAGGATATTAGGTATGAATGTTCATAGGGATTTGAAAAAAGCGAAGCTATGGTTAAGTCAACGCAAGTACATTCAGCGTGTGCTTAACAAGTTTAACATGGCAGACTCTAAAGGAGTGTGGACTAATTTGGCGGCACATTTTAAGCTCTCAACAGCTCAATGTCCAATTGATGCAACTAAGAGAGGAAAGATATCGTCAATTCCCTATGACAAGGCAATGGACAGCCTCATGTATTTGATGGTGTGCACTAGACCTAATATTGCTCTAGCTATAAGTAAGATAAGCAGGTGTATGTCAAATCAAGGGTAAGTGCATTGGGAAGCTGTGAAGTGGATTCTCATGTACCTCAAGAGTACTAAGGAGTATGGTCTTTTGTTTGATGGTTTATTGGACAATGCCAAATTCTTGTTGGGCTATGTTGATGCTGACCATGAACAAGAGGAAATCTACAACTAGGTATGTGATTACACTTGGAGGTGGATGCATTAGTTGGAGATCTATCTTACAAAAGTGCATAGCTCAGTCAACTACGGAAGCCAAATATATTGCAGTAGCGGAATCAACAAAGGAGGCTATTTGGTTGAATAGACTTATCACTAAGATGGGATTAAAACATGATGTTGTAAATCTCCATTGTGATAGTTAGAGTGTCTTACATCTTACAACAAATCAAGTGATGGATAGCAAGGTGAAGCACATCGACATCAAATATCACTTTATCAGAGATGCAGTTTCTGATAAGAAGTTTGAGCTAGTCAAGATTGATGGTAAACTCAATCCAACTGATGCATTAACCAAAGTTATTCCTTTTGAGAGTTTCAGGAGTCATTGAACTACTATGCAAGTTTTGCATAAGGAGCATTAGTAGAGTTACTCAAGCAATTTTTTGATTCTTGTATATGCTTTACTACTTCCTAGTTAGGCTACGACTTAGTTTTAGTTAATCCTTGTTTACAGGAGGGCATATGCTTCATGTTTCCTTCTAAAACTTCCCGCGGAGTATGTATATGGATAACAAGAGTTAGAAATCCCAAGACATGAGTCAAGGGGGAGATTGTTAGAAGTTTACTCAGGTCTTGAGTAACTCTAGTTAGTTTGACTATAGTTAGTTGGATATAAGAGGGGTGGTAGAAGCTCTCTGTAACACAATTAGGGTTATTTAGTAATATGTGTTCCATGAACATAGCTTCACTAAGGTGAACCACACATTTTTTTGTTTCAACTCTTGATTGCATGTGATTCTGTGTGAATTCATGTTTCGGACCATTAGTATACGTCTTTTTTGCTTCAAATTCCACAACTTCATTCTTGCGGTTTAAAGGAAATCCACCACTTGAAAGTTTTGAAGAAGTCTCTCTTTTATCCCACTTGATGAAATGGAATCATCTTGTTCTGAAAGCATTCATTTCCATTTAGTGTACCATGTAAGAGCTTTATTCATGAGATAAGTCCACATGAATATTCATGCAATAAAATTAAAAACATGAAAATGTGATAGATGTTTATTCATCATCATTATCCATCCCTCCAAAACTCATTAGATGAATTTCCCATACAAAATAAGAGATTGATTTGATCTTTCATTTCTTGAAGGCGTCTCATATTTGTCTCATCATTGTCAATAGGAGTTGCTTGTGATTGGGGTCAAGTCTTTTGTATTGGAGTATCCATTTCCATCTCACCAACTCTTTCTCTTTCTACCTTTTCACTATGTAATTGAGAGATCTTGTTCTCTCATGGCTTGTTGCTTTGTATGACATTCTACAATAACTTTTCTAAACTCTTTCATCTCTATCATGATTGAGTTCAAAATTTCACTTATAGCAATTGATGTCTTCATGCTTCTCAACCACTCAAACTAAAATAATGTAAGTATAATAAAAATCCAATCTCTAAAAATAGGAATAAAAAAGATTGAGGTGATCCTATAACATCTATATAGTACTCTTCACCATAACTTTTAATAATAAAATTTCTCCACACTCTTTTCTATAAATCATTCTAATTTCTACATACATGTTGAAGAAAATTAACATAGGTGATTTGCAATTCAAATCCATTTAATATTCAATATGGAATGTAAATGATACAATCTCATATTTTTCCATAACTGACAATCAAAAAGTATCATTGGTATTGATGATGCCATCACTCGAGCCATAAAATCTGTACCTTAATTGGCCACAAGATAAGCTATGAAAATATCTTTCTCCATGAATCAAATATAAATGTTGAACAAGTTGGGAAATGAAAAATTTGATGTAACCCATAATTTTTCCGTTTCCCCTTACTATACATGCACATCAATAACCTCTAGAAGTCTCTATACAACTCTCAAGAACTTAAAGTTATCATCATTGTCTTGCTATCCACGAGAGGTAATCCACATTCAAGGAAAGAGCAAGTTAGCTCTAATACCATTGTAACATTAGGGAAGTGAGAACATACCATTCGAATAGCTTTAGAACTTCAAAGTTAAGAGATAACCTCAATGATTTGTCTTTATCCATATATATTCCTAAAAAATGTACAATATAAATAAGGTCCCACAACCACCATCCATCCAACTCCTCGGGAATCGATGAGGTGACAGGCATCACTATGAGCATACATATTGATGATGTGAAACTTCAACTTGCACATTCAACTAACTGTAGGACCCTAGTTAGAGAATTTGAGTCTTTTTTTTGTTTTTGAAATAAAAGAGTGCGATATTCGGATGAAGTCTAGTCTGCCGAATATAAATATGTGAAATGAGTACGAATATAATCAAGACAAATAGGTTGTTAGGGAATATCTGATTAGGATTAGTTAGTAACAACATCAACAAGTGATACAAGCAGCGGAAAAGTAAGAACGAGCCAACAAAGCGATTAAACAACATGAAAAAAAGATCAATCATTTATTTAGGAGCTCGGGAGGCAATTCAATTGCCGTCGATGAGAAAGATGCCGATAGGACTGTATCAACCATTGGTGCCAAAGCCTGATTGGATAGCTGAAGAGTTGTTACGATTGAAAAACTTAGGCGGAGCTTTCCTAGCATGACAATGGGACTATGTGTGTCCGGTGTTGTGTGAGGAAGTTCGAGTGAAGAATATATCAAATCTAATCAGATAAAGAGAGCATCCGGATTCGTGGGATGTGCTTCTTTGGGCTGAAGCATTAGGTCGAGATTACTTGAAAGAAAAGGATGGCATCGATTAGGAGGGGTCTGCATTATGTACGGGCTCTCACTTTGATGAATCGAAGTGGTTTGAGCCTCGAGGAAAAAAAGGCACAAATGGATTTAAGATTGATGTTATTCGAGATGACTTTAGAAGTAAGATCATGTATACCCTGAATCAACTATTCTCTCCGCAAAGAACCACATATGTAAGTATGCATAAAGTGAGAATCGTAAAGGGATTTGTGTAAGGATCGATCAAGGTGAATTGGGGAGAGATCTTCACATGGAATGTCCAAGCAATGGGCCAAAAGCTGAGAGCAGGAGAGAAGGGAGTGGTATACATCTCCTCGTTCTTGGTGCACATGTATTCAACAATGGGGTGGTTAACACCACTAGAAAGGAAGAGATATCAGCTGAACGCTGCGGATGCTTTAGGTGGACAAGAGGAGAATGACGGAAGCAGTGGCTCAACGAGAAGTCTGGGACCCAGTGGAGGAGAAAGCTTGCAGTCGCTTGCAAAGGAGAACAAGGATGAGATGCCTTTAGAGGAGCTAGACAAAGTGATGTGGGATATTGAGGAGACCGTATCGGACAAGAAGATTTAGTGGGGACCACATAGAGGAGAAGTCCGAGTGTGGATGTAGTTTAGAAACCCATCAGCAAGAAGAGGAAGCTGAAGGAGATCGTTTAGCCAAGAATTTCAGTCTCAAACTTCACTTTTTTTTGACTAACATGCTAAGATAGGAAAGCATAAATTTGTTCTTATTCTCTCTTGATGTGTTGTCTATTTGTATGTACAACACCTTATGAAATGGCATGGACCTCTTTGTGATGATATTGTGCATAATGGTGAACAATGACATGAATTGGTATGAAGTATTTCTTGTTCATGTTTTTTGATGTTTGAGTAAAATGGGATATGTTTGTATATTTTTTATGAAGAATTTGATATGTTTGCCCGAAGAGACAATCACAAGCATTTTGATAAAAAGATAACATACACAAAATAGTGAACCACTCAAAGGAGTGATCATTTTATCATGATTCAAAGAAGTATTCATTTTATCATGACAAGGACAAAATAGTGATACATATATCATTTTCAAATTTCACAATTTTACTCAAGATACTAAATTTTATTTTCGTTGGGTGGATGTACATAATGGTATATGTAATAACATGAGTGTGCATTATATTAGCAGAGTTAGCATAATTTGGTTTGTTCTCAAGGGAATGAGATACCTGAAATACCAAAAGGAAAAGAAAAGGATGCAGTTAATCTTCTTTAACTACTCTAGACTACATAGTATGAAGATTAATGCAAATAGGAATTGGTAGCTTCCTATTCTATAGACTTTTCATTTCCATCAATTCAAAATATCTTATGGATCATAATACGCACAAAAATGACTCAATAGATTCTTTATTAAAGATGAAGATCTTTTTTTGTACAAGTTGTAGTCGAGGCGAGATGCTCGATGAAGTACTCATGGATGATCCAGCGCAGCCACAACTCACTGGCAAATACTCGGATAACTTTGCAGGTATTTATCTTCAGTCTAGATTGAGTGCACAGAGACCACATCAGCTTTGCGAGTTCTCGTTCTACCTTGACTACACTTTCAGTTCAACAATGAACACTTATAAGAAAAAAAAATATTTCCTCTCTAATGGTATAGTTATTTATACATGAATCTGATGTCTATTCCTAATTATCGCTTACACAAATTACTCTCTCCTAACTGTTTTGAAGCTATCTACTCCGCTCAATCACACCTCCATCTTCCAAGTGAATGCATTGATTCCTACTTGCAACTCTTGAATGCTTGCAGCGATCTTTTGTCAGAGAAGTCTCATGGCTTCACGGAACTCCATGCCTGTAACAAACAAGTCATATTAGAAACACTGAATTGTAGTGTTTACTGATTCGTTCCCAAGGGAATGGGGAGTTAAATGAATATAAGGTGGGAAATATGTGAGTTAAACATCTTTAATCAACTTTGAACAATCAAAGTTCAAAGAGTGTTTCCATATCATACTAAAACCCATAAGAGAAATTAATGCTTATTATAATCTTCCACTGATCTTGGGTGATCCCCTATTATAATAGACAATCATTCACCAGGCGTAAGCTCACAAAAGTTCTTCTGGAAAAATCCTCCATGACCAAACTCATGGGTCAAATTCCTGGATATCTTCACAGGAATCCGAACTCCAGGTAGGCCACCGCAATCTATGCTCAACTTCGAGAGTTTCTGTTCTACCTTGACTACAAAACAACAATTCCTATCTTACTCTTGCAAATTGAAGATATGTCTCCTAACTACTTTGATCCTATTTGTACACAATCCTAATGTTTTATCTTAATCGCTACCTACACGGATCGCGCTCGACTACTTCTTTGAATATGTACTCGAGGATGGGGTGGTTAACCACAAGGAAAAGAGTGAAGTATTAGTTGGATGCGGAAGATATCTTGCGAGAGCCGAATATAAGTGAAGCAAGCAGTGGTTCGACCTGAAGTTTGGGACCCTGTGGAGGAGGAAGCTTGCAGTCACCAGTAGCAGGAGATAAAGACAAGATGCTCTTGGAAAAATTGGATAAAGTAATGCATGAGATTGAGAAGACCGTATTCGGATGGGAAGATTCAACAGACAATTCAAGAAGGAATGTGAGAAGTCCAAGTGTGGAAGAAATTCAAGAACCAGTGAGTAAGAAGTGGAAGTTGAAGGAGGTTGCTAAACCAAAAAGTATTGAGGCCTAAGGTGAAGGCGTCCAAAGCCGATGGTGGAGAACTGCTCTCTTCGGTATTGCAATTAGCGCAGAAGCTAGAGAATATTATTGTGTCAATTCTCATGAAATTGAACGAGATGGAAACGAACTACATCCAAGGATGGAATCCTCAAAAAGATGGTTACATGGACATGATTCAAGTAATGAACCGCACCGCATCAGGGAGGAAGAACCAAACACATACGATCAGACAATTGACATAATTGGTGGGATGTATGGAGAAGGAGAAGGTAGAAGCAAAATAAGAAGTGAAGGCAACGAAGCAGGCCTACGGTAAGATATGCAAGTTCAAGGGAGCAGAGTTGAAGTGGAGAACGAGAGGCTCCAAAGATAATTGAAGGAGGTGAGGTGGCAATTGCATGAAGTCGATATAGAGAGACTAGCTAGATTAGAAGTTTTGACAAGCAAATGTTTGCAGTATTTGTTTGCCCGATGTGACAAACTTGAGGCCTAACGATTGAAAAGACTAACGGTGGTGATGAACACTCCTTGCAACTTGAAAGAAAAATGAAAGGAGATGTGCAAAGCCATGGGTCACGAATGTCAAGAAGCGATGTGTGTCCATTGGAGGAAGATTGCAAAGGACATTAGGGAATTGCAGATAAGCATTGATGCTTTTAATTGGAAAAAAGAGTTGTCATCGAAGAGTGAAGGAAATATACACCACTCCCTTCTCTCCTGCTCTAAGCTTATGTGCCATTGCTTGCACATTTCGAGCAAATATTTCTCCCCAATTGACTTTGATCAATCCTCTCACGATCCCTTCTACTATCTTCACCTTGTGCATACTAACATAGGTAATTCTCTGCAGTGAGAATAGCTCGTTCAATGTATACATTATCTTCCTCCAAAAATCGTCCTTGATCAAATCAATCTTGAAACCATTAGTCCCTTTTCTTCCATAAGGATCAAACCATTTAGTCTCGGTGAAGTCGAATCCTATATGCAATACCAATCCCTTGTCACGATTTATGTAGTGGCATCTCTAGTTAGGTAGGTGCACGTATGCAGGAGCAGATACAACAGTTAGAGCCGGTTGTGCAGTTAGCGCCGTTCGCCCTGGAACTGCCGTTAGGACCGACAGCGCCGTTAGAGGTCCTAGGGCTCAAGGGGTAGAGTTCGAATTAGGGCTCCTTGGAGGGCAGTTTTTGAAGTTGAGCCTTTGAGAGTGTGGCTATGCTGGATAGTAGCTAGTTAGGGAACCTAGAGTCTTTGAAGCACAAAGTGGGTTTGGCTTGACTGTAATCTCTCTTTTATGCTATGGTTATGAGCGGAGTGTCCTTGTGGACATTTTGAGAGTAGAAAAGATTACTTCGAAAACTCAAATTGGATTCTGTGGTGAGAATTGGAAGTTCTTGGAGTGCTGAAAGTGTTTTGGTGAGTTTGGATCGATGATAGCTTTGATCCGTTGGTTGTTGAGTGTGCATGGCGTTGCTAGAGTGCAGCCCGTGGTGGTGATCTAGAAGTAGAATCGATTTGAGGTTAATCTTATCGATTTCAAATTTCTATATTTTCTATTTTAGTGTAAATCCGAATCAAGAATTTTCGAGGATAGAAACGCTGCTAAAAATTGACGAAGTGGGTCAATGTTTATAGTTGTCTTGGAGCATTAATTTGAGATTGGCTAAAAAACATTTCAGACAGAAGTGCTCGAAGTCCAAGATTACCAAATCTTGGACTTTCAAAATTTTCGGGTCATAAATAGGAGCAGCAAGCTATCGGATTATCATATAGAGTCCGTTTGATCTGAAATTTGGTGAGGTGATAGAAGATGTAAAGTTTGTTGCACCAGTTGAGAGATGTAAGGCCCAAGGCTGGCAGTGTCAAAATTGCAAAATTTTGAGGTTTAGGGGTCTGAAATTGAAGTTGAAGATTTTCAGAGTCCCGTAGAAGTTTCAAACGGTGTCTGTTTGCAAACAAAAAAAAATTGCGTTAGGTAGCAAATGGGGGCGATTGTGATACACTTGTGTTGGTATATGAAGATCTATGTGTTGTGATGTTTGATGTGACAGTGATGTATATTATGATACAATATGTATGTGCACGACAGCTGTCACGACTTATGTAGTGGCATCTCTAGTTAGGTAGATGCACGTATGCATGAGTAGATACATCAGTTAGAGCCGATTGTGCAGTTAGCGCCGTTCGCCCTGGAACTGCTGTTAGGGCCGAGAGCGCCGTTAGGGGTCCTAGGGCTCAAGGGGTAGAGTTCGAATTAGGGCCCCTTGGAGGGCAGTTTTTGAAGTTTAGCCTTTGAGAGTGTGGCTATGGTGGATAGTAGCTAGTGCGGGAACCTGGAGTCTTTGAAGCACAAAGTGGGTTTGGCTTGACTGTAATCTCTCTTTTATGCTATGATTATAAGCGGAGTTTCCTTGTGGATGTTTTGAGAGTAGAAAAGGCTAGTTTGAGGCAACACCTTATACAGCCGAATTACTAGTGTCAGTTTATCGATCTGGAGAGCAGAAGACCTCCAAAATCAAGTTTTTGTGTTTTTAAATGCCCTTCTAAGGCTATGTCAGTCCAGGTTGGGTTGGTTTGACCCCTTTGATGGATGTTTTTGAGATAAAGTATTGTGCTTTATGTTTCTTGTGATTGATATACCTCCATCTCTGCTTCCTGTTTGTGCACCACGTTTGTTTGTGTTGGTGCTTTATTGTTTAGAGTGTTGGAGCTCGTGTGTGTTGTTGATAGTAAGGCTGGATTTGCGGACCATTCAGACTATCCATGTTTCTCCCCAGTGAGATAGGACTTGCGGACACATAGACCGGGTGAGTGCTTGTGGTGATGGCGGGGTTTCGCGTTGCCCTTGTGTTAGCACCTTGTGGTGCCTCGGGTACCTTTGTTGCGGTTTTGGTTCCAATTCTTTGTTTTACTGTTACAGTTGGGGGCCTGTTTTTGTACGGTTGTGGAGGTGATACATTAGTATCACGGTGAAGTTCTCTAGAGGTTCCAGAGGAGAGACTGCTCGGGTTAGCATTGGGTGCACCCGTAGCGGAGTACGGTACCAACCTTGGCCTTTGAGGTTCACAAAAGACTCTGATTTGGTTTCAGAGAGTGACGGAGCTGAGCTTGGTGATATCTTGGAGTGTGTATCCACACCGTTGTTGTGGGACATGGACGATATCTATGGGGCCACCAAGGGTCCTAGACGATATTCGGATACAGTTGGCACTATTGAGTTGGATGACTTCATACAGGAGTTTGACTCATGGTGTGATTTACAGCGGATGCGCAACTCTACGTTGTTCAGTCCGTTTATGGCTTGGAAGGGATTATTCTAGCATTTGGAGGATCCGCCGATGGATGATTATCATGAGTTCCGGCATGAACACCTTGAGGAGATAGAGTTCTGGAGACAATACAGGTCTCAAAACTACATCTCTATTACTTCGGGTACAGTGTTTGGAGGTGCGAGTTCATCCTCTATACCTGGCACTGATGATACGGTTGGAGCTAGTAGAGTTGGGAAGAGTTCAGAGGTCCCAACCTATAACCCTATTCTGGAGTTCTTCGCACGGTTGAGGCGAGACTACCAAGGGGTGAGAACTTACAAGCTACGAGGCTTGCAGGAGTTTCAACGGAAGACCGGGGAGAGTCTTCGAGAGGCATATACCGAATCGTCGGTTGATCGGTGTTACCCATGGGGTGACAGAAGGCACAAAATTGTCCAATATTGGTATGGGATATTGGATAGGAAGTTGAGGCGTAGAGTGAGAGATGCTACCTTACTACGGGGAGACATCGCCACGTTGGCCATTGTGTTTTTGTCTTGCCGAAATGTATTGAGCTCAACATGCAAGAAGAGAGGGTGGTGACTGGTGGGTTGAGCAACGATTCACCATCTTCATCAACGTCTTCACGTTACCAGTCTACAACACAAACCCGGAGTGGTTATGGTAGACATGTGGGGCGATCTCGACCATCCGGACCCAGTGGTGAAGATGCGAAGATGCGCACTATTGCCTTCCTTTTCAGATCAACAATCAGTTGTTGGGATGGTGTGTTGGACATGTGGTGGATATCATCACAAGAAGGATTGCCTTCAAGGTCGAAGGATGAATCCTGTTGGATCAAAATCATGTGAGCATTGTCACAAACATGGTCACATGATGGATCGATGTTTTGATCTCCATCCAGAATTACGATCAACAAGAGTTGTCATGACAGTCCCTGGAAGAGGACGAGGAGTTCAAGGTGGCAGGGGTGGTGGTAGGGGTGGTGGTAGAGGACCAGCCCCTACTCAAGTGTCATGAGACTAGTCATGAGGTGAACATTGCATCTTGACTAAAGCAGAAGATAGCAAGTATGGCTATAGCCCAACAAAGATCAGATTCCGGAGCTTGTGCCTCTACATCATATGATGGAGATGTTGTGGAGTACATGTGCACAACGGCACAACCATGTGTGGTTTCTTGTGACTCATGGTGCAATATATACTCACCTGAGTCTAGAGGAATATCGTGGAGTTGGATCCACAAAGAGGGGAGGCTAGCCGACAGGTTAGACTTCCTCAGTCTTTCACATTGTCTGAGGCATTGAACACCTCATCCATGGTTCCTAGACGACCTATTGAAGAGATGAGGGTGCAAGCCAATGTGGATGTACTTGGAGATGGAGCAAGTAGGGACCAGCCATCAACATCGTCTGAGGTAGCATCCAGTGCAATGTTGGGGGCGGCAAAGACTCTTGTTCATTCTCTTGTTTTCTCAGCCAAGGATTTATTGGCGTTGGGGGTGTCATCATCCCATGTTCTACGATTGGAAGCCACACTTTTTGAAAGCAAAGAGGATGTGTTGGTCGCTTCTAGTAGTGTTTTTCATGGGATCAGGACAGCTACTAGTGAAACTTGGCAAGCTGCTGCCGCTCGAATGATGGAGTTATCAGTGAGGCCGTCATACGAAATGCACCGGGATGTCACCAAATGCGGTGATGTTGGATAACAGAAGTGGTGTCTTTTGTTTGGCCAGACCTTCAGGAAAGGTTTATCGACTTCAACGCGTGTTATTGGATTCTGATGCACAACCCCTTATGTTGAATAAGGATGCACTGCTTGGTCTTAGTTGCGAAAGACTGATGTGGAGAGATGTCCATTCCAAATTCAGACATCTCTTGGAGGTTCAGACACCATACATCATCCGGGTGGGGTTGACTATGCAAGTGCAACCGGATCATGTCACGGATAGCTCTACAATGCAAGCACGTGCTGTGATTACACTTGCAGAGTCCTATGATGTATTGGTGGGTGCGGCAGTGTTATACCCGATGGGGTTTTGCATTGAGTATTGGGAGGAGACAATCTCTTATCGGCCACGTTGGCAATTTGGCGATGGGGAGATGGCAACGTTCGTGTTGGACCACTTCCATCTCAGAGAGCACAGTTGGTCAGACATGCTCATGAGGAGTTAGGTCATTTTGGAGTAAAGTGGACATACAGCTTACTTCAAAGTCATTATTGGTGGAGAGGTATGCAAACTAAGGTGCAACAGTTTGTGGCCAGATGTATGGTATGTGATCGTGTTCGAGCATCATTCAATGCCCCTACACCACAACTACATCCTCTACCGATTATGGGACTTGGTTATTGTTGGAGCTTGGATTTTGCAGGACCTTTGCCATTGACTATACGACATCATCGATATGTGTTGGTCATGATGGAGCATTTCTCCAAGTGGATTGAGTTGGTGGCCTTGCCCGACAAGTCAAGTGAGGGAATAAACATGCGTTCTTAGGCGTGTCTTAGCCGATTTGGTGCACTAGCGGAAGTGTTGACCGATCGAGTGCTGAGTTTTTGGGTGAGTTTTAGGCTTTGTGTGATCAAGCGTTGATCGATCATCGTACCACCTCAAGAGATCTTGAGGGCGATGGTCTAGCGAGAGAGAGTTGTTCGAGACGGTGAAGAAAGTTTGGCTTGGAGAAAGGTCATCACGGGAGGCTGGGACATCCGGCTACCATGGTTGGACATGGGTTATCGATTTATCCAGCAAGCATCTCTAGCGTCATTCTCACCGTACTTTTTTATTATATGGTAGAGATCCGGACTTACATGCGACTATCCGTCGAGAGTCAGGTGAAGTCTTGGACTTGGATAACCCTGATGTTTGGGTTAGGGTGTGTTCTCAAAGGGCAGAACTCTTCCGTAGAGTCATGCCCATGGCATTTGAGAACACAGCTATTGCTTTCGATAGAGATACTTTGCGTTATGCTATCATCCGAGGAGGTGGATATCGACCTTCAATTCGCAAATTTCATGTTGGTGATTACGTTCACTTGCAGCAGAGTGCACCGACCACATTGGATGTTACGGCTGGTTGCACGATTCTACGAGTACGTGAGGTTTTACCCTCTGGAGTTTTGTTATTGGAGGGTCGTGATGGTGTGATTTGGAAGGATCATGTGCGTAATTGTGAGCCATATCACCTTCCAAACATTGATGGTACTATGGATCCAAGCCTGGCAGTTGTATGTGCAGGCTTGAGATGTATGTTATGTGGATCTGTAAGACCCAGGGTTGTACATATAGGATAAAATGAAAGTATATCTAAATTGTGCCTAAGTTTATCTTAGTCATGACTATGTTTAGCTAGTTATGGTTAAATTGGAGGAAAATATAGAGTAACTTTTGGTGTGGTAGATGAGAACTTCTATTTTGTTGTTTAGTATGAGTCAAGGAATAGATTCCATCACATGGGTATCTTGACTTCCCTTGACTTGGACTAGTTTTCATTGGTTGGACTTGGTGAAGACCCTTAAATCTAGGGGCGAGATTGACTTGGTATACTAGAAGTCAATTAGGGAGTAGTTGGGATTCTAGAAGATCCAAGTGGACCAATTGCATGTTGCCATGTACCCTTTTCATTGGGGTTTGTGATCTCTACCTCGTTTAAACTTGGTAAGAGGAAGTTACATGGTGATTACTTGTAGTTACTAGGGTAAGATTCTAAGTAGTATAAATAGAGAGGTTGAGAAGCACCTCTCAAGTAGTTTTCAATGGAAGTTAGTTTTGGGAGAAGATAGTGTGGTGATCTTAGTTTTGGGGAGCTTGGTTCTTGGAGATGTCATGTTCGGAGTGGAACCTTGATTCAATGAAGACTTTGATTACCAAAGTATCCCTTTCCTTTTGAGTGATATCTTACTCTTGGTGATAATGTGCATAATAGAGCTTGGACTTTGAGAGTTTGTGTAAGAGTGAGCAATAGGATCATGGGCAAAGGGTGGGACTAAGTCCTTCTAGATTCATGATGAGCTTCCAAAAAAGCCATCGGAGGTAAACCTGAGTGAGAGTCAGCCGGAGGTCACATTTTTGGTTCCGTTGCGGGACCTCGGTCTAGAAGGAGAAGAGATGTTTCGAATCCAGTTTATTGCCCGTGAGAGCGCAACGATGAGAACTCATATGGAGAGGACTGTGGGGGAAGAGCGAACCGAGATCATGATGCATAGTAATGTACCATTTGTGTATCCGGTAGTGTTATATGATAGTCTGGAAGTTATTTTGTACATTTTGTTTACTTAAGTGTTGTTTGGGATGAGGCGAGAGTGCTATAGTACGTATTTGGGAGGAACACTTTATTTTCCAAAGTTTTTCCGATAATTTTATTGATTTAAGATTAGTAGATAGGATACGTTTTGCACTTGAAATAACAGTCATATCATGTCTAGATCAAAAGTTATGATGTTTAGAATTTGCTAGGGTCTTGACGGGTTTTGAAAGATAGCTCTCGGGAAAAAGTGTACAGAGCTTATCAATTCGTGCAAGAATTGAATCAGGATTTGAAACTTTGCACAATTGTTTATCAGGAGCTAAGTTACATGTGGGTTCAAATTTCGTTGAGAGATCATTTATATAGAGAAAGTTATGATACCTGAAGTATAGGGGGGTATAAAAGTGAGCAAAACTTTACTTTTCAGATTTGCTTTTTCCTTGTTTATGGTCATTCCGAGAGAGTGAGTGCATGAGTGTTTTGCATAGTGAGGATGACTTGACACTCATAGGAAAATGGGAGATCAACCTCTTTGGAAGATCCGGTTATCTAAGATACCTCAAAGGCTTTGACGTGATTGTTTCCGCGGATTCGAACACGAGGGAGTTCAGAGTGGAGTTTGAAGAGAGGACACTAAAAAGCTCCCTGAGAGCGAAACATGAGAGTTGCTTCTATTGTGGAGAGGAGGGACATAAGCTTGTGAGTTGTCCTTTGAGGACCAAAGATCGGAGGTTGAGAGAGACGAAACGTGGGAGAGCTAAACCTTCATCTGGGACCATCATCTCCCCATGAATCCAAGAGTGGAACCTATTGTGAAAATTGTGGAGTGACCGGACTTCCCTTAGGACACGAGTGTAGTGGCGTGAAAGCTCTGTTGGAGTCACTAGTGGAGGGCTTTGAAGATAAATTGAGTGCAGCTATCGAAAAGTTGAAATCTCCAGGTGGCTCAAGTTCTAACTGAAGATGGAGATCATTTTCAGAATGATCGAGAAGATGTCGATGAGGGTAAGGCTCATAGTGTGTTTAGGAGAGGAGAGAGCCATGGCAATCTTGGACCAACCAATTCCGTTCATTTTGCCATTGATGAATTACTCTAGAATGGACCTAGTTTTGTTTGTGTTGTATTAGGGAGTCCCGTATAAATTTCCAACAACAGTGACAAAAGGAGTTGGAAATGGGGAAGCTTCCGGTGTTCTATGGGAGAGAAAAAAAGATGTAGAATCTTTTTTGTGAGAGACTTCAAGAGGGCATGTATAGGAAACAATGAGAGAAGGAACCCGAATGGGCTATCCTTTTGCCGACTTCTTGGAGGATTCATTGAAGTGGTACAATGAGTACAAGAAGGAGCATGTGGAGGAAGACACTTGGGAGAGTTTGACGGAGAATCTTGTTGAAAACTTTCTTCCGGATGAAAGTTACGAGAAGCTGATGTGTGAAGTCACCTTTTTTGAAGCAAGGAGAGAGAGAAGAAGGTGAGATCATAAATAGAGAGAACGGAGAAGCTAGAGTCACGTTTTTCGTGGTGTTGAGAAAGAGTGGAGACGAGGTCGAGCCAACCATGGTGGGGATTGTGGCGATGTTGACAAAGAACTTCATTGGAGGTTTGAAGCCTCAAATTCGAAGCAAGGTGAGATATGAAAAGCCCTCTTCTAAGGTTGAGGCTATTCGCATTGCTATTCGAATGGAGGAGAGCCTAGAAGACGATGATTCTAGCTTGGTGGCTAGAGAAGCATCACCACTGTTGTGGTTAGAATGGCAACTCCTACTTTGTTGATGCGCCAAGTAGTAAATTCTCCATTGGTAGACTTGCACCATGAGTTGAAATCTATCACGAAACACTCGGCGATCTCAAGATTAACGTAGTACAACTATGGGAGAGGAGGAATCGGAATGTAGGGGGAGGATCTAGAGGGTATGGGAATTATCCTCCAAAAGGAAATCCACCACAAGGGAACTTCACGGTTTCATGCTTTAGTTGTGGAGGCCCTCATTTCCAACGAAATTGTCCTAATCCTCGACAACATGATGGAGTTAGACACAACAATTCTACTCTGCTCCCAAGTCAATCGAAGGATAAGGGAGTAAGCGTCTATTGATGTGTTTCATCGGTGCACGTTTGAGAAGGGAGAGAGCTCTATAAGTTCAAGAGTTGAAATTCTTGCACACGAGAAGAAGAGAGCAAGATTTGCGAGAGGAGTCCATCTCAATGGAAGATCAACCAAGCCGGACACTCGATCCATGGTGTGAGTCAACCGAGAGCACCGAGGAAGAAGTTGGGAATGGATGATTTCTCCATTTCATCTACCCACTCAAATACGACGTGGTGGAGGATGTGGGGAATCAAAAGCCAATATAGCTGTTGGCCAATTGATTGCTCTAAATCCTACGATAAAAAAGGAGTTGAGGGGAGGCCTAAGCTCCAAAAAAAGGACCAAGCTGCGATCCAAGGGGAAAGCTTCCATGGCGAATGTTGGAGTAGGAGTGGTGGATGCCGCTGCCTCGGAGGTTTGCACTCAGGCCTTGAAGATTGAAGTGCGCATTAATGGGCGTGATGTTTGGATGTACTAGTGGATGGTGGATCTGCGGTGAATGCCATGTCAGAACGTTTGTTGAAGAAGTTGGGGATGAAGCTTTCAAGACCTTCCAACATCATTGTTGGGATGGCCAACAAGCAAAAGGTACGACCCATTGGAGTGGTGGACAAGGTGGTGGTAAGCGTGATGGGAGTTCAAACCTTGTTGTCCTTTCAAGTGTTGGAGGAGGCTAGCTACGACTTGTTGTTAGGAAGACCTTGGTTGAGGGTTTGTGAGGACAACCTGATCGGTGGCATAAGGGTTACCTTCATATAGGGGCCGAAAAACCATCAGTGAAGGTCCTCTCACAAGTGGTGGAGGAGCGGTCTCGGGACTGGGATAGACCTACAAGTGATTACTCGAGTCCGAGAGAAAGAAAGTGGCAGTTTTTCAGGAGGTTGACACCAACATGTCGATCGATGAGGAGACATCATCCGAAGATACCTCGGACGATGATGTTCAAGTTCAAGTTCTTCTTTGCAATGGATTTACTTCCTAGGCCGGGGGTGGTGAAAGATCCCGACAAGATGAAGATGAGTGAAGATGAGATAACTCGGCGGCTCTCCACTCTCAAGTTTGGTCCCAAGGTTACTATGGAGGAGAAGTCAAGGTTCTTTGATATATTTCGAAAATATATCCATGTCTTTGCCTTTAGCTACAAGGATTTGAAGGAAGTAACCTTAGAAACTCATCGCATTGAGTTAGAGGAGAAGGCTCGTCGATGCGTCGTCCGAAGCAACGTCGGATAAATCCACCAACGGCCGTGGTGGTCAAGGAGGAGGATCGACAAGCTAAAGGATGCGGGTTTCATCTATGAGGTAGAGAATTCTGAATGGGTTTCTCCTATTGTGATAGTCAAGAAGAAGAATGGTAAGCTACGTGTATGCGTAGATTACAAGAAGTTGAATCTTTGTCACAAAGAAGGATTACTATCCTTTACCTTTCATAGATGAGATTCTAGAGGAGGTGGCGGGTCATGAGTGGTATAGTTTTGGAGATGGTTATAGTGGTTATAACCAAATTCAAATTGCTCATGAAGATCAGCTCAAAACCACTTTTACCACGCCATGGGGAACTTTTGCCTTTAGGGTAATGCCCTTTGGTCTATGTAATGCTCCAAAGAACTTTTCATAGATTCATGAACAAGGTGTTTGAACCTTTTATTGGGAAATTTGTGCGAGATTTCATAGATGATTTTTGTGTTTACGGGAAGAAGGAGGATCATTTTGATCATTTGATCAAAATTCTACAACGATTGGAGAAAGCCAAGGCCTCGCTCAATCCAGAAAAATGCATTTTTGGATGTGAGGAAGGTTTGTTGTTAGGCACATCATCTCCAAGGATGGGATAGCGGTGGATCCGAAAAGGTAAAACGCATCCTCGACTTACCTTTTCGGTGACGTTGACCAAGTTGAGGCGATTCCTTGGAATGGTGGGATACTATCGGCCAGTTCATCTTTTCCTTCTCCAACAAAGCTTATGCCTTGATGGTTTACATGAAGAAGGGGACGGATTATAATTTAATCCTCAAGGATGGAGAGGCGGTTGTGGCGTTCGAACTTCTTAAGAAGACGTTGATAACGGCTCCTATTTTAGCCAAACCAAATTAGGGGTAAACCTTTCATTCTCTACACGGATGCATCAAACATTGCTATAGGATGCACTCTAAGCCGTTAGATGAAGATAAGTATGATCATCCAATTGCTTATGCTAGTAGGCGATGGTGCGGTGAGAGAAACTATTCAAAGGATGAAAGGGAGGCTTTAGCCGTGATCTTCTCACTCAAGAAGTTTCGACACTATCTTTTTGGGAGGGAAGTTTACTATCGTTCTTGACCACAAAGGCTTTGAAGTACATTTTCAACAAGCCTAATCTTGAGGGTAGGATAGCCGGATGGAAGTTGTTCTTGGCGGAGTTTGATTACATCATTGAGGATCGACCGGTAAGAAACATGCCAATCTTGATTTGATGTCTCAAGCATACGATGAGGAAGGAGATCAACCAGTGGATGATACATTTCCAGATGAGGATTTCTTGATGATGGACACCATAACAAAGATACAGGCTGAATACAAGGGGATATGCATTCACGTGAGAGGAATGCATTGGTGAACCGATGTGAACCTTATACCATCATAGAGGACGTGTTGTTTCATCAAGGAAGCGGATGGACTACTCGGAAGGGTTGTTGGAAGGGAGGAGTCAATTCAACTTATGAAGGAGTTTCATGAAGGCTCGGTATGTGGAGGACACTTTGGGGAAAGGTAAATCGCATTTAAGATTCTAGATCTATCATTGGAAGGGCATTTTCAAAGATTGTGTGGAATTTTGCAAGAGTTGTGATGTGTGTCAAGCTTTTGCTAAAAAGTCCATGAAAACCCCTCCTTTGACATCAGTTCCTATTTTAGGTCCTTTTGAAAAATGGGGAATAGATTTTGTAGGACCCTTGAATCTTACTCCTCGGGGTAACAAGTTCATTGTGGTAGCTATAGATTATCTAACCAAGTGGGTAGAAGCTAGACCTCTAAAATCTACTAGTGAGGAAGAAGTGGGTAGATTTACGTATGAGAGGATAATAACTAGATTCGGATGCCCTCTAGAAATTGTATCGATAGAGGGTGGTGAGTTTGTTGGAAGCATTATACAAGCCATGCTAGGTCATTTCTCCATCAAGGCACGGGTGACTACTTCCTACAAACCAAATGCTAATGGGTTGGCGGAAGCGAACCAACTATACGCTTTGCATGATGTTGGCCAAGGATGCGGAGGATGGACGGGAGCAAGCAAAATTGGGACAAGAGGTCTGCATGCTATCTTGTGGGAGTATCGGACGACTTGGAAGACATCAACGGGGTACTCACCTTTCCGTATGGTATATGGTGTCGAGTCAAAGCTTCCAATTCAATTTGATTTGACGACCTTCTTAACTATCCAACTGAAGTTAAAGAGGAAGAATGGGTAGAAGCTATCAAATCAAGGCGTCAACAACTGTTGGAGCCGGAGGAGGCTCGAAATGGGCCATGGTACGTGTGGAGGGCTCAACAATTGCAGAAGAAGTATCATGATAATCGATTTGGGACGAAAGAAGATGAAGATTTTCAAAGAAGGTGATTGGGTAATGCTTTCTGACTCCATTAGATATAAGAGAGCAAGAAAGAAATTTCTTCCAAAGTACTTTGGTCCTTTCATAGTTCACAAGGTGTGGGGAAACTTTACTTACAATTTGAAGGAGTTGGGAGGACGACATTTTGACCGGGTGAATCACGACAAGTTGAAGCCGTTTCATCGATGATCGATTCTTTCACTCAGGAGACGGAGTGAAATCTTGGTCCGGGGATAAATGTAAGACCCAGGGTTGTACATATAGGATAAAATGAAAGTATATCTAAATTGTGCCTAAGTTTATCTTAGTCATGACTATGTTTAGCTAGTTATGGTTAAGTTGGAGGAAAATATAGAGTAACTTTTGGTGTGGTAGATGAGAACTTCTATTTTGTTGTTTAGTATGAGTCAAGGAATAGATTCCATCACATGGGTATCTTGACTTCCCTTGACTTGGACTAGTTTTCATTGGTTGGACTTGGTGAAGACCCTTAAATCTAGGGGCGAGATTGACTTGGTACACTAGAAGTCAATTAGGGAGTAGTTGGGCTTCTAGAAGATCCAAGTGGACCAATTGCATGTTGCCATGTACCCTTTTCATTGGGGTTTGTGATCTCTACCTCGTTTAAACTTGGTAAGAGGAAGTTACATGGTGATTACTTGTAGTTACTAGGGTAAGATTCTAAGTAGTATAAATAGAGGGTTGAGAAGCACCTCTCAAGTAGTTTTTCAATGGAAGTTAGTTTTGGGAGAAGATAGTGTGGTGATCTTAGTTTTGGGGAGCTTGGTTCTTGGAGATGTCATGTTGGAGTGGAACCTTGATTCAATGAAGACTTTGATTACCAAAGTATCACTTTCCTTTTGAGTGATATCTTACTCTTGGTGATAATGTGCATAATAGAGCTTGGACTTTGAGAGTTTGTGTAAGAGTGAGCAATAGGATCATGGGCAAAGGGTGGGACTAAGTCCTTCTAGATTCATGATGAGCTTCCAAAAGCCATCGAGGAGGTAAACCCGAGTGAGAGTCGGCCGGAGGTCACGAGATCGGGTTGGTGGAGCGACCAATATGTTGATTTGTGATTCTTGTTCGAGAGGATGGCATATGTCATGTTTGACACCTCCTCTCAATGCGATGCCCAGTGGGCGGTAGATATGTCCTCAATGCATTTAGCAAGCAAGCAGGTCTGGTTGTTACATGATATGGATTGCAGATAGGCGACTAACGATAGGGTATTGTAGCATCCGACCTCTTGATCTTAGCCCCACGAAGGGCATATCATGTTATGGATAGATGGCTACTTGGTGTTAGAGGGACCTAACCGCCAGTTAGGGGGACGATTGTGGTATATTTGTGTTGGTGTATGACGATCTATGTGTTGTGATGTTTGATGTGACAGCGATGTATGTTGTGATGCGATATGTATATGCACGACAGCTATCACGACTTATGTAGTGGCATCTCTAGTTAGGTAGGTGCATGTATGCAGGAGCAGATATATTAGTTAGAGCCGATTGTGCAGTTAGTGCCGTTCGTCCTGGAACTGTCGTGAGGGCCGACAGCGCCGTTAGGGATCCTAGGGCTCAAGGGGTAGAGTTTGAATTAGGGCTCCTTGGAGGGCAGTTTTCAAAGTTGAGCCTTTGAGAGTGTGGCTATGGTGGATAGTAGCTAGTGCGGGAACCTGGAGTCTTTGAAGCACAAAGTGGGTTTGGCTTGACTATAATCTCTCTTTTATGCTATGCTTATGAGCAGAGTGTCCTTGTGGACGTTTTGAGAGTAGAAAAGATTAGCGATACATTTGTGTTGGTGTATGACGATCTATGTGTTGTGATGTTTGATGTGACAGCGATGTATGTTGTGATGCGATATGTATGTGCACGACATCCTTCCAATCGATACCATCCTTGTCCTTTGTGTAATTTTGGCCCAATATCTCTACCCATAGAATAGCATCGCAAGTATCGGATGTCCTCTTAACCCAATAGGGTTCGCAACCTTCTTGGCTTTTACTTCCTCACATAACTTGGGACATACGTAATCCCATTGTCATGCTAAGAACGCACCGTCTAGGTTTTTTAATCTCAACAATTTGTTCACCGTCCAGTCCGACTTTGGCACTAAAGGTCAAATCACTCCCGAAAACATCTTCTAAATGGAAGGAAATCAATAGCCTCTCTTGCTCCCGATCAAATTGCCGTTTGTCTTGTTCATGTTGCCTTTGATAGTTGATATGGTTACTAATTTCTATTACCCTAAACAACGGGACTTCTCTTGCCATCTTCAATCTACTCATCTCACGCTTAACATGCATATTCACACTAAGGGATGTATTTGTATTCAACCTTACTCATTTCCTCCAAATATTATATTTTTTATTCCAAAAAACAAAAAACAGACTTAAAATTCCTAACTAAAGATATTTTTTGGCGGAGTTTCCAAACCAAGAATAAATTTGGCAAGATTGGACTTGTAAATTTTATCAAATGATATGTTGTTGGTTTTCTCTCATCTTTCATGCAAAAAAGTCTCATGGTTGAATTGAAAAAATGACTATCTCATGTGCATGGAATGAAAGTCATGCCCATTTGTCCTTGAGTTGTCATGATCCTTGTCATTCATATAACTATCTAACAACTCCATGGAATCCTTCATAGGCAAGCTTACACTAGGTGATATCTCTTCTACCAATTCCCCATCCTAGTTGTTGTCCCTAAACAATCTCCTTGCTAAGTTATTGAAATACGTATGTGGATTGAGTTTTTATGATATTTATGGAGGCGTTGGATCAATGAACTACTTCCACCATTCTTATCCTTCAATTCTTTCTTTGGTATAATTGCTCACTACCTTTCTTGTCTATTTGACAAAGTCCCTACTTTTACTTCAAGAACAACTTCTCCATTTGATTGTGGATTTCAAGGCCCTCAAAGGATGCTTCAAATGACTCATCACCCAAAGATATGTATCAAAATTCACTTTTGTAACTAAATCATTTAAACTACCTTAGCTCTCTTCATTGTCATCATTCTCCTCTTAAGAGGTGACAATAGCCTCTAAAATAGAAATAAACTTAGCTAATTGCAAAATCCTCCAGTTAAATGGCTTAGAATGTGAAACATGAAAAACACATTTAGAATATAGATAAATTTGCAAAGTGTTTTTTGCACTCCCTTATCAAATGCCACGAAGTGGATAAAGAGTTGATTTTGGAATAAGAATAGAAATAACATGTAAGTGTGGATAGAAGTAAAGCTAGCCACACTAATGGAATAGTAGAACCTCATGTAGATTCATAGTTAGATTAATTGATAGGAATTTTTTGTATTTTTGGAATAAAGTTTATTCGGACGAATGGAAGTGTATTCTTGCAAATATGGTGTTAAGTAACGAATAAGAAGAGTGTGGCGCGTTCACCCAAGTATACGAGTGAGTTAGAGTTGGGGAATACTTTAACGATCAGGCAGCAAAGGGAAGAAGTATCGTCGAACTGCTTGTATGCATGCCAAGAATCTGAGTCGAAGGGGAATGCCAAGGAAGAATTTAAGAGTGGTGTTGGGTCGGAAAGCCATGAGGATACCAGTTATGAGAAAGGTACCAATGGGAAGAGTTCGCCCTCTGATCAGGATGGCGGATTAGACTCCAGCGGAGTTACTGCGGCTAAAGAATCTTGGAGGTACGTTTCTATCATGGCGATGGGATTAGGTTTGCCCGGAGCTTTGCAATAAAGTACGCCAAGGGAAGACAACTCATGTGATAGGGAAGACAAAGATGGCGTCGATTGGGAAGGATTGGCAATGCACATTGCGTTTACTTTTGATGAGACAAAGTGGTTTAATCACCGAGAGAGGAAGGGGACGAATGGTATAAAATTGACTTGATCAAAGACGTGTTTTGAAGGAAGGTTGCATTCACCTTGAATCAACTATTTTTTCCAGAGTGCACTACTTATGTCAGTATGCATAAGGTGCGGATTGTGGAGGATTTCGTAGGAGGAACTATTCGGGTTAACTGGAAAGAAATCTTTGCAAAGAATGTGCATGCAATGGCTGCCAAGTTGAGAAAGGACGACAAGAGGGTAGTGTACATTTTCTCTTTCTTAGTGCATCTATATGCAAAGATGGAATGGTTAACTCCGAGAGAGCGACAGCTATATCGGTTGAAGTATGGATTGTGTGATCTGGAAGTGGACATAGAGGATATCAATAGTGGATCGACTCAAAGTATAGGAGCGGTAGTTCCAACTGTGCGTAGAAGATGAGTGAGAGGTGTTGCGGTGGAAAGGCTTGAGTCCGATTCCGATACCAAAGTCATCGAACTCCCCCGGAAAAGAAAAAGGTCAACAGAAGAAGCGAATCCTCCGTCCAGTTCGGCGCCAAAAAGAGCAGATGTGGGGAAGAAGAAGGTAGAAGAAGTGGCTTTGCCGAAGCCTTCTTGCCCGAAAGTGAAGGCCACAAAAAAAATTGCAGAACCCTCAGCTTTGGTGTTGCAGTTATCCCAAAAGTTGGAGACTGTGGTGATTCCGGTTCTTATGGAGCTCAATGAAATGGGACATAGATATATGTTGGGATGGGATCCCCAAGTCGACGGATATATGGATTTAGTACAAATGATGAACCAGTTAACTATTGGTAAGGAAGACCAGAGAGACACTATTTGGCAACTAACGGAATCGGTGGAGAGACTGAAGAAGCAGAAGATGGAGTTGACCACGCAAGTGCAAGCCTCAAAGCAGTCTTACGTATAGATCTGTAGAATTCGGGAGCTAAAGTGAACTTCATGGAGAAGGAGAACTTGCAACTTTGGGAGGCAATGCGAGAATTAAAACAGCGCTTAAATCAACTCAATGTGGAAGCATCCGTTAGATTAGAAACTCTTGCTAACATGTGTGTGCAATATCTTTTCGCTCGGTGTGATGACACGGAGGCACAACGGTTGGAGTAGTTGGTAGCAGCAATGGAGAATCCAAAAGATACCAAAGAGCAACGCAAGGAGATGTATAAAGTGCTAGGACGAGATTTCCGTGATGCCATGAATTTGCACAGGCAAGAGATTGCTACATATGTGCAAGAAATGCAGTTAGGAAACGATGCATTCATCCGCGAGGCGGAGGTGCGATCACATGGCTTAGATTATCAGAGTAGATTTAAGAGGAAGCAATCAATGTAGGTGACAGTTAGGAGTAGAAGTTAGGAAATTCTGTATATATAGTTGTAAGAATAAAGTGATGGGATCTTTTTGTTCTTGCAAGCGTCCACGCTATTGGACTGCAATAGTCATGGTAGAAGGAGAGCTCGAGAAGCTGGTGTGTCCGCGCTAGAATAGCCTTGATTGGGTTCATGCCCCTGTGAAGTTATCCGGATCTTCCTCCATGAGCCGGATTTGCATGTGATCACCAGGAATACTTTGTTGAGTATCTCGCCGCGACGCAAGCTTGTAAAGACAGAGATCCCCATCTTGTAATAAAGAAATTCATCGAAACCATTCTTGTGTCTTCTATGGAATTGATTGTGTTGATGTTAATAAGAAGTGATAGAATAAGAAATTGCCTATTCCTATTCGTGCACTCTTCGGACTGTGCAGTCCAGAGTCGGTAAAGATGGCTAAATGCACTTTTTCTTCCATGTTGGTGTGATCTGATCCCTTATTCCCTCGGAAACGAATCTAACTATACAAATTTATACCTTGTAATACTCATGTATGCTTTTACACCTAATGCTTTCAAGGAAGTCAACATAACTCTTAAATATGTACTAAAAGTAAAATATACCTTGGGTTCTGCTGACATGACCGATTTCCTTCAACTGATTACAAAGTTTCAAGATGTGTTTGCTTGGAAGATAAAAGATATGAAAGGAATTTTCCATCATTGGGGGAGCATCATATAGACTTGATGGATGGGGCAGTCCCTCTTAGATAGTTGTAGTATAGATTGAATCCGAAGTATTACTTGTTGGTAAAAGATGAAATTTTAAAATTCTCCAAAAGAGACTTATTTACTCTTTGTTAAGTAGTGAATGAGTTGCACCTTTTTTAATTGGGCCCAAGAAGAATACTTAGAAGATTTGGATATGTCAAGACTTTAGAAAATCAAATGCAGCTACAAAGAAAAATCATAATCCTTTATCTTTTACCGATGTCATTTTAGATCATGTAGCAAGTCATGAATGCTATAGTTTCTTGGATGGTTTCCTAGATATAATCAAATGTCTATTAGGGAGGAGGATAAGAATAAAAATATCTTCACTAGGGATTGCGGCATATATGTCTATCATAAGATGTCTTTTGGTATGTGCAACACTCATGCTATTTTTCAACGGATGATGACCCATATATTTCAAAATTATCTCTGGAGATTTTCATTGATGAGTTTTGTCTATTCAACTCTAAGGTTGAGCAGCTAGAGCATCTACGAAAAACCTTTCATAAATGTCATGAGAGTCAACTTGCGCTGCATCCAAAGATCTATTACTTCATGATGATAGAAGCAATTGTTATATGACATAGAGTTTCTCCTCGAGGTATTAAGATCAATATAGACAAAATCCAAATAACATTCTCCCTAGAACCACCTTAGAATATTTGGGAGTTACGGGCTTTCCTATGCCACATAGGATATTATCAAAGATATGTGAAGGTATATGCTACTTTGGCAATATCCTTAACTGCTCTTTTTAAGAAAGAATTGGTGTAGAAATGGACCTCGGATCATCAAGTTACGTTTCAAAAGATGAAGTCAGAATTAATAAATGCTCCAACATTTATACCACCGGATTGGAAAAAGATGTTCCATGTGGATGTTGACACTTTTTCCATAGCAATAAGTGTGGTCCTCAAACATTGAGATGCTCAAGGCAAGGTTCATCCAATATATTTTTGCGAGTCAAATGTTGATTACGGTAGAACAAAATTACCCAACTACATAATGCAAGGTGTTGGAAATGGTGTATGGGGTTAGGAAATTCCTGCACTATCTGCTAGGTTATGAATTCGTCTTTCATGTGGACCATTATCCACTGAAGTATTTAGTGCAAAAAGCTTACTTATCATGGAGATTGGCTTGATGGATGTTGTTATTCCATGAATTTATTTTTCTGATACAAACTAAAAAGGGAAGCGGTATATTTCTATGGATTATGTCACAAAGATGGTGAAAGATGACACTAAGCATAAGGATGATGCTGAAACAATGGCCAAATCCTTCTTCAATCAAGTAATTTGTCATTATAGTTACCTTTCAGAGTTGGTCAGTGATATAAGGACTCATTTTTTTAATCGTCTAATTAAACGATTGATTATTTACTTTGAAATCAAGCATTGAAATATTACCCCATATAATCCTAAGTTGAATGGATTAACAAAAAAGATCAATGGATTTTTGTGCAGAATTTTAAATAAAGTTATAGTGAATCATATTTATGATTGAAGTGCAAATGCTCATGTAGTGTTGTTCGACAAGTGACTCTTAGATCCTAAGTGAATTGGCATCTAGTATGTCATACATCTAGTTTGGCAAGCCAAAAATTATCGAAGATGTCTTTTACTCAAAAATTGCTAATAGAAAGGATTCGACTATTGATTTTGATGGCAAATTGGACCTCAGCAAAAGTACTACCATTGAAAAATCTTCGAGAAGCTTTTTCGTCATCGCAATGGAACTTTGTTTGCCTAGAGTTGTGCAAGAAAGTGCATTGAGGTAAGTCAACACATCAATTCAAAATGAAAACACAACCTAAATTATGGGATGTTGAGATATGGGCAAAGGTGTTAGGGAGGAACTACAAAGAAGAAAATAATGGATTTGGTTGGGAGGGTTCATCGTTGTATACATGGATTCAACTTTAATGAGGCTAAGTGATTTAATCAAAGAAAGAGAAAGGGGATGAACAAGTACAAGATTGAGTTGATTAAAGATGGGTTTAGAAGAAAATTAACATTCACATTGAATCAACTATTTTAACTCAATGCACCACATATGTAAGCATGCACAAGGTTTGGATTGTGGAGGGGTTTGTGGGGGGGCTCTATTTAGGTGAATTAAGGAGAGATTTTTACTCGTAATGTGTAAGTCATGACAACATGTCTAAATGAAGAAAAGAAGTAAATGGTCTATTTGTTTTCCTTCTTAATAGATATGTATTTGAAGATGGAGTGACTAATACAAAAAAAATGTCATCTATATCAATTAGAGTCATGAGTGTTAAATATAAAGATTCAACCAAAGAAATGAGTATTAGTTCTACCAAAGTCTGTCCAACGCCCCCAAAGAGAGTAGAAAAAGAGCAATCTGATGGTAACAATGTAAATTTGGGAAGAACAAAGAGGAATTCCAATCAACTTCTGAAGAAAATTCTAGTCTTAAAGACCATGGAAAGATCACTTGGAAGAGGAAGAGAAGTCCAATTATGGACAATGTTCAACCCACTCTGCTCCGAATGCATAAGAAGGCCCAAGGGATCAAAGATGCTATGTTGCCTTGATTATCAAGATCAAAGGTTAAGGCAGTCAAGGATATAATGAAGCTTTTATCTTCGGTGATGCAGCTGTTGCATAAACTAGAAGCGATCGTAGTACCAGTCCTCATGGAGTTGAACAAGCTGGGACCTAGCTATATGCTTAGGTGGAATCCTCAAAGGATGGGTATATGGATTTGATATATACCATGCATCAAGTTGCCACATGAAGAAAGGAGCAAGTATGTGATACGTCAGTTAACAGCTTATATAGAATGCCTAATCAAGAAGACAACCGAGATGGAAAAGATACAAATCTTGCGGCAAACTTATGTTGACATTTGCAAAATTAAGAGGACATAGATTCGATTTGTGGAGAAGTAAAATCTACAGCTTCAATACAAGATCTGAAGATTAAGGGGGCAAAGATTTTGTTTGTGAAGGAATATCTACAACTTCGTGAGGTAGTACGAGATCTCAAGAGTCATCTGAATGACGCGGACATGGAAAGACCGGCTTGATTTAAATCTCTTGCCAACAAGTGTGCATATCATCTATTCGACCATTGTGATGAAGAGGAGATGTAACGATTGGAGCGATTGTTGGAAGCAATGGAGAATTCTAAAAATATAAGACTCCGGGACTGCAGACTCCCATACCTTGGATCGCATGGGATAATTTGAAAAAACCAGTGCCAGACTCAAGGAGAAGAGAAAGTAAATGGACAAAGCTTTGGGTCATGAGTTTAGAGAGGTCATGCAACTTATTCGGCAATAAATAGCTACATATGTTCAAGAGATGCAATTGGGATTGACATTCACAAGATTGGTGGAGATGCGATCAAACGATTCACAGTCTTTCTAGACAAGGAGACAACGATCCGTGCAAGTGACGATTAGCAATAGGTGTTAAACTTTTGTATAACATATGTGAGTAGAATGCAAACATTCCTTGGACTTGCAATCTTTTATTGTTGATATGTGCAAGGATTTAGTGTTATTTCCAAAGCTTTGATAAAATTGACAAAACTCAATCAACAATGGCATTGGGGAGATAAACTTGATAAAGCTTTTGTTGAGCTTGAGGAAAGGTTGACATTTGTTCGTATTTTAAATGGACCCATGAAAAATTGTCCATCTTAGGTTTATATGGATTGGAGAATGTTGGGATTAGAAGTAGTGCTCATACAATATGATGATGAGAGGAAGTATTTTGTGAAAGCATATGCAAGTTGCTCCAACAATGCATCACAGTCAAAGTATTGTTTTTACAAAAAAAAATGTTTGACAACTATTTGAACTTTGGCACTTTGATGTGCTATTTGTTTAGAAACTCTTACATTCTCATCATTTATCATCAACCATTGAAGTACTTGATGTAATCAAACTACTTTACACGAAGAAATCTTATCTTACAAAAGCATGATTTCACGATTGTACACATATTTGTAGTAATGAATTTTGATGGAGATGGATTAAGTCAAAATCTATGTATAAATGATGTTCACAAGAAAGTGACCCCAAATAATTTTTTTTATATATTTTATTTGATATTTTTAAATCAAAAAAAAAATTTATATATAATTTTTCACAATATAATGAAAATTAATTTTTTTCACTTTAATTTTTTATTTATGATACATATATTATATTATATCGTTTTTTTATTAAAAAATTAATAAAACTTATGTTCACATAATTTTAAAATATACATTTTTAAATATAATTTAATAATAATAAATAAAATTAAAACTAAAATTAAAATTTAATTAAATATTTTTTATTGTATTAAATATTTAAAATAAGATATTTTTTATTATATTGATTAAAAATTTCATATTTATATATATTTTTTCAAATTTTATATATTTAAATTTTTTTTCAAATAAATATTATAAATATATCTTAATAAAAAAATTAAATAAAAATTTATATTTCAAAGCTAGAAATAAAATTAAAACATGAAATTATTTGTAGTAATATTCTTGATAGAATTTAAAAATATTTTAAATATCAAATTTAAGCATCTTGTGTTAACATGGGTTTCAAAATAATTTGCCATGATTTTGAATTTCTGTGGGGTCAATCAACTTTTTTCTTAGAAAAGACTAGACATTTTTATATGCAATCTCATAAACTCAAAATTATGAACAAACATACCTTTGACAATTGCAAAGATTCTAGTGGAATTTTTTAACATATCGTTAAAAGATTTTTCCAGATCCTTAAAACTAACATTGCATGCATGACAATTTTATCACTTTTTTGGATTTTTTTCCTCATTTTTTTGATTTGAGGTAAAAAAACCAAAAAAATGATAATATTCTTGTAGAGCATGAGATTCTCTAAGTTTTGATAATGATGAGACTATAAGTGAACTATATTTATTGCCAAGCAAATATCAAAATTTCATGGTAATGAGCTGCATGGATAAATTCAAAATAAAGCTTCTTTAGAAAATTGGGTATGTGGACACCCTTTATTTCCAGAGATTTGCATTAAATGTAAATGGCAACTGAAATCTTAAATGAAGTCTTTTAAGGCCAATTAAAGAGAAATAGCAATTAAAAAAAAACAAGAAGAAAAAAGTATTTGACTATCCATATATTTATATCTTTAAATTTTTATAAATGTGACCATTTGATGTCTATATACATAATTTTTTTTTCATGAATCTAATGAAAAGTAATAACTTAGACTAAAAGGGGTTATAGCCTGATTTTGAATAAGTTTTGAATGACTAAACAACTTAAATTAATCCAATTATAATTATACATACGAATTATAAAACATGAAAATATAATAAAATAACAACTATCATTTGACAATATAAGAATTTATAATTTGAAAATAAAATATTATAAATTTTAATTTTTTTTTGAAATCATTTTTATGTTTCAAAAATTAATTTAAAAATTTTATTTTAATTGATTGAAAAATCATAAAATTTGAAAAAAAAATTATTTAATTTCAATAAAGTTCAAAAATAAAATTGATGTTGCAAGAAAAAAAATATAAATTTATAAGTTCAACTTACACTTCATTAATTTTTTTTAAATGATGATTGTTTATAGATCATAAAATGACATAAAGATATAAAAATAAGATAAATATTCATATAAAATTTTATTAATTATAATTTTAAAAATATTAAATTTATTATATATATATAGGGTTTAGGGTTTAAAACCCTAAACCCTAAACCCTATTATTTATTTTTATATATATATATAATATATAATTTTTTTGTTTAAAATTTTACATAAATTACTTTATTTTTCATCAAACTTCATTATATGTTGAATAATAAATTTAAAATCATCATTAACCTTCATTTTTCATACAATATATACAAAGATTATGAATATTTTCTTGATTTTGTTATTCAAACATATAATTTGATCTTATATTTATTTAAATTTAACAAATATAACATTAAAAATATATTAATATTTTCATTTATTTTTCAAAATATTTTTATAAATAATTATATATATAATACTTCAATAAAATTATTATTATTTAATTAAATTTTTAAATGAATTAAATAGCAATCAAATATATTATAATTTTTTCATCTTCAATTCTTTTGAATCTCATGAAAATTAGTATATTTTTTATTTTTTTTTATTTTATAATACATCATCTAAACATATATGATGTATATACATATCACATCTCAACATACATTGAATTTATCAAATCAAACATCAAAATACATGGATTTTCATACATTAATATAATTGTAACACAATCATCTTTTCCATTCTCAAATCATCCACAAAACATCATCATAGCATAACAAAGAAATTACATCCATACCAAATTCACTTTGTGCTCCCAAAAATCAATTTCTTGCGCTAACAAATGTTCCACCATAGATGTACTATCCAACTTTCAATTTTTAATGTTTTTTTTAAAAGACCTAGATCTCATAACATAATTATCAGCCCTAATGCAATCTCTAGTGTGAACTAAGTACCTAAGTATCAATGACATTACATAATTCATCACACATCCTTGAATAGATAGATCTTTAATTCATGTTGGTTAATTATACTATTCTACAATAGTTTTGATATTAAATATAGAAAAAAAAAATTAATTCATATAAAATTTTAAGTCATAATTATTAATATTTAAAAAATAAAATTCAATCATTTAATTATAAACATAATTTTATCTACATAAATTATAATTATAATTAAATTTTTTATATTATTAAATTAATAATAAAAAAATTTAATCATCATAACATTCATACAATCAAAAAAATTAATCTTTAATTAAATTTTTGAATCATAAATATAATGTAATATTTTATGATGATGATTAAATTTCATATTATTTATTTATTTATAATTATATATTTGTCATAATCATATTTTTGACATAAAAAATATATTTTCATATCATTTTAATTCATTATAGTCAATATCGATCTTGCTTTAATCCCTTAAAATTAATTATGATTAAAAATATGATTTTCATAAATACTTTCAATCATCTCATAAGATTTTGATAATTTCATCTTTCAATTTCAAAAATAAAATGATTGAACATCTTTGAATTAAAAATAAATATTTTAAATATTTTTTTGTGTTTATAACATTTTTTTATTTTTTATATTATAAAAATATGCATTGAATCATTATAAAAAATATGTATAAAATTATTATGAAATATATGAAATAAAAAAATTAACGTGACGGATTAAAAAATAAAAAAGCATATGCATAATTGTGAACTTTAAAATATAAGCATGCATATTTAATGAAGAATAAACATTATATATTTTAATTTATGATGTTTAAAATTAATTTGAAATATTTTTTTCATATTATATATAAATTTAAATATAATATATTTGTGTTTGATTTAATGATATATTTACATAATTATTTTTTATGAAATTAAATGATAAATATATGATCCTAATCAATTTAAATCATTTTTTTATTTATAATCAAATGTGTGGTTATAAAAAAAATTGAATTGAAAGTGAAGACTTCACAATTTTTAAATGCAATATCTGAAATGTAAAGATCATCAAAAAAATGATTTGAAATTCGAAAAAAAATCTCAAAAATAATTTTAAATTTTCATTTGTAATATAAAATATAATATTTTTATCTTTAAATAATAACTTTTTTCAAACTAAAAAATAACATAATAAATATTTAAAAAAATTCAATAAAAATAAAAAATAAAATACTCATAATTTATGAGAAAAATATAGATCAAGGTCATGAGTTTAAAATTTTTTAAATAAAATTTTCAAAAAATAATGCAAAAAAATTTATATTTGAATTTAAGATTTTTTATCAAAATTATCTTAAAATAAATATTATTATTTTCTTATGAAAATGAAAAATTAGATATAAAATTTAGTCTTAGTTTGTCACTATTCTACTATAACGGTGAACGAAATTCACCTTCTCGGATATGACGGGAACGAGAGGGAGAAAGTACATTAAGTTAGGGTCGAGATTAGCTTTTCACATATTGTGGGCTATACTTTGTGAATAGATAATTCTTTTTGTTTTTCAATTTCGGTTTTATTGATACCTAAATTGAACAATACGGAAAATATTAGTGAATTTATTATTTTTAGAATTTTGAGTGATTTTTCTCAAATCGGACATATGGGTTGGGTCCTTTTTGTTCCAATTTTTTCACTTTTTTTCCTTGGTTCTATTGGGTACTAGTTGCAAAAATTATGGAGATCATAATAGAAAGTTATGAGTATTTTTAAATTTTTAGTCTTTTGACAGTTAGCATTTCCCATGTGAGGTGGGATGTCAAGGGGTTGTGGTTTTGCATGTGGGAGGAGATACATGATGGAGTGCCATGGGTCCTTATCGTGATTTACCCGACCCTCCAAGACCTTGCATGTGCAACACATGCAAGGTCTTGGAGGATCGGGTAAATGTCTTTGTGTTAGCTATAGCTTCACTTCCCCTCATGGGGCCGCCTAGAGCGATGCCTGATATATCATATATGGTGTGTCATTGTTTCTTTATCTTGCAAAGGGTAAAGACCCAAGTGGAAAAAATGCACAAAGATTATGATTTGACCACTTGGTATGCGCACGTGAGGAGTGCGATCATATCGACATTTGTCACTTCGGGGAATACGTAGACTACATCAATTCTTTCCTTGATCGTTCTGTAAGACCCAGGGTTGTACATATAGGATAAAATGTAAGTATATCTAAATTGTGCCTAAGTTTATGACTATATTTAGCTAGTTATGATTAAGTTGGAGGAAAATATAGAGTAACTTTTGGTGTGGTAGATGAGAACTACTATTTTGTTGTTTAGTAGGAATCAAGGAATAGATTTCATCACATGGGTATCTTGACTTCCTTGACTTGGACTAGTTTTCATTGGTTGGACTTGGTGAAGACCCTTAAATCTAGGGGCGAGATTGACTTGGTACACTAGAAGTCAATTAGGGAGTAGTTGGGCTTCAAGTGGACCAATTACATGTTGCCATGTACCCTTTTCATTGGGGTTTGTGATCTCTACCTCGTTTAAACTTGGTAAGAGGAAGTTACATGGTGATTACTTGTAGTTACTAGGGTAAGATTCTAAGTAGTATAAATAGAGAGGTTGAGAAGCACCTCTCAAGTAGTTTTTCAATGGAAGTTAGTTTTGGGAGAAGATAGTGTGGTGATCTTAGTTTTGGGGAGCTTGGTTCTTGGAGACGTCATGTTCGGAGTGGAGCCTTGATTCAATGAAGACTTTGATTGCCAAAGTATCCCTTTCCTTTTGAGTGATATCTTACTCTTGGTGATAATGTGCATAATGGAGCTTGGACTTTGAGAGTTTGTGTAAGAGTGAGCAATAGGGTCATGGTCATAGGGTGGGACTAAGTCCTTCTAGATTCATGATGAGCTTCCAAAAGCCATCGGAGGTAAACCTGAGTGAGAGTCAGCCCGGAGGTCACATTTTTGGTTCCGTTGCCGGGACCTCAATCTAGAAGGAGAAGAGATGTTTCGAATCCAGTTTATTGCCCGTGAGAGCGCAACGATGAGAACTCATATGGAGAGGACTGTGGGGGAAGAGCGAACCGAGATCATGATGCATAGTAATGTACCATTTGTCTATCCTGTAGTGTTATATGATAGCCTGGAAGTTATTTTGTACATTTTGTTTACTTAAGTGTTGTTTGGGATGAGGAGAGAGTACTATAGTGCGTATTTGGGAGGAACACTTTATTTTCCAAAGTTTTTCCGAGAATTTTATTGATTTTAGATTAGTAGATAGGATACGTTTTTCACTTAAAATAACAGTCATATCATGTCTAGATCAAAAGTAATGATGTTTAGAATTTGCTAGGGTCTTGACGGGTTTTGAAAGATAGCTCTCGGGAAAAAGTATACAGAGCTCATCAATTCGTGCAAGAATTAAATCAGGATTTGAAACTTTGCACGATTGTTTATCAGGAGCTAAGCTACATGCAGGTTTAAATTTCGTTGAGAGATCATTTTTATAGAGAAAGTTATGATACCTAAAGTATAGGGGGGTATAAAAGTGAGCAAAAAGCGCTTTTACTTTTCAGATTTGCTTTTTCCTTGTTTATGGTCATTCCGAGAGAGTTAGTGCATGAGTGTTTTGCATAGTGAGGATGACTTGACACTCATTGGAAAATGGGAGATCAACCTTTTTGGAAGATCCGGTTGTCTAAGATACCTCAAGGGCTGGACGTGATTGTTTCAACAGATTCGAACACGAGGGAGTTCGAGTGGAGTTTGAAGAGAAAGACACTAAAAAAGTTCCCCGAGAGCGAAACGTGAGAGTTGCTTCTATTGTGGAGAGGAGGGACATAAGCTTGTGAGTTGTCCTTTGAGGACCAAATATCAGGTTGAGAGAGAGACGAAACGTGGGAGAGCTAAACCTTCATCTGGGACCATCATCTCCCCATGAATCCAAGAGTGGAACCTATTGTGAAAATTGTGGAGTGACCGGACTTCCCTTAGGACAAGAATGTAGTGGCGTGAAAGCTCTGTTGGAGTCACTAGTGGAGGGCTTTGAAGATAAATTGAGTGCGAGATATCGAAAAGTTGAAATCTCCAAGTGGCTCAAGTTCTAATCGAAGATGGAGATCATTTTCGAGAATGATCGAGAAGATGTCGATGAGGGTAAGGCTCATAGTGTGTTTAGGAGAGGAGAGAGCCATGGCAATATTGGACCAACCAATTCCGTTCATTTTGCCATTGATGAATTACTCTAGAATGGACCTAGTTTTGTTTGTGTTGTATTAGGGAGTCCCGTATAAATTTCCAACAACAACGACAAAAAGAGTTGGAAATGGGGAAGCTTCTAGTGTTCTATGGGAGAGAGAAAGAAGATGTAGAATCTTTTGTGAGAGACTTCAAGAGGGCATGTATAGGAAACAATGAGAGAAGGAAACCCGAATGGGCTATCCTTTTGCCCGACTTCTTGGAGGATTCTGCATTGAAGTGGTACAATGAGTACAAGAAGGAGCATGTGGAGGAAGACACTTGGGAGAGTTTGACGGAGAATCTTGTTGAAAACTTTCTTCCGGATGAAAGTTACGAGAAGCTGATGTGTGAAGTCACATTTTTGAAGGAGAGAGTGAGAAGGTGAGATCATACGTGGAGAGAACGGAGAAGCTGGATTCACGTTTTCGTGTGGTGTTGAGAAAGAGTGGAGACGAGGTCGAGCCAAACATGGTGGGGATTGTGGCGATGTTGACAAAGAACTTCATTGGAGGTTTGAAGCCTCAGATTCGAAGCAATGTGAGATATGAAAAGCCCTCTTCTAAGGTTGAGGCTATTCGCATTGCTATTCGAATGGAGGAGAGCCTAGAAGACGATGATTCTAGCTTGGTGGCTAGAGAAGCATCACCACCTGTTGTGGTTAGAATGGCAACTCCTACTGTTGTTGTTGCGCCAGTAGTAATTTCAAATTTATATTTGATATAGGTGTAAGAAATCATGATATAGGTTAATTCATAAGTTGAATTTATTTTCTTATCGTGATGATATAGTTAAAAAAAATTTAAAGTTAAAATATCAAAAAAATTTAAATTTTTAAAATAAATTTCATAAAAAAATATTTAATTATAATTAATATTTATTTACATAGTTTTAATAATATTCTTAACAATTAGAATAATTATATAATTTTAATCGATTTTTAATTATATTATAAAATTCAGCAACATCCAAGACAAGAAAGCTCAATGCATAATTGAAGAATATTTTGTTCAACTCATTTTTAATCAAAAACTATGCTTCAAGGTCCTCATGAAATCAAGTATGTGAGCATTATTTATTTATTTATGATAAAATTTTATATTTTATCATAAATAATTTCTGATATTTTTTTTATTATAAAAATAATCATTATTTTAAAATGATTAAAATTATTTTAATAATTATTTTAATCATTTTAATAAAAATTAAATTTCATATTTTTAAACTAAATTTATTTTTGAAATTATAAATACAGAATAATGAGATGAATTAATCATAATAGCCTATCATATGTACTTATCAGACTATAAATATTTATTTTATTTTTTTCAATTTTTTTTTCACATGAATTTTGAAATTATCATGGTTCATTGCTGGATGATTGTACAACATATAGTCAAATTTGACAAATGCATTGTTACCTCATTAGGGGCAAATACACTTTTAAGTTCTAAAGGATAAATAGAAGTAGAAAAAATGTTGCTAATATTTGAATTTTTTAATTTTTAAAATTTTCCAGGTTAAAAATTGGATTAATAGACTAATTCATATGATATAAAATCCAATAATTTTGATGGATATGAGAGCTCTCCCCATGAAATCTCCTCTGGATATGGATAGTATGTAGTTATGAAGAATCTCACTAGGCTAGATCTGATTTATTAGATCATGTAATTAAACTCGAGAGTCCGCCATAACGGTTGGTATGTTTTTTTTTCAATGTGTCACATGTACACTTGCGAGCGAGTTGCGGAAGTCCGAAGTCTACAGTGGGAAGGAAAACGAGTACGTACAGTACGGGATCTGGACGGTATTGAGGGGGCGTGTCGCGGGATTGGATCGGGTAGAGGTTGGGCGACAAGGTGGGGACGGTGAGGTCAAATTCAAAACATCTCCAATTGATTTGATTCGATGGCAATTTCCCATTCGACTAAGTCAAGCCATAGGAGCGTGACGTCGTATGGACACCTAACGGTCTGAAGCAAAAGTCTGCAGCCGCGGGGTGGCATTTCAAGTGCATCGATGATCGACGAAAGAGGAGTTGAGGCGCTGCTGTAGAGCGCTGAGAACGTCACACGTGGTGACGAGCGATGAGAAGAGAGGCGGAGCAACGAGCAACACGTGAGATTCACGTGGATTTTCATCAGAATAGGGTGGATGCTCATGAGGCAGTAGCTCGATGTGAGTGGCCCGCTGCCACGTGCTCAGGGAACCCATGCCCCAGCACACATGGGCCCCGATCGCATCTCCCTTGGGTACTGGCAGAGTGGCTCGTACTGTCTCCAATTAATTACACCTGCCATTTCATACTCTGAAGGAAGATCCCGCATCCCACCCCCCACCCATCGCCCTTGCATGCTCCCATATTAGGCAGGTTGGCGTCTCCAAATTGTACACACGACATCCACCTGAGGAGCACTAGAAATGTTCGAGTATCCGCGAGACAGTGAGTGAGTGGGCGGTAAGGGGAAGCCGGTGAAGGAAGGAAGAGGAAGGAAAGAAGTCAGCGACAAGTTTGCTTGCACCCGTGGGCCAAATTCTTGGCGTACTAAAACTGCTCTTGGTGGTGAACACATCGATACACAATTGAAACGTGCACGCAGTGTGTTGTGGCGATGAAACGGGTGCAAAGCATGGATTCCATAGGGACCGTAAAGCGCCACTGAGCTTTATGTCATAACCCCACATGTACTGAACTGTGTGCTAACATTGCCAATGGAGTTCGAGTAAGAAGCGTTAAGGCCTTCTCGTTTTTCTGTTGATAGCTTGGAACTTGGAACATTAGCACGCAGCCATCTAAAAGACAGGCGTGAAGACTTGAAGAGAAGGAACCCTCGAAGCTCAGAGTGCCGCCGTCAACGTCGGTTGGTAAAGAACCCAGGATTGAAGAGACAGGGAACGTCTTTCCAATGCCGTTTTTGGGAGAACTCGTCACGTTACTGCAGGAGTTTCAGATAGTGGGTGCGCAGTATTTTCCAGGTCGCAGTTAAGGATCAACTTCCATATTCTTCAGGCGCAAGCATAGTAGTTTGTTAAGTTATATTCTCCACGACCATGTGATTTGACGAGCCAGCAGACTACAGCGCCTTTCCTTCTGTTCATCTTTTGATTACAGTGATCACCAAAAGCATTTTTCTTGGCCAGGTAAGGATTCGCAGTTATCTTCTGGTGAGATTTGGAAAAAGAGCTGAACATGTACTGTAAATGACACAGAAAAGGTCCACATTGTCCTATATATTTTATCAGAGAAGAGTATTGAACTGATTGACTCGTTACGCAATTTTGACAGCCGGTTTCCAGTTTGAAGCACACAGTTGAGTCACCAACCAAGGACAAGCAGCTTTTCGGGTGTCCCTTCGAGACGATCTCCTTGACTTAATTTGGAGGCAAGCTGATGACGATTGCAAAGTCACATTTCAGCACTAACAAGTGCAATTCGCATAGGGGACGTTGGAAAAATCACAAACATATGCTTGTCCGCCCTTCAAGTGTGCCGGCTTATGTTCTCCGCAGAACAAGATTGATCTACTTGGATTACTTTAAGCTTTTGACTCCTTCAATGAGTCTGCCAGATTTCAATTATCGACTGTGCAAGCTACTTGACCACCACAACCAGATGATGACTCTGTGCATGAGCTTGCCTGATTTTCTTGACGAACAAAGGGAGATCATTAATCACCACTATCAGCTGTTGGCGTCGACTATGTGCGTTTTGTCCTACGTCAACTCAACGAGTTCTCCTTAACACATTCACATCTCTAAACGACAGTTGCAAAACTACGCGGCTCTATGTGCGTTCTTTCACTGAGAAATGTGATACATGAAATATGCATTAAGCAGATTGCAGCCGAGCCCTGCCAGCTAGACAAGTGATAGGCTTGTAGTGTTCAGATACATACCCTGAACCCACAACTCATGGCTACGACAATTTATGTGGGAAATTATACAGGTTTTCTTCATTGGGGTGTGACGATATTCAAGTTGTGTACAGGTTTGTGACTCTTTCGGATGTGACAAGAAAAAGTAGATACTAGTGAGAAGAGATTAGCTATGTGATGAACTTTGCAGCTAGTCGAGAGGGTGAGCTAGAAGTAGCATGTAGCTTTTGAACTGGGAATGTTGTACCGCCGATTGATGTAAAGCTGTGACCAATGTTCTCGTGCAACAATAGACCTTTTTGAACAGGACGTACCCAAAGGAGTAGACTTGTCCGCACCTGTCTGACATCCCTTTTCAATCTCATGAATGGACTTTATCTGCGATGTTTGGCCGCTTGTTTCAAAAAAGGTAAAGCTTATCGTTATGCTCAACCTATAAATGGAAACATAAAGTTCACGGCACTTCTTTTTGAGTTTGCGCAGTTCCTTATTCTCATGTATATTTTGCTGGTTTTGAAGTTGTGCAGATTATTTAGTGTCAGCGAACTGTTCAATTCCTATAACTTTACGTCGCGTCTCTAGACCTCAGTTTCTTCATCCTTCATGTGATCAAACGCTGGACTTGAGTTCCAATGCCACTTGCAGTAGGGAATCCTCGGGAGGTTTCATCAGACATTCTAATTGATGGAAGAGACAAAATACTGGCTTTCGAAGTGTTCCCGTAAGAAGCACTTTGATTGAATGCTGGAGTTGACCAGAGTGACAGTTTTCTAAATCCGTAACGCATTATCTCTGTTTGGTAGGCTGGATAATCCTGAGCGTTTCTGAAATTGGTGAAGGAACTGTGATATCTTATCTCTGATCAGAGTGATTTCTCCAGCCTGTTCTTCCAAAATATATACCCCTTTGTATACCATACTGCACCTTCACTACTGTATCGTCATACCGCAAGTCGGAGACAGTTTCCTTATTTGTTTACTTATTCTTTGACATGGAAGTACCAAGGCTAATATGAAACAATATCGCATAAACCACCACCAGAGAGGTAACAAGAGTAAGAAGAGAACAAGAAATAGTAAAACCTAGTGGGAAAAGAATGAGTAAAGGGCATTAATGGGTAAGAGTCATAGCTAGGAGTAACTCAGTTTCCTCTTTAACTCCAGTGGGTTACTCCTTGTACTCCACGTGCGACCTGTGAATCTTTGAGACTAATGAAACTTGGTTGAAACTTAGGGCTCTCCTCTTTCTTATGATGATTATTAGCAAAACCAGGGTGTGCTACTGTGGGCAGGTTTACTGCGGGTTTAGCTAGCGTGTGTTACTCAAGAGGTGTTACATGCAGGGAAGTGAATGATGTGTAGACTTTTGAGTAGCGGACGAGTCAAAAAATCCTGGAAATGTCAATAACTATATAGAGTGTAAGGAAGCGCAAGGGTTCGCTGAGAGAAAATAAAGACCTAGAGTACTAATGAACAAAACACAAAAATTCATGAATGACCAAAGAACAGCAGACAATTTTCGTAATTAATGTATATAACAAATTAACGGGGATCTTTAATATAAGTAGTGTATATTAATTAATAAATGAAAAATTTTTATATTTTTTAACAGGAATAAAATTTTATTTCACTTAAAATATCTATTGATAAAACTCCAATTGTTTTAACCATCAATTAAGTTTTCATTTCATTAAAAAATTAGAAATAAATGTTGTGTTACGTGAATGTAGGGGGAGATGATGGTTGTGTTGTATCACTTCCATTTAAGAGATCACATATAATTAGATATACTATTTTATACATATAGTACCAAAACATACATTGTTGTCATATCAAATATAACAATACATAGATAGTCATACACTAACACATATGTACGACAATCGTCCCACTCTCTAGGTAGCCATTTAGTTTATCAACATGATATGCACTTTGTCATACTAAGATCAAAAATCCATGTGTTATAATGCCCCATCATCTTTTTCCAATCCAAACTTATTAAGTTTTCTTTTTATCGTTTAGACAACTCTCTCTACTAAATCATTTGCCTTAGTATGATCTCTTTATGTGATATTATGATCTATTAATGCTCAATTACACAAAACCTTAATTTCATCAAAAAACTTAATACCTTGATTAGTCAACACCTCTAGTGATGCACCAAGAAATTCTAATTTTAAGCTACCACATACTTGTTTGATGGCTTTCAATTGAGCTGCAACTCTATAGTTAAAGTTGTAAGTCTTCCTTTACCTATATCAAACTCAATAAACTATCTATCCACCTTACCACATGAAATATGATTGAGTAAAATAATTTCCTTGAAAAATCCATGAATTTCCTTCTCCAATGCACGAAAAGGATGACATTGAATGAATTCAATAAATAGAATTTGGTCTGAAGTTTGAATATATGATAAGTGATGATTTTTCTAAGATTAAGAAGTTCTTATAATGCCATAGGTTTGACCTAAATCTAGAAAAGGTACTTAAGTTTATAAACTTGAGTTTGAAACTAGGGATGGAATTGGGATGCCCAATTTCACATGCCTAATTAGGCGATTGGCTGCAAAGTTTAGATTTTAGGTTGAGAAAGATATAAATATCCAACATCATTTGACACTTGGCTTGCAAAATTTAGGTTTTAGCTTGAGTCAAATATAAACATCGAACATCATTTGACAACATGGATCCATGCAACCCAAGAATAATAACGACCTCTAAACTTGGTTATAGAGGTCATGGCTATCAGATTCACGTAAGTCATGAACCTCATGTACGTGTGAAATTTTTTAACAAAATCCGAAACCTTATGCCAATATTCAACTCTTGAGTCTGGCTATCTGATCCTTGGAACTCATGAACCCCATAAACCCGTGAGATTTTTTAGTGTAACCCGAAATCTTTTACCAATTTTCAATTTTGAGGAAACGTTATGAAATTGACTACCTAGAATACTATAAATGAATCTTTGAGGAAATCAGATGAGATTTTGCTCCTCATTCTAATCCCAAAGTGTCATCTTCATCATGTGAACACAAATATTTTCTATTTATAATTTGAATCTATAGATCATCATATTGGATCAACTTGCAATCTATGGTTTGATTAAATCTTGTCTTGTATATTATCAATCAACCATGAAACGTATAGATCATGAACAAGTGACTTGAACTTTAACATCATTCATACATTGCAAATGAAACATCTTCTTGAATAAAAATCGTTTTGATGAAGTACCATCAGTTTTAACCTCTTCTTAGTGTAATTCAAATGAATTTTTTTGCATATAGTTATTTTCTCTTTTTTATTTACCTTTCTCTTGTTTACTACTTTTTTTTCTTCAAGTCTCTCATTTTATTTCAGACTCAAAAGTAATATCTTTCGCCTTTTTCATCTCTTGGAGCCTACCTTTGTTAGATGAAATCTAAACAAGTCTACTCCCATTACATCCTACCTACCACTAGATTAAATCTTAATCTATATTCATACCTCCCATGCTAACGGAGATCATGATTCCACCCTCTTCTTGTGCACGTAGTTCTAACCCATCCTTTGAGAAGTCATGTTTAATAACTTCAACCTTCACACAACTTTCACTCAACTCACCTCAAATTTTGGAATCATCTTCACTTCCTTTAACTTCATCATATAGTTAATATTCTCATAACTTAACTCTTCAAGTTTAAATTATAGTTAAGTTTCTTGTCCATCAATCATCCAATTCTCAACATGTTCATCTTTGTCATTTTGAGTATTTTGTTCCTTCCACATATCAATCAATCTCGAGCTCCCCAAGCTTCTTTGCTTCCTTTTCTTCATCTTCTTGTTATGTTTGGATCCTCTGGCTACATACAAAATTCCAACCCTACCACATCTTGACTTCAACTCATCTTTTGAACAAAAATCATCATTTTCTATGGAAAAAAATTGCATCTTTAATCAATAACTTATGCATCTACTACGTTGTGCATAGACGTATTGTATCACAACATACATTGCTGACAATTTAACATCACAATACATAGAATTAACATACATCAACACAAGTTAAGCACAACAATCTATTCTACACTAAAAAAATCCACCTGGACATTCTGCTCATCATCAAAGCATAAAAGATAGATTACAGTTGAGTCATACCCTTTTTTAAGCTCCAAAAAATCTAAATTTATGCACTAGCTAATATTCCATCATAACATGTCTATCAATGGCTCAATTCCAAAACTGCCTCTCAATGAGCCCTAATTTGAAGTTTAACTATTGTATATGCTCATGCATAAAAGCATCCACCTAACTAGAGGTGTTGCTAGATAAATCTCATAACATCTCTATGTTGAGGAATAAACAAATTCTCAAAGTGACATATAAATTATATTGCATTGATAGGATATGATTAATATTTTATAATTTTATATTTATAACAAAAATTAAATTTTTATAATGAAAAATTTTATTATTATATTTTTTAAATTTTGAATTAAATGTAAAATTAAATTTTAAAATAAATTAATTTAAAAAATATATATTATTATTAATTTTATTATAAATAAAAATTATTCATTCACATAGAATATTATGATATTGAATAATTATATTTATTTATCATAAAAACATATCAAAAAATTTATTTTTTATTTTAAAAGTTATATTTTAATGTTGTAATGTGATGTTCTTATATACTTGAAGTAATAATAAATAATTTAAAAAATCACAAATAGTCTTATAAATATATAAGATATTTTGTGATTTTTTAAACTAGATGAAATTTATATTTAAATTATTTTTTATTTTTTATTATATAAATATTTATAAAATAAAATACATGCATTAATATGGGTATCTTGTAAAAAAATTATTATTTATGAATTCTCATTTTTTTACAAATTTTTTTTTATTGAACATCATATCAAGCATTTATTTCTATGTTGCAAAATTATTTTATGATCCAATTTTTAAAATAAATTTTTTGATTATGAATATTTTTTACAAATATGAAAAAAATAAGATTTAAATATTTTATATTCAATTTTTTATTAGATTTTTTTATCAATCCAATGGTATTATATAATATAAATTTTAAATGTTAAAATTTTTTAATATACATGTCCTACAAAATAGGATAATACAAAATGAACATGAAAAATGTGTACCAAGAAAAATTCAAGATTTTAAAACTTAAAACTAAATGTAGTGAGAAAGATAGAACACAAATGGTTGGATATTAAATATTAATTGAAAATAATATTAATATATATATATATATATATATATATTAAATAGACAGTTAGAGATTGTGTTAACAACAATATGATAATGTAAGAAATATACATTTTGAACTTATATTTTAAAAAAATATATATCTTGTTTACAAAACAAGTATGCAAATCCATTCATGTATAATGATATGAGCTAAAGCATGAATCCGGAATCTTTGAACTTCACAGTGGGTTTAGCTTGACTGAAATCTCTCTTTTATGCTATGGTTATGAACATAGTGTCATTGTGAACATTTTGAGAGTATAAAAGATTAATTGGCAGTATCTAAAGGAGTGCATATGTCTGTTATATTTGTTTGAAGGGATCAACACAAGTTTGGTTACTATTTTGCAGTGCGGCATACTAGTACATTGATACTTGTATATGGAGCAAGATGAGGTTGCAAGTCATGTTTTATTACGCCATGTGGCACAGTTGGTAAAACAATACCCAAATCTTCTACCGTTGTTGACGGATCAAGGATATCAACCGGTCTTGTCGTCAGGTAGTTCGTTACTAGGGTGCAAGATTTTGCTCAACATGGCATCATTCATTTGGTTATTGTTTGATGGACATGGTCATCCAACAATAATCCGCTTGTGTATGGTCATGATCATGGGTTACAAGATTTATGTTCTGGCATATTTTGGAAAATGTTACGTGTGTTATAATCTCTCTAGACACATTGGACGTATTCACCAACATACATTTTAAAGAATGTTCCCTTATTGGATGATGCACGTGCACGAGTGATGTACATCAAATTTGATCATGAATTGTATTGCTGGACGCAATGAGAGTAGGATCTCATGCATATTTTTCACATTTATGATGGACAAATCTTTTTCCAAGGGAGGTTTTATTGCAAGCATATGACGGAAGGCAAAAGTCCTCACGTGATATAAGACACAAACCCAACAAGTTTCTAAGTGTTGCGTAAAATAGCTTCTTTAAGCTTGTTCTGGTTGAACCATGTATAGATTGTTAAGCTTAACATAGCGTTCAAAAGCTCTTGACAAAACACTTCCAATGGCATCAAGATTGGGGAAAACACCCTCATCGTATGGAAGTTATGACTAGTTTGTGACTTTGATCTAATGAAGACAAAACATGTAAAGATATTATTTTCATGGACCAAACAAGAGGACAGATCAAGAAAATCCCAAAGTATATGTGAGAGGAATGATATCCATGGAGCCATAATGCCCCCTCTCCCCCTCTCAAAAAGGTTGGTTTGGGACCAACCTTGTAACATGAGACGGTGGTTAAGTTGATGTTTGGGTCTCTAAGGATCCAAGAGTCTTAAGGTCCAGACTTAATCTCATACTTATGTCTAGATCCAAGAACTAGACATTGGATCTAAGATCCATATGTCCATTACACCTTAGTCTCATGTATAGACATAGGGACTAGAAGTTGAACCTAAGACTTATGTTTGGACCCAAAGACTAGACAATCGATTTAAGATCTATGGTTGAACTTAACACTCAATCACCGGACCTAAGGATCAAACTAAGAACTATGAGTCTAATTCAAACCCAAGAGAAAGTGGCAAAGCTAAGGATTCATGTCTAGATCCAAGATCCTATGATTGAATTAGGATCCACATGGATCTGAGAGCTAGAATCAAATCTAGACTAATATTGTGTGTGATTGGGCAGCTAGAGGAATAAATCCCATGTCAAGTATTTTGAACCTTAGAAAATTTTTGCCTCAAGTCACGAAGTGATTTTTTCATGTAGGGGTTATGTAAAAGCCACAGTATAATGGACACTGAGAGTTAAAAGTTGTGGATGTATGACACTTAGGATCATGACACATATGTAATTTAAAATTCTTACCCACTTCAACAAATTAATTGTTACCTTATACTTATAGCATGTGGAATACTTGAAGTTACATATTCTCTCACCTCAAATGTTGAATTCAACTAAGTTATCCACAATGAGCTTCATATTTATCTCTCATGTGTTTGACTTGATACAAATTATAACATGATATCAAAATAAAGATTTTTAGGAAATTATGTTATATTATGAGATTGAGTTGGAATAGACAAAATAAATAAAATTGCAATAAATGCAAGAACTTGGATATATTGCAACCTTAATTGTATAATAAAAAATCATAGTTTAGATAATCACACAACTTTTTTGGGCAATTTTGTCTAAAAAATATACATAATGTTATTAGTGATTTGCAATCATATGAATCTCACACATGTAAAATTTTAACTAAAGCTAATAAAGTTGTGGGCTGAAGAGCAAGGAATTGGTTATTATGCTAATATATCTTATAGCAATAGACAACATCATGCATCTAATCCAATACACCAATGCATGGTAGCCACCTCATTATTGATCCATACAAGCCAAAGTTTACCTTTTGCTTTTTGGATCATGTATACCACTATCTTGTACTTTAATGATCTAATGATCAATCCAAGATTGAGCTAAATTAATTATAGCTAACCAAGATTGGTTACAAAATTTTTCATATTTAAGATGCAATGTCTTTGTTGCAAAAAGAATCAAAAGTCTCCACAAGTATCTTGGCATTTGTAAGATTTGGCAAAGGTTTCCTTATAGCTTCATAAATTGGTAACGTTTCCATTGGACTAAATATTCCACTTTTTGATTCTGCTCACCTCTAGTCTACTTCTTGAGGATCCTTTCTACCTTATATTCCTCTACTTCATTAATCATTTATGGTAAAAAAGATGATTGATGTGGGTTGCCAAAGGAAGAAGATTGTGAAATACATTTTTGTAAAGGAGATACATGAAAAACGGGATGTATTTTCATGTGTGTCGGTAATTCTAACTACTCCAATCTCATAGTGGAGAGTATTTTGGATGTGGATATATACCTCCATGCAATGATGAATTTTGTTGAACAGCCAAGAGCTACATTACCTACATTGTTGAATCATCCATCTTTCCATGCCTACAAAGAGGGAGGATCTTGACTTGTATGGGATTCTTGCTTGCAACGGTTGGTAGAACCTCACGCTGATGAGAGAGAGCGTGCTATGGATTTTTGTACTAGTACTACATCAATACCTAGATTTTCTGAGTCATGTAACACTAGGAAAGTGAGGAGAGACCACTCGAATAGCTCAAGAAATTCTGAAGTTGAGAGATACCTCAATGGTCTCTCTTTCTCCATATATAGATCTCAAAAAGGTACAAACTAAATAAGATTACACAACCACCATCCACTCAATTTCTCGTGGATCGATGATGTGGCGGACATCCCTGTGAGCACACGGATTGCTGACGTGTACTCCAACTAACATACCAACCAACACACTAACTAACACACAAGAAACACAACCTAAAGAGCACACGGATTGCTGATGTGGCACCTTTAGATACTCCACTAATAGTCAACTCAAGACTATCTATCTTCTTATTGCGTAAACTCTACTTTAGTTCTCACTAACTAAAGATGGTTGCAAATCTCCCTCCTTTTAAGATGCAACGTCCTCGTTGCTCACACGTTCAAACTCTTGAACAATCAAAGGTGCATTGGCTAAGTTCTTTGCCGGTTCCCAAGTTGATTCATATGATGGATATCTCTTCCATTGAACTAAATACTTTATTTTTGGGTATCTGTGACCCTGAATCCATTTTTTGAGAATCTTGTCAACCTCAAATTCTCCCTAATCTACTACCATAGTAGGTAAAGGAGGAGGGGTTGATGGATTTGTGAACTGCTTGGGACGTGGTACATGTTTTTGCAATCGTGACACATGAAATACGTGATGTATTTTCATATGCAATGGGAGCTCTAACTTGTAAGATACCTCGCCAACACGTTTCAACATCACAAAAGGACCGATGAATCGAGGGTTAAATTTTGGTGTTCCTATAAGTGACAAATTGGTCGTGGAAAGCCAAACTTGGTCTTCTTCCTGAAAATTCACCTCACGGCGATGAGCATCTACATATTGCTTTTGTCGATTTTGAGCAATTACCAACTTCTCCTTTGCTTGATGCAGTCCTTTGTGTATGTGCTCCACAAAATCATTGATTCGCAAAGAACTTTGGTTGAAAACTCTTGCCCCTTAGGAATTCTCAACAAACTAGAAGGTGTCAAAGGATGAGCATCATACATCAGATAAAATGGAGACACTTTTGTGGATGCATTAACAAAATTGTTATATGCAAATTCCACTAGAGGCAAAAGAGTATCCCACTCTTGTTGTTCCTCCAAGGTGAATGCTCGCAGCATATCCTCTATTGTTCTATTGGCCCTCTGCTTTGACCATCAGTTTGAGGATGATAGGCTGTAGACATTGCTAGCTTTGTTTTGAATAAACCAAACAAGGTTTTCCAAAACAAACTAGTAAAATGAGTTCCTCTATCTATGATTAAGACTTTGCTTAATCCGTGATTCACAAAAACTGCATCTAGATACAGATGAGCAAGTTGTGGTGTTGTCACTGTCTTTGTGGAAGGTCGGATGTGTATCATCTTACTCAATTTATCCACAAATACCACAAGTGAATCATGTCCTAAAGAGGTTTTTGGTAACTCACATACTAGATCCATAGTAACATGTTCCCATCGTTGTTTGGGAATGGGAAGGGGTTGTAGTAAACCTACTGGTTTTTTATTCCCCGCCTTATTTTGTTGACATGTGACATAGCTTCGAACATATGCCTCCACATCTTCCCGCATCCTTGGCCAATAGTACACTCGTTGTATGCTCTCCAAAGTCTTTTCAGCCCCACGTGTCCCACAATGGTCGATCGGTGGCCTTCTGACAATACCATTGTGTGTAAATCTAGATCTTGTGGGATCCATATACGCTGCTCCTGAAATGCTAGACCTCGAACCTTCCTTGCCGTCTTTGCCTGAAGTACTTTCATGATCTTCTCATCCTCCTTTGTTGCAGCCATCATTTGAGACCACCAATCAACTTGGATTTTTACCTTTGTGATATTGTTGATACACGGCATCCGTGTGAGAGCATCTGCAAGTTATTTCTTGCCCTCCACATACACTATCTTCATGTTGAACTGTTGACGCCATTCTGCCCATCGAATTTGTCGTTTGGAGAGATATTTCTAAGTTTCCAAATACACCAATGGTTTATGGTCGGTTTCTACCACAAACTCCTTGTCTCCCAAGTAGTCCTTCCAATGTTTCATGGTCAAAACAATGGCTAACTCCTCTCGTTCAATTGTGTGATAGTTTTGCTCAGCTACCACCAACTTTCGGGAGAAAAAGGCAATCGGGTGCCAACCATCCTCCCACTCTTGTTGAAGAATTCCACCCACTATTGTACCTGATGCATCAGTAGCCAACTTGATTGGTCGATTAGGATCATACCACTTGAGAATAGGTGCATGCAAGAGAGCATCTTTCAATGCTTGAAATGCTAACTCTTGTGCGGTTTCCCATCTCCATTTTTGACCCTTTCCTAACATAGATGTTAAGGCTTGGGCAAGGCGTGCAAAAGCTTTAACAAATTTGCGATAAAATCCTGTAAGACCTAAAAAAACTCTTTAGTTGAGTTTGAGCCTCTTGTGCTGTCCATTTCTATATGGCTTCTATCTTCTCACTCGTCACTTGAATTCCCTCCGCTGTGACTCGATGGCCTAAATAATCTACTTCTGATTTGCCAAATTCACATTTTGAAGCTTTGGCATATAACTCATTCTCTCGCAAAACCTAGAAGTACCTCTCAAAATGTCATATGATCTTCTAAGGTTGTACTGTATACCAAAATATCATCCAAAAAGATAATAACAGATTTGTCTAAATAAAAACAAAAAATATCGTTCATTAATCCCATGAATGTGGCAGGTGCGTTAGTGAGACCAAAAGGCATCACTAGATACTCAAAGTGACCATACTTAGTACGAAAAGCTGTCTTCTGAACATCTTCATCAGAAATTCGAATATGGTTGTACCCGCTCCTCAAATCCAATTTGGTGAAGTACTTTGCCCCTTGAAGTTGGTCAAACAAATCATCCATTCGAGGTAATGGATATTTGTTTTTCACCGTTTGTTGATTCAACCCACGATAGTCAATGCACAATCTCATACTCCCATCCTTCTTCTTCACAAACAGCACAGGGACTCCATAAGGTGAAATGTTTGGTTGTATGAACCCCTTTTTCAACATCTCCTCTACTTCAACATTACTCTAACTCATTTATAGCCAAACAATACGGAGCTTTGCACATTGGAGTGCTTCCGGGTATCACCTCGATCTTGTTATCTACACACCTCTTAGGTGGCAATCTTGCAGGTAGATCATCTGGGAAGACATCCTGATACTCCGTAATAATATCGCTCAATGATTCCGGAATGTAAAGATTGTCCTTAGAACCAGCAACATCTCTTATAAGTCTCAAGAAACATACATCACCTCTAGAAATGTCAGTCTCATCAATCACAAAGAGAGGTAAGCTTCTATTCTGAGATCTGTTTCTATCTCCGTAAATCTTCCATCCACTATTTTTTACTACTTTCTTTCTCCAATCTACCTCCGGATTGTATTGCTCCATCCATGGCATTCATAGGATGATATCATATCGAGCTAATCGGATTACTCTCCATTCAATCTCTTTTTGGTACCCACCTATGGGTAGTTGTACACTCTGTGCTAATGTCTCAATTGGTTCAGTTTGCCCATTTGGCAACTCCACTTCCTCACTCACATCCTTCATCAAAATCAATCCTAATTTCATTGCAACAGATCATGACAGAAAAATTTCTGTTGCTCCAAGATCAATTAGGACTCTCACCTTGTGTCCTTCCATCATCCCATCTGTGACAATCAATCGTGTTTGTTTCTTGCTCCCTCCATGAGCTTCCAATCATTGTCTTCTTCCAACCCCGCCTTTTCTTCATTTAGTGGAACCAGTAAGGCCGCGAGGCAAGTTTACTTGTGATCTTTGTTTCCCTGCAAGATCTCGTCTTCATTGTTGTATTCCACTCCTTCCATATTGTTGAAAGGCCTTCGCAACATAGGTCTTCCTCCGGATGGTCCTGATCGAGTTCTACAGAACTTGGCAATGTGACCTATCCTCCCACATGTATAGCATTGACGATTGTCACGAACCTCCATTCCTCCTCGATTAACCGTTTCATTATTTGTAGGAAGATCCGACAAATATGAAATAAATGATCCATGATTATCACCTCCATACCTAGGCGGTGGTCTTCGTGGTGGTGCATATCCTTCCCTACGTCGAAGGTTTCCCAACTCCATGTGTGTTGGGTCAAGTGATTCTCGAACATTGCTTGATGGTTCACTATGTGTGATCCCATAAGCATCCCAAAATCCGTTGAGCAATTGCGATTGCTTCATTCACTGTGGATGGATTACTCACCATCACCTCCTTTCGCACTCTCTCCTTCAGACCTCGTTTGAAGACATCTAAGGCTTCTGCTCCACTCATATCCATAATGGATACTTGAAGATCACGAAATTCTTCAATGTATTCATGTATGCCTCCTTTCTGCTTCAAATCCCACAACTTCATTCTCGCGGTTTGAAGTGAATCCACCGCTTGAAAGTTTTGAAGAAGCCCCTCTTACATCCCACTCTATGAAATAGAAGCGCCTCATTTTGAAAGCATTCGTTCCCATGTAGTGTACCATGTAAGAGCCTTATCCATGAGGTAAGACCGCATGAACATTCCTATAGTAAAATCACAAACATGAAAATGTGATAGATGTATATTCATCCTCATGATCCATCCCTCCAAAACTCCCATGGCTCTACTGCCCTTGTAGGCTTCCACCTTACATGACTTTCCCATACGAAGTAAGAGATTGGCTTGATCTTCCATCTCTTGAAGTCGTCTCCTATTTGCCTCTTCGTTGGTAATAGTAATCGCTTGCGGTTGGGATTGAGTCTCTTGTATTGGATTTTCCACTTCCATCTCACCCACTCTTTCTTTCTCTACCTTCTCACTCTCTAATGCACAGATCTTGTCCTCCATGGCTTGTTGCTTTGTATGTCCATCTACAATAGCTTTTCTTAACTCTTTCATTTCTATCATGATTGAGTTCAGAACATCACTCGTAGAAACGGATGATTCCATGCTTCTCCACCACTCAAACTAATACAATGTAAGTATAATAACAATCCAATCTCTCAAAATAGGAATCACAAAAGGCCGAGGTGATCCTATTACAGCTCTGTAGTACTCTTCACCATAATTCCTAACAATAAAGTCCCTCCATACTCTCTTTTGTCGGTAAATTGTTCTAATTCTACATACGTGTTGAACGGAACCGGTGCGGGTGGTTCACGATTCAAATCCATCCAACATTCAGTATAGAATGTAAATGGTACAATCTCACGTTTCTCCATAATAAACAATCGGAAGTATCATTGATATTGGTGATGTCATCACTCTAGACATAAAATCTGCACCCCAATTCGCCACAAGGTACATTGTGAAAACATCCTTCTCCATGAATCGAATATGGATGTTGAATAAATTGGGAAATGGAAAGTTTGGTACAGGATTTCTCTCAGGCACATCCATACTTGCAACCCACAGTTTTCCCTTTTCCCCTTACTCTACATGCAGATCAATGACCTTTGTCGGTCTCTATACAACTCTCAAGAATCTTGCTATTCCAAGAGGGGTAATCCACACTCAAGGAAAGAGCAAGTTCGCTCTGATACCATTGTAACACTAGGGAAGTGAGGAGAGACCACTCGAATAGCTCAAGAAATTCTGAAAATGAGAGATACCTCAATGGTCTCTTTTTCTCCATATATAGACCTCAAAAAGGTACAAACTAGATAAGGTTACACAACCACCATCCACTCAATTCTTCGTGGATTGATGATGTGACGGACATCCCTATGAGCACACGGATTGCTGACGTGTATTCCAACTAACACACAAGAAACACAAACTAAAGAACACACAGATTGCTGATGTGGCACCTTTAGATACTCCACTAATAGTCAACTCAAGACTATCTATCTTTTCATTGCGTAACCTCTACTTTAGTTCTCACTAACTAAAGATGGTTACAAGTCATCACTAGATCCAGTGTTTGATGATGCTATGGACCTAAACTACTTGACATGGATTATGAACCTTGGAAACGGGGTTCTCCGACAAGGAGATAGATGTCCAAGAAAATAGTAACGGTTCAACTAGGAATCTACCAAGGTCAATTCGAGAGGAGGAACTAGTTTTATTAAATCAAGAAGAGTAGATTCCTTCATAAGAGTTGAACCGGGTAATGAAGGATATTTCAAAGTTCCAAAGCGTAACATTTTTAATCAGGATTAAAAATTCAATATTATTTTTTTAAAAGAGATGATTTGAATTGAACAACAATATAAAAAATTAAAAATACGTTAGAAAGTTGAATCTGGGGTATTTTATAATTTAAAAACTAATACAATTATTTTCAAGTAATTTTATTTCAACATTATAAACTGTAAATTTTAAATTAAATATTCATGACTTGGTCTAATTCTACCAAACCCAAATAATATATGTAGAGTTGAAATGACTAGTAATTAAGAAATAATTACCAAAAATAACATAAAGTGAAAGTTAAACATTATTTTGTTTTTAAATTTTTTATCAAATATTTTGTATATTTTGAAAAATAAATATTTAATAAATATATTTTTATGTTAACAATAATTTGAATTCTCTTGGTTATATTTTTCCATTTATATTCAAACCATATCACTAGAAATTATATATAAAATCTCATGTCTATTACATAATTTATTAACTTTAATTTTTATGCATGTAGTCATAATGCAAATTTATGCATTAGAGTATTGACATGATGCTTAATATTATATAATATGTTTATAGCTTTTCAAAAAGTCATTTATGTAAGCCCAGTTGAACTTTGCAGTTTTAATCCAATCATTTTTATCCTGACCTTGCAAGCCATAGACTTTAAAAAAATTAATATTTTTTAGGTTTAACAAACAAGAAAATCAATCAATCATTGAAGAGATACTCAATAATATAGATATTCTACTTTTTTACATCCTAAGCAATATGAATGCTTATATATATCATAACAGAGCAAAAATTGACGCATGGAATATAACATAAAATACATAACCTTGCTGTTATAATTTTTTTATCAAATATATTTTTTACATTTATACTAAAAACAAAGTGATCTCAAAATTTCAAGTTTGTATGATATGTAATGAATCAATAAACTTGAAACTTGAAAGTTCATTTTAGACTTAAGTTATTTAGAATTTTGAAAAAATTATGGTCTTGTATGTAAAATAGTCCATTAATAGATTTAGTTGAATGTTAAGATGATAAATTAGATTCAGATCTTCATAATTAATTCATAATAATAATAAAATGAATATTAAAAATTATGCCTAACACAATCATTTCACATGGATTTTTAATATCATTTGGACATCTTGAACTATTTTGATATTTTTGGTAGAGAGTAAAGAAGTTATTTGATCTTTTGTACCAAGATTAAGTCAGGTTACTCTCAACAGGAAATTTATTTCACTCAAGATACAAGGTTGGCAGAAAATATTAGATTTTTTATTACACAATGAAAGATTTGAAAAGTTATAAAAAATATTTTTGCAATTAATATTTTTAATATTTTTTTATTATTACATAAATCAAACATAAAAAATTTAAAAATCACAGTGACAGAGTACATAGATAATGTTATCATGAAATAGAAAGTTATCTGATAAGGAGTAAAAAATGTTATATATTTTCATGCAAAGATTGTTTTTTCTTGAAATATCTCCCACATATAATTATTTTTTCTTCGAAATTATCTTTTAATTAAATAAATTATCTAATATTAGTTTTTTTGAAAAAATGATATTAAATGTGAGATTTTTCTTAAATATTGAAATTTTTTTTTTAAATAATAATTAGAGAAGACTCAAGGTAAAAATCCATGTTCTAGATGTCAAAACAATTTTTATTTTTAAAAATATAATTCAAATTTTTTATAAAGTGAAAAATATTATTAATCTCTTTCAATTATTTGGTAATGTTTAATGATTTCATGATGTTTTTCCCATGACTTTCACAAAAGTTTCAAGATGCTCATGATTTACTCCCTTTTCTTGAAATCAACTTTCAGTTTTTAACAAAGATTTTCTAATGTATACATCTTTGGACAAAAGTAACAATAAAAGTGATACTGATATTACTTCTTCTTTTTTTAAGTCAATGTTCTAAAGTCAACAAATGAAGTTCAAAACCCTAGAGTGAAGTCCCAATAAGAGAACTTAAATTAGTGATACATGTATCATTTTTCTTCTCTACAACTGAGATTTTTTATTCCTAAAGAGGATGTTCTTTGTGCAACCCTCTCAGAACACAGGTATCAAAATTTTTGACAGCATTAACATTTATCTTTGTATGAATCCAATGTTTTTAATCCAAAGATGAAACTTTCTTTAACATCGTCGTCTCAAATGAATATCATCATAAAAAATGATACAAGTCTCACTTTTCTTCCCCTCATGCAAGCTTTGTCAATTTGGATAGGATAGGCCTTTCCTAAAGCCATGTGTTGAAATTTGTCCTAGAATTTATGACGATTGTAGAATTTTGGAGAATTAAATATATTTAAATCTTGAGACTGATCTTTCTTTAACATCATTGTCTTTCAACAAGATTATTAGTAGAAATGATACATGTATCACTTTGCTTCTTTCATGCGAGCTTTGTCAATTTTGGAATGGAGATGTTCTTTGTGGAGCATCTCTAGACAAGAGCATCATAATGTGTGATGTTGGAAAAAAAAAATAGTAATCTATATTCATAAAATAATCAAATTATTTTGATTTCATTGTAATTTAAAAAATCAAAGATAAAATTAAAAAATCATTGAATATATTTTATTTTTTTATATATAGTATTCAAAAGTTGAAAGATGTGTTAAATTAATAAACCCATCATACATCAAATTTGTCATGGACTAATGATGTGACGAACATCATATTGATGTTGTATCATTTAGATTAATTTAATAAAAACACAAACATCATTAACATGATGTTTCAAATAATCTAATAAAAATTAATTCTAAATTAAATATAGGATAATACAATATTGAAGCATGGATTTTAAGATAAATTATGAATATGAAGTGTTGAAAATCCCTGATTTTTTTTATCATTGGATTACAAAGAATTCATAATTCATCCTTTTGAAATATTAAATCAATAATGATAATTTGTGAGTTGAATAAAAACTATCAAATATCATCGGTATGTACTCAAAGTAAAGGAATAATAGACTTATTTATTGTTATTTGAATCTAAAATTAAGTATTATCAAATATTGAGAAAAAAAAATATTTTAAGTTCAATTTTTTTAATGAAATTTTACTATATTTAAGATTGTAAATTATATATTTATTTTTAAAAAAAAATTCTTATGGATGAAACATAAAATAAAAATCTATTCTTCTATTTTAAACAAATTTATATATATTATTGTAATATAAATATTGATAAAATAAATTAAACTTATAATTATGAAAACAAACAAAATTTATCAATTAAACTCAAAAAAATAATGGGAAAAACATATCAAATGGTTAGATTGTTATATGGATCACACATTGTTGTATTAAATGATATGAAACACAAAGGATTGATATTGTAATCCTATGTATAAACATTATGATGTTTGTCATAAAAAATTAACTATTACAACATGATTTTTATCATGTATTCAAAGTTAACATATACTAATAATGTATATTAATTTTCAAATTAAAAAATTAATAGTTACATTAAAGTAATAACAACTACAATTAATATTGAAACGACTAATACAAAAATTTATGGATAGAAACTAATTTTCTCAACTGATTATACTTTCCTGCAAAAGTGATTAAAAAATTGAATTGTGTTAGAGCTGGTAATGACAACTGTTTTATATTCGAGAGACTGGACCCCTGACTAAAAACTACCATACGCAAAAAAATGATAATGAGTTCTGGTGTGAATTGAAAATCCATCATAATAAAATAACAGAACTTTAAATCCATACGTTGAAAATTGAGATTTTCCCTTTAGATATACATTAAGTTTTTAAATGAACGTACTCTCGAGAAGTAATATTACATTCAGTATCTCTGTGATGTTTTTTAATAAAATCTCCTGATTCCCACAACTTGGGCGGAAGGAGAAAGTAATTGCTCCTTCCCAACCTCTTTTTCCAAGTTCACAACGGTATGTGATGGAATTTCGAAATAGTGACAGAACGTGGTTGGTCAAATGAGAAGTTCTTGAGGATTGGATTAAGACCTGGGAAGGTGTAGTAATCGTGACATTAGATTTTAAAGCCAATTTAATCCTTACGGTTTGACTACCCACTTCACATGACGTGAGAATAGGCAGACCATACATAAGTTTTTCGATGATGTGCGACTGCTGTCCTGACAAGTTTCTCAGTGAAAATCCGGGGCTTGAGATCTCAAGTGCGATCCAAATGTGTCCATCATCTGGAACAGAAGAAAGAGGAGAAGATTTTGTCGGGGTCATCCTTTCGACCGGACAATTCCTCTTCCGTGTCGGTGATCATTCCTACCTCAGACATGAAGCAAATACTTGTTCAGTGGAAAGCTGATGCTTCTCGCGACCTGCAACACCCATTGTTTCGTTGTAAGCGAGGCGACCGCACACGATGTAACAAAAGTGCATAATTTGAACACTGAATTTCACATCGTCTGACCGTCACAGAACGTTGCAAAACTAAGGTATGGAAGGACGAAGGAAAAGGGGGAAAGAAAGCAACCAGTTGAGATGGGCACTCATGTCAAGACTGCAGACAGTAGTACAACAAGCTAGAAGTACTCAATTCCAATCAAGAAGGGAAGATGTGTTTGTTCTTGTTCATCAGCATGTCAACTACAGCAATAGCTACATTCTTCCGCACTCACAGAAGAATGGAAGTGTTATATAGAGTCGATCAGTAAATCTGATTTCATCCCAAACATTTGAGAGACCAGGCAGAACGGAATTCCAACCAACACTTGTGATATGTAATAGATACACGACATCTTGCCGGCCCTACAGCTTGACAAATGCCTCGTCATTGTGTTGCGGTTCAGAGAAAACAGGAAGACTGTCTTCTGCAGGACAATTTTGATTAGTAGGAGGACAGGAGCAGGAGAGGAGATAGAACGCACCTCGTGAATAAAGTCAGTATCTACATTAGCTCGGAACCTTGGTAGCCCTTCCAAAGGGCTAGATGAGCTTTTGAGTACTAAATTCACACTGGTGAGGGTGACGAGCTCCATTTGCACGGTCGAGGTCACGTCCTTTAAATGTCTACAATCTTCGCCAGCAGAATCGAGCTTAAAGTCGGTCAACTTTTCGCACGAGATGTTTCTATCCACGGCAAGGCACTGAAATATTGCCAGTAATCTTTCCAGAGGACACACACTGGGACCTTTTAGCTGCTTTTCCTGCATCATGGCTGCTTCCCTGTCCATAGCTGACACTGATGACCTGCATCCCCAGGTGACATATGACATGAAATGCATGCAACCCTTCGTTATTCAAAACGAACATGCGAAACGTTGCATTTGAAGTGAAAATTAAAACCATCAATGACAATTTACAAATGGCTGATACAATGCCATAATTCATATGGATAACGAAATATAGGGTACACCCTGCGATTGTGATTACGGACAATGAGGTCGGATAGGGTTGACTTGTCGAGCGTGGAACCCCCTAGCCAGCCGAATCTCACCTCCTCTTTCGCTTCGTCTTCGCACCCTCTCCTGAGCCAAAAAGAGCGTCGTCTAAGGTGGATGGATTTCTTGATGCAATGTAAATTGCAAGCAGCAGATATCTGCTGCAGAGGGACAAATGGAATCCCAATCCAAATTTAGCCAACGGCCTGCTGTAGCTCATAGATTTCCATTCCTGCTTTGTATTCATACCCTTGTCAGGATCCGCAATTGAGAAAGACTGACCCATGGCTGGTTGAATGTAGTTTTCCAGGTACTTGTAAAGCTCGCGCTTCCCTTGATCGTTGAGGATCACTTTGCCATTCAGAAACGGCTCACAATATTTCAAGAATAGAGGATGAAGGCTTTCAGCTAGCTCAGTCACTTTTCTGCTTGCTCGACTGAAGGGGGCCAATGAAGACCTGCAGACATCAAACCAAAAATTAACGTGAGCCGGGGACATAATCCCACACCTAGAAGGCTGCGGTCTGGAATACGCCACAAGACTAGGCTTTAGTCAGAGACAGACATCCGCTGAAGTTAGTCACTAATGAATCAAAGAGCTGGGTCGTGGAGAGTGCAATTGGTTCTTGCTTCGATCGTGAGTCCTTACTTCAGAAAGAATGAGTAGAGCTCGGAGTGTGGCTGACGCTTAGTCAGAATTTGGTAGAGCTCCTCGTTACTATAATCTTTGAAATGGAGCGGCAGAGGTTCCCGCGACGCAGAGCCGCGCTGAAACGTATCGGGACCGGCGCTGCTGACAAGAATTAGACCCAAGTTGGGTAGACGTGTTAAGTCTGCGAGCTTCAGCAAGGAAGACATGAGCACATTACCGCCGGTCCACCCACGAACCAGCTCCACGTTGTCGAAAATCAAATATATCGTCTTATTCAAATTTCCGCAACTCTTACTAACCAGCTCCTTCCGACCACAAAAATCGACCAGGTATGTCACGAAGTCTGTCAATTTCTCGCATCTACGAGCACTAGCATAGTTGTTGGCTCTGGAACGAACATGACCAAGTAGCTGATTCAGGATCGACTCGAAAACGAGCCTCGGGCAGTGACAAGAGCGACACGAAACGTAAGCGTGTGGCCTGTTAAGAAACGAAAGCGACTCTCTGAGTATGCTCGTCTTTCCCGTGGCTGGGCTGCCGTAAACGAGGAGGGGTGGAAAGGCATCGCAGGGCTCTCCTAGAATGCAGAGCAGATCATCGATTTGATCGTTTCGACCAGGAAAGCGGTCGCTCAGAAACTGTCGACAGTCTTCTCCTGCGATTCGGCTCACGGCCTCTTTCTCCAACTGAACAGCAACTGCCCTGCTCTTCTTCCCCATCACCGGACCTTTTCTTTCCTCCACCTTGGGCAGGCGTCAGCTGCACGATGATTCGAGCAGACAAACGTGAAAATTTATAGATACAGGAAAGGCCTCATGAGCGCTGTCGGCTCTCGTACAGGAGTGTTCTCATCCCTCCAACACTGTAATTTGATGCGTCCGGACATACATCGGCCACATTGCCCACGAGATGACTGAGGGTATGGGGTGCATCTCTCTCGAGTGGTATACGGAACTGATTGATTGACATTAACGACCCAAAGGTGTCTCGTCGCTGCTTTTTGCTTCCTGGAGAAGTGGCGCGAAACCTCGGACTGGCGGGAGATCACTGTGTCCTTCAAATCATTTCCGTTCCCGGGCCCCAGCCGAAACCCAGGCGTTTGAGAGAAATTGTACAGGGCATGTTAATCCGAGCTTCCGCCATTGGCATACGGACATTCACTCCACACCAGATGAAACTCTTTCCCATGTTTCCTTTATACGAAAAGAAAGAATAAAATTCATCTAGTGTTTCTTTGTTGAAGAGTTTAGGGTCAGCGCAGGTTCTCCTTGAGGGGAGTAACGTTAGTAGTCATTAGTGTCCTTGAGTCTACAATGTGCACCCTGCGTATATTGCTTAGCAATTTATCAGACTGAAAAATAATGATTCAACTAAAGAGTTATATTACACGTCCATATCACTTAACTTGAAATGTACTAATAAGATGTTTCAATGTAAACAAATTTGAGTTTTAATATCTAACAAATATACTAAATTAAAAGAGTTCAATATTTGAGTAGTAAAAAACTATTTGTGAATTTTATCCTAAATAGATATATATTATTTGCATTTATTTCATATATGGAACAAATTTCTTAACTTAAATGATATCATTTGAGTAAAATCTATTTAATCATATAATAATATTCTTTCAGATATATTTTGACATATATGATCTACATGACTTCAAATATCTTGTGTTGCTTTTGGGTTCTAATATAGTGTTATGTTGATGAACCATTCTCTTGAGTCTCTTATCATCAAATGTCATGAAATGAGATAGGAGAATGAATTCTCATGTTACTTTCACTTGTATGGAATAGAAAGTTTTTTACCGTGCCAAGTTAGTCCGTTGCATTTGTCTTATGATGCATTTCAATCCCATGAGTTACACACCTTCTCTCAATATATATTGATATCTATCAATTTCAAAGATTGTTGATAACAAGAGAGAGTTGCATGACATCTAGTTCTCAATTGGACGTGGTTGATATCAATAATAGTTAATTTTATTTTTTCTATATAGAGTGATACATGGACACCATGGTAGTTGAATTGGTTGTTATGTTATGACAAGATTGACATCAAGATCAAATGTGGAGTTCATGAGAGCAATCATTGAAGTATACTCATATCACGCCGTAAGGTTAAGCATTTTAACATGATGTCATCATGCAATCCACATATTTAGTTTATTTTTTATTCCATAAATTGGCTTTATACTAAAATAATGACTTATTATAAGATAACGTCAAATTTTTTTGGATTATTTTGCACCACATTGCAAGTTTTGATGTTGGTTATTTGACGTTGAGAGTTAAGACTAGCGAGTTAAGGATACTAGATGCATAGATTGTGATTTTTTTACACATCATGTGGATTGACTAGACATTATCATAAGAAATTTGAACTTTAAATGCATGGATATAGAAAATTCTGTTTGATCCTCGTGTGCTACAATTTCCTTTCTCTCAGCCTTACCAATTTATATTCAAGTAGATTGCAATTGGTCAAAATTCATCATAAGAAGTTGGTTAGATTTCACAATTGGACCATTAACTCTTGTCCAAACTTCACAAATAATTTTGGTATAACCTATGAGTGCTCTCAAAAAAAATTCTAGTGTTATTCATCTCCAAATCTCTTGAGATAATTGTCTAAACATACACTATATCACAAGATGATATGCATATCTCTATGTACTAAAACTATCATAAATCCCAATCTTTTGCTCATATTATTGTCAAATTTCACAAGATCTTAAATCATCTAAGCTTCAATTGTGAAAATGTTTATTAATAAAGAAAATTGATAGCAAAATTTGTAATCATTTTACTAACTTTGTGATAATCAAGTCAGTACTAGAAATCTGACTTTGTACACCAACTTCAAACTATCATTAAGTACTCAAAAAATTTTCAATTGAGTCCAAAATTAAATCTTAACACAAACATAAGTTGTAAATACATGCTAGATGTTTTTGAGATGAAGTATTATTTTTTATGTTTCATGTGATTGATATTACTTCATCTTTGCTTCTTGTTTGTGCACCATGTTTGTTTGTGTTGGTGTTTTGTTGTTTGGAGTGTTAGTGCTTCTGTATGTTGTCGATAGTGAGGCTTGATTTGCGGACCAATCAGACTATCCATGTTTGTCCTCAATGAGACAAAACTTACAGACATGTAGACACAGTGAGTGATTGTGGTGATGGCAGGTTTCAAGTTGTCCTTGTGTTAGCATCTTGTGATGCCTCATGTACCTTCTGTTGCGGTTTCTAGTTTAAGTCGGGGATCTATTATTGTATAATTATAGAGGTGATACATTGGTGTCACATTGGAGTTCTCTTGAGATTTTGGAGGAGAGATTACTTGGTTAACAGTGGATGCACCCGTAGCAGAGTATGGTACTAACCTTGGTCTTTGAGGTTCACATAAGAATTTGATTTGGTGCTAGAGAGTGACAGAGCTAAGCTTGGTGATATATTGGAGTGTGTACCCATACAGTTATTGTGGACGATATCTATGGGAGCACCAAGGGTCCAAGACAATATTCGAGTAGAGTTGGTAGCATTGAGTTCGATGACTTCATACAAAAGTTTGACTCAAGGTGTGATTTACAACTCTACATTGTTTAATACTTTATGGCTTGGAATGGATTATTATTCTAACATTTGGAGGGTCCACCGATGGATGATTATCATGAGTTCCGACGTGAACATCCTTAGTAGATTGAGTTATGGAGACAATGCTAGTCTCCAAACTACATCTCTATTTCGTCAGGTACAGTGTTTGGTGGTGCGAGTTCATTCTCTATACCTGGCATTGATGAGTTGGAGCTAGTTGAGTTGGGAAGAATTCATAGATACCAACTTTTAACCCTATTATAGAGTTCTTTGCATAGTCGAGGAAAAACTACCAAGGGATAATTACTAACAAGCTATGAGGCTTGCAAGAGTCTCAACAAAAGACTGGGGAGAGCCTTCGAGAGGCGTTTACTCAAATATGTAGGTTGATTAGTATTATCCATGGGGTGACAAAGGCACAAGCTATCCAGTATTGGTATGGGATATTGGACATAGAATTGAGACGTAGAGTGAGAGACATCACCTTACTGCAGGAGACATCCCCTACGTTGGCCATTACATTTTGTCTTCTTGAGAATTGTTGAGCTCAACACGTAAGAGGAGAGAGTGGTGATTGTGGGGTTTAGCAAGGATTCATCAATTTCATCAACTCTTTCACATTACTAGTCTATAACACAAACCCGTAGTGATTATGGTAGACATGTGGCACAATCTTGATCATCCGAATAGAGTGATGAATGTGTTGGATCGAGACCATTGCCATCCTTTTCAGATCAACAATCAGATGCTAAGATGGTGTGTTGGACATGTGGTGGACATCCACCCTTTAGGATGGATCATATTGGATCAAAATCATGTGATCATTGTCACATGATTGATCAATATTTTGATCTCCATCCACAATTACGATTAGTGAGAGTTGTCATGGTAGTTCATAGAAGAGAATGAGGAGTTCAAGGTGGCAAGAATGGTGGAAGAGGACCAGCCCCTAGTCAAATGTTAGCCTATGAGGCTAATCATGAGGTGAACATGGCATCTCGACTAAAGAAGTTGGAGCAAAAAATAGCAAGTTTGGCTATAGCCCATCAAAGTTCAGATTTTGAGATGTTGGCTCTATATCATATGATGGAGATGTTGTGGAGTACATGTGCACAGTGGCACAACCATGTGCAATTATTGTAACTCGTAATGCAACACATATTATTGAGTCTAGAGGAGCGTCTATGGAGCTAGATCCACAAAGAGTGGAGGTTAGCCGACAAGTTAGACTTCCTCAATCATTCACATTGTATGAGGCACTGAATACCTCATCCATGGCTCCTAAACGATCTATTATAGAGATGAGGGTGCAAGCCAATATTGATGTACTTGGAGATAAAGCAAGTAGGATCCAACCATCAACATCGTCTAAGGTAGCATCCAACGTAATATTGGGGACGGCAAAGAATCTTGTTCATTCTCCTATTTTCTTAGCCAATGATCTATTGACGTTGGAGGTATCATTATCCAATGTATTACGATTGGCAACCACACTTTACGAAAGCAAAGAGCATATGTTGGTAGCGTATGGTATTGACAACACTAGTAGTGTTGATCATATGATCAATACAACTACTAGTGAAACTTGGCAAGCTACTGCGGTTTGAATGATGGAGTTACCAGCAAAGCCAACATACGAACGTATCAGGGCGTCATCAATTTTGGTGATGTTGGATAACAATAGTGATGTCTTTTGTTTGGTTGGACCTTCAAGAAAAGTTTATCAACCTGAACGTGTGTTGTTGAATTCTAATGCACAACCGCTTATGTTGGTAAAGATGCATTGTTTGGTCTTGGTTTGCAAAGATCAATGTGGAGAGATTTCAAATTCATACATCCCTTGGAGATTCTAGTGATGCACCGACACCATACATCATCCGGGTGGAGTTGATTGTGCAACTGCAATCATATCATGTCATAGATAGCTCAACGAGCACGTGATGTAGTTACATTTGCGGAATCATATGATGTATAAATGGGTGCAATAGTGTTATACCCGATGGGCTTATGCATTTATTATTGAGAAGAAACAACCTTTGATCAGCCAGGTTGGCAATATGATGAGGGTCGAGTGAGTCGATTATAAGTACATTTCATTATCAATTTTAGCCCTTTACCAAGTGGAGGTTTGGCGTATGTTACAACCTTTAGTACTTGTGTTACTTGGCCTGATGATATGTTGGAGGGTAGCATGGATGCATATGACAATTCTTATCTAGCTTATGTTACTATCATACCAAATCTTAGTTGAGTAGTGTCATCCATGTTGGATGAATCATTAGATACTTCATGTATGCATCTAAAACAGATGGCATGTTAGCTGATACATCATGCTTGGATTGAGTCTTTTCCTCCGGAGATGGAGAAAACGAAGGAAATTATTTCCACTTCCACTATGTTATCACCTTTAGATACAACACCTATTGGTTGGCATTATCAAGAGGAGAGTATTTGTATACTGGATATGTTCGAAGGGATTATCACAAGTTTGGTTGTTGTTTTGCAGTTTGACATACAAGTAGATTGATACTTCTATGTGGAGCGAGATGATATTGCAAGGCGTGTTTCATTACACTATGTAGCATAATTGTTGCAACAATATCTAAATCTTCTACCATTGTTGGCGGTTAAAGTATATCAAGAAGTCTTGCCGTAAGATATTTTGTTACTTGGGACGCAAGACCTTGCTCGGCATGACATCATATATTTGATTATAGTTGGATGGTCATGTTAGGTACACACACAAGCTAGTAATGATCATGGACTATAAGAATTAGAGAGAGCTAGTTATGGGTTTTTGTACTAGTATTATATCAATATCTACATTTGGGAGGCATCAGATTATCACATGTTGGGTCAAGCTATGAACCTAAATTACTTGACATGGATTGTGAGTCTTGGATTGGCCAACCATAGACGTATGCACTCTACTTGTGTGATTGCAAGATCATTGTTGATCTTTTTGCCTACCAAGACGATGGATGCAAGAGCTAGGGGTAAGAAGTGCTTAATATGTCATCCTTGAATTTGTTGAAATATTAAAGAAATAGACATGAAGTCTACTTTTACTGTGGTTGGAGCTTTTTTGTGTGGAGCAAGCACTAGTTGACACAACAGAGTTTTATGACAAAGCAAGCTAAGGAAGAAAAGACAAAAAAAGATAGAATCCAAAAACAAATTATAGTCAAAAGTTGAAAGAAAAATTGAAAGTTAGATTTGCAAACAATCAAAGAAGAAGCAAAAAATAATAATTTATAATCAAATAATGAAGTTTAATTTGGAACTATGATTTTTACAATCAAAGGAGGCACAAGAGAATCATTAAAATATCAACTTATTATTCCAAAAGGATGAAGTATCAAGTTTTTGTTTCAAATGAAGCGCTAGAGGAGATGGACTTTAGAGTTTTAAAATTTATAATACTAAACAAAACAAATTATTCGTCATGACAAAGACTTTTGAATTTTGCAAAATAAGTTTGTTTGTTGTTTCAAAAAAGAGGGACAGAATATGAACTTCAAAATTTTTTGAAATTATAATTCTCAACCAAAAAAAATCACACATGATGGATAAATCTTTTTTAACTTTTACTTAATTATTTTTTTAAACTTAATTTAAACTTTTAACTCACAACCTCTTTGAATATTGAACACATCAATAATTTGCTATTCAGAATTCACATATCCAAAATCAATCTTACAAGTAAGGATTTTTGAATAAAAGATTCATAATATATCTTGATATGTTTAAATCTACCAAGAAAATATAATATAAAATGAATGTTACATATGTCATCATCATTTGAAATAAAAAAATCAAATAATGTCAAATCCATACAAGCTAATAGCTTCTTAAACGATACCGCTTCATATGTTATATTTGTAGCTATTATGTAATTTATCTCAGTATATGAAATAACTCCTCAAGGTTGATTATTTGATAATCAAACAATTATTATATTATATAAGTGGAAGATAAAACTTGACATACAACACATCCTCAATGCACTAGCTATCCAGTTCGATTATATAACATCAATATTAAATTGAAGTCAAAATTGATATGAAGTTAATTTCAAGTTGAAATATGTATGTAAATACATATATGAAATCCTCCTCATAATATCAAGATGTATTTTTATTGGAGTTTGAATAATTCAAGGAACATGGCCAACTAAGGAATTCGAATCACATTAAAATTCTAAGGTATCATTTGATGATACATGTTTGGATATACAAGTACTTCATTTAAATTTGATAAATTCATAAATTTTGCTCCAAAATAATAGAATAAGGTTTACAATTTTCATTTTAGATTATAATAATTTATTTCACATATTTTGTTGTTGCATCATATAAGTATAATATCCAAAAAAGTTAATTTTGACATTAAAAAAGAAGCAAAGTATATATAACTACTTTATTTATAACTGATCACTTATTTGTTTGGTCAGTATCAAATAATCCACAAAAATAAGAATAAAAATCTCCTTAATAAACACATATAAAAAAAGGTAGTGTTACAAATCTTAAATCATAATATGATAATAAACACATTTGCAGTATTATATTATGCACTTGGTGATTATTTTAGCTCATAAAGAATTTTTATAACTAATATACAACCCAATGATAATTGTTTGGATTCTCATATCTATATGGCTACATCATGTGCACAATATGAAGACTTGTATTCTTCTTATCCATATGATGTATCTTTGAGTATGTTGTTTAGCAATTCTAACAATGATATGAATTTTCAACATTTTGAAAACAAGGCTGAATGTCTCCTTGTATAAGTATGATATCCTTGCAAACAGAATTTTTCCATAATTTTGGTATTGTATTAACTTATATTTTTATTTCAAATCTTTTTTGATCTTATACAACCACTTGCAACTAATAGCACAAAGTTCAATAAATTCTATATCTTTTGATAATCCAATTATATAATAACCTCTTGTTATACTTGGTGTCTCCAAATATTTTTTATAGCTTTTTCAAGATAAAATGTCAAATTACTCTCATCTATCTTGATCATATTTGCATAAACATAGCAAAAAAAACTCTTATGCATCAATTTCTCTATAAGATAAGTAATTTTATTTGATATTCTTGTGGCATTTAATCTATGTAGACTTGCATATTGTGGTAAATTTATTGAACATTGTAGGAGATACTCTAACTATATTCCACAATATTTACATGTGTCTTGCAGAAAATAAACTTCTCATGGAGTTCATAAACTATAATTATCTTAAATTAGAGATATCATATAAAAAATTACTTTGTACAACATAATCAATTACTACATCTTGAATTTTTTCCTCTATAATTTATATTAAATAATATATATTTTTGTAGATCACACATTTCATTTGATAAACATGACTTCTACAAATTAATCATTATCTAGTTTATGAATATCAATTTATATACTTTGGAATTAGTTGTATATCTTATAAATATCAAATTTTAAGCGTTATCATCAAACATATTCTCCTTTTCATTAGGAGTATGCATATAAAAATAAAAATAAAAAATCTTGAGATCTCAAAAATCAAATTTTTATTTATAAATGATTCCACTTACATCTTGTTTAACCTGGTTGTTATTAAAGTTATTATCATCAATCATACATAATATTCAACTACTTCTACATAATATAATATGAACGTGACACTTTTGTATTCAAAATTGCTCTTACATATTTTATATATTTACTCTCTACTATTTCATTTTATTAACTAGTTTAAGTTATGATTACTTGATTAGTATACAATATTAAATCAAGATTCATCAGATTAATTAATAATTATTTTTTTCTTTAATAAATTCATCTATTTAATAAATAATTTTATTTATTTCTCCATTATAGTCTTAAACCACTTAAAATTGACGAAACTTCTCATTTATGTTTTTGAATACACATCCATCTCATTTTAAAATAATCATGAATGATACAAAATATATCTTTTCATTCAAGATATTTATATATATTATTTATATATCCAAATGCATGAAATTTAAAACATGTTTTAATCTTACATTTTTATGTAAAAAATAATGTTTCAATTGTATTCAAAGTTAACAACAAATCATAGAGTATGATTTTATTGATCATTGAATCTATATATACATATTATTTGACATAAGATAGATAATGTTTTAACTTTGGATTATTCATGCGTTGTAGTCTCTTGTGTCACTTGTAATATATCAATATATAAAATTTATGCATCATTATATTTATATATTGCGTTTGTATGTAAAATAATGTCATGTTAAAACATGCTTGTAGTCACTATCTGAATATTACATTTTCATATTGTCCTGCATATTTTGTATGGTATGGAGTTCAACATTGTTGAAACAAATTCGAAAATTTTATTATATCATATGTTGAATTAATAGTAAATCAATGATGATATTAAGAACAAACTTCAGATCTTTGAATGTGTTAACATCACATGATATATTATTTATTGATACATATGTTTAATCAAATATTTGGTGTGATCTTTTGTGAGCATTACTCCTTGAATCTTCATTGTTACCATGAAGCATTATCATTATTTGTTTGATATCAAGTGATTTAAGGATCTTGATCAATATATGAGTGAAAATTAATACTATGATGCATTTTATTGAGCTCATTTGTCATCATCAACATAGATTGTTTAACTTTATTTGCAAGTTCGTACTTGTCTTGAGTAAGAACTTCAAACATTATCTCATTATACTTCTTTCTACATTCTTGTGTCAAACATTATGATGTCACATCAGTTACAACAACCATCTATGTATCTTGGTGTTGGTCTTATGCCATTAGTTTTACTCCATATGTCCGCTCTTGCTACATCATCATTCATTTGGTCTCAAACAAATATTTTTGATCAAACTAATATAAAGTTGAATATTGAAATGACATACATGATTATTTTTACATGGAGACCATTTGTCTTTACTTATGCATACAACATAAATATGTTCTTGCTAATTGCAATAAGAAATGCTAGCATAAAAGACTTTTATCTTTTATTTAATCATTAACAAAGACACACACATCAAATTCATAAATTATAGCAATCAAAATGTATTATAATAATCTCCTAGTTCATTGAATATAGTTACAATTATAATTTCATCCAATGTATCATCACTTATATAACAGCATTTTTAGTTGGATCTAACTAGGAATGCCATTATAGATATATGCATAAATAGATATAACAGTTATAACTAGTGATGCAGTTTTGCATTGCTCGTATGTGTATGGATCTGCCATTAAATCTAAAAGAATAAATATGAGATTTAGGATTTATTAACGTCATTTAAGCATCATTAGAATACCTAAAATCCAAGAGATAAAGCTTCAATTAGAGCCCTATAGATAGATTATTTTTGAAATTGAGTCTTGAAGAGTGCATCTATGATGGAACATTGACAAATGCATGAAATTTGATTCTTTGGAGTTCAAAATGAGTTTGGCTTATATGTGATCTCTCTTCAATACTATCGTGTTGAGTGAAGATCCTTTATGGATATTTTGAGAATAGAATAAATTACTTAAAAAACTTTAATTATATTTTATGATGAAAATTATAAGCTTTTGGAGCGTTAAGAATGTCTAAACACTCTCTACGCTCCAAGTTATATTTGATTTACTTGATCTTGAGTGTGTGAGTTGCTAATGGAATAAATCGTTTGATGGCAATTCAAAATTATAAGCAATTTGAAGGTTGATGATTGAATTTGAAGTTCTGGTATTTCACATTAAGTGCTTAATTTTTGAATGAAAAGTTTTGAGGATGTAAATAATACTAGAAATTGACTAAATAGATTTATGGTTATAGCAATATTGAATTCGAAGATCAATAAATTTTCATCTTACATATGTCTTAATAAGGATTTAGTTAACTCCGCCATTCTAACTCTATCATTTTTAAGTATATAGAACTCAACGGTTTTGACAGCCCCATACAATTATGTCTACTCTATAGTTTACCCAATGCTTGAATTACGGTATTGTGGAGCAAGGTATTTTGGTATTTTTTTTATATTTTGAAAACAAATATACGAATCTTAACCATGTGTCATTTTCTCATGATCTTGTTGAATCTTTTTTGATTTTTTTGGAATATTCAATATCTTTATTTCTATTTTTTTAAATTTCTTGCTTTTGATACTTATTTGGAATATAAAACCTCTACAGAATTTCATTTCCAACTCTAGACTAAAAGACCACACAATCCAACTCTTGATTGTGACTTATTAGTCACTATCATGGGTTCATTAATACCGAGGAGAAAATTTCCCGCATGTCAAACATAAAATGTGCATGAGTAATTGGAGTCCTTCTTATCACTCAGAAACAATTACCGAGTGGTCTTGCTATGGGTCCTCATGATATTTGCATGTACCATTCGAGATCAATGCTATGAATTTCCTTTTTTGGGTTTCCTTTGTAGCCTTCATGGTCCTTTAGTTGATTCTTTCTTTGTGATTTCATGAAAATTTATTAGCCATCTTAGTCATTTTTTGGTCCAATTCGTGCAAGTAAATATTACAACATAAAAGGCCAAGGGTCCAAGAGAGACTCGATAAATAAGATAGGATAGATTTTTAAAGGGATATGAATCACCAAACGCATGCCAATAAGTCTTATGATAAATAATATATTTACGAGATCATGTACTTATAATATTCTATATCATTTTATAACATTAAGACCCTTAGTAAGTGTGTATCTTTGGACCAAGAACATGTGGTTCTAGAAGCTTGTAGTCTATGGCCAAATGATTAAAAATATAAGAAATAGATTTATAATTTTTGCATACACATCCCTAACCCGTTGGTAGAATCCCCTTGGGTAAACGAAAATCTCTTTGGCTTTACAAGAGAGACGCTCTATATGATATATAAGAAGACTTTTGTTTTTTTATCTTGACAATGGCTTTGTTTAATGAAAGTTAGTGAAGAGGAGAACAATTTAATGTTATTTAAATGTACTTAAAATTTTATATATATAAATAAAAATATAAATAAATAATTATATTATTATATATATATATATATCAATTTTTACAATAAATAATAAGATTTATGGATACCCAATTATTTTTCACATCTTCAATAGCTAGTTATCAACAAAAAAACATAAAAATAAATCTTTTGATGCAAAATTAGTCTTAATGAAGATGAAATGCATAAGTTACTAGTTAAGAGTATGCATTGTAATACTTCACATTCATCCCCAAGGAAATGATGTACCACGTTGATAAGATCAAAAGATAATGGTTGATTTATATTTTTCTACTAAACTCTTGACACTAGTAAAAAGTCACAGTAAATTTTTTCACACAAAATGGTGGAATAAACTTGAAGCTCATAACACACATATATTAACCTATTAATCAAATTACATCCAATTTATAACTAATAAATTCATTGTAATTTTTTTTACTAAGATCATGTGTTTTGTTATTATAATCTTCAATGATGTGTAATAGGTACTGATTCAACAAGTTTTATAGGGAGAATCTCTCAAGTGTTAATTCATGACTATTATCATATAAATTTATATATAATCCGTCCATTTTTTAAAGGAATAACTTCAATTCCAAGTTTTATTCTTTCTTGTCACTATGATCATATTATAGTATGAACAAATTGTTATGAGTAGCTTCACTCTACAATTGGATCTACTTATTTAGATTGCATAGTACTAATTGCTTGAACTAACTTTTATAACAAATTTGATTGCTCCCTTGCTCGTATGATTGATTTTCCAATCTCCACTTGAAGGTCATTAAGCTACAGCTCTTGGATATCTTTAACAATCTACATGTAATGCACCTTTATTAACTCTTGACACTAGTATCTCATGGCTATATACATCTCCTTGCTTTGATCCTTGATGATGCTTGGATTTTTCATAAACTTCATCATTGGTTTCAATAACTTGGCCTCAAAATTGTCACATCATGCAAAAAAATATTGGCTACACATGCATGTTAATATCTCCAATAGTGTTGAGCATGTGTTATAGATTCTCCATTAGCTTTACCATCAATCCTAATTGGTTGACCTCCAAATTCTTGCATTATGCAAAATGAAATTTAGTGCATTTACTTGCTACTATCTCCAATCATACATATTGCTGAACACTTAGTTGGTTATGCTCATTCTCTAACCTTCTAACCTTATCTCAACTACACATTCTTTATCTCAACAAACTTCGATTCCCCTTATTGGTCAAATCTCCAAATACGAGGTCTCTGCCTTGGATATCTTAACATTTATCTTTCACTTCATCACCCTCTTGATATTTTAGCCAATTATGTAATTATTTATGTTTGATTTTTTCTTGCACTTGCCATTTGATGCATCACTTTGATCATTTGCATATACACATGAATGAATACACTCATTAGCCAACTTTAAACATGGATTTTTTCATTTTCTTGTGAAAATAAAATTTTTATATATTTTTCACTAATTTTTGTTTATTGCAATTTTAGGATAGAGAAATAATTTCAAATGAATTTTTTAAAAAAACTCTTTATACTATTATTTTGTAGCATTGTGTGATATGAATCTAATATAAAATGTAAAATCCTTACATTTATGTGAAAATTGGAATTTTTTTCCAAATTTGTATTGGTCATATTGTAACTTTTTTTTTACAAATTTAACAAATGATGCATATGTATCCGTTTGATTAAAAATACTGTAATATATTATTCTTTCTTATTTTGAATTGGATCTAAGTTAGAGTTTAGGATTAGTACATGGTTAGAGTTTACTCAAACTAGAAAAGTCACATAATATCACTTTTGAAACAAATTCATATTGCCTTATTTTGGCTTTGAAATTAAAAAATATTTTGTCATACAATATGCATATATACATAAAAATTTTGAAGTTTTTTAAAATAATATTAATAATGTATAAATTAACATATTATTTTATGTTTTACACAATTGCTGTTCATAATATATTTTTTTAAAAAATCATGTTTCAAACAAATAATTATTATTGAAATTTTATTTTATTTTATTTTATTTTATTTTAATATGAAAATTTAGGTATACAATAATTTTAATATCTGTATTTATCATCAATTTATCTTTTGATATAAATATAAATTTACAACTAGCCTTTTTTTTACTTTTAATTTATATTTTGTTGTTTACAAAATTTATAACCATTTAGTTATGTAAATTAAAATGATTGATTTTTTTTTGAAACTATGATGTACATTATATTTTATATATGTGTTGTATTCAAATATTTGTAAATAAAATTATATGAAATTTGAATTTATAAATTTGATCATTATTTATTTCTTATCATTAATTAAATTATTTTTTTATAAATGAATCAGTTGATTGAAAAAATTTGTTATACATTTTTCAATGCAATCAAAATATTATGTTTGTTTTTTTTCCTTATTATGAAGGATAAATCTCATGTTTATTAATATTTTTCATAAAAATAAATTTTTTTGATTTATATAATTTTAATTACATATGAAAATTTATTTTTTTGATTTGATATATTTTTCATGATATTTTAATCATAGTTTAATTTATTTTTTATTTTTAATAAAATTAAGATATAATATATGTTATTTTGGAAAAAAATATATCATATAAAAAATTAATTTCATAGATTTGATTTAGAAAATTATAACTAATATATGATTAAATAGTTCGAGTCCTTCTTGGCCCGACGGAGGTCGCCCGTAAATTGGGGCTTAACACACCAAAGTAATAAAACGCTTCGGCGTGGACCTAATCTTCCGGTTTTTTAAGATTTGCAAAGCATATAGTCATCGTCGAGCACCTCCCCTCCAAGTTGTCTTCTTTTGAAGGAATTTAGCTAAATCTCATATGCTCATCCATTTTAGTCAACTGAATTTCATGATCATCATGACTATCATACTAATCATTGTACTTTTACAATTTTTTTTTTGCAAAAATAAATAGCACCGTTAGTTTTTCTTAAAATTTTATACATGTGCTAAGTTTGAATAAAGATAAATAGTCAACATTTCAAAAATATGTTTGATATTTAAAAATTTATGAATCCTTTTTATATTGGAACTGACTTTAATAAATAAATTTGTAAATCAAATAATCAAAATTTAACCGTCATAATTTATTAACCCATCTTATGTAATTACTTTAATTTTTTAATAATATTTGAAAATTTATTGAAAGTTTGAAAAATAATAACCAATATGTACTTAGCTTATGTGATTTTTCTGAACTCATATATTCACAAAATTTAATAGTGAGTATGGTCTAACCTATTGTGATTTAACTTGCTTTACTATAATTTTCTTAAATCCATGTGATATTTTATTTCTAGCTCTTTAATTTTAAACATTCTATCTCTTCGGTTGGAATGTGCTCACCTCAACCATTTTCCTTATATTGTAAAGTTAAAAACCCTCAATTACTTTTTTAAACTTTAACCTGTAATACTAAGTTTTTTTCAGTAGAATTATACCCCAATGAACTATCACACATGCACATTTATCATTCCATTGACTTTTATAATTCTTTTGCTTTGGTGATTGAGTTATACGTATAAGATCAAAAAGACACTCCAAAAATCTAAGTATGTTATTATCATCCTAAAATTAATACTATAATGGTAGATCATGAAGTGTTATTTGCATAGATTATGATCATCAGAGTGATATGGGACAATGGAGGATAGATTAGGAGTACGTGAATAGTTTTGGAGGACGTGAATAGTTTTTCACACATTGTGAGGTTATACATTATCAAAAGTTAAAAATGAATCAACAATTCTCTTTGTTTTTTAAATTTAGCTTCCATTGGAACCTAAATTGAACACTATTGAGAATTGTATAGAGAAATATTCATGAATTTGTTATTTTTAATCTTAATTTGTTAAAAGTAATTTTTCTCAAATCAGACATATGGGTAGAGGTTTTTTTATTCCGATCTTTTCTTTTTCCTTGATTGTATTGAAACATAGTTGAAAAATTATGAATAAAAAATTATGAGTGTTTTTAAATTTTAGGATTTTGATAATTAGCATTTCCTAATGTGAGATGGGGTGTCAAGGGGTTGTGGTTTTGTAATTGGGAGGAGATACATGATAAACTACCATGTGTCACTATCATTTTCTTTGTGCTAGCTATAGTTTCATTTCTCATCATGGGACATCCAATAACAAAACGTTATAGTGTTGGGACGAGGCTAATATGAGTGTTAGAGCCATTGTTGTGACAATGATACTTAACGTCAAAAGTACCGTTGGCTCATCGTAAGATTGTTAAGAACCCAATGTTGGATTGATTTTGTAGGATGAGGATATTGATAAGTCTTCAAGAGATGTTATCTTGGACCTTATGAAATATAAAGCATCGTCAAGATGCAAAGGGAAAGGAATAGACTTAGAACATCTCTTTGTTGACTAAGTAGCTTATATGATTAAAGTGGATGGAGGACAATATGATCCTTCAAATTTACCCATGTCCAATCCATTTATGATCAACATCGAGTGTCTTCATCATGATCACTTTCAAACATGATCAGTATATCAATTTGGAAATAACTTTATGCGACAAGTGATAAACTTTCTAGATCTGATTCTTCCAATAATTTTTTACAACACGATTAAAGACATAGCAATATACACTTTGATTTAGTTTGAGCGCTATGAATATGAATTTGCTAATAGTGGTGCTTTTCAATATATGGGTTCCAATCCATCACTATTTTTTTATTGAAAGCAAGCCATATGAAGTTGAATGTTAAAAATAATGACGAGTAGTATTATTATTAAATTATAAACTCTATGATTCCGTTTGTAGCTATGTTCATACTTAGTCAATTTTGAGTTATTATTTTGACTCTTTATTAATTACAACTCATGTTATTTTATATGATGACAATTAGGTGAAGTATTTCAAGGTTTTGAGTAGTTTTGAAAGTATTGTCATGAACCATTCAAAGATTTAAGGAAAAAGTTGGAAAACTGATGATGAGAGCTATGAGGTGGACTCAAGAATGGATACAATTGAGTGGGTTGTCAATCTATTTTGATGATTGAAAATTGGACATTGAAATTCAGACCTTAGAGTGTATTCAAAGTTATTTTGAGAAACATAGAGTATATTGAAAGATCTAATTCAATAAACATATAATTTTCAATTCATGTTTGTGTTTGGATTGAAATTTTAACTCAATTAGAGTAATTTAAAATACAAAACAATAACTTAAAATTTATAAAAATAATCAAAATTATAATAACTATCACAAAATTAATATAGTGATCATAATTTTTATTGTTAAAAATTTTCATTAATAAAACTTAGTAAAGAGTGTGTACTATTGAATCATAGGACTATATGCCATCGTACCACTTCATTTACGCACAACAACGTTGTTTTTGGACAACATTTGCCAAGGTTTGTTTGTTCTATCTTTCACGCGTGGCACATCCACAAGTTTGCCGGGGAAAAGCCCACAAGCTCCCCGCATGGCAACTCCTGGCTGCAACGCAGTTCTATTATACTGTAGTGTGAAAAATTCGAAACCCACCTAGTGACCCAGATTTAGACACGAGACTTTGAATATAGGGGGCCATCTTTGAGCTACACTGATCGACACTTCATAACGATTAACTTGAGGTAGCACCTGCGTATCGTTGATATGGAATCTTCTTGACAGGATTCCCGAGTTTGATGCACACAGAAGGTATTTACATATTGCATTTGTCGGTTTCAGGGTAATATTAATCTTTGAGAATCAGGGTAATTTCTTTATCCCAGATAAAGTTTGTTAAATAGATGTACAGTATATGCATCACAGGACCTACAAGTAAGCGGCAGACAGAGTATTCCATATAAATTTGGTTTTTTGCTTTTTGATGGTGTGCTCACATCGTGTTGGTTTTTCAATATCGGCAGTATGAATGAACTTTTTTCTGCAGCCTCCGTCCACACTTTCAGCAAGGTCTGTTACTTGAAAAAAATTTCAGCCGCTGAAGAAGCAACTGGAGGAATAAACTTCTTTCAGCAGCCTCCGTCCATACTTTCAGCGAGGTCTGTTACTGGAAAAATTTTCAGCTGCTGAAGAAGCAACTGGAGGAATACTGAACAACGGAAGAAGCAACTGGAGGAATACTGAACAACGGAAGTGTAAAGACAAGGAAATAAACAAAGACAAAATAAAATATTGTCTGGATAGAAAGTAAACCTCTTAGTGTAGGTTATTAGAAACTAGATTACCTGGTTTAGCCTGTACCACTGGCATTTATTCTGTCAGCACATATGTAGCCTGAATTCTATTATTGATGGATGTTTTACTGAACCGTTCTGAATACTGAAGTTTCAATACGATGAGAGTGCACCTTCAATGATAAACTCAGGGCCCGCAAGACCCGCATAGGACTTTCTTTTAAAGCAAAGTCCGGTCTAGAGTATTCCCACAGGTTGGGAAAGCCTTTAGAATGTGCAGTGTACTGATGTTCGAAATGGCGGAGAAGCCGTTATAGTATCCCGCATTAAGGAAGCTGATTCTTTGATGTCAGAACTGACTGATGTTAAGAGTAATCTCATGTACGTAAAGCTGTTTTAAGTCGACTATTGTGGGGATTGTCGGCCCAGCTCCGAGGAAGCCCCTGATTGCTCTAGGAACCTGGCGAGATGAATTGTGCAGCATAGACACACACCGGTCTGTCTGTCTCGGGGCCGAAATTTTCAAAGTCGAGTTTACTGCTAAACTTCGGGAATTTCAAAATTCGCTGTGGTGTCTCTAAACTGGACTGTCGGTAAACGGCATTTACGAAGAAGTTTCAATGGGTCGCAAGCAGAGACGTCTGTGTTTGGGACTTCGTTTTCTGGTGATGATTCCAATTTTAATTGTACTTGCACCCGCTCCTTCCAGTTTCTCATGGTCATCCTATCATGGTGAGCAGTGCAAGTGCATTCGCATCGTGCCTGTATTTTTGTCTTGAAAGTAGTTTACGAGCCAGAGTGTGGGGATTGTTGGTAGAGTAGACTGTTTCCATGTCAATCCTCTAAATGCTAAACAATATTGAGAAGAGCCAAGCAGAATGCCCCTTTGACTTGACTAGCCTGTACAGCATTGCAACATTTGAAGGCAAAGGGGCATTCTGCTTCATAATTGGGACGAAATGCATCGACTAAAGCTTTCAACATCGGTTATATGGATCAGTAGCATAATTATTCGGGAGGAAGTAGTACTTCTATTATTATGTTAGGATCTATAGCGACTTCTACAATTGTGGCAGCTCTTGCTGAATTTCTTAAATGGCTTACCTCGTGCAGCTATGGTGAACTCCTTGACTGGAGCTACCACGGCAGAAACAATTGCGACAAATGGAATGATTTGGACTGGTGATTCCAGTTTGCCATGGGCAACTTCTCTGGCAATATCAAGAGGGAGAATTTTGAGTGTTGGATCCCTAAGCCAGGTGCAGGTGTGGGTTTTCTCCTACACACTTCAGTTTCCTGTTCGAATTTGGCATGCTTCAAATGAACGTTGATCCGTCCTTCATTTCAACAATTTCTTCCTAATATGCTTCATCAGCATGTCTACGTCCCATTTTTAATGTCTTGAAATATGGTTAATTTTCGTCTATCAGTTGAAGAGCAATTCTGCTTTCTTTTTAAATGTTTACTGCTTTGACATGTTGAATCACGCGAGTAGCAGTGTCCCAAAACATAGCCTACTACTGCGATATGGGTCGTTAGCATGTTTGGATAAAGTTGAAGTTGCAATTATATGAGTTGAGTGCTTTTTAAATGTCAAATGAATAGTCACTCGGAGGTAATTAATATCAGGAATAAATATTGTTACAAAATAACCAAATGATGATATTTACCGTAAATGGAACGGGCAAGTGGCTTATCCTATCAGCCGGTTGAAGAATTTATTTGTTCTTTTCACTGATGTCTTCTTCGCCTGCAGAAAAATGCTGGTTCCAAAACTCAGTATGTGGATTTAGGGGGTAAATTTGTCGCTCCAGGATTTGTCGATTCTCATGTGCACTTCATTACCAGTGGACTCAAGGCACGTTATATCTCCTATGATGCTTTTTCAGGCAGAACTACCGTTTGTTTAACAATACAGTAGCGTTGTGAAGACTTACTAGTTGCACAAGTCTGCATGCAATTGTTTTTTTTCTGTTTCTTTTCACTGGTTTGTCTGTTTGCATATAGTGCACAAGACTTGCAAGCATGTAATTATCAATATTGGCTCAAATGTTTGTAGTACATCATATACATGTTTTTCTCATGTTTCTCTATCTGAAAGCTTATTTGTAGAGCAATTTATTATGTCATAGTATCAATTCTCTGATACTTTGGTGGTTGTTAGATGAATTATGTGAATATGAGAGACGTGCGAAACCGTTCGGAGTTTGTGGAAAAGGTTGAACGTGTTGCGAAAGGTAAAGGCATCGGATTTGCAAGAGTGTAGACTGGCTTGAAGTTGATGATGTCGATGTTGAGGAAGTAGTGAAAAACTTTTACTCATGCGTCCTGTTGTACAAGATGCGGCGAGAGCGATGAAATGTAAGAAAGCCGTTAGGAAGTTCAATTATGCTAATAGTTTTTGTGCTGCTGAATTATACAGCTGTATCATAATTTGGTAGACTATTGTGTTCCTTAATTTATTCTACATCTTTCTTCATTGTATGGCTACAGTCTCAAAGGAATTTATTATATGTATGATTAGGGTAATTTGCAGACATGTGTTCCCCACTCCGATATGATTGCATGTATTAGGGTTGTGCAACTTGTCGGTTGTTGCAGTGACAAAGAAAGGGAGCTGGATCATCGGAGATAACTGGAACCACCATAACTGGGGTGGTCATCTGCCTCAAGCTTCATGGATCGATAGTGTCACACCTGATAATCCAGTAGGTACACCATTTAATATGTCATAGATCAGTGTGAAGATTCTGAAGGCTTTATTAGATCAAATTTTGTCACATAACAAATAGCTGATATTTATATGTTTAAATGAAGGTCTTCCTTTGAAGTAATTGAAACTTTGTGACAATAAATATTTATGTAAGAGGATAGGGTGCTTAGCTTGTATTAGCTTGGGTGATCAGTTTATGACAAAATAATACTCATTATCTTATTAAGAAAAGTCTGAAGAAACTTGTTGACACATACTTTTGCAGGTTTGGATGGTTCGTATGGATGGCCACATGGGCTTTGCAAATTCGCGGGCTCTCGCTGAGGCAGGCATAGATACCAATGTTCCAGACCCTGAGGGAGGGATCATTGTGAAAGACAATGAAGGAGGTCTCCTCGTTTGACTTGTAGACACTCAAAAGTTTAAAATCAAATTGTTCTATCCTCTTTGTAATGCAAATTGTTCAATAATTCCAGATGGAGGAGTACTGCAGATCACGTTGGAACTCAAAAGGGTAAAACGAGGGTTGAAATTCCAAATCGTTGAAATTAACAATGACTGTCGATCCTGATTTGAAAGGGTCATGATTTTCGAAAGGAATCATGACCAGGACATGTAATGCCTGGATATGATCTCTTTTTGATTATGAAATGCCAGGTCAAGTGTTCATGTTTTTAATAAATCCAAGTGTCTGTCCACAGTATGAAACCATATCACCAGAAGAAAACAAACATGAAGAAATGCTTGGTGTTTGTTACATTCTTAATGGTTGGAAAATGTGTTTCTATTGTGAAGGTCTAACCGGAGTTCTTTCGGAGAGTGCCATGGCTTCGATTACAAGGATAGTTCCCCAGCCTTCTCATGCAGATCGTCGAGATGGACTCATCAGAGCTTGTACACATGCATTGAGTAAGGGCATCACGTCCGTTGTTGACTTTGGGGCATACATTCCTGGAGTCCCAGCAGAACAAAGTTGGAATGATCTTAGAGGTTTCAACCCTTCACGCAGCTCAATATTTATCATTCTGATGCATTAGCTCTCTGATGTTTAGTCCATTGTGTTCACATGTGGATTCTTTAGGACCGAGTGAGTAGTGGGTTTATGGAGATTTCGTCGTCTACTAATTTCTGACGAAACAACGCGAGATTTTTGTAGATATCGTTGTGAAATCAAGGAGTTCACCTTTGGTGACGTGTTATTAACTGTTCTGGTCATTCATCATGAAGAAGCACGTGCTTATCTCGTCCATTGACTTTTTAGATGTGTATATTTGGGCTGATTCCCAAGCGAAGCTCTCAGTAAGAGTGTCGGCATTTCTGCCTCTACAAACTTGGGCTCGCCTTGCGGTATGTTGGTTTTCTTACTCACAGTAACACTTCAATTGATGTCAGTACGTTGAGGATGTAGTAGTACGTATCCTGGAACAGGAGCAATAGTGATACGAAAGTTGAAGAATCCATTTGTGCTCGCAATTGACGCTGGGAAGCAAGGCTTTGCTCTTGCTGAAGCGTTTTGCGTTTAAAAAACTGGAGTAATTGTTGCCACTTGTAGCATGATTTATCTGTGCCATTCTCACTTCAACTCTTAAACTATTATATTGTGTATGAGGACAGGGAAGAGTGGCAGAGAAGGGACGTATTTTTAGCCAATGGCTTCGCATTGGAGGAGTGAAGGCATTTGCAGATGGGAGTCTAGGATCCTCCAGTGCACTTTTTCACGAGGTGGAATACATAATAACTATCAGGGAGAGTGCAATTGCTTCTCAAGTTTAGGGTCTTGAGACTGTTTGTGTAGCCAGCGTGAAACTTGTCTTTGTTATCAGTTATCCTTTTCTCTGTAATTAGGTTAGAGAGATCACTTACGTGCTGAGTGTGGAGTCATATCAGCCTTATGCAGATGATCCTAGCAACCGTGGAGCCTTTGTAGTAGATCCAGATTGGTTATTGAAGGCCATAATTGACGCAGACAAAGCGGGTCTTCAGGTGACTCCATGTTGTCAACTTTCTCTCACATAATTATTCTGTTCATTAAAAAGTAAAATCGTGAATCTTGTATAACTTGAAAAGATTTTTTATGACACTTTTAACTACCTAACTTTTGTTTTCCTGATTAACTGTGTGGGCTTTCGGTTTTCTTTCACAGATCGCAGTCCATGTTATTGGTGATGCTGCTGTAGATCACTTGTTGACTGTTGTTGAGAAAATGAACGCTACAAATGGACCTCGAGATCGGCGCTTCAGGGTTAGTGTGTTTGTTGATTTCAGAGGTAGCTGTTCATCTACATTTGAAGTTCCCGAATAGCTTACTTTCAGAAGTATCTAGCTTTGCAAGGAATTACGCAATGTTACACTTCCTTTGCAGCTTGAGCATGTCCAGCACATGACCAGCGGAGGACCTGCCCGTGTTGCATCGAGTGGCGTCGTAGCATCAGTGCAGGCAAGGCATCTGTTATCTGGCTCCCTATGTATGAACGAGCATCCCCTACTCATGTGGTTTATAAGGGGTGTTACTCAAAAGTTAAAAATCGTGCATATGCATTTTCGTTTATGCTAGTCAACCAACGATAACCGAATTATTTGCTCTGAGATGAATACAATGTTCTACCAATCTTCGATCATTAGATGGAAACTCCGACTAGTCTTATTTAAGGGAAAAACCACACGACAAGGCAGACCCTCTTCACTCGCGAGTAGTTCTCTCGCTTTTTCCTCCTACTTCTAACCGTCTTCTGCAAGTGCTTATTCTCTTCATACTAGCACCGCTTAGCCCTGGCGCGGAACCTGTGGTCTTCAGGCTATGACAGGCACATACTGGAGAGGGCAGTTTCTCATATGTTTTTACTTGCTTTTTTGTGAAGTTACATGGCTTGAAACTAACTTCATCTTGTGCGAGCCCACTGACCCTATACTGATTAAAAAATCGCAGCCGATGCACTTGCTGGACGATGCGCTTTACGTTAAGCAAAAACTTGGAGAGGAGCGAGGAGCGAAAGGATCATACCTTTTCAACTCTCTGCTCACAAATGGAACAATACTTGCGTTGGGTTCAGATTGGAATGTAGGTGTCGATCTCCCACGTATAGTTTTTCTTAGTAGTTGTCAAATCCCGTCTGCTTCTCTGTACGTGAAAATTTGTCACTGGGGAGGGAACTTCGCAAAAGATTGAATCTACTGGTGATGCAATCCATCATAACTGAAAGTCGATCTGTTCTTTTTGGAATCTATGAACTTACAGAAAGTTTGATCTGCATTTTTTTTTATCGAATATAGGAATGCCTTTAATCGTTGGTGTGCTGTCTCTAGGTTGCACCTCTTGACGCCCTAGGGGGAATACAGGCAGCTGTAACGAGAACTCCGAAAGGATGGACTGAGCCTTTTATTGACTCAGAGATAATACCTATGGAAGCTGCATTGAAAGGGTAGGTTGACTATGGCCAGCCTAAGGCCCCTGAAGATCATCTGGAAATAGAAAACTGTTCCTTATTAAATTTGACTTGTGTTTACCTGACATGTACCCGTCCGTTTGGCTGCTGGGTTTCCACTTTTGATGTGCCAGGTACACAGTTAATGCTGCACATGCCGCCTTCATGGATGAAGATGTGGGTTCTTTGAGTGTTGGAAAGCTTGCTGACTTCGTTGTTTTATCTGAAAATCTGCTGATGTCGTCCGCTGAAACGATGCCCAAGGTAATGGCTACTTTTGTTGGTGGTGTACAAGTTTACGCCAGCTGCGACTGGGCAGATTCTTTGCACCGAGCTTAGATAGAAAGTAGGTGTATAGTTAGTGTTAGTCGTGTGTTATTCTAATATCTAATCCAGTATAAACACACTCTTCTGCTCGTCTCATTGGACGATCTCACCGAAATAAAGTATAATGTGATTCGATTCAAAGCAGCTCAGTACATTAGAGTGCCATCAAGGAACAAATACCATCTGTTTGACTGGGGTAGATGGTTGATGGTTCTTTCAATGAGACAAAAGCCTGAGACGAAATGTATTGAATCCGGAGTCCCCGGATGGTGAGGAGGAGACTGCAACCTGAAACCAGCGTGAAGATCAAACCTACCTTGTATACGACATTACATGTGAAAGGCTTGAACTGGTCTGGGATAATAAAATTCGTAAGACGAAGAAGCTTCCGAGGAAAGCGTGCCGCCACTTGTTGCGAAGGAGCGTTAGCAGGTTCATGTCTGCTTCGCAGTGATTGCACGGTACGTGCTAGCATAACGTTATGTCAAGTCGTTTGACTGAAGATTATCACCCTTAGTAAAGAACAGTTACATAGCGACTTATTTTTTCGATCTCAAAGCTGATAATAAAACCATTGGGCATCTGTCTGGCAGAAAGTCGAGTTTATGGACAACATCTTTAGTATTGCAATAGTTGGAGGGGCCTATATGTAAGCACCCTGAATTTGCTATTGTCACTCATACAAGGTATGTTGACTGCAATTTTGCGATGCGGAAACACGAACATATAGATTCATACGTTAAATCATAGAACCGAAGTGTTCGTCTTTGTGGTTTATTGTCGGAACTACGTGGTTGAATTTAACGACTTTCAATTTGGATTCTAGATTTGCTCGCAGATTTTGTATCTGATTCTGATAATTGTGATGAGAAGTTCAGTATCTGACACTAAGTGAAAAGACAGGAATAGAAATTTATCTGCAGATCAAGAATGATACTTCCTCAGCCAATTCACATAGACAATAGGTTGGATGCAAACAGGAGTTGTACGATGGCTAGACGTGTTTTACCCACTGAACTTTCCTAAAAGCGAAATCTCTCTTGTTGCACTTGAACGAATGTAGCTAATTTAAATGCTCCTTGAGTTTATAAGAGCTTTAGCAGCATATTTTAAATAATCCTTCACCTGAACTAATCAAATTCGCCCAGAAATCTATCCTACTTAATGAGTATTCGATTTGGGACTAATTTATCTGTAGTTAGAATCAGTATCTGAAGAGATGAAAAGAAAGCAATGAAGGAAAGGAACCCAGTGTGAAGGGGAGACATGCATGAATCGACTGGGTCCAGGACCTAAGTACTAACACGCAGGAAGACAGCGAATAGCGCATCACCTGTTATAGTAACCTATTAACAGCAAACAGAGCTTCAAAAGCGCCGAGTTCAGGACCATGCGCCGATTTAAGGGGAAGTGGCGCTCTTCGCGCTTGGCTAACAGTTTTAAGAAACCTTGCGTTCGCAGTTTCGGCTCCAGGAAAGATCAATGCAGACCCCACCCCACGATTGAGGGAAAAAACGCGCAGACAAAAAACTTACAGATTGCTTCAGAGGAGAACTCTTTAAAACCACAATTGTACTTACTGGTCTCGTGACTGAGTCGTGAGCAATTCAGAATCTTGATTATGCTAAGCTTGAAGAGCTGGAGGAGTCCTTCAGCTCGAAGCCGTCAAATTTCCGGATGACAGGGTGACAGACTAGTGACCTCTCTGAAAGCCAAACCGACAGTCCGAGACCTGCATCGAATGCACCACTGATTGGCTCTGGCGTCCGACTATCATTGGCCCCGAGCCGGCACAAAACTCCGATGACACTATTCGCTCCCAGATTCTTGGAAAAGTGAGGGGCAATGTGAGGCCTCGGCGGAAGCAGGCTTCGACCAATAGCGGTGAGGCGATACCGGGAAAGGGCGGTCGAGTGGAGCGGGACTGGGGGATGGGGGAGCGGGGGCGCATAATAATAGCGGTGACAGAAAACAGTGGTGGAGACTTTGGTAGACAGATCGGTGGCAAAGAAACGAACGAGAAGAGGAGAAGGAAAAAGAGAAGAGAACCCTAACCCTAAAGAAGGCGAGCAATGGGGGAATGGGACTGTCGCCCTAAACCTTCACTGTGGTGCACATCTACGCTCACTCGAGCTTTCAATTCCCGGGTCTTCTGCTCGAGCCGCTGCAACTCTCACTTTCTTTGCAGAAGAAAGTGTCAGCTGCGGTGGTGTTCAGCCTTGTTACAGATTGCGTAGGACATTACTTGGCATTGCAGGAACAAGGCCGCGCCGTTGAGGAGATTCGACGTCTTGCTGAAATTTGCTGGCTGGATGTTGTTGGTTTGCTAGATTTAAATTGTATTGGATATTTAAATTTCCGGACGTCTGATCGCTTATCCTGATGCCTGGAGTTGAGGGCCCTGTAGAGGCCATGTCGAAGGCTGATCCCATCAAAAAGGTGAAGAAGGTGAAATCTGCAGACAAAGTTGTAGCTCCTTCTCCTTCACCCTCCGCGTCTGATTCCGAAAAGAAAAAAAAGAAGAAGGAGAAGAAGGAACAGCTGAATGGAACGTCTCCACCTAGCCCCATGGTAGTCGAGAATGGAGTGCACGCTAATGGGGCCTCTGAGGACAAGAGTTTAAAGAGGAAGAAGAACAAGGTATTGTCCGACGAGGAGAAGGGTTCTAAAAAACTGAAGGTCGGAGGAAACAGCGAGGATGGTGCAGCAGAGGATGTGGTCGATCCCCTCGCGGTGACCAATTTCAGGATTTCGAAATCCTTAAGGGATAAATTAAAGTCGAAAGGAATCCAGGCTCTTTTTCCTATCCAGGCTCAAACGTTTGATGATGTATTCGATGGCAAGGATCTAGTTGGTCGCGCTCGCACCGGTCAGGGCAAAACACTTGCGTTTGTGCTCCCAATTCTCGAGTCTCTTACCAACAACGCCGAATTCAAAGCAAACAAAAGGGCATATGGAAGGTCTCCCAGTGTCATTGTGCTGACTCCCACGCGCGAGCTAGCCAAGCAGGTAGGCATTTATGGCTTGGATAACCGCATTTACATTGTGGGCCGCATCGACATGTATTGGCTGCCCCGCCAGTGACTGGATGTGTTTTCTGGTGAATTGGCTCGTTGGAGCGCGCAATAAGTGTATACAGCTATTCAACTTCTTATCTTCGCAAGCTGACTGAAGTTTCAAATGATTTTCTCAGGTGCACTCTGACTTCGAGTTCTACGGTCAGTCTGTCGGTTTGACCACAGTCTGTGTATACGGAGGCGCACCGTACCCTCCTCAGGAGAATGCGCTGCGCAGGGGTGTAGATGTCGTTGTGGGCACTCCCGGTCGAATTAAGGTAAACTTCAGCTTGTAGTGTCATCCCAAGCATTTTACATGATTTTGTTTTCTTAAAAGTATTTGATCATGATTCTTGGATCCAGTACATATTCTTCAATTTTGAACGTTCTGTTCTCTGTAGGATTGACTTCTGGTTTTCGTGGCATGTAGGATCATTTCAACAGGGCATCCTTGAACCTGAAAACCTTGAAATTTCGTGTTCTTGATGAAGCTGATGAGATGTTGAACATGGGCTTCGTAGATGACGTGGAGACTATTCTCGGTAAATCCCGTTGAGTCCCATCGTAGAATTAAGCTCTTACTAGTTGTAGAGTGCTGTACATTTAGATGAGGACGCACAGGATGTAAACGTGGTTGTGTAAATTTGCGTTGTTCTCTTAAATGTGTAGCCGAGGTTTTGAATTTTATATCACTGCAATTGTGTTTGATTTGCCGTCGCAGCTTGTGTCATGTCATGACGTGACGCCTGAATGTATTATATAGGGGGTGTTGAGGACGCTACGACTGTTCAGACGCTGCTATTCAGCGCAACCATGCCGGAGTGGGTGAAGCAGGTTAGTTTTTATGGGTTAGCAACCCTACACTTCTTTCGCTCGATTTGTTTTTGGTATGTGTCCTGATATTCTTATGAATGAGAAATATTATATAAGAAAAATTATCGGTTCAATCGATTTTTTTCAACGATATAACTGTAATGTAGCTAACTCTTCAACTTCCGCAGATTGCGTCGAGATTCTTGAAGCCAGGCAAGACAACTGTAGATCTCGTTGGAGATGAGAAGATGAAGGCGAGCGCTGCAGTGAAGCACTTTTTGATGCCCTGTGTGTACTTCGCCAGAGCTCAGGTGGTTGCGGACATTATCAGTTGTTACGGAAGGTAACAATGACGCAGACTTTAATTCTGTGCCATGTGGATTACGTCTATTGTGCAAAACGAATGTTAGGAGGATATATTTAAGTTATAATATGCCGGACAGGTAACTAACCTCGTGATATTTTACTGGCAGTGGTGGGCGTTGCATTGTTTTCACGGAAACCAAGAATGATGCATCCGAGTTAGCAGGTGCTCTTAGTCATGGAGTTGCTCGGGCACTTCATGGAGACATATCTCAAGCTGTTCGTGAGGTTATTATAGTCTCCGACATCAAACTCTGTTTCTTCCATCTTACTTGGTTCCTACTTTGTTCCTATCATCTGTTGGTTGCCCTTTCGCCAAGCTGAAGACGTAAAAACACTGCATTGGTGATTTGCTTGTACGTGGAAGTGTTCTGTTTTGAGTTGTGAGTTATGTGGAAACTGGTATTAGGCGTGACGGCGCTACTGACGTTGTAACGTTTGTTTTCAGCAAACATTAGCCGCTTTCCGGTCTGCGAAGTTCACTGTGTTGGTTGCGACCGATGTTGCAGCCCGAGGACTGGACATTAACGACGTCCAGCTGGTAGTTCAGGTACTATTTCCTACGGATTGTCCTGCGTCACTGGGGTTCTACATCAGTGCCTTGTCGTCTTTAACTTCTTGTTTTCTTTTACACTGAAAGACCGTGGATTCTGCAGTGCGAGCCCCCACGAGATGCAGAAACTTACATTCATCGATCAGGCCGTACAGGAAGAGCAGGTGAGGTCGTCTGGCAATTTACATATTGACTTGAGCTTTCGATGCACGCAAGTGGGCAACACTGCAACTGTTTTCGACCTGTGGGCAGGCTGGGTACTGAAGGAAGAAACGATTGTGCAGCCTGAGATAGGTAAGAGGTTAGATTGATGGTGTCTTTTTCTGTCCACATTAATAACCATTTTTCACTTGTTTTGACAACTTAGGAAAATTGGGAATCTCTGTGATGCTCTACGATCGGAAGAAGGAGTATATGATTGCCCAAATTGAGAGGAAAGCTGGGTTCAAGTTTGAGCGTATCGCTGCCCCTCAACCGGCTGACATAGCGAAAGCATCGGCTACGAGCTCAATGGACAGTATTCGTGAAGTGTCAGACAGGTATGTTACGAATGTTTGTGAGCACCATTTGAAGTTTTGCAGTAAGGGACTTTCGGCGCTACATTTGTTCTTCGATGCTCAAGTCTTTTGGTGTCTGCTGAAAATTCGAATGTCAGCTCAAGTTGTGGCTACGCATTGATTTTATGCTGGTTTCCATATGGCAGTGTACTTCCTCTGTTCAGAGTAGCCGCTCAGGAGCTCTTGGACTCCAGTGGCCTGACTGCCGTCGATGTCATCGCCAAGGCCCTAGCAAAAATTTCTGTAAGTGTGGAACATGAATGTTGTTTTTATCTTTAGACTACACGAATGTAGTTTCTGCCTTGGGGGTTAATTCTCACATCGCTCCCAAAACAGGGGCACACTGATGTCAAGAGACGATCTTTGTTTACATCTACGGACGATGCAACTACCCTTTATCTACAAGCGGGATCGACGATTTATTCTCCAACGTATGTACCTCTATCTTGTGGTTTATTCAAACTTCATGAAGTCGTATAATTGGTGATCACACTGTATGGCTTCATGCCTCCGCACAGGTGGAGTGTCTTGTCTTAACTTTTTTTGTTAGGAAGATCTATTTCGAGCACGGTATTCTATTGCTTGCGAACTCGGTGTTCAGGATTTGTGGACTGTTTGGAAATTCCAGATATGCTTTCAACTGCCTTAGAAAATTCCTCTCAGAAGAGTCGATAGCAGAAGTAAGGCGGATGCAGCTCACTGCTGACGGTAAAGGAGCTGTGTTTGACGTGCCATCGAAGTTCGTCGATGAAGTTGTTTCAGGTAAGTCGAGTATTGATAAACGGGGTTTTGATGTTTGGGTAAGATTTGGAGGAAGTCGATGCTTGTATTGTCTGCTTTGATTTTGCTTGTACCATCTATCGATACTAAGTCAGTGTCGAGTTTGATGTATGGCCGTGTCATGATCTCTAGGTGCTGGTGATGAAAACGGTTTCACAATCGAAGTGTGCGAGAAGCTGCCTGAACTTGTAGCCCGTCCTGAAAGCTATAACCAGTCCCGGTAAGTCTAGGTTTTGAGATCTGGTGTAATACAAAATGCAAGGGATTCGTAGTTTGAAATTGGAGTTGTTTGTGCTAGAACAGTACTTTTTTTGAGGAGTGGTTTCTAAGATGTAATTGCTCGGTTGGTTGCCAAGCAGTGGCTACGGCGGCAGAGGTGGATATGGCGGAAGAGGTGGAGGATATGGCGGTGGAAGAGGTCGAGGTGGAGGTGGACAACGGAGACAGTGGTAGTCCTGTTTGTGGATCGTACGTCGTTCGATCCCTATTCTTTCACCTCCCAAGGTTCAGGAGGGAAGAGATTTTGCACATGTCAAGAGGTGTAACATATATGGCGGCATCATTTTCTCTGAACTGCGTCGGAGTACATGCTTAGTGTTGGAGTTCATCGTTTGACATCTAAACTAGGATAATCGTTCTGGACGCTCTTCAAAATGTGAAATGATTGACATGAGTCGCGGAGTATCTGGTATTTCCCTCACTTTCCCCACCAACTAAAATAGTTGGAAGTGTTTGTCATGATATTGAGTACTCGTTATGCTGTCCTAGGTTTGTAGTCTGGCCGTTGACTAGTGGTAATCAAAAGAAGGGGCTTTAAAATTTTTTTTGAGGACGAGTCACATGAAGCGAGGTAAATTATGGACCGCTTCTCGTACGGAGCATTTGTTATGAGGATTTGTATCAAAATTTCCTCACGATGTGTACAAAACATCTTCGGTGTTTTTCCTCATATCCTGCCCAGTATCAAGGGAGTCTTATCAACATATTGTGTTGAGACTCATCAATTATAGGTGAGGTTTTACTAATTTTGTTGTCTTGTTTATTAACTAAATATGACAGAACTTAACTGTAGCGCAAGGGAAGACTCTGGATCGTAGTCAGAAGAGGCATGATGTATGGAATTTGTTTGTGGGATTGCAAGGTTTCCTGAATCTAGAGAACACCAGTATGTATGTTATAAATAAAGAAATATATATAGATGTTGAGCACAGGTCGAGAGGGGAGGACCAGCTAGAGAGGAATTGAACCGAGATATATGACATTCTCTTGATTTCTTCTTACATCAAAAGAAATCAAGGAAAATATACATTAAGTTGATACAGTGAAATGCCATAAGCCTTGGGGGAGAGTTGGGGATTTAGTTCGTCTAACATGTAAGCACAAGTTATTGTCAAGAATGTACACAATATCAATCACATGAAAATTACGATTGAAATAGATTCGAATGGGTAGGTGTACGTGGATAGAACGACGTGTTAAAAGTGCTAAACAAAGTAATCTTAATATAGGAAGTAACGAGTCACTCCCCCAGTATAATGAGAATTTTGAGAGGCTACTTTGTCCAGGGAGTTGGAGGAAGTTATCGGTCCTGAACCCTAAACAGTTCTAGTGCATGTATCCAGAATTTGAAGTCAACGGAATGCGGATTATTGTTATGAGATTTTAATGATATTTCAACATCCTGTGTATACAATCTGAATCCAAAACAGTCCCCATTATCACTGTCCAGTAAAATGGTAAAATGTAAATTAACACCAGAAACATGGGGGAAAAATGCAAGAGAACGTATTGTCAATGTGCACACTGTAATGGTCGGAGTGCAACTCGCCGTGCATTTCTAAAATCTAGCGTAAATTCAAAATATTAAATTTTCTTCAAATGTGATAAAGAGTAGATGATATACTTGAGGGGTCCAAAATATAATTATCAAGCCCCGTAGACTCCTTATTCTGCACTGGACAGGCAGGTCCATTCGGAACAGATGCAAAGCTCCTGTCGGGGACGCGGTACTTCCCCTACCCAGTGACCACAGTTCCGCTCATCCGTGACCCGATTAGCTATATATTTGGCTATTGGCACTATGCGCTCTGACCTGGAAATAGAACCCATGTCTCTGTGGATTCTCCTAAAGCTGTCTATGGATCGCCCGGTTCATAGACCGGACTCAAACAAGCGTTTGGAACTCGGGAGAGCTGTTGGACTATCTATGTTGGACTGCGATATAGCTTCTATAACTAGCAAAGTCTTCAAACGCTGCAAGACGATGCGCAGTGTCGAGACGAGGCATTTACTGATGGCGTGGAGGATAGAAGAAGAAATTGGGTTATCGGAATATGTGTTAACCTCTTCAGTTTTATCTTAACATTCTACTGTGCCAAATGAGAACATTTACACCAGGTATGGTCAAATCCTTTTACATTGTATGGTATTTGCAAGTGGATACAATATGCGATGTCTCATTGTCCGAGAGAAAACTTAGACTAGCAAAGAAAGTAGTGAGTGAGCCTGTGAACCATTCTCCGAATGTCGAGATCTTTCACCACCCCTGGCCTAGGAAGTAAATTCATTGCAGCAAGAACTTGAACTTGAACATCATCGTCCGAGGTATCTTCAGATGATGTCTCCTCATCGGTCGACATGTTGGTGTCAACCTTTGAAAAACTGCCACTTTCTTCACTCTTAGTAATCACTCGTAGGTCTATCCGAGTCTATCACTGCTCCTCCGCCACTTGTGAGAGGGACCTTCACTTGTTGGTTTTTTGGCTCTATACGAAGGTAACCCTTATGCCACCGATCAGTTGTCCTCACAGCCCTCAACCAAGGTCTTCTTAACAACAAGTCGTAGCTAGCCTCCTCAAGCACTTGAAAGGACAACAAGGTTTGAACTCCCATCGCGCTTACCACCACCTTGTCCACCACTCCAATGGATCGCATCTTTTGCTTGTTGGCCATCACAACAATGATGTTGGAAGGTCTTGAAAGCTTCATCCCCAACTTCTTCAACAAACGTTCTGACATGGCATTCACCGCACATCCACCATCCACTAGTACATCCGAAACATCACGTCCATTAATGCGTATTTCAATCTTCGAAGCCTGAGTGCATACCTCCGAGGCAGCGGCATCCATCACTCCTACTCCAACATTTGCCATGGAAGCTTTCCCCTTGGATCGTCGGTTCTTGGTCCTTTTGGAGCTTAGGCCTCCCCTCAACTCCTTTCTTATCGTAGGATTTAGAGCAATCAATTGGCCAATAGTTATATTGGCTTTTTGATTCCCACATCCTCCACCACGTCGTATTTGAGCTGGGTAGATGAAATGGAGAAATCATCCATTCCCAACTTCTTCCTCAGTGCTCTCGGTTGACTCACACCATTGGATCGAGTGCTCCGGCTTGGTTGATCTTCCATTGAGATGTACTCCTCTGCAAATCTTGCTCTCTTCTTCTCGTGTGCAAGAATATCAACTCGAACTTATAGAGCTCTCTCCTTCTCAAACGTGCATTGATGAGGAAACACATCAATAGACGCTTACTCCCTTATCCTTCGATTGACTTGGAGCAGGAGTAGAATTGTTGTGTCTAACTCCATCATGTTGTCGAGGATTAGGACAATTTCGTTGGAAATGAGGGCCTCCACAACTAAAGCATGAAACTGTGAAGTTCCATTGTGGTGGATTTCCTTTTGGAGGATAATTCCCATACCCTCTAGATCCTCCCCCTACATTCTGATTCCTCGTCTCCCATAGTTGTACTACGTTAATCTTGAGATCATCGAGTGTTTCTGTGATAGATTTCAACTCATGGTGCAAGCATTTAGAGCAATTGCATGGGAATTTTTTTGGCACTCTCAAAAAGTCAATCACAAGTTGAGGCTAACAAACACAGAAGCCACCAGGGTAAGTTAATTTGTACAACAATCAGATTTGATGGATGCGCAAAATCTGGACGATTTGCTTGTGCTTGATTATTAAAGTACAAGAATCTAGCGTGTTGTGAACATTAATAGGACGTTTGCACACGGACAATGACAAAAGTCACTAATTTTGTTCATGTTTTGGTCGAATCACAGGGTAAGAATCATTGTTGATTTTTTTAATTTTTATTTTCAATTTTAAACATTTACACCAAAAAATTAGTTGGAACCTTTAATAATAGAGGGCAGAATTGTATGAAATACTAAGGAGCAGGTGGCGTTCCTAGGATAGGATTAGAGATCAATAGTTGGATTGGGTTGCTCAAAGTTGAAAGCTTTAATAAGAGAGGGCAAAATCATATGAAATATAAAGGAGCAGATGGCGTCCTAGGATAGGATTAGAGATCAATAGATGGATTGGGTTGCTCAAAGGAACCAAAATCACAATGTGGACTAGAGACGTTAGCAACTATCCACATACCCTTTTGCCCCACATACGCAAATCCACTACCCAAGTTTGGATCACTCATATTGGTTTTGTATGGGCCCTAACCTAGATTGTGCGACCTTTTTCCCATCACAGATATTTAAACCCTTGGCACAAGACACATATGACACTTTTTTGGGTTTTTCACAAGTTTACACAAACATAGAGCTAAATACACAGATAAAGGAGAGAAGAAAAGGGAAAACGGAGGAAGGAGAGACAGATAACACCAAGAATCTTTTTGACTTGACAGTCGGTTGGATCAGAGATTTGGAAAGCCCTTGGACAAGGTGAGGGGAGGCAGTGTGGCGGTGAAAGAGTGTGACAACCCAACGGAAGGATCACATCCTTTGGCAATATTTTGAGTCCTCGGATAGCAGTCTGAGTTGAGATATGCTGTGGGGATTTGTTTTAGAAGAGAGCTTTTGTTTGTAGCAAAGACGGTTTGTTTGTATGTGTTGTGACACATACTTGGAGAGGAGTAAGTGCATTACATTTGGTATAAGAGATGGTTGGGGAAGTCTAGGAAGAGTTTCTTGGCCAATGAGGTCTTTAAAGACACTTTCTTGTTCCAATGGCTAATGTACAAGACTCTCAAACTGAGGAGCAACCACGCAAGCGCAAAGCCTCAAATGAGTTTGATGATGGTCACTCAGCTCGAGACATTGAGTTGACATCCTTGCATGCACAATTGAAAACTAGGCTAGAGAAAGTAGAAGCGATGGCAACAAAGTAATGATCTTCTCGGCTGAAAGTGCGAAATTCCACTTACACATGGACGTAGATGCCTAATGGTATGAAACCGTTTATTCGGCAATCTCACTAAGTGTTTTGATAGAGGTCGTAGATTGATCAGTGTCGCATCTCCTGGAGGTAACTCATTAACTGCTGACCACCCACGAACAGAAAATTCGCTGCTAGCACTACAAACATCAATCTAGCAAAAAGCATTGCCCAATATCCAATTCCCTCCTTTGCGATAGCTTCGCGTTGGACATCAGTCCAACCTAGAAACTTTGAGACTCCACCAAGATCGGAAAACTTGAAAGGTTTAGGTCACTCCCTTTCTAGATCCCCTTCTTGAGCAGCGTCAAAACCTCCATTCATTCAAAACAAGTTTCTATATCCAGCCTTGTAGAGTTGCTCACAAGCTGCTAGAGATCTCAGTCCCGTTTGGCAAGACACTATGACGTTCAAAGATCTGAGGGGAAAAGTCGTAGCGGGAGTGGGCAGAAAGGGCTGTCTAAGGCTTGGAATCTACTTCGGAAAATTTTGAATTTAGTTGTAACATGGCGAGTTTCTGATCTGCATAACGGGGACTACGAGGAAAAGGTGGTCAGACAAGACGAGGAGAGGCGATTTTGTGTTTGCTGGGTCAAGGAAGGAGTGAGCTGCGGTACTGGATGGTTGATCGCTCAGTGAGATTAGGCTGTCACATTTGTGGGGAATGTAGTTTTGTTGGAGTGGATTGGAGGCGGAACGGTGTGTTTGAGGACTCGAGAGCAGCAACATCTCTCTTGGTTTAGGGATTTTGACCCAGGGTAAATTTCCTTTATTCTCATATGAGTGCGAAGAAGTCAAGTTTGGAGATTCCCTCTGACAATCGAACGACACAAGGGATGAGTTCAGGGCCTAGATGAAGCGAGATGGTAGTCATGAAGACATGAGGAGCCGGATTTGACATTGTCAAATATGATGGGCGTGGTGACTATCTTCTGTGAGAGAGGCAAGTTGAAGGCTTCCGGTTTGGGCAAATCATTGAGGCCCAAACCCTCTACATTCAATGATGAAGACTGGAAGGACCTTAAGGAGCAAGCAGTGAGTATTGTTATACTCCATCTACAACCTTCAGTTTTGAAGCAAGTTGATGAGTATGAAAATTATACTTTATTGTTTGAGGCTCTTTAGCGACGGTTTCATCACAAAGAGTTATCAAACAAGTTGTACACCTCCTTGAAGCTGATGAGCTTCAAGATGAAAGATTCAGGTACGAAGATACAAGATCATATTGATGACCTTTGGTGATCTTGTTATTGATATTCAGAATTTGGGAGAGGAGATAAATGATGAGAGGAAGGCCTTTCATCTGTTAAGTTCATTACCTGCTTCATATTAGTCATTGTCACGAGTGTTGCTCCATCGTGATAGACAAACGATCACTTACAATGAGGTTGTAAGTGCTCTATTGACTGATGACCTACAGCAGAAGATGATGATGCCCTCTATTCCATCCTCTTCATCTGGTACGGCACAGAATGTGACCCGTGGACGATCACAATCAAGGAATGAGAAGGATGGGAAGAAGTTTGGATGTAGAGATAGATCCATGTCTAGGGGTAAATCCCAAGACAGAAAGACAATGGTCTTTTGGAAATGTGGCAAGAGTGGTCACTTTAAGAAGGACTGTCGTGTGAAGACCAAGGCTAATGATCATCCGTTGGCCAATATGGCTCAAGATTTTGATGAGGAGGATGACTTGCTCGAAGATGGACTATGAAGCCAGAGGTATGCCCTATGCAACTCACCAAAGGGCATTGGTGATGTATGGATTTTGTATAGTGCTTGTTCTTATCACATTTGTTACATTAGAGAGTTTTTTCATACTTTCTCAGTATCAAACGGTTTAGTTCTTATGGGAAATGATCAACCCTGTAGAATTGAAGGTGTTGGATCTGTTCAGATTCACATGTTTGATGGAGTCAAACGTACGTTGACTCACGTCAGATTTATACCTGAAATGAGAAAGAACCTTATCTCTCTTGGAATGTTAGATTCAAAAGGCCTTGAGTGGAGTTCTAAACAAAAGTACTTTGAGGTGAGAATAGGTGATAAGATTATCTTAAGAGGACACAAGCATAGAAATTTGTATGTGCTAGAGGGCAACACCATTTGTGATGAAGTCAATCTTACCAGATCTCGGCCTAAGATGGCTCATGTTTGGCATTCTAGAATGGGACACATGAGTAACAGGTACTTGATCTTCCTTTGAGATAGGGGCTTGTTACCTGGTTTAGGTAAAGTTGACATGGAATTTTGTGAGCATTGTGTTATGGGCAAGCAACATAGAAAAGCATTTGGTGTTGGAACTCATAGTTCCAAAGAGTTACTTGAGTATGTACATAGTGACGTGTGGGGACCCTCTCCTAAAGCCTCACATTCTGGGAAGTGATACTATGTATCGTTTATTGAAAATTACTCAAGATTTGTGTGGGTCTATTTTCTCACACACAAGTCTGAAGTCTTTACAACTTTCAAAAGTTGAAGAGCCCAAGTTGAGATTCAGACTGGTCACAAGGTGAGATATCTACGTTCGGATAATGGCGGGGAGTATACTTCAGAGGAGTTTAGAAGTTACTGCAAAGAGGAGAGGATCACTCGTCATCTCACCATGGTTTATACTCCGCAACAAAATGCTATTTCTGAGAGGCTCAACCGAATAGTATTGGAGAAGGTGCGTAGTATGTTGAGCCAATCTGGTTTACCATATGAATTCTGGGCTGAAGCTGTAAATACCGAAGTGTATTTGGTACATCTGTCTCCTTCAAGTGCAATCGATTTCTTGACACCGTTTGACTTGAGGCACAAATGGAGGGCTGATTATAATCGTTTGAGATTTTTTGGTTGTACGGCTTATCCTCTCATACCTAAGGAGAATAGGATCATGTTGGATCCTACATCCAAGAAGTGTCGTTTTCTTGGATATGCAAGTGGTGTGAAAGTTTATAGGCTATGGGATCCTGTAGCTTGTAAGATGATTGTCAGTAGGGATATTTCTTTTGATGAGCCCAGATCATTGAAAGAGGGGGAGATATCTCAGGCTCCCCATACTGACAAGGGCAAATCTCCACTCATGGATGTTGTTGAGGGGGAGATTGATCATTATGGGTTTAATAATGCATCACAAGGAAAAGCTCGAGAACAAATGGGGCAAATTCCTGAACAACAGGAATTGGAGGAGCAAGTTGTCGTTGCTGAGCCTCAAGACACAACACGAAACGATGGAGATCAACCAGGACCATCTACTCAAAGATCATCAAATCGGATTAGTAGAGCTCCCGAAAGGTATGGAACATGGGCTGATTCATCTATTCTTGAAGATCATGATATTGAATTTGAGAATGATGATGGCAATGCGTTGATCTTGGAAGAAGGAGAATCTTGATCATATAGAGAAGGTCAAGCCTCTATCAATAAGCTTGAGTGGGATATTGCTATGGAGCGTGAGATGCAATTGCTTGTTGAGAACAAGACTTGGGAGCTGGTGGAGCTTCCAAAGGGTCAACCTTTGGTTGAGAGCAAGTGGATGTACAAGTTGAAGGATAATCTAGCGGATGAAGAGAAGAGGATCTTCAAAGCCAGGTTGGTGGCTAAGGGCTTCACACAAGAGAAAGGTGTGGACTACAATGAAGTCTTCTTTCCTGTAGCAAAGTATGCTACAATTCGTCTCGTATGTGCACTTGCTGCGATATTTTGTCTAGTTATGGATCAGATGGATGTTGTCACGGCTTTTCTATATGGATCTTTGGAGGAAGAAATCTACATGAGACAACCTACTGGCTATGAGAAGAAAGGTAAGGAGTAGTTAGTTTGTAGATTGCTCAAATCTCTATATGGATTGAAGCAAGCTCCTAGGCAATGGAATGCAAGGTTTGATGAGTTCATGAAAGCACAAGGATTTTCACGGAGTGTGTTTGATCCATGTGTTTACATGAAGAAGATGAATAATGAGATCTTTAGTCTCATTATTCTAGTACTCTATGTGAAAAACATGTTCATTTTGGCAAAGGAACAATCCGACGTCAATAGATGCAAGAGGCAACTGAAATCTGCATTCAAGATGAAGGATTTGGGTAAGTCCAAGAGGATATTAGGTATGGATGTTCACAGGGATTTGAAGAAGAGGAAGATATGGTTAATTTAGAGGAACTACATTCAGCGTGTGCTTGACATGTCTAACATGGCAGACTCTAAAGGAGTGTGGATTCCTTTAGCGACACATTTTAAGCTCTCAGTTGCATCAATGTCCAATTGATGCAACTGAGAGAGTAAAGATGTCGTCAATTTCCTATGACAAGGCAGTTAGCAGCCTCATATATTTGATGGTGTGCACTAGACTTGATATTGCTCTAGCTATGGGCAAGGTGACCAGGTACATGTCAAATCCAGGAAAGGTGCATTGGGAAGCTGTGAAGTGGATTCTCAGATATCTCAAGAGTACTAAGGATTATGGTCTTTTGTTTGATGGTTTATTGGACAATGCCAAATCCTTGTTGAGTTATGTTGATGCTGACTATGGACAAGATCTGGACAAGAGAAAGTCTACAACTGGGTATGTGTTTACACTTGGAGGTAGATGCATTAGTTGGAGATCTATCTTCAGAAGTGCATAGCTCAGTCAACTACGGAAGTAGAATATGTAGTAATATCGGAAGTAGCAAAGGAGTCTATTTGGTTGAATAGACTTATCATTGAGATGGGATTGAAATAGGATGTTGTAAATCTCCATTGTGATAGTGTGAGTGCCTTACATCTTGCAGCAAATGAAGTGATGGATAGCAGGGTGAAGCATATCGACATCATATATCACTTTATCAGAGATGGAATTTCTAATAGGAAGGTTGAGCTAATCAAGAGTGACAGTAAACTCAATCCAGCTGATTCTTTGACCAAAGTTATTCTTTAGAGAGTTTCAAGAGGCATTGTGCTACTATGCGGATTTTGCACAAGGAGCACTAGTAGAGTTATTCTAGCAATTGTTTGATTCTTGTATATGCTTTACTCCTTCTTATTTAGGCTACGGCTTAGTTTTAGTTAATCCTTGTTTATAGGAGGGCATATGCTTCAAGTTTCCTTCTAGGACTTCCCTCGGAGTATGTATATGGATAACCAGAGTTAGAGACCCCAAGACATGAGTCAAGGGGGAGATTGTTAGGAGTTAACTCAGGTCTTGAGTAACTCTGGTTAGTTTGACTATATTTAGTTAGACTAGGACTAGGGCTGGTACTACTATATAAGACGGATGGCAGAAGCTCTCTGTGACACAAATTAGGATTATTTAGTAAAGTGACTCTGTGTGTTCAGTGGACATAGTCTCAGTGAGGTGAACCATGTATTTCATGTGTCAACTCTTGATTGCATGTTTGTTTCTCGGTGTATTTATGTTTCGGACCTACAATATTGTGAATTCGTTTCTCATTGACAAGTTCTTGCTACATAACCTGCAATCCTATAGTAAGAACATTTTGAAAATAAAAAAAATACTTTAAAATTCCAAATTGTTGAGGACTTTTGATGGATTTTGATCGATGATATCTTTGATAAGGACGGTGTTGAATAAGCATGTCAATGAAAATGGTTTACATACCTATGTATAGGATGAATGTCTAAGATGATGACAAGTGATAAAAAGTTTCATATTGATCTTAGATTAGCACCTTGTGGTGTTCTAGGTATGTATAGGGGTGAATGTTTACGGTGATGACAAGTGATAACAAGTTTCATATTGACCTTAGATTAAAACCTTGTGATGCTTTAGATAAGTACATGGTGAATATCTACGGTGATGAAAAATGATAACAAGTTTCATATTGACCCTAGCTGCTAACCTTGTGGTGCTCAAGGTATGTATTAGTTGAATGTTTACAATGATGACAAGTGATAAATAGTTTCATATTGACTTAAGGTTAACACCTTGTGATGCTCTAGCCATCATGTGTGAAGATTTTTGGTTTCAAGTGGATCTTGATCTCATGGTGATTAAACATAAAAATTGAATTGTACTTGAAAAAAATATTGAAGACATGTTGTGGATATAATTATTTGAGTGATAAACTTGTGTCATAGGGAAGATTTTTAGAGATCATAAAGGAGATATTAGTGGAGCGAACAATGGTAGAATTTGAAGTGATGTGCAATACCAACTTTCAACATTAAGGTTCAAAAAGATGATATTCAAAATTGAAGAGGACCGGATCCAAACTTCATGATATCTTGGAATGTGTCTCCACACTACTGATGTGAGATATGGACAATATCCATATGTCACTCATAATGCTAGATAATGTTATGGTATATTGGATACTTGATCCTAAATCTTGACGATTTTATCCAAGAGTTTGATTTTGACTCATGATGATGTGATTTACATTGGATGCACACAATTCTCATGCATTTCAACATAAATATCCTAAGAAACATGAAATATTCTTCAATTTACATCTATTTCTACCTTTTTTTTAGATAGAATTGGAGCTACTTAAGATTTTCTCAATCTTTCATATTATCTTAGGTATTGAGTACCTTATTTATGACTCTTAGATGACTTACAAGAGAGATACTAGTGAAAATCAATGTTGATTTATTTAGAGATGGATAACAAGTCTCTAAAAGTAGACAACATCTAGCCAAATTGTAGGTGTAGTGTAAACTCTTTTTTGTCATTCAATCATTTATTGACATTGGATATATCATTATTCCATGTATTATCATTGGCATCATCACTTTGCAAAAACAAATATAATATGATGATTGATTCCACTACAAAGAACACTAACATTGTTGATTTTCAAATCAGTTTCATGGGATTTGACAAACTTTTATTGCAAGATTAATATTTACTAGCAGGTTTAGCATACAAACGTACCTTGGTGTCACCAAGTGCTATGTTATCCAACCAAGTGTTATATTGTTGGATACCATGAGTTATTTCTTTTGTTTGATTGGACCTTCAAGAAAGATTTATTCACCATAAGTGTTTGTTAGATTTGTATGCACTTTGTGGTCTTGATTTACAAAAGATCAATGTGAAAATATGTCCATTTTGTATTCAAACATCTTTTGAAGTTTCAAGGAATACATCATCATTTTACATCAATCAAATATATGATGAAAGCAAGTGTTGTTGTTTTACTTACAGAGTTTTATGATGTGTTGATAGGTGTAATAATATTAAATCCAATAAAAATGATCTTTAATGACTATTGAGAGGATATAAACTCTTATAGGTCAGATTGAAAATCTTGTGAGGGACGAGTTTATCAATTACAGTTCTTTATAAAATGAAAATTTGACATTTTTTGTGACTTTGAATGTTGATCTTACTTGACATGGTGATTTATTGAAAAAAATATGGATGCAAATGATATTCTATGTCTACTAAACATGTTGAAAGTTTTATAAGAGAAGTATCATGGATATCAGATGAAAAATTATGTCGTTATATTAGTTGATAATCAACTTATATTATAGTCTTGAAATGAATCCTTTGCTACAGGGACAAAACAAAAAAAATTATTCTCACTTTCACTATATTATCACCTTTAGCTACTATAACTATTCTTTGATAATATCAAGAGTAGAATATATATGTGTGTTGAATCATCACAAGTTTGAAAGTTGTTTATAATCTTCCATACAAGTATATTTATAATTATATGTGGAGCAAGATGAGATTGTTAGGCATATTTATTACGCTATGTGGCACAATTGATGCAATAATATCTAGTTTTTTTTACCATTGTTGATGGTTTAAGGATATTAATATGCCTTATTTTCAAGGATTTTTTTGCTAGAAATGCATGATCTTGCTTCATATAACACCATTCATTTGATTATGGTTGGATGATCATGCCAAGAACATTCAAAAGTTGGTCATTATCAAAGGTTATATGATTCATATTCTTAGATGTTTTAAGAGATGATAGGTATGTTACAATCTATCTAGATACATCAAACCTATTTATCAACTTATATTTTAAAGAATATTACATTGTTGGATAATTTTTATGCACAAAAGATGACAAGTGTTCATCAAATGCAATCATCAATGAGACTAAGGTTGAATGCAAAAAGAATGTGATCTTGAACATATTGTCCACATATGTGATGAACAAATCTTCATTGAAGATTGTTTTATTAGGAATAATTGATGGAATACATAGACCGCCACATGTAACCATGAAAAATATTTTGTTTACAATTAAATCATTTTAAAATAAGAATGTATGTTAAAAGTCACCCATGATAATAATAAAACTTGTACAATAACCAAGGGCTTCATTTCACATATTGTTAAGTTATTCCATTTGTCATATTTTAAGAACGAAATTCATGAATGTTTTTGAGATACTTGCTTGTAGCAATTGATTGAAATGATCAATCGGTACAAGCATAAATTGTAACCAAATGGTGATAAGAGATTGTGAGTTTTAAGCATTTGTATTGATTTGTTATATATCTTATATTGTTAGAGGTATCACAATCTTATGTGTTGGATCAAATTAAGAATATGAATTGCTTGACATGGATTGTGAGCCTTGAATTGATCTGACAAAGACTCACAATCCACAAATGTGATTATTGGATCATTGTTTAGCTCTCTGATTACACTAAAAATAAAAAATGGAAGGTTCAATACCTCATTCTTGGTCTTATTAAGATGTTAAACAAAAAGTGTCAAGTTTATAACTAGCTTTTTTGGAATTGTTTGCATGGAGCAAAGATTATTTATCATTAAACAGTTTTATGATACGACTAAAGAGGTTACCAATAAGACGGTTGGAGTTCTCCACATTGAGCTAGTGGAACATGATGTGAGAGATCATAAGCTTTCATTATAGTTTAGAAACTATAAACTACGTCTTTCACCTCTAGTGTTGATATAGAGAAGATATGAGATAATGAGATTGGTCCCAAGGTCAAAAGAGAATAAAAAAATATAATGTAGAGTTTCTCAAAGAGTTTCAAAAATTGTTTTACCTTTGATATAAAAAATTTAGATTTTTTGAAATGACTATGTATATATATTGACTTGAAAATTGATGCATTAGTCTTTTGTTGTTCATATCAATACAATATTATGAAGAAAAAAAATTGATTTAAAATAAGATTAAGCATCTTCTTGAGTATAGGTTGGTGAAGATATCATACGAGGAGTGTGTCTTTGCTATGATAATATCATTTAAGAAATAATATAAATGACAATTATACATATAGATTAATGTGTGATGTCTACTGATATAACAATTCACAAACAAAATTTGATCAATATGCATCAATTATATATGGAAAGAATTTAGATGTAATAAAACATAAAAAAATTCTAGTATGAATGAAATAATAGATTAAACGGGTAATGTGACCATGAAATGGAAGGTTTCTTAAAAATCAATAAAATTTGTCAAATATTTTTACGCGAAGACTTTTTTTCCTCAAATATTTCATATGTATCATTTCTTTAGGATCTTAAATGCCAAAATTTTAGAAGAAAAATCTGAAATTAGATCTTTCTAAAAAATGGGTATCAAATGTGATATTTGTCTTAAATGTCGGAGAAATTGAGAATTGATGATTGGTAAATTCCGAAAGTTAAAATCTTTATTTTCAAAATCAAAAAAATTAACCTTCTTTAGGCTTAGACAACGAATCTAGAAAGTAAATTTTGTAATCAATGTATCATTTTTTAGACTTTCTAGTGTCTAAACAAAATAATTGGAAATTTTTTTGAAAAAAAGTGATACATGTATCATTCTCAAGTGTCAACAAGAGCTCTTTTTTTTCACAACAACAAACTATGGTTAGAAAGAATCATAGTATTGACCTTGTAACGAAAATACATCAAATGTGACCAAAGTACAAAAATTTTAAACATAATTGACATCAAAATGAAAATTTATCCATAAAAGTAACATTCGTCAATGATAAAAAACATATAATCCTTGTTATTGGTCATTTTTGACTTAAAAATCTCAAATAATGACCATCTCCATTAAGATCAAAATCCGACCAACCTCTTTATACTCCACAATGATACATACATCATTATTGATGCACAACAATATATACAATCTAGACATACACAATCATAGTTGGAACATTATATTTATTAATTTTTGTATCATTTTGTGACACATAAAGTATAAATGGAGCGTCAAGAAAATTTGTGTGATTATTTGACGTAAGATTGAGGAGTGAAAGAGTCTTAAGAGTATGATTGAGTTGACATGGAATTTAATTGAGAAGTGATCCCAGAGTTTATACATTATTTTTTCAAGATATTTTGCAACGAATCAATATCATCTTTGGCTTTTAGTGTTGTAAAGTCGTCTTTGGCTCAAAGTTTAGCATAGTCATCTTCAGCTCCTAGCGTTGTCTAGTCAACTCCTTCACCTTCAACATTTTAAAGTCAAAGTTTTATTATGTCAGAAAAAGTGATGAACCATTTACATGAAGATAGGGAAGAACAAAACGTATTTTGGAGACCATTATAGCGTTCTCCAAGTTTTAAGTATGCTTTCCATGTTTCTCCATTTAATCCATTTAATAAAAAAATTTCGCATTAAGTTAACTTAAAGTCAAACTCTGTTTTAGAGGATGTTGACTCCTCTTTATTTGAAAGTGCTGTAAATGAAAAAAGACAAGGCAGTTCATATGATTTGGTTGTAGAAATAAAAAATGATACGCATATCACTTCTCTAGGCTCTTCGGGTCATGAGTCACTTGTAGCATCCTCAGCTACCAAGAGATGACTTCTACATTAGTTCAATCAAGTACCAATTAGAAAGGCTATTTTACAAGCATAATGTAGAAGAGACAAGATTTTGACTGACAGACTTGATGTTAAGTTGTTGAAAGAACTTCTTTGCTTTAAATGTTATCTACGATAATGTTTCATTTCTTTGAGAGCGAGGGTGTTGAAGGAATGTCAAACAAAATTCTTCAATTTGAAGAAGAATAAGCACAATGTCTTCCTTTGGTAACACAAGGGGAAGAAGAGTGAAACAAATTTAATGTTGTATAGGGTGAAAGGACGACTCGCATGTTGTTATGATTTCAAAATATTGTACAACTTGAAAAATAGTAGATCATCAAGACTTTTGTTCATTGATGATCCAAAAATTATCAAGGATCATGTGAAGAGATCATGTGATCCCCATGTTGACGAAAATCTTATTGTCTACAAAAGAATAGTGTCTAAGTTTCTTCTAGAAGAATGTGGAATAACTTTCAAATTGAGCATATTTTCATTTTTCTGAAAATTATACAAAAAAAGAAGTTTATAGTTTTTATGTCCAAGAGAGTGGAGGGGTAGACATTAAGGGATGCTCTCATATTCACATTTTTGTTGCATCTAGGTCGAACACTTTCAAAAAGTGAAAATTCTAGTAAAACATAGATTTTCCTCATGCACAACTTGCACAGAACTAAAAGTCAAACATTACAAGATATTTTAACTTGAAGAAAAGAGTAAAATCCCCTTGCAAACTGTTAGATTGTGGCTTCAAAAGGTTGACTTTGCATGCATGTGAAGTACATGCATTGTAATGAAGGTGGACACATACTTGTACCATTGTATCTAAGAAAATTAAACTAAGTATTCATCATCTTGAGTAACATTGTGTAGTTTGGAAAAAATACATGTAATACTATTTTGCCCATGTTGTAAAAAAAAACACTCCTTTTAGTGGTCAACGTCTTTGTGTTGATAGTTTTTTAATGGAGAGGATTTGATATCATTAGTCATATCGTCTCTACCTTTTCAAAAAAACATGTATTTGAATATCTAGGCATGATGTCCGTCATGATTAGTATAGGAGTAGAATGCCTCTGATTGATTCTTCAGAAAAATATATTAAATTTATGAACTTGCATTGAAACATTCAAGCTATAGAAAGGGAGAAGTGGATGAAACATAGGAAAAATGTAGAATCATCTAGGCAAATGTACATTCCTTCAATTTGAAGGAATCGATGGCATGGATAAGAAGAAGACAAGCATGCACCATTTTACTCAAACGCCAAAGAACATGGACGAGAAATACTTCATACCAATTCACGATGTTGGTTGCTTAAAATTTTATGAGACACTTCAACCTATTTTGTGTAATTCTTAGCTGCATACATACAATGACTCCAACCTCACAATCACCGTTTTGCACAACATAATCACATAGTGGTCTGGGGCATCCTTGAGGTGTTGTACATACAAGTAGACAACACATCAATTGAAAATAAGAATAAATTTGTGCTTGCCTAACTTAGCATGTTAATAGATTAGAACATTTTCATGAAGTTAGGCTTTTTGCTCATAGTTCATACATACGATCAAATTGATCAAATGATCCGTTGTTTCTTGAAACATCTTGCACCAAAAATACCCTTTTGGATGAGCACATTGCAAGAAATATTGGAAGAAGTTTACACACCTACGCTAGATTGCAGAATTTTAGAAGGCACAATGGATTTTCAAACATTCATGGCAAACAACTCGACTTATGCAATCGGAGATGTCAACGATATTAATTTCTAAAAATAGTTTAGCACAAAGAAGTATATGGCAAATGATGAAACACACTTATGGGGGAAGAAGTTATCTATTTTTTGAAGAGGGGAAAGTATGAAATTTTTGAACTATGTTTCTTAAAGCATCATGTTTGCTGTAGATATTGGTAGTTTGAAAACTCACAAGGCAACTGAAGTTTCCAAAAATAGTTTAGCATAAAGAAGGATCCGGCAAATAATGAAACACGCTTGTGGGAGAAGAAGTTATCTATAGTCTTGGATTGGGGAAAAAGTGTGAAGTTTTTGAGCTATATTTTTAAAAGTCTTGTAGGACTTTAGTTAGGAATTTTTAGCTTATTTTTTTATTTTTTGGAATAAAAGGTGAAATATTTGGATGAAATATGGTTTTCAAATACAAATAGTCTTTGTAATACGAATATGGATGTTGTGAATAGGTTATTAGGAAAGCGGTGGTATTAGTAATGGGGATTACGGTAGTAAGAATTAGTAATAGTATCAACAAGAAAAATGAGCAGTTGTGCATAGGACGAGAGAATTGAATGCGTTGATGGAATGATTTAGCATAATGATGAAACAATCGATAATTTATTCAAAAGCTCAAGAGGTTATTCGATTGCCACCAATACAGAAGATGCGAGTGGGAGTTATCAGACTTTGGTGCCAAAGCTAGATTGGACGGTGGAGGAGTTATTAAGATGAAAGAACTTAGGTGGTGCATTCCTACCATGGCAATGGGACAATGTGTGCACAGAGTTGTGTGAGGAAGTTCAAGCCAAGAAGGTTGCAAATTCGATTGGATTGAGAGGACATCCCGATTCATTGGATGCCATCTTGTGGGTTGAAGCCTTAGGAAAAGACTACACTAGGGAGAAGGACAACATCGACTAGGAAGGATCTACGTTGCATACAAGGTTTAATTTTGATGAGTCTAAATGGTTTGACTCTTGGGGAAGGGAAGGAATGAATGGATGTAAGATCAATCTCCTCAAAGATGACTTCATGAGGAAGATCATGTACACACTTAATCAGATGTTCTCATCGTAAAGGACCATCTTTGTAAGGATGCATAAGGTGAGGATAGTAGAGTGCTTCATGGGAGGCTCGATCAAGGTAAAATGGGAAGAGATCTTTGCCTTGAACATGCAAGGGATGGGACAGAAGTTGAGAGCAGGAGAGAAGGGAGGAGAGAAGGGAGTGGTGTATATTTCCTTGTTCTTGGTGCATATGTACTCAAGGATGGGATGGTTAACATTACTGGAGAGGCAGAGATATCAGTTGGATGCCGAGGACATCTTTGATGGGACCAATATAAATGATGGAAGCTGTGGCTCAACGAGAAGTTTGGGGCCCATTGGAGGAGAGAGCTTGCAGTCGATTGTAGTAGTGGACAAGGACAAAATGCCTTTGGAGGAGCTAGACAAAATCATGCGGGAGATTAAAGAATCAGTATTCGGACGAGAAGACTCAGTGGGCACCGCTGAGGAGAGAAGTATGAGTGAGGAGGTAATTCAAAAGCTTGTCAATAAGAAGTGGAAGTTAAAATATCAAAGGCATTATGGCCTAAGGTAAAGGCGTTAAAGGTTAGCAGAGGAGAACTGCTTTCTTAAGTGTTACAGATAGTTCATATCTGGAAAATGTGGTAGTTCAAGTGGTGATGGAACTGAACGAGATGGGGACCAACTACATCCATGGATGGAACCCACAAGAAAACGGTTACATGGACTTGATTCATATAATAAACCGCACCATTCAAGGAAGAAAGAACCAAACAAAGACTATTAAACCATTAACAGTGTCGGTGAAACGTCTGGAGAAGCAGAACTCAAAGACGCAAAAGGAGATGAAGGAAGTGAAATTGGCCTACGCTGAGATCTATAAGATAAGAGGAGCTAAATTGAAGTTCGTGGAGGTGGAGAATGAGAAGCTCCATTATCAATTCAAGAGTGTAAACCGGCTATTGCATGAAGTTGATGTAGAATGACAAGCTAAATTAGAAATTTTGGCGAGCAAATGCTCGCATTATCTTTTTATAAGATGTGACAAGGCTGAGGCCGAGCGATTGGAGAGACTAACAGTGATGATGAACACTTCTTGCGACTTGAAGCAGAAGCAAAAGGAGATGTACAAGGCTATGGGTTGCGAGTATTAGGAAGCAATGCATGTCTATTGGAAGGAGATGGCAGAAGACATCAAAGAATTGCAGACAAGTGTTGATGCTTTTGCATGGAGAGAAGAGTTGTCATCGAAGGGTGTAGCAACTCCCAAAAGAAATAGTTGGGCGCAATTCATGTAGTTAGCGTTTAGGAATAGGTGTTAGAATATGTATAAATAGGAGTAGAAAGAATTAGAGTAGAAATATTTTTTCCTTTGCAACTATTCATTGCTGAACTGCAAGTGTAGTCAGGGTAGAACGAGAGCTTGAGAAGCTCGTGGGAGTTGTGTTCGATCGGCCTAGACTTGAACGAAATAACTATGAAGTTACCCGAGTATTCATCCATAAGCCAAGATCGGATGAGCTTCACTAGTAGGACTGCATCGGAAATCTGGCCTCAATTTCAACTTGTAAAGGAGAGATCATTCTCCTATGTGTAAAACAGGAGTGGAATTTCATTTACATGTGTAATTGTATGTATTCTGATGAATGGGTAGTGACATTTGAGTCGAATAGGATAGTAAGATACTGCTTATTCGTATCACTCTTTGGACTGTGATTGTCCAAAGTCTGCAAAAGATGTGTAAACTCACTTATTCACCACTGGTATAGAATTAACACTTCTCTCGGAATCGAATTTTAATTCCCCATATTCGGACATTCCTTTGTGCAACTTTTATGTTACAAGCGTCATGTTTGTTGCATATTTTAATAGCCTGAAACCTCAAAGGGCAGGTGATGTTAACAATAGCTAAAAGGTACTTGATAGTTACAAAAAAGCCATAGTTGAAGTAAAAAACGCATACTTTGAAGGAAAAGATGTTGTGTGATGGGGAGAATTTTTTGAACTTCAAGCACACTTTCAGAAACTTTATGACCAAGGAGAGAATGAGGATATGAATTTTTGCTTGCCTCAAGAAAGAGCAGAGAAAGATGATGTGCCACCATAAACAACTTGCGTTATAGAAGAGACTAATGAGTTGAAAATGCAATTGCAAACACAAGTTTTTGGATTATCACGCTTTTTGTACGTCGACAAAAGGTTTGCTAAGCCAAAAGTTTCCAAGATTTTGATGTGTGTTGAAGAGGTTGAAGATCGTATAGTACACAACTGTGGCAAAAATTTGATTGAAAGATCAAATTACCATCCTTAGAAGCTTAGTGGAAAAAAAACACGAGCAATGTAGACGAGGTGAATCTTTAAGAAAAAATAATTTTTGGCCACAATGTAGTTTTGAATAAGAACATATCAATTATTGTGAAAGACACCAAGCTTTAAAAGAAAGCTATCTTAGATTGGCAAAATAGACTATCTAATGATGAAAAATATGGACTTTAAAATTAAAATCCATATTTCATTTATTTTGAAAATTTTGAATGAATCAAAATTGTTGCACATAATAACAAAAGCATAAGTTATTTTTTCAAGCAATCTTTTTTTGGAGACCATTCTTGTCATCTTAGATATGTTAGTAATGTGGTGCTTGTAATGAAGTACTTAGAGAAATGATACTTCTATAAAGTGTCAACTTAGATTACTTTTATTTTTTTTATGCCTAATTTGTATGGATAATAAAGCATCAACAAGGAGGAGACATTGTTGATTCGGCATGTTCTTCCAATGAAAATATCAACTCATACCACACTCCAAAGAAATGTTTCATTTAAAACTTATGACTTAAAAATTATGCAATTTAAACTTCTTTGTTGTTCCAAAGAGAAGTGAAACACATATTACTTCTAAGTTGATTTGGAGAGAAATGATACACATACCACTTTTAAGTTGGTCAAGAGAGAATTGATACATGTATCACTTCTCAATTGGTCTAGAGAGACCATTTGAAAGAAAAAAATTAAACATATATCACTTCTTAGTTGCATGGGACATAAGTGATACATGTACCACGTCTTAGTTCCTTGGCAAAGAAATACTACATGGAGTGATAAAAGACATGTATCATTTCTTGGCAATAAAATATTGAAAAACATTATTCAAATTTTTAATGAAAAATAGATTCAAAAAAAAAAATTAACGTGATAAAAATCAAAATGCATCAAAAGTTGTTAATGAATTCATTAAAAAACATGCATTGCACTTTTTTTTTCAACAGATGGATTATGAGACCTAAGATGTAGTCACAAAATTTTCACACTATATTTTTCCTTTCAAGCAAACCAAGATTATGATAATTTATTAGAAAAATTTATTTTTATTGACTTTCTATTGTTTACATTCCACATACAAAACCTTGCAATTTAAAGCTTGCTTCTTTTTTCATGTTAATGCGGGTATTTAAAAATATTTACATGTTTTTTTTGTTGAAATTAAATAGATTACAAAATTTCAAAATAACATTATAAGTGTTAAATACATATCAAATTATTTTAAAAAGGAGATAGATTATTTTTAATATTTTTTCTCATGTCAAGACTATATGCCAAAATGGTATGTATATCATGTTAGACATCACATTTTGAATTCTAAGAAAATTTTATTTTATTTTTTTTGTATTTTTCATTTTATTATATGATAATCTTACAATTTAAGGTCTGCTATTTTTTCACATTCATGCATAATATTTTTAAATAGTATTATTTTTTTCTTGATAATTTAATAGATTTTATAAACTCAAAATAGCATCATTAATGTCAAAAACATGTCAAACTATTTTTGTAAATATTATCAATTACTTTAAAATTTCAAATACCTTTTTGAATGTATAAACTATATCTCAAATTAATTTTTGTAAAATTAAAATAATTCTATTTAATTTTTTGAAATTTTTTTTTGTACTATTTTATTTTACATCAAAATTTTACAATTTAAAAATTTGAAGATATTTTATTTTTACAAAATATTTAAATTTCATACAATATATGTTAAAATAATCTAAAAATATGACCAATATTTTAAGGCTTAAATAGTTATATTTTCAATACCTACTCACTTTTATTTACTTGATAATGTACTTCATATATATATATTACTTAATTTTTAAAAAAAATATTTGTTCAAATTTTTTTAATTAATATTCACATGTCAAAATATTAAAGAGAATATAAATACTACATATATTTGTTTCAAATTTTTTAAATTATGTCTACGTCTCAAAATATTGAAAAAAGTATAAATATTAAGTCTATTTGTTTGAATTTTTTAAAATTATGTCCTCATATCAAAATGTTGAGAAAGGAACAAATACCAAATTATGAACAACCTTCAACTCATTTTAATGATCTTTTTGACAACTACAATTAATAGATATTTGATGAATGATAATAAATAAAAATGATATGATTTTAACACCTAAATTTTATTTATATTTCATAATAATATACATATTTCAAAATATTTATATCTTATTTTTTTTAGATTATTGAAATTTTTTAACAACATATAATATAATAATATATTCCAACATATCTCGAAGATATATGAAGATGTCAAGTATCTTTCATGATCACCAAGTTACAATAAAAAATATCTTAATTTTTGAGTTATTATATTTTTCAAACTTTCTCCTTTTTATTTATTTTACAATATATTTTATTTTTAAAATTTTTTTTTCTAAGTAAAATTTTGCTAAATAAAATCCATAATTTAAAAAAAAATAAAATCTGATCATTTGAATTTTTTTGAATTATGTCTAGATTTGTTTTTGAATTCTACTTTGATTTTTTGGGAATTTTTTTCTACAAGCAATGTCTTTGTAGTGCTTATCTTTGATAATTATAATTAATAGATATTGAAATATTACTTACAGAAATCACTCGTGAATTGACACACACCGTCTAACAATTCCATACATTCAGTGGAAGTCATTTTTGAACTGAAACGTGATGCAATATGTAGTTTGCACACGCGGATATCTTTTTCAAATCATGGGTCGTCTCAATTCAAAACTTTTGACTCTTTTTTAATTTTTTGACTCGCGCAATAACAAACTCTTTCACACCTCTTTGTTTTTGATTCTTAGCTAAAGAATTTTGTGTCACAACTTTTCACAACATGGTAGCTCAAGAATTTTGCTAGGCTTTCTTGATTGTGCTTTCGGAGAACTATCTACTTGCATTTAGATTGTTATTGGAAATTGTGCAAACCATTCGGAAACATAAGCTCGGAAGCTGCAGATGCTGTAGCAATTCAATACGGTCAAGAAAGACTCGATGTGTGCAAGTGACTACGTCAATCACATCAAGCAACTGGCAGATCAGTTAGCATCTGTCAATGTTCAACTTGATCCGACCGTGATTATCGGTGGGCATTTTGAGTAAAGAACTTATTCTCTCAATTAGATTTCAAAAGTTGCTAGGGTTTTTGACGCTTGCCCAATGCCATTGAGAATTTTGAGAATTGCGTAGCTCAAACAAATGAAAAACAAAGCTAGAATAACTTGTAATTTATTCTAGAATTTTTGTAGCACATTGGTCATATAATTTTGTATAGAACTTTTGCGTCGTCTAAAATCACCATGGTGAACAAGAACATAACCTTTGGTCAATATATTCAATGGGGTTTCTTTGTTTTCTTGATTGCTTTCTTTTGTTAATCATCTTGCTAATTAAATCTCAACAAGATCATTTGATTCTCCTTAAGACCTAGAGCTCATATGGCCCAAAACTTGAAGCCTTCAAGGAGTGATATATGTATCACTCATGTAAACTCTCTTAACCATTAGGATTCGATTGGTAATCGTCGAACCCTCTCTAAGGAAATGATACACAGATCATTTTTTTAGAGTGAGAACTCTTGCCCACAAAAAATGATACATGTATCACTTCTTTGAATACTAAAGCCTCACCCTTCCCTTCTGAAAGTGAACAAGGCTCATGATTAGAATAAGCACATATGAGAAGTGATACATGTATCACTTCTTTCAACCCTGAACCCAAACATGAACGAACTAGTTCTAGTTTTTTCATGAATCCAATTGAAATAAGTGATATAAGTATCATTTTTTTCAAATGGGGCCTTAGAGTCTTGAGTAGTGTTACCATAATCACTTCTATCTCCATAAGGTTCAAAATCTAGAAGAGGAAAACATTCATAATTTTTTTCACATGGGGACCCAAAATCTTTAAAAAGTTACATGAACTGCTTTGCTCACGTTTGGATTTAGAATCCAAAGAAGTGATACCTAGATCACTTCATTCAAGTTATCTAGGTATCACTTGAATTCAACACATTGATTTGCACAAACCAATTTGTTGAACTTTTTGAATGCCAGAATTCAAAGTTGATTAAAAAGCATAAACGAGACATTATCTTCGAATCTGACTAGTTTGATACTTCTTCCCTTGTGATTAAATCTTAAGTACATCAATGTATATTTGTAATATATAACTTGTACATTATAATAATCAACAATAAATCAAGTCAATTCATCTCTCATCGTTCTTTAAATGATTACAATTTTTTTACCTAAATATTTTGCTCACATATTTTTATCTCTACCATTGGATTTTTGAACACAAAAATATTCCTAAAATTGATATTTTTGAGTTTTTGGATAAAATAATGACTCTAAAAAAATTCGAATAAACAATCCAATTGGATTTTTTTAATAAAAAATTTTAAAAAATTATATATATATGTCCGAATCAGGAATACACGAAGAAACACATGCAATTAAGAGTCGACACAGGAAATATGTGGTTCAACTCACTGAGGCTATGTCCACGGAACACATAGAGTCACTTTACTCAATAACCCTAATTGTGTCACAGAGAGCTTCTGCCAACCCTCTTATATAGTAGTACTACCAGCCCTAGCCCTAGTCTAATTAAATATAGTCAAACTAACCAGAGTTACTCAAGACTTGAGTTAACTCCTAACAATCTCCCCCTTGACTCATGTCTTGGGATTTCTAACTCTTGTTATCCATATACATACTCCGCGGGAAGTCATAGAAGGAAACCTGAAGCATATGCCCTCATGTAAACAAGGATTAACTAGAACTAAACCGTAGCCTAACTAGGAAGGAGTAAAGCATACACAAGAATTAAACAATTGCTAGAGTAACTCTATTAGTGCTCCTTGTGCAAAACCTGCATAGTAGCACAATGCCTCCTGAAACTCTCTAAAAGAATAACTTTGGTTAAAGAATCAGTTGGATTGAGTTTATCGTCAATCTTGACTAGCTCAACCTTCCTATCAGAAACTGCATCTCTGATAAAGTGATATATAATGTTAATGTGCTTCACCCTGCTATCCATCATTTGATTTGCTGCAAGATGTAAGGCATTCACACTATCACAATGGAGATTTACAACATCCTTTTTCAATCCCATCTCAGTGATAAGTCTATTCAACCAAATAGCCTCCTTTGCTGCTTCCGCTGCTGCTATATATTCGACTTCTGTAGTTGATTGAGCTATGCACTTATGCAAGGTAGATCTCCAACTAACATCTCCAAGTGTAAACACATACGCAGTTGTAGACTTTCTCTTGTCCAGATCTTTTCCATAGTCAACATCAACGTAACCCAACAATGATTTGGCATTGTCCAATAAACCATCAAACAAAAGACCATAATCCTTAGTACTCTTGAGGTACCTTAGAATCCACTTCACAGCTTCCCAATGCACCTTCCCTGGATTTGACATGTACTTGCTCACCTTTCTCATAACTAGAGCAATATTAGGTCTAGTGCACACCATCAAATACATGAGGCTGCCCATTGCCTTGTCATAGAAAATTGACGACATCTTTCCTCTCTCAGTTGCATCAATTGGACATTGAGCTGCTGAGAGCTTAAAATGTGCCGCCAAAGGTGTCCACACTCCTTTAGAGTCTGCCATGTTAACCTATCAAGCACACGCTGAATGTATTAACCCTGACTTAACCATAACTTCCTCTTCTTCAAATCCCTATGAACATCCATACCTAATATCCTCTTGGACTCACCCAAATCCTTCATCTTGAATGCAGATTTCAATTGCCTCTTGCATTTATCGACGTCAGATTATTCCTTTGCCAAAATGAGCATATCATCCACATAGAGTACTAGAATAATGAGGCAAAAGATCTCATTATTCACCTTCTTCATGTAAACACATGGATCAAACACACTCCGTGAAAATCCTTGTGTTTTCATGAACTCATCAAACCTTGCATTCCATTGCCTAGGAGCTTGCTTCAATCCATATAGAGATTTGAGCGATCTACAAACTAACTTCTCCTTATCTTTCTTCTCAAAGCCAGTAGGTTGTCTCATGTACATTTCTTCCTCCAAAGATCCATATAGAAAAGCCGTGACAACATCCATCTAATCCATAACTAGGCCAAATATTGCAGAAAATGCACATACCATACGAATTGTAGCATACTTTGCTACAAGTGAAAAGACTTTGTTGTAGTCCACACCTTTCTCTTGTGTGAAGCCCTTAGCCACCAACCTGGCTTTGAAGATCCTCTTCTCTTCATCCATTGGACTATCCTTCAACTTGTACATCCACTTACTATCAACCAAAGGTTGACCCTTTGGAAGCTCCACCAACTCCCAAGTCTTGTTCTCAACAAGCGATTGCATCTCAAGCTCCATAGCAATATCCCACTCAAGCTTATTGAGCTTCCATATATGAACAAGGTTCTATTTCTTCCAAGATCAACCCATTGCCATCATCATTCTCAGTTTCAATATCATGTATGATCCTCAAGAATAGATGAATCAGCCCATGTTTCATACCTTTCGGGAGTTCTACTAATCCGATTTGATGATCTCCTAGTAGATGATCCTGGTTGATCTCCATTGTTTTGTGTTGTGTCTTGAGGCTCAACAATGACAACTTGCTCCTCCAATTCCTGTTGTTCAGGAATTTGCTCCATATGTTCTGGAGCTTCTCCTTGTGGTGCATCATTAAACCTATAATGATCAATCTCCCCCTCAACAACATCAGTGAGTGAAGATTTGCCGTTGTCAGTACGGGGAGCTTGAGATATCTCCCCCTCTTTCAATGATTTGGGCTCATCGAAAGAAATATCCCTACTTACAATCATCTTACAAGCTACATGATCCCATAACCTATAACCTTTCACACCACTTGCATATCCAAGAAAACGACACTTCTTGGATGTAGGATCCAACTTGCTCCTATTCTTCTTAGGTATGAGAGGATAAGCCGTACAACCAAAAATTCTCAAACGACTATAATCAGCCCTCCGTTTGTGCCTCAATTCAAACAGTGTTAAGAAATTGATTACACTTGAAGGAGATAGATTTACCAAATATACTGACGTATTAACAGCTTCAGCCCATAATTCATATGGTAAACCAGATTGGTTCAACATACTACGCAACTTCTCCAATATTGTTTGGTTGAGACTCTCAGAAACAACATTTTGTTGTGGAGTATAAACTGTGGTGAGATGACGAGTGATCCCCTACTCTTTGCAGTAACTTCTAAACTCCCCAGAAGTATACTCCCCGCCATTATCTCAACGTAGATATCTCACCTTGTGACCAGTCTGAGTCTCAACTTGGGCTCTCCAACTTTTGAAAATTGTGAAGACATCAGCTTTTTGTGTGAGAAAATAGACCCACACAAATCTTGAGTATTCGTCAATAAACAATACACAGTACCACTTCCCAGAATGTGAGGCTTTAGGAGAGGGTCCCCACACGTCACTATGTACATACTTAAGTAACTCTTTGGAACTATGAGTTCCAACACCAAAGGCTTTTCTATGGTGTTTGCCCATAACACAATGCTCACAAAATTCCATGTCAACTTTACCTAAACTAAGTAACAAGCCCCTATCTCGAAGGAAGATCAAGTACCTGTTACTCATGTGTCCCATTCTAGAATGCCAAACATGAGCCATCTTAGGCCGAGATCTAGTAAGATTGACTTCACCACAAATGGTATTGCCCTCTAGCACATACAAATTTCTATGTTTGTGTACTCTTAAGATAATCTAAACTAAGTAACAAGCCCCTATCTCGAAGGAAGATCAAGTACCTGTTACTCATGTGTCCCATTCTAGAATGCCAAACATGAGCCATCTTAGGCCGAGATCTAGTAAGATTGACTTCACCACAAATGGTATTGCCCTCTAGCACATACAAATTTCTATGTTTGTGTACTCTTAAGATAATCTTATCACCTATTCTCACCTGAAGTACTCCTTGTTTAGAACTCAACTCAAGACCTTTTGAATCTAACATTCCAAGAGAGATAAGGTTCTTTCTCATTTCAGGTATAAACCTCGCGTGAGTCAACGTACGTTTGACTCCATCAAACATTTGAATCTGGACTGATCTAACATCTTCAGTTCTACAGAATTGATCATTTCCCTAAACCTCTCCTCTTTGCAGTAACTTCTAAACTCCTCTAAAGTATACTCCCCGCCATTATCCGAACGTAGATATCTCACCTTGTGACCAGTCTGAATCTCAACTTGGGCTCTTCAACTTTTGAAAGTTGTAAAGACTTCAGACTTGTGTGTGAGAAAATAGACCCACACAAATCTTGAGTAATTTTCAATAAACGATACATAGTATCACTTCCCAGAATGTGAGGCTTTAGGAGAGGGTCCCCACACGTCACTATGTACATACTCAAGTAACTCTTTGGAACTATGAGTTTCAATACCAAAGACTTTTCTATGTTGCTTGCCCATAACACAATGCTCACAAAATTCCATGTCAACTTTACCTAAACCAGGTAACAAGCCCCTATCTCAAAGGAAGATCAAGTACCGTTACTCATGTGTTCCATTCTAGAATGCCAAACATGAGCCATCTTAGGCCGAGATCTGGTAAGATTGACTTCATCACAAATGGTGTTGCCCTCTAGCACATACAAATTTCTATGCTTGTGTCATCTTAAGATAATCTTATCACCTATTCTCACCTCAAGTACTCCTTGTTTAGAACTCCACTCAAGGCCTTTTGAATCTAACATTCCAAGAGAGATAAGGTTCTTTCTCATTTCAGGTATAAATCTGACGTGAGTCAACGTACGTTTGACTCCATCAAACATGTGAATCTGAACAGATCCAACACCTTCAATTCTACAGGGTTGATCATTTCCCATAAGAACTAAACCGCTTGATACCGAAAGTATGAAAAAACTCTCTAATGTAACAAATGTGATAAGAACAAGCACTATCCAGAATCCATACATCACCAACGCTCTTTGGTGAGTTGCATAGGGGCATACCTCTGGCTTCATGGTCCATCTTCGAGCAAGTCATACTCCTCATCAAAATCTTGAGCCACATTGGCCAAAGGAGGATCATAAGCCTTGGTCTTCAAACGACAGTCTTCTTAAAGTGACCACTCTTGCCACATTTCCAAAAGACCACTGCCTTTCTGTCTTGGGATTTACCCCTAGACATGGATCTATCTCTACATCCAAACTTCTTCCCATCCTCTTCATTCTTTGATTGTGACCGTCCACTGATCACATTCAGTGTCGTACTAGATGAAAAGGATGGAGTAGAGAGCATCATCATATTCTGCTGTAAATCATCAGTCAATAGAGCACTTACAACCTCATTGTAAATGATTGTTTGTCTATCACAATGGAGCAACACTCGTGATAATGAATGATATGAAGCAGGTAATGAGCTTAACATATGAAGAGCATTCTTCTCATCAATTATTTCTTTTCGAAGATTTCTGAAGATCAATTACAAGATCACTAAAAACATCAATATAATCTTATATCTTCATACCTGAATCTTTCATCTGAAGCTCATGAACTTCAAGGAATTGTATAACCTGTTTGATTTTAAGATGAAACCATCGCTGAAAAGCTTCAAACAATAAAGTATAATTGTTATACTCATCAATTTGATTCAGAACTAAAGGTTGTAAATGGAGTATAACAATAATCACTGCTTGCTCCTGAAGGTTTATGTCTCAATGACTTGTCCAAACCGAAAACCTTCAATTTACCTTTGATTTGACTTTCCCACATAACCAATACTCCTTGGGACAACAATCCAATTCGCACCTGGAGATCTTAAGCACACTTAACATGATATTCACATTCACAATAATCATAGAATATCACAGTCAGATAGTTGAAAGAGGATTTATCTCCATTAAATTGGCTTCCACCACATTTTGCACATCGACAATTCGTCAGAACCAATTTCCGTTAGGGACGGCCTGTGGTGAGGAAATCAGTTCGAGAAGCATCCAGCTTATCCAAGGGCTTGTACAATAGGGAAGTCCCCGGAAAAGCAATTATGTTCAGATCCATAAGTTGCAATCTCTCCGATCCCTGCATGTTCATGAATCCGAAGGCTCCGGTCCATGTCTCCAATAACTCCGGCACGGCAGGTAACACCAACCGCTCAACTCCTACGCTACGCAACATCTCTTCTAAGGCGCTCATCAGTTTCCGGCACATTCCCTACCTTCGATAAGCGAACCGAGTCCCAATCAAAGGTATCTCCGCAAGCCTTGCTCCATGGACCCTTATGGTGGCAACTGAGATGAGTTCATCTCCTCTTTCCAGCAACATGGTATAAAACCCATGGTAGTTGAGTCGACTAACTTCCGATCTGCGATTATATAACACATGGGAGATGATGTCAATTTTCGTGCGCGGATCAATCATACGACGAAATCACTCCTGCATCACGCTCAAGGTAATGGAGAGCTTGCTATCGTGCTCGGCATTCAATTCAGTGTTCGAGATACAACCTGATTTACGATCATCTTCAGCCCGCGATCTCAACAAAATTCATGAAAAACCTCCCTCCATTGGTTTGGAGACGCCGACAAGCCCTCGCAAACCTCGGAAGATCCTTCCACAACTTTCTCCATCCCCGTCCACTAACTATCCACCACAACGATTATCCTACGACCTCAAGGCTTGAACCGAAATCACCGTGACAATCCCCTCTCCTCGCGTGCATGCGATGGTAATCGCTTTTGCTCAGACTCCCCTCCCTTGCCCTGCTTGAGGAATTCAGACACCGCATCTCCCCGAAATGCAGACCTTCCGAACGAGGCCTTTGCATTCCGCTCGGCCACTCCACTGGTGGAAGCCACCGCCACATTCTTGACGGCACAATGCCACCCCATCGAAGTCACAAAGAAGAACCGCCATGGTCGCCGCCGCACTCACTCTCTCATGCAGCCTCCAACAGTTTCGACCATCCCAATCGCTTTGATACCAATTGTATGTCCGAATCAGGAATACACGAAGAAACACATGCAATCAAGAGTCGACATATGAAATACGCGGTTCACCTTACTGAGACTACGTCCACGGAACATATAGAGTCACTTTACTAAATAACCCTAATTGTGTCACATAGAGACTACGTCCATGGAACACATAGAGTCACTTTACTAAATAACCCTAATTGTGTCATATAGAGCTTATGCCAGCTCTCTTATATAGTAGTACTACCACTCCTAGCCCTAGTCTAACTAAATATAGTCAAACTAACCATAGTTACTCAAGACTTGAGTTAACTCCTAACAGTATATATATATATTTGATCGTTTCACTTGATTATTCTTCACTCAATTTACATCTAGACATACTAGCATTGGATCTTACCTTAGATAATTTGAAATCTCAAAATATCTTTTATGAATATTTTTTCATATTTAAGTTAAAACTAGTGAGCACATCTTGAGATATTGCTCTTCTATCCAATTTATGTAGGAATAAAATTTTAACATTGGAAACTTGTCAACCAATCATTGCTCTCCATACCTATATTGCAAAATAAAGTCAAATGGTTCTTTTTTTTCCTTGAGAAATATTATATATAAATAAATTCATTCTATCTCATTGATACCATTTTTCATTCTAGCTTTCAACCCTTTTGTGGGTGCCTCACTCCTTTTGATCTTTAATGACCCTCTTTCTTTTTTACCCTTTGTTTTGTCTCTCATTACCATTTTTTCTTGGGTTCTCTTCTGATCTTTGGCGTCTTAGACTTCAGGCTGCCTTACCTTTTCATACACACACAATATATGTAATTTATTAAAACAAATGAGTCACATGTTTCTTTTAAAGATTTTATATTTTTTTGATTAAAACAAGTTAACATTTCTTGTTGTAAGATTTTAAAAAATGTCTTCAGATTTTAATGAGCTTAGTTTTAGACATATGATAGGTTTATCAACTGCTCTTGTAATGGTGTAGTGAAATTCATTACTGCCGCTTAGCAAAAAAGACTTTTGAACAAACCATGTTGGGTTACATTTTTTGTTCCATGGCTTTAACCTCATTACAAGAAATTTTTTTTTAATGAAGTTATGCATTTAGCAAAAATGAAATTTTCATATTAATATTGAGCTTAGATTTTTTTCTAGGCTTTTTAACTTTTGACTCTATGGATTTTAGAGTTCGTCATTTCTTGTAAACTATGTAGAAGATAAGCTTTAGATGGGTCAAAATTTCATAGAGAGGACATGCTAAGTGGGAAAATGATGAGTTTTAAAATCAAGTAATTCAAATTATTCATATTTCACATATATTATTTTCCATAACCGATGTAGTAGAATTCCTAGTTAGGTAGTCACGTGCAGGCATGACCATATATAGTGATTAGAACTAGTAGTGCACTAAACGCTGTTCGCATTGGATGTGAAGTTAGGACCGATAGCGCTGTTGGGAAAGCTTGGCGTAAGAGATAGAGTTCAAATGGAATGTAATTTTCAAAGCTAATGTTTTAACCTAGCCACATAGTGCACTAACCTTGATCCCTTGAAGCTCAAAGAAGGTTTGGCTCAACTCTAATCTCTCTTTTGTGCTATGGTTATGAGAGGAGCTCGGTAAGCGAAACATCTCTTGCTCTTTGTGTTGCTTGGGCTTGAAGAATTTAGGCTTTCATTGTTTCTTCACTCCCTATCATTACCCACAATAACTTTACTCCCATTTGCACTTTCTCTTATTCTTTCACTTTCTGTTCCGTTGTCGCATGGATATTGTTTTACTCCAAGAACGTTGGAGCGCCTGGCTGTAGAAGAACTCTCCTAGCCCTCGTGCGAATTGGTACTCTCTCTTTCATCTCCTCACAACTCCATATTCGAATCCATTACAATCGGTAAACTCCATCGGAACAAGACCATGATATTCAACAATTGGACCGTCACTCTCGACCAAAATTCACAAATAATTGCTTTGCAACCTTGTTGTACTCTCACAAAATTTTCATATGCTTTTGTTTCCTAGATCGCTCGGCAAAAATTTCAGACTATACATTGTATCACAAGACAATATGCAGACCCATGTGTACTAAAACCAATTTTTCATTTCAATTGCCCTCAAATTTCACGAGAATGTCAATTATTATCCAAGGTTTAATTTTGTAAAGTTTTATTGATCAAACTTACCGATAGCACGAGTTATAATTGTCGTACTAACTTCGTGATAGTTAATGCAATCCTGCAACTTAGACTGTATACACAAACTTCAAACTACTGCTATGCACTCAAAACTCATTGAATCAAGCTTAAATTTCAATCAAATCATAAATCCAATTATAAGCTACATCTTTATTGAACCTAATCTGTCAAAATCTTACAAAACACTCAAAATCGATCCAAACTCTCTATATGGTTTTGAATTTCACTCTCCAATTTCCAATCACCACAAAAGAGTAACAATTTGTTCAATCACCTTCATTCTTGAGCCCAAATCGTAGCTCTTCCCGTCAGCTTCCTCATACATTCCAATTTTGAAATCTACCCTTCAAAGGCTCCCAAAACTCCTTGACCAGGTGTTCTCATTGGTTCAAATTCCAAGACCAATGAGAATAAAGAGTGTCATTTTGACGTCTAGTGGGGCCAAATTAGCCACATACTAACTTAGAACTTTACAACTATCCTAAACACAATACTTAGCTATCATAATCATAATCATCATTTGTCACTAATAAAGAGTCAAAATAACAACTCGAAACCGGCTTAGTATGAACGAAACAACAAAAGAGACCAGGGATTTTATAACTTGAGAATAATACTCCTCGCCAAAATTCTTAACAATCAACTCCCTATGGATTGCCTTTGATAAACAATAGTGATGGATTGGAACCCATGTGTTGAAAGCCACTACTACTGGTAAGTTCATATCCATAACGCATATATCAAATCAAAACATATACTGTTAAGTCACAAGTCACGCCATAGGAAACAATTGGAAGAATGAATGGATCCGGGGAGTTTATCACCACTTGCATAAAGTTATCTCCAAAGTGATATACTAACCACGGCCTAAAGTGATCGCGATGTAGACACCAAATGTTGATCACAAAAGGATTGGACATCGGTACATTTGGAGGATCATGTTATCCTCTATCCATGTCCCACATCTGCTCCACTTTGATCGGATAAGCTCCTTAGTCAGCAAAGCGATGTTCTAGACCTCATCCCTTCCCTTGCCACTCCGACCACACTTTATATCCGATAAGGTCCAAGATAATATCTCTTGGATCCTTATCCACATCTTGATCCTAGGATGTCAATCTAACCGTGGGCTCTTAACAACCTTACAATGAACCGTCGGTCATCATGACCTAAAATATCATCGTCATAATAAACAACTCTGAAGATGACACATGTCATCATCTTCTCATAGTAGCCGTGCCACAACATGACACCGCTAACTTTGATAAACATTAATTCTTAATCCAGTTTCTGCACTTTAGTTTGGCTTTGTTCAAATGAATCTCTAAGATGCCTTAAGTATTGAATCATGTTTCTCAAAATCTCATCTCTATGGTTATTTCAATATATGATTAAGAAAAAACCTCTCCAACTCCTCATTGTTTGTCCACAAACGGTTAGGCGATGATGTCATCTATGGCTCTTTGTTTTGTATTGTGTTTGATGACTTTTGACCCTTTGAGTCTTCCGGGGCATGATACTCATTTTTCATTTCTATTTCAATATGATTTCATAGTTTCCAACAATTCATGATGGTACATATAATACATACTGCATATTGTGTTGATTCTCATCAGTCGTAGTCTAGTGAGGCCCATCTTTAAACTAAAATGAAGATGATGAGATCTTAAAGTAACATTATTTATCTCTATTGATGGAAAAACTAGATCTCAAGAACTCTAACCAGTTCTTTGCCCCTAAAATGGTGCACATAAGTGGTAGTTTATTGAGATCCATATTTAAACATAAATGTAGATCTCAAGTAATCTTGTATATTGATAATAAACCAATGGTATTATACATTTGAAATTATTATGTAAAAACGGGCTTGAAACATCTCTCATCAAGCATTTTACTTCTTACAATTATATTGTATTGTCTTGAGTAGCTTAATCAACATGATAGAGTTGGATAGAGTTTTGATGTTTGAAGAGTGACACTGAGAGAGAAATGAAACAGAAAGATTAAGACAAGAAAGACATAAGGTTATAGCTTACATTTGAAGATCCATAACATACAACTATTTGATATCTTCGCAAAAGGAATCAAATACATCAACTGCATATCAAGCTACGTACTTATGAATTAACTTGATGCATGCGGATGTGATTTATCACAAATAATTGATGCATTAGTTCGATAAATGATACATCTCAACACAAAAGTATAGTATCAATTTAGATAATATCTTCATAAAAAGGCATATTTTATCTTCATTTGGAATAATGTATGTATTAGATTATTCGATCATATTTTAGTTGATTACAAAGATGCCAATAAGCAAGCAAAAATAATCTATAAGGTCAGATTTTAGTGTATTGCTTCTTTGGAGACATAAGTTTATGATTTGAGGGACAGAAGTAAGTTTCAATATCAAGTAGGAAAGCCAAATACCTTGCGTTTAGTAACTGACTTTGAACAACTTCTTCCTCATCTTTGATTGGACCGAGGTACAACACGGATCTACTACAAACAATGTTCATCATAGTACCAAATCTAAATACACGCTAAACTACCTTAACTACATGCTAAACTATCTAAATCACCCATCCTCCAGGATGAGCGGCGAGTGGAGCGGCATCAACCTATGTCTCCCAGTATAGAGGTATGCAGAGAGGTCACCTCTTTGTTCCTCTAGCTGTGGAGTTATATGGAGCTATGGACACCGACTTCGACATGTTCGTGAGGGAGTGCACGAGAGCCTACCATACTAGGCGACATGGGGTATCACTCTCTTTAGCTTACTGTATAGCCTATTTTAGGCAACATGTTTCCATTGCTCTACAGAGAGCACTAGCTGGTGCAATCCATAGGAGAGCAATCACGTTAGGTGATGCTTCTTCGGATGCTGTGTTGTTTGTAGACCTTTTGACCTAGATAGTTTAGATATCTTAGGTGTTGTAGGACATATTTTCCAGTGTGATACTATTGGGGCCTAGCCCCATGTTACCGGTTTGGTTCCATCCTTGTACGCTTTGATGGGGTCTTCCCATCCCTTTTGTTATTATACTTTGTATCCCCTCCTATTATCTCTAAACTACCTTGTACGCAGATGAGTTACTGCCCAGCTCCTGACGTATTGGAAGCTTTCATGACTAAGACAAGGAAGCGTTGACTACTGGACCTAGAGTAGAATTATTATCATCTTACATAAATTTTATCAAAATGTAGAATAAATAATATCAGAATGTTTGAGACCAAATTAACAAATTACAAGAGCGAACAAGTTTGTTTAGCATTGCAAGTAACTCTTTGCAAGACACTATAATATTCTACCACTCTACATCTCCTCCCAAGTCTTCACTGTCCAGCTTTGTTTGGTCGCCTGCGTCATCATACAACAACATTACCCGAGAAAGTGACAACTCCTGGCTTCAAGACAGAGGTACCTGTCTCACACCCGGCAACTCTACTACTGACTGGAATGGGCAAATCACACATGCACTATCAATAATGTATGGGTAGATGGAGTTCACGATTCGTCAGAGGGCCGGAACATCACAAGACAAGACAGAGGGCATGCTTCATATCCTCTATGTGCTCTGCCCGGAATACAACAGAGAAGAGGCACAGTAAAATAACCAAAGGGATGGGAAGACCCCATCAAATCGTACAAGGATGGAACCAAACAGGTAACATGGGGTCATTGTGTCAACAAGCGAGGTACCTAGTATCTTCAGAGATTTCATTTCAATATTTTCTCGGCATATGAGAACTCTTACATCACGTTTATGCTTCTATATATATAAAACAGTCTGAGTTCGTCTGACTTAGTAGACTCCTTCCTGCTCGCAGGCATTAGCCAAAGCCGATTTCGAGCAATTCTTCTGCCTTTAACTGAAGGCACTCGACTGTTCTTTCAACTCTTGCAAACCCGCTATCTTTGCGCAAGCTCTCAAAGGTAACCTAGCTGACATGAACTTTTTCTTTGACTCCGCGCAGTCAATACATTACAAAGATGGCCAAGAGGTTTACGGCGGAAGCTCACAAAAACGGTCGAATTTACAGTCAGCATTCAATTTGCAGCATGTGAAAAAGTTTCGCAATTTGCAGCGATTGGGAAGGTGTTACAGTTTTACGATTTCTAAGTGCCAGTATAAGTTTTACGAGGAGAGAAGAGCGCTGTCATTTGTTCAGCGCTTTCCTTTCCACACTCGGTAGAATCAACGGAATTTGTTTATCGCGGTCTGTCCAGAGCTGCTGCAACTTGATTGTTCAAAGCTCTTGGCCGGTCCGTTAGGTTGCAGATCAGGGAAAGAAACGTCAGGACTCGGAGAAGTACAGTGGTTTTGAGATGCATTAGCTGCTAAGAGGTCCAATGGACACACCGCCTCCGGTCGGACATACCTACCACATGCCCAGAGAAGGTTGCTCCAGCTACAAGGTGGACTCGGGCAGAGCCTAATGCTTGACAGAGGAGTGGGAAACATAGGACAGGCGCGATAAACGTGTTTACGGTAGTACATTCGATCTTGCAGCAGCTCAGCTGGGTTGGGCTGTCAGGACTCAGAAGCGGTTTTTTCAAGGTGCTGAATCTCACTCTGGACTCTGCTTTTGGTTTCTGGTTTCTGAAAACGTACATCTATGGAAAGCAGCGGCAACCGCGGTTCTAGAGCAACCGTTCCAAATAGACTACGTTGATGACGACTTCTTTTACAACAGGTTCTGTAGTTCGACTGCGTACGCCTCCACTCGTTCGCACGCTTGCTGCTGAACGACTGCCGAGGAAAAGCTAGCGCTGAAATATCTTATCTACGAAAAAGCTCGTACAAGGAAAAGAAAACTCAAGACAAGGGAAACAAAGGTACACTGGTGCGTATACAGACAGACGCACGCGACCACGTAACGCACCGAGCTGGGTGAAAGTCCTCAAATCCCGGTACTTTCGATTCTACAGTAATGCAAGAATCTACTGGAGGACGTGTTGTACGTAGCGCCCCAGCGCTACGTACAGTGCTCCTGTTGTCTGTTTGAGAAGAAGGCCCTCCAAATTCAGGGGCAGTTGTAGATTTGCAGCTGACAGAGCACCAGTGTCATTATAGTCTTATCCTGTGAAGTAATAATTCTCGAGGCGCGTGGAGGGCAACCGAGGGTTGCTCCGCGGGACACCGCCCTGGAGCACGACGTCACTTCTGCGCCATGCGCCTACTCCGCGCTGCAGGCTTTTAGCTTCCGGCTGACGAACACACATAATGATTGGCCTTTAGACTTTGGGAATTGGGGCTCAAACTCGAACCAGAGCCTCTCCCCTTCAGCTCCCGGCAGAAGCAGAACTAGCACCGACCCCCGAGCCCAGGCTCCCGCAAGAGACAGATTTGCCTCTTGATCATCCGGGGACTCCAGCCGGCTACACTGTCTGAAGGCCCTAAAGTAGAATGTATACGTGGAGGCATTGGATCGTCCTAACGCCGAAAAGTGAAGTGTGCCGTGTTGGGGGACCTCGAGGATCGAGTTCAGCGCAGTGACGCGACGCATAAATCAGACAAATCTAGAGCTGGGAAGCTTAAGCGCATCGGACGCTGTTCCTTGGGAGCTTGGGAGAATGTATGGGTTCCATTTCTGCTGAAGCTCGTGAAAGGGTCTCGATAACCAAAGTGACGTCAACGTGCGTCACTAGAATCGGGTCAAGCGACTTCGTGCATCAGGTGGATTCGCGAGACCAACTTCGCCCGTTCTGTTGGCTGCGCCTGCGATGGTCACTCTTACTGCAGTGAATTCAATTACACCATCCTTCCTTTCATTAAGTACCAATCCTACCCGCTCTAAGGACGGGCTTAACTTAACAACGAGGAAGATTTTGTTCCTGCTTTTATCAAGTTTCCAAATTACATGAGTACAAGTCTCCATTGATGGGCACTGCAGCATTAGAGCCTAGGCAGAACAAGGTGAGGTGAGTCGAGTTGTGCTCTGTAGCTGTTGAAGTTCAGTTCCACTAGAAGTTCAGTTTGTTCATAGAAGCTCTGCCACTTCGTAGCAGAGCTTCTATAAATAAAATATTATATCATATGACAGCTCTCTTAGATGACAGAACTAGTTCATTTCCACCATCCGCAGTCTGCCGATCGGATTGTTTGAGCCCGCATAGTTTAACTTTTGCCAACCCATCTTTATATGTTTTACAGCATGTTTCAGCCTGGAGACATAATTTTGCCATCCCATGCAGGTGTACTTACGGCCATTGAGATTCCTGGCCAAATCAGAGATGAAATGATGAGATTTCGTGTTTGGACTTTACCTTATATATTTTGTCAGACTGTAATTTTGATTTCAAGAGGAAGACAACCTAGACGGAAATCCTAATCAACAAGTGTCGTACTCTTGTTGGTTTTATCAAGCTTGTTGAAAGTCCCAATGCCTTTCTTTCAAATCTGAAGTTCTGAACTGAGTGTCCAGCAATCAGCTGACAAGTGATCTCAAATCCCAGTGAGACCTTCCCCTGGATGGATTCCTCAGGTATCTCAATCTCCAGACTTCTTGGAGACTGATGCGCACAATCCTTGCCCGCAATGAGTAACCAATATGAGCAAAGCTACAAGACCCTGCTGTAAACCCTGCAGTTTTTTACTTTCTTTTGCTTATCATGCTCAGTTCCATGCCAAGGCCTATTGAGAAGGCTCCTTCTCTTTCGGTTACATATCGTAAGCGGGGCCCTGCAGGGTCCAGTCGGTGTAAGAACAGTACTCCTCTTCAGGAACAGCCATGACCAAATCGTAAAAGAGCAAAATAACAAGAAACAGAATTTTGTACTCTTCTTTGAAATTCGTACGATTATATATCAGTCAACTCACAGCACGGAAGCTACTTCACGAAGGCAGTCAGAGGCTTTCAGCATACACTGGGCACTAGTTGCACACTTCCATCCACCAAGAGCTTGTAGGTGTTCAAAGTGGTCTTCACCAAAATTCAGCCTGCGGAAGGCGTATGCCCCTACCCAAATTCGTGCTTTTCCACTTGTTTCCACCTCTTAAGGGTCGCCTTCTAGGAGTTCGAAGTGCTTTTTACCAAAATTCATACTTCTAGAGGCGTAGGTCTGTACTCAAGTTCATGCTTTTCTACTTCCTTCCACATCTTCAAGATTTTCTAGGTGTTCGAACTGCTTTCTGGTAGAGATCTTCTATGTGTTCGAAGTGCTTTTTACCAAAATTCATACTTCGGAGGGCGTAGGCCTGAACCCAAGTTCATGCTTTCCCTCTTCCTTTCACCAAGAGACTTCTTGGTGTTCGAAGTGCTCTTCACCAACATTCATACTGCGGGAAGCGTATGCCTGTACCCAAGTTCAATCTTTTCCACCATCCACATGTGCGTGATTGCCTAGTCTCCAGAAATCTGATTTTGGCGACGCATGTGCACTACTGGCTGCAAAGGTTGTGTCACATCCTGCTCACTCAACCACCGTGTGGCCAGAACCAACTTCTCTAAGCTACAGAAACCTCAGGTGTCGCTGGAAGTTCTCTTCAGTTTCCATCTGAATTTGGCTGCATTCATGGTGGCGATACTCTGATCTTACATGTCGGGACGGTTGGACGAAGTTTGCATCATTTTGGATGTTGAGATGAATTCTAGTTCAGCTCATAAAAAATAAGTCGGTTCGGACTGACTAGAAGTAAACTAACATCAAGGACCAGAAGGAACTGACTTTCCTTGATGTTGTCCTTCAAATTTTCGAAGCAGGTAAGGATATTGCTGTATATACAGTCAAGTCCCGTGGGACCAACTTTCGTTAGGCCACGGATCAACAACAAAAAGTGTATCCTCCTAAGAGACACACCATTTACAAACTGGAGTCATGAAACATAACATCCGAGTAGAGCTCCCGTTTAAAAATCGTGTGCCAGTAATGGTGCAGTATCATAATTGAGAAGCGTTACATTACGTTAATGATTGGAACACATTCTAATCCTGCAATAGTAAGATACTGTACTGCCTTCTTTGTCTTCGTGTGATGAAAAAACACAATATCAAACGGGAATTGGCCGATACCCGTTCGGTGATTTGAAAACATGGAGAAGCCGCTATTTGTCTTACTGAATGTCGTAGTCAATCAGGCCTCTGACCATAATTGCGTGTTCCTGTTAATATGTGGATCGTGCACTGTATGTTTTGTCGACTTGGACCCGACTAGGATTCATATTGACGAAACTCTAAAAAGTGAGTTGACTGTAAGGTAGACTCTCTTACTGTTACATCTTGTCTTCTATCCTGGATCTTGTAGATGTCATACATACAGATGCAATTCTGTGGATTTTGGACGGTTTACAAATTTGATATCAATTGAGTGAAATTCCCAGTGAAGCAAATCCAAATGCAGGTGAAGGATCGAGACAAATCGCCACCATCAAACGTCGTTGTGTATGTCATCAAGGCCTATTGCCACGTATAAGATATCTAAGCATGATAGGCAATGCTTGTGTGAAGTATCACATGTATTTGCTGACTTGCGTTCGTTGAAGGACACAACTATGGGCGGAACGAGATTGGATCCATGATGCTACGTAGTACGTACGTAGCAAGCGAATCCTCATCCGTTTCTCATCTTTCACGTGTGATGATCCGTAATCATGCATTCTTGCAGTGTCGGAGTAATGAAAGACTTTGACGATCCCCATCAGGATCACGGAGAAATTTGATGCAACGAGAAAGTCAAGCCCACCCCCAAGTTCTCTGAATCTCTGCCGTCTGAACAAAGAAGGCAGAAGGCTCGAAGATGGGAGACTAACTGCAAAGTTCTTTGCCAACAACCGTAAAGGGCTTCGAAAGTATGTGCAACCCACACTATTCTCTGCGGTGCTCTGCTTTTCGCCTTACAGAACTGTCACAAAGTCACAAACTATCTCATGACCATTTCATATCAATTACTGCGCACCATTGTTACCATCTTAGGGGCCGGTGACCCTCGATAGGTCTTCACCATCTTGCAGGAAAGAGCGTGGACGTAGAATGTACTTCGTGGTCTAAGGAAAAAATAGTTAACTCGGGCTCCAATGGAAGTGAATGCTAGAGCGGAACAATTCTGTTGTGACTCTCATTTTTACACTGGCACACAGCACGAGGAGGGGAGTCGAGGACGTATGAAATATGAATCGTAAATAAGGGAGTGCCTGGGTCCAGACTCCCGAAAGGTAAACATGTACAATGGGTTGAACTTTGACATGATAGGTGCCGGCCACATTTTCATTCTCCCGGCAGGCAGAGGGCCGACAGTTTTACATCCGCAAGGTCCCAGCAAGATGTCGGAAAGTCCACGGTGGGATGGAATTTCGGGAGATTTTTGCGAGACCTGAGAGGCACATGAGACAAACGAGCAGGGTAGTTGATTTTGGTTGACGGTAATGTTACGACTTCTTCTTTGGAAGAGAATGTGGATGGTGAGCATGTGCTTTATTGGTAGACGTACAATACAGGTAGAAAGCAGCCAGCCACAGCCACAACATACTTGGGAACTGGAATGTCGCATTCAGACGTGTCCCAATTGCAGTCTCGATTCCCGACTCCAGATTCCCAACAGAATCCGGGACTCGGGAGTTCAGCACACAAACAAAGAGTAACTGACTTATGTCACTCATCATGTCCAGTTGCTTGTCGTCGGGAACCACTGGCAGGAGTCTCCCGTCGGAAGGGAAGGCACATTTTTACCTGTACTGCAATTTCACGCCACGGAGGTCCCGCCTGTTGCAAAGGTTATCTGGCTGACGAGGAGTGTATTTTATCGAGTAATAAAAATGCAGTAGATTAATCAGAAGCAATAAAAAACAATTCCATAATAGATATACATTACATTAGTTTTTGGGTCTCTTTTATTTATTTAGTGTATCTACATTGATAAGTGAACATTTGATTGGTTTAGATATTTTACTGATGGTATATATATCAATAATGTGTAAAATTATGTTTATTAAAATAGAAAAAATTCATGAGAATTATACTATAAAATCCAATTCAAAAGATATTTTTTCTAAAAAATATCTTGGTCAGAACTATACTTGGTTGGGGAAGACCAGGTTACTGTTGCAAATGTGGTGGTTAATAATCCTATGCGTGACACATTTTTAGAGGGGATGATTACCTATCCTCCTCGATGGGCGACGAGTGGTGCGGCAGCAACTAAGGTGTCCAAGTATAGGGGTATGCAAAGAGTTCATCTCTTTGTTACTCTAGTTTTGGAGTTATATGGAGCTATGGACACCAAATTCGACATGTTTGCGAGAGATTACAATACTAGGCGGCAGGGGTATCACTCTCTTTAGCTTATTGTATAGCCTAATTTAGGTAACATGTTTTCATTGCTCTACATAGAACATTAGCTAGTGTAACCCATAGGAGAGCAATCACGGTAGGTGATGTTTCTTCGGATGCTCATGTTGTTTGTAGACCGTTTGACCTAGGTACTTATGATATCTTAGCTGCAGTCACACATATTTTCCATTGCGATGCTATTGGGATCTAGCCCCTTGCTACCATTTTGGTTTCATCCATGTACGACTTGATGGGATCTTCCCATCCTTTTTGTTATTTTACTTGACAATCGACATATTTTTTTCTAAAATCAAATTCAATAGTTGATAGCAAACATAATACAAGTATTTTTGAGATTATTTCAACTTATAAAAATTTTTATACCAAAAGAATTGAATTTATGATCCTTCTTGAGTTGATTCTATACTACTTGATTCTCAAAAGATATTTAGAATTTAATCTTCAAATAACATTTTTTGCTTCCAATCTTCACCAACAGTGTCAAGTTAACAAGTTTAACATTATAAATTTTTCAAGATTACTTTATCATCTCAACTATCACACCATGCACATTCGTACCAATATAATGAGCAAAATAATCCTTATACATTTTAAAACTAAACTATGCTCTCTAAACTATCTACATATTCTCGCCTTTTTATATGTATAACCTTTTTATTTTTAAGTTATTGGGACTTAGCCCCATGTTACCATTTGGGTTCCATCCTTGTATAATTTGATGGGATCTTCCCATCCCTTTTGTTATTTTAATGTATTTTTATTTTTATTTTTAAGTTAAAGGCATATATGATTATTGACAATCCTGCATTTATATTGTCCAATCTGTGTCCAAAATTCATTGCAAATAGTGGGACATGGTGTTAAAAAAATCTTATGTTAAAGGAGATGACAAACTAATTCTTAGAAAAAATATCATGAAATATGCAAAATTACAAAAATTTTAGTGTTTAAAGTTTTTTAAAAATTATTATCATTTAATAATATTTTGTCACATTAAATTTATTAATTGGTTATTGAAACAAATTAGACATATCATGAAAGATGCTAAAATGATCAAATTTTAGTGTTTAAAGTTTCTTTTAGAATTATTATCCCTTAATAATTTTGTATCATTAATATATATTAATTGATAATTTATAAAAATTGGACATGTACATTAAATACATATAATTTTTTTGTATTATGAAATGTGTATATGTCACAACTTGTGTGTCACAAAAATAAGTCACTTTGCTAAAATATATGTGTTTACATTTTTCATAATTGGGAGTTTCAATTCTTATTATAAGCAAAAAAATCTCATGACTCAAAAGTGATTCATATGAATGTTATAACTCAAATATGATTGTGTAACAATTGATAGATTATATTGTGATAGTTTTTACGTAAGACTATCACCATTCTTTATTGATACAAAATATACTAGAGTGGCTAACTATATGAAAGGTCCAATCACAAGTGTTACAAGACATTATCACACATGTAGCTTATATAATTTTATAAAAAATTGATGATAATTTTGGCATTTTGTCTCTCTAATAATCAAAGATAAAAATTTAGACAAAAGATGAAAAAAAAATTTATTTTAGTTCAATTGAGATCTTCAAAGATGATAATTCAAAAGAATGATGGCAAAAATTAAATACATGATTGTGATAATTTTGGAATTAAAATAGGCAAAAAATTTATCACCACAAATACTTTTCATAGCTAAATAATACACAAACAAATATGTGTCATAAATAAATGAGTAAAATTATTTCAAGTATAAAGCTTTAATCTTTTATTTAAGTATTTAACCTTTTTACTTCTAACAATCAATCCATTTTTTGAATTAATAATTGATATATATTTTATATTTTTATAAATTATTTTTAAATAAATTTTTTTTAATAAAAAAGCAAAATTTTATAATATTTAATATAATTTTAAGTTAAAAATAATAATAAATTTAATTTTAATTAATATAATTTTAATAATATATTTAAATTAATATAAAAATATTTTTTATAAATATAAATGAAAAATAAATATAAATAAAAACTTGATTTAGTCATATTCAATGATTTGATTATACATTTGATTTATCTTAAATTTCAAAAAAAATATTGTGTAACAATAATTTGATTTTCTCAAGTTTTTTATTTGATTAAAATAATAACTATAAATAAATCCCAAAAAATTAAAACAAATAATTAAACATAAAGAAATAAAAAAATATGATTTAAAAAATCTTCAAATAAATCTATTATTATATAGTTTTTTTCATTTAATCTTTACATCAATATCATAGTTTTTATTTTGGAAAAAATTCAGATATGAAATTATTATGTACAAAAATAATTCAATATTTAGATCTCCAATTTATATTAAACTTCAAAAATATGTAATTTTTCCAGAAATTTTTTGATTTTATCATTAAAAAAATCCATATAATTTTAAAATAAAATTAAAAATTATAAATTATAAAAATAATATTAATTAAATTTTTTATAAAAATATATTAAATTTACTTTATGATTTAAAATAAATGATATTTTAATTCAAATTAATTTTTGCTAAACCATTGATAAATGTTTAATGAGCATACATTTTAAAATTTAATTTTTCACTTAAATTTTTTTCTTAATAGCAACAAATTTCAAGTTTAAATTTTTTCATAATGAATTTGTCATGTTTAGGTCTTATGATAAGTATGAATAAAGTTCAATAATTAGTTTCATTCAAACAATAAATTATATTAATTTATTTTTACACGTTAAATATTTTCATATGTCATTATTTTAAAAAATAAAAATAAAAATAAAAATATTAATTATCATATTATAATTGATATTATTTAAAAAAAATCAATTTAATGATATTTTTTATCAAAATTTATGATATATATGCAGTAATATTTCAAATAACATTATTGTAAGTATGAAACAGATTTTGAATTTAAAATTTATATTTTATATATTTTTTATATAAATAATATAAATTTTGAAAATTTTATTTTTATTATTATTTATTTATAAAGAATTATTTAAATAAAATTTAGCCTCATTATTCTAGTACTCTATGTGGATGACATGCTCATTTTGGCAAAGGAACAATCCAACGTAGATAGATCCAAGAGTCAATTGAAATCCGCATTCATGATGAAGGATTTGGGTAAGTCCAAGAGGATATTAGGTATGGATGTTGATAGGGATTTCAAGGAGAAAAAGCTATGGTTAAGTTAGGGCAAGTACATTTAGCGTGTGCTTGACAGGTTTAACATGGCAGACTCTAAAGGAGTGTGGACTCCTTTAGCGGCACATTTTAAGCTCTCAGCAGCTCAATGTCCAATTGATGCAACTGAGAGAGGAAAGATGTTGTAAATTCCCTCTGACAAGGCAGTGGGCAACCTCATGTATTTGATGGTGTGCACTAGACCTGATATTGCTCTAGCTATGGGCAAGGTGAGAAGGTACATGTCAAATCCAGGGAAGGTGCATTGGGAAGCTGTGAAGTGGATTCTCAGGTACCTCAAGAGTACTAAGGATTTTGGTCTTTTGTTTGATGGTTTATTGGACAATGCCAAATCCTTGTTGGGTTACGTTGATGTTGACTATGGACAACATCTCGACAAGAGGAAGTCTACAACTGGGTATGTGTTTACACTTGGAGGTGGATGCGTCAGTTGGAGATCTATTTTGCAGAAGTGCATAGCTCAATCAACTACGGAAGCCGAATATATAGCTGCAGCCGAAGCAGCAAAGGAGGCTATTTAGTTGAATAGACTTATCACTGAGATGGGATTAAAACAAGATGTTGTAAATCTCCATTGTGATAGTGAGAGTGCCTTACATCTTGCAGCAAATCAAGTAATGGATAGTAGGGTGAAGCACATCAACATCATATTTAGTATTGCAGTTTCTGATAGGAAGGTTGAGCTAGTCAAGATTGATGGTAAACTCATTCCTTTAGAGAGTTTCAAGAGGCACTGTGGTACTATGCAGGTTTTGCACAAGGAGCACTAGTAGAGTTATGCTAGCAATTGTTTGATTCTTGTATATGTATTACTCCTTCCTAGTTAGGCTACGGCTTAGTTCTAGTTAATCCTTGTTTAAAGGAGGGCCTATGTTTTAGGTCTCCTTCTAGGACTTCCCACGGAGTATGTATATGGTGGCAAGAGTTAGTGTTGAGAAACCGACTCTTCAGAAATCACTCCAAGAAGAGGAGAGCACACCAAAGGGACAAGAGAGAGTGTACAGGAATATATAGGGGGAGTACAGGGAAACCCTAATCTCGGGTTAGCCCTAAACAGATCTGTACCATGGTACATAACAACCCTAGATCTACAGCCTGTAGTCATCAGGCACGGATCGACCTATATCAACTCGATGAGCTTGGGATATTAACACTCCCCTCCTGTAGGGACATGTTTAGAGGTTTCACACTGTTTTTTTTTTTTTTGTTTTTGGAACATAAATAAACGATATTCAGAGGAAGTAGGTATCGCCAAATATGAATAGGAGAAATAAGCGCGAAGATGGCCAAGACGAATAAGTTGTTAAGGAGGTCTGAAGCGTCGAATGGTTTAGGGCAGTTAGTAGCAACATTGACGGGCGTAACGAGTGCGGAGGAGCAAAACGGCGTCGAGTCAAGTAATCAGAAATGAAGAGGAAATCGGTCACTTCGATCGGGGAGCTCGGGGAGGCGATTCAATTGCATGTGAAGAAGATGCCGGCGGGGAGTATATCGACCCTTGGTACCGAAGCTTGAATGGTCGACCAAAGAATTAGCACGATTGAAGACCTTGGGAGGAGAATTCTTGGCATGGCGATGGGACTATGTGTGCCCCGAGTTGTGTGAGGAAGTTTGAGCCAAAGAAGACACCAAATCCGATAGGGTGGAGAGGACATCGGACTCGTGGGATGCGTTGCTTTCGGGTGAAGCCCTGGAAGAGATTATTCGAAGGAGAAGCCTGAGTCGATTTGGGAAGGTTCGGTGCACACCGCATTCACCTTCGATGAGCGAAAATGGTTTGATCCCATAGAAAGGAAGGGGACGAACGGCTTCAAGATTGATCTTATTCGGGACGACTTCCGAAGAAAGATAATGTATACATTGAATCAGCTATTCTCACCGCAATGAAATACTTATGTAAGTATGCATAAGGTGAGAATAGTGGAAGGATTCGTCGGTGGAGCAATCAAGGTCAATTGGGGAGAAATCTTCGCTCGGAATGTGCAAGCGATGGGTCAGAGGCTGCGAACGGGTGAGAAGGGAGTGATCTATATCTCTTCGTTTTTGGTACACATGTATTCGCGTATGGGGTGGTTGACGCCACAAGAAAGGAGAAGATATCAAGTAAACGTGGTCAGCACTTTGGGTGGGCTAGCAACGAGCAATGGAAGCATCGGTTCGACGAGAAGTGTGGGACCCCATCAAGACGAAGGTGTGCAATCGCCGATGAGACCGAGTCAGCAGGAGATAACTTTGAAAGCTAGAGCGAAGGCAGTGAGAGAGGAGAAAGAAGTCATATTCGGAAGGGAGGACTCGGAGGAATACAGAGAAGAGAAGCCCCATGTAGAGATAATTGCGAGCCCAAAGAAGAAAAGGGTGAAGGAAACCCCGCAACACGGGAAGTCGATGAAAGGCATCGCGGCCTAAGGTGAAAGCAACTAAGGTAGCGAGTAGAAGAGCCACTTTCTTGATTGCTACGTTGGCGCAGAAAATTTGAGATGTGGTAGTGCCGCCTCTGATGGAGGTGAATGAGATGGGAGGCGATTACATTTAGGGTGGAATCCGCAAGAAGACGGTTACATGGAGCCGATTCGATTCTTGAACGCCTTGCTTTCGAGGGAAGAAGGATCAGGCGGAGACTATTAAGCAGTTGACAAAGTTTGTGGAGCGTCTGGAGAAGGAGAAAGCGGAGGTGACGAAGGAAGCAGCCGCAGCAAGGCAAGCCTACGGAGAAATCTGTAGAATTCGGAGCGCGGAAGTGAAATTTGTTGAGAGAGAGAACGAGAAAGCCGCATTGAAGAATTGAAGAGGCAGCAGTTACATGAAGTTGATGTTGACCGACCAACTAGATTAGAAGATTTGGCTAGTAGGTGCTCGCAATACCTTTTTGCTTGGTGTGACGATGTAGAGGCTGAAAGGTTGGAACGTTTGATAGTGCCGATGAATACCCCTTGCGATTCGAAGGATCGCAGGAAAGAGATGTACAAAGCCATGGAACGCGAATCCCAGGAAGCGATGTGAGTCCATCGGAAGGAGATCGCAGATGACATCAGGGAATTGCAAATGAGCGTCGATGTCTTTGCATTGAAGGAAGAGACGTCATCGAAGGAACCTGAAGTGCCCCGTAATTGTAGTCGGACGCGATCCGTGTAGGCGACGATTAGGAATAGGTGCGGGTAGATTGTATAAATAGGATTAGTGTTAGAGTAGGATTATCGCTTTCTTTACAAGTGTTCATTGAGAACCGTAATTGTAGTCAGGATAGAACGAAGTGCTCGAGGAGCTGTTGAATGTTGCATTCGATTGGCCTTGACTTGTGCGCAATATCGGTGAAGATACCCGGGTATTCGTCCATGAGCCATCGTCGGATTCACTTCGCAGTAGAACTTCATCGAGGACATCGCCTTTAAGCGGCTTGTAAAGGAGTGATCAACTCCCATCAGTAAATCTGGAGTGTAATTTCAATTACATGTGTGATTCTGTGCAATGTAATGGATGGGTAATGGTTTGTTAATCTGACTTAGTGGTCCTGGACTACTCTGTCGCAATACTCTTCGGACTATGCATGTCCAGAGTCTTCAAAAGAAGCATAAATAACCATATTCGTCGCTGACAGAAAGATAACACCTCATTCCCTTGGGAACGAACTGTAATTCTGTACAAATGGCAAAACCTTTGTGTAACTTGTCTGTTACACCTTCAAGCTCAATTGTACATCCTGAACTCCTAGACAATGTCAAAATGTAGCAAACGACTCTCTAGATAAAGCTTTGGTGAAGATATCTGCAACCTGATCTCCTGTATGTATATATCTAAGATCTATTACACCTGAAAGGACCTTCTCCCTAACAAAGTGATAGTGCACCTCAATGGGCTTTGTTCTAGCATGAAAAACAAGATTGTTTGCTAACATCATGCTGCTAATGTTATCAACTAGGATAACTGTAGGACGATGATAATCTACTCCAATATCAGAAAGCAAGTAACGAAACCAAATTGCTTCACGAGTGGCATTCAAAGCACCACGATACTCTGCCTCTGTGGAAGATAGTTCCATGGTCGGTTGCTTCTTAGAAGCCCAGCTCATAGCCGCACTCCCAAGTCCAAACGCATATCCAGACGTGGATCTCCTGTCATCGAAATATCTCATGCCCAATCAAAGATTAGTAGCCATGCGGCGTTCACTCACACCTCCAAATCTGTATCAAAGTCCAAAATGAAGTGTGGACTTTACATAGCGGAGAATCCGTTTGACCGCCATCATATGCGGTACCCAAGGAGCATGCAGGAACTGACTGACTAGACCAACAGCATAGCTCAAATCCGGTCTAGTGATAGTCAGATAAATCAAACTCCCAACCATCTGTCTGTACATGCAGGGATTTGCAAGTAACTCTCCATCGTCTAACTCTAGCTTTAGACCTTGTTGGAGAGGAGTGTCGATTGGTTTACAGTCAGACATCCTGAATTCCTTCAGCTTATCTAAAGCATATTGGCGTTGTACTAGCCACATATCCTTTCCTCTGTAATATACTCCACACCAAGAAAGAACTTGAGATATCCTAAGTCTTGTATCTCAAACTCAGAACATAAGATACTTTTGATGCGAGAAATCATCTCCTCATGGTTCCCAATGACAATAAGATCATCTACGTAGATGGAAATCATCACTACATGAACTCTTGATCTCATGCGATAGCGATGAGTCGGAATGACAGAACTACAAATCCAAGAGATCTGAGAAAGGAATTGATCTTCTCATACCATGCTCTTGGAGCCTGTTTCAAACCCATAGAGGGATTTCTTTAACTTACAAACACGGGAAGGAAACTTCGATCTTCGTAACCAGGTGGTTGTTGCATGTAGACTTCTTCATCAAGATCACCATTGAGAAAGGTATTCTTGAAGTCCATTTGATGCATTCGCCATCCCTTGTTGACAGCAATAGCAACCACCGTACAAATCGTTGCCATCTTGGCAACTGGACTAAACATCTCTTCGTAGTCCACTCCATGCTATTGTGCGTAGCCCTTGGCTACCAATGTGGCCTTGTATCGAGATACAGTGCCATCCGAGTTGGCCTTGACCTTGAAGACCCATCTGCAACCAATCGCTTTCTTACCTCGAGGTAAGTCCACCAACTCCCATGTTTGTTGGTGACAAAGTGCAGCAAGTTCTATCTCGATGGCTTCAATCCACTCATTTTTGTGCATCGCTTCCTCAAGCGTACTCGATTCTGGCATAGCAAGAACGTGAGTCATGTATGCATGATGATCACCAAGGAAACTTCCATGCATAAATCTCTGAACCAGATGCCGAACTCTCTCAGATTTACGTAAGGCAGTATCATATGTACTGTTTGTCTCCCCTTGCTTCGAATCTGAGGTACCAGCAACGTCGTTCTGGGACGCTTCATCCAACGGATGAATATCGGTAATCCATGGTGAGAACATCATATGTTGCAAAATAACATGATCCTCAAGACTAGGAGTCGGTCTGGATGGTGCTCGATGAACTTCATCCGTAGTAGCTCCAGCTACAGTAGACTCAACTCTAGACTGTGTGACTCCAGAAACTCCACTTTGTAAAGGTACTGTGACCTCCGGGCTGACTCTCACTCAGGTTTACCTCCGATGGCTTTTTGGAAGCTCATCATGAATCTAGAAGGACTTAGTCCCACCCTATGACCATGACCCTATTGTTCACTCTTACACAAACTCTCAAAGTCCAAGCTCTGTTATGCACATTATCACCAAGAGTAAGATATCACTCAAAAGGCTAGGGATACTTTGGTAATCAAAGTCTTCATTGAATCAAGGTTCCACTCCGAACATGACGTCTCCAAGAACCAAGCTCCCCAAAACTAAGATCACCACACTATCTTCTCCCAAAACTAACTTCCATTGAAAAACTACTTGAGAGGTGCTTCTCAACCTCTCTATTTATACTACTTAGAATCTTACTCTAGTAACTACAAGTAATCACCATGTAACTTCCTCTTACCAAGTTTAAACGAGGTAGAGATCACAAACCCCAATGAAAAGGGTACATGGCAACATGCAATTGGTCCACTTGGATCTTCTAGAAGCCCAACTACTCCCTAATTGACTTCTAGTGTGCCAAGTCAATCTCGCCCCTAGATTTAAGGATCTTCACCAAGTCCAACCAATGAAAACTAGTCCAAGTCAAGGAAAGTCAAGATATCCATGTGATGGAATTTATTCCTTGATTCCTACTAAACAACAAAATAGTTGTTCTCATCTACCACACCAAAAGTTACTCTATATTTTTCTCCAACTTAACCATAACTAGCTAAACATAGTCATGACTAAGATAAACTTAGGCACAATTTAGATATACTTACATTTTATCCTATATGTACAACCCTAGGTCTTCAAGACATTGGGACGGACTTCTTGGTGCGGTTTATTTGAGAAGAGTGGGTATGACCGAACAATCGCAGTGCATATCAAGATTGTAACTCTTCAAATACAACATCTCTCTATCGATATAGAATTGCCTAGAGGAAGGATTATAGCATCTATATCCTTTCGTATCTAAGGCATATCCAAGGAAAATACACTTCTCGACTTTCGGATCTAGCTTTTGTGCTTCTCATCCGAATGTGTACATAACATGATGCAACCAAAACTTTCGAGAAATGAGTTATCGGGCTTGTGGCTGTGAATACCTCCATCGGGTCTTGTTGTGAATCGCTACGATCGGAGTTCGATTCATCAAGTACACCGCAACGAAAAGGAGGTTACGCCGAGAACGGTCTGAGGCAAGTTCTTCTCGTTCAACATAGCGCGGCGTTTGCTATGTGACGATTCTTCCTCTCTCATAACGCCATTCTATTGTGGAGTATAAGTGCAAGTCTTCTGGTGTTTGTATGCCATGCTTGCGTGGAGGTAGCGAATTCTCCAAAATGTAAACTTCGCCTCCTCCATCCGAGCGTGGACAAAGGATAGATTGTCCGTTTGTTTTCTCCACCAAGGTGTGGAAAGTCTGGAAAGCTGACAACACATCTGAAGAGCCCTTGCTCTTAAGGAAATAAACCCAGGTGTAGCAAGAGAAATCATCAATGAAGGACACGAAGTACTCAAAACCAAATAAACTTGGTTGAGAAGAAGTCCATACATCTGTGTGCACCAGCTCTAGAAACTTGGTCCCTCTCCTACCTGATCCCTTAAAGGGTTGTCTAGCTTGCTTGCCGAACTTACAAGCGAGACACAGTGCAATGGGCTTAGCAAAAGTGAAGTTGGGCAAACCTGTGACTAGATCTGAACTCGGAAGAGTCTTCAGTTTCTGAAAGTTCATATGCCCAATTCGCTTGTGCCAAATATCTATGTCAAATACTACAAAGCCACTTTCTGTAATGACAGGAGTTGGCTGCTTATTGACATTAATTGTAGCATCTAGCTTGAACAGCCTACCACTTCTGCTACCTTGAGCTACGACAATATCTGTGGAGTCTTCAACAAAGCATCCATCTTTGTTAAAACGCACTTGTAAACTTTGTTCTACCATCTGTCCTAGTGATAACAGATTTCGAGTCAGAGTAGGAACATGTAAAACGTTTCCGATTCCAGAAAGATTAGATCCTGGAATATCAAGCGGAATTTTATCCTTATGCTTGATCTCGTGCTTCAGATCATCTCGATCCACCATGAATTGAGGAGTCTCCACAGTGTCGAGCGACGCAAACCATTCTTGATGCGGCGTCATGTGGCTGGTAGCTCCGGAATCGATCACCCAATGCGTATCATGTTCGGCGACATAACTACGGTGTGTCACAATGAGTAAACGTTCTTCAACGACTACATGGACTGTTGGCCCGGCGCGCGAGTCGTTCGATGCTTGTAACAATCTTTGGCATAATGGCGTTCTTGTGACAAAGATGTTGCGGTGTTAACTCGCCTTTTCCGGGTGGCGCGCACTGGCCGGTTGGGCGCCTTATTCTGCACCTGACCTCTACCACCACCATATCCGGCTCCTCCGCCACGACCTGCCCCGACCTCCGGAACCTGCAAAAAACACACCTTCTTGCGGGCCGGATGAAGCACTAAAATGCTATACGCACTTAGCACTTCTTCTCCCAACATCATTGGGACCCGGTTCGTCGAACCGGAAGAGGTTCTCTCGGTCAAATTTGACGTAATGAACAAATTTTGTACTTTCGGGCGCCCTTGCAATGTTGCACCGATAATCACGGTCGGATCAAGTTGAACATTGACGAGATGCTAACCGATTCGCGGCTTGCTTGATGTGATTGACATAATCACCGACACACATCGAGCCTTTCTTGACCGTATTGAATTGATGCGGCAATCTGCAGCTTTCCGAAGCCTGCGTTCCCGAATGGAACATTCAGGACAACGCTGGTCCCAAGCTTCCTTGGGCGTGTCACAATCTTGAATGTGACTGATCATCGAGCCTAGAATCGTGAGCGCAATATAGTGGATGGCTTGATACGATCGCTTTCTCCACTCACGCAATGTATGCTCACTGCGAAGATCACCAGCAATCATGATTGGTGCTTTCTCCTCCCCGGTCACAAGCTCCCATAGCCCTTGGCCTTGAAGGAAGGTCTTCATTCAAAATTTCCACGTTTTGAAATTGTTCTTGTCGAGTTTCTCTCCAGTGATCATGCTCACGGATTTTGCCATGGTTGTGGTCACGAGCGGAAATCAAGACCCCAACACGGCAAGTACCTGCATATACACAAAACGAACACAAAGAACACCTCCGCGACTACGGCGGAAAAATAGCTCCTCTACACCTCGATCGAGAAACATGCAAAACTCAAGAAACTGGTGAAATGCACCTGTCTTGACCCGCAGACGAAGAAGCAAATGTGTTCGCGATTTTGCGCATGCACAGTATTTAAGCGAAAACGACGAAGAAAGCTCGGATTGAGCTGAAATTTTTTGTGGCAGGAGCTCTGACAGAGGCGAGCAAAAGGTTGAGCCTTGGCTTAGATAGAAACCCTCAAACCTCTAAAAAACTTTTTTTAGGCCTCCAAACAGCTCCTCAAAGATTTTGGAAAGGCAATAACTATCACCAACAACTCCAAATCGCACGAAAACTTCATGGCTACCAAATTCAACCATTCTACGCAAGACAACTCCTTTTGGGAGTTGGGCAATCAAAAATAGATCGAAAACGATCATCTTGACCTCCGAAAATGTGAAACGGTTCCCCAACAATCTAATCGCTTGCGGGACAGCCTTCAATTCTGAGGCACACTCCTCACTGATCTCCAGCACTCCTCTATGCCTAATTTACAAAACTAATGCTCCCACCATGCTCTGATACCAAGTTGAGAAACCAACTCTTTAGGAATCACTCCAAGAAGAGGAGAGCACACCAAAGGGACAAGAGAGAGTATACAGGAATGAGATCAGGAAGGCTTCGCCTTCCCTTGTATATATAGGGGGAGTTCATGAAAACCCTAATCTCGGGTTAGCCCTAAACAGATCTGTACCATCGGTACATAACAACCCTAGATCTACGGCATGTAGTCATCAGGCACGGATCGACCTATATCAACTCAATGAGCTTGGGATATTAACAATTAGACACCCCAAGACATGAGTCAAGGGGGAGATTGTTAGGAGTTAACTCAATTCTTGAGTAACTCTGGTTAGTTTGACTATATTTAGTTAGACTAGGGCTAGGGCTAGTACTACTATATAAGAGAGCTAGCAGAAGCTCTCTGTAACATAAATTAGGATTATTTAGTAAAGTGACTCTGTGTGTTTCGTGGACGTAGCCTCAGTGAGTTGAACCACGTATTTCTTGTCTCATCTCTTGATTGCATGAGTGTTTCTCTTTGTATTCATCACTCACTTATTGATGTTGTTACTAACTACCCTAATCCGATCAACACTTCAGACACTCCTTAACAACTTATTCGTCTTGATCATATTCGTACTTATTTCACATAGTTGTATTCGACAGACCAGACTTCAACCGAATATCGCGCTTTTTTATTCCAAAAACAAAAAAACAGTCTCAAAATCTCTAACTAGGGTTCTACATACGTCCATTCCTAGCTGTGAGCACCCCGTGAATATCATTACTCATAGTTCTTCTTGATCCTCCACTAGTTCACCCTTGTGACAAACAGAGTACCATCCAAATCGAGTAATTGCACCGAGCCATTATCAAACACCTCCTTGATTTCATAGGGTCCCATCTAGCGAAGATGTTATTTCCCCGGAAATTTCATGTAGCGGCTATCATATAGCAATACCTTGTCACCCGCTACAACCTTCTGGGTTCGCATCTGACTATCATATTTCTCCTTCCGTCAAAGCTAAATGATTTTTGTTAACTCCTCAGCTTCATCTCATGATTCCTCTAATTTTGCCAATTTCAACAATCAGTGAAGTTGGTTATCTTCCACTAATAGTCGATCTTCTACTAGAATTTGGTAGGTAAGAATTTCAAGCTCAACTGACGTAATGAGATGCATATGATATGTGAGGTAGAACGGTGTCTGCTTGGTCCTAAAAGCCCACAAAGCTGCTGGTACTTTGACATTCCAACCGTCAATATGATTCACCGTTACTTTATTAAGAATTTTACACAACAGCCCATTAGACTTCTCTGTTAACCCATTAGTCTTTGGGTTATACGGGCTAGTCTTCCGATGCTTAATTTGAAAGTAGGTGGTAAGTTCTTAGATTAAATGATTCAGGAAATGCGTGCCCCTATCGATAACCAGCTCCAGAGGGCAACCATAGCGACAAATGACTTGATTGAAGAAAAACTCGACTACAGTCTTTGCATCATCACGTCTTGTAGCAACTGCTTCAACCTTCTTAGTAGCGTAATCTATAGCCACCAAGATGTATCTCTTTCTAGTACCTTTGCTTGCTGACGAGATAGGTCCTATGAAATCAATACCCCATTTCTCAAAAGGCGCTAAGGATAGACTGGACTTCAAAGGCCACTGCGTAGTCTGTGTTGGTTTCCAATTCTATGACATGCATCACAGTTCTTTGAGGTTTTGAGGACTTTTGGAATTCTTTCTAAGATACATTTGGGATTGGAAGAAAAGGGTTGGAAAGCTCACGACAAGAACTACAAGGTGGGTTCAAGAATGGATTCAATTGAGTAAGTTGTCACTCTATTGTGATGATTTGAAGTTGGAGATTGAAATTCGGATCCTGGAGTGTATTTGGTTGAATTCTAAGAATCCTACAAGGTTTTGAGAGATTCAATCCAATAAAAATATATTTTACAACTCATGCTTGTGTTTGGATTGAAATTTCAACTCAATGGATGAGTTTTTATAACCATCTTCAGTTAGTGAGGACTAAAATAGAGGTTACGCAATGAGGAGATAGATAGCCTTGAGTTGACTATTAGTGAAGTATCTAAAGGTGTCACGTCAGCAATCCGTGTGTTCTTTAGGTTGTGTTTCTTGTGTGTTAGTTAGTGTGTTAGTTGGACTACACGTCAGCAATCCGTGTGCTCATAGGGATGATCGCCACATCATCGATCCACGAGAAATTGAATGGATGGTGGTTCTGTAACCTTATCTAGTTTGTACCTTTTTGAAAACTATATATGGAGAAAGAGAAACCATTGAGGTATCTCTCAACTTCAGAATTTCTTGAGCTATTCGAGTGGTCTCTCCTCGCTTCTCTAGTGTTACAATGGTATCAGAGTGAACTTGCTCTTTCCTTGAGTGTGGATTACCCCTCTTGGAATAGCAAGACAATGATGATAACTTTAAGTTCTTGAGAGTTGTATATAGACTAGAAGAGGCCTTGATCTTCATGTAGAGTAAGGGGGAAAGTTAAAAGTGTGGGCTGCAGGTATGGATGTGTCTGAGAGAAATCTTGTATCAAACTTTTCATTTCCCAACCTATTCAACATCCATATTTGATTCATGGATTCAATATGCACCCCAATTCACCTCGTGGCGAATTGGGGTGCAGATTTTATGACTCTAGTGATGACATCACTAGTGCCAATGATACTTTCGATTGTCAGTTATGGAGAAATGTGGGATTGTACCATTTACATTTTATACTAAATGTTGGATGGATTTGAATTATGAACCACCCGCACCGGTTCCGTTCGACACGTATGTAGAAATTAGAACGATTTATCGACAGAAGAGAGTGTGGAGGGACTTTATGTAACACTAGGGAAGTGAGGAGAGACCACTCGAATAGCTCAAGGAATTCTGAAGTTGAGAGATACCTCAATGGTTTCTCTTTCTCTATATATAGTCCTCAAATAGGTACAAACAAGATAAGGTTACACAACCATCATCCATTCAATTCCTCGTGGATCGATGACATGGCGGTCATTTCTATGAGCACACGGATTGCTGACGTGTACTCCAACTGACACACTAACTAACACACAAATTGGATGAATTTATGTACGTCCTTAAACATGATTAGCCACCAATAATTTGCTTGATTTTCTTGACTTTATTTCGCAGAGCATAGTGTCCTCTTGCAAACTTCTTTGTGCATAGCGTGAATCACCCTGGTGATTTCATGCGACTCCAAACATCTTTGTATGACATCATCCGCCCCCAATTTGAACAATATTCCCCTTTTCAATTGATAAGGCACCGCTTTGTGTATAAACATGGTGCGTTGCTCTACAGACAACCCATCTGGTAACTCCAATGTTCTCAAATAGCGGCACAAATCAAAGTATTGCGTTTCCTTGTAATCCGTCAACTGGAACAATTATTCATCTGGAAATTCATCATCCACTGCTACCGCCAGTATGTTCATCTCTAGTCACGATTCATATGCTTCATCCCTTTCTTTGTCAGCACAATAAAAGAGAATTCCGGCAATAACAACATCCAACGTGTCAGCCGTCCCAAGAGATCGGCTTTTTGCACCAGGTACTTTAGAGGGAAATGATCCACATGTAACACAAATTCATAACCCAAGAGGTAGTGCCGGAAATTCCTTACTGCATAGACCATTCCCAATGTTCCCTTTCCGTAGTAGAGTAGTTCTGTTCCGCCGGTATCAGCACGACAAGCAAAGTAGATTGGATGATCCTTCCCTTTTTCATCTTTTCGGCCCAACACAACACCCATGGCTATCGACGAAGTATCCACGTCCACATGAAAAGGTTTTTTCCAATTAGGCGGGACCAGAGTTGGTGTTGTGAGGAACTCTCTTTTCATCTGCTTGAATGTGGCCTGATGTTTTGATGTCCACACAAATTCCACTTCCTTCTTAAGTAGCCCGGTTAATGGAGCTACAATAGCGGCATATAATTTCACATATCTTCGGTAATAACCGGTGTGTCCTAGGAAGGCTCTGAATTCCTTGATGTTCCTAGGGAGTTCTATCAAGTTAATTAACTTCATCTTATCTACATCTACTTCTAATCCCCGAGCTGACACTCGATGACCCAACAGAATCCCCTCCGTCATCATAAAGTAACACTTATCCGGATGTAACGCTAGTTGACTATTTTGGCATTCTTGGAACGTCTGCTTGAGATGGTATAGATGCTCCGCCTTAAACCCAAAAATACAGAAATCATCTATAAAAATTTCCAGAAACTTTCTCAAATTGTCTTGAAAAATATGAGTCATCATCCTTTGAAACGTAGCTAGAGTATTACACAACCCAAACGGCATCTTATGATAAGCATAGGTTCCCCAATCAGTAATGAAGGTGGTATTATCCTTATCTTCCTCTCGTATGGATACCTGATTGTACCCTGAGAATCCATCTAAGAAGCTATAACATTCATGCCGTGCGACATGATCCAGGATTGCATCTGCAAAGGTCAATGGATGGTGTCCTTCTTGGTGGCTGCATTGAGTTTCCTAAAGTCTTGACAGACCCTAATCTTGCCCGTATTCTTCTTAGGCACAATCACAATTGGCGCAATCCATTCATTGCTCAACACATGGTAAATAATACCGACTTGCATGTACTTATCAATTTCATCTTTAACCAACAAAGAGTATTTTGGATTTAAACGGTATTCCTTCTTCCTTACATGGATTGCTCCATCTATCAGGTCTATTCGATGTTCTCACCACTTTTGGGGTATCCCTCTCATGTCCTCTATCTTCCAAACGAAGACGTCTTCAAAACCTTGAAGAAGAATTAATAGCTGGTGTAGATCCCTTGTTGGCAAACCTTGTTTGACTTTCAGTTGGTGTCCAAGGGTTACCATCACCTCTTCCCATGCGTCCGATCCGACTACGTCGTCAGTGTGGCTTGCTTCACTTCTCGCCACATTGATCTATAATTGCTATTCGTCGTCGGTGAGGAGGTCTTCGTCCACTTTGTAACACTCCAAGTAATTTACTTGGTTTTCGGATGAATACTCGGACTCGGTGTTTTCGTTGCTAGGGTCTGTAACTCTAGAGTCCGAAGATGTCTCCCCTTGGTACTTAGAGTGTTCCCATGTGATCGTGACACGTCTGGCCAAAGTACCTCCCGGATCGAAGAAAGATAAAGTCTTCTTCTTAGCATGGCGTTGGGACTATGTGTGCCCAGAGTTGTGTGAGGAAGTTCGGGCAAAGAAAACAGCAAATCCGATAGGATGGAGAGGGCATTCAGATTTGTGGGATGCGCTTCTTTGGGTAGAAGCATTAGGAAGAGATTACTCGAAGAAGAATGATGATATCGAATGGAAAGGGTCGACGCTATACACGGGCTTCAACTTCGATGAGAATAAATGGTTTGATCCTCGGGAGAGGAAAGGCACAAACGGCTTTAAGATCGATTTATTTTTTTTTATCAACAATGATATTTAAAATAATATTACATGTATGCAATACTTTATGTATCTTTACATAATATATTTTGTAAAACATAAGCATGAAATTGAAAGTTGAAATTGAAAAAATTTTGAAAATGAAAAGAATTTTAAAAATTTCAATTTTATGTTGTATTTAAAATTATAATCCTTCAAGTGGATCAATGCTTATAAAAAATATTGATGCTTAATATCAATATTAATGCAAAAGATTTAAAATATATATATAGTTTGAGAATTATAATTTCAAAATAATTTGATTGAAAATAAGAGTGGTAAGTTGTAGGGATTATCATATAGTGTTCATTTTGATCCAAAATTTGATAAAATCATAAACAATATAAAATAAAATATAAATTTTATGCAAAATTCAATTTTTTAGTGGTCAAAAATTTGAATAAAAAATTTTGATATTTTTGCTTAAGATATAAATAATTTATATTTTTAAAAAAAATTTGGAAGGTTAAGAATTAAAAAAAGTCATTTTAAAGTTTATTAAAGATTAAATTTAATTTTAGGAGTCAATACCTTATATCACTAGATTACTACCATTAGATTATTTATATGGATAGAAAAATGCCTCCTTAACTAAATTTTAGTGTTTTATTATACCTTTCATGAGGCTATGTGAATCCAACACGGTTGGTTTGATCCCTTTATATATTATTTTAAAATGAAAGGTTGTCACTTCTTGTGATTGATATACATTCATCTTGACTTTTTACATTCTATACTTGTGATTAATATACATTCCAGAAAGTTTACCAAGGTGTGCGGGGCGTCAGATTAGATCAACCTAATCTTCTGCTCCAGCTAGATCCTCCCCATATGACTCATCTTCACCAAAAAGGTCAAACTCCTCCTCGAGTTGACGGAGATTTATCTTCTTATCCCGACTTTTGAAGATCTTTATTCGCTTTCCTGCAATAGGTACCTTCAGCTTTGTACCATCCAACTCTCTGAACGAATAAGTAGCATTGTCATGGACATTGATCACCACATATGGCCCAAACCACCTCTTTGAAAACTTCCTCAAGGTGCTATGTTGGTTATCAAGACTGTTGTCATACTCCAACACCCAATCATCTTCTTTAACCTCCTTTGGTCTCAACCTATGACGTTTATCAAATCCGTCCTTGTTTCTAAGGCATGACTCTCTAAGTCTCTCCATTGCCAATTGTACATCCTCCGTTCTCCTCTCCATCTGTTGAATGCGTATAGGTAAAAGATCTTCTCTACTGAGATTATCCTCCCAAGGCAACACACTCCATGTGGGAATGTTTTCCTCTATTGGCATAATCGGCTTTTGGCCTTGCATTAACTATGATGGCATATAGCCGATCACAGAGCTATGGGTTGTACAATCAGCCCATAATGCAAAAGGTAACAAACGAGGCCATTGTCCAGCCTTCCCCCTACATGACTTCACAATTGCTTTGATAATAGGTGGATGACCTTGCTCACTCTTTGCATTCCCTTCTGGATTATAAGCAGTGGTGAGAGATAGCTTGACTCCACATCTCTCAAAGAAGTCACGTGCCTCTTGAGCATTCAACTCTCCTCGATCAGCGGTTATCTTCCCAACACATCCATAACGACACACAACATCCTCCAAAAGAAATCAGCAAACCCCTTCTATTGCTTTTGATCGTAGTGCTCTCCCTCCACTTGATTGGATAGATCCTCCCTCGCTAACACCAGATACCTCATCTGTCCTAATCCCATCGGCATGACCACCAAATCCACAACCCACTTATAATGGATAGCAAGTGGATATGTAGGATGCAAACCATCACGGTGTCGGATTACAGAATACATCTGACATGTCTCACAGGTCTCCACAAATCCTACCACATCCTTATAGATGTTTTTCCACCAATATCTCTCTTCAATTTCATGAAAGTGGCATATATCCCCCTGTGGCCTGCCCATAAGCTTTCATGAAACTCACACATCAACTCATGTTGAGCCTCCTTTCCACAAATCACCCATTGTGGCATGTCACCCTTCCGCTTCGGTCTCTTCCATAGGTATCCATCTTGTAACATGTAGTTGTAGGCCTTCCTTCTTACATGCTTGAATTCATGATCACTCCAACCACTTTGTCGTGCTAGTGTGCTGAGATATTTTCCAATATCTAACCACTCACCCTCATACAAATCCTCCAGAAACATCTCCAAACTTTGTGTTACTCCTTGCTTATGAGACACAGAATAAAATGTCGTTCCTACATCATCAGTATCATCAATCATTTCTTCTTCTCTCTCATATCTAGCTCTTGATAACATATCTGCCACCTTGTTATCCTTTCATGCCACATGCTTGAACTCCGGATTAAGCGTCTTGATGTATGCTATCCACCTCAACATTGCAATATCCGGTGTATTACAATTGGTGATCATCCCCATCAATGGTAAACAATCCGTCTCCACAATCACATGTGCTCCAATCAGGTAGTTCCTTTCCGACTTCATGGCCGTAACAACACCCCACAATTCCTTCTTCACATGAGGATAACTTCACTGTCTTTCACTCAAGACCTTGGCTCCAAATCTCATAGCATACCTACTCCCTTCATCTTTGTCATCCTGCCCCATGGCCTACCCTATGGCAATAGGACTGGTATCCACCGTCAATATCACTGGCTTCTTACCATGATATTCTATCCTTCGCAAAACTGGAGGTGATGACATACACCTCTTCAACTTTCTCATGGCCTCTACATGTCTATTCTCCCAGACAAACTTCTGATTTTTCCTTAACAACCCATATAACGGATCTGTTATATGAGCATAGTGAGGAATCCATATGTGATAGAACACAACTGCACCTAAAAACCGCTTCACTTCTATCAAGGAGTTGCAGATTTCGCGCATCCTTTGAATAGCATCCATCTTGTTGGGATCTGGTTTTCGACCGTACCATCCACACAAATGACCAACAATGACAACCTCCCGCACCCCAAATATAGATTTTGATCCTCACAATGTAAGATGAACCTCCTCCAATCGAGATAATATCCTCTCACAATCTTCAATGTGATCCTTCACAAACTTCCGACAGCCCCTTTGATCGATGGTTCCATCCTTCTCCTCTTCTGTACATCCTTTGATTGGCACATCATCTAGAAAAGGCATAGTCTTCTCCGGAATAAAGTCTCTTAACACTTTATTCATCCCATTCATCATGTGTGCTACTGAATTTGTGGCCCCTTGTGGCAGCATGCATATCCTTACCAAGCCCAAGGGTGTTCTCATTGTGGTAACATCCCTCCTTCCTTCTGATAGTTGAAACAGAGCATACCGAGAGTAAAGATCCCCCATGGAGTAGATAGCTCTCCCTCCAAAGGCTTCAACAAACTCTTCCACAATTGGTCCCACCCCCATATTCCTGATAATCACTTGATTCACCGGTTGCATGTCTTGAATGAATTGTAGTGATCCATTCTTTTTTGGCACTATAAACCACCAACTGGAATATGGTGCAAAGGACGGCTCCAAAATCCTCATCCTCATCTTCTCCTTCAACAACTCAATGAGTCTTGGAAGATGGGCTCTAGGTACAGGGATCGGTCTCAAGTCCCAAGGTGCATGAGGCACAGTAAAAATGATCATGGGAGCTACTACATTAGGATCCACACACCCTATCTCCTTTGCTTCAAAAGAGAATGCTTTTCCATGCCTAGCAAGCATCTCTTTGAAATACCTTTCCTCATTTGTAAGAAGGAAACCATCAGATCCAACCTTCAACTCCTTCATAGTGGTTTTAGTAAACTTGTGTCCCATTTTACTACGATCTCTCAAGCTACTTTCTCTACTCGCTTGCTGCACTTGTTCTTTTGAGTCAGTTGGTATAGGAGCAGCTATCGGTTTCACTTTCTTATCAACCGTTTTACTTCTAGTCTCCACTCGAACCTCGGGTGCTTGGAACATCTCAATTGTGGAGTAGAGCTCTCTAGAGTGAACCTCCACTATCTTGTCCTCATCGCCAAATCCAATCTCCATCATCTCCTTCAACGGATCTCCCAAACCAAACTCCTCATAAACTCCTGATATATATTCATCTTCCTCAAGAAGCTTCAAATTTGCAAGGTTTTCTTCATATCTGTGTAGTTTGTTCTTCTCCCATCTTTTCAAATCAGCAATCTCCTTGTATGTAGCATATCCATCACGCAAAAACTCCATCAATCCTGTACAAAAGGTACCTTTTTCTTACATAGGTGAGAGTACCTTCTCCTCCGTACCACTATATCCTCTCTCTACAGCGGTACTTCTCCAAAATCCTCAAAATTTTTAAATTTTGGGAAAGCTCCCTCTCTCAATTGTGCTTTGTTTCTCTCATGATTTGCTCGAATTGTTAGAAACTGCACTAACCGCTTCCTATCTTGGCTGCGAATTCGTGCATATGCCGATCCATCATCAAGCACTCTTGTCTCCATCCTCAGTGCTATGATGTAAGGCTGCCCAAGAATCAATGGGTATGATGTAGAGTCTTGCACGAAGAAATTCTGCTCAGCTACTACATCCCCAACCTTTATCGGAATATTAGGGCACGCTCCATACAAGCCCCCTCGAGTATTGTTGGTTGCCCTAATCACCCAACCATGATTGGTGTCTATGGGCCACTTCCCTTCTTGTAGAGCTCTCTCAACATTATATTGATCTCCGATCCATGATCAATTAGTGCTAACATCGGTTCACTAAGATCCCCTAGCTTCACAAGGGTTTCAGTAGTCGCCCTTGCCCAATGCGATCGGGTGTAGTGGCTAGACACCTTCACACCTTCTTCTTTTGCCTCATCCTCAAAGCGATCCTTCTGAGATTTCAATCCACAACACTCTACCATCACATCTTTTTCATCCCTTGATACCTTTGTAACCATAGCATGAAGTAGAGCAGTTTCATTGGAAATCTGCCGTTTCCTCTTGATGATATCAATGATAACATCATGAAACTCCCTCTTTGCTATTCCAAGTATCTCGCTCAAGGTAAACTCATGGCATTCAAAATCCTCTCCTCCAAGACTCCCTTCAAATTTGTTGCTGCCTCAATATCCGATTGTAGTTTGTAAGCTGGTATCTTCCCCTTTTCCATCTCAAATTTGATGCAAATTTGATCTTAAGCTCTTTCATCCCTCGCATGATCTCATCGATGGATGATTCTTCTTTTCTGTAATTCACAGCCGGAGCTTGAACGTTGGAGGTTGGAACCACTTGCCTAGTAACAAGTGCTGGAGCAATAGGAGTAGTAATCTGAAGAGGTCTTCTCACAACAATCTTCTCTTCTCTCCCTCTTTGCCAATAGCCCAACTGCCTCCTCAACATCCTTCCAACTACCTGTTAGTCCTTCTTCTTCATTCTTGTCTCCGAGAAGCAACTCTAGCTTCTCTTGCAACTCAAAGTATGCAGCTCGAAGAAACAATTCAATCTTATGTGATTCCAAAGTGATCTTCTCAACTCGAGACAATTGTGAGAATTGTATCTCAAACTCCCTTAGAAGCTCAGTTGCATGAGACTTCTTATTGGGCCTTTTGACCCACTCCATGAATGACTTCTTAGTGACTCTATCAGAGTCTTCTAAGAAGTATTCATCCCTCAAGGCACGGGAATATGTTTCCCAACCCTCACCAAAGTGTTCCTATAGGTATTTCACATGATTTCTAATCTCTGGCACCGCAGCAAGACGGAACATTTCTATCATCTCTCTTTTAGCAACACGGTTCAGCTCCATTTCCCTCACGTAATACCTCAAGTATTTTGAGACATTCCTCCCGTCAAACTGATCCATCTTCCCCACCTCAGCTTGCAGTGCCCTTGTGGCTAAATTCTCCCTTCGGTCTTGCAATTGTGGCTATTGAAGAAAAAGTGTAAACGCTTGAAACATCTCTGCTGTCGCTGGATCAAGCTGCACCTTAGGTACCTCACCGACTCTACTCGACCCTTCTCCACTCCTTGTAATCTTCCTTGTGATCCTAAATAACAAGTCAGCATGTTGCTGATATGAAGTTGTCTTGATTGTTGATCCCACCAATCCCCCAAGTATCCAACCTTCTGCGTCTATCTAAACTGATCTAAATCTAGATCCCCGTGGTCTGTGCCTAATGGATTGGCCGATCTAACCTGCCATCATCTCGAGCACTCTTGGGAGAGTTGGCCATCACTTCCAACTTCTCAAAGAGAAATACGCAGCATGCACTAGAGTGGTAACTGGTGATCAAGTGCGGAGCACTCCTATAGAATCAGGCGCCCACACAAATCCAGCATTCCGCACACACAAGAAGCCGGTATGGATGAAATCCAAACACAAGAAGCAAACAGCGACCCTCCATACTTGAATTGTCCCAACCCACCCATGACTGACTCTTGCTAGCACTTGGCATTTGACATATCATAAAACTCAACGTTCTGCGCTAAGCTATCACTATAGAGTTCTTACAATCTAATTTCTGACTAATTTTATATCTCAAGTCCGAACAAAACTTGAACTTGCACCCTAATATCTCAAGGCCAACCCACGTTCTGAGCTTGCAATCAATCCTTACTCTAAACTTCAAACACTAAACTATAAACCGAAACCCATGAATTTGTAAACTCACAACAAGAGAACTCATGAAAGTTCCTCCACCTTAGAGATTTCACGTCGAGTTCACCACCTATGTCGCATGGACATTTCTTCACTCTGAGAACGCATGAGCGTCTGGCTGTAGAAGAACCCTCTTGAACCTCATGTGAGTTGACAATCTCTTCTTCTTCTCCTCACCACTCCACATTCGAGTTCATTACAATCGGTAAAACTTTAGCGGAAGAAGATTATAATATCCAATGAATGGACCAATAACTCTCGCTCAAACTTCACAGAAAAATTGCTTCACAACACTTTCAATCTCTCAAAAAAGTTTCATATGTTTCTCTCATCTAGATCTCTCAACAATTGTCGATTTACACACTATATCACAAGGCAATATGCAGATCCCTATGTACTAAACAATCACACATCCCAATCCTTGATTCCAATTGCTCTCCAATTTCATGAGAAGGTTACTTATTGTCCGAACATCAACTGTGAAAAGTTTTGTTGACAAAACTTTTTGATATCAAAAGATATGATCTCTGTACTAACTTCGTGACAATCAGTGCAATCCTGTAACTCTTACTGTATACACACATTTCAAGCTATCACTCCATACTCAAAACTCGTCCAATTGAGTCAAAATTTCAATCCAAACACAAGCTTGAGTCGTAAATATATCACAATTGACTCAGATCTCCCAAAACCCTCGTAAGATTTTCAGAAATATCCCAAATAAACTCAAAGGTCTAAATTTCTCACTCTATCTTTGAATCACCATTTCAGAGTGACAAATCCTTCAAATCCATCCATTCTTGAGTCCACGTCATAGCTCGTCCCGTCAGCTCTCCAACCCTATCTTCATATCTTCAAATTTCTCCTTGAAAAGTTTCCAAAACTCCTCAAAATCTCGAAGAAGTTGCCCAAGTGCCCTCATTGGCCCAAACTCCAAGACCAATGAGAATGAAGAGTGTTAATTTGACCTCTAGTGTGGCCAAATTAGCTTCATATTAACTTAGAACTTTACAACTATCCTAAACACACTACTTAGACATCATATACACAATATGATTTGCCATTAATAAAGAGTCAAAATGACAACTCGAAACCGGCTAAGTATGAACGGAACTATAAACTGAATCGGGGAGTTTATAACTTGAGAATAATACTCCTTGCCAAAGTTCCTAAGAATGAACTCCCTATGGCTTGTTTTCGGTAAGCAATAGTGATGGATTGAAACCCATGTGTTGAAAGCCACCACTACTGGTAAGTTCATATCCATAGCGCCCAAACTAAATCAAAACGTATAATGTTACGTCCCAAATCGCGCCGTTAGAAACAATTGGAAGAATAATTGGGTCTAGAGAGTTTATCATTTGTTGTAGAAAGTTATCTCCAAAATGATACACTAACCATGCCCGAAAGTGATCAGGATGAAGACACCGGATGTTGATCAAAAATGGATTGGGCATTGATACATCTGGAGGATCATGTTGTCTTCTATCCATGTCCTATGTCGGCTCCACTTCGATCAAATAAGCTCCTTAGTCAGAAAAGTGATGTGTCTAGCTCTCTCCCATACCCTTTCCATCCTGATTGCGCTTTATATCCGATAAGGTCCAAGATAATATCTCTTGGAGCCTTTTCAACATCCTGATCCTACAAAATTGATCCAACGGTGGACTCTTAACATCCTAACAGTGCACCGTCAGTTATCCTTACCTAAAGTATCGCCGTCATGACAACATCTTTCAAGATGACACATGTCATCATCTTCTCATAGTAGCCGCGTCACAACACGACAACGGTTGAAGCCAATATTGATATATTTAGAAATAGAGCAAATATGATTCAACTATTAGCATTGTTTGAGATAACATTTAATATAATATTGAAGACGGCAAAGATTATTATTTGTTCTTTTGTTTCATTAGTCAATGATTGACTTTGGAAATGTTATCATCCCATGTATTATGATTGGTAGCCAGAATTTGCAAAACTAAAGATGATATAGTGGTTATTTCTAGTTTTTCAACACTATTATAGTTGATCCTCATATGAGCAACACCACTAATGGAACTTGATAGATTCCATATGTTACATTGATGAAGTTACTAGCAAGGCTGAGAAATGAGCATATTAGTATGTCACCAAGTGTAAAAACACATTAAAGATTGTGAGAGGATATTATTGCAATTAAAAGAGGTTCATCTTACATTATCAAGAGCAAAGTCTATATTTGGGATATGGGAGGTTGTCATTGATGGTCATTTGTGAAAATGATACAATAAAAATCAGATCCCAACAAGACAGATGCTAATAAGAGGATGCATGAAATCTGTAAATCCTTGACATAAGTGAGGCGGTGTTGAGATGTGGTTTTATTTTATCATATATGAATTCCTCACTATGTTCATATAACAGGAAGAAGGAAAAATTAGATGTTTGCATCGGAGCATAAACACATAGAGGCCATGAGAAAGTTGAAGAGATGTATGTCATAAACTCCAATTTTACACAAGATAGAATATAAGGGGAACAAATTGGTGATATTGACGTTTGACACTAGTTCTATTGGCAAAGGATGGGTTGTGAGATAGAAAAACAAAGACGAAGGAAGTATGTATGCTATTAAGTTTAGAGCCAATGTTTTGAGTGAACGATAAGGAAGTTATTCTCAAGTGAAGAGGAAATTGTGGAGCATTGTTACAACCATGAAATTGAAAAAAAACTACTTGATTGGAACACATGTGACTGTTGAGACGGGTTTTTTTTACCATTGCTAGGGATGATCACCAATCTCAATACATCGCATATTGCAATGTTGAGATGGATAACATACATCAATATGCTTTATCTGGAGTTCAATCAAGTGGAAGGGAGAACCATACAAACAAAAGCAACAAAAAGGATTTGCACATTTCTTTTGGAGGACGTTGTGTGTTGTTACAGTTGTATTGGGAATATTACCACTAATCAAGGGGAGTTGAATAACTAAAAGGCACGTGACTTTCTTTGAAACATGTGGAGTCAAGTTGTCTTTTACCATAGCTTAGTATCTAGAAGGGCATGCAAAGAGTGAGCGGGATCATCAACATATCGTCAAAGTAACTATGAAGGCATGTAGGAGGAAGACTAGACAATGACCTCCTTTGTTACAATTTGCATTATGGGCTGATCGTACAACCTATAGCTATATGATTGGCTACATGCTAGTAGAGTTAATGCAAGATCAAAAGCCAATTATGCCAATAGAGAAAAATATTCCAACATGGAGTGTGTTACCTTGGAAGAATAATCTAAATAGAGAAGACCTTTTGGTGATACTCATTCATTAGTTGGAGAGGAGAACAAAGTACGTACAATGAGCAATAGGGAGACTAAGAGAGTAAGGACATATTTGACAAACGTTATAGGTTAAGACTAATGGAGATTTAAAAAGTTGATTGGGTGTTGGTGTATGACAATAGGCTGGATAACCAACATATCACATTTGAGCAAGTTTTCAAAAAGCTATTTGGGGTCATATGGGATGATTAATATTCATGTGAATGCTACTTATTTGTTGAAAGAGTTGGATAGTACAAAGTTCAAGATACATATTGTAGACAAAATACATCAAGATCTTAAAAATCAGGATAAGATTCTTACTTTGAGTAACTTGAGAAGGAGTTTGACTTTTGTGGTGAAGATGAGTCATTGGGGAGGATCTAGCTGTAGGAGAAGATCATGTTGACCTTATCTAACACCACACATATCTTGGTTAACTTTTTGATGCATAGCAAAGAATACATTGGTTAAGGAGGGGTGGATGTCGTATTATGTTATGCTACTATAACAAGATGATGACATGTGTCAACTTCAAAACCATTGTCATGATGATTATACAATAAGTCAGGATAAGCGATGGCTCATTGTAAGACTATTGAGAGCCCACAGTTTGATTGACTTTGTAGGATGAGGATATTGATAAAGATTCAAAATATATTATCTTGAACCTTATTAAATATAAAGAGTGGTCATGGGAGAGATCTTGAACAATGATTTGTTGACTAAAGAGATTATTTGATCACAGCTAACGTGAAACATGGATTGAGTACAACATAATCCTTCAAATGTACCAATACCGAATCTATTTGTGATCAACATCTGATATCTTTATCGTGATCATTTTTAAGTATGATTAGTATATCATTTTGGAAATAACTTTATACGACAAGTGATAAACTTTCTAGACCCATTTATTATTCCAATTATTTTCTACGATATGATTTGGGACCTAACCGTATATATTTTGATTTAGTTTGAATGTTATGGATCTGAATTTATCAATAGTGATGTTGATAAGATTTATAGTCATAGGGAGTTGATTGTTAGGAATTTTGGCAATGAGTATTATTTTCAATTTATAAACTTCCCAATTTCATTTGTAGTTAAGTTCATACTTATTCAATTTCGAGTTGTTATTTTGATTCTATAGTAACAGTATCTCATATTATTTATATTATGACCTACTAATTTTTTAGGTTAGTTTTAAGACTCTAAATTACTATGAATCTATTTTGGTCACACTAGAGGTCAAAAAAATCACCCTTCATTCTCATTGATCATGAAATTTGGACCAAAAAATGCACTTAGATGAAATAGTTTAAGGTTTTGATAAAGATTTAAAGCATTTTCAAACATCATTTGTGGATTTGGAAAAACGGTTGAAAAGATCATAATGAGATATACAAGGTGGGCTAAAAAATAAATGCAATTGAGTGGAATGTCAATCTATTGTGGTGATTTGAAGTTGATGAGTGAATTTGGATTCAACTGTATTTGAGACTATTTTGCAAAAGCTGCAAGGGTTCCAAGGTCTCAAGGTCTCAAATTAAACTCCTACATCACACAATATATTCTTGTCACATAAACAATCACAAGATTGTCATATACTAACACAACAAGTGTATTATAATTGTATCCTTAATTGGTGATTAAATCATCCTTACACACATATATTCATCTAGTCCATCAACATGATATGTACTTTGTGTGCTAAGATCAAGAGGTATGATGCTACAATAACTCATTGTTAGTTGCATGTTTGCAATTCATATGATAAAATGGTCAAATTATATATCATACTAATCTTATGAAGATTAACTCTAACACTCTCACAGGTATTTTGCTTCGGTTTGAGGACACCTAAATGCATGACTATAGAAGCTGCAATTCTCTTTTTGTCCTCTCACCACTCATATTCAAGATCATTGTAATTGGTCAAAATCCCCATATTATAAGATCATGGTATCTCGTAACTCTTATCCAAACTTCACAGATAATTACCTTACAACCTTTCAATGCTTTGTACAAAATTTCTTGTGGTTTTTACTTTTAGATCTCTCAAAAAAATTCTCTTATCATACAATGTATCACAAAATATTATGTAGATTCGTTTATACTAAAACCATCACAAATCCCAATCCTTCATTGCAATAGCTTTTAAATTTCATGAAATAATCTCTCATTATTGAACATTCAACTCTTGAAATTTTTATTGATGAAAACTTCTTACTGCAGAAGTTATAATCACTTTATTACTTTTGTGACAGTTAATGTAATCTTGCAAGTCGGACTATGTACTCAAATTTCAAGCTATTATTCTAACTTAAAACTCCATTAATTGAGTATCTAACTTGACTTATACACACACTTTATTATATAGGTGTGTATATGTAGAGCAAATACAATAATTAGAGGTAATAATGCAATTAACATCATCTGCACTACATATTTCATTAGGGCCGTTAGGAGACTTAGGGCTCAAGGTGGGAAATTTGAATGAGATATCTTGAAAGAACAGTTTTTGAAGTTGAGTATTGAAGAATGCTACTATGGTGTAACATTAACTAGTGCATAAACTTGGATTTTTTGAAATCCAAACTGAGTTTGATTTTACTATACTTTCTCTTTCATGATGTTGTTATTAGCAAAATATCTTTATGGATGTTTTGAAAGGTAAAAAAATTATTGTTGTATATTTATGGTAGTGTATGATAGTCTTTGTATTGTGATGTTTGATATGACAACAATGTATGTTATGATACGATATTTACATACTTGACATGACTAATGCAACAACTGTGATTATCCAAAGTATATATTAGGTTTAGCTTTACTACACAATTTATCGGATTAGAACATGAATTTAAATGCATATGTTGATTATAATAAATATTTGAGATATCATCATGATACATCTATGTGAATATGACATAACAATAATTTATATTGTAGTATGATATGTATGTGTATCACATATATCAATTTCAAAATATTTTGAAATTGAATAAAAAATTATGATAATAAGAGTTTAATATTCATCAGATTACTAAATCAACTCAAAATTTATAATTATATATTAATATATATTTATTATTATATAATTGATGATAAAAAAGTATCACTTGATTGTGATTCGTGTGCTTTTATCATTATTTAGTTAAATTTATCATTAATTTTTATCATTATCTAATTATTTATAATTTTAATCAAAAAAATTATAATATTAAAAAATTAAAATTAAAATTCATTGAAGTGATGAAAATAATATTGAAATAATTTTTTTAAACATCAAAAACTATAAAAAAATATTTGAATAACACATCAATCATCAATCTTTGGGCAAAATTTACACCCATTCAAGATGCTTCACATTATTTACTTAACCAGCAATAAGAAATCTTATCATATCTCATATTCTTTTATAAATAATAAAAAATATTTACAACTCATCAAAAAATATATTGCCAAATACTTTTTGATACAAGATCACATAAAAAAAATTGTATATAAATTTCACATATCATAGCATAATTAGATTGAAAATATATTTTTTATATAAATTTTAAGCACACATTGGAATCAAAGGAGTTAAAATTGGCTAATTTTTTTGTTCAAAATTGATGCTTAACTTAACATGCTAAATGCATAACCTATACTTTAACCTTGTAAAAACATACAATATATCCAGATTCTTTACAGAATTATATAACATTAAATTAAAAATATTTATCAAAAAAATAGTCTAAAAAATAAATTTAATTTATTCAATATAAATATTTCATTATAAATGAAAAATAAAATTTTATTAGATAAAATACTCTCAAATCATTATTTGAAACATTAATCACTGCACAAATCACAAGATTAAAATAATACATGATCATTTAACAAAAATACACAATGAAACCTATTCTTGATATGTTCAACCTTGAATCCCCAGCATCCACTTAGCAGTTATTTGCATTGGAAGACATAACAAGTTGTCATACATAATTCGCTCAGCCTTTTAAAGCAAATTAGACCTAAACAACACAATTTTTATGATTGAAGTACCATATAACTCACACACAAATGGTATATGTTCTAAATGGCTAATCTTCTGAAACTAGCCACCAAATAAAAGGTGAAATTGCTTAGCAAAGCTACAGCCAGACTTTAAGAATACAGAACTTTTTGCATGAAAAACATCACAAGATTACATTGCATGAATTCACATTTTGTAACAATAGATATTAATAGAATGACATTCAACAAAAACTGGACAAGTAAAACCTCATAAGCATAGTCGATACGGTCAAAAACCTCATCATCATTACTGCATGAGTCTACGCTACAAGACATACACAAACAAGAGAAACATTGATGAGACTCTAATTTGACAAAGATGAAGCCTTTTTTATCTTCAGAGTTCTTTAAAACCCATACCCCTTCTACTTTTCTTTCATTCATTTTTTGAACCAAGTAATACAGCAAAAATTTGGGAAGACCCTTTCTACCCATCACCTCATTGCAACCAAGCGAACGCTCGAACCGTCTTGGCACCCCAACCTCCTATTTCACGGTTTCCCTTATGATTTTCTCAATGGATTCACCTGCTGGAGTACTTAGATTGTCCTCATTTAGTGGGATGCTCCTAAGGCTGGGACTCCGTCCCTTAAACTGAACCCAAGTTAGGGTTTCTATCTTTAGAGAACATTTGATTATGATTATTACGCTAGGACTGCATTGATTGTGCTGGCAACGGAGTGTCATAGTGAAGGGACACTTTAATGTGCGCAACTCTGGAGTAACATCCATTTCTTTGAAATACTCAATATGCACCCATATGGTATTGAAACTTCAGTATTCAATACTGTTCAATAAAGCATTTCCATCCGTCCTAGAATTCACGCTACATATGTGTTGACATAATAAATGCAAGTGGTTACAGGCTCGAGAAAGTATAATTACAAAAGGGATGGGAAGATCCCATCAAATCGTACAAGGAGGAACGGTAACATGGGGCTAGCCCCAATAGTATCATACTTGAAAATATATCCTACGACATCTAAGATATCTGAACTATCCAAGTCGAGAGGTCTACAAACAACATAGCATCCGAAGAAGTATCACCTAACATGATTGCTCTCCTATGGATTGCTAGTGCTCTCTGTAGAGCAATGGAAACACGTTGCCTAAAATAGGCTATACAGTAAGCTAAAGAGAGAGATACCCCATGTCGCCTAGTATGATAGGCTCTCGCACACTCCCTCACGAACATGTCGAAGTCGGTATCCATAGCTCCATATAACTCCAAAGCTAGAGGAACAAAGAGGTGACCTCTCTGCATACCTCTATCCTTGGAGACCTTGGCTGCTGCCGTTCCACTTTCGTCGCCCATCACGGAGGATGGGTGATCACCCTCTCAAATCTGTGTCTCTAGTAGGATATGTAACCACTACATCGACCCACAAAGTGACATGGTCCTCCCGAACCAAAATGCGGGTCTACCCTAACCTAGTCGATTGCAAGGCATACCAACTCTCTCTCCATGTGAGGTATCCACCTCTCGCGCCATAGCAAACACCACATCCCTAATGGCATCATGGGTAGCTATCCTCTGCCCTCCGAATGGACAACGAGTCATATGAACACTTGTTGCATCTAAAGTGATACCACACTCACATGTGAGTAATGAAGATGTAGATGGATGGACCAAGCCAAGATGGAACCTCATCGTTGTGGAGAAAGTAGCTGGTGCGAGTCGGAAAGCCCTGATGCATGGTTGAGCCAAGATCCACGAGCCTACACCCTTGTCTGAGCAAAAGCGTAGACGAGCTCTAGTAGTACGAGGAATGGCTGGATCCACTAAGAGTGAATGTAGAGTCTCCCCGAAACTGCTGTCGGTCCATCAAGATAGACTGTAGATCCCTAGTCCAATCGGTAGCCAAAGAGGAAAAAGATGGGAACTCATGTCGTACCTCCCGTGGTAAAGCATCTCTCGTATGTCGTTATAATACCTGTAAGGGAAATGATCCCGTATCAACGTCCCTCGTATATATCTCCAAAATATGTCTATCTGCGATCACAAATCGAGAAGATAACAAAGGTGCAACAAGCGTCCAACTCGCCAAGAAAGCCGCAGGTGCCTTCTCCTCCATTGATAATAAGCCTACCCCTCCACACGAAATTGGCAAAGATGTCTGTCTCCTTGCCAAATCTCCAGTCACACACTCGAATGTCTCCGATCCGATGATGTCACCAAAGACGCCCATGATCCTCCTATCAAAGGCTGTCAAACGTGATATGAATGTAGGTGAAGGAGGAACCGTGCGAACAAGATAGGTGGGTCGACGAGCAATACTAGATGATAGTATACCAAACGCCACCTGCGGATCCCCTAGTAGAGGAAGATCTTCTACATGCAAAATATCCTCAGTCCCTACTCGCACTCCTAGAATACGTAGGCCATCTGCCGATATCATACATCCCTCTGGAAGCTGAAGAGAGGCGGAATGCCCAAAGGAGACCAAGCCCTACACTTTGACACCTTGACTCTCAAGCCTACCAGATGAAGCTCGGTAGTCAAGTAATCAAAAGCATGCCTAATGCTATCTAGAGGGCCCACAATGTGTGTATCATCCGCTAAATGTGGTTACAGGCTAAACCATGTAATATAGTTTCTGGTAACGTACACTAAGAGGTTAACTTTTTAATCCTAACACCATTTTGTTCCTTCCCATCCTTTTTGCTATAGTACTCGATTTTCCCATTTTGTTTTGTCCTTGCTTATTTCCTTGTCTTTACTTCCCATCCTTTTTCTATATTACTCGGTTTCCCCATGTTGTTTCGTCCTTGCTTATTTCCTTGTCTTTACTCTTCCCTTTTTATAATATTTGTTCAGTATTTCTCCAGTACAGAAGTTGCTTCTTCAGCAGCTTAATTTTTTCTCCCAGTAACAGACCTATGGACGGAGGCTGCTGAAAATGTTGTCTAACACTGCTGAATACTGAAAAACTAACACGATGTGAGTGCACCTTCAGGTCTGCGTTATGCTGAAGGTTGGTTAGGTGCACCCAGCTTTGGACGGTGCATGTGGATTCAATTCCCACTGGATCATCCTCCCATCCAGATCATTTCTTAGATAGGTGTATAGCTTACTGTATATGGTATAATGTGATTCTATTCTGTAAAATACCTATTCTTTAAGTTGTAAATTCTTTCTCATTTCATTTACGCTTTTGTTGTCGGATCATCGAGAAAAGACAATATCCCGACGCTTACAAATCCAATGTTACTTCCTTTTCTCAGAGAGAAGGAAGTAACATTGGATTTTACCTTCAGTTTCTTTCGGCCAAGACGACAAAGGTTTCGACGCTCTCAGCCACATGAATGAATAGTAGTCTGGCTCAATCCGGATTCCCGAAGTGAGCTTTTCATACCGTTAGAGGCGATAGTGTTAGGAGTGCCTAACACATGGAGCAGAGGAAAGGCAGTAAACATCCTGTCGTGGACCGATTTTGGCCGTCGTTAATCGGAGTTTGCTAAGCCAGAAGAGTTGTCAGCTGATCATGTGTTGTAACCTGCTCCTGCAGTCGTTGGACATCACAGCAACGCTTGACTTTATGGAGCAAGTTGTATACGCCTTCATATATTCAGTGCAGATTCTCGTGGTTTACATGCAGATTCTGTTACGTTTGTAGAAAGATAAAGCGTTATGCAGATATGAATCGTGGACAAACGCTGACCCTGTTGATTAAGCACGTACTTCATCATGGTTGTCGGCCGCAATCTCGACCGAGTTTGACTCCGGAGTTGTTTGCACCATCACCTCTCTATACACCAGTTGCCATGAAGCAGTCCACAGAGTCGGTTCGCTGTAATTATTTCTCTCGCTCGAGGCGTTTGCAACTTTGCATCGACTCGATCGATTCCTCTCCTCTCCTAACACGTTGGAAAAGAAACTTCACTTGCATCGCATTAAGAAGAGCAGCTGACATGCAACGACCTAAATCAGATTCTGTCCACTCATCCGTGGATCATTACAATAATTCCACACTTTATTGGGAGATCTAGAGTTCATGCTGTGTGGAGCATTTAACATGATTCCAGCATGTGGATACTTTTGCCTTCGACGACTTGGCTCTGAATTGAAAGGTCTCAACATAAAGAATGCTATTAATATGTACAAACCTCGCTCTGTAAAATATTCCCATATGCTACAGTCTAGACTTAGACAGTAAAATACGTGTTTTCCCGTGAGCGGAAAAGTAAAATAGGATTAAACGTTTAATTTTCTTCATTTGACTTCATCACTTTTTCTAGGCTTCCGAACGCTCCATATTCACTCTTTATTTAATTATTTGTTTATTTGGCTTAAACATTTTTCTTTTATCCTATAATGTGAGATATTTTTCAAAGTGTCAAATGAACATGTGCTATGACTACACCCCATAGAAAGCACACCAGACTTCATTCACCAGGGGCGGTACCATTACGATCATGTGGCCGTCCGATCAACCTTGAAAAAGCAGCAGATCTCAAATATTTACTAGAATTTTGCACTGCTTGTAACCTTCTGTAGTAAAGTTTAAATTGAGTTAATACAAAAATTTTAAAATATCAGATAATATTTTTTAATAATGTAATATAATCCATGCACAGAAGTTCATTGCATCTGATGTAAATATAACACTTATATTGATATATTTAAAAATTTCACATAAAATTAATTTTTTGCACAAAGTCAGGAACTTGATCTTCAAATTTTCAAGTAATTAAAAGTAAGAAGTATCATCCAAAAAATAAAAATAAATTGAAAACACATAAGTTTAAATTTTTATTTATTTCATCTCCAGAAAAAAGATTTCAAATAATTTTTTTTTAAATTTTCTTTAACTTCAATAGTATCAATTAAACATCATCTAATTTTATTTTGTTTTAAAATTCAAATTATATATTTATACGATTTCTTGATCAAATTATAAAAAAATTCCATTCATATCAACTGCAACATTGTTTCTAGAATAATTTTTGGAAATACAAATTTTTTTAAATAAATTGATTTTTATAAATAAAATTTAAAAGAAAAATTAATTCAGAAACTGGATTAAATAATTATTGATATCTATTTAAATATAATTATTTTATAAATAAAATTAAAGAAAAATCTTTCTAAAAATTATATAACATCAAAATGATTATTAGAGATACAGATTTAACTTGGAATTTTGAAAGTCAATTAGAGTTAAATAAAATACCACGCTTTGTAAGAGGAAAAATAAAACAAAATACTAACAAATTTGCACAAAAAAATAATATTTTGCATATATATTTTAAAATTATTTTATTTTATGATTAAAATTTATATATAAATTAAATTCATGCATATCTAATTTTTTAATTCATTTTTATTGATATTATAATGAAAATCACCATATTATTGTCAAAATTAAAAATTAAAAATTCTCATCTATCAAAATCATATTTTTTTAACTATATGTATACTTTGTTTGACAAGTAGAAGTTGGAACCTTAGATGAAAAAAAGTACAAATCTAAACCATCCAATAAGATTCAAAGCTCACAAAATATGACTATGAGTTTATTCAAATTATTTTAAATAAAAAGTGATAATTTTGACAGAGATGTTCTCAAGAAAGATGGTTATTGTAAATTTGATCTTTTTTAACAAATATATTACTTTAATCTTTGATGATGAAGTTGTAAAATTATATATTATATATAGTGCATAAGTGTCTTTATTTTTTCAACATGAGCTTTTGATTATCACACATTTTTGTACATCTTCCTTATCATCATAATGATTTTACATATTTTCAGGTGATTTTAAATGTTGAGGTAGTTGTGCAAGAAATCAAAATAATTTTTTATTATGTGTAATAATTTTGAAACAAAAAATTCTTACTTTTGTCTATCATACCTAAATAGATCAGTTTCTACAGATTAATTATTGTATACTTAATTATTTAAAAAAGTTTGATATTTATCTTTTAGTTATGTATACTACATCAACATACGTCAGTTAGAATGACTTCATTTATAAGGTAAAAAAATAATATATATATTAATAAAATAATATTTGATTAATTAGATACTTGATTGAGGATGTGTATAATAATAATAATATTTTTTATAAGTATAAAAAATTATTTATATATTATTTAAAAAAATTAAATTAGCTTTTTGGATAAACAAGTTTAACATATAATCCAACTTATTTTTATTAAAGTAATTTTGCTAGTTGATTATATACAAAAAATAATATTTTCATAAATATTTTAGATTCTAAAACTTTTTATATAAAATACATTGAGCTTGTGATTCCTAAGATGCTTTCTCTACTTCTCAATCTTCAAGATCAATCTCTTTTCAAATTTTACTCCAAATAATTCAAAAATGGAAAAATAAAATTGAAAATATTTTTGTGAATGAAAATGACATATGAGTTATCAAAAAAAATTTCATTGAGAATGCAAGAATAATTATCAATAATATCTGAAATTTTCACAAGTGTTGAGAATTTGAAAAAAAATTTCATTCTAATTAGTATACTAAATTTGTATACACTAAATAGACATTTATATTATCTAGATATATACTAAAATGATGAAATTTTAAAAATTAATACATTGAATTACCTCTTAATTAAATTGGTTTTGAGTTGTTATTTTAATTGTATAATAATAATTACTTAAATTATTTATATTATGACTAAGTAATATGTTTAGGTAAGATTTAAAGCCCCAAGTTATAATGGAAGTATTTTGAACTCACTAGAGATAAAAAATGGCAACCTTCATTCTGATTGGTCATGAAGTTTGGACCAATGATAGGACTTGGGATAACTATTTTGAGGTTTTGGTGAGTTTTGGAAGCATTTTTAATGATCATTTATATATAACAAGAAAATAGTAAAAATCTTACGAAGAAAACTATGAGGTGGATTGAAGAATGGATAGAATTAAATGGACTGTTAATCTATTGTGATGATTTGAAGTTAGAGAGTAAAATTCTGGCTATAAAGTGCATTTGGGAGTATTTTTAAAAACTTTGAATGTTCCAAGAGGTCGGATTAATTTATCATATATTTTACAATATGGGTTTGTGTTTAAATCAAAGTGTTGACTCAATTGGAATATTATTGAGTATAGAATAATAATTTGAAGTTGGTGTAAATAATTAAAATTATAATATTACACTAATTATCACAAAGTTAATATAGTGATTACAACTTTTGATATCAAAAATTTTGATCAATAAAACTTAGACATGCAAATGTTCTCAAAATGAAGTAAAGTCCTTGCAACAATGAGACAAAAGGTTTCGATCATGACAAATTGTTTCAGCACTATCCATATTGTTTACACATCTTTTTGTTCAGAAAAAAAATTATCACAATGACATCTTTGCAACCCGACGATGAAGCTATATGGACGACACTATAGATTCTTTATAGGCTTTTCTGCAAATCTCTTCACAGAAATTTTTGTTAAATCAAACCAAATTATGTGAGAATCTAGGGGCTAATGATTGAGTAGACCCCGAATTGTGTCATTGGTCTTATTCCTACTCTGATGTTCAAATGTGTCTTGAGTGAACACATTTTCCGTTCAGTCGCTGGTTAGGTTCTTGAGTAGAGAGTGGACTGTTTTTGAAACTAAGACATTGCCGAGACATGAATGTCGTCCACAGAGTTGCGTTTCGTACAGACTAGCTCTTGTTCCTCGTGAGGCTCTGAGCTGTGTAGGGCAGGGAAAGACACTTGCAAGCTTTACCGGGTGGTGCTTGGAGAGGAGTACTCTAAGGAGGATTGAATGGCGAGCTCGGATGTGTGAGAGATGGAGGACTGCGCCTAGTTATTTCCTTGAGTTTATGATAGAGCTTGGGCTGTGCGGCAACAACGGGAGCACGTGCCTTTGACACAACAGTGCGGGACAAAAGATACATAAGAAGGAAATGAATTTTATTTTATTCCCCTCTTGATAAGGAGTTAAAATAGTGTACAATGGCTAGCGATGAAGCTGAAACGCAGAGCCAGACGGCATCGGAGGCAGATTTAAGCAAGAGCAGTTGGTAACTACTGCATTGTATCATGAGAATGAGTTGGCCAAGCCTTCTGTGCAGATTCAATGTTGCTAGACTTCTAAAACCTTTGGTATCTAGAACATGCTTTTGTATCTTGAACATAATCCCAGTACAATGACAAGTGAAATTCGACTTCCAACCCACTTGCTACAGGGTCCACTCAAAACACATTTGAACACCGTGGTACGAATAAGACCAATGACTCAATTCAAGATTTGGATCCACTGAAGTCAATAGTCCAATTTTTGTAACCTGTACTGATGAGAGAATAAATAAATAAATAAATAAAAATTTCTGTCCCTGCATACAATTACATGGTTTTTATTAAATTTTATATTAGTTTGACGGGGTCCACTCAAAACACATTTTAACATCGGGGTAGGAATAAAACCAATGACATAATTCGGGATTCTGGTCCACTCAAGTCAATAGGCCGGGAATGTAGCCTATGTAGCCCATGTGAACGGATGTATATATATGTCCCTGCATACAATTGCAAGGGTTTTTTTGAAAATTATACTTTTGTACTTTAAGTTGCGGAGGCTCGATGGCTAACCCTGGGTCCAACAAACGCTAAGTACCAGGTTCGACTCTTTCAGGAAAAAGGCGACGCAGTAAAATAACAAAAGATGGGAAGACCCATCAAATCGTACAAGGATGGAACCAAATAGTAAACATGGGGCTAGGACCCAACTCTTTCCATGGTAGACGATCCTTTTGGTTTCCGAATAAGAGGGGACGCCACTCCACCCATTTATGATTTTCATTGGTTAAAAAATGGTATTTATTAATTTTATATTTTATCCAATCAAATTTTCAAGGGAAAAAGTTTTATCAGAAACATATTTTCATTATCTAAGATTTAGTATTAGGGTCCAATATATGTCGATCACCATATGATATTTGGCATGCATGTTAACATGCCAAACCACACACACAATTAAAGAAGGTGATGGTCATTTGACTATTTTGTAGACACACCTTCATAATTGGGTGTCTATACCGAACTTCCATGGATTTCAATCAAGCCTCCATCTCTTTTGAGACCATGACCGGATATTTGGAAATGTAGCTCTACGGGCTTGCACTGTAGCTTCCTCGTGGGGAGTACATACCGTACGCAGCAGGGTCATGTGGTCGGCAGTGGTCATGAAACAAATCTACTCAACTCTGACTCCAAGTCTCCAATACCTACTCGAATTTCAGTCATAATACCAACTCTCTCTAATACACATGCATTATGAGAATGGGAACCAAGTAACCATTATGAGCAACATTGAGTTTCCATCAGACTCATCAATGTATTCCTATTCAGAGTGGTAGTGCAATTCAGGGCGACAAGTCCTGACACGATGCAATGAAGTGGCGTTTCTGTGTCAATGACTTCGGCAAAAGATCGAAAGAGAGGTAAAGCGGTTCTTACATAGCGGGGAGCCACATTTCACGATCCTTCGACAGACTCATCAGTTTTCCCAAACGTCTTGCATGTGTTGTGCCTGGTATGGTGCAGGTAAATGTGTACTGCAGTGTGATAAAGATCTACAAAAGTGTGCTCCCCACTTGGGAACCATGAATTTAGAATGTACCTAGTGAACTCGATTTTCTTCTCGATATACTTTCTATTCAAATGTAGAAGAAATAATAATATTTTGGAAAGTAACGAAGGTACGGATACATGAGTGAAGGGAAATGTTCTCCCTCCTCGAACTGAACATTCCAGTTGACTGAGGTTATAAAAATGATTCTTATCTGTTTTGGGATTTTTTAGTGCGTTACTTTCTACTGCGCTACATATTTTCAGCATATAAATCTAAAAAAAAATTATGAAAATGGGCCAATTTTAGTACACAAATCCTTTCCTTCCTTTAGCTATTTTGTGGTTAAATTAAGCATGTACAACATTTTATGAAAAAAAAATGGTAGAAGAACAAATATAGGGAAACTTCCAAAGATAAACTTTTTGAAAAACTTATAAATTGACGTACAATTTAGGGGAATGAACATTTTCCGTAAATTTTAAGGGTTACCTTTTTAATCTACATAAAATTTTATGAAAACGCCCGTAACTCATTAAAAGGTAACCTAAAATCATAGGATAGACCGTTAACTACTTAGGTTAGTTTGAGACTTCGACAGAAAACTTGTTGTGAGATACTTCTTGAGACAAAAACATATTGTAGAATACGGGAAGCTTGACTGTTCTCTAGCTCTGACTAACGGATTCCTAGCCTTCTCTTTAGTTAGTTAGCACAGCGAAGAAAAAACTGACCTTACAGTCGACTATGCAGAATATTATTGTTAATTCCCCACATTTGTGATATTGATAGAACTTTAATTTGCTGACTATCATTTGTACCGTCAAGCTCATTTACAAGCTTTGCAGGACATGTAAAACCTCGTGATAGTTGGCAGGAGTTATCGAGCCAATCATATCTCATAAAATCTCACAAATCACCTCAAGAATATCACATACCTAGGGTCAAAGAACTCTTAATCTATTTCAAAGCAACATAATTAAAATGACCAGCTAACATCATATTTATTCCGAATTATAATTTTGAATCCATAAGCCACTTATCTGAGGTACGAGAGCAACAACATTTTTCACCCTAAATATTAAGTATATCATGAACACTAGCTACTGCAGTTCTTTAACTTGTATAGGGAAAGGATTTTGAATTATGGAGGTAGGTGGAAATAGTTTCATAATTTCAATGTGAATCACTCAAACATATTCGGACTTCCACAGCGATGCATTAAGATTTTGCAAAGTAAAAAATGGCCTGAAAACCAGAAGTTCTTATTTATTCAAGCAATGCTATTCTTCAAAAGGTAAATCTGACACTAGTATTCTTATTTCATACCAGAATGTCCGATTAATTGAATAAATGGTTTATGGACAAGCACTATGTTTAAACCATGTGGGATAACCATCAGACTCCAGCTTTCAACGATGGTATTTACCGACAGTAACCAAGTAGCCTACAAATTACTAGATCAGAAATCATTTGTATATTGAAAGGAACTCTAGGAACATTCCTCACACACAACAAAAGCGTTTCAGCCTCGGATGTTGTTTTGAAAGAGCAATTCCTCAACCCTTAACTAACTCATTGACATTTTAAAAAAACTTTTGTGGCCATCTATCGTATGATTACATTGTGTAGATACTCTTAAACTCTTCGGCTAATTGAGCTTTTTTGAGATATATCTAAGACAAATGTGCTACATGGATCATGTATGTATGAAATCTATATGAAGAACACATATTGCTTGAATGGATTAGATGCAGGTGGTGTTGCTATTGGTGTTGCTAGTTGGTTCATATATATGTATAGTAAGAGGATAAGAGAGAATGGATTGATGATTTTGCCATAAGTTTCAAAGATTAACAACTCCCAATGCGTACAAAATGGTATTCAATAATCTCCAATCGTCATGCACCTATTTTTTTTATGTAACTTGTAACACATGAACATATTTTTTGCTCCTAAGTGTACTTTGTGCTTTAATCTCAAATATAAAATACAAAATCCAAAGCATGTAAAGACTATAATATCAAGGTGAATTGATCGTAAGACGTAAAACATAAAGGTAACCTTTCAACAAATAACATGAAGATTTTATTTATGATAATGGTTTTGTTATGAAATCTTCTATTTTGAATTATTATATCGTCAGTTTATTTGTAATAGCATATAACTTTCATTTAAGTACAGAATTTTTTATATTATAATAAAAATTATTATAGTCAATTATTTTTTTCATCACATTTTTAATAGGTGTCACGACCTATGTAACAACATATGTAAGAAAAAGTTCAAGATGTAAAATATCTAGTGCATTTATAATCATTTTTTTTGGAGTTGTCATTAGGATTGAAAACGCATATAGAGAATCTAACGCTTAATAAATAGAGTTTAAATTATATTTCTTGAAATTGCTATTTTTGAGTTAAACCTTGAAACATGCAGCTCTGATGGATATTACATAGTGCAATAACCTAAGTTTTTTTTAACACAAATGGATTTGATTTTAATATCTTTTTATGCTTGGTAATAAGCAAAAAATCATTGTGAAAGATTAATCGAAAAACTTTAATTTGATATTCAAAATTTGACAATGAGTTTTTGAAGTGTTCGAGATGTTTCAATAGATTTTGATCAATTGAATCTTTAATTGGATTGGTTTTAAGTATATAAAGTTATGATCTAATGAATCATCTTATGATGATATGAAATGTAAGTTTAAAATTTTGAAGTTTTTTTTGAGTTTTCTATTACTTTTTTTTTAAGTTTAAAATTTGAGAATACTTGAATTGTTTCCAAAAATTTATCCATTTTGTTAATATTAATAAAAATTTTAATATTTAAAATTATAATTGAGAATAAAAATTGACCAAAAATCAAATCTAATTTAAAATTATAATTTTAACTTTTTTAATTTAAAAAAAGCTATGGTTTAAGATTATTATATATTATATAAATAATATAAAATTTAATAAGATTATGGATATTGTAAAGAAGGTTGAATATTATATTAACTATCAAACATTTGAATATCAGCGATAAAATTTAGGCACTTAGATAATCAAAAACTAAGTCAGAAATCTGAGAATTCTAAAAGAATATACAAATTGTGTTTATTTATAAAAAAAAATTGTTGATGATTTTATAATACATTGCATTATATATTAAATTATTAGTGTCAAAATATTCATTTGAATAGCAAAAGAATTTTAGAAGTAAGTTTTAGTTTTTTTACTTGCATATTGAATTATATATCAATATGAGAAAGTTTAGTTGTACTGAACCATTTTATTAAATATATAATTGAAAAATATTTCTTCAATTGATATACCTTTATTTTGAAATTTTATTTATACATCACCTCTGACTATGTTAGTACTTTGTTATTTTGTTGTTTAGGACGCTAATGCTCAAATGTGTGATCGATAGTGAGGCTAGATAGCAAATGAGTCACAATATCTATAACATGTAAGCATGTAATGGATCATTGATTGTGATGATGATAAGTTTCAGATAAATCTTATGTAAATATCTACCGGTCCAAGTACTATGTGTTACAAGGTTGGTTTGAACTAGATAATGACCGGATAATGATAAAATAAAATTTTTTTGAAATTTTTTAAATGTGAAAAAATTACATGTTAAAGATAAAGTCATATATTTGATACATTAATATCTCAATGGAATTTTATTGAGATGTTAAAGGATACTAGATAATGTTAGATGTGGATGCATTAGGGATGATGTTTCATACTTGGACATTAAAAATGACAAAAATGTTTACTTTGGAGTTGGAGACAAACGAAGCTGATTTTAATGATATCTTAGAGTTTGTCTCCACAACTATTGTTATGAGACATGGATAATTTTAAAAGTTCAAAAGAATCTCTATAAAATATTTTATTATAGTGGATAGCATTAAGCTTCATGATATCATCAAGTATTTTGACTCATGCTTGAGAAAAAATACGCATTTTTTTTTGTTTATGTCATGAAAAAATTATTGTTGTATTTAAATATTCACCATGAACAATTATCATAAGTTTTGATGAAAAGATCAAAAAAAGGTGAGTTTTGGAGATAATATTGATCTCCAAATTACATGTCTATTCTATTAATACAATGCTTAGTTGTGCAAATTGTCACAACTTATGTGATTGCATCCCTAGTTAAATAGATACGCGTATGCAAGAGAAGATACATTAGTTAGAGCCAATTGTGTAATTAGTGCTGTTTGTATTGAAACTGTTGTTAGGGCTAACATCTGTGTTAGGAGACCTAGGGTTCAAGAGTTAGAGTTCAAATTAGGGCTCCTTGGAAGACAATTTTTGAAATTGAGACTTTGAGAGTGTGGCTATGATGAATAGTAGATGAAGCATGAACTTGGAGTCTTTGAAGCACAAAATAAGTCTTTTATGTTATGGTTATGAGCAGAGTGTCCTTGTAAATATTTTAAGAATAGAAGAGATTACTTCAAAAATTCAAATTGAATTATGTGGCAAGAACTGTGAGTTTTTGGAGTGTTGAAGGTATTTTGGTAAGTTTTGATCGATTGTAGCTTCGATCTATTTGCTATAGAGTGTGCAGTATATTGATGGAGTGAAAGCTGTGATAATGATCTCAAAGTAGAGTTGATTCAAAGTTGGGTTGATCAATTTCAAATTCATGTATTTTTTTTAGTACTTAAATCCGAATCGAGAATTTTGGAAGGTGGAACCACTACTGAAAATTGACAAAGTGAATCAATGCTCATAGTTATCTTGAGGCTTAAAATTGAGATTGGCTGAAAGAGATTTTGGACAAAAATGATCGAAGTCAAGATTTAATGTTTCAAAGTTTTTGGGTAAAAAATATGATATAGTATTCTCATATCGTGTCCATTTGATCTAAAATTTGATGGGATGATAAAAGATATAAAATATATTGTGGCAGTTAAGAGATGTTAAGCAAAAGATTGGTAGTGTCAGAATTAGAAAATTTTGACATTAAGAGATATGAAATTAGAGTAAAAGATTTTCAAAATCATGCAAAAGTTTCAAACGGTGTCCGTTTGTTAAAAAAATTTGGGTTAAATATAGAATTGAAAAAAATTAATATAAAATAATATTTTATATAGCCAGATGACAAGTGTTAGATTATCAATATGGAAAGTAGAAGGTCTCTAAAATTAAGTTTTAGTGTTTTTTAAATACCTTCTTTAGGCTATATCAATTTGGGTTGGGTTGGTTTGACCCCTTTGATGTATGTTTTTGAGATGGAGTATTATTATTTATGTTTCATGTGATTGATATACCTCCATCTTTACTTCTTGTTTGTGCATCAGATTTGTTTCTGTTAGTGCTTTGTTGTTTGGAGTGTTAGTGCTCCTATGTGCTGCCGATAGTGAGGTTGGATCTGTGGACTTGACAAACTATCCATGTTTTTCCCCAGTGAGACAAGACTTATGGACCTGTAGACTTGATGAGTGCTTGTGGTGATGGCAAGTTTCAGGTTGCCCTTGTATTAGCACCTTGTGGTGTCTCGGGTACCTTCTGTTATTGTTTTGATTCCAATTGAGGATCTATTCTTGTACGCTTATGGCGGTGATACATTGGTGTCAAAGTGGAGTTCTCTGGAGATTCCGGAAAAGAGACTGCTCGGTTTAGCATAAGGTGCATCTGTAGCAGAGTGCGGTACCAACCTTGGCTTTTGAGATTCACAGAAGACTCTAATTTGGTTTCAGAGAGTGACGGAGCTAAGTTTGATGATATCTTGGAGTGTGTACCCACACCGTTGTTGTGGGACATGGACGATATCTATGGGGGCACCAAGGATCCTATACGATATTTTGATACAATTGGCACTATTGAGTTGGATGACTTCATATAAGAGTTTGACTCATGGTATGATTTATAGCAGATACACAACTCTATGTTGTTTAGTCCGTTTATGGCTTAGAAGATAATAAGCTATACAAGAAAGTCCTCAATCAAGAGATGAAATCTAGTAAGCCTAGCCTCTTGAGGAAGGACAATCTATCCATGGTGTATTTGAGGGAACAAGAGGACTTGGGAGCCCCCAAAATAAAGATGAAAATTATACGGTATATGTTAAAATCTGTCCCTATCGAATCTATATACACTAACATTGATTTTAAATATGAAAATTCTCTATTGGTGTTTTTTTACGCACGTTATCCACAATAACTCGATATTCAAGTTGAACTTGAAAATATACATCTGCTCATAAAGTTATAATCATATCACATCATCATCAAGTTTTGTGATAAGAACTATAAGTTAATCACATGGTTTAGAGCTATTATGATTTAAAATTTCAATCACAATAAGATCTTGAAAAATATAAAGTATCTAAAAGATAATCATTATGTTATAAAATCAGTTATGTATTTCAATAAAATCAATAATATAGATTGATATATCATTGATCTACATGAAATATTTTTTGAATGCTTATTATTTGATTTTTTTATGTGTTTCAAAAACATTTGGAAAAGAAGATTCAATTTTTTTCACATGATTGATACTTTTGAAATGAAATAATATTAACTTCTATCATGAAACTATTTTATACACATCAAATTATATTTCTTGATCAATGTCTAGAAATTCTGCAAAGTCAACATAAAATCTTCTATATATATAGAAGATTACTCTTAACTCTAAATATATATTTATATGTATGTATATATTTATACTAAAATATTTAGATAAGTTTCATTACTCTTTGGTTGTTAAATTGATCAGTGAACATTCAAGTATAATCAAAACTTGCACTTATACAAATAAGTTCCTTATCTTCCACATACATATTGTTTTACAGTATATATTATTGTTTCATTAAATATCATAATACATAAAATATCATAAATTAATATAAGTATAACACAATAATCTTTTTTTCTATCAAAATATTCATAATAATATTTAGTCTTCAATAATATTTTTCACCATCAAAATATCAAGAAGAACACTCATTATCCTCATTATAACATAAAATGGATATTATAATCAAGCAAAATCTGCTCTCTACTCTAAGGAATCCGAGTTCATGCACTGGCTGATCTCCACCTCGTTGCATAACATGCTTTGATTGATATTTTTTCTCATACACGCATTCTCTCAATCACATCCAATATGATTGATACATTTTACTATAAATAATTATAATCAATAACATGAAATTTGTATTTTGAAGTTAAAATATCTACTTTCTTAGATAGTAGCAATAGCCATAAGCATCATCATATAAAAGAGTTTTATTTTTAAAAATAAAACCATACCAAAATATTTGGGTTGCTCCAATCATAAATCTCAACTGATTTTCAACAAATAATTCCAACTAAATTTAAATCTCTACCAAATAATAAAAATTACTATAAAAAAATCGGCTAATAATTTTGATTGACTAAATCACATGGAATTGTGTTGGCCAAAAGAGCAAACTCAAAATTTTGAAGATAGTTAAAAATATAATATTTTAAAATTATATATAGTGATTTTAATTCTAGATCATGACTAAATACAATAACTAAATGTCCTAGTCTCTCCTCCATCACTAATGTTATAGTGATGGAGCATAAAAGAGATTTGCAAAGATATTCATTCAATTGACTGATAGCTCATGGTCTTAAGTTTTTTTGTAAAAAGAGTAAATTTTTTTAAGACCATATAAAATATTTGGCTTATATGACATACACAAAAAACTTAAGAGTTCAGCAAATCAAGATAAAATCAATTTTTCATATTTTACATATGTGAGCAAAATGCAATCATTTGTTAGAGTTACAAACTTCTATTTTCAATATATGCAAGTATTTAGCTTCAAATCCAAAATCTTAAAATACTGAAAAAGATGTAACAATAGTGCCGTTGAGGATATAAATATGAGGAAGCTATCATTGAGCTCAAGGAAATATGGACATTTCATTATATTGTACGTACAATGTGAAAGGTTGTTTGTTCTAAGGACATACTTATTGAACTATGTTGGGTCTAAGTTAAGTGCTCATCCAATATGACACTTATATTTTTTTAGTTTCCTTACTTAACATTTGATGCACTATAAAAGGGTGTTGACTTATCAAGATATTGAGTTTTTAGATAAGTTTCAGTTTTTGTGTGATCAAGCATTGATAAATCATTTTATCATCTCAAGAGATCATCGTAAAATTAATGATTAAATAGAAATTTTTTTCCATATAATGAAAAATGAATTAAAAGAAAATTTAGCCTAGATAAATTTCAACCTAAATTTTATTGATGTAGCATGAACTTAATCAAAAGTAGTTGAAGTCCTAATAATTTTTTTAAAAAACTTAGCAAGTGTATTCTTGAACCAAAGAGGTAAAAAACTCCAATTATATAACATATCTTTGCCACAAAAATTAATTACTCAAAGAATGTCTTGATCTAATTTTCATCCCTAATTCATGATATCAAATAACATCTCTCACTTTAATTCTCGACTTCATATCTAATATCTCATATAAGTAGTCAAACAAACATGTTTCTATCTCTTTATGGATAATATTAATCAACCATTGTATCCAAATATTTATTTTACACACCATCTGGCCAATCTTTTGCTTTAACTTATATTAAACTTTTAGCTTATCAATACTCAGTCCTTAATACTCTCTCATCAATCAAGGAAAAAAATTTAATATAAGAATAAAGTTTGGAAAATTTGGTAAACTATTCTTCAATAGAACAATTTCATTTTTATTATCTATGATAAGAAGAGGATGTAAAGTTTATCATTCACATACATATCACACCACAATATACATTGCTAGCACATCAAACATCACAATACATAGATCTTCATATACAAACACAAGTGTATCATAATAAATCTTTTCTACTCTCAAAATGTCCACAAGGACACTCCGCTCATAACCTTAGCATAAAAGAAAGATTACAGTCAAACCAAATATACTTTGTGCTTCAAAAACTCTAGGTTCCCACATTAGCTACTCTCCACCATAGCCACAGTCTCAAAGGCTCAATTTCAAAAACTTTCCTTCAAAAAACCCTTTCAAAAAACACCACCGTTAGGAGACCAAGGGCTCAAGGAATAGAGTCCTTGGTCTCCTAACGGTGGTGTTGGCGCTAATAGCAGTTCAAGTATGAATGACACTTACTGCACAATCAGCTCTAATTGATGTATCTGCTCCTATATTCATACACCTATCTAACTAGGGATGTCATTTCATAAATCATGACAACTGTCATGCATATACATATCACATCACAACATAAATCATTGTCACTTCAATCATCATAATATATAGATTGTAATACATCAACATAAGTGTACCACAATCATCCCCCTAACTGACGGTTAGGGCCCTCTAACATCAAGTAGCCCTCTAGTCCATTAACATAATATGCCCTTCATTAGGCTAAGATCAAGATGCAAGGTGCTACAATGCCCCATCATTAGTCGTATGTTTGTAATCCATATCTGTAATGATCAAACCAGCTTGTTTGCTAATCATATCGATGACATCTTCACCGTCCACTTGACACCGCATTGAGAGGAGATGTCAAAGATGATATATGTCATCCTCTCGAACAAGAATCACAAATCAACATACTAGCTATTCCACCTTCTGATCCACATAGCATATATCTCAAGCGTGCCCGCATAACTGCAAGGCTTGGATCTATATTAACATCAATATTTGAAAGGTGACATGGCACACAATTACACACATGATCCTTCCAAATCACACCATCAACACCCTCTAGTACCAAAACTCCATTAGATAAAACCTCATGTACTCGTAAAATTGTGTCATCATCAATAACATCCAATGTGGTTGGTGGTGAACTATGCTGCAAGTAAACGTAATCACCAACATGAAATCTGTGAATTGAAGGTTGATATCCACCTCCTTGAATGGTAACATAATGCAAAGTGTCTCCATGTTAAGCAATAGTCTGATTCTTAAATGCCATGGGCATTACCCTATGAAAGAGTTATGCCCTTTGAGAACACACCCTAACCCAAATATCACGGTTATCCAAATTCAAGACTTTAATTGACTCTTGATGAATAGTAAGTCTAGATCACTACTGTAACAATAAAGTCACTCAAAGTAATATCGATTATAGTGAATTTAGGATTCGTTCCCGAGAGAACATAGTGTTAATTTGTATTCAGAAAAGAATTTGTGAGATTATGCATCTTTTAGTGTTCTAGACAATCATAGTATGAGAGCTATGCGAATGTGTCTTCCCTTGGATCACTATTCGACTAGTTCAACACACAAAACATCCATCCAAAATATTTGAGTCACAATCTGAGAGATTTTTTCAATTATACTAGTAGAAGGGTCAATCGTTCCGATTACAAGTTGAAATCTAGACGGCGAGCTCTAAGAAGTCCTATTGGTGCATGCGATTTCATAACATCTAATGTAAAAACACTCGGATAACTTTTTGAGTATGCCAATCCAGTCTATGCTGTTCGAATCCGGAGACACACATCTTCTCAAGCTCACAATCTATTCTGATTACACTTACGGTTCAAAAATTGAACATTCGCAATAACAGAAGATATGCACTTTCTAATCCTACTCCCATTTATACAAAAATTTCCTAACTTCTACCTCTAACTATTATTTACACGGATCGCTCTCTCCGACTTCTCAAGAGGCGATGAGCATCCTTCGATGATAATTCTACTTTCCATGCAAAGGCGTTTAATATCCCTACATTTCTGCAAAGTCTGCTAGAGGTGGTACAAATGCTCCACTGTGGACCTGACTACACAAAAATCATCTATGGAAATTTTCAGAAACTTTCTTATGTAGTCTTGAAAAATATGGGTCATCATCCGTTGAAAAGTGACAGGCGTATTGCACAATCCAAAAGGCATCTTATGATAAGCATAAGTCCCTCAATCAGTAGTGAAAGTAGTTTTACCTTTATCTTCTTCCCTAATGGATACTTGGTTATATCCAGAGAATCCATCTAAGAAGCTATAGCATTCATGGCCAACCACATGATCAAAAATGACATCCGCAAAAAGTAAAGGGTGGTGGTTCTTCTTAGTAGTAGCATTCAATTTCCTAAAGTCCTGACAAAGTCTTATCTTCTCAGTATTCTTCTTAGGTACAATGACAATTGATGCAACTCATTCACTTCTCAACACGAGGTAAATAATATATGCTTGCAGGTACTTATTAATTTCATCCTTAACCAAGAATGAATATTTCGGATTTAACCGATATTATCTCTGCCACACATGAATAGCTCCTTCTACGAAATCTATCCAATATTCCCCCACTTCTAAGGTATCTCCTTCATATCTTCTATCTTTCACGGGAATACGTCCTCAAAGCGATGAAGAAGAGACAGCGAAGCTTGCAACTCCACAGATGATAATCCTCATTTACCTTTCAGTAGGTGCCCCAGAGTCATCATAACCTCCTCCCAATCCTTTAGATTTACCACCCCGTCAATGTGGCTAGCTTCAGTTCTCCCCACACTAACTTGTAATTGCCTTTCTTCCTCCGAGGGCAGGTCTTCATCTACTTCGTAATATTCTAACAAGTTCATCCGGTGTTTGGACGAATATCCTGATTTGGTTCACTCCCGAATCCGAAGAAGTTTTTCCTTGATATTTAAAATGATGTTTGGTGAGGGTTACTTTTCGAGTGGAGATGGCCTCCGGATTGAAGAAGGACATGGTCTTCTTTTGTCAATCAGTCAGCACCTTGGCACTGTATAATCAAGGTCTACCAATGAGGATCTTATACCAACTCTCCTTATGGGGCTTGAGAATTATATAGGTTAGGGAAAAAGGCATCCCTCCTATTCGCGTTAAGACTCCTCTCACTACTCCAATCTTGCATATCACAACATTTGACAAAATCATGAAGAAAATCATTAATAAACACATGTTAGACACAACACTGTAAGTAATCTATGCTCTAAATGTGTTTATAGATTTTTATTCAGAAACCGTGGCACGATTTCGATATCTAATGTGTGATTTACTCAATCGAATATATGTTCGTATGGATAAAATGAAATTGTTTCTCGTTAGTATGGTAGTCTTTTTCGAAATGTATATATGTCTATTTCTGCAAAGGTTGAAAAAGTTCTTTCCTATACAGTATCACACATACGGAAAATTTTGTTTCTTCTCTTCATTGTATTTTGACACTTCTTCAAATAAATATTATCGTCTGGGTTAGTTATTTTATGTTGAAGACTTACAACTTCAGGCTTTTCCTCTTACTAGGTACGATCTTTCTATGGTTCACATTCTTCTTTATTTTATCAGCATGGCTTTTCTGAGGAGGGAGTCACCGTTCTACATCCTTGGCGGCACTCGACAGGGGAGATCCTTTGGGGGGGACCCTTATTTGCCATGGCTCATTCTGAGCTCTTGTGTCTCTTGCTTTGGCCGTGTTCGTTGTGTGTTCCCCTCCTTGGCGGATGATACACACATTGTGGGCCCCTGTAGACAAGACATTAGGCATGCCTTTGATTACTTGACTATCGAGCTTCATCTTGTAGGCTTGAGAGTCAAGGTGTCAAAGTGCAGGGCTTGGTCTCCTTTGGGCATTCCGCCTCATCTTCACTTTCGGAGGGATGTATGATATCGACCGGATGGCTTACGTATTCTAGGAGTGCCAGTAGGGTCGAGGATTTTGTTTCACGCTACCTTGACGTTGCATTGGCCCGGGATGTTTTGCATGTAGGCGACCTTCCTCTACTAGGGGATCCGCGGTGGCGTTTGGTATACTATCATCTAGTATTGCTCGTCGACCCACCTATCTTCTTTCAAGATCTTGTTCCTCCTTCACCTACATTCATATCACGTTTGACAAATTTTTTGATAGGAGGATCATGGGCGTCTTTGGTGACATTATCGGACCGGGGACATTCGAGTGTGTGACGACAGAGATTTGGCAAGGAGACGACATCTTTGCCAATCTCGTGTGGAGGGGGGTAGGCTTATTATCGATGGAGGAGACGAAGACTGCGGCATTCTTTAATGAGTTGGGCACTAGTTGCACCTTTGTTATCTTCTCGATTTGTGATCGCAGATAGACCTATTTTGGAGATATATACGAGGGGCGTCGATACGGGATCATTTCCCTTACGGTATTATTACGACATACGAGAGACGCTTTTACCACGGGAGGTGCGACATGAGTTCCCATCTTTTTCCTCTTTGGCTACTTGATTGGACTAGGGGTCTGGCGGTCTATCTTGATGGACCGACAGGTTTTGAGGCTCTACATTCACTCTTAGTGGATCCGGCCATCCCTCGTATTTGCTAGAGCTCGTCTACGCTCTTGCTCCGGGCAAGAATGCGAGGTTTAAAAAAGCGTGGATCTTAGGCTCGACCATGCATCGGGGCTTTCCGGCTTCGCACTGCCTACTTTCTCCACAGCGATGATGAGGTTCCGTCTTTGGCTTTACTCCATCCATCTACATCTTCATTACTCACATGTGAGTGTGGTATCACTTTAGATGCAAAGCCGGTGTTCATATGACTCGTTGTCCATTCGGAGGCGGAGGATAGCTACCCATGATGCCATTAGGGATGTGGTGTTTGCTTTGGCGCGGGAGGGTGGATACCTCACATGGAGAAGGCGTTGGTATGCCTTGCGATCGATTAGGGTTAGTCTTGCACACTGCATTTGGTTGGGAGGACCAAGTCACTTGTGGGCGATGTGGTGGTTACCGATCCTACTAGAGACTCGTTTTGGAGGGGGTGATCACCCATCCTCCCGAGATGGGCGGCGAGTGGAGGCGGCGCCTAAAGGTCTCCAAGTATAGAGGTATGCGAGAGAGGTCACCTCTTTGTTCCTCTTGCTTTGGAGTTATATGGAGCTATGGACACCGACTTCGACATGTTTGTGAGGGAGTGCTTGAGAGCCTACCATACTAGGCGACATGGGGTATCACTCTCTTTAGCTTCTTGTATAGCCTATTTTTAGGCAACGTGTTTCCATTGCTCTACAGAGAGCACTAGGCGGTGCAATCCATAGGAGAGCGATCACGTTAGGTGATGACGCTTCGGATGCTCCCGTTGTTTGTAGACCTTTTGACTTGGATAGTTCAGATATCCTAGGTGCTGTAGGACATATTTCCCAGTGTGATACTATTGGGGCCTAGCCCCATGTTACCGGTTTGGTTCCATCCTTGTACGATTTGATGGGGTCTTCCCATCCTTTTTGTTATTATATTTCGTCTTACTCTTACTAGGTCTATATATCATAGGGAAGTCGACTGTAGGGACTTGGCAAACCAAAGCAGTTGACTGTAGAGAAGATTTGGCACAATTGCACGTAATAATATTAACTCATGCCCCGGATATCAAGTAGAATGATGTAGGCTCGCTGTCTGCGGTTACTGTTCACTGTCCTTACTGTATCCATTTACTTCTCCTGAACCATGCCAGGCAGCTGAAGGGCGGCCACTGGGGCCACGCCATGTACGAAAATTGTAATGAATGTGAGGGGTGGCTTTACACACGTACAGGGCATCCACGTACTATACGTCAGATTTCATATGGTGCTGTTTGCTGACCATTACATGGACGCGATGGACCTCTTGGTCTAGATTCTAGAATTCAGTGTCAGACTCTTTCAAGGGAAGCCTTGAAACCACGGGGCTTGCTCTCTTTTCGTCTATCTGGCCGACATGCGCGCTTCACTGAAACCTAAGGTGGCAATCATGAATTATCAAGTGGAGCTCCGGATCCTGTGAGCTATAATCATTCTGAATTATATGAAGCCTGTGAACAGCTCGTTCTGGCAGTTGATTCCAACACCTGAGAACCAACACCCTTTTGCCCCCCCAAAATTGTAGCTCCATTTACACACATTTGCCTGCTTTGCATCTACGTCTTTCTCTGTGTTTTCTGCAAGCATGGCGTTGGTAAACTATTCGGCTTCCTGTCAACATCGCTACAAAGCGCGATTTGGCCACGTGATCCGTCGCTGAAAAGTGAACGACATAAGGGACAGTCAATGATGATGCGAGGCGCCGTCTGGACTTAGGACGTTGAAAGATTTCCTTCTCTCCCGAGGTGATGCACTGATGGTCTACACTGGATTGGAGGTAAGAGTTACACGTTGTCAAAGTGGTCACATCACGTGTGACTGTATGTTACATCGATAATAACTGCGCAATGTCGACAGTGGAACCCTGAGCACTGAGCACTGAGCACTCATACATATCCTAGAATTCTGGAGCTGTGTGTGATGCCAATTTCCACTCCGTCGACATCTCCTGAAAACCTCCTGTTGTTCCAAAAAGCAGAAGAAGAAACACACCTGTTGTTTCTGTTTCATAAACAATTGCTGCTACGATTTTTTCGCGGAACGTGTTGACGTCGAGAACCCTGCTACCTTCTCGCCCTTTGCTTTCCTTCACACCTTTGCAACGAATTTGAAGTCTAAGTTTAATAATGATATTAAGGAAGAAGCACGTGCATTGCACCTCTTTGAATTGGTAGCTCGAAACACATAAGCATCTTCATTTGGATCAAAATGTTCGCTTATAATTTACTTGACTTCGGCCTCTCGATAGTTTGATCAAATGTTGATTTAGTCATTTGCCTTTTTCATTCCTTAGCACTAGAAAGACGACGTAACACTGTGTTGGGTATTTGAGACCACAGCAGGAGAAAAATGACCTGTGCATTTTCGGCGGAATCAATTTTTATGATTATCACTCAAGTTTTTTAAAGGTCAAATTATAAGTATCTCTATAACAAAAATTTGAGAATAGAAAAATTGGAAAAACAAATTTCAAAATGTTTGAAATTATATTTAAGTTTATAAAACTTCCGAAAATTTGCCACATCTTTCATGGATTATGAAACATAAAATTAAAAACATCATTATTTAAAAATCACACGACTAAAAGGTTGTTGAATGATTTCTCCGGAAATTTGTGTGAAATAATGAATTCAGAATCTAAAGTACTTTCAAACGAGTCGAAAATATTTATTTTGTGTGGTTCAAAAACTGAAAATATTTAACTTGAATTCAACTGTATATATACATATATGCATAACTTTGAAAAAACTAATAATTTTTCATAAAATAATATATATAGTAATCTAAAATAAATCATGATAAAATGATAAAATTTATTAAAAAATCAGTACAAATGAATTTTAAATATTCATAAATAGAAAAATTTTATGTGTATAAAGGTGAAACATATATAGCCAGATTCTTTATCAAATCAAACATAAAAATATCACATCTTTGAATTAATTCATAAAACTTATTAGATTTAAAAACACAAAAGCATAAAATATGATATAAATTACAAAGAAGAAGTTGAGCTTGCCGAAGACCAATGCGCACAAGCCCATTATGGTTCAGTTTGCTAGGGACATAAGACACCAAACTTCAAAGTTAACATTGAGGGTGAGGTTTGAAGTGCAGAAAACTTGAACTGCATAAGAATTTCCCAGTGTGTGAGATAGATATGATCAAAACAGTGTTGGGGTCACATTTTTGGACATGTATGGAGTGAAACTGGACTCAAGTCATTGAGACTAAACGTCAAGGTGAAGGGGACAATATGGGGAGTGAAACTTCTACGAAGATTGTGAAATAAAGTGCCATGCAGTACATTTGATGGAGGTAGGAGAGATGATGTTGGAAGATGGATTTCTTGTGTACTAAGTAAAATGGATGATGCTGAATTTGAAAAAATCTGTGGGTTGTTAAAGAAATTTGAAAGAGTTTTTATGAATAAGTTATCTTTGGAGTTATCACCTAAACCAGAAGATCAAAGTCTTACCATGGATAATGCTACCCACCAAGACATTTGACTGACTCAATCAGATGGAACTTGTATTAGAACAAATTAAGTTTCAAAAAAGGACTTTTTTTAGGATAATAATCATACATAATATATTTAAATATAATTATAATATATATATAATAATATAAACAGATCATCATTGTTTAATGTATGGAGTTAAAGTGAATTTTCATTTTTTTATAAATATAGATTCTTGATCTATTTACATATATTAGTAAAAATGAAATTTTAAAATATTTGACACATTTTATTTCAAAGAAGTATACTCAGAAAATAAAATTCAATTCAATGTTGCAATGAATGCAAGTAGAAAATATTAGTTTTGGCATTGATTCTTGGATAAATTTAGTTGCATCATAGCTTATGTTATCTTCACAAAAGCACAATCGTGATTTGAAGTTTTTCTCAGTAAAAATTTCAAAGATTGAATGTTTTTACACTAACACATCTTTTACATATGTAAAGTTTAAGATGATAAGAGACACAGTATAATAACAAAAGGGATGGGAAGACCCCATCAAATCATACAAGGATGGAACCAAACCGATAACATGGGGCTAAGCCCCAATAGCATCACATTGGGAAATATGTCCCAAAGATATTCGAACTATCTAGGTCAAACAGTGTCGCATGGACATTTCTTCGCTTTGAGAGTGCTTGAGCGCATGACAGTAGAAGAACACTCATGAACCTCGTGTGAGTTGACAATCTCTTCTTCTTCGCCTCAACACCCCACATTCGAGTTCATTACAACCGGTAAAACTTTAGCTGAAAAAGATTATGATATCCAATGATTGGACCAATAACTCTTGCCTAAACTTCATAGAAAATTTCTCTACAACCTTTTTGTTCTCTCAAGAAAGTTTCATATGTTTTTCTTTTCTAGATCTTTCACAACAATTGTCGAATTACACACTCTATCACAAGGCAATATGCAGACCCCTGTGTACTAAAACTATCACACATCCCAATCTTTGACTCCAATTGCTCTCAAATTTCATTAAAAGGTATCTTATCACCCAAACTTCAACTGTCAAAAGTTTTATTGATGAAACTTTCTGATAGCAAAAGATATGATCTATGTACTCACTTCGTGACAGTTAGTGCAATCCTGCAACTCTGACTGTATACACAAACTTCAAGCTATCTCTCCGTACTCAAAACTCATCCAATTGAGTCGAAATTTCAATCCAAGAACAAGCTTGAGTTGTAAACTATATCTTAGTTGAATCAGATATCTCAAAATCCTCGTAGGATTTTCAAAAACACCCTAAATACATTCAAAGATCTAAATTTCACTTTTTATCTTTGAATCACCATATCAGAGTGACAAACCCTCAAAATGACTTCATTCTTGAGCCCACGTCATAGCTCTTCCCGTCAGCTCTCCAATCCTGTTACCAAATCTTTGAATGTCCCCCTGGAAGATCTCCAAAACTCCTCAAAATCCCAAAGAAGTTGCCCAAGTGTCCTCATTGGCCCAAACTCCAAGACCAATGAGAATGAAGAGTGTTAATTTGACCTCTTGTGTGGCCAAATTAGCTCCATATTAACTTAGAGCTTTTCAACTATCCTAAACACACTACTTAGCCATCATATACACAATATGAGTTGTCACTAATAAATAGTCAAAATGACAACTCGAAACCGGCTAAATATGAATGGAACTACAAATGGAACCGGGGAGTTTATGACTTGAGAATAATACTCCTCGCCAAAATTCCTAACAATCAACTCCCTATGGCTTATTTTCGATAAATAATAGTGATGGATTGCAACCCACGTGTTGAAAGCCACCACTACTGGTAAGTTCAGATCCATAACGTCCAAATTAAATCAAAACGTATACTGTTATGTCCCAAATCGCGTCGTAGGAAACAACTAGAAGAATAATCGGGTCTGGAGAGTTTATCACTTGTTGCAGATAGTTATCTCCAAAGTGATATACTAACCACGCCCGAAAGTGATCACGATGAAGACACCGGATGTTGATCACAAATGGATTGGACATCGGTACATTTGGAGGATCATGCTGTCCTCTATCCATGTCATACGTCGGCTCCACTTCGATAAGATAAGCTCCTTAGTCAGCAAAGTGATGTGTCTAGATCTCTCCTATACCCTTTCTAACCTGACTGCACTTTATATGTGATAAGGTCCAAGATAATATCTCTTGGAGCCTTTTCAACATCTTGGCCCTACAAAGTTGATTTAACGGTGGGCTCTTAACAGCCTTACAATGCACCGTCCGTTATTCTAACCTAAAGTATCGCCGTCATGACAACAACTCTAAAGATGACACATGTCATCATATTCTCATAGTAGCTGCGTCACAACATGACAACGGTCTACAAACAACAAGAGCATCCTAAGAAGCATCACCTGACGTGATTGCCTAAAATAGGCTATACAGTAAGCTAAAGAGAGTGATACCCCTGCCGCCTAGTATGGTGGACTCTCGCGCACTCCCTCACAAACATATCGAAGTCGGTGTCCATAGCTCCATATAACTCCAAAGCTAGAGGAACAAAGGGTGAACTCTTTGCATACATCTATACTTGGAGACCTTGATTGCTGCCGCTCCACTCGCCACCCGTCATGGAGGATGGGTGATAACCCCTTTTGAAACTGTGTCTCTAGTAGGATCGGTAACCACCACAGTGACCTGGTCCTCCCGAACGAAGTACAGGTCTGCCCTAACCCTAGTCGACTACAAGGCATACTCTCTCTCCATGTGAGGAATACTTTAGGAGGTTCTCTTCAATGTACTTTTGATAGGAAAGCAGAAAATGTTCTTATGATGATTGGTTGAAAATGTATTTGCTTTGAGTCATTAAACCTTAATATCCTGTCAGCATGTATCTTGCATCGAATGATGACCTATCTTGATTTCCAAAACTTTCTGATTGCTTCTTGCCACGGTCATATCTTGTGAGGCCTGGATTTTATCCATGTTTTGAATTTTGTTACAACAATCCTAGAAGTTAATATAGGTATCATAGTATTTGTCTTGCCACATGAATCTTTCTCACGTGGTGACACACAATGAAGATGAAGTGAGTTGAGGTATTGGACGGATATGAATCATGATACTTCTAGTCCTGGATGTATCACTGAAGAGAAGTCAAATGGAACTGTTCAGACCTTTACTTTATGTCTTGTACCCATTGAAATGGAGACCAATGATTTGAATATATTTATTTTGAGACTCAGAAGTACATTGGAATTCCCTGTTCTGTACTACCAATATAGAATTTTTGGGAACGCACTATTGAAACACCACTGCTCAGTCATTTCAGAGTTCCTTATATGGCCGCCCCATCCTGCCATGCAAGAAGTAGTATAATACGTACATCATCACAATGTTGGAGACCCAGCAGTTAAAATATCTTGCTGAGATTCTGATTAGGCTTATGACATTAAGAGCCTACAGGAGTTGGAAAATATTGTTGGGTTTTCGAAAAGTACATTGTTAATAGTTCGTCTTTCGAGAATTCCGTGGTGAAGACTCTGTTGGGTATGTCACGTTAACACACACCAGCACACCATCGCAGTCATTTCGGATTAAAATAGCATGGTTTAGACTGGAGTTTGAGGGTCTTGATATTAACAACTCCATAAGATAATATATTTCCAGCTATAGTTCACAGCAATTTTACATATATAATTCCGTTAAGGTTAATATGAGAATTTCTAATCTTTCTTTATCTTAATATTGGCATAGCTCCTTACCACGTACTGTAACAAACGAAGTAAATAATTGAAATGCCAACAACCTTTTACACTTTACAGCAAAGCATCCGGTGAGATTTTCAGAAAAAAATTGTCTTAATCGCAACAGAAATGTTCAGGTAGTCTTTTGTGCAGTCTTAGTTAACTTTCCAGACGGACCTAGTGAAAATACTTTCTTTTTGTCTTAATGGTTCTTTACGATCTATTCGTTTGTTCGGCGAATTTATTTATTAGGTCTTGGACCTTGAGCATTTGGACGGGTTGGAGTTCTCAGGTGCCCAGCAACAAGATTATATGTCCGGTCACTTTTGCACATAGACACCAACATCAAGGATAAAACTCCTAACCTGGAACTTGTTAAGCATGGAAGTGATATAAGGAGCTGGCCTTACTGGACACAAAATAGTTGAGGGAAAGTTGAGCTAATTTTATATACTAGAAGAAATAATAATTTTTAGCACTAATAGTTGAAAGATCACCATGATTGTTTAATTTATATACTTTGCGTGCGAGATGTGAGAAAAGCTTAGATCATGAAGACTCTAGTCGCTAGAAAAGTGTAACTAGATTATATTCGTAGATTCTGATTGGGATGCCGAAGGTAATGTTTTGGTTTCCATTTAGGTTGTAGATGGAAAATGGCGGTGCATGGAATACAAGAACGGAAGGAATACCACCCACAACCAAACAGAGCAAAGGCGAGAATACATCCAGCCCATACTAGACAAGGATAAAGAGAACTATAGTTTGTCTTGTGATAAACCATTATGTCTCCGCAACATTGCGAGACATGCGCCATCTATATATATATATATATGTTGAATATAGCACATGTTATATATATATATATATATATATATATATATATGTTGAATACTTATTGTCGTCATATAACCCTTCTGTGTCCTTTACTCTATAACCCTTCAGAAATCTCAGGCATTGCCTACCCTTAGTCTTTGTCTCAAGGTCTATAGAAGTATTGCATTAAATCTGTCATGTGACCATATCAATTCCATTATAAGTATAATTATTTTCACATGTCTTACTTTGGTGTTTTTTTCCCTTTGGATCCTTGAATTTTTTTACTTTGAACGGGTATGCTTTAACAGATCTATTGATAAAAGTTTTCATATTGAAGACGTTATCGGAGGGTTTACTCATCAAATAATCTACATTGCACCCACATGTACTTTTTTAGTCTCATTTTTTTAAACTTGTGGACTCTCGTCGTTTAACTCACTACAGGTAATGGGCACGAACGCATTTCAGGTTGAAGTTTGGTAAACAATAACTTAATCTTTCCAGAGAAAACAGTCCTATAACAAAAGTTGCACAACGCTTAAAGAAACTTGCTCTTGCTAATTTCAGCGATGTTGCGATTGGTTCATGGTTTTGGATCTTCCGATCCTTTTTGTTATTTTACTGTGTCTTTTACTTGAAAATAAAAGTCTGAAGCCGATGTCAGGCAAGCAATAGCTCATAACTGCAAGTTATGAGCATTTCCACCGGGTGTTTTAACGGACTCTTGACGATAAGTTCACAGCTATCAGAATCAACTTTCCTTCCAAAAATTTATTTAGACAGAAATACAAAACTTCATTCACAAGTTTTTTCCACTAGAAAAGACGGGAAGTATTCGGGTCGAGCCTATACTGTAGGTACGTCCTGTTCAGTAAACAAATACATAGGGCTTGTAAGATAGGAAAGATGCTTTAGAAAACGATTTTATTGCATGGGCTCATAGTGAATAAACTGTAATATTCATTTCAGGGATATGAGTACTGTATATTATTTGGGATACGAGTAGTTTATTCAGACAACAACATCTCAACTTTAGATGTTTTAGAATGTATTTTAGACCGGAGAAATACGCTCTTTCGGTGATTCTATCCCTGTGCTCGTAACCAGCGGTCCCGAGCGTAACAGACTTGTTCCAGAGAGTGCACAGTGTAGAGAGCTTTAGATATAAAATCTCTGGTAATTTCAAGAAACTGGTTCCAACTGCGCAAACGGAAAATAAACCTTTTGAGGTTTGAATACACATGGTCAAACCACAAGTATCGTAAAAGGTTTCGCCTCCCATAATCTGGATACACACACGTTTCAGGAATAGTCCAAGGCCCATAGGTGCCTAAGGTTTGAGACAATTTTCATCACGTGTCTATCTCGTGATCGTTGAGTAGAGTACAGGGTAAGTACATGTACAGGCATGGAATATGTAAAAATGGCCGTAAATACGCATGGATTATTTGTTCCGCTCGAGTGGGTTTGTCACTTGCGTCTTCATCGACATGATTGTCGGTAGAAGTCACAGGGTATGAATTCAAATCGGAAGGAGGAGCATCATGAAGCTTGGAAAAGGGGAGGGCTCGACGGGTTTGACGCATAGCTTTTGGAACTAAACAGGCTGCATCTATACAGAGCCAGCATTTGTCCTTCGTGTTTTGATGGTGCTCCTTGTATCGTTCATAATGATTCACGCACGGACTAGACTCTGCTTCGTCATGGAACTCGGATGCTGGACTGGCCGAACGGCTTCCGAAAAGGTTTGAGCAACGTGGAGATGGCAGAAGACCACCACATCGTGTCTCGCAAACCTACCTCGGCAGCACACACATTTGACCTCCTCCTCGGCGCAGTACAGCTGCAGGATCCTTGTGCTATTTTTGACCGTTCAGATATCGCGCGATGCCATGCGATATCTCCCTTTCTCTTCAATTCCTGTCGCTCGTAGCTCGTGGCGTCCGCTCTCCTTCGTGATGAGAGCAAACGCGATGCGAGTTCTCTCGTATCATCGGCCTCTGGCCCTCCTCTTCAATGTTCTGCCTGCAACGGAAAGGTAAACGAAACCGGGCGCTGTCCCTTAAATTCCGAACCACGTGGCGCATCAGCCAACTCATCACTCGTCGTCGCCATCGTCGACACCGATAAGGGGCATGCCATTTCCACCAAGCAAGCTCCAGGAATAAAAGAAGAAAAAGGGGAGAAAAAAAGCACCCGGCAACGGGCATCCATTGTCCAACGTCCAGCGGACCAAGGACCCTCGGGGGAGGGAGGTCCCTAAGTCCATGGCCCTGGCACCCAACTCTCGATCTCGAGCAATAAGAAGGAAGTGGAACGTGACAAGAATGCGGTTGTTGTTAGGATTGAGTACGCATTCCGGCAATCTAACATGTATGTCATCTTTCTCTTGCGAGTGAGTGACATGACGTGATATAGAGAGGAGTCACCAAACTGCGGCGGTGTCTTCTTGTGAGGAACAAACAACACATAGATTAGCAGTTGTTCGAAGTAAAGCTAAAAGACTGTTGATCTTTACGAAACACGGGTTCAGCGGAAAGGAACCACCAACTATTCCTTTAACATTCCCGGAATTTCTATCTACAAAATCCATGTGATAAGATCGATTCACCCAACTTCGCCATGTCTTGTAGTGTATAAAGATGGGCGAATCTCCGCTAGGCATTGCTAAGTTGGCGGTTGTTCGAAATGCTCCAAGCGCTAGAGAGCATCTCTTTCGGATCAGTTTAGTCACCTAACAATTCATCGTGAGACTCTTACACTATATTCCAGGAAACTGCAAAGCATCGCATCCTCCCAGCTCATCTAAAGTAGCAGTTGTTGAATCTACATGGGCGAACTATGTGATGATCTTGAGAACAGCGACCCACATGATAGGACTATCATGTGGGTTCATGTTTGAAAAGAACTTCTAGACTTTTGCTTTTCCAGTGACAAGAGTTTCAGTCATTCACACTTCTTCCTGGGAAGACAACAACAACGGTACTGGAGTTGCAGAATTTTCACATAATCCTTTCCCTCTTTCTTTTTGCCGAACGGAATCCAAAAGAATTCCGAGAACGTCAGCTTGGCAGCGGTTCTTGCTCACAATAAAAACTTAATTAAATTCAGATACTGATGAACTATTTGTTCGGATTTTTTGATTGATCTCATCCAAGCCTTACCCAGTTTTCTGTCAATATTTCTCGACAAATTTGACACGATAGGATCATCTAATGTAAAATATTATACCTCCATAAACCCTAAACTTACATTGAGTGCACTCAATTGCGTCCAATGATGACTTACTTATCCAGTAAACTTCGTTCATATGGAACACGTATGTAACCTAGAGGATCTAGCGTTCTTAGGCTAAAATGAAAGATCTTTTGTTAATCAGTCTGTAGTTTTGGAACTTGAAATGCTGTCGTCGCCTCTATCAAGAAGAGAACAGAGCGGAAATATACACTTAGTCCTGGAGGATAGAGGTCAACATGATAGATGAGAAGAATGATTGACCTCTGGAGTTAACTCAACTCCTTACACATGTCGATACAGAGTCAGGTCACGTCTTCAAATTATTTAAAGTACAGTGCAATATCTTTCACCCAGCCCTCACCTTCTGATACGATACTACACATCATTTGCATCTCGTTGAATACCTACAACGAGGTGCAAATGATGGGCACACCTGGAGGGAATACAGTGTTGTACGTATAGGAATACGAGTTTATGAAACAGGCAACTACCGTATGGCAGTAAAGATCAATGTAGGAAAATTTGCTTGAGTCACCTTCAGTGTGCATGTTTTAGTGAAGGTAACGACGATTGATGGCTGCAGAATGAACCACGGAGCTACGGAGACAGAGGTAGCCGTTGGAGGGTGGGTACGATTGGAGGAGCCGCTACGCTAACCAGACTCTGCAGTTAGAGAACGCTATTCTTGTGTATGTGAACGCGACGGCGGCCGGGTGGGGATGGAACTACAGTCTCTAGCTGAGAAGCTCCGGCACATCTAGGAGTAGGAGGACGCCCCTCAGCCATGTCGCCGGCTCTGGGTCCATGCATCAGATGCACGATCGACGATGATACATGACGACTGTGGGCACCCCTCGTCCTCAAAGGGAGCCCGCGTGCAAGGGATTATAAAGCCAGAAACAGAAATGTTAGCAGCAAAGCACACAGCAGCAGCAGCAGCAGGTCTACCACTGCTTCACAATCCTGTCTTTCCATTCTTGCTGTTGAGTAGTAGGCCACAGTCTGAATTCTCGGGACTTGTCCTTCGACGACGAAGACCTGCTAACTTGCAAGCGATTTTTCTCTCCACCCGAAGGAGTGTAAACTCTCCCAGGAGACTTTCAGGTTCGAAGTACCTCTTCTCCCCTCAGCTAAATCAATGGCACCCCAAGCTGTCGATGCTGCCTGCGCAGCCGACACTGCTTCAGCGGTTCCTATGAGCAGGTCCCGACTCATCGCCCAAGCTGTAGGTCCTGCCACCGTGCTAGCCATGGGCAAGGCTGTACCTGTGAACGTCTTCGAGCAGGCAACATACCCAGACTTCTTCTTCAACATCACCAACAGCAATGATAAGCCTGCCTTGAAGGCCAAATTCCAGCGTATCTGTAAGTTTCTCTCTTGACACCGAACTTGGTCCTATCTATTCTTATCCCGCAAGTAGCACTCAGAAAGGCATGCAAGTGCCTCGAGGGCTATGAGTACCCGTCATCGAAGAACCGATGTGCTACAGTTCTCCACTGTCATTGTCAAGATTGAAATTCGGCAAAATTCTCTCATGCATTACACATGAAGATACTCGTCTAGGGAAGTATGTGTGACGTCATCAAATGGACCGAGCTCATTTGGTAACTCTGAAATCATGCATAGCAGATATTGTCCTGTAACGACTATGGGCTGCAATTTAGCTGTCTGATCATACCAAAGTAACGAGCTCTTCGCTAGTTTGCCGCAGTTAACATTAGCGTCTCTTGTAATGCATGCAATCCAAGGGTATCTGGTCCACTGAGATCGGTCACTTTTCGGGTTCTGTACCTTCTCACTTTTCTGTCCTGCACTTAATTTACACCTGGTTGTAGGGAGTATGACGTTTTCAATTTTGAAGCGGATACGCGAGGGTGAAGCGTTTGCCTAACAAGGTCAGTGTTGAAACAGGTGATAAGTCCGGCATCAAGAAGAGGCACTTTTATTTAGACCAAAAAATTCTGGAAAGCAACCCCGCCATGTGCACATACATGGAGACTTCTTTGAACTGCCGTCAGGAGATTGCTGTTGCCCAGGTGCCCAAACTAGCTAAGGAGGCGTCGATGAACGCCATCAAGGAGTGGGGCAGACCCAAATCAGAAATTACTCACATTGTGATGGCCACCACCAGCGGAGTGAACATGCCCGGAGCCGAGTTGGCAACTGCCAAGCTCTTGGGTCTGCGACCCAATGTGAGGCGCGTCATGATGTACCAGCAAGGATGCTTCGCCGGTGCCACAGTTCTGCGAGTGGCGAAGGATCTGGCCGAAAATAATGCCGGTGCTAGAGTACTTGCTATCTGCAGTGAAGTGACTGCTGTTACCTTCAGAGCTCCCAGCGAGACCCATATCGATGGCCTCGTTGGATCTGCTCTCTTTGGAGATGGTGCCGCTGCCGTCATCGTTGGGTCTGACCCCAGACCTGGCATCGAGCGACCGATATACGAGATGCATTGGGCCGGGGAGATGGTTCTTCCCGAGAGTGACGGGGCCATTGACGGCCACTTGACAGAAGCAGGTCTGGTCTTCCACTTGCTAAAGGATGTTCCCGGACTGATCACGAAGAATATCGGAGGATTTCTCAAAGACACTAAAAACCTTGTAGGGGCCTCTTCATGGAACGAGCTCTTCTGGGCCGTACACCCAGGAGGTCCGGCCATCTTGGATCAGGTGGAGGCGAAGTTGGAGCTCGAGAAAGGGAAATTCCAGGCTAGTCGAGATATTTTGTCTGATTACGGAAATATGTCTAGTGCATCTGTGTTATTCGTGCTCGACAGAGTGAGGGAGAGGTCCTTGGAGTCCAATAAGAGCACTTTCGGCGAGGGAAGCGAGTGGGGATTCCTCATTGGTTTCGGGCCAGGTCTGACTGTGGAAACATTGCTGTTGCGAGCTCTGCCCCTGCAGCAGGCTGAGAGAGTCTAAGACGAGAACGACCTTGTACATACCTTCCCGTCTGACGATTATCAATGAATCTTCCGAAGACAGAGTTGGGGCGATCACATAACGATTTCGTGAGCTGGATTTGGCTTCGATACGTGAAGTGCATAAGCCACAGTGACAGCTCAGAAGTAGACGTGTCCTGGGCCGAAATCGGAGTGGGTAGACTCCACCTCAGCTTCATGATCAGATTCTAACACTCCCTCACTGGATCTTGTTCTGCTGTGCTAGTTTGAGCTGCCGTGTAGTTTTACATGTTTATGCTAAACTTCTGCTCACATTCAGCAATATCCTGCTGTACTTTCCTCTTGACACCTTAGTAGGTAGACTTTAGCCAGTTCCATGCAGAGTCGGGTGATGGAGAGTTGAATATGAGTAATCGTCCTTAGAACGTATTGTTGAGCGTACATTACCGTCTAGATGCTCAAGAATGGTGAATTACTCATCTCTCAAGTGACCTGCATCGAAAATGGAATTCGGTGTATAATTAGGCGTGAAGGGAAGGATAAGAAAAGGGTATTATCTGTAGTCGCAACGATTTATATAAGTGTGAAGAAAATGGAGTGGGTGTGCATTCCGTGAGGAGAAGCAAAAGTGTGAGCTGATTTTTTTATTGGGGATTAGTACCCAAAGTGCGATTCGCACATACGATTTACTGTACCCATATATGGCTCAATAAAGTTCCCGGCCGAAATTATGAATTAACCGTGCCGTAGAAATTTTTACATCAAGATCGTGTGGTCAACATCCATGCACTAGTAAGTAGGTACAGTCACACACGTTATTCATGATCACGAGAGAGTCCATGAATAATATCATTTAAAATGAAAAATATAGTTCAAAAGTAAATCAGTGCAGTCAAGAACCGTCTTTACCTTACTACTGTAGTAAATCTCACAATTAACTGAAAATGGAAATCGAGACAAACCAACTAATTAAAATAATTTCTTAAAAAAAATAAAATCATAAGTAGAACCTATCTACATCATCATACAATCTTCTTCTGCAAAATAAATCAACTTATAATTTCGTGAAGAAAAATCCTTGAACAAAAAAACTCTATTACCACTTGTGCATACATACATAATCACATCTCATATAAAATGAAGAACAAAACCTTTCCCACTGAAACTGACGTAAATACAATTATCCCTCACCCCTGCAGTCCTACTGTTAACAGTTTTTTGGGTGAAAAAATTATCACAACAATATACCTATTTTGAAATGTTTGACAAATGTGACACAGTCATTATGAAAAAGTGGAATATACTTCGGTTTATTCCTGGGAAATGACAAACTGACAGAGTGGCAGTAATTCGGAGTACAAGTCTACGACTTTTACTGTAATCTGCCAGTTTTCAAAATAATAAGCCTTTCCAGGCTGTGTAAGTAACAAAGATTTTCTCAACCAAACGACATAATTGATATTCGTTGATAGTGCATATTACTCATAAATAAAAATGAGTAAGTAAGTAAATGAGTAAATACTCATAATTGATATTCGTTGATAGTAAATACTCATAGTAAAAACACTCAGATCACTGGATAAGGAAAATTATGTGGAAACTAGCTTTACGACAAAACTTCTTCACTCTGCAACAGATCCAGAATCTAAAATGCTCTCTGCGACAAGGTTCCTTCCGCTCTGACATGTCGTGAACTTGCACAAGTTAAAAATACAAAATCCATCTGAACCCAGTTTCAAATTCAAATCTATTCTACTGTACCCAGTTTATGCAGTACTGATGGGATTTCTCAACTTCTGCATGACTGCAGAAAAATAAAATATACATAGAAAGGCGGAAAAGGCAAGTAAAGTACAAGGACCACAAGGGTAAGAAGCGGAACCACTCGAAGTTGAAGCACTGCAGAAAACATAACAAGTCAAAAAGTAAGTAAACAAATCAGATCCTACACCTAGCTAAAGACTGTATGAGAAAAACATATTAAGTGGGTCAAATGTATAAAAAACTCTTTAACCCTACACCAATAGAATTTACCATGCCATTGCTTTAAAGACTTGGCTTGATGCCCGAGCCATTTACTACCCTATTGCGAATTGTTAACAGTAGCTTGAACTGGTTGTGAATGAATGAATGAATCACGCTACAGTTCAAGGACCTCCGCCCCAACAGGCGAATCATTACAATACAAGAAAAGCTCACTCTTTGTCTTGCAAGTGGCAAATCTAACTGAAAACGTCTAGAGGCCATACGTAAAGAAGGAGATGAAATAAGGACATGCGGGTGCAAGACTGCACCACATAAAAATGTCAAGTACCCAAAGAGGAAAACAAAACACTCCTGAATGAAACATTGATGATGGAGTGGATGTGGTCACTAATATGTACACAAATGATACATGGTAAATTTATTAAATTTTCATATGGGATATTTTAATAAATTAGAGTAGTTTCTATGTCTTGATATATCATTATTTATTTATTTTCTAGTCATAATTTCATGTTTATTCTCACGAACCTGTCATGGATAGTATATGAACATCTTCGAGATTACTTTCAGCGGATGATCCATCTAGTGGTTTCACAGTGTTGTTCTAAATGGTTGCATCAGTTGCAAGAGTGGAGATTCTATTTTCAGTCAGTCAAATGTTGGGTGCTAGTCTGCTTCTCATGATAGAAAAAGACACTCAGATATTAGACCAATTGCTATCGAGGAGGTCTCATTGCATCTAATTAATCATACTGTGGTTCTACAACATCGTTTACACTTCTAGTAGCATCTTTGTCCTTACCAATTTGGAGTCGCCACAATAGGAGGTTGTGAGGTGGTATCGTTGGACATTAGAGTATTTCTAGATATCTATCTGGATTGGATTGTCTTGCAAGTGGACATTGAGAATGCTTTTAATAATATCTCATGTGCATCCATCTTTAGAGAGCTAAGAGAGGATGGTGGACCTTTATCAAATTTTGTACGATCTTTCTACAGTTCACATTCTTCTCTCTTTTATCAATTAGGAGAGAATCACCGCTCTATAATCCATCACTGGGAGACCCTTTGGGAGGATCCCTATTTGATATGGCTTATCATAGAACTCTTTTGTCTACAACTTTGGTCATGTCAGGTTGTGTGTTCCCCTCCTTAGCGGATGATACACATATTGTGGGCCTTATAGATGATATTAGGCAAACCTTTCATTACTTGACTACCGAGCTTCATCTTATAGGCTTGAGAGTCAAGGTGTCAAAGTGTAGGGCTTGGTCTCCTTTGGGTATTCTTCATCATCTCCAATTTCCATAGGGATGTATGACATCGACAGACGGCTTATGCATTCTAGGAGTGTGAGTAGGGTCCGAGGATTTTGTCTTACACTACAGAGAGGCGACATTTGTGTGTATACAAACATGTTTACCGATTTTGTGTGGAAAGATAAACTTATTATCGATGGAGGAGACTGCAACTTTAGTATTTTTGGCTGGTTAGTCATTCTTAGTATCTTTGTTATCTTTTTGATTTGTGATTGCATATAGACCCATCCTTCAGATGTATGTGAGGGACGTGGATACATGATCATTTTCTTTACATATACTATTACGACATACAAGAGATGATTTACCCATGGATGTAGGACATGAGTTCATGCCTTTTTCCTCTTTGTCCACCGATTGGACTAAAGATCTACAATCTACCTTGATGGATCGAGAGTTTTAGCAGGCTCTACATTCATTCTAAGTGGATCCGACCATTCCTCGTACTACTAGGGCTCATCTATACTCTTGTTTCGGTAAGGGTGTAGGCTCGTGGATCTTGGATCTGATGCATGGTTGATCTTGGCTCAACCAAACATCAGGATTTTCCAACTCACACCAACTACTTTCTCTACAGTGATGAGGTTCCGTCTTGTCTTGGCTTGGACCTTCCATCTACATCTTCATTACTCACATGTGAGTCTGATATTACTTTAGATGATGTAGGTGTTCATATGACTCGTTGTCCATTTGGAGGGCAAAGGATAACTATCCATAATGTCATTAGGGATGTGGTATTTGCTATGACGTGAGAGGGTGGATATTTTATATGGAGGGAATATTGATATGTCTTGCAGTCGACTAGAGTTAGGACATACCTATACTTGGTTTGGGAGGATTAGGTTACTATGATAGATAAGGTGATTATCGATCCTACATGTGACACAATTTCAGAGGGAGTGATCATCCATCCTCATAGATAGACGGCAAGTGGAGCGGCAGCAGCCAAGGTCTCCAAGTATAAGGGCATGTAGAGAGGTCATCTTTTTGTTCCTCTAGCTTTGGAGTTATAAGGAGCTATGGACACCGACTTCGACATGTTCGTGAGAAAGTGTGTTGTCATATTTTGACGTGGCTACTATGAGAAGATGATGACATGTTTCATCTTTAAAGCTGTTGTTATGATGATGCTACTTTAGGTCAGGATGACCGACGGCTGATTTTAAGGCTGTTAAGAGCCCACGGTTGGATCAATTTTATAGGATCAGGATGTTGATTAGGGTCGAAGAGATATTATCTTAGACCTTATCTAATATAAAATGTGGTCATGATGGCAAGGGAATGGGAGAGATCTTGAACATCACTTTGTTAAGTAAGGAGCTTATCTAATCAAAATGGAGCCAACGTGGGACATGGATAGAGGATAACATGATTCTCAAGATGTACCGATGTCCAATTCATTTGTGATCAACATCCGATGTCTTCATCATTATAACTTTTGGACGTGGTTATTATATCACTTTGGAGATAACTTTATGCAACAAGTGATAAACTCTCCAGACCTGATTATTCTTCCAATTATTTCCTACGGTGGGATTTGGGACCTAATAATATACATTTTGATTTAGTTGAGCATTATGGATCTAAATTTGTCAGTAGTGGTGATTTTCAACATGTGCATTCCAATCCATCACTATTGTTTACCGAAAGCAAGGCATAGAGAGTTGATTGTTAAGAATTTTGGCAATGAGTATTATTTTCAAGTTATGAACTCCCCGGTTTTGTTTGTAGTTTCATTCATATTTAGCAAATTTTGAGTTGTCATTTTGACTCTTTATTAATGGTAACTCATATTATTTATATGATGACTAAGTAGTGTGTTTAGGATAGTTGTAAAGCTGTAAGTTAGTATGGAGCTAATTTGGCCACACTAGAAGTCAAAATGACACTCTTCATTCTCATTGGTCTTGGAGTTTGGGCCAATGATCCAACACGTACATCATATATTATGCAACAAACATTATGGACTCTAGTGATATCCACTCGGTGTCTTTGAATAGGAGATCTTAAGAAATAAACTTTGATTTATGATTGGACTTGTAATAATATAGGTCAAAATATATGTAGCATCACTTCTCAAATTGCGTAATTTATTTTTATGCTCTTCTTCCCATGTAAAGGAGATGAATCCTTTTGTTTTTAAATGTCATCTTGCAACAGCATGTGGGTTAAAGACCAATTAGAAAGGGTTTAAAAAAACTCGGTGAAAATATGTACTAGCACTATAATTTGTTTAACAACATTCGTACTTTGGGGATGAGGGGAGATGCATGAAGCTAAACGCTTGCGTCTTTACTGCCTTCTCATAAAATCATGGCTTGAATATACTCATACACATGAATAAGGATGTTAGTAAAGATAGTCTCATGTATGCGCTAACTCAAAAACTTCTAAAGTATCAACCACTTCCTGAAAATAATCTGCAAAAGGTACAACAAGACTGAAGTATTCAATCTTAGTAAAAATCAAGCCAACTTTAAAATCTGAAACAATCAGGTTTGATAGCAAAAAAGATGAAAATGTAAAACATCACATTACTAAAGACATATAGGACCAAAGACAAATAGCATGAGTGCAGGAATGCCGTAGTAATATTCACCTACGTGTCCCAATATGAGAGATCATTGTCATCAAAGGTACTTTGAAAATATGACTCAAGTAGTATGAGGGTCTATTAAACATGCTTCATGAGCCATAGCTAGATAAACATACTTGTCATGTAGAATGAATAAATCGATGAATTCTCCCATTAGACTCAATATGACCCCCTCGGTCACCACAACTAGAGAGCAATATGGTCCATTGGGAAACAAAGGGAGTAAATAACATCGCTTAATTGATAAGAGATTTTTGAGGATGAGATGAAAGAGCTAGATGGATATTGTCTATACTAACGGATGAACGCGATAAAGTAAACAACTGTGCATGGAGAGACCGGATAGGTCTAATTATAATGATGTAAGTGGATAAATATAACTAATATAATGTCACAAAGAAGACATAACCATGTCTTAAAAGGAAGGTAGGTGATTAAGGGATCCAACAGGAAAGAAATGTTACATCTCTTGACGAAATTGACAACGATCCTTGTCCTTGTGAGAATGAGGCCAAAGGATCCTTGTGAGAGTGAGGCCATGAACAAGGTTTGATATAACCATGGTAAAAAAATGTGAGGTGGTAAAGAGATGTATTGAAAATCAAGGATGATGGTGGTTCATGAGGTGAAGGGAGAGAGGATATAAACGATGCATTAGTCAAGTGGAAATAGATGGACATTGTATAAGAACACATACAATGTCCATCGGGTGTCACAAGGATTTTACTTTGATCTTTGAATGCTTGAGCATATGGTTGTAGAAGAACCTTTTTGACCCTATGTGAATTACAATTCTCATTCTCTGCGCCTCACCAATTCTTATTCGAGTTTATTATAGATGGTTAAAACTCTCGCATAAGAAGATCATGGTATCTTGCAATTGGACATTTATTTTTTGCCTAAACTTCTCAAGTAATTACTTTACAACCTTTCTATACTAAAAAAAATAATTCTTGCATTCTTGAATTCCAAATCTCTCAAAATAATTCTCTAAACATACACTATATCACAAGGTAATAGGTACATCCATGTGTACCATCACAAATTGTGATCCTTTATTTGCTTCTAAATTTCACGAGAAGATCTTTTATCATTCAAACTTTAACTCTCGAAAGATAATTATCATCAATGTAGGATTTCATCGGTGATAATCAATGCAATCCTGCAACTCGGACTTTGTACACAAACTTCAAGTTATTGTTGAACTTTTGTTGAGAACTTCAAGCTATTCTTACATCAATAGTATCATCAATCATTTCTTCCCTTGTATCTAGCTCGTGACAACATATTTGCTATCTTGTTATCCGTTCCTGCCACATGCTTAAACTCTGTATTTAGTATCTTGATGTATAATATCCATCAATATTGGAATATCTAGTGTATTGCAATTGATGATAATCTCCAATAACGGTAAAAAATCTGTCTCAACAATCATATATGTTTCAATCACATAGTTTTTTCCCGACTTCATGGATGTAATAATGCCCCATAGTTTACTCCTCACATGAGGATAATAATATAGCTTATATGCTTCCTTCGTTCTTGTCATCCTATCCCACATCCCATTTATGACAAGAGTACTAGTATCAATCATCAATATCACTGATTTGTTACCCTTATATTTTATCCTTTGTAAAACCATAGGTGATGACATACACCTCTTCAACTTCCTTATGACCTTTACGTGTCTATCCTCCCAAACATACTTCTGATTTTTTCTTAACAACCCATATAACATATATGTTATAAAACACAATCACATCCAAAAATTGCCTCAATGTTGTTAAGATGTTGCAGATTTTGTGCATCCTCCGAATAACATCCACCTTGTTAGGATTTGATTTTCGATGGTACCATCCACCTAGATAATATCCTTGTTAGGAGTTAACTTAGGTCTTGAGTAACTCTGGTTAATTTGACTATATTTAGTTAGACTAGGGCTAAGGCTGGTACTACTATATAAGAGGGCTGGCAGAAGCTATATGTAACACAAATTAGGGTTATTTAGTAAAGTGACTCTGTGTGTTCCGTGGATGTAGCCTCAGTGAGGTAAACTATATATTTCTTGTGTCGACTATTGATTGCATGTTTGTTCCTTCGTGTATTCCTAAGTTGGACCAACAATTGATATCAGAGTGATTAGGCCGTTATGTTGAGCGATTTGATCGAATGCGATTGAGGGATTTGGTAGCAGAGGAGATCAAAGTCGAGGAGACGGGGCTCCGCATCGACAATGAAAGCGGGAACATGAATCCAGACGGTGTGCTTGTAGGTATGCGGGCATTGGCGATGGATGAATATGTTGTGGATTTCAGACCGGGGACGCATTACGTTTCGAGGGAGTTGGATTGAGGTAGGGAACAAAGGAAAGTAGTTCGGATGGCCGAGCCGAGCATTTGTTGAGATGAGCTGAATGAGTAGGCCTTGCCTGCAGCAGCAGAAGCATCCCATCGTCAATTACTACTCTACTACGACACAAGTTGTAGATGTCTGACTGATTATATCTCCATCATACTCGTTCATCTGCTCGAGAGGCCATGACGACTAGATTATCTTGCTGGATGATGACCAAATCTCCGCTTAAAAGACTGAAAACCTCAAGGCAAAAAAGTCTGATTTGTTTTTGCTTCAGGTGGGTTGGAGTCAAACGTACGTTGACTCACGTTAGATTTAAACCTGAAATGAGAAAGAATCTTATCTCTCTTGGAATGTTAGATTCAAAAGGCCTTGAGTGGAATTCTAAACAAGGAGTACTTGAGGTGAGAATAGGTGATAAGATTATCTTAAGAGGACACAAGCATAGAGATCTGTATGTGCTAGAGGGCAATACCATTTGTAGTGAAGTCAATCTTACCAGATCTCGACATGAGATGGCTCATGTTTGGCATTCTAGAATGGGACACATGAGTAACAGGTACTTGACTTTCCTTCGTGATAGGGGCTTGTTACCTGGTTTAAGTTAAGTTGACATGGAATTTTGTGAGCATTGTGTTATAGTCAAGCAACATAGAAAAGCCTTTGATGTTGGAACTCATAGTTTTAAAGAGTTACTTGCGTATGTACATAGTGAAGTGTGGGAACGCTCTCCTAAAGCCTCACATTTTGGGAAGTGGTACTATGTATTGGTATTGATGATTACTCAAGATTTGTGTGGTTCTATTTTCTCATACACTAGTCTCAAGTCTTTGCAACTTTCAAAAGTTGGAGAGCCCAAGTTGAGACTCAGACTGGTCACAAGGAGAATAGGACCAAGTTGGATCCTACATCCAAGAAGTGTCATTTTCTTGGATATGCAAGTGGTGTGAAAGGTTATAGGCTATGGGATCCTGTAGCTTGTAAGGTGATTGTCAATAGGGATGTTTCTTTCGATGAGCCCATATCATTGAAAGAGGGGGAGATATCTCAGGCTCCCCGTACTGACAAGGGCAAATCTCCACTCACGGATGTTGTTGAGGGGGAGATTGATCATTATGAGTTTAATGATGCGTCACAAGGAGAAGCTCCAGAACAGATGGAGCAAATTTTTGAACAACAAGAATTGGAGGAGCAAGTTGTCGTTGCTAAGCCTCAAGACACAACACGAAACGTTGGAGATCAACAAAGACCGTCTACTAGGAGATCATCAAATCGGATTAGTAGAGCTCCCGAAAGGTATGGAACATGGGCTGATTCATCTATTATTGAGGATCATGATATTGAATGTGAGAATGATGATGACAATGCGTTGATCTTGGAAGGAGAACCTTGTTCATATAGAGAAGCTCAAGCCTCTATCAATAAGCTTGAGTGGGATATTGCTATGGAGCGTGAGATGCAATCGCTTGTTGAGAACAAGACTTGGGAGCTTGTGGAGCTTCCAAAGGGTCAACCTTTGGTTGATAGCAAGTGGGTGTACAAGTTGAAGTATAATCAAGCGGATGAAGAGAAGAAGATCTTCAAATCCATGTTGCTGGCTAAGGGCTTCACACAAGAGAAAGGTGTGGACTACAACGAAGTCTTCTCACCTGTAGCAAAGTATGCTACAATTCGTCTGGTATGTGCACTTGCTGCGATATTTGGTCTAGAAAATGATCACGATGAAGACACCGGATGTTGATCACAAATGGATTGGGCATCAATACATCTGGAGGATCATGTTGTGGATGTTGTCATGGCTTTTCTATATGGATCTTTAGAGGAAGAAATCTACATGAGACAACCTACTGCATATGAGAAGAAAGGTGAGAAAAAGTTAGTTTGTAGATTGCTCAAATCTCTTTATGGATTGAAGCAAGCTCCTTGGCAATGAAATGCAAGGTTTGATGAGTTCATGAAAGCACAAGGATTTTCACGGAGGAGTGTGTTTGATCCATGTGTTTACATGAAAAAGGTGAATAATGAGATCTTTAGCCTCATTATTCTAGTACTCTATGTGGATGATATGCTCATTTTGGCAAAGGAACAATCCGACGTCGATAGATACAACAAGCAACTGAAATCTGCATTCAAGATGAAGGATTTGGGTAAGTCCAAGAGGATATTAGGTATGGATGTTCACAACGATTTGAAGAAGAGGAAGCTATGATTGTGTTAGGGTAAGTACATTTAGCGTGTGCTTGACAGGTTTAACATGGTAGACTCTAAAGGAGTGTGGACTCCTTTGGCGGCACATTTTAAGCTCTCAGCAACTCAATGTCCAATTGGTGCAACTAAGAGAGGAAAAATGTCGTCAATTTCCTATGACAAGGCAGTGGGCAGCCTCATGTATTTGATGGTGTGCACTAGACCTGATATTGCTCTAACTATGGGCAAGGTGAGCAGGTACATGTCAAATCCAGGAAAGATGCCTTGGGAAGTTGTGAAGTGGATTCTCAGGTACCTCAAGAGTACTAAGGATTATGGTCTTTTGTTTGATGGTTTATTAGACAATGCCAAATCCTTATTGGGTTATGTTGATGCTGACTATGGACAGTATTTACACTTGGAGGTGGATGCGTTAGTTGGAGATCTAAGTGCATAGCTCAGTCAACTACGGAAGCCGAATATGTAGCAGCAGCGGAAGGAGCAAAGGATGCTATTTGGTTGAATAGACTTATCACTGAGATGGGATTGAAACAAGATGTTGTAAATCTCCATTGTGATAGTCAGAGTGCCTTACATCTTGTAGGAAATCAAATGATGGATAGCAGGGTGAAGCACATCGACATCAGATATCAATTTATCCGAGATGCAGTTTCCGATAGGAAGGTTGAGCTAGTCAAGATTGATAGTAAACTCAATCGTGCTGATTCTTTGACCAAAGTTATTCCTTTAGAGAGTTTCAGGAGGCATTGTGCTACTATGCAGGTTTTGCACAAGGAGCACTAGTAGAGTTACTCTAGCAATTATTTAATTCTTGTTTATGCGTTATTACTTCCTAGTTAGGCTACGGCTTAGTTCTAGTTAATCCTTGTTTACAGGAGGGCCTATGCTTTAGGTTTTTTTCTAGGACTTTCCGCGGAGTATGTATATGGATAACAAGAGTTAGAGACCCTAATACATGAGTCAAGGGGGAGATTGTTAGGAGTTAACTCAGATTTTGAGTAACTCTGGTTAGTTTGACTATATTTAATTAGACTAGGGCTAGGGCGTTTACTACTATATAAGAGGGCTGGCAAAAGCTCTCTGTAACACAAATTAGGGTTATTTAGTAAAGTGACTCTATGTGTTCCGTGGACATAGCCTCAATGAGGTGAACCACGTATTTCTTATGTCGACTCTTGATTGCATATTTGTTCCTTCGTGTATTCCTAAGTCGGACCAACAATCCTCTCATAATCCTCAATATGATCCTTCACAAATTTTTTACAACCACCTTGATCAATGATTTCATCCTTCTTCTCTTACGTACATCCCTTGATCGACACATCAAGGAAAAAAGGTATAACTTTTTCTAGAATAAAATCCGTTTACATTTTATTCATCCCATTCATCATAAGCGTTAATAAATTGTGGCCCTTGTAGCAATATGCACATCCTTATCAAATCCAAGGATGTTCTTATTATGGTAACATCTCTTCTTATTTTTAATACTTGAAAGTGATCAAACCTAGAGTAAAGATCTCCCATGGAATAGATAGGTTTCCCTACAAAAGCTTCTGCAAACTTGTCCACAATTGATCCCATCCCCATATTTATGATTGACATCTAACTCATCGTTTGCATCTCTTGAATGAATTGTAATGATCTCTTATTTTTTGGCATTATAAACCATCAACTGCAATTTTGTTGAGAAACCGACTCTTCAGGAATCACTCCAAGAAGAGGAGAGCACACCAAACAGAAAAGAGAGAGTGTACAGGAATGAGATGGAGAAGGCTTTGCCTTCCCATGTGTATATATAGGGTGAGTACAAGAAAACCCTAATTTCGGGTTAGCCCTAAACAGATCTATACCATAGGTACGTAACAACCCTAGATCAACTCGATGAGCTTGGGATATTAACACTCCCCTTCAAGCTCAACTGTACATCCTGAACTCCTAGACAATGTCGAAATGTAGCAAACGACTCTCTAGGCAAAGCTTTGGTGAAGATATCTGCAACCTGATCTCCTGTATGTATATATCTAAGATCTACTACTCCTACAAAGACCTTCTCCCTAACAAAGTGGTAATGCACCTCAATGTGCTTTATCCTAGCATGGAAAACAAGATTGTTAGCTAACATCATGTTTGCTAATGTTATCGCCTAGGATATTTGTAGGACTAGGATAATCTACTCCAATATCAGAAAGCAAGGAGCGAAGCCAAACTGCTTCACAAGTGGCATTCATAGCACCACGACACTCTGCCTACGTGGAAGACAAGGCCACGGTTGGTTGCTTCTTAGAAGCCCACTCACGGCCCGTACTCCCAAGTCCAAATGCATATCCATACGTGGATCTCCCCGCCGAAATGTCTCCCCGTCCAATCGGCATCGGTGTAGCCATGCGAGTTCAGCTCTCCTCCAAATCTATATCGAAGTCCAAAATGAAGTATGGACTTCATATAGCGGAGAATCCGCTTAACCGCCATCATATGCGATACCCGTGGAGCATGCAAAAACTCACTGACTAGATCAATAATATAGCTCAAATCTGATCTAGTGATAGTCGATAAATCAAACTCCCAACCATCCAATCATGCATGCAAAGGGGATCTGCAAGTAACTCTCCATCGTCTAACTCTAGCTTTAGACCTTGTTGTAGAGGAGTGTCTATTGGTTTACAATCAGACATCTTGAACTCCTTAAGCTTATCTAAAGCATATTGGCGTTGTATTAGCCACATATCCTTTCCCTCTGTGATAAACTCCACACCAAGAAAGAATTTAAGATACCCTAAGTCTTGTATCTCAAATTCGGAACATAAGATACTCTTGATGTGAGAAATCATCTCCTCATGGTTCCCAGTGACAATAAGATCATCTACGTAGATGGAAACCATCACTACATAAACTCCTGATCTCATGCAGTATAGCGATGAGTCGGAATGACAGACTACAAATCCAAGAGACATGAAAAAGGAATTGATCTTCTCATATCATGCTCTCGGAGCTTGTTTCAAACCATAGAGGGAATTCCTTAACTTACAAACGCAGGAAAGAAACTTCGGATCTTAATAACCAGGTGGTTGTTGCATGTAGACTTCTTTGCCAAGATCTCCACTGAGAAAGGCGTTCTTGAAGTCCATTTGATGCGTCCGTCATCTCTTGTTAACAGCAATAGCAACCACAGTACGAATTATTGCCATCTTGGTAACTGGACTAAACGTCTCATCGTAGTCCACTCCATGCTTTGCGTAGCCCTTGGCTACCAATCCGCCTTGTAGCGAGATACAGTGCCATCCGAGTTGCGCTTGACCTTGAAGACCCATCTGCAACCAATCGCTTTCTTACCTTGAGGTAAGTCTACCAACTCCCATGTTTGTTGGTGACGAAGTGCAGCAAGTTCTGTCTCCATGGCTTCAATCCACTCATTTTTGTGCATCGCCTCCTCAAGCGTACTCGGTTCTGGCTCAGCAAGAACGTGAGTCATGTTTGCATGATGATTAGCAAGGAAACTTTCATGCATAAATCGCTGAACAGGATGCCGAACTCTCTCAGATTTTCGTAGTGCAGTATCAGATGTACTGTTTGTCGCCCCTTGCTTCGGATCTGAGATACTAGCAGCGTCGTTCTGGGAGGCTTCATCCAATGGATGAATATCGGTAATCCGTGGTGAGGACATCATATGTTGTAAAATAACATGATCCTCAAGTCTTGAAGTCGGTCTGAATGGTGCTCGGTGAACTTCATCCGTAGCAGCTCCAAGTATTGTGACCTCCGGGCTGACTCTCACTCAGGTTTACCTCCGATGGCTTTTTGGAAGCTCATCATGAATCTAGAAGGACTTAGTCCCACCCTATGACCATGACCTATTGCTCACTCTTACACAAACTCTCAAAGTCCAAGCTCTATTATGCACATTATCACCAAGAGTAAGATATCACTCAAAAGGAAAGGGATACTTTGGTAATTAAAGTCTTCATTGAATCAAGGTTCCACTCCGAACATGACGTCTCCAAGAACCAAGCTCCCCAAAACTAAGATCACCACACTATCTTCTCCCAAAACTAACTTCCATTGAAAAACTACTTGAGAGGTGCTTCTCAACCTCTCTATTTATACTACTTAGAATCTTACTCTAGTAACTACAAGTAATCACCATGTAACTTCCTCTTACCAAGTTTAAACGAGGTAGAGATCACAAACCCCAATGAAAAGGGTACATGGCAACATGCAATTGGTCCACTTGGATCTTCTAGAAGCCCAACTACTCCCTAATTGACTTCTAGTGTGCCAAGTCAATCTCGCCCCTAGATTTAAGGGTCTTCACCAAGTCCAACCAATGAAAACTAGTCCAAGTCAAGGAAGTCAAGATACCCATGTGATGAAATCTATTCCTTGATTCCTACTAAATAACAAAATAGTAGTTCTCATCTACCACACCAAAAGTTACTCTATATTTTCCTCCAACTTAACCATAACTAGCTAAATATAGTCATGACTAAGATAAACTTAGGCACAATTTAGATATACTTGCATTTTATCCTATATGTACAACCATGGGTCTTACATTTACCTCCGGACCAAGATTTCACTTCGTCCTCGGAGTGAAAGAATCCGATCGTCGATGAAACGGCTTCAACTTGTCGTGATTCACCCGGTCAAAATGTCGTCCTCCCAACTCCTTCAAATCGTAAGTAAAGTTTCCCCACACCTTGTGAACTATGAAAGGACCAAAGTACTTTGGAAGAAATTTCTTTCTTGCTCTCTTATATCTAATGGAGTCGTAAAGCATTACCCAATCACCTTCTTTGAAAATCTTCATCTTCTTTGTCCCAAGTCGATTATCATGATACTTCTTCTGCAATTATTGAGCCCGCTCCACACGTACCATGGCCACAGCTCGAGCCTCCTCCAACTCCGACAGTTGTTGATGTCTTGATTTGATAGCTTCTACTCCATTAGTCCTCTTTAACTTCCGTTGGATAGTTAAGAAGGTCGTCAAATCAAATTGAATTGGAAGCTTTGACTCGACACCATATACCATACGGAAAGGTGAGTACCCTGTTGATGTCTTCCAAGTCGTCCGATACTCCCACAATATAGCATGCAGCCTCTTGTCCCAATTTTGCTTGCTCCCGTCCATGTGTGCATCCTTGGCCAACATCATGCAAAGCATATAGTTGGTTCGCTTCCGCGCCAACCCATTAGCATTTGGTTTGTAGGAAGTAGTCACCCGTGCCTTGATGGAGAAATGACCTAGCATGGCTTGTATAATGCTTCCAACAAACTCACCACCTCTATCAGATACAATTTCTAGAGGGCATCCGAATCTAGTTATTATCCTCTCATACAGAAATCTACCCACTTCTTCATCACTAGTAGATTTTAGAGGTCTAGCTTCTATCCACTTGGTTAGATAATGCAGAGCTACCACAATGAACTTGTTACCCCGAGGAGTAAGATTCAAGGGTCCTACAAAATCTATTCCCCATTTCTCAAAAGGACCTAAAATAGGAACTGATGTCAAAGGAGGGATTTTCATGGATTTTTTTAGCAAAAGCTTGACACACATCACAACTCTTGCAAAATTCCACACAATCTTTGAAAATGCCCTTCCAATGATAGCCCGCATCTAGGATCTTAAATGCGCTTACCTTTCCCCGCAAAGTGTCCTCCACATACCGAGCCTTCATGAAACTCCTTCATAAGTTGAATTGACTCCTCCTTCCAACAGCCTTTTCCGAGTAGTCCATCTGCTCCTTGATGAAACAACACGTCCTCTAGGATGGTATAAGGTTCACATCTCTTCACCGATGCATTCCTCTCCCGTGAATGCATGCCTTGGGGAAACTCTCCCTCCGAGATGAAATCCCATATCCCATTGTATTCACCGGTACCTTTGTTATGGTGTCCATCATCGGCAAATCCTCATCCGGAAATGTATCATCCATTGGTTGATCTCCTTCCTCATCGTATGCTCGAGACATCAAATCAGCATTGACATGTTTCTTACCGGGTCGATCCTCAATGATGTAATCAAACTCCGCCAAATAACAACTTCCATCCGGCTATCCTACCCCTCGGCATTAGGCTTGTTGAAAATGTACTTCAAAGCCTTGTGGTCGATAACGATAGTAAACTTCCCTCCCAATAGATAGTGTCGAAACTTCTTGAGTGAGAAGATCACGACTAAAAGCCTCCCTTTCACCCTTGAATAGTTTCTCTTAGCCTGCACCATCTGTCTACTAGCATAAGCAATTGGATGATCATGGCTATCTTCATCTAACTGGCTTAGAGTGCATCCTATAGCAATGTTTGATGCATCCGTGTAGAGAATGAAATGTTTACCCCAATTTGGTTTGGCTAAAATAGGAGCCGTTACCAACACCTTCTTAAGAAGTTCGAACGCCACAGCTGCCTCTCCATCCTTGAGGATTAAATTGTAATCCGTCCCCTTCTTCATGTAAACCGTCAAGGCATAAGCTTTGTTGGAGAAGGAAAAGATGAACCGTCGATAGTATCCCACCATTCCAAGGAACTGCCTCAACTTGGTCAACGTCACCGGAAAAGGTAAGTCGAGGATGCGTTCACCTTTTCTGGATCCACCGCTATTCCATCCTTGGAGATGATGTGCCCTAACAACAAACCTTCCTCACATCTAAAAATGTATTTTTCTGGATTGAGCAAGGCCTTGGCTTTCTCCAACCGTTGTAGAATTTTGATCAAATGATCAAAATGATCCTCCTTCTTCCCGTATACACAAAAATCATCTATGAAATTTCGCACAAATTTCCCAATAAAAGGTTCAAACACCTTGTTCATGAACCTCTGAAAAGTTGCTGGAGCATTACATAGACCAAAGGGCATTACCCTAAAGGCAAAAGTTCCCCATGACATGGTAAAAGTGGTTTTGAGTCGATCTTTCGTGAGCAATTTGAATTTGGTTATAACCACTATAACCATCTCCAAAACTATACCACTCATGACGTACCACCTCCTCTAGAATCTCATCTATGAAAGGTAAAGGATAGTAATCCTTCTTTGTGACAGCATTCAACTTCTTGTAATCTACGTATACATGTAGCTTACCATTCTTCTTCTTGACTATCACAATAGGAGAAACCCATTCAAAATTCTCTACCTCATAGATGAAACTCGCATCCTTTAGCTTGTCGATCTCCTCCTTGACCACCACAGCCGTTGGTGGATTTATCCGACGTTGCTTCTGACGTACTGGACGAGCCTTCTCCTCTTACTCAATGCGATGAGTTTCTAAGGTTACTTCCTTCAAATCCTTGTAGCTAAAGGCAAAGACATGGATATATTTTCGAAATATATCCAAGAACCTTGACTTCTCCTCCATAGTAACCTTGGGACCAAACTTGAGAGTGGAGAGCCGTCGAGTTATCTCATCTTCACTCATCTTCATCTTGTCGGGATCTTTCACCACCCCCGGCCTAGGAAGTAAATCCATTGCAAAGAGAACTTGAACTTGAACATCATCGTCCGAGGTATCTTTAGATGATGTCTCCTCATCGGTCGACATGTTGGTGTCAACCTTTGAAAAACTGCCACTTTCTTCACTCTCAGACTTTGAGTAATCACTCGTAGGTCTATCCGAGTCTGAGACTGCTCCTCCACCACTTGTGAGAGGGACCTTCACTCGATGATTTTTCGGCCCTATACGAAGGTAACCCTTATGCCACCGATCAGTTGTCCTCACAACCCTCAACCAAGATCTTCCTAACAACAGGTCGTAGCTAGCCTCCTCAAGCACTTGAAAGGACAACAAGGTTTGAACTCCCATCACGCTTACCACCACCTTGTCCACCACTCCAATGGGTCGCACCTTTTGCTTGTTGGCCATCCCAACAATGATGTTGGAAGGTCTTGAAAGCTTCATCCCCAACTTCTTCAACAAACGTTCTGACATGGCATTCACCGCTGATCCACCATCCACTAGTACATCCGAAACATCACGTCCATTAATGCGTACTTCAATCTTCGAAGCCTAAGTGCATACCTCCGAGGCAGCGGCATCCACCACTCCTACTCCAACATTCGCCATGAAAGCTTTCCCCTTGGATCGTAAACTTCTTGGTCCTTTTTGGAGCTTAGGCCTCCCCTCAACTCCTTTCTTATCGTAGGATTTAGAGCAATCAATTGGCCAACAGTTATATTGGCTTTTTGATTCCCCACATCCTCCACCACGTCGTATTTGAGCTGGGTAGATGAAATGGAGAAATCATACATTCCCAACTTCTTCCTCGGTGCTCTCGGTTGACTCACACCACTGGATTGAGTGCTCCGGCTTGGTTGATCTTCCATTGAGATGGACTCCTCTGCAAATCTTGCTCTCTTCTTCTCGTGTGCAAGAATATAAACTTTGGAACTTATAGAGCTCTCTCCCTTCTCAAACGTGCACTGATGAGGAAACACATCAATAGATGCTACTCCCTTATCCTTCGATTGACTTGGAGCATGAGTAGAATTGTTGTGTCTAACTCCATCATGTTGTCGAGAATTAGGACAATTTCGTTGGAAATGAGGGCCTCCACAACTAAAGCATGAAACTGTGAAGTTCCCTTGTGGTGGATTTCCTTTTGGAGGATAATTCCCATACCCTCTAGATCCTCCCCCTACATTTTGATTCCTCCTCTCCCATAGTTGTACTACGTTAATCTTGAGATCATCGAGTGTTTTACGTGATAGATTTCAACTCATGGTGCAAGTCTACCACTTGGAGAATTTACTACTAGCGCAAAGAACAACAAAAGAGGAGTTGCCATTCTAACCACAACAGTGGTGATGCTTCTCTAGCCACCAAGCTAGAATCATCGTCTTCTAGGCTCTCCTCCATTCGAATAGCAATGCGAATAGCCTCAACCTTAGAAGAGGGCTTTTCATATCTCACCTTGCTTCAAATCTGAGGCTTCAAACCTCCAATGAAGTTCTTTGTCAACATCGCCACAATCCCCACCATGGTTGGCTCGACCTCGTCTCCACTCTTTCTCAACACCACCACCTAAAAACGTGACTCCGGCTTCTCCGTTCTCTCTACGTATGATCTCACCTTCTCACTCTCTCCTTGCTTCAAAAAGGTGACTTCACACATCAGCTTCTCGTAACTTTCATCCGGAAGAAAGTTTTCAACAAGATTCTCCGTCAAACTCTCCCAAGTGTCTTCCTCCACATGCTCCTTCTTGTACTCATTGTACCACTTCAATGCAGAAACCTTTAAGAAGTAGGGCAAAAGGATAGCCCATTCGGGTTTCCTTCTCTCATTGTTTCCTATACATGCCCCTCTTGAAGTCTCTCACAAAAGATTCTACATCTTCTTTCTCTCTCCCATAGAACACTGGAAGCTTCCCCATTTCCAACTCCTTTTGTTGTTGTTGTTGGAAATTTATACGGGATTCCCTAATACAACACAAACAAAACTAGCTCCATTCTAGAGTAATTCATCAATGGCAAAATGAACGGAATTGGTTGGTCCAAGATTGCCATGGCTCTCTCCTCTCCTAAACACACTATGAGCCTTATCCTCATCGACATCTTCTCGATCATTCTGAAAATGAAATTAGTTTATAATGAAATTAAATTCTGAAAATTTAGTTAGAACTTGAGCCACCTGGAGATTTCAACTTTTCGGTATCTGCACTCAATTTATCTTCAAAACCCTCCACTAGTGACTCCAACAGAGCTTTCACGCCACTACACTCATGTCCTAAGGGAAGTCCGGTCACTCCACAATTTTCACAATAGGTTCCACTCTTGGATTCATGGGGAGATGATGGTCCCAGATGAAGGTTTAGCTCTCCCACGTTTCGTCTCTCTCTCAACCTCCGATCTTTGATCCTCAAAGGACAACTCACAAGCTTATGTCCCTCCTCTCCACAATATAAGCAACTCTCACGTTTCGCTCTCGGGGAACTTTTTAGTGTCCTCTCTTCAAACTGCACTCTGAACTCCCTCGTGTTCGAATCCATTTGAAACAATCACGTCCAAATTTTTGAGGTATCTTAGACAACCGGATCTTCCAAAGAGGTTGATCTTCCATTTTCCAATGAGTGTCAAGTCATCCTCACTATGCAAAACACTCATGCACTCACTCTCTCGGAATGACCATAAACAAGGAAAAAGCAAATCTGAAAAGTAAAGCAGTTTTGCTCACTTTTATACCCCCCTATACTTCATGTATCATAACTTTCTCTATAAAAATGATCTCTCAACGAAATTTGAATCCACATGTAACTTAGCTCCTGATAAACAATCGTGCAAAGTTTAAAATCCTGATTTAATTCTTGCACGAATTGATGAGCTCTGTACACTTTTTCCCGAGAGCTATCTTTCAAAATCCGTCAGGACCCTAGCAAATTCTAAACATCATAACTTTTGATCTAGACATGATATGATTGTTATTTCAAGTGAAAAACATATCCCATCTACTACTCTAAAATCAATAAAATTCTCGGAAAAACTTTGGAAAATAAAGTGTTCCTCCCAAATACGGACTATAGCACTCTCGCCTCATCCCAAACAACACTTAAGTAAACAAAATGTACAAAATAACTTCCAAGCTATCATATAACACTACCGGATACACAAATGGTACATTACTATGCATCATGATCTCGGTTCGTTCTTCCCCCACGGTCCTCTCCATATGAGTTCTCATCGTTGCGCTCTCATGGGCAATAAACTGGATTCGAAACATCTCTTCTCCTTCTAGATTGAGGTCTCGGCAACGGAACCAAAAATGTGACCTCCGGGCTGACTCTCACTCAGGTTTACCTCCGATGGCTTTTTGGAAGCTCATCATGAATCTAGAAGGACTTAGTCCCACCCTATGACCATGACCCTATTGCTCACTCTTACACAAACTCTCAAAGTCCAAGCTCTATTATGCACATTATCACCAAGAGTAAGATATCACTCAAAAGACTAGGGATACTTTGGTAATCAAAGTCTTCATTGAATCAAGGTTCCACTCCGAACATGACGTCTCCAAGCACCAAGCTCCCCAAAACTAAGATCACCACACTATCTTCTCCCAAAACTAACTTCCATTGAAAAAACTACTTGAGAGGTGCTTCTCAACCTCTCTATTTATACTACTTAGAATCTTACTCTAGTAACTACAAGTAATCATCATGTAACTTCCTCTTACCAAGTTTAAACGAGGTAGAGATCACAAACCCCAATGAAAAGGGTATATGGTAACATGCAATTGGTCCACTTGGATCTTCTAGAAGCCCAACTACTCCCTAATTGACTTCTAGTGTGCCAAGTCAATCTAAACCCCTAGATTTAAGGGTCTTCACCAAGTCCAACCAATGAAAACTAGTCCAAGTCAAGGAAGTCAAGATACCCATGTGATGGAATCTATTCCTTGATTCCTACTAAATAACAAAATAGTAGTTCTCATCTACCACACCAAAAGTTACTCTATATTTTCCTCCAACTTAACCATAACTAGCTAAATATAGTCATGACTAAGATAAACTTAGGCACAATTTAGATATACTTGCATCTTATCCTATATGTACAACCCTGGGTCTTACAGTAGAGTAGACTCAACTCTAGACTGTGTGATTCCAGAAACTCCACTCTGTAAAGGTACAGGTTATGCACTTTTGGTGCAGTTTCAGTAGGAAGAGTGGGTATGACCGGAACAATCGCAGGTGCATACCAAGATTGCAACTCTTCAAATACAACATCTGTTCTAATATAGAGTTGCATAGAGGAGGGATTGTAGCATCTACATCCTTTCGTATCTAGGGCATATCCAAGGAAAATACACTTCTCAGCTTTCGGATCTAGCTTCTTGCGCTTCTCATCTGGAATGTGTACATAACAGATGCAACCTAGTCACTAGCACACATCGAGCCTTTCTTGACCATATTGAATTGCTGCAACAACTGCAGCTTCCGAGCTTCTGTTCCGGAATGGAACATCTATGACAATGCGTCCCAAGCTTCCTTGGGTGTGTCACAGTCTTGAATGTGACCAATCATGGAGCCTGAAATCGTGAGCGCAATGTAGTGGATGGCTTGATACGACCGCTTTCTCCACTCACGCAATGTCTGCTCACTGCGAAGATCACCAGCAATTACCATTGGTGCTTTCTCCTCCCCGGTCACAAGCTCCCATAGCCCCTGGCCTTGAAGGAAGGTCTTCATTCGAAATTTCCACGTTTGGAAATTGTTCTTGTGGAGTTTCTCTCCAGTGATCATGCTCACGGATTCTATCATTGTTGTGGTCACGAGCGGAAATCATGACTCCAACACGGCAAGTACCTGCACAGACACAAAACGAACAGAAAAAACACCTCCGCGACTACGGCGGAAAAAAAAACAGCTCCTCTGCACCTCGATCAAGAAACATGTAAAACTCCAGAAATTGGCGAAATGTGCCTATCTTGACCCGCAGACAAAAAATGAAGTGTGTTCGTGATTAAAATTGCACCAAAGATTTTAAGCGAAAATGACGAAGAAAGCTCGGATTGAGCTGATTGGTAGGAGCTCTGATAGAGGCAAGCAAAGGTTGAGCCTTTGCTATGGTAGAAACCCTCAAATCCCTAAAAAACCTTGTTTAGGTCTCCAAACAGCTCCTCAAAGATTTTGGAAAAGGTGATAACTATCACCAACAACTCCAAATCGCATGAAAACTACATGGCTACTAAATTCGACCACTCTGCGCAAGACGACTATCTTTTTAGGGAGTTTGGCGATCAGAAATAGGTCGAAAATGATCATCTTGATCTCCAAAAATGCGATTGAAGATTCTGAGAAAACACGAAACGGTTCCCCAATAATCTAATCGCTTCAGCGGGACAGCCTCCAACTCTGAGGCACACTCCTCACTGATCTCTAGCACTCCTCTATGTCTAATCTACAAAACTTATGCTCTCACCACGCTCTGATACCATGTTGAGAAACCGACTCTTAAGGAATCACTCCAAGAAGAGGAGAGCACACCAAACAAACAAGAGAGAGTGTACAGGAATGAGATGGAGAAGGCTTTGACTTCCCATGTGTATATATAGGGTGAGTACAAGAAAACCCTAATTTTGGGTTAGCCCTAAACATATTTGTACCATAGGTACGTAACAACCCTAGATCAACTCGATGAGCTTGGGATATTAACATATGGCACAAATGACGACTCCAAAATTCTCATCTTCATCTTCTCCTTCAACAACTCAATGAGTTTGGGAAGATGGATTCTAGGTATTGAAATTATTCTCAAATCTCAAGATGCATGAGTCACAATAAAAATGATAATGGGAGCTATCACATTAGGATCCACACACTCGAACTCCTTTGCTTCAAAAGAGAATGCTTTTTCATGTTTAACAAGCATATCTTTGAAACACCTCTCTTTGTTGCAAGAAGAAAACCATATGATCCAACCTTTAATTCAAATAGTTGTTTCAATAAACTTGTGTATCATTTTACTATAATTTTTCAAGTTATTTTTTCTACTCGTTTATTGCACTTGTTTTTTGAAATCATTGGGTAAAAAAATAGCTATCATCACTATCTTCTTATTAATCGTTTTATATTTGGTCTCCACTAGAACCTCATGTGCTTGGAACATCTCAATAATAGAATAAAGCTCTCTAGAGTAAACCTCCACCATCTTATCTTCAACACTAAATCCAATCTCCATCATATCCTTCAATGGATCTCTCAAACCAAACTCCTCATATACTCATGATATACATTCATCCTCCTATAGAAACTTCACATTTTTAAGTTTTTCTTCATATCCATCCAATACTTTTTCTTCCATCTTTTCAAATCAGCAACCTCATTGTATGTAGAATATCCATCATACAAAAATTCTACCAATCTTATATAAAAGGTACTTTTCTTTTGTGTGGGCAAGAATACATTTTTTATCATACCACTATATCCTCGCTCTACAAAGATACCTCTCCAAAATACTCAAAATCATCAGATTTTGGGAAAGCTCACTCTCTCAACCATGCTTTATTTTGCTCATGATTCATTAAAACCATTCAAAATTGCAATGATTGCTTTTCATCTTGGTTGCAAATGCATGCATATGCTGATTCATCATCAAACACTATTGTATATAACATGAGCTGTATAATATAAGGTTGTACAAGAATCAGTAGATATAAAGTAGAGTCTTGCACAAAGAAGTTATGCTTAACTTCTACATCCCCAATCTTCATAGAATCATTAAGACATGCTCCATATAAGTCCACTCGGATATTGTTAGTCGCTCTAATCATCCAACCATGATTGGTATCAATATGTCACTTCCACTTCTTATAAAGTTTCTTTGATATTATATTGATATTCAATCCATGATTAATCAATGCCAACACTGATTCACTGAGATCCCCTAGCCTCACAAGTGTTTCAGTAGTCATGCTTGCCTAATGCAACCAGGTGTCGTGACTTGGGACTTTCGCATCTTCTTCTTCGCCTCATTCTCAAAGCAAACTTTTGGAGTTTTGACTCCACAACTTTTTACTATGCTTATTCTTCATCCCTTGACATCTTTATACCAAATGCATGGATTATAATATAAGTAGTCTTGTTCAAAATTTCTTGCTTCTTTTTTATGATATTAATGATAACATCATGAAACTCTACCTTGACAGTCAAAATTTGCTCCTCCAAGACCCCCTTCAAATTTGTTACCGCTTCAATATCCTATTTTAGTTTATAAGCGAGGATTTTTTCCTTACTCTTCTCATCCCCCTTGGCTCTTTCCTTAGACTTTGAAGGATCATCCTCCTCCATAGTGTGATCAAGTGGCAGAGATGAATCATGTTTGACATATTATGTAGCCGATCTTTTGAATGAGAATTCTTCTCAAGAACTTTCCTTTTTCCTTCATCTTTTCTCTTCCACCAATGCCTTATATTGAGCCTTGGTAATGTAAACATGAACTGACATGGTTTTTATGAAATCTTCCAATCTTGTAGTAACACAAATTGCCATCGTTGTTCTTAGAAGTGTCTTTATAGCTACCTTTGTTTTCTCCATTGTAGCGAGAGCACTTGACCATAAGTCATTAGGTGATATTTGACCTTCAAACTCCTTTTTAGCTCTCCTTATCTTAACATCATAACCAAAAGATTCAATTGATGTCATCGCATGTGCACTATGATTATCATCCAAAAGTTTTTTCATGCCTCTTTTACCAAAGTTGGTTTGGATGATCGCTCTAGTGTCTTTAAGGGCATGATGAACCCACAAAGCTTGTTGCAAATATGAAATTTTCTTGATTATTGATCCCCATCAATCCGTAAAGTATCCAAACTTTTATCCATATCTAAACTGATCTAAACCTAAAGCCCCATGATATGTGTCTAAAGAATTCAACAACTTAACTTGCTATCACCTCAAGCACTTTAAGTAGAGCTTGCCATCACTTCCAACTTCTCACAAAAGAAACACACAATATGTATTAGATTGGAAACCAATGATCAAGTCTGGAGCACTCTTATGGAATCATAGACCCACACAAAACTAGCATGAAGCACGCACAGGAAGCTAGCATGGAGGGGATCCAAACACAAGAAACAAACAACAATTCTTCATAGTTAGATTCTCCCTACCCACCCACGATTAACTCTTGCCATCATTTGGCATGTGACATATTATAAAATTTAATGTTCTAAGCTAAATTATCACTATAGAGTCATTACAAATATAATTTCTATCAAATCTAGTATTTCAAGTTGAAAACACATCTTGAACTTGCAATCCAAATCTTAGTGTAAACTTCAAACACTTAATCTTAAAATCTCAACTCATGATGCTATAAACTCACAACATGAAAATTCATGAAAGTTACTACACCTATGAGATTTCATTTTGAGTTCACCACTTATGTTGCAAGGACTTTGTTTTGCTCTAAGAATGACTGAGTACCTCGATGTAAAAGAATCTTCATGATCTTGTTATGAGATACAATTCTCTTTTTCTTTGCCTCATCAATTCACATTTGAGTTCATTATAGTCAGTCAAAATTCCTACAAAAGAAGATCATATAATTTCACAATTGGATCTTTAACTCTTGCCCAAACTTCACAAATAATTACCATGGAACCTCTATGTACTTTCAAAAAATTTCTTGCATTTAATAATTCCAAATCTTTTGAAATAATTCTCTCAACATATAGTATATCACAAGATAATATATAGACGCATGTGTACTAAAATCATCATAAATTTCAATCCTTTCTTTGTTTTTAAATTTCACGAAAAGATCTATTATCATTCAAGCTTCAACTCTCAAAAATTTTATGAATGAAAACTTTCAATAACAAAAGTATTAATCATTATTCTAACTTTATGATTGTATGTGCAATCGTACAACTTTGACTTTGTACGCAAGCTTCAAGCTATCATTTTATAGTCAAAAGTACTCCAATTGAAATGAAATTTCAATCCAAATATATGCTTGAGTTTTAAGCTATATGGTAGTCTAATCTCATCTCTCAAAACACGCATAGATTTTTCAAAATACTCTTAAATATAATCTAGAGTTTGAATTTCACTCTTCAATTTCGAATCACCACAATAGATTCACATCCCATCTCATAGCTCTCGTTGTGAGTTTTTCATTCCTCCCTCCAAATTTGCAAATGGTTCTTGGGAACGCTTTCAAAACTCCTCAAAAGCTTGAATGATCACATCCTAGTGCACTCATTGGTCCAAACTTCATGTCCAATGAGAATGAAGAGTGACTATTTTGAGCTCTTATGTGACCAAAATAGCTCTATACTAATTTAGAGCTGTAAAATTTACCTGAACACACTACTAAGCCATACTATAAATATTACGAGCTACTATTAAAAAAGATCAAAATAACAACTTGAAATCGACTACAATAAAAAACAGAACTACAAATGATAGCGTAGAGTTTATTATTTGAAAGTAATAATCATCACCAAAATTTCTAATAATCAACTCTCTATGATTCATTTTTGGTAAAAAATAGTGGTTGATTGGAACCCATGATTTGAAAATCACCAACATTAGAAATTTTAGATTGATCACGTTCAACCTAAATCAAAATTTATATTGTTTGGTTCCAAATCATGCCGTAGGAAATAATTAGAAGAATAATTGAATTTTCTAGAGTTCATCATTTGGAGCATAAAATTTTGTCCAAAATGCTATATTAACTATGTCCAAAAGTGATCTTGATGAAGATATCATAGATTGATCATAAATGGATATATCTCATGTTGTCATTTTTTCATGGCCCACGTCGTCTTCATTTGGATAAGATAAGCTCTTTAGTGAACAAGTAATGTTTTAGATCTCTACCTTCCACTTTGCATGCCGACTATTGTTTATATTTGATAAGATCCAAGATAATATTTCTTGGAGCCTTATCAATATCCTCACCATACAAAGTCAATCCAACCGTGGGTTTTTAATTACCTTAGAATGAGCTGTTAGTTATCCTCACCTTAAACATCATTGTCATGAAAAACAGTCTTGAGGATGACACATGTCATCATATTCTTCTAGTAGTTGTATCATAATGCGACACCGGGATGTCAAATTATGTGTTAAATATAATGTAAAAAAATATAACATCAACAATAAAAAGCAAAAAATCATTTAGTACATCAAAAGTTAATAAATACAATGATAGATAGAAATAAAGATTAACAAAGAAAAATTAAAGTGGCAAAAAGAGATTATCGATGATGTTGATCTTGAAATATGAGATGTCTTTATGGAGAGAGACATGACATCAAGCATTAACACTTGCAATAATTGGAGCATGGCCAATAATAATAATAATAATCAAATATAATTAATATGACTTCATAATGCAACCCTAATCCTTATCTTTCTTCTAATAACTACTTAGTTTATTGGTGTTGATATCCCAAGCTCATCGAGTTGATCTAGGGTTCTTATGTAACGATGGTACAGATCTGTTTAGGACTAACCCGAAATTAGGGTTTCCTTGTACTCACCCTATATATACACATGGGAAGGCAAAGCCTTCTCCATCTCATTCCTGTACACTCTCTCTTGTCCGTTTGGTGTGCTCTCCTCTTCTTGGAGTGTTTCCTTGTAGGGTCGATCTCTCAACATGGTATCAGAGCATGGTGGGAGCATTAGTTATGTAGATTAGACATAGAGGAGTGCTGGAGATCAGTGAGGAGTGAGCCTCAAAGTTGGAGGCTGTCCCGCTGAAGGGATTAGATTGTTGGGGAACCGTTTCGTGTTTTCTCAAAATCTTCAATTGCGTTTTCGGAGCTCAAGATGATCGTTTTGACCTATTTTTGATCGACCTATGACCTATTTCGTCTTGCGCACAATGGTCGAATTTGGTAGCCATGAAGTTTTCGTGTGATTTGGAGTTGTTGGTGATAGTTATCGCCTTTTCCAAAATCTTTGAGGAGCTGTTTGGAGACCTAAACGAGGTTTTTTAGAGATTTGAGGGTTTCTACCAAAGCAAAGGCTCAATCTTTGTTGAAAGCGGTCGTATCAAGCCATCCACTACATTGCGCTCACGATTTCAGGCTCCATGATCGGTCACATTCAAGACTGTGACACACCCAAGGAAGCTTGGGACGCATTGTCACAGATGTTCCATTTGAGACCAAAAGCTCGGAAGCTGCAGTTGCTGCAGCAATTCAATACCGTCAAGAAAGGCTCAATGTGTGCTAGTAACTATGTCAATCACATCAAACAACTGGCAGATCAGTTAGCATCTGTCAATGTTCAACTTGATCCGATTGTGATTATTGGTGAGACATTGCAAGGACTGCCTGCCGAGTACAAGCAGTTCATTACGTCAATTTTGAAACGAAACTTTGCTCGCCTCTATTAGAGCTCCTATCATGACAAATTTCAGCTCAATCCGAGCTTTCTTCGTCATTTTCGCTTAAGTACTGTGCAGGCGCAGAATCGCGAACACATTTCATTCTTTGTCTACGGGTCAAGATAGGCGCATTTTGCCAGTTTCTGGAGTTTTGTATGTTTCTTGATCGAGATGCAGAGGAGCTATTTTTCCGCCCTAGTCGCGGAGGTGTTCTTTGTGTTCGTTTTGTATCTGTGTAGGTACTTGCCGTGTTGGAGTCGTGATTTCCGCTCGTGACCACAACCATGGTAGAATTTGTGAGCATGATCACTGGAGAGAAACTCGACAAGAACAATTTTTAAACGTGGAAATTTCGAATGAAGACCTTCCTTCAAGGCCAGGGGCTATGGGAGCTTGTGACCGGAGAGGAGAAAGCACCAATCGTGGTTCTTTGGTGATCTTCGCAAAGGAGCGACATTGCGTGAGTGGAAGAAGCGTTCGTATCAAGCCATCCACTACATTGCGCTCACGATTTCAGGCTCGATGATCGGTCACATTCAAGACTGTGACACACCCAAGGAAGCTTGGGACGCATTGTCACAGATGTTCCATTCGGGAACAAAAGCTCGGAAGTTGCAGTTGCTGCAACAATTCAATACCGTCAAGAAAGGCTCGATGTGTGCTAGTGACTATGTCAATCACATCAAGCAACTGGCAGATCACTTAGCATCTGTCAATGTTCAACTTGATCCGACTGTGATTATTGGTGCGACATTGCAAGGACTGCCTGCCGACTACAAGCAGTTCATTACGTCAATTTTGACTAGAGAACCTCTTCCAAAGTTCGACGAACTGGTCCCAATGATGTTGGGAGAAGAAGTGCAAATTCTGTGCAGTACTAGTGCTTCGTCCAGCCTGCAAGAATGTGTGTTTTTTGGAGGTTCTGGAGGTCGAGGTAGAGGTCGTGGCAAAGGAGCCGGATATGTTGGTGATAGAGGTCGTGTGCAGAACAAGGCGCCCAACCAGCCAGGTGCGCCACCGGCTGCCAAAAGGCAGAGTTAACACCCGCAACTACTGTCACAAGAATGGCCACTATGCCAAAAATTGTTACAAGCGTCAGAACGATCTGCGCGCTTCGGGCCAACAAGGCCATGTAGCTGCTGAAGAACATTTACTCATTGTGACACACCAGAGTTATGTTGCCTTCGCACCTGATACAGATTGGGTGATCGATTCCGGAGCTACCAGCCACATGACGCCGCATCAAGAATGGTTTGCGTCGCTCGAAACTGTGGAGACTCCTCAGTTCATGATGACTGGAGATGATACGAAGCACGAGATCAAGCATAAGGGTAAAATTCCGCTTGACATTCCAGGATCTAATCTTTTAGAATTGGAAATGTTTTACTTGTTCCTACTCTGACCCGAAATCTTTTATCAATAGGAAAGATGGTAGAACAAAATTTCCAAGTGCGTTTCAACAAAGATGGATGCTTTGTTGAAGACTCCACAAGTACTGTTGTAGCTCGAGGTAGCATGAGTGGTAGACTGTTCAAGCTAGATGTTACAGTTAATGTCAGTAAACAGCCAACTCCTGTCATTACAGAAAGTGGCTTTGTAGTATCTGACATAGATATTTGGCACAAGAGAATTGGGCACATGAACTTTCAGAAACTGAAGACTCTCCCGAGTTCAGATCTAGTCACAGGTTTGCCCAACTTCACTTCTGCTGAGCCCACTGTAGTGTGTCCCGCTTGTTAGTTCGGCAAGCACGCTAGACAACCCTTTAAGGGATCAGGTAGGAGAGCTATCAAGCTACTAGAGCTGGTGCACACAGATGTATGGACTTCTTCTCAACCAAGTTTATCTGGTTTTGAGTACTTCGTGTCCTTCATTGATGATTTCTCTTGCTACATCTGGGTTTACTTCCTTAAGAGCAAGAGCTCTTCAGATGTGTTGTCAGCTTTCCAGACTTTCCACACCTTGGTGGAGAAAACAAATGCGGACAATCTATCCTTTGTTTACGTTCGGATGGAGGAGGCGAAGTTTTACGTCTAGAGAATTCACCGCTTACCTACGTAAGCATGGCATACTGATGCCGTAAGACTTGCGCTTATACTCCACAAATGTAATGGCGTTGCGGAGAGGAAGAATCGTCACATAGCATAAGGCTGCTTTCGCTATGTTGAACGAGAAGAACTTGCCTAGACCGCTTACGGCGCGGAAGGCGCTTCCGTTTCGGTGTACTTGATGAATCGAACTCCGACAGCAGATTCACAACAAGACCCCGATGGAGGTATTCATGGGCCACAAGCCCGATAACTCATTTCTGAAAGTTTTCGGTTGCATCTTTATGTACACATTCCGGATGAGAAGCGCAAGAAGCTAGATCCGAAAGCTGAGAAGTGTATTTTCCTTGGATATGCCCTAGATACGAAAGGATATAGATGCTATAATCCTTCCTCTATGCAACTCTATATCAATAGAGATGTTGTATTTGAAGAGTTGCAATCTTGGTATGCACATGCGATTGTTCTGGTCATACCCACTCTTCCTGCTAAATCTGCACCAAGAGGTCTGTCAACTGTATCTTTACAGAGTGGAGTTTCTGGAGTCACACAGTCTAGAGTTGAGTCTACTGTACCTGGAGTTGTTACGGATGAAGTTCACCGAGCACCATCCAGACCGACTCCTAGACTTGAGGATCATCTTATTTTGCAACATATGATGTCCTCACCACGGATTACAGATATTCATCTGTTGGATGAAGCATCCCAGAACGACGCTTCTGGAACCTCAGATCCGAAGCAAGGGGCGACAAACAGTTCATTTGATACTGTCCTACGAAAATTTGAGAGAGTTCGGCATCCTGTTCAGCGATTTATGCATGAAAGTTTCCTTGCTGATCATCATGCATACATGACTCACGTTCTTGCTGAGCTAGAACCGAGTATGCTTGAGGAGGCGATGCACAAAAATGAGTGGATTGAAGCCATGGAGACAGAACTTGCTGCTCTACGTCATCAACAAACATGGGAGTTGGTAGACTTACCTGAAGGTAAAAAAGTGATTGGTTGCGTATGGGTCTTCAAGGTCAAGCGCAACTCGGATGGTACTGTATCTTGATACAAGGTCATATTGGTAGCCAAGAGCTGCGCACAACAAAGATGGAGTGGACTACGATGAGACGTTTAGTCCAGTTGCCAAGATGGCAACAATTAATTGCAGTGGTTGCTATTCTTTGTCAACAAGGGATGGCGACGCATCAAATGGACTTCAAGAATGCCTTTCTCAACGGTGATCTCGATGAAGAAGTCTACATGCAACAACCACCAGGTTACGAAGATCAAAGGTTTCCTTCCCGTGTCTGTAAGTTGAAGAAATCCCTCTATGGTTTGAAACAGGCTCCGAGAGCATGGTATGAGAAGATCAATTCCTTTCTCATATCTCTTAGATTGGTAGTCTGTCATTCCGACTCATCACTATACTACATGAGATCATGAGTTCATGTAGTGATGATTTCCATCTACGTAGATGATCTTATTGTCACTGGGAATCATCAGGAGATGATTTCCCGCATCAAGAGTATCTTATGTTCCGAATTTGAGATACAAGACTTAGGGTATCTTAAATTCTTTCTTGGTGTGGAGTTTATTACAGAGGGAAAGGATATGTGGCTAATACAACGCCAATATGCTTTAGATAAGCTTAAGGAGTTCAAGATGTCTGATTGTAAACCAATAGACACTCCTCTACAACAAGGTCTAAAGCTAGAGGTAGACGATCGAGAGTTACTTGCAGATCCCCGCCTGTACAGACAGATGATTGGGAGTTTGATTTATTTGACTATCACTAGACCGGATTTGAGCTATGCTGTTGGTCTAGTGAGTTAGTTCCTGCATGCTCCACGGGTACCGCATATGATGGCGGTTAAGCGGATTCTCCGCTATGTGAAGTCCACACTTCATTTTGGACTTCGATACAGATTTGGAGGTGAGATGAACCTGCATGGCTACACCGATGCTGATTGGGCAGGAGACATTTCCGGCAGGAGATCCAGGTTTGGATATGCGTTTGGACTAGGGATTGTGAGTTGGGCTTCTAAGAAGCAACCGATCGTGGCACTGTCTTCCACAGAGTCAAAGTGTCGTGGTGCTATGAATGCCACTTGTGAAGCAGTTTGGCTTCGTTCCTTGCTTTCTGATATTGGAGTAGATTATCCTAGTCCTACAATTATCCTAGCTGATAACATTAGCAGCATGATGTTAGCCAACAATCCTGTTTTTCATGCTAGGACAAAGCACATTGAGGTGCACTATTACTTTGTTAGGGAGAAGGTCCTTTCAGGTGTAGTAGATCTTAGATATATACATACAGGAGATCAGGTTGTAGATATCTTCACCAAAGCTTTACCTAGAGAGTCGTTTGCTACATTTCGACATTGTCTAGGAGTTCAGGAGGTACAGTTGAGCTTGAAGGGAGTGTTAATATCCCAAGCTCATCGAGTTGATCTAGGGTTCTTATGTACCGATGGTACATATCTGTTTAGGGCTAACCCGAAATTAGGGTTTCCTTGTACTCACCCTATATATATACAAGGAAGGCAAAGCCTTCCCCATCTCATTCCTGTACACTCTCTCTTGTCTGTTTGGTGTGCTCTTCTCTTCTTGGAGTGATTCCTGAAGAGTCAATTTCTCAACAATTGGCTTGTACACATATTACTTTTTCTACATGATGGGAGTGATGACATACGTGACCCAAAATCAATAAACTATAATTCCATAAAGTGTATAAAATATATAATATTGATATCTTATGTTTGGATTACATAAATACATACGTTTTCATACTTTTTGCACCAAACACAAACAAGTGAAATCAAAACACTTGGTTTGTGTCAAATTACATATATACCACATAGAGAGATGAGAGCAAAAAAATAATCAGTAGAATCAAAAGTTTGATGAATTGTGCAAAACCAACTAGATTAACAATAAAATTTTAATCAATAAAATTTTAACCAATAAAATTTTAACCAAAAAATACAATTCAAACATCCAAAAAAGATTTTTCATAAACTTGACATCAAGTATTTTTTCAAATGAAACTGATTTCTTTAAAAATAAATTTAAACTTTAAAATGGTGAAAAAAAATCTTCATATATCTTGTTTGATTGTATATACAAATATTTTTTGTATTTTTTTAAGTTGAAATAATAAAAATCAAAATAAAAAATATCAAATTTCATCATCATGAAAAAATTTATATGATTTATAAAATTCAAAGTAAATTTTTTTATATTAATTCAATCTGCTAAGAGCTTTATATCAATTTTTTAATTTAAACATCGTCTTCACAAAAGTCGAACTGCTCATTGCTTATATTCAATAAGAAACATTATCGAAAAGACTTCAAATCTAAAAAATAAGGGGAGGATCTTAAATTCAATCTGCTAAGGGCTTCATAGCATTATGGCACCACTATGTATACAATTCTTATAAATGCCAAACTTTCAGATTTAATGTTTCTACAAAATCGTACATCCATAAAATATTTAAGCTAATTTATGAATCACCGTGGGTTTACATGCATGATGGAATATATTATTTTCAATATAATTAAAATATTTATATAATATTTTATCAATTTTCAAATTTATAAATAGAATTCATATTACTTAAATCCATATAAAAAAATATTATAAAATGCAAGATTTTTGTTAACTACACAATGAATATTATTGTAATATAAATTAATATAGTTGCAAAATTAATTAATTGATTTGATTTGATTTTAATGTGAATAAATGATGATTCATTAGTGATAGAAAACATAAAATATGCATTTTTTGAAGTTTATAATTATGGTATAATTATATACTTGAAGTATATAATTCCGGTAATTTTTCTGATAACATAGTACTACATCATATGAAATATGTGTGTATTTACAATCCATGATCATTATCAAACTCAGATAAATGTTTGAGTTGGATAAAATATAAACGATTGATACTGACATGGGTTGAATACAATATAAATTTTTTTCTTGAGATGAAATCAAGATGTTTACAATATTTTAATCTCAACGAATGTAATTTTTTTTGTTGCATTCCATGAAGAAAATCGCACATGAGGGATTTCAGATATTCCATCATGCATGTTAACCCACGGTGATTCACAAGAATTAGCTTAATTCTATGGATGTACGATTTTGTAGAAACATTAAATCTGAAAGTTTGGCATTTATAAGAATTGTATACATAGTGGTGCCATAATGCTATGAAGCCCTTAGCAGATTGAATTTTAGATTCCCCCCTTATTTTTTAGATTTGGAGTCTTCTCGATAGTGTTTCTTATTGAATATAAGCAATGAGCGGTTCGACTTTTGTGAAGACGATGTTTGTACAGTAAATACTAACAGATCCCAGAAAGATCTAGAAGGTAACACATCCTCATGGAAAGTAGAGCATGGATTTTCTGTTATGGAGAAAAGGGAGCAAGTGGGTGGTTACAGATCCCGCTACTCAACAGATAATATATCCCACTAATATTTCCACACCTTCAGATATCTTTCTTTATGGACTCAAAACTTCATTCAAGTCTTCATCAGCTGAGACTCTTTCAACACGGATGTTGCTGCTACTGTGGGACGCCGGTAACGTGACAACAATACACATCCTCTCATGTTTGTCTACATTCGAGATCAGCATGGTAGAAGCTGTGTTACTGGATGAAATATGTGTAATTTCATATATGATATTTAATTGAAGAGAATAACTTAATTTCTTTATAACCATACTCACAAGCGAGTTGATAGAAGGTCGAAGTCACGGCAAATTCTCTCAACCTCTTTCCAGCACTGATGGTGCAAGTGAATGTCGACACAAACATGCAAGCAGATATGGATCTAAAATCTGCGCCCCTTCCTTCTTCTAAAATTTCAGAAGACGAGATGTAAAGGGCAACAGCAAGGGCGTCTGTTCAATTCTTGCTTTTCTTACTTTTATGTTCGCCTCACTTATTCTTGCTTTTACGTTAAATAAATAGGAATCAATCAATCGTATTTGTGCTGCACAAGCTTCACTAATTCATCTTATCGTTTCTCAATGGATTCCACCGTATGCAACGCCAGATATCTTTAGCATTTAGCGGACCTACTTACTATACTGGACTGATGATAGTGTTCTTCCTGCGGTTCTCTTGCCGCTGTCGTTCTACTTTGGGCATTTATCTGAAGATTGGTACACTTTTCATTTCCAGAAGCTTTTCTTTAGAAAAGGTGAAATATGGTTCGTTTGAGAGGATATACGCGTACTTTATTATCATTTGATGACTCCAGACCAGACAGTGGTCACGACTCAAGAATGAAAAGGTACCAATCTTCAGCCCTCCTTCAAATCGCCAGGTATTCATCTCCGGGCCATTCTGACAGCGATTGATTGCCTACGGCAATCCGGGACCGATGTGAACTTGTTACAGCCAAGAACCCTCTGTAAGACTTGGAGGTCCATGATCTCGTCTAAATTAGTACCCTGTTCGACGATCTTCTCGCGAATGTAGTTGGTATCAGTACAAGGTAGGCTGTTGATTGTATGATTGATGCATTATTGTCCGGAGTCAGCTGAATAGCTTGTCCGGATTGGCGCATGATTCCGTCCCCCGTATAGGCTCATGGCGATCGAGGTGTTATACGCGCGACACGCGCAAGAAGTTAGTGAATATTGTCATATTCAAGTAAACTCGGACCGGTAGTTTCGGTCTCTCATATGCCGTAGTAATCATGCTCTGCCACTGGAATTTCGAACCTCATGCCCGTGACTGAAGTTACGATTTGATTGGCCAGTGGTGATGGACCAATCATCAATGCATCGTATGTGATAGGCCCATGATGTTTTCATATTTCGAAAAGCGTAAGCTCCCTTTGGCTTCTTGTGCTTGCTGTAGATGAAAGGGCCATTGCGCGGTAAGGGGATGACAGAAACAGGCCAAGCGCCTCGGCCCAAAAAGGACGTTGCTGATTTCCTTCCCAAACACATGGCCAACATCGGGGGACGCTGTTCTGCTCTATGATTTCCAGTACACCAAAAACTGAACGAATCTTCTAATGTATTTCCAAATTGATTGATTGGTTAATTTCTTGGTTTTCCTTGTCCTGCTCTCGTAAGGAAATTTCTAAAGGACAGGAAAACGACGAGCTAAAAATATCACGGAACCATATATTTTTTGGGTGTAGTAAGTCTTGCCTTGTGTTGGTAAGACTGGTGGATCATTGACTGACCCTAAGGTAGTCTCGTGGTTTATATGCACTCATATGGGGTCAAGGAACAAAGTTATCAGTATTTAACATACTGATAATTCATATATCCTATATTCAATCTTACCGTGATACTAATAAAATGTTGCTAAATGTGAATGATGTTGATACTACAACATCATTCACATTTTTTAGCAACATTTTTGTCCCCACTAGGACAAACTTATATTTGGTTGGGGAGTATAAGTTATTGTGTCAGATGTGATCCTACACGTGATACACTTTCAAAGGTGGTGATCACCTATCCTCCTTGATTCCTTGATGGACGGCAAGTAGTGCGGCAAAAACCAAGGTCTCCAAGTATAGCGGTATGCATAGAGTTCACTTCTTTGTTACTCTACTTTGGAGTTATACGGTGTCGCATAGGACAATTCTTCGCTCTGAGAACGCCTCAGCCTGGCTGTAGAAGAACCCTCTAGAACCTTGTGTGAGTTGACAATTTCTTCTTCTTCTCCTCATCACTCCACATTACAACCGGTAAAACTTCAGCGAAAGAAGATTATGATATCTGATGATTTGACCGATAACTCTCACTTAAACTTTACAAAAAATTGCTCCACAACCCTTTTAATTTTTCAGAAAGTATCAAATGTTTTTCTCTTCTAGATCTCTCAGAACAATTATTGATTTACACACTGTATCACAAGGCGATATGCAGACCCCTGTGTACAAACCCATCACACATCCCAATCCTTGACTCCAATTGCTCTCAAATTTCATGAGAAGATCACTCATCATCCGAACTTCAAATCTAGAAAGTTTTATTTACAGAACTTTCTGATATCAAAAGATATGATTGATGTACTAACTTCGTGATAGTCAGTGCAATCCTGCAACTCTCATTGCTTACACAAACTTTAACCTATCACTCTATACTCAAAACTCGTCCAATTGAGTCGAAGTTTCAATCAAAACACAAGCCCGAGTCGTAAACTATATCATAGTTGACTCAGATCTCCCAAAACTCTTGTAAGATTCTCGGAAACACTCCAAATACACTCAAAGATCTAAATTTCTCTCTCTATCTTTGAATCACCGTTTCAGATTGACAAACCCTTCAAATCCATCCATTCTTGAGCCCACATTGTAGCTCGTCCTGTCAACTTTCCAACCCTATCCTCAGATCTTCAAATGTCTATCTAGAAGGTGTCCAAAACTCCTCAAAACCTCGAAGAAGTTACCCAAGTGCTCTCATTAGCCCAAACTCCAAGACCAATGAGAATGAAGAGTGTTAATTTGACCTCTAGTGTTGCCAAATTAGCTTCATATTAACTTAGAGCTTTACAACTATCCTAAACACACTACTTAGGTATCATATACACAATATGAGTTGCCATTAATAAAGAGTCAAAATGATAACTCGAAATTGGCTAAGTATGAACGGAACTACAAACGGAACTGGGGAGTTTATAACTTGAGAATAATACTCCTCGCCAAAGTTCATAACAATCAACTTACTATGGCTTGTTTTCGGTAAGCAATAGTGATGGATTGAAACCCATGTGTTGAAAGCCACCACCACTGGTAAGTTCAGATCCATAGCACCCAAACTAAATCAAAACGTATACTATTACATTGTCGCATGGACAAAGCTTTACTCTGAGAACGCCTGAGCGTCTGGCTGTAGAAGAACTCTCCTCGTCCTCGTGTGAACTGACAATCACCCTCTCTTTCATCTCCTCATCTCTCCATGCCCAACTCGTTGCACCCGGTAAACTCCAGCGGAAGAGGATCGTTGTAACAAACGATTGAACCGTTAACTCTTAGCCAAATTTCGCAGAAAAGTACTTTGCAACCATTTATAACTCTCGGGAAAGTTTCACATGCTCTTCAATTCTAGATCTCTCGTTACAAATGTCGAACTATACCCTGTGTCACAAGGTAATATGCAGACCCTTGCGCACTAAAACCACTATAAACTCCAATCCTTTCATCCAATTGCAATCAAATTTCGCAAGAAAACGACTTATCATCCAAGCTTCAACTCCGTCAAGTTTTATTGACCAATCTTATCGATAGCATGAGTTATGATTGTCGAACTAAATCTGTAACAGTCTGTGTAATCCTGCAATTCAGACTGTGTACATAATTTTCAAACTACTGCTTTGCACTCAAAACTCAACCAATCGAGCTGAAATTTCAATCAAATCGCAAATTCGAGTTGTAAACTCTGTGTCTATGGAATCCGATCTGTCAAAGCCTTCATAGAACGCTCAGAATTCACTCAAACTCTCCCATCAGTCCAAATTTCACTCTCCCACTTCAAATCACCACACCGGAGTGTCAACTTGCTCAATCGCCTTCATTCTTGAACCAAAATCCTAGCTCTCCTCGTCGGGTCTCAAATCATATCCTTCAATCCTGAAAAACTCCCTTCGAAGGCTCCCAAAACTCCTCAAAACCCCAAAGAACTTGCCCAAGTGCTCTCATTGGTCTAAATTTCCCAACCAATGAGAATGAAGAGTTCCATTTTGACCTCTAGTGGGCCAAATTAGCCACAACTAACTTAGAGCTTAACAACTAGCCTAAAAACACTACTTAGCCATCATATAGGTAATACGAGTTATTGCTAATAAAGAGTCAAAATAACCACTCGAAACCGGTTAAGTATAAACGGAACAACAAAGGGACCGGGGAGTTTATAACTTGAGTATAATACTCCTCGCCAAAATTCCTAACAATCAACTCCCTATGACTTGCCTTTGGTAGACAGTAGTGATGGACAGGGACCCATGTGTTGAAAGGCGCCACTATCGACAAGTTTAGGTCCATAATGCTAATATCAAATCAAAACATAGACTGTTAAGTCCCAAGTCGCGCCGTAGGAAACAATTGGCGTAATGAAAGGATCCGGGGAGTTTACCACCACTTCCATAAAGCTATCTCCAAAGTGATACACTAACCATGCCCTAAAGTGATCACGATGTAGACACCGGATGCTTATCACAAACGGATTGGGCATCGGTATATCCGGAGGATCATACCGCCTCTATCCATGTCCCACGTTGGCTCCACTTCTATCGGATAAGCTCCTTAGTCAGCGACGTTCTAGACCTCCCCCCTTTCCTTTCGACTCCAACCACGCTTTATATCCGATAAGGTCCAAGATGATATCCCTTGGATCCTTATCTACATCCTGGCCCTAGGATGACAATCCAACCGTGGCCTCTTAACAGCCTTACAATGAGCCGTCGGCCATCCTGACCTAAAATATCGCCGTCATCTCAACAGCTCTGAAGATGACACATGTCATCATCTTCTCATAGTTGCCGTGTCACAACACGACAACGTCCCAAATCGCGTCTTAGGAAACAACTGGAAGAATAATTGGCTCTGGAGAGTTTATCACTTTTTGCAGAAAGTTATCTCCAAAATGATACACTAACCATGTCCAAAAGTGATCACGATGAAGACATCGGATGTTGATCACAAATGGATTGGGTATCAGTACATCTAGAGGATCATGTTGTCCTCTATCCATGTCCTACGTCGGCTCCACTTGGATCAGATAAGCTCCTTAGTCAGAAAAGTGATGTATCTAGCTCTCTCCCATATCCTTTCCATCCTGACTGCGCTTTATATCTGATAAGGTACAAGATAATATCTCTTGGAGCCTTTTCAACATCGTGACCCTATAAAGTTGATCCAACGGAGGACTCTTAACAGCCTTAGAGTGCAACGTCGGTTATCCTAACCTAAAGTATCGCCATCATGACAACAACTTTGAAGATGACACATGTCATCATCTTCTCATAGTAGCCGCGTCATAACACGACAACAGAGCTTTGAACACTGACTTTAAAATGTTCGTGAAGAAGTGTCTGACAACCTATCATACTAGGCGACATGGGATATCACTCTCTTTAGCTTATTGTATAACATATTTTAGGTAACATGTTTCCATTGTTGTACAAAAAGCACTAGTTGGTGCAATCCATAGAAAGGCAATCACGGTAGATGATGCTTTTTTGGATGCTCTTGTTGTTTGTAGACTGTAAAATCTAGATAGTTAGGAAATTTTTAAGTGTAGTAGGACATATTGTGATGTTATTGGGACCTAGTCCTATGTTATCCTTTTGGTTTCATCCATGTACGGTTTGATGGGGACTTCCCATCCTTTTGTTATTTTACGGTGTCCTAGATGCACTATAGAATATTTGTTATTCCTTTAAGATTTTTCAATATTAACGTTGTTTAGTAAATTTATCCATGTTCGAGTTTTGAAGTGAATCATAATCTAATTTGAACTTGTGCATTATCTTATTTAGGCGATACATGTTGTAAACCTATTGCAATCATTCGATTAAAAATGCAAAAAATTATTTAGAAAAATTAATTAAATTTTAGCATTAGTGTATTGATTAAAGCAAAAATTAACCATTATTCAAAATAGTTAATTTTGAATAATTCTAACATCCATCTTGCATTGACAATAGTTTGAAAATTAAGTCGAAGATTTATTAGACCCTTTTTAGTAGTTCAATGGATTATAGCATTTGCATACAAGTTAGAATTATCATCATACATGAAACTACATCATATTTTGCATGTATTTTTGCTTCAGAAATTTATTCCATATTTTTTTTGTTTTTGTAATCCACCTCAACTACCTCCTTTCCGAGAGATGATTGATAGAGTGGAGGAATATGAGGTGGAAAAAATCTTTATTAAAAAACTAAATGTTAATAGAATCCTAAAGTGGAATATCTAGTTCAATGCAAGAGATGCTCACTTTATGAAGCTTTTTGAGAACCTTTGGCAAATCTTGCAAATGCCAAGCTATTTGTGGAGACTTTTGAATCTTCTTGCAATGAAGACGGTCTTAAATGGATGGATGTTTGAAATCAACATTGGTTAGCCATACTTAGTTTAATCAAATTATAGATTGGTCACTAAATCACCAAATGACAAAATAGTGGTGGCTATGATCCAAAAAGTGATGTATAAAAGATAACTTTGGCTTGCATGAATACATGACAAGGTAGCTATCATGAATTGATGAAATATATAAAGATGCTAAATATCTTTTAAGAATTGGTAAGGATAAGATAATGAAGCATGTGATCTATACATGATAACCATGTATCATAAATTAGATTTTGAATTGCTTTTAGTCATATAGTATATAAAGCAAGGGAAGATCTTGAGAATACATCACATCTTTGGAAATCATCACAAAGTCATTACCTTCATTATTACAACAAGTGGTGTTTTAGACTACATTCAAAAGTGGTGTTTGAAAACAAGCTTCAAAAACTTTAAAGTTTGGTGCACTCTATTTCGTATTGTTCATCAATGATTACTCAAGGAAGGTTTGGATTTACATGCTAAAAATAAGTTAGCAATATTTTGCACATTTCAATAGTGGAAGAATCTATTCAGGAAGTATATACAAAACAAAATGAAGTATTTATAATGATGATGACTATATTTTAGAAAAATTTAAAATGCACTGCAAATTAGAAGATATTACCAAATATTTCGTTATCCCCCCCTCCCCTTCCCACCCACCAACTCCACATCATAACAAAATAAATGATCAAATAAATCAAACACTTTGCAAAAGAGCAAGAAGTATGCTATGCTATGCAATATATTTAAAGAAGTTTAAGACAAAGTTGTTAAAATAATTTACTATCTTATCAATTGATCACCAGCAATGACACCATATTTGAAGACATCCGAAGAAATGTGGATAGATAGAGCTACAGACTAATCCAAATTGTGAGTATTTTGAGTTAAACTTACTTGCACAAATTGAAAAGAATGAAATTTGATCCTAAAGTAAAGAAATGAGCTTTTTTCATATGGCATAAAAGTCAAATGATACAAGGTGTGGGATCTAAATTCAAATAAGGAAGTGACTAGTTCTGATGATACTTTTGGAAAAGTCAATGTTGACTTCAAGTGTGAATCTTTTTAAACTTATGAAGCTGGTGATGGTAACATGGATATTTTGGAAATTGAAAGTTTTTTTTAATATCAAGAAGGTGAAAATGAGGAGGATTAGTTTGAAGTTCATACATCTAGCTGTGATTTTCAAAGATCTTTGAGGGTGAAAAAATAGATCAAGAGTAATGATTGTGATGAAGTGATTGTATTTATGTGTATGATTATTATGAAGATATGTCAACCAGTCTTATTTTGCACAAATTGCTCATATCCGAATCAGTCTCACCAACTTCCATGATTCTTTAAAGTGGATTAGGGTTAGGGTTTAGGACTCCTTACTGGTGATTAGAGTTAGTGGAGTGACCGGGAGAGCTATCACGATTTATGTACAGGTATCCCATTTAGGTAGATGCGTTCATGTAGGAGCATATACATCAGTTAGAGCCGATTGTGAGTTAATATAGATCTCACAAGGAACAATATTTAGGGCCGACATCTCCATTAGGAGACATAGGGCACAAGGGGTATAATTCGAATTTAGGCTTCTTGGAGTGCAATTTTTGAAATTGAGTCTTGGAGAGTGTGGCTATGATGGATAGTAGCTAGTGTAGAAACCTAGACTCTTTGAAGCACAAAGTGGATTTGATTGGACTATAATCTTTCTTTTATGCTATGCTTATGGGCACAATGTACTTGTGGATGTTTTAAGAATAGAAAAGATTCATTCAAAAATCCAAATTGGATTATGTGATGAGAACCGTGAGTTCTTGGAGCACTGAAGGTATTTTGGTGAGTTTTGATCGATGGTAGCTTTGATCTTTTTACTGTAGAGTGTGTAGGACATTGATGGAATGAAGAACATTGTGGTGATCTAGAAGTAGAGTTTATTCAAAATTGGTGTGATCAATATCGAATTTCAGTATTATTTTTTTTAGTGCTTAAATCCAATTCGAGATTTTTAAAGGGCAAAAGTGCTACAAAAAATTGACGAAGTGGGTTTATGCTCATAGTTACCTTGATGCTTAAAATCAAGATTGACCGAAAAAGATTTTGGATAGAAGTGTAAGATTGGATATTTTGAAATTTTTGGGTCAAAAATATGAACGACAGACTAAAGGATTATCATATAGTATCCATTTGATCTGAAATTTGGTGGGATCATAAAATATATAAACTATCTTGTGCAGGGATAGAGATATCAAACATAAGGCCAAAAGTGTCAAAATTGTGAAATTTTGACATTTAGATGTTCCAAATTGAAATCAAAGATTTTTAAAATCAAGCAAAAGTTTCAAACGGTGTTTGTTTGCAAAAAAAAGAATTATGTTAGATAAGGAATTGAAAGCAACTTCTTATACAATCAAATTATAGATCAACAATGATTATCACCTTATACAACGTCAGATTTTAGTGTTTTTAAATACCTTCCTAAGGTTATATCATTCTGGATTGGATTTGTTTGACCCCTTTGATGGATATTTTTTAGATGGAATATTGTTATTTATGTTTCTTGTGATTGATATACCTCCATCTTGGCTTCATGTTTGTGCATCACATTTGGCTGTGTTGATGATTTGTTGTTTGCAATATTAGTGATCTTGTGTGCTGTCAATAGTGAGGCTAGATTTGCAGAGCAGTCACACAATCCATGTTTCTCCTCAGTAAGACATGACTTGCGGACATGTAGATAGTCCGAGAAAGTATAATAACAAAAGGGATGGGAAGACCCCATCAAATCGTTCAAGGATGGAACCAAATCGGTAACATGGGGCTAGGCCCCAATAGTATCACACTGGAAAATATGTCCTACAACACCTATGTATAGATTGGGTGAGTGCATGTGGTGATGGCAAGTTTCAGGTTGCCATGTGTTAGCACCTTGTGGTGCCTCGAGTACCTTTTGTTGCAGTTTCTGATTCCAATTGGGGATTGTTGTTGTACAGTTAAAGAGGTGATATATTGGTGTCATAGTGGAGTTCTTTGGAGGTTCCGAAAGAGAAACTACTTAGGTTAGGAGTGGATGCATCAATAACAAAGTTTGGTACCAACCTTGGCCTTTGAGGTTCACTCAAGACTTTGATTTGGTGTCATGACGGAGCTGAGCTTGGTGATATCTTGGAGTGTGTCCCCACATCGTTGTTGTGGGACATGACCACCAAGGATTTGAGATGATGATATTCATGTATAGTTGATACTATTGAGTTGGATGACTTCATACAAGAGTTTGACTCATGGTGTGATTTACAACGGATGCGTAACTCTACGTTGTTTAGCCCGTTTATAGCTTGGAAGGGATTATTTCATCATTTGGACGGTCCGTCGATGGATGATTATCATAAGTTCTAACATGAACATCCTTAGGAGATTGAGTTTTGGAGATAATACTTGTCGCCAAACTACATTTCTATTACTTCGGATATAGTGTTTGGTGGTGCAAATTCCATCCTATATACCTAGCACTAATGAAACAGTTGGAGCTAGTTGAGTTATGAAGAGTTCAAAGGTCCCAACCTTTTACCATATTCTAGAATTCTTTGCACGGTTGAGGAGAGATTACCAGGTGATGATGACTCACAAGCTACGATGCTTGCAAGAGTTCCAACAGAAGAATGGGGATAGTCTTCAAGAGGCATATACTCGAATGCGTCGGTTGCATAATGTTATCCATAGGATGACATAGACACAAGATATTCAATATTGATATGGGATATTGGATAGTGATTTGAGACATAGAGTGAGAGATGTCACCTTGCTACAAGAGACATCACCTACGTTGGCTATTGTGTTTTGTCTTGCAAAGCATATTGAGCTCAACATGCAAAAGGAGAGAATGATGACTATTCGGATCATCAAGGATTTACCAACTTCATCAATTCATTCACGTTACTAGTCTACAACACAAATCCGGAGTGGTTATGGTAGACATGTGGAATAGTCTTGACCATCTAAGCTTAGTGGTGAAGGTGTTAGATCGAGATCATTGCCATCATTTTCACGTTAACAATCAATTGATGGGATGGTGTGTTCGATATGTGATGGACCACATCATAGGAAGGATTAACTTCATGGTCAAAGGATGAATCCTCTTGGATCAAAATAATGTGAGCATTATCACAGACATGGTCACATGAATGATTGATGTTTTGATCTCCATCCAAAATTAGGATCAACGAGAGTTGCCATGGTAGTCCCTAGAAGAAAATGAGGAGTTTAAGGTGACAAGGGTGGTGGTAGAGGACCATCCCCGAGTCAAGTGTTAGCCCATGAGTCTAGTCATGAGGTGAAAATAGCATCTTGACTAGAGCAGTTGAAGTAATCAATAGCAAATATGGCTATAACCAAGCAAAAATTAGATTTTGAAGCTAATGCTTCTACATCATATGAAGGAGATGTTGTAGTATACATGTGTGCAGCGGCACAACCATATGTAATTACTGTGACTCATAATGCAACACAGATTATTGACTCTAGAGAAGCGTCTGTCATGTTAGATCCACAAAGAGAGGAGGCTGGCTGACAAGTTAAACTTCCTTACTCATTCACATTGTCTGAGGTACTAAATACCTCATCCATGGCTCATAGAGTACCTACTAGAGAGGTGAGGTGGAAGCCAATATTGATGTACTTAGAGATGGGCTAAATAGGGTCTAGCCATCAATATTGTCTGAGATAGCATCCATCGCTATGTTGATGGCGGCAAAGACTCTTGTTCATTCTACTATTTCCGGATGGAGTTGATTGTGCAAGTGCAACTAGATCATGTCACTAATAGTTGTACAATGTGAACACATGCTATAGTTACACTTGTAGAGTCATATGATGTATTGATGGATGTGGCAATGTTTTATCCAATGGGGTTTAGCATTGATTACTGGGAGGAGATAGCCTCTTATCGGCTAGGTTGGCAATATGATGAGGGCAAAGTGAGTTGATTATCGCTATGATTCATTACCGGTTCCAACCCTTTACCAAGTGGAGGTTTGGCATATGTTGCGACCTTCAACAATTGTGTTACTTGGCCTGATGATTTGTTGGAGGGAAACATGGATGCACGTGACAATGCTTGTCTAGAGGATGTTACTATCATACCAAGTCTTAGTGAAGTAGTGTCATCCACATTGGATGAATCACTAGATACTTCATGTATGCAACTACAACAGATGGCAGATAAGCTAGTACATTAGGCTTGGAGTGAGTCTTTTCATAGAGGAGACGAAGGAAGTTATTCCCACTTCCACCATGTTATCACCTTTAGATAAAACATCTATTTCTTGGCGGTATCAAGAGTAGGGCATATGTGTTTTGGATCTATTTTGAGGGATCAACATAAGTTTGGCTATTGTTTTGCACTCTAGCATATGAGTATATCAATATTTGTATGTGGAGCAAAATGAGATTGAAAGGCATATTTCATTATGTCATGTGGCACAATTGATGCATGATACCTATATCTTCTACCATTGTCAATAGTTCAAGGATATTAGTAGGCTTTGCCATCAAATATCTTGTTAGTGGGGACACAAGACCTTGCTCATGGCACCATGCATTTGATTATTGATGAATTGTCATGTTAGTATACACACAATGTGATAATGGTCATGGACTACATGACCATTATCACACCTATTCATTGATATAAATGATAAAGAATGTTTCCTTGTTGCATGATCCACATGCACGAATGATGATAACTGCACATCAAGTGTGATCATGGATTGGATCAACAGTATTGTTGGATGTAGCGAGAGTTGGATCTCATGCACATCGTACATGTCTATGATGGACAAACCTTCTTTTGAGAGAGATTTTATTACGAGCATATGACGGAGTGCAAAGTCTCTCACATCTCACATGGAGAGTATAGTGATCTATGCTGACAGATCACTCATGGCAGTGGTGAACCTTTTGGGTCAGCCAAGAGTTGCATTACCCACATTGTTGAGTTATCCAACTTCCCATGCTATAAAAAAAAAGAAGAGAGAGAGAGAGAGAGAGAACACTATGGAAATTTGTATTGGTACTACAACAATATCTATATTGTCAAAGATATCACGACGTCAGATGTTGGGTAATGCTATGGACCTAAACCATTGGGTTAGGATGTGTTCTCAAAGGGTATAACTCTTCCGCAAGATAATGCCCATGACATTTTAGAACTTGACTATTGCTCAGCATAGAGATACTTTAAGTTATGCTAATTGCCAATTCTTTTGGAGTCATAAGTCTACTTGTCATGGAGGAATGTGCCCCATCAGTATTTTTGGATAGTTGGACCTTTGTGGCTCATATATTGGGTTTGTTATTTTGCATCTGTAATATATTCTTCCTACAAGAGTATATTTCATGAGTTGATGGCTATACGTATCCTTTCTAGTCTTATGTATGTCTTGCATACGATGGTTTTTCAGCTTTGGCTAGACAACCTCCACACTCTACTTCTTTCTTTTCCTATCACTTTGGACCAATCTCAATATCCTAAATCTCCTCTCCATCGACACTAGAGATAGAAGACGTAGTCTCTGGTTGCTAAATGACAATTTCTTGAGTAGAAAGCTTTTTCTGCTCTCTCATACCAGGCTCCACTATCTTAGTGTGAACAACTCCTGCTGCTATAGTTGTAGCCTCTTGTGTTGTATCGCAAAGATCTATAGTGGTAACCACTATTTGCTCCACGCAAAAAACTCCAACCATACTCAAAGAAGATTCTACCTCTCCTTCCCAAAGATGAGATCTTGGGTATATCTTACCCCTAGCTTTTGCCTCCACCGTGTCGGTAAGCAAAGAGCTTACCAATGATCTAGCAGTCACACATGTGGACCACACGCATCTCTGCTCAGCCAATCCAAAGCTCACAATCCATGTCAAACAGTTTAGGTCCATAGCTTGACGAAGTACCTGACGTCATGATACCTCTAACAATGTAGGTACTAATGTAGTACCGGTACAAAATCCCATAGCTCGTTCTCTCTCTTCAGCGTTGGGTTCCACCAACTGTTGCAAGTGAGAATCCCATACAAGTCCAGATCCTCCCTCTCTATAGGCATGGGAAGCTAGGTAACTCAACAATGTGGATAATGCAGCTCTTGGCTGACCCACAAGGTTCACCAATGCCATGGGTGACCTGTCAGCATAGACCACTGTGTGGGAGTGTCTAGCCACATCCAAAATACTCTTCACTGTGAGATGTGAGGGCCTCTCCACTCCGTCATATGCTCGCAATAAAACCTCCCTTGGAAGAAGGTTTGTACACCATAGACATGGACGGTGTGCACGAGATCCTACTCTTGTTGCATCCAGCAATACCGCGGGTCCAATCCATGATCGCACTGATGTGCACTCGTCATCACCTGTGCACGTGGATCACCCAACAAGGAAACATTCTCCAAAATGTATGCAGGAGAATAGGTTTGTTGTGACTGGAGAGAACATAACACACGTAACATCTCCCAAAACATTCCAGAACATGAATCTTGTAGCCCATGACCATTACCAGCAGGTGTGTGTCCTTGATATGGCCATCCATCAATAACCAAATGTATGGTGCCATGTCGGGCAAGGTCTTGCGCCCCCAGCAATAAAATATTTGATGGCAAGGCCTGCTGATATCCTTGAACCGCCAATAATGATAGAAGATCTGGATACTCCACACCAATTATGCCACATGGCGTAATGAGACGCGCCTTGCAATCTCATCTTGCTCCACATTCAAGTATCAATGTAATCATATGCCAGACTGCAAAACAGGAGCCAATCTTGTGCTAATCCCTCCAAACAAATCCAGCATACATATACCCTCCTCTAAATACTATCAAGCAATAGGCGTTGTATCTAAAGGTGACAACATAGTTTGGATCTTTGTTCAACTATGTATTAGGACTTTTAAACTACATATTCTACAAAGATAAGATTTTGCGTTGGCTTGATCCATCTATCTGCATCTTCATTACTCGCTTGTGTGTGTGGTACTATAAAACCCATGGTTGTAACTATAGAATAAAGTGTGATTCTATCTAAAATGTGGTTTAACCCAAGTTTATCTTAATCATGACTACATTTAGCGAGTTATGGTTAAGTTGAAGGAATGGATATGATAGCTCTTGATGTATTACAGTAGATGATAAATATAATTATTGTATTATTTAGTGGGAATCAAGGGTCACATTACATGGGTATCTTAACTTTCCTTGACTTTGATTAGTATTTCATTGGTTTGATTTGATGATGATCCTAAAATCTAGGGGCGATATTGATTTGGTACATCAAAGTCAATTGGACTCTAGTAAGACTTCTAGAAGGTTCAAGTCAACCAATTATATATAATGAGTTCCATTGAATGTTGTGATATTTACCTTGATTAAACTTGATAAGGAAAAATTACTGATAATTACTTTTAATTATTTAGATACAATTCTAAGTAATAAAAATTAAGAGATTGACAAGCACCTCTTAAGCCTTATTTTAAAGGAGTCCTTTGAATATCAATGAGGTATCTCTACCTTTTTGAGTCCTTGTGAGATTATTTAGTCATGAGAGTTGTTACGAGACTATGGAGTTTAGAATTTGAGAGTTTATGTCAAAGGGTGCAGTAGGCCAATGCTAACTAGGTTGGAGACTGTCTATTTAGATTTCTAATGAACTTCCAAAAAAACATCATAGGTAAATTTGAGTGAAAGTCACCCTTGAGATAACATTTTTTGTTCTGTTGTTGGGACTTTAGTCTTGAAGGAATAGAAATATTTTGAATCTAATTTCTTGCTCGTGAGAAAATAATGATAAGAGCTCATTTGGAGAGAACATTAGGGGAAGAGCAAACTGAGACCATGCTACAAAGTATTGTACCATTTGTGTACACAGTAGTATTATATGATAGCTTAGAAGTCATTTTGTATATTTTGTTTACTTAAGTGTTATTTGAGAGGAGATGAAAAGTGATATAATGTATTTTGGGGCCAAATATTTATTTTTCGAATTTTTTCCAAAAATTTTATAGACATTAGAATTATAATTATGACACATTTTTCACTTGACATTACAGTGAGATCACATCTAAATCAAAAGTTATGATTTTTTGAATCGGCTAAGGTTAGTCTAGACCCTAGCAAAACTAGCTCTTGGGAAAAGGTGTATAAAGATTATCATTTTGTACATAAATGAACTTAGGATTTGAAATTTTGCACAAGTGTTTATCATGAGTAAAAAATATATGAGTTTAAATTTTATTGAGAGATTATTTCTTGAGATAAAATTATGATATGTTAATTTTATGGGTATAAAAGTTCAAAAAATTGTTATACTTTTCAATTTTTTTTCCCTTTGTTAGTAGTTATTCAAATTGAATGATTGCATCAATATTCTGCAAAATGATAAGATTTGAAACTCACTGAAAAATAAGACATCAACCTCTTTGAAGGATTCGATTGTCTAAAATACTTCAAGAATTTGAGTAGGATGACTTCATCCATGAGTTTGAATCATGATGTGATTTATAGCGGATGCGCAACTCTACGTTGTTTAGTCTGTTCATGGATTGGAAGGGAATATTCTAACATTTGGAGGATCCACCGATGGATGATTATCATGAGTTCTGACATTTATAGATTGAGTTTTGGAGACAATATTGGTCTCCAAACTACATCTCTATTACTTCGGGTACAATGTTTGGTAGTGCAAGTTCATCTTCTGTACCTAGCACTGATGATATGTTTGGAGTTAGTCGAGTTGGGAAGAGTTCAAAGATTCCAATCTTTAACCTTATTATGGAGTTCTTCACATGGTTGAGGAGAGACTACCAAGGGGTGAAAACTGACAAGCTACGAGGCTTGCAGGAGTTTCAATGGAAGACAGGGGAGAGTCTTTGAGAGGCGTATATCCGAATATGTCGGTTGATTAGTGTTATCCATGGGGTGACAGAGGCACAAGCTGTCCAATATTTGTATGGGATATTGAACAAGGAGTTGAGACGTAGAGTGAGAAATGCTACCTTACTACATGAGACATCACCTACGTTGGCCATTGTGTTTTGTCTTGCTGAGCATATTGAGCTCAACATGCAAGAAGAGAGGGTGGTGACGACTGGGTTCAGCAAGGATTCACCATCTTCATCAACTTCTTCATTTTACCAGTATACAACACAAACCCAGAGTGGTTATGATAGACATGTGGGACAGTCTCGACCATCCGGACAAAGTGATGAAGGTGCAGGATCTAGACCATCGCCATCCTTTTTAGATCAACAATCAATTGTTGGGATGGTGTGTTGGATATGTGATGGACCTCATCACAAGAAGGATTGCCTTCAAGGTCAAAGGATGGATCCTGTTGGATCAAAATCATGTGAGCATTGTCACACACATTGTCACATGATGGATCGATGTTTTGATCTCTATCCAGAATTACGATCAACAAGAGTTGCCATGGTAGTCCCTGGAAGAGGACGAGGAGTTCAAGGTGGCAGGGGTGGTGGTAGAGGACCAGTCCCTACTCAAGTGTTGGCCCATGAGGCTAGTCATGAGGTGAACATGACATCTCAACTGGAGCAGTTGGAGTAGAAGATAGCAAGTATGGCTATAGCCCAACAAAGATCAGATTCTAGAACTAATGCCTCTGCATCATATGATGTAGATTTTGTAGAGTGCATGTGTGCAGCGGCACAATCATGTGCAAATACGATGATTCGTAGTGCAAAACATACTACTGAGTCTAGAGGAGCGTCTGTGGAATTGGATCCATAAAGAGTGGAGGCTAGCCGATAGGTTAGGCTTCCTCAGTCTTTCACATTGTCTGAGGCATTGAACATCTCATCCATGGCTCCTAGATGACATATTGGAGAGATGAGGGTGCAAACTAATGTGGATGTACTTGCAGATGGAGCAAGTAGGGACCATCCATCAACATCGTATGAGGTAGCATCCAATGCAATATTGGGGGCAACAAGGACTCTTGTTCATTCTCCTATTTTCTAAGCCAAGGATTTATTGGCTTTAGCGGTGTTATCATCCCATGTACTACGATTGGCAATCACACTTTGCGAAAGCAAAGAGGATGTGATGGTTGCTTCTAATAGTATTGACCCTAGGATCATGACAATCACTAGTGGAACTTGGCAAGCTGCTGTCGCTCGAATGATGGAGTTACCAGCAAGACCGGCATATGAGCGTACCAACATGAAACCAAGTGCGGTGATGTTGGATAATAAAAGAGGTGTCTTCTGTTTGGTCGGACCTTCAGGAAAGGTTTATCAACCTCAACGCATGTTGTTGGATTCTGGTGCACAACCCCTTATGTTGGAAAAGGATGCACTGCTTGGTCTTGGTTCGCAAAAGACCGATGTGGAGAGATGTCTGTTTCAAATTTAGACATCTCTTGGAGGTTCTAGTGATGCCATGACACCATACATCATCCGGATGGAGTTGACTGTGCAAGTGCAACCAGATCATGTCACGGATAGCTCTACAACGCGAACACGTGATGTGGTTACACTTGCAGAGTTCTACAATATATTGGTGGATGTGGCAATGTTTTACCCGATGGGGTTTAGCATTGATTATTGGAAGGAGACAACCTCTTATTGGCCAGGTTGGCAATCTGGTGAGGGCCTAATGAGTTGATCACATGTACGATTCATTATCGGTTCTAGGCCTTTACTAAGTGGAGGTTTGGGTTATGTTGTAGCCTTCAGCACTTGTATTACTTGGCCTTGTGATTTGTTGTAGGACAACATGGATGCACAAAATAGTCCTTGTCCAGAGGATGTGGCTATTATGTCAAGTTTTTGTGGAGTAGTGTCATCCACGTTGGATGGATCACTAGGTACTTCATGTGTGCAGCTACGACAGATGGCAGATCAGTTCATACATCAGGTTTGGAGTGAGTCTTTTGCTCCGGAGAGGGAGGAGATGAAAGAAGTTATTCCCACTTGTAGCCTTGCCAGATTAGAGCCTATATAAGCCTTAATACTACAAGGAATGATTAGATCCATTAAAAGTATAGATTTTGCTTAAATTGTTGACCCATTATGATAAACTATATGTCTCTAGTCCAATCGATGGGCAAAGAGGAAAAAGACGAGAGTTCTTATTATACTTCTATGGACAAAACATCCCTCATTTGTTTTAATTATATATGTAGGGAAAATGTCCTCCCCCCCCCTCCCCCTTCCCCTCTCCTCTCTGCGTCCCTTGCATACATCTCAAATATTGGCTTATCCGTAATCACAAATTTGCATGATGACAAAGGTGTCGAGAGTGTCCAACTATCAAAATATCTATGCCTCTACAGAAAATTGGAAAAGATGTTTATCTCAACATCAAATTTTTATCACATCCTCAAAATTCCTTGGTCGGATGATGTCATCAAAGATATCAATGATCCTCCTATTAAAGGTTGTCAAGTGTGATAGAAATGCATGTGAAGGAGGAACCGTGCAAAGTAACTATGTGGATCGACCTGTAATACTAGAGGAGAGTATATTAAACGCCACATGCGGATCCTCTAGTAGAAGAAGTTCATCTATATGCAATACATCCTATGCAAAAGTTGTGTCTAGGTAGCATAAGACAAAGTCCTCATATCCTACTTGCAATTTGACACCTTGATTCTCAAAGCTACAAGATGAAGCTTGGTAGTCAAGTAATCAAGGATGTGTCTAACCTAGTCCATAGGACCCATAATATGTGTATCATCCGCTAAGGAGAAGATATGGGCAAAGCAATAGAAATCTATGATGAGCCATGAAAAAAAGAGATCCTTCCAAAGGATCTCCCTGTCAACTATGAGTGGCTCAACTTTAAAAACAGTTATTATAAAATGGTGGCTCTCTCTTATGAAAAGCCATGATGATAGAAGAAGGTGAATCGTAGAAGGATTGCATGAAAGGAATGAAGCTCACCAAATGTTCACCATCCTCCCTAAGCTCTCTAAAGATGTATGTACGTGAGGCACTATTAAAAACGTTCTCAACATCCACCTACAAGACAACCCAATCCGGATGGATATCTAGTAGTGCTCTAATGTCCAACAATACTGCCTCATAACCTCTTGGTGTGACGATTCCAAACTGGTATGGACAAAGATGTTGTTGGACGTGAAAATGTCCTAGTCTAATGCCCCCTTTAATCTTTTCCATCACGAGAAGTTGACTAACACATGGCTAACTAACAAAGGAATCTTCTCTCTTGCAACCTATGTAACCACTTAGAAAGCTCTGTGAAATCACTAGAGGGATCATGTGTCTTCTTGCAGAGGCAATATGATAATTTGGCAGGACGGCGTGCCTACCAGCTTGCAGTTAGTTGCGTGGTTTCTGTATCAGTCAGGTGAAACGTCTGAACAAATGGTTTTAGTTTCCAGTCTCTACATGGAGAATCTCCCTTGGGACCAGAGGGAATGGAGGTTTCAGCTTGAGCACAGGTAATTTTTCTTCCCAGCCTTGAATTTCCGTATGAATCTTGAGTTCCCAAGGACTCATTACGTTACAGGAATGAAGGTGGGAGAGTAAACTGTGCCTTTTCGTATTTGTCTGTTATAGGCCGGTTGGAAGAACAAAATGATGATTTTTCGTTAAACACATAGCTCCCGAAGCTTATGAGCTTCTGTTAAGGGCAGCTTGCCTGCCAATTCTACTGCCTTCGAAGAAAATCATCCAAATGCCCGGACTTATCCTTCTGCTGCCCTCACTAAATTACCAAGCTAAGATAAGTATCCAATGAATACAGGCTTTAAAGATTATCATTGCGTTGCTGTTGTGGATGACACAATCGTTCTTCTCGATCAAGTATCTCCCAAAAACATTTTCCATAAAAGCTAAGTTGAGGATGCTAGCGTTGTGGTTATGCATTGAAATGGTGTGTGTTCATCCCGGTACTACTAAAGCTGCAACGTTATAATCCGTTGACAAAGGAATTTAAGGTTGGTGTCGTGGTAGAAGTAAAACGCGTTATGCACTCACTTTTGTGTCGGAAGCTCACAATGATGCATTATGCACACTCTTTAAATGCTGTTTGCACTCATTGATCACAAATCCTCGCCTCTTTAATATGAGTGGACCAGTCTGATCCAGCGGTTTCCAGCCCAGATTCGTGGCCTACAAAGTTGTCACCGTTTGCGAGGGATTAAGATTGGGGCCATGCTAGAAGGAAAGCACGCTTGACGTTTCAAGTACAATCTTGTGTCGGAAGCTCAAATTATGCATTCATAATTATGCTGGTTGCTCTCATTGATAGCCGATAGTCACTGCTTTAACTCGAGTGGTAATGACCAGTAGTGTGATCCAACCCACATTCCGTAGCAGAGGAGTGTACAAGATTGGGTTCGTGGCCTATTGAGATCGATATTTATGAGCAAATACCGCAACGGTCTACTTCAGTGTTCCAGACTTCCAGCCTCTTGCTTCATGGAACGAGATCAAGAAGACCAGGTCAACCCATCATACTCCTCTGTTGAGGTATATCTTGAGCGAAGGGCAACACCTGCACGTTGTTCCGGCTCGAGTCTACTGCGACTTACGAATGGATTCTGCTGACAGAACTTTGAGACCGGCGGCAATACATAAAAACGTTTCAAGTTGGTGTTCTGCCGGGCAGACAGGTCGAGGAAGGTGAAGTTTGGGAGCTGGACAACTCATGATCTATGAGCGTGGAATCAAACTTCAAAACGTCCTGAATGCTCGGTCTTCTTTCTCGGCGCTTCGAGCTCTTCCATGCCAGACAATCCAAACTTGGGGTCTGTATTCAGATTTTGAGCTTCAAAGTTTATGTTTTTATGCGATTCGCAGCATAAAAAAGAAACCCTTAATTTTCCAAAGAAGCCGGCTTAAGTATTTTTGAAAGTCAGTGAAAATTCTACAAACACGGTGCTCAAACTCTAAAGGTTGAATCAGCCTCAAACCTTCGGGTGTTTCTTCTCACCGGTAGGAACGCATTTGGCTTGAACAGTAGTGCTTGAATGTAAGTCAGGTGGGGGCAGAAATTAGATGCAAAAAGTTCGCTCCTGGGATCAAACGTTGGTACGGAACGTTGAGTGCGGGAAACAATTTGGTGCTTAAATGTGGTGTACTCAGCGTTTGAAGCACCTTTGAGCCTTCAGTGCTCGGGGCTTAGTTCTAGGTTTATTGGTAAACTTGAGCGTAGAGGTTAGTGCTTGGAGCTATGGCGGTCCTTCATTAAAAGCTCAGTTGAATAACAATGACTGAACCTCCAGCGGGCATTGATGTTATGTGCCAAATAGAAGGAGCTTCAGACGTACTCGGGTGCTTCTAAAGCTTTCAAGCACTTTAGAGCTAAAGTTGGGAAACTGGAAACCCCTTAGCGCTATCATTTGGATCTTCGAATTCATTATTTGAGTACTTATCAGGTTCTTCAAGCTCATATATTCTTGCAGCTCTTCAAGCACCTCAGATGCTGAACCGTCAGTGCCTGGAGCTCTGTACACAAAGGTCGATCCGATTGCTTCATTTCTATGATGCTTACCGTTGACGTCAGCTCTAGGCGAGTTTGAAACCTACATATTCCACAGCATCAATCCTTCTATAAGCAGGGGAAAATTGCTGCAGCGCTTAAAGCACCTCGACTCCTTAAACATCAGGGCTAGGAACCCAAAATAAATGTCAATTCTGTGTGTTTGAATGCTCAAACACATATCTTGAATACATCTCAGATTCTAGCGCTTGAACACCTTAATAGATACTTAATCTTCAGGGCCCACTGAAAAAGCTGAAAGAAATCAAGTGCTTCAAGTATTCGACCCGAAGAACAGAAAGGAAAGGGATTCGACTAGTGCTTCACTGCTTGAAGTCTCACAAGGAGTTTTGAAATTATTGCAGCGCAGATCAAGTTTTTAGTGCTGAACTCGAGCCCGCTAAATGCACATTGTCATGCTTGACATCGGATCCCGAGACTCAATTATTGAGAAACTTAAGCTGTAATCTGTTATCTGTATTTTTAAGGCGCTCGAAATTTTTCTCGCCCTTATTACTTCAGGCTTTCAAGTGCTTGAATCATCTCAAAGGTGTTGCTTCAAACTGCTCAAGTATTTGGGGCCGAACGTTAGTTCTCTCGAGTGTTTTAAAGTCATAACTTTAGTCATGGAATTCTTCTCTACTGCTCACTAACTATGTCATGTGCTCATTTCAAGTGCATAAGCTTCATAAGAAGTTCCTAAGTCAAGTTGTGAGTATTCGGTGCTTTTTCTCAGGCCCCTAGTAGAGCATTTTGGATGCTTAACGGAAGGAATACGGATACCAAGTAATATAGCAAAAAGATGGGAAGACCACGTAGTCAAGTCCTATAGGGATTAAACCAAAGTGCTAGGATGTGGCTAGGGAAATATAGCATCTCAATGGGAAATATGTACTATCTAATATATATGAAGAAATAATGTGATTAATTTTTTCATATATTCTTGTGGATTGTAACAACTAGTGCTCTCTAAATAACAAAATATACACTATATTTAAATTAGTCTATACAAAATACAAAAATTATAACCAATAAATGTAACTAATATTTTGTTGGGTTATTATACCCCCAAACTATTTTGTTGAGTTATTTACTCCGCCATGTGTCACTAATCAAATGCATGTAGCATGCTCAATGACAAAGGTCTTTTGAGAATTTGGTTCTTACCGAATGTTCTAATTTGACGGTTACAATGAGTGGGGAGGGGTCGAGCAGAGCAAACGAAATACCTAAGGTGCAACTTGATCCGGCAACAGCGGAGATGTTTCAAGCGTTCACACTCTTCCTTCAACAACAACAATTACAAGACCGAAGGGAGAGTTTAGCCACAAGGGCGTTGCAAGCTATAGTAGGGAAGATGGATCAGTTTGATGGGAGGGATGTCTCAAAGTACTTGAGATATTACGTCAGGGAAATGGAGCTGAACCGTGTCCCAAAGAAGGAGATGATCGAGGTGTTCCGTCTTGCTGCGGTGCCAGAGATTAGAGATCATGTGAGATCCCTACAGGAGCAATTTGGTGAGGATTGGGAGACGTATTCTCGTGCCTTGAGAGATGAGTACTTCTTAGAAGACTCTGATAGAGTCACTAAGAAGTCCTTCATGGAGTGGCTCGAAAGGCCCAATAAGAAGTCTCATGCAACTGAGCTTCTTAGGGAGTTTGAGAGACAATTCTCACAATTGTCTCGATTGGAGAAGATCACCTTGGAGTCACATAAAACAGAGTTGTTTCTCCGAAGCCGCCGATGTTGAGTTGCAAGAGAAGCTGGAGTTGCTTCTTGAAGACAAAAATGAGGAAGAAGGAATAAGAAGTAGTTGGAAGGATGTGGAGGAGGCAGTTGGTCTCTTGGCGAAGAGAGAAAGAAGGAGAGAGAAGATTGTGACGAGGAGGCCTCTTCAAACGGCTACATTTGCCCCAACACTGCTACTTAGCAGATTGTTCCAACTGCCAATGTCCAAGCTCCGGTTGTGAACTCAAGGAAAGAGGAATCAGCCATTGATGAGATCGTGCGTGGGATGAAGGAGCTCAAGATCAAATTTGCAATGCTAGAGGAGAAGGATAGGGGAGGGGAGAAGAAGACCCCTACCAAGCAAGCGTATGTGCAACGGTGCATATGGTGTGATAGCATTGATCATGCACGAAGAGATTGCGGGGACTTTGCACAAACATTGCAAAGTGGAGAAATTTTTGGAAAGAAGGGAAGGTAGCCTCAAAGGACACGGAGCAATCATCCAAACCAATTTTTTGGTAAAGGAGGGATGAGAAAGATTGTGGATGATTACCATAGTGCACATGCAAGGGCATCGCTTGAAGCTTTTAGCTATGGTGTTAAGGTTAGAGGAGAAGAAGAGAGGTTTGAGGGACAACTACCACTCAATGGTCTATGGTCAAGTGCTCTCGCTACAATGGAAAAGGGGAAAGTAGCTAGAGAAACTCTTTTGAGAACAAAGAACGGAGATTCGTGCTAACACCGGATGGGATGATCCAAAGAGAAAGCATGTCAGTTCATGCTTATATTGCCAAGACTCAATATGAAGCATCGGTGGAAGAAAAGCGACGGAGGGAAGAGGAAGTTTCTGGTGAAGGACTCTCGTTGAAGAGGTTGGCTAGAGAGCGTATCGGACCTGATACACCTCTTCCACCGATCATGTTATGGAAGAAGCTGGTCCTTCAAGGTCCAAGGAAAGGGCCAAAGGGGGTGAGAAGGAGAAGGGGAAATCATCAACGTACAAGCTACAATCAAATATTGAAGTGGCGACTGATCTGAAGGGAGTCTTGGAGGAAAGGATTTTGAGTGCCAAGGTAGAGTTTACCTTGAGGGAGATACTTGGTATATCCAAGAGGGAGTTTCATGATGTTATCATCGATACCATCAAGAGGAAACGGCAGATTTCCAATGAAACCGCTCTACTTCATGCACTAGGTACAAAGGTATCAAAGGATGAAGATGATGCATTGGTGGAGTGTTGTGGGGTGAAATCTCAGAAAGTCCGTTTTGAGGAGGCCAAGGGGGAAGGTGCAAGGGTGTCTAGTCACTACACCCGGCCGCATTGGGCAAGAGCGACTATTGAAACGCTTGTAAAGCTTGGGGATCTGAAGGAACCGGTGTTGGCGTTGATTGATCATGGATCAGAAATCAACATAATGTCAAGAGAGCTCTACAAGAAGGGGAAATGGCCCATAGACACTAAACATGGTTGGATGATCAGGGCAGCGAACAACACTCGAGGGGACTTGTACGGAGCATGCCCTGATGTTCCGGTGAAGGTTTGGGATGTAGTAGTTTAACAGAATTTCTTTGTCCAAGACTCTACATCATACCCATTGATTCTTGGGCAACCCTATATCATAGCACTCAGGATGGAGACAAGAGTGCTTGATGATGGATCAGCATATGCACGACAGCCAAGATGGAAAGCGGTTGGTGCAGTTTTTAACGGTACCAAAGAAATCATGAGAGGAATAAAAGCGCAATTGAGAGAGGGAGCTTTCCCAAAATCTGAAGACTTTGAGGATTTTGGAGAGGTACCAATCAGAGAGAGGATATAGTGGTACGGAGAAGAAGGTACTCACCTACACGAGAGAAAGGTACCTATTGTATAGGGTTGGTGGGATTTTCGCGAGATGGATATGCTACATACAAGGAGGTTTCTGATTTGAAGAAATGGGAGAAGAAGGAATTGCGCAGACATGAAGAGAAACTTGCAGATCTGAAGCTTCTTGAGGAAGATGAGTGTATATCGGAGTCTATGAGGAGTTTGGGTTGGGAGATCCATTGAAGGAGATGATGGAGATTGGATTTGGCGATGAGGATAAGATAGTGGAGGTTCACTCTAGAGAGCTCTATTCCACTATCGAGGCATTCCAAGCACCTGAAGTTCGAAAGTGGAGACCAGGTATAAAACAGTTGATAAGAAGGTGAAACCAATCGCTGTTCCTTTACCCAATGATTCAAGGGAAAAGGTGCGACAAGCGAGTAGAGAAAGTAGCTTGAGGGATCCTAGTAAAATGGGACACAAGTTTACTGAAACCACTTTGAAGGAGTTGAAGGTTGGATCAGATGGTTTCCTTCTTGCAAATGAGGAGAGATGTTTCAAAGAGATGCTTTCGGGCATGGAAAAGCATTAAGCTTTTGAAGCAAAGGAGATAGGGTGTGTGGATCCTAATGTGGTAGCTCCCATGATCATTTTCACCGTGCCTCATGCACCTTGGGACTTGAGGCCGATTCCCCGCACCTAGGGCCCATCTTCCAAAACTCATTGAGTTGTTGAAGGAAAAGATGAAGATGAGGATTTTGGAGCCGCCATTTGCACCATATTCAAGCCGGTGGTTTCTGATTGCCAAAAAAAGAATGGAGCACTACGATTCATTCAGGATATGCAACCGGTGAACCAAGTGACTATCAGGAATACCGGAATTGGGCCTATTGTGGGAGAGTTTGCGGAGGCATTTGCTGGAAGAGCAATCTACTCGATAGGAGACCTTTACTCCGGATATGATCAGTTTCAACTTTCTGAGGAAAGTAGGGATGTCACCACCATGAGAACACCATTGGGATTGGTGAGGATGTGTACATTACCTCAAGGGGCAACAAATTCTGTTGCACATATGATGAATGGGATGAATAAAGTGTTAAGGGACTTTATTCCTGAGAAAACTATGCCTTTTCTAGATGATGTGCCCATCAAGGGATGTATAGAAGAGGAGAAGGATGAAACCAAGGATCAAAGGGGTCAGGAAGTTCGTGAAGGATCACATTGAAGATTGTGAGAGGATATTATCTCGATTGGAAGAGGTTCATCTTACATTGTCGGGGTGAAGTCCACATTTGGAGTTCGGGAGGTTGTGATTGTTGGCCATTTGTGTGGATGGTATGGCCGAAAACCAGATCCCAAAGAAGGTGGATGCTATCCAAAGAATGTGCGAGATCTGCACTTCCTTGACAGGTGAGGCGGTTTTTAGGTGCCGTTGTGTTCTATCACATATGGATTCCTCACTTTGCTCATATAACGGATCGGTTATATGAGTTGTTAAGGAAAAAATCAGAAGTTTGTATGGGAGGATAGGCATGTAGAGGCCATGAGGAAGTTGAAGAGGTGTATGTCATCGCCTCGGTTTTGCGAAAGGATAGAATATCATGGTAACAAGCCGCGATATTGACGGTGGATATCAGTCCTATTGCCATAGGATGGGCCGTGGGACAAGATGATGAAGATGAAGACAAGAGATATGCGGTGAGATTTGGAGCCAAGGTCTTGAGTGAAAGACAACGGTTATCCTCGAGTGAAGAAGGAGTTGTGGGGTGTTGTTATAGCTATGAAGTCCGAGAGAAACTACCTGATTGGAGCACATGTGATTGTTGAGACGGATTGTTTACCATTGTTTGATGATCACCAATTGCAATACACCGGATATTGCAATGTTGAGGTGGATAGCTTACATCAAGACACTTAATCCGGAGTTCAAGCATGTGGCAGGGAAGGATAACAAGGTGGCAGATATGTTGTCAAGAGCTAGATATGAGGGAGAAGAAGAGATGATTGATGATACCGATGATGTAGGAACGACGTTTTATTCTCAGGGCCCATCGGCAAGGAGTAACACAAGGTTTGGAGTTGTTTTTCGAGGATTTGTATGAGGATGAGTGGTTAGATATTGGAAAATATCTAAGTACACTTGCACGACAGTGGTTGGAGTGATCACGAGTTCAAACATGTAAGGAGGAAAGCCTACAACTACATGTTGCAGGATGGATACCTATGGAAGAGACCGAAGCGGAAGGGTGATATGCCACAACGCGTGATTTGTGGACAAGAGGCTCAACGAGAATTGATGCGAGAGTTTCATGAAAGCTTATGGGCAGGCCATAGGGGTATATACGCCACTTTCATGAAATTGAAGGAGAGATATTGGTGGAAGAACATCTACAAAGATGTAGTGGGATTTGTGGAGACTTGTGAGACGTGTCGATGTATTCGGAATCCGACACCGTGATGGTTTGCATCCTACATATCCACTTGCTATCCATTACAAGTGGGTTGTGGATTTAGTGGTCATGCCAATGGGAGTAGGGCGATGAGGTACCTGGTGTTAGCGAGGAGGATCTATCCAATCAAGTGGAGGGGAGAGCGCTACGGTCGAAAGTAACGAAGGGGTTTGCAGATTTCTTTTGGAGGGGCGTAGTGTGTCGTTATGGATGTGTTGGGAAGATGACCGCTGATCGAGGGAGTTGAATGCTCAAGAGGCACGTGACTTCTTTGAGAGATGTGGAGTCAAGTTGTCTCTCACCACCGCTATAATCCGTAAGGGAATGCAAAGAGTGAGCGGGGTCATCCACCTATTGTCAAAGCAATTGTGAAGTCATGTAGGGGGAAGGCCGGGACAATGGCCTCGTTTTGTTACCATTTGCATTATGGGGCTGATCATACAACCCATAGCTCGTGACCGGCTACATGCCGCCAGAGTTGATGCAAGGCCAAAAGCCAATTATGCCAATAGAGGAAAACATTCCCACATGGAGTGTCTTGCCATGGGAAGATGATATGACTAGAGAAGATCTTTTGGCGATACGCATTCGACAATTGGAGAGGAGAACGGAGGATGTGCAATTGGCAATGGAGAGACTCAAAGAGGCACGCCTTAGAAATAAGGACAGATTTGACAAACGTCATAGGCTGAGACCAAAGGAGATCAAAGAAGGTGATTGGGTGTTGGTGTATGACAATAGTCTCGATAACCAACATAGCACCTTGAGGAAGTTTTCGAAGAGATGGTTTGGGCCATATGTGGTAGTCAATGTCCATGACAATGCCACTTATTCGCTGAGAGAGTTGGATGGCACAAAGATGAAAGTGCCTATTGCAGGCAAACGAATCAAGATCTTCAAAAGCCGGAATAAGGAGATCAACATTGGCCAACTTGAGGAGGAGTTTGACCTTTTTGGTGAAGATGAGTCATATGGGGAGGATCTATTGGGATCAGAAGATCAGGTTGACATAATCTGATGCCACACACATTTTGGTTAACTTCTTGGTGCATACCGGAGGATGCACAGGTTTAGGGGGGGTGGATGTCGTGTTGTGACACGGCTACTATGAGAAGATGATGACATGTGTCATCTTCAGAGCTGTTGAGATGACGGCGATATTTTGGCGATATTTTAGGTCAGGATGGCCGACGGCTCATTGTAAGGCTGTTAAGAGGCCACGGTTGGATTGTCATCCTAGGGCCAGGATGTAGATAAGGATCCAAGGAATATCATCTTGGACCTTATCGGATATAAAGCGTGGTTGGAGTCAAAAGGAAAGGGGGGAGGTCTAGAACGTCGCTGACTAAGGAGCTTATCCGATAGAAGTGGAGCCAACGTGGGACATGGATAGAGGGCGGTATGATCCTCCAGATATACCGATGCCCAATCCGTTTGTGATAAGCATCCGGTGTCTACATTGTGATCACTTTAGGGCATGGTTAGTGTATCACTTTGGAGATAGCTTTATGGAAGTGGTGGTAAACTCCCCATCCTTTCATTCTCGCCAATTGTTTCCTACGGCGCGACTTGGGACTTAACGGTCTATGTTTTGATTTGATATTAGCATTATGGACCTAAACTTGCCGATAGTGGCGCCTTTCAACATATGGGTCCCTGTCCATCACTACTGTCTACCAAAGGCAAGTCATAGGGAGTTGATTGTTAGGAATTTTGGCGAGGAGTATTATACTCAAGTTATAAACTCCCTGCCCCTTTTGTTGTTCCGTTTATACTTAACCGGTTTCGAAAGTGGTTATTTTGACTCTTTATTAGCAACAACTCGTATTACCTATATGATGGCTAAGTAGTGTTTTTAGGCTAGTTGTTAAGCTCTAAGTTAGTTGTGGCTAATTTGGCCCACTAGAGGTCAAAATGGAACTCTTCATTCTCATTGGTTGGGAAATTTAGACCAATGAGAGCACTTGGGTAAGTTCTTTGGGGTTTTGAGGAGTTTCGGGAGCCTTCGAAGGGAGTTTTTCAGGATTAAAGGATATGGTTTGAGACCTGACGAGGAGAGCTAGGATTTTGGCTCAAGAATGAAGGCGATTGAGCAAGTTGACACTCCGGTGTGGTGATTTGAAGTGGGAGAGTGAAATTTGGACTGATGGGAGAGTTTGAGTGAATTCTGAGCGTTCTATGAAGGCTTTGACAGATCGGATTCCATAGACACAGAGTTTACAACTCAAATTTGCGATTTGATCGAAATTTCAGCTCGATTGGTTGAGTTTTGAGTGCAAAGCAGTAGTTTGAAATTTATGTACACAGTCTGAATTGCAGGATTACACAGACTGTTACAGATTTAGTTCGACAATCATAACTCATGCTATCGATAAGATTGGTCAATAAAACTTGACAGAGTTGAAGCTTGGATGATAAGTCGTTTTCTTGCGAAATTTGATTGCAATTGGATGAAAGGATTGAAGTTTATAGTGGTTTTAGTGCGCAAGGGTCTGCATATCGCCTTGTGACACAGGGTATAGTTCGACATTTGTAACGAGAGATCTAGAATTGAAGAGCATGTGAAACTTTCCCGAGAGTTATGAATGGTTGCAAAGTACTTTTCTGCGAAGTTTGGCTAAGAGTTAACGGTTCAATCGTTGGTTACAACGATCCTTTTCCGCTGGAGTTTACCGGGTGCAACGAGTTGGGCATGGAGAGATGAGGAGATGAAAGAGAGGGTGATTGTCAGTTCACACGAGGACGAGGAGAGTTCTTCTACAGCCAGACGCTCAGGCGTTCTCAGAGTAAAGCTTTGTCCATGCAACATAGGTGGCGAACTCGACGTGAAATCTCTGAGGTGGAGGAGCTTTCATTAGTTCTCTTGTTGCAAGTTTACAATTTCATGAGTTTCGGTTTATAGTTTAGTGTTTCAAGTTTAGAAGGTGTAGATTGCAAGATCAGATTGTCAATCAGCCTTGAGAGATATGGTGCAAGTTCAAGTTGTTTGGGCTTGAGATACTAAATTAGTTAGAAATTGGATTTATAAGGACTCTATAGTGTTGGCATAGCGCAGAACATTGAAATTTACGATATGTCAAATGCCAATTGATGGCGAGAGTCAGTCGTGGGTGGGTTGGGAATTTAAGTATGGAGGGTTGCTGTTTGCTTCATGTGTTCGGATCCCCTCCATACTGGCTTCTTGTGTGCGCCATGTCGGGCTTTGTGTGGGCGCCCGATTCCATAGGAGTGCTCCGGACTTGATCACCGGTTACCACTCTAGTGCGTGCTGTGTATTTCTCTTGTGAGAAGTTGGAGGTGATGACCAACTCTCCCAAGAGTGCTTGCGGTGATGACAGGTTAGGTTGCCCTATCCATTAGATATAAACCATAGGGCTCTAGGTTTAGATCAGTTTAGATAGAAACGGGAAGTTGGGTACTTGGGGAATCAGAGAGGGTCAACGATCAAGGCGGCTTTTCATCGACAATAAGTTGAGTGGGTGTTCAAGATCATAATCTTGTCCCAATTTTGCTTGCTCCCGTCCATGTCTGCATCCTTGGCCAACATCATGCAAAGCGTATAGTTGGTTCGCTATGCCAACCCATTAGCATAAGGTTTGTAGGAAGTAGTCACCCGTGCCTTGATGGAGAAATGACCTAGCATGGCTTGTATAATGCCCCATTGAAGACAAGAGCACCCATCTCTTGAGAGTCTAGCAGTTACTTGACACCTGGATTACAAGCGTCCCATAAACTCACACCATGAGACTAAATTCTCATCCATTATGCATGACAATTCTCTCCTTGTGGCATCTCGAGCATGCATCCTTCTTTGTTTTGGCAAGGACGGAGGCTTATGATTGATTGTGTGACCCTCTATCAGATCTTTTTGCATCAAACATTCCACATTTATCATAGCAATGCATTTTTTATTAGGTTTGATCCAATCTTCATCCTGTAGCATGCTCACATGCAAGTGTGATCAAGATCTAGATGCATCCAGGATTCATTTGGCATGATGTCATTTTGGAGGTCGGAAGATTGCTACACATGATGACATTTGCGATGTCATTTATGCCATTTCTTGAGAGAGTGATCATGTTGTGTGGAGAAAGTGATGGTACACACTCACATTCGGGACGACCATACATGTCTAGGGAGGATGGAGTTGCATTGACTGATGTTGTGGTTACTTATACGACTAGACACACCATTGTCACATATGTCACGCGGGAGGAGCTAAGATCTGCAAGTATCTAGGATTGCGTGAGTGACATATATTCATTCCATTTGTTTTGGAGATGCAAGGAGTGCATGGACAAGATATGGATAGTTTTGTTAGAGATTGTGTTCGACTTTATCATGATAGAAGTATTGGTACATATTTACACATTTATTGCAGCTCATATGCATAGCATTACAACATGCTTTACACTCTACCATTGAAAGAAAGATAGCTTTGATTGGTGAGTCTTTTAATAGGCCTCATGTTATCCATTGAACTGAAGATCTGCATGTAGGAGACATAAGGATTTATCATGAGAGAGATTAGCTCTCTACTTTTCTTTCGACCCGTCGGATGGGCTTTTCCTTGCTTGCTATGGCTTTGTACCGAAGTCATGTGGTTGCACGGAGACCTTTATTCCTTGCGTATCCCATTACTTCTTATCATCCAGTGGAAAAGCGAGGATGATTCTAAGTACTCTTATGACGATCCAGAGTGACAAGACGACTGGGTTCTGTTTTCGTTTATCACGTGTACTACGTGTATCCACAGGCATTTGTCTAACAGTCTAAGGATTCCTCTCAGCAAAGCATGAAATCTTGGAGTTTCGACGCGGACGATGAAATCCAACGCCAACGCTGCGGCGCAGTTGCCGCATCAGTTCCGGCCGAAGGATCCTGGAACCATCAAGACAGAATGTCGGAGAAGTGAGGCTCTGTGGAAGACCGGTAGGAGGTACAAGACCTGAGTCGACTAAGAATGCTCGTCCCACTTGAATTATTCTTTTAAAAAGGGCCTGAGTCCCTGACGGAGCCAGAGTCCAGAGTAACCCAGGCCGAATAATGCAAGCGAACGGAAAGAAGGGTTTAAGGCTCCCCTCTTCCTTCCAGTATTATCCACTTCATTCGACTCTACTGATGTAAGAAAATCCCGCCAACTCCGATATTTCCAGTAGCAATAAGGTCATCAAACACAAACAATGGCCGGTGCACAAGAAAAGAATCACTCGCACCTACCATCAGCAATCTTGATCTGTGTAGCGGAGGCTAAAGCTTCCTGCAATCGAGGCGCTGGAAGCCTGGAATTACACAGTAGTACTGACGTAGTGAACCGACCAAGAGTCCAAGAGTCGATTCGAGACCATGCAAGGCAAAATAAGGACAATTGGATTCATTTGTGCCTTGAGAAGAAAAGCTATCCTACACATTATTCTCGTGCTGATTCACATCGATCTTAAAGCACAGGAAACAGGATCTGGCGCCAGCACGCTTTTCCAAGAGCATCAGCCTACTTGCTTGTCCATCTGAAGTCCTGGCCAATGCAGTACAGTCACTACACACCTGTAGACAAGAGAAAAATTTCTTGGTATCAAAGGATTCAGAGGAACAGAGAAGCAGAGGTCAACGTACTACAGAGTTAAGACTGCTTATCCCTCATATGCTCATTGCCATACGTTCCGCAAGCCAGGTTATGCACCAGGTCTTAAAGAATCACGAAAAGGTCATAAAATAGCATTACAGAATGCTACGGAATGCTATTTTATGGAAGCATGGAAGACGAATGCGCGTCTTCCATGCTCGAAATTCACATGCACATGGAGGGCTCTTTTCCATTCTTTCTAGTCATGAACAAGAGAGAATCGCTTCCGTCTGTAGGCTATTGCTGATGAAATATTGAATCCATAATTCGTGCATCATGAGACTGAAGTGTACACCAAACTATGATTAATTCATTCAGTTACTGTAGGGAAGTCGAAGAATTCAAACGAAAAACAACAACTTGCTGAAAGATTCACTCGTGAACATCCAAAGTCAAATCTACAGTCTCCCAAGAAGCGTAATCACAGTTTAAGATGGATCAGATATGGTCTACATATTACATATCTCCGAGTGCTAGGGGTACGCAGCCGTCAAGCCGTATCACCACTTAAGTATTTTCAGCGAGCACCCTTGTATATATAATCCGGGCGCTAAACAGAGCCCAATTCTTTGGTTCACGTTGTATTTGTTTCCTCTTTCGACTCTGCACGTGTTTTCATCCTGACGTGATTGGTTCCCTTATCAAAATATTAATAGCAAAGTAGATGACGCAGTAAAATAACAAAAGGGATAGGAAGACCCCATTAAATCTTACAAGGATGGAACCAAACCGGCAACATGGGGCTAGTCATTAGTAGCATCACAATGGGAAATATGCACTATAGCACCAATGGGAAATATGCACTATAGCACCTACGATATCGGAACTATCTAAGTGAAACAGTCTACAAACAACATGAGTATCCGAAGAAGCATCACCTAAACTCTCATATGGATTGCAACAGCTAGTGCTCTCTATAGAGCAATGGAAACACGTTGCCTAAAATAGATTATAAAATAAGCTAAAGAGAGTGATACCCCCCGCCTCCTAGTATGATGGGCTCTTGTGCACTCCCTCACGAACATGTCGAAATCGGTGTCCATAGCTCCATATAACTCCAAAGCTATAGGAACAAAGAGGCTACCTTTGTGCATACCCCTATACTTGGAGACTTTGGCTACTACTGCTCCACTGTCGCCCATCTTGGAGGATGGTTGATCACCACCTATGAAACTATGTCACTAGTAGTATGAGTATAGTAATATTACTCTTATACCTCTTATTAAGCAGAAATTTAAGCTCACTACGTTTCATGTCCAGTATAGTCACTAGAGCACACTGAGCGTTCCCATGATCCGATCTTTCTCCCTGCAAAATTCTAAATATCTTGTATTTTTTTTTCCTTGGCATGATTTCCCCACTAATGAAAGTACTAGTTGACAGGTTTTGATATCTAAAACTCTGAAAAATCTCAAAAGGATTCACTGTAGAAACTGAAACTGGTATGAAATTCTGATACTTCCTACAAGGAGTTGCAAACTTTACTGAAAAACATCATCCGATCTCAATATATATACCGTAATCTAATTTCTATACACCAAGTTCACCTCGGTCTTTGGTGCTAACCAAGTACTTTTAGCGTTCGATCTAATAGGACCTGAAGTAGTATACTATACTGGTCTTCTTCAAATGGCATGGTTATATATCAGATCATTCACATACGACCGTTCCTAAAATGTGACCCAACTGATACATTATATCTTAGTTGCTGACACTTAAATTAATACTACATACAATTCCATAATTAGTGTATATTACACTATTTGCAATTGCTCTTCATCCGTCATTTAGTGTATATTACCCTGATAATTAAAGCAACATATACACTAATTAAGTTACACATTATCAGTATATATATTTGATCAGAAATCTACACTAATATGGGTACCTTTATTAGCGCGTAAACATATTAGTGATCTGTATATCTTCGTGTATAGGATCAGCAAATACAACCATAAAACACTGCCGCCTATAGAATCCAAAAGAATAGAACCATAAAATTGACCATATTTTGCCGTAGAACCTTAGAGACATTGACCATAAGGCGGGTAGAGTAATTACAATAAAATTAAACGTAAACTGTATTCACTTATGTATGTACTCCTCTAAAATCCTACCTGCCTGTCTTGAAACGCCCTAGTATCACTATTATACATCTTATGAAGTTTTCCTGGCGTGATTGTCTCGCTTTCTACTATTTGTATCAGTATTATACCTCTTATTAAGGTCGATATGTTCCACATTTTCTGAAAAACATTGGCGTTCCAATGATCCTTATTTTCCATCTAAAAATCTCATAAAATCACTTAGTGCAAGTCAAGATTGACCAAAGATCAGCGAAAATCTGTATGACATCACGACATATGGTTTTGAACATTGGGCCAGGTTTTTAGGCGTGTCGGGAGAACTTTTCTGTCCATTATCCGCGGAGTTTGGTCCATGTTTTCTTCGAAAGTTAACACTAGATACTTTTCTTAGTGGACAATTTTCGACCCATTATGTTCTTCCATACCTTCTGAGCGAAGGATATCATTGGACAACACAACACGGTTGCGTAATTTCAGAGAGAATGTTCTGTCTGGAAGAAGTCATTTAGAGATGGCACCCTAAACAGCACTTAGCTTTCGGAGGGCTACATGCGCTTTCCATTCAACAGATTCTCGTCATATGCAAACAAACTCGTCTCCCGTTGTACTATTATTGGGCTCATTCATTCATCGACTTACGTTATGACTCACTTTACAATGTCAAATTATGTTTTTCTGTCTCTACCTTCTCGATTTTTCATATATTTATTTTCAAATCTAAAAAATATATGAGATATGATAAGTCAGGTTGATCAAATCGTAATTCAGTGCTATCAACCGAACTCAATATAATGCTAATGTAGTCATAACCTATCCTCATTCCCTTTGAAACAATATGCAATGGCATAGATGCAATGGTGAGAGATTTGACCCAAAGTAGATGTCAAGATGTTCTTGAGGCTGAATTTGAATTTATCATATAAAAAATACACCTCTGTTGTGATGATGAAAATCAAGAAAGATATACATGATAATTATATAGATAAATTTATGTGTGATAACTAACATCTATCAATCAATGGAAAAAATTTGATTGATATACTATGCGTACACTTGAGGAGATTTTTGATACAATTGGACATGCAAAGGTTTTCAGTAGATTGGATTTATGAGCAAGATATCATGAATTATTGATTTGAGATGAGTATAAGGCCAAGATGGCCTTTCATACAATTGATTTGCATGACAAGGATGTGTTGTATTAGTGCAGGTTCTCATCTTTTGGGTTGAATAATGCACTAGTTTCACCAAGTTTCAAAGAGTGATGGATATGATCTTAGACGGACTTGATTTTCCTTGATTCTAAATCAATGATATTATGATATATAGTGTTACAATGATGGAGCATGAGAGCAATTTCTAAGAGTTATTTGAGTGATTGATAGTTCATAGCCTTAAGTTGTATCAGGGAAATTGTAAGTTTTTTCAAGAGCAAGTGGAGTATTTGGGTCATACCATATATTCAAGAGGGTTGGGAGTTCATCAAACCAAGATTGAGGTAATATTGTGTATTCTGCAATCCTCATATGATAGTAGAATGCAACCAATTCTTGGACTTATAAATTTTTATTGTCAATATATGCAAGGATTTAGCACTATTAGCAAAGCCTTAACAAAATTGAATTAAGAGTGACGTTACAGAGATAAACAAGAGAAAACTTTGGTTGAGCTCAAGGAAAGGTTTATTTCTGCCTTTATTTTGAATAGACGAGTGAGAGATAATCTATTTCAGATATATATTGATAGAAGTATATTAGGTTGGGGATGAATGCTTATCTAACATGATGATCAGGGGAAGGAGATTATAATGACATATGCAAGTCGCAGGAACTATGTAGCAAAGTCAAAGACAACGGTATGGGATGTGACATACTTGAGTATTATTTGTTTAAAAACATCCTCATTCTCATCACAAATCATCTATTGAAGTGATAAATGGAATTAAACAAGCTTACATGAAAGCTTGCACAACAAACTCTTATTTTACAAGAGTATGATTTTACGATTAGATATATAACTAGAATGGTGAATTGTGATGCACATAGGTTAAGTTGAAACCCATGTACAAGTCAAATTGACAAGACTAGGTATTGATGATGGCATGGTGACACTAATAAGAAGATGATGTCTGGTTGACATGAATTTAACTTCTTGAGTATATTGGTTCTTAAGAGCTATTTAACATTTCTTCTAGGTCAAAGAATGGATATAGATGCTTTGGTGGAAATTTTGAAAGCCAAGGAGTGGTATCGAGTTCTATAAAAAGCTTGGTAATTCATATAGGAAGATATATACATTTTTTGTGTATAAGTACATGATAATATTTTTGTTGTGTCACTTTCATCTTAAAAAATATAATTGGTCATATATGTTCATAAGGAGTTAGGTTATTTTGAAATGAAACATACATATAGCTTACTTCAAAATCATTATAAGTATAGAGGTATGTAGACTGAGATGCAACAATTTATTTCCAAATATATGATATGTGATCGTGTTCAAATATCATTCAATGCTACCATAATAACATCCTCTAGTCATTGTGCGACTTGGTTATTGATGAAGCTTGGATTTTGTAGAAATTTTTTCATTGATTATACGACATCATCAATATGTGTTGGTCATAGTGGAGCATTTTTTCAAGTGGATTGAGTTGGTGTCATTGATTGCAAGTCAAGTGAAGGAATATCTTAATATGCATTCTTAACTTTTGTACTTAGCCAATTTGATGCACCAACTTAGGTGTTGAATGACCAGGGTATTGAGTTTGTATTGAGTTTCAAATTTTGGTCAAATTATTGAGTTTTAAATTTTATGTGATCAAGTGTTGATTGATCATTGTACACCTCAATAGATCATTGTGCTAATGATTTAGCAGAGAGAGTTGTTCAAATAGTGAAGAGAAAGTTTTGCTTAAAAAAAGATCATTTAAGAGACTAGAACATCTAACTATCATGATCATGAGTTATCAATTTAACTAACAAACATCTCTAGCGTCCTTCTCACCATACCTTTTATTATATGGTAGAGATCAAGACTTACTTGCAACTATTGGTCAGAATTCAGTTGAAGTCTTGGACTTGAATAACCCATATGATTGGATTATGATGTGTTCTTAGGAGAGTAATGCTTATGGTATTTGAGAACTTGACTATTGTTCAACATAGAGATACTTTGTGATATGATATGATATCATCCAAGGAAATGAACATTGAACTTCAATTTGTAGATTTTATGTTGCTGATTACATTTACTCGCAACAAAGTGCATTGACCACATTGGATATTACCGCTTTTCATAATAGAGGTTTACCATCTGGAGTTTTGGTGTTAGATAGTAATGATGGTGTGGTTTATAAGCACCATTTGGATAATTGTGCGCCATGTCATTTTCCAACCATTGATGATACTATGGATCCAAGCTTGACAGTTGTGTAGGCAAACTTGGGATCAGTTGGTGGAGCTATTAGTATGTTGATTTGTGATTCTTGTTTGAGAGGATGACATATGTCATGTTTTACATCTCTTTTCAATGTGGTGCCCAGTGGGTATTGGAGATGTCATGTATGCGGTTAGTAAGCAAACTAATTCGATCGTTACAAGGATTGCACATACATGACTAACGATGATGCATTCTAGTCCCAAATGTCTTGATCTTAGCATGACAAAAAGTATATCATATTAATAGATTAAAAGGCTACTTGATGTTAGAAGGATCTAACTGCCAATTAGAGCAGACGATTGTGATAGACTTATGTTTGTATAACAATCTATTCTGATGTTTGATGTGAAAAAGATGTTTGTTGTGATGCAATATGTATGTGCATGATAGTTATCCACTTATGTTATGATACTTCTAGTGAGATAGGTGTGCGTATGCAAAGCATATACAACAATTAGAGATGGTAGTGCAAAATGATTGTTAGCAGACCTAAGGCTCAAGGGGTAAAGTTTGAATTAGGGATCTTTCGAGAGCAGATTTTGAAGTTGAGCATTGTAGAAAGTGGCTATGGTTGAAAATATGGCTATAGTGCAGAAATCTAGAATTTTTAGTCTCAAAGTGGGTTTGGCATGATTGTAATATATCTTTTATGCTATGATTCTAAGATATTTTGAGAGTTGAAAAGATTATTGTGGTACCTTTGTGTTGATGTATGACAATCTATGTGGTAAGATGTTTGATGTGATAGCATCTTGTTCCCCTGGGGAAATGTTGGGATCGGCCAACCAGTTTGTTGGTAAGTTAGCCACAATCTTAAGTTGGTGGTCCCTTCGAAGCTGAGTGTGTAAACTTCCAAGTCTTGGAGATTTTGTAGTCCGATCTGAACATTTTCTCTCAAGTGTTGGTTGATCGGTGTCAACAAACACTCAATCTTCTGCCTTATTGCTAGCTAGTGCTTACCTCTTTTCACTTCAACCCATTGGCCGGCAGGCTGGGCAACCCTTAATGCCCCTCCTAACTACCTAACACTTGGTAGAAATCCCAAGTGTTGGAGGGCCTGAAGTCAGTCTTGTCCTAGTGTGTAATGAGGGGTGCAACTTTCTTGCTTGCCCGATCTAAAATTTTTTTTTCTCTCTCTCTCAAGTGCTGCTGGGTGTCAACCATCACTCAATAGTCATCTGGATTACTTCTTGGCTATAGACTCGCTTGGTTCTCTCTCTCATTTCCGCCCATGGCCAGCAGGCTGAGCTGACCCTTAGTGCCCCTCCTCTTTCTTTCCCTCCGAGGGTACCACTACATGCGTTGGATTCGGGACCATCCTGGTGTACTTACCATTAGTCCTTAGTGCCTTGGGCCTGTCTTGGAGCCGAAAGCTTATGCTAGGCTGGGTTGGCGCTGCATCCCTCCTTGAGGAGAGTCCTGAATGTTTCCTGATGTCTTGGCCGGGATCTCCCTTCTAGCACTAACTCATTGTGCACTTTGATTAAAGGTTTTGACTGATTTTCCACTTTGCCCCCCACATTTATGTGCATGACACCACATATGGCATCTTACGATTTGAACTAGACCCATCCTCATCTCTCACTATCCTCCAGGTTTACGAATTCTGGTTGAAACTCTCGTATGTGAGCTAAAGCTGCAAATTCGTCATCATTTGAGTTCTTTGTGTAATCTTGAGCTTAAATTGAAGCAAAATCATCGGTGAAGAAATCCATGATGTTAAAATAAATTCACGATCCTTAACCTCCATCTAGGGGCCTAATTAATGTGATACACATCGATCAACACTAACAAGGGAAGAGGATGCAATCAAAATCTAGTGTGGTGACAACCTAGTGTAGACAGGCTGGCAGGTCGAAGTTTAGTGCAAGAGAAGACTGCAGGATTTGTAAATCTGTATCTCTGATTATCTTAACTCCATTTTTACCCTATTCTATCTTACTGTTATAACTGTATACTCTTCTGAGTCTTGGGCAGTGCCTTCGCATAAACATGTTGCCCTTTTCGTCCTCATGCAGTGCCCTCTTGCGTATTTCCGTCCGATCCAATGATTCTGCTGACCACACATCCTCCTTGTTATCAAGGAGGATGTGTTCCTGGAACAACTTTTGTTATTTTACTGTGTTTCTCTTTATTGGAACAACTTGTGCATACTTTTTTCAATCTTCTAGGGAGGGCTGTTGTGGCTCACGCATTTTGAACTGAGCAAGCGGTCGGTGACGTAAAAATCGCAGGAGGTTGGACACTTTTGAAACTCTTTCTCTTTGTAAATTAAACTGAACAATCTTTGTTGTCAGGAAAGTCGTTCATCACGTCCAAATTGTGGTAAAACAAAGGCAATCTGTATACCTTACGAGACTTATTCATATCCGGTACACAAAGCAGACAAATATAATACATTAGGTAAATAGTGTTTGTTAATAGGGACGTTTCAGCATAAAGATTACATTTTGATTGTTTTTGCTCGCTTTGACAATAACAATTAACCCAGTTTGGACAGACCCTTATACACCCTTATTTTGTAAACGAGAAATTGTACTACAGCTAGAGACACCACTACATTGGTGTTAAGAACTTGGGATCTCATGTATTGCACCAGAAAATACAGCCACAAACCTTTGGGTAAGTTCTATTCTAAGTTTTTGTTTTGTGTATGATCATGGGTGTTGGTGTGATGAATTGATGTTCTAAAAAGATGTGAGCACTTTGTGATACTGAATGCAAAAAAAGTAGGTTTTAGCAAAAAGGATAGATAGCCAAGTTAAGGCATTTGAAGGGCTGGGTCTTTATTTCATTGGCGTGAAAATATAAAATACACTTAAAGAACAAATACACCTTACGAGCATAACATAGAGTGTATTTATTCTATTTTATTTTTAAAGAAATGTTAATGGTCAACCACACAAGTAGAAACGTATCCATGAAGATTACATGTAACATGCGCCATATGACCATTTACTCAGAAACAATTTCAATATAATTCGCTAAGACAAATATAAGCACGTTGTCCCACTTGTAAAATGTTTAATGTTATTGGATATGATAATACCAAGATATTGTCACAAGTGTAAAACTTCAAAGCTATTGGTTATGACAAATATTATACACATCGTCACAAGTGTGAAACTTGCATGAATAGTTAAACAACAATGTGATAACAAAATGTTAGTTTCTACTAGCGGCTCGTAAATTTGAGCGCAGACGTTCAGTTTGTCAGCCAGTCCTCACCTACTTTTAATAAGGTTTGTAACATTGGACCTTTCAGGACATGGGCCGAACCGTAGTCAAGTACTGACGGACTACTAGATGTTTCGCGTGAAAACGGAGCGAAGTCTCACGTTTCAGTGTAGGAGATACTAAGGGAGGACTGACCCATACGTTGCGAGGTTTGTGTCAATAGGATTCACAATTAGTTGCTGACAACTTCCTGCTTCATGATCCGTACCATTCATGTAGACTACATCTTGCAACGTAAACGAATTTCACATCGGTACATTGATAAAAATATACATACAATTATTATTATTTTGTCTAACAAGTATTTGAGTAAAGGTACTAACTATAACAACAACTTCACTCATGAGGTGCTGTGTCTACTACTGAGTAAAACACCAGCCATCAAGATTGTTTCCCTCTCAAGAGAGAATGTGAAGTGGGTGTCTGCAACTCGTTGATAGCACATCATGGATTACCAAGAGTAATGAAAACTACTTGCAAATACTTAAAAATACAGGAACATTATGTATCACCATCATCAACGATGGGCTCGCAGATAGGATCAAAGTATGAAAGGAAAAACCCCCCAATCTCCGATAGGTCAACTTGAACATGTTAGCTGTAGTTCGCAATGAATTGTGTTCGGAGATATGATTCCTAAACCCTAAATCTGCTTTGCAAATGATTCCTCCGCACAAGTTTCAGCACGTAGATCCAGTTGCAAGGCATGGGAATACACCATGGATTCAAGAATTGGTCCCAGGTAAAGACATTAGGGTTTAGTCTTTACCAATCTTACGTAGGTTCTCCAACTACCTTAGAAGATTTCGCTACACACCCTGGTGGACATTCGGGACGTTCCCATATTGGCATCGCACGAGGCATCCACAAGCATTTCCCCAGAAGTCTCAAGTACTCCGGGAGGCTAGTCACCAGAATCACTCTTCAGTCGTGAATTGAATCCACGTGCCCTTAGTTGTGGTCAGCAGGTCGTTTCCCGCATGATCCCGACTTCTTGCACCCTTCCTGCCTTCAGTACTCTTCTGTATCTTTAATACGGAACAGCAGCGCGTCTTCACAAGAACTCTGTTACTGTAATATGCAGCAACTTTTAAGTGGTAAGCCAAAAGGCCAGAAACAGTAAAAAAATGTCGCAATTGTAGTACTTCCAATTGGTTCAATTGCAATGGTTCTGTACAAGTACAGGACTCAATGTTTCTTAATGTAAGGATTGCTTACGTAGCAGTACCGTTGCACCTCAGTCAAAATTATACCATATTCCAGCGATGTCGTCTTCATGAGGTATATGTGTCAACCTCAACTGCGATGTCACCTGTTTGGGGGTTAAAAGCAGCTGAGATTGTCAAACTTGAGTCTTCTTCGGACAGAAGTTGCACGGGGACATTGAGTAGTTTGATTCCCTGCTTCCAGTCGTTTGGTTCGCGATCTGTAACGAGTTTCAATCGGGTAAGTTTATAAACCAATATAACGTTAGAACATAAGATGTTACTTACGCGTAACTGAACCCCGACGCATTCGCTGGGACACTTTATACCTGTAGGTGCTGTTGAAATCACATGTTGGTGATATGTGTCCATCACCCAGTCGATCCAAAGCGCAACACCATGGCAAAGACCTGAATTTAAGACCGGTACCTGAAACAAGATATACTGGATTAGTGGCAGACATTTCTCTTTATTGCAGTTAAAAAATACAGGCTGCGAATTGTTGATGGTCTATAGACCAGTAACAGTGATCAGCTGCAAATGAAGTACGACTTATTTCAGGTTTCCTCTTCTCAGTAAAAGCAGATAGAAATGCTTCACCTGCAAGGTCAAGAATATGCACACGAGATGGTCTACCCGTTATCAGCCAAGTGTAGGGCGTTACGGGTATCGAAAGTTAAACGTAGGTAGGTAGCTGCTTGAACAGTCAAGCATAGAGGAGGAATTAAGCACATGTAGGAATGAGAAAGGCATCACCCAAGGGAACGGAAAAGCACGCAAATGTGAATTAAAGACTAGGGAAAAGTTAACCAGCGGAAATGGAGCACGTCGAGTGATAATAAGAAACCTGCATCCTCTTCATCGATTAAAAATTGGCCATTGCATCCCAAGGAAACAAATTTGCATACAAATATACAGGACACAGAGAAAGACTAGCTGCAAGCATTACGTATCGACGCATCGATCGTAGCAAAGAAGAGCTGCGCATGCAAAAAACATAGCTCTTCCATATACTTTCCACGTTACAACATAGCAAGGTGTCTATAACCGACACAATGTAGAACCAGTGCAATTACTTGAGTGTCCCTCGCAAGGAGTGAATTTCTGTAATCATTATAAAAAAACCGAGGGCCATCATATCCTCGAATGAACTGACGTGTCGTCACTTCGGTGCAGATAACAGAGAATAGAAATAGCTGCATGCATTGGGTATCGATGCATCGATCATGCCAACGAAGTAGTTTACTCCAGATTCTTCACATAGAAACAAAGCAAGGTGGCTCCCACCCCCACCATGGAATAACGAGAACAATGATTTCGGTGTCCATCGCAAAGACAGAGGGTTTAAATGATGAAAGAGATGGCCCTCATATCCTCGGAGGAACAGACGTGTTGACACTTTACTGTACATATAATCCAGGATAGAGAGAAAGACTAGGTATTATGTTTCGAGACATCGATCGCAGGAACGACGAGCGGCCCTTTTGCTGTAAAAGCAGGTTAGGTGTGCCTTCCAGATACTTTCCTTGCTAAGCAGCAAGGCGGCTACCGCTTGCACCATGGGTTAACCAGTACAACTACCTTAGTACTACGCAAAGACTGAACTCATTCTTCGTAAATGCCTCGCATCCTACGTTTCTGTTTCAACTCTCCAGACCAACAATATGCGTTCCATTTACCAATAATGAAGCAATTATTACTACTGTAAAGATGTGCAAAATGGGACCCTTTGTAAATCAACTGTAACATTGATCTAACTGGAGATCGGTACATGTGCCCCATGACTCTTAGATAAGTGCTACGGGGAATATAAACAGAGAGCTTGTAACAATAAATGGACCTTACAGCACCAATGCAGGTGATGTAGTAAGATGTGAGTGGGGAAGGACTCAGAAGGGAATACTGACCTCACTAAATTAAGACGTAAATAACATACGATTTGAGCAGTACAACAGTCGTATGAACTGGGGATTCCTTCAATGAAGCAGAAAATTGCCTTAGTAAAGGGTGCAGAAAAAAAAAAAATGAAAGTGTAGGTAAATCAGTATGTGTAAGAAAAAATCGAAATGGCAGGGACTCAGTAGTTGTCCACTGATGTAACGACGAATTAGGTGAGATGAGAAAGTGAGACGCAAGGTTTGACGGTGTTCGTAACAAAGATGAACACTCAAAGCTAGGAAAGAACGAGGAGCAAGTCACGCGAAAAAAATGTATTGCAAGAAGTACGTCAATGTATCGATCAGTGGAACCCCATGGAAAGTATAATACATCCCATCTGACCTTTATAATCAACCACACAGTATGGTGCCTACCGATCACAACACACCATGGTCCCAGAAACACTTCCTCGATGGCAGCCGCACCGGTAAAGAATGTTATTTTTTCAATGATTCACGTCCCATTTATAAAGCCAAAACTCCGGCTCAACAAAGCCATACCCGATTACGTCTTCATCCAGCATCAACGAACTACTATTATGGACGCAGTGATGGATAGCAAGCACATTGGTCTTATACATCGGCAGAACTACGCAACATTTGCTGGTTTCGTACAGAGGTCTAAATGTGGCGCGTGATCGGTGTTTGGACTTCAACAGAGACTAAATCCTCGAAATTCGACAGTAATGAGAGCCAAATACGGGAGATTTCGTAAGACAGTATAAGATCAAGGAGTAAGAGAAGTACCTCAAGCAAGTTTCAAGTGAAGTTATGACCTAGTTTGGCGTTTCTATGGTCGAGCAGACTGAGCATCAGTTCACTTGAAAAACGGGCTTGACACCAAATCGTTTTAAATAGTCCGTTCGTCGATGGAAAGACGAATATTCAAGATGCAGGACAGGAACAAAAAGACATGACCTAAAGAAGGAAAAGACCTCTGTTCCTAGCAGAAAGTATTAGTGAAGCGATCCTTAGCATCAAAGAGCGGGTATCCGGAATACGTCGCATCTCAAACCTTCCGATGAACAACATAGCATGATGCGTACCGACCGCATCACGACATGACCCGAGTACGAGTTCCTCAGTGACCACCATAAGGGCCAAGCAATTAACGAAGAACAAACCTTAAGGGCCAAGGTTCCAAAACTAGTGATCGGAAGCGAACGGACCGAACAAATTCATTTTATAGGTGACCCAGGAATGCAAAATCAATGAACTACAAAGAGAACCAGCAGTCATACTGTGGTGGAGGAAATTAAAGAGATATAAGCCACAGCATACGATAGGCTGTGGCTTATATCTCAACCACAGCCTATAGTATTGTACTCTATATGTACCCTAAACCCTAGATGCGCACTACATCTGTCAGCAGTCGCAGAGACTGACAATCTCCGAGATTAATAACCATCTCCAAAGCTATGTTCGGTGGCGGCACAATATAATCAGGGGTCAAAAATTGGCAAACGACCTCGCACTACATCATATCTATTTATTTTACCTTCTTCTGATGATGATCAAGGGACGGGTGTATAAACAGTATGAGGAACTATTTTTCCTTTACATATAATTGAGGCCAATTATGTTAGCAAATAACTGGACTCCTCCTGTCTTCAGTTTAGTCTGGTTCAATCTGGCAGCCAAACCTTCTTCGCAGGCACCACAAACCAAGCTTGCATCTGTCTCCAGTTAGAACGTCATGACTTGGGGTGGTTTCAAAACTGTAAACTTTCCTCTCGATCAAATGTTTACGACACACTTAATTCCGTACATGAGTCAAGTGTTGGTACAATCTCATCAATATCTGATTAGAGTTACCTTCACAGAGCCTTGAACTGCTTGCAGCGTGAGAGTAAAGTCGAATTCCATGATAAAAAATTTATCAGTTAGCTCCTGCATGTGTAAGATCAATTCAGCTTAGACTGCAGCTAGTAGGTCACTCTGCTTATTTACTGAGTAGTTGAGTAGTTAATACTCAAATCCCAACGTAATACGACGGAAAGTAATAGCTCCCCAGAATGCCGTTGACATGAGGATGAAAAGACGTACCTTAGACCGGCCACATTGCCAAATTGAATATGGTACTAGAGGTCCCTCCCACGAGGACGGCATTTCTCCACAAGCACCCAAAACTTGATTTAATGATGAGTGGTCAAAGCCCTCCACACTGGACAGGCTTCTCCTACTCTGCCACAAGTCCTGAGATGCACAGACAAGATCTGAAACGTAAGCACACATAGTACTTTCGAGAACCAAAGTTTTACAGTAAGTCAAGACGTGCGAGAAGTGCTGATCAAATGACTAACTTAAGGTGAGGGACATGAAGGACTGAGAACCTTGGGTATAAAGTGCTATGTATGGGCTTTCACGTCTTCTACTATGTCATATGAAGAGCTGGATGCTTCCTATGAGTTGAGCACTAATGGCAAGCATGAGTGGTGGTTCCATCACCCAAATCACAACAAAGGACACAGCCCAGGCCGCTAAAACTCACAAATGTAAGGAACTTCTTGTACTGAGGTTTTAGCACCTAACTCTGTCGCGATGGTGATTGACAGTACATTTAATTCTGCACCCTGATTATTTGCGGAACTTGAGAAACTGAATTTTTACCACAAATAGTATCTTATGAACGACTGAATCTCAGACCTCACGGGTACGAAAATAAACTAATCTTGGGAGGAGGTTCAGAACCTTACAAATCAAGAAATATTGTAATCCACAAGCTAATTGGAAAGTCAGTATTCCCATAGCTTGCATAAAATGTACTCAATCGTTTTCAAGACTCCTGACAGACAATTTCAAAGAAATTACTCACCGGAAGATGGAGAAACACACCACGTAAGACACCTTTACAAGGACTTATCACTGCATTTTCAGCCAACAGAGGGGCAAGAGACGTCCGTTCATACCTGACCAATCCAATCGCTATCAGCTTGGTTGGTTCACGTCATACGAATAGGTTCAACTTGGGTAACAAATTAAGAAGATATCTTCAGATGAATCTCTAAGATGAATTTTGAAAAGTGTTAAAAAGTCTTTCAAAACGTCAGAAGACCTATCAGATGAACGATATTAAAGAACTTGGTTGAGAATATCCTAACCAGAAGCGAAGATGTCGCCATGGCAGTAGATCCTCATAAGCTCTGTAATATGGTTCTGCGATCAGGACATCAACCTGCCGAAGCAAACCATATATCAAGTCTATTGATGCACTCGTGTTGCACAAACGTATGAACGAAGTACCAGGCACTTTTAAAATATGTTCCTACTACTAACTAAATTTTGTAATGATACAAAACTCATCACATTGTGTATCACAATTTAATTTAGTGCATTGCTACCTTCCTGCCATTCAGCTGCTCGGATGTAAGAGAAACTGCCTTTCTCCCAAAAACCTTGATTTGATCAGGTTGTAGTCCATTTGCATGTGCAGCCGCTCGGATGTACGAGGCGCCATCAAGTTGACATCCAGGCAACATGGTGATCACATGAGCGTCTGAATTCGCCGCACCCGCTAAAAGTGTGCATAGCACACTGTCGTCAACTATGAGGCACAATGGTGAAGATTTCTGTCGGACCTATTCCACGGCCACATGTATTGTTTATTAGCGTAGTTGAGATCAATTATCAATAAACACTGCAAGAAAATAACAACAGCTCTGCAAAACTTCGCTACGATGCAAGAGATCCCAATGAGGATCTCGGTTAGCAAGAGTGAGAGATAAAAACTTCGCAAGTTACAGCAGAAGGTACTCGCTGATATAGTTGAACCTTGTTATCTCAAGGAAAATATGCTCGTAATTCATCAAAGTGCGGTCTTCAATAGGGCTTGGAACAATTGAAATAAAACGAGATCAACCGCAAGGGCTTAACAAGCATGTAGACCGAAGAGAACAGATCCGGGAAATACAATCGTAAGGACTCTATATACCGCATAACCCGATGCATCGGAACTGTAAACCCATAAAGGACAGGCCCGAAACATGGCATAGCACTGAAGAAGTCGACGGATTCTAAATGCAGACTTTCATAGAGTATCCAGAACAGAAGCCTGCAAATGAGTTGCCGAAACGGGAAAGCAGGCAGCAGCAATACATGTGATCAGCTCTAAGTATAAGTGACAGAACAGAACATGGTTAGAAACCAGACTGCAGAAAGCGACGGATTCAGAGGACAGATATTCATAGAGTATCCATATCAGAAGCCTTCAGGTAAGTTGAGGAAGTTGTAGATTCAGGGCTTGGAACAAGTTCCGTACATCAGAGAAGTATAGGTTGTAAGGTTAAGATACTCACAGCTTCCACAACAGCTTCTTTGAGAACTCTGCGATACTTCTGGCTACCTAGTAAACTAATTCTTTCAGGTCTCAAGACCGACGCATGTGAGGTACTTTCATCAACTGCTCCTTGTCCTTCCCTCTCCCCAGACGATCGTAATTTGTACTTAACATTGATCTCATCATGTATGGCTTCAATTATTTGCGACTGTCCGACAAAAACTTTCACATTGTCTCCAGGAAAGTACCAAACACATTGTCTCCAGTGATCTCTCCATCTATGACAATCTGCGGTAGAACGCAATTAGCCGAACGGTCAATGTGAAACATAAACGGAGCATCTAAGCTGAAGAGGAGCCCCAGTGTAACTAACTCGCAAAACATTCCATGTTACTTCTTATAGTGAAAGCAACAAAATCAGGACTAACCACCTAGCCGCAATCTCTATCGCTCTCTCGCGATGGTATGAATAACAACCAAAAAACTGAAGGTGAAAGGAAGTAGAAGCGCACATGAGTTATACTCAGCGATCTCATGATAAATCTTTCCTTCCTTTCCTTTTTGGACATGGGTAGTTAGAGATTGCGGCTAGGTTGTTGGTCGGCATTATCAGTGTAAGGGTTACACTGATAACATTTCAAATTCACAAGGTTCTCAATTCGGCCAACCTAGAATACGTTTTCTTTCTACTTTACAGTTTTAGGAACCGTGTCCATTTTTTCTACAAACTAATTCAGACCTACGAATCATCCATTAACCAGAACTGTAAACTTTGAAAAAAAGATTGAACGGTACGAGCCCCTTCGCGTGTCCAAGCTGGTGCTGTAGAGTACGTTATGGTGCCCTCGTCGTCGAGGTCAAGCATCCACCTGTGTCAATTTACCAACAAGCAGTTCGAATTAGAAGAACTCGAACCAGCCATCATTCATTTAGACTTGATGTAACGACATGACAAGCTCAGACATCTAATGATATAGATTAGAACAGGTGCAAGAAGCTTACGGGGGTGAACTGTCAGTTACACCACAGTAAGACATCTAAGAAATGTGGTTAAAATTTGAGCCGGCGGATACAAGCACAAATTCTCCGAGAATGAACTACAACATCTGATATGACAACTAAGCAATCAGGAAGGAAATCAGAACAGTAAAAATTGCCGATCGGTTAGTATTATTGACAATACCATGATATGAGTGCATGTAAATTGCCTGTATTTGTTATTCGCACATGTAGCGCATGCTCTCTGTGATCGGCTGGTACCTCGCAGAAATTGAATTGGAAGACCTCAAAAGGTTTTGATAACTAGATCCGAGCCCACAGACCTCCAGTGGGTTAATAAAGAAACCACATAGCAACTTCAGGAGATAAAAAGTCCAGAGAAACGAGAGATGTTATTATTTACCACGTGCAAATATCAGATATGCTACACGGGCGGCCACGTATCCAGCAAAGAAGGATGGAAGCGCTCATCTATGAGTAAGCTTGTTCGGTGATGTTAGTAGCTCCAGATATGAAAGAGCAGCAAGTAGATGCAAAGTTGTGCCATGTAGACAGAAATAAAAGAAGCTGTTACATGCAAAAGTCAGACAAAAAACTCCTGCTAAAGAGCAAGACACTTCTGGAGACAATAGACAAAGCGAATGCGGCGAAGAGAGAAATGAGATGTCATACAATGCAACTTAAGTTGAATATGTACTACAAACAGCACCAGTAGAAACGACACATAATCAATAGATTCGGAAAGACCGTGAAGTGAAAAATAATAATTTGCAACTCGTTTACAAGGATCTTGATTGAGTTATGGACTAACCTGATAATGCGTAAAGTAATCCAGAAACATTTATGAGAAAAGATATGACGGGAAAAACTCCACAAAATGAACTGCAAAGAGAACCCACATCAACGCACAGCCGAAAAGAGCCAAAAGGAAACAGCTAGGTCAGCGTACCACTTTCAGATGGCTCACAAGTGGGTCAACGTGCATCGCCCTCGAGAATCCTGAAAACCATATTCGGGATTTCGAAACGTCTAGCCGCAGTCCGTCTTCCGCTTCTGTCTCAAAGCCTGACAGATCACATCCTCTACGCAGGTAATCACATTCTACAAGCTAGGAACAAGCAAGCGATCAGGGAGATTCAAATTGTGTTGTTAAAACAAGCTTTGGACTCAAAACTTTCGAGGCGACCAGAATTAGAGCTGGAATATTGAGTATATAGCATTTTCTGGATGGTTATGGCCGACGAAACTAAACTGTCAATGCAGAGGAAACAATCAGGACCCAATTGAGGAATGAGAGTAACATGAGAGCTGAATTGAATCCCCCTTAAAAAAAGGCAGGCTTAATCCACAGCTTGTTGAATGTTAGTGCGAGATGGTATACCTGTGCATACACTACAGCTCTGTGGGGGACACTTCGAGCAACAGGAGACAGAAGATGGGCATGGGCATGCCGCAAAGTTGGAATCAAACCCTCCCCTATAAGCTCTGAGTCCAGTATCTCAGAAACCTGTGAACCCCATTACAGCGAGTATCAGCTAAGTTCTCAGACAGAGGACCATGGAGTCTGGTCCACCACTTCATATCATATAGATGTCTAGGAATCAAGAATCTTCAGAAAACGACCTAAATAGTGAACTTCTAAAGCTTATGACTACAGTGTACCGGTGTGCAGAGAGTTGCAGAAATTAACCAGGACGTCTGCAGTTGAGCTCAAGTCGACTCCAATCTCCATCTCATCCGAACGCTTGTGAACAAGACGAACAGATGCACCAATGTTATTAGCTCTGAGTAACTTCCGTGCCAAACGAACCATGGGAAGGTAAGACTCGCAAGCCGTGACTTTTCCAGATGCCACGCTCGATGCAATGACCGCGTCCCCATCATTTTCAAGCTGACGAAACTGAACTACTTCCCTCATCGCACGCGAAGCCATCATAGATAGAAGCCCGGTTCCAGCTCTGCAAGAGACATCAAATTTAAAAAACCACAATTTCGCCGCAAGAGTAGTCGAGAGAGGCACACAATCGTGCAAGCAAGTAGCCCCTTCCGATGAAGGAGCACAAGAGAGAAGATATAATGTATGCAGGTTTTTACCCAATATCCAGCACATGATGAGCACCCTGCGCAACGGCCTTTCTGATAGCCTGATCATAGGCTCTGTTACGTTCGACATCGTTCAACATGTCCAAGTATTGTGTGTGCCCTAGAGATTCTCCTCGTTCCTTCGAGGCCCCGGGATCGTCATAATCGTCCACCTCCGACTCCGACTGCAATTTGACGACAATCCACTCGGATTGCCCGGTTAGAGGATTCAATCGCTGCTCCAAGATACATTTCTCGCTCACCTCCGCCATCGTCCTCGTCGTCGCTTCTTTCTTTTCATTCCCAAACGTCCCACCTCCACTTCCAACCCCGTTCCTCAAGTTTCGTGCAAAGGAAGCATTTTCGAACCAAACATGTCATCGCCTTCACTCCATCAATCAAAGTGAGCCGGAATCGCTACTACCGGTAAAATTGACGAACTTTGTGCGCAAGCGTAGCACAACTGCAGTTACAATATGTAGTGCAGCAACGAATAGCCGGTTTCCGGTGACAAAAGTACCTGGAACGGCGGGACTTCCGGGCTAGTTCCCCAGAATCGCCGCTGCAGGCAGTCACCGTGACCAGCAGTGGGGATTCTTCGGTTACTTATGTCTTACTTAGAACTAGCGGCAGGACTACGACCGAAATAAAAACGCGTGCCAGCAATGTATAGTTCCATTGTGACCTGCACCTTAGCAAGATGATGAAAACTAAGATTTTGCACATGTGAAATAGCCATACTGTAACCTACTTGAATGAAGCCTGAAGGAAAAAACTCTCATGCAGTACAGTCCGATGTCCGATGGTGGTTGAACGTAGTTGAGAGCAAACGAAAATCGAGTGCAGGTGACACTGAGAATCAACTAACTAAGAAACTGGAAGAGAAGAAAATGAGCATGTATCTATCCGCTCCCGCTACCTCCACGATCTCGTGAGGCCCTTTGAGGAAACTCTCTTAGGAAAGAGACCCGCGACACATTAGTTTTAATGGAGGTCGTCGCGCTGCGCAATATATGTTCATATAGTTATACGCTACAGAATTTAATACAGCTGCAGAATGATTACAATCAAAAGCCAAAATGAAGCCAGACAACTGGATAATACTATTAGGATGAGCAGTATTACTTGGTGTTGCGAATGCACCAGACAATTAACATTCCTCGACAACATACAAGGGAGTTACTGAAAATATGACAGAAACCCAGAAAGTCTCATCAGATCACGATTCTTCAGGAAGAATCTGAGTAACAAACCCATCTTCCAAGGTTTCTGTCGTCCTTAAATATATTTCGAACCAAATTCTGTAGATGACTTGATCCCAAAAGATGACACTGAGACTGAGACGAGTCACACACGAAAACAAAAAGTGAAGCTTGTTATCATATTCGCATCAAATGATCGCATGAAGTCTCGGAGTTCCGAGACTTCATGCGAGAGAGATGCGATGTAGGAGACTTCATGTAGAGTACGAGAGAGCATAAAGGCCGCCCTGGAAGGAGTAGAAGTCAAGTGTTCAGAAGGTGTACTAGTCAAATCTACACTACCAAGCGGCTGAACCCGACTCCTAACGTGTGTGGTCCGTACAGACTGCTCTTGCACTCTAGCCCAATCCCCTGCACGTAATCTATGAAATCTAGCTTTCACCTCCCTATGTCAAACACAATCCCTAGTATAACGTAGACACCATTGTCGAAGTAAAAGAAATAAAAATCACGCTAACTCATCCATAGGATCACGTGCCAACCCATTGTTTACCCTCGTCATGGAGTGCACGAGGGAGCCTATCGAATAAACTTGGACATATGAACCTAGTCTGAAAAACCCTAGAATAGAATAGAACTTGATTGGGATGCTAACCACTCCCACGATCCAATTGGGTATACTCAGAATGATCAACAAAGAAACCGATGTAATCTACGTGTTTCTCGAAGTGACAAATACAATTGACGACCGAATATATATTTTGGATGTTAGCGGCCATATGGGTCGTCGATTCCGTCTGCCACTCATGCAGATAAGTAGTACTGACGACGCGATGCGATGCGACAACGCAATGCACGTTCCACGAGAATCCAGGGTTCATGAGAGGGTCCAAACTCCAGAGTGAGGGCAGCTCACGGGGGAATGAAGTTTGTTGAGTCGACTCGAGCGCATTGACTTTCTCGCTGATGCACAAGGTCTGGACTTTGGACTTGACTCCTGCCGTTGCTGGCCAATTTGCTGCCTGCTTAAATGCAGACCATACATGTGCGATGACCGTGGGAGCTTTCAAGCTACGAGCTCGGAGTTGTAAAAAGATTGCAATGGATGGCATGCCAGGCTTCCTCGTCTTGAGGTTCAACGCAGTTCGGCAGATCGAACTACTGCACTGGAGATCACAACATTTTCTACTCAGACTTACTCCCTCATGGACTGTGTAAGTTCGATCGTAGCTCTTCTCTGAGGAGTGCTCCCGATCTTCTTCTTGGGTAATCGTTTTGAGTCAACAAGAACTCTGACACTAAGTAGAGTTCACGCGTGCACGATGCTGTCTCTTCCAATTAGTGCAGTACGCTTCTGCCATTACAATCTCACACTGCCGTATTTTCCACTCACTTCCAAGGGTCAGTTCGGTGCGAGCTCTTGAGACTGGCTGCCATTTCGACCAGAGTTGCTCTATCAGACGAGGATTTTAGTAGATGTTATGGAGATAGATACACTCGGGAAGGGCAAGGTCACCTTCTGTCAGCTTTACTAACGATTACTTCGGCACGAGAACCTATAGCCTTGATCAAGTCTTGCTTGACCTTCCTTTTCGTGCACGTGCGCATTTGTTCTCTTCTCGAATGCAGAGTTCTGCTAAGGTCCCTCCAGACCGGCAATAATAGTCTGACGTTTGTCCCCTTCCATCTCCTCGAGAGATGAACCGATTTTTCCCTCTTAGATCTCGTCCGCCACGTCATCACCATTTACGTATCGGAAGTGAAGACCGTGCCCCAGCACACAGGGTTTCATCCCTCGACAATGTCAAGAAGTTCCGTTACTTTTGCATCGGAGCTGCTTGACATCTCGTGGCTGTTATTTTCCCACGAGAGCGTCCCGTGAGCACTTCTGCCAACGCTATTCATTCCATTATTTCATCGTTGTGAATTCTGAGAGTAAGTTGTCCCATTTCCCCTTTACATTGATCTTCATCCATATCTCCAAATTGCTTGTGCACCCACAAGCTCGAATGCTTTCCCGGTCAAGAGATGATCAACGGAAAATTTTCTCGAGTACAGGGGTCCCAACCTAAACTTTACAATCCTCAGTGTAGTCGATTAACTTCTGTCGGCGTCGAATTCTGCGCGCGTTCTTACTGGAATTCTCAGTGATTCTTATCCAATTTCACTCCTCGCGTATGCGCTTCGAAGTTCACAACACAGAAGCGCTGGCGAGAAAGCAGCTCCATCTAATCGACCACTATATAAAAACACCCTCTCACACCCTGGCGGGAAGTATGTAGACTGTACGTGGAGTGTCTTGGACTCTTCTGGGTATCAGTAATGTTCACCGGAAACATCATCAAGACGGAACGGCAAGGCACGGAACGGAACGCGGCGTGACATCATCCCCAGGTCAAAGAATAGATACTTTCAATTGAATGTATATTCAGGTATGTGGTGTAAAAACTGGAGGTTTTTACAGATGTAGTGGGAGACAGTCACGTCATGAGAAGAATGTGGTGATTGCATTGCAAAATGTAACGCTGACTTTGTACAATTAATAAGCGAAGCGAAGAATGCGAACCTATGATGCTGCTGCTGCTCCCGGCAGAAAATTGCTACCGGCAGAGTGTCGAGTGTGTGTCTGTGTATGAAGTAGATGTCAGAGAGTTCACGAGAGCTGCAATCCTCGGCGAGGGCAAGGCAAGGATGAAGCCACCTACCTGCCTGCCAGTCCGGTCCGAATCTTTCTTCCTACGATCGTGGACTCGTCATCATACTTTACAGCTGAGAGATCTTTTGAAGCGGACCTTGACACTGCGGTACTCGGAGACGGCGCTGTCGTGCTCGAAATCATCGTCGTGCCGAGGATGCAAGTGCAGATCGTCCGCGAACTGCAAATCGTATTTGGGATTGACGACCATGCCGTCGAGATTCGAGTACTCTCTGCGCACTTCTTCGCCGTTGAGCGAGCTCAGAAGGTGTTGATAGTGATCCTTCAAAACCACCAGCGTGGCCACCATGCGCGATCGCAACCCTTTGGGCCTCGGCTTCCAGTGCTGCCGCTTGTGACCGCTAGTACCACTAGTACCACTAACAGCACCATTGGTGCAGCCACCGTTGGAGCCACTGCGATGGTGGAATCGGCCGAACGACGAGCTGGTGGCTTTTGCGTTCCGAGTGCGCATGAGCATGTTCTCATTCAGGCCATCGACGGACGAGCGCCGCGGAGTATCGAGGATCGAGGACGACGGAGGCGGAGGAGCGATGATTTCTTCCTCGTGTAAGACGCTGAGCAACTGCCGGGAGCGGTGCTCTCTAAGCGACTGGCTCCGCTTGCGGAGAGCTCTCCGGTACTCGAACTGCGTGGGATGGTGGCCGGGCTTGTAGGTGTTGGAATCGGAGGAGGATTCGGAAGAAGTGCTACTGCAGCCCGTGTCCACTTCACCTACCCTTGCGTTGCGGGATTTACCCAACCGCTGCGTGAAATCATCCTCCAGTTGCTGGACGATGGGAGTGGCAGGTCGCACATTGTCATTCTTGGCTCGCTGTTCATTCGAATTCGGGCTCGGGCTCGGGCTGGAGCTCGACGAGTTCTTTCTGGTTCCCGCAAGCTTCTTAAGATACTCCTTTGTCACTAACTTGCTGAATCGCGGGTTGAATGCGATAATCCGCGTGTTGTTCCTCAACATGGTCCTTGAATTTCGCCACTCCTGCCAACTCCCGAAGCCTTTCCTTCCTCCGCCTCTCGTCAGAGATCAGATTCCTCCCTTTTTTCATTCATCTACTATACTCCGTTCCCTACGCTGCAATGAAACTGGGTACGACCGGAGGCCTCTCTCTCTCTCTCTCTCTCTCTCTCTCTCTCTCTCTCTCTCTCTCTCTCGCCAGGAATCACCACGCAGCTGTGACACGAGAACTTGGAGCACAGTGGAAGTGCATGACGTTAACGACTGTATCTATCATGAGCCAGCGACGCAGGGAGGGGGGGAATCATATACAACAATTCGAGAGAGCATGACTGTAAGAGTGAGGGTGATGGCGATGTTGAGGCAAAATGTATCAACATAACGTTTGGTTCGTCCGTCTGGTGGTGCTCCGTCCCACCACCAGCATTTCGGTCTCTCTCTCTCGATCTCTCGAGATATAAAGTTTGTCAGCCGCTGAGGTCGCTGAGTATTTGCCTGTCTCCCGCTGGATCTCACGATTATGAAGATGAAAATGGCAGTGGTGGTGGAGGTGGGGAGAGGAATGCACTTAGTAAGCTAAGCTTAGCAAAAGAAAGAGGCCTGCGTTGCGACCATAATTCCTGTCCTCTCTCTCTCTCTCTCCACACAAATCAATCTACTCAATCAAGCCGACCCGACCCGACCCATACCATTGACCGATCCATCCATAAATGAGCTCAGCTGCATTCGACACCCGGACTCGACAGGCACTCGAGCGATCAATCAATCGCGCTTAGAGAATCTCAGCAAGGCGACACGACGCCAGCCGAGAACGAATCCCTCCCGATCTGCTTCCAAATCATAATCATATATCCATTACCACCCCCTCGCGTCCTCCAGGCCCTCTGGGCAATGACTCCATGCAACGGGGAGCGTTGCAGTGTCATCACTCGCGATTCCGAGATCTGCCCGGTCCCTCAGTTAACCTCGCACGCGTGACGCTTCAAGTCATGTGCGTTTCTGGACGTGCTCTTACTGTCAGCCTGCTTCGCCACCCTTGCCGCCTGTGAATCCTGACAACTCAGTCTCTATCTGCTCAAGGGTCCACGTTTTAACATCACAAATCCAGCGTCACAATCTCTCTTTTAGCCTGTTTTACTGCGTTTTCCAGCACGCCCTGTCTTGATCCACAGGCTTTATATATGAAATGGTTCTGTGCGCGAATTACTGCGTGGTTTCGGCATGGCCATGATAAGTTCAGTTCAGTTACTTTACTCCTCACACTAACCTGTTCCTTGTCCATGTCCACCCCGACCCCCGATCCATCGCTGCAGGTAACTTACTGAGTGATGGGGGCCATGGGCCGAGAGTCCGAGACCGACTGAGCTGGGCCCGAGCAAAGGCGATGAGCAATGGAGTTTGGACACACTGAACAATTTGAGCGATCGAGTCAGTCGAATTGGTGCAGAATGTGTTCACGTAGGATGAATCTAGTGTTCATGATTAGGAAGATATGCCTTCGAGAGCATCAGCCGAGCGTCTTAAATGGTCCTTTATCCGAAGGTTCAAGTCTGGACTCTTGAGGTTGGAGTATAGTTCGAGACAAGCGTAATCTTCGGAGCTACCAGGTTACCTGACGTGACCAATCATGGTTTCCTCCCTCTCTCTCTCACTCTCTCTATCTGTGTCTGGTTTTGCAGTGCGGCTGGCTGGCTGCTTTTGCCCAGTACAGTTGTTGACAGAGCATGGATTGCGCATCTTTACCTCGACAAACTTTTCTCACGGAAGCACCACGCGAAGCCTGCGTGACCCTGTGCCAGGCCAGGCCGGTCCTGGCTTGGAGCTGCACCATACCCAGCCCTCGACAAGTAATACTTGTTTACTACACTGCTTTACCTCTTCGCTCAGTTCCAGACCATACCAGACCGCACACCGCACGGCACTGCTCAAGGTAGTCACTCTCACCCGTGGCTCCCACCCTCCCTCGCGAGAATGGACGAATATTCGAGCACACAGTACAGAATTCTGTTCTTCCAATATGGCCGAGATTGAGGTTGACATGGCATCCCCGACATCCCCATCCAGAGTGCAGCGAAGTCCATCTCTTCACCAAACGCCACACAGCATGTGAATGTGTTTCCTGGTTCACTGTGTGATGGTGTGTGCGGTCGGTCGGCCTGCTGTTAGGTAGCGTTGATATCTTGGAGATGATGCGAAGAGGAGAGTGGGGAGCGGTCACTCTCATTTTGCACAAATGTTGTCTCGTCTGTTGAGCGATCTATCTATGTATGGATCGAGCGATTGATCAACTGCACCAACAGGCAGGCGTGTGCAGTTCACCTGTAATATAGTAAAAATGCATGATTTGAGGTTTCGTGTGGAATTCTTCTGTGGACTATTCTTGAGCATCCGCCGAGGAACCTTCGGTTTTAGTTGAACTTCACCTCACTGCTCGCAAGTTTTGAGGCAAGGTAAAGTTCACAGAGACCAAAGTACAACACAATCTACTCATGGTGCAGAGTCCATCCGGTCCAATGGTCGGTTTTTTTTGTCTAATATCTGCTGCGATTCCAAAATCTGGATCCAGCCAGAACACTAGGAAGGGTGAAAACAATAGATGCTTCGGGGTGGAACGCGTAAGCCTACAGGGATGTTTTCGGCTGAGACTTAAAATTCTGGTCAGAGCAGGGGAGGAGCATTTGGGGATCCGTTGTTCACGTACTATAAAGTACTCCACATTGTCCACTCCACGTTGTCCACAATGTCCACCCACATGTGCCAACCACGTTAAGGTTATCGGAGCAACAAACATGTCGAGGACAGTAGCACAACGGCACAGCTTTCGAAATTCTTCAATCAGATAAGAACATCAATCAAACCATCCATGAGTGCTTTAGCACTCCAGGAGCTTGATTCCTCTCTCCGCATCGCAATAGTGGTTCCTCTCTCGTTCTCACAAACGACAGCAAGTTGACGCCAGGTTGATATCTAAGGTGACCTCGACGCTGTATAAGGATTCAGATGTACAATTTTATTAAAAAAAATGTCTGGTGCTTTACCTCACGTTTCGACCTGGAGCTTTTGGCGCTCTTGGAGGCATTACCCGACCTGCGGTGGGGGCAACCCGGTCCCGAGTCCGTCATCCACGCGGTTGTTACGTTTACACTGTGCCTAGCCGGCATTCGAACACGGGGTCTGGATGGTCGCAAACAACCGTTCTAGAATCCCGTGGTAACATGTGTAGAAGAGTTTCGAATCCAGAGCCTAGGTCCAGATTAAAACAAAAGATTTTGGTGCATGAGACAACGTTGGAATCTGAGCAATTAAAGTCAAATAGCAAATGGAAGCAATTTGATGGGGTCTTCCCATCCCTTTTGATATTTTACTTCGTCTTTCCTTAAATGGAAGCAAGAAGTGAAGACTTCTGAGCTTGAGCAAATCGCATTATCGAGATGTATCTAACTACGAGAACGTGCGTACTCCATCTCTACAAGATGGACTGCGATCTTTGAAACTTACAAAGACCCGGAAATCTTAGAATTATACTGCTCATACCCTTTCTTACTTGGTACCACGATTTCTTACTTCCGTTGCTTGCTTATCCCTCAAGTTTCACGTTTTATTTCCTTGTAAGTATGACATGGTAGGGCACTGGACCTGCGCCTGTTGCAAGCCACGTGGCAGAAGTCATCCAGTCATGCTCTTGTGCGCAAGATTTTGTACTAAGTTGGGTCTTCACAGCATCCACACTAGCCATAGCCACGGTGCTGAAGTAACCATACCACAGTGCGAGCCTAACAGCAGGAGAAAGAGGAATAAGTTTTCAGGGTAGACAGTACCGATCGAGCTTCTCGTGATGAGTGGCAGGCACACACACGGTAGTAATCATCATCGGTAGATGGGAGAACACGGCACGCTAATGTCGTGTATTGATAAGAAATCTCTTCTGCAGGTGTGAGGTGGACAAGGAAGTTATTTGCAGGAGAGTCCCAACAGTTTACCTTATAGATCAATGATGGGGACAAGATTCATGTCACTGAATGAAATTGAGCGAGAAAATTGATAGGGTTAACCTCAATTCTGATATAGGAAATTTTTTCGATGCGTGTGTTCGGTGGGGCTGACTTTGTTTGCTTTGTAGGAAGTTTTCAAGAAACCTAATATCTCGACCATGTGTGGGGCACATGAAGAAGTAAGCAGCAGTTTAGGTTTGTGGTGATACGTAATGACTAGATCAACAAAATGTGAGATCTCTTACATTCAACAAACCAAACCATTGTTAAAGGAAACCCAAGATAGGTAGAATTTTGGAATCCCTAATTCTGGATTCAGTTCGAGATGTGCAAGATAAAGCTTTTGTTTCAAATGGTTTCGCCTTTCACAGAACACGGAAAACCAGTTTAAATAGAGAAAGGACACAGTATAATAACAAAAGGGATGGGAAGACCCCATCAAATCGTACAAGGATGGAACCAAACATGGGGCTAGGCCCCAATAGCATCACACTTGGAAATATGCCCTAAGATATCTTGGACTTTGAGCACTTCTGTCCGAAATCTTTTTAGACCAATCTCGATTCTAACCCCCAAGATAACTATGAGCATCAACCCAGTTGGTGAATTTTTAGGAGCACTTTTGCCCTCCAAAATTCTTCATTTAGATTTAAACATTAAAATAAAAAATTTAAAATTGATCACACCAACTTCAAATCAACTTTTTCTCTAGATCGCCACCACGGTCTTCACTCCATCAACTCTTTGCACACTCTACAGCAAAAAGATTGAAGCTATCATTGACTTAAACTTGCTTAAACATGTTCAGCGTTCCAAAAACTCAAAGTTCTCACCATAGAATACAATTTGAGTTTTCGCTATTCTACTCTCAAAACGTCCACAAGGACACTCAACTCATAACCATAGCATAAAAAATAGATTACAATTCAGCCAAACCCACTTTGTGTTTCATAGATTCCAAATTCCTACACTAGCTACTATCCATCATAGTCGCACTTTCAAAGGCTCAACTTCTTAAAATGCAACCCAAGAAGCTCTAATTTGAACTCTATCCCTTGAATCTTAGGTCTCCTAACGGCAATATTAGTCCTAATGGCAGTTCCAATACAAATGATGCTAATTACTCTATCGACTTTAACTGATATATATGCCCTTGCATGCACAAACCTACCTAACTAGGGATGTTTCTATATAAGTCATGACACACTGTAACCGATCTTGGTTAGTCATAGTTAGTTTAGCCAAAGCGTAGAGTGGTCACTAGATCACAAAAAGACAAGATAGTGGTGTGCACTATCCAAAAAGTAAAAGGGTAAATGATGAGGTGGCTACCATGCATTGGTGGATCAGATTGTGTGTTAGACGTCTGTTAGGAATTGGTTAGGATAAGATAACAAAACATGCAACCTACGCATGTTAGCCATGTGGCATAGTTTGGATTTCGGACTCCTCTAGTCCTACAAATATAAAAAGCAAGGAGAGGTCTTGAGAAGACCATCTCTCATCTTGAAGTCATTCGAGTCATTGCTTCACTGTTACAATGGTATCAGAGCAGGCTTATTGTTCCTATGAGTGTGGATCACCCCTCTTGGAAAAATAGTCTGGGTTGGTACAATTATTTGAGGAGAGAGAGTGTTTGTTAGAGGCCGGCAAGGGCCATTGAGCCGCAAGTAGTGGAAGGGGTTATTGTGGGTGCGAGGTTATGGATGGGGAGATAGAATAGTACCGAGATTCCCATTTCTTAATCCTTTTCATGTCAAACCTTTATACATTGAGAGAGCAAGGTTGACTCGAGATTTGGTTTATCATTTTGGTGCCAACTTCATGGACCAAGTGATGAGATCTCGAGATCCTGTTATCTTACCTATAGTCACCTACAATGTTACTTGGGATCTCACGATTTACATTTTAGTTTAGAGATGGACCTCAATAGATCACCACCGGTGAGATTCAACACACGGTGTGAAATCTATTGTGTGTATCATCCTAAAGCTATGTTTCGGAGCCTAGTTATTGGAAACTTTGGAGAGGAGTATTACCATGAGGTGATAGCATCACCTATTCCTTTTGTGTTGCCAATCTTGAGAAATTGGAGAGTGTTCATCTTAACCCTATCTTGAGAGAGAGGGGACGGAGACGAATCATGGAGGACACTTTGAGAGAAATGATTCATGAGTTGAGAGATTTGAGAAACGATTTGAGCAAAAAGTCGGGACTCAAGTACAAGAGTTAGCTCAAGAATTAACAAAGATCAAAGCGAGAGGAATGGAAAATGAGAGAATGAGAGAAACTCCAATGGAGATGGAGACGTCACCATCCATGGTGGAAAGTGAAGAAACAAGTGAGAGCCCGTGCTCTTGAAGCCCAAGCAACAAGAACGAGCAAAGAGAGCTAGATCTTGGTTTTATCCATGATTACAAGATGACAAAAAGCTTGTAAGATAGAACCTTACCGGCAGGTAAATCGAACTATGGGAGTTTTGGAAGGTTGGATTGAGAGAATGGAGTATCATCTTGCTTTGTTCAATATCAATGATCACATTGCAGGTCTTTTTGTTCGTACTTTGTTGTTGGAGAAAGCATCTACTTGGTTTCAGGGTTGGATGATGGAGCTCAATGAGTCGGGCCAACAGTTTCTTGGAGTGCAATGAAGCGAGGTCTTCTTCAGAATTTTCAAGCAGTTGTTCCCATCATCACGGCACGGATGAGGTTGTGGAAACTTGAACAAAAGGGAAGTGTGGAGGAGTACATTGAGGAGTTTCGAGATCTTCGAATTCAGATCACGAGATATGAGTGGAGCCGAAGCCCTTGATTTATTCAAGAGAGGATTGAAGAAAAAGATTCAACATGAGGTGATTCGGGACAATCCAAGCAACTTGAACGAGGCTATTGCTTGTGCACAACGAATGTCCAACGTTTATCACAACGGTGGAGAGGTATCAATTCCCTCAAATCAATACTATGGACCCATGCCTATGGAGTTGGGCAACATAAGGAGGAACGAAGATTTCATTCCAAGGGGAGTGAACGCACAAGGAGGAGATCGTCGCAACTCGAATCCTCATCGAGAAGCAAATTCAAGAGGAGGAGACTGAGTGGAGGGAAGACGAGAAATGAGGTAGTGCTATAATTGTGGAAGATTTGGTCACATTCCCATGAATTGCCGTACCCGAGTTCTGGCAAGAGGAGCTAGACCCCCCTATCGACGAGCCCTCAACAATCTTGAAGGTGGAGAGACGGTGACCGATGGAAACCTGGGAAACGACGAGCACCAGTAACCTTGCCTCGCGGCCTTATTGGTTCGATGAAAAGGAGGGAGGGCGAGGGAAGAAAGCACAAACATGAGGTAAATGGTTTGAGAAAGAAGGAAACATGTTTGATTGTGACGGATGGCGAGATAGAAGGAGTAAAAGTGAGAGTATTGATTGATCCAGGAGCTACAGAAAATTTTCTATCTCGATCTATTGCTATAAAGTTGGGATTAGCTTTAGAGAAAGATGAGAGTGAAAAGGTAGAGTTGCCAAACGGGCAAACAGAGAGCATTGAGAGCATTCCTAGGAAAGTGGAGTTGAAGATTGGGCAATACAAGGAATCGTTGGAGTGGAGAGTAATTCGATTAGCTCGCTATGATGCTATTTTGGGTATCTTGTGGATGGAAAAATATAATCTCGAGGTAGATTGGCGAAGGAAGATAGTAAAAACTATGAGTTGGAGGATCTTTGGAGATAGACTTAGATCAGGACACAAAAACTTACCTCTCTATGTGATAGGAAGAACCGCTATCAGTCACAAAGATGTATGTTTTTTGGGCCTAATAAGAGATGTAAGCGCTCCAAAAGAGCAATCTTTTATACATGAGGAGTTAACTTGTATCTTGAACGAGTTTCAAGATGTTTTTCCATATGATTTGCCTCCAGGTTTACCACCAAGAAGGAGAGTGGATCACAAGATAGAGATCTTACCAGGAAGTTCACCTCCTTGTAAAAGTCCCTATCGACTTGCACCGAACAAGCTAGAGGAATGCAAGGCACAATTGAAAGAGTTGTTGGAGAAAGGGTTTATCCAACCTAGTGTGTCACCATGTGGAGCTCCAGTATTGTTCGTGAAGAAGAAGGACGGCTCCATGCGGATGTGCATGGACTATCGTGCTCTAAATCAACAAACGGTGAAAAACAAGTATCCATTACCGCGAATGGATGACTTGTTTGATCAACTTCATGGAGCTAAGTATTTCACCAAACTCGATCTTAGAAGCGGATACAATCGGATCGAGTGGCAGATGAAGACATACAAAAGACAGCTTTTAGAACTAGATATGGTCATTTTGAGTATTTTGAGCTACCAAGGAGGATGAGGAGATTGCACAAGCCCTTCAGCAGGGTCGAGCATATTTGGAGCGGGGATTGGCGTTCTACACGGAAAGATCCTGATACCCTCGGATGTTGCCCTTTCATACAACAAATGTTAGAGGAGGCACATGATTCAACTATTGCGGGCCATGTAGGAGTGGAAAGACCATTGAAGGCGTCCAAAGGGGTATACTTTTGGCCAAAACTAAGAGAGGACATCACCGCTATGTTCGAAGTTGTGTGGCTTGTCAACAAAATAAGGCTAGCAATCGAAAACCAAAGTGTCTACTACAACCTCTACCAACACCGACTAGAAGATGGGAGCACGTCAGTATGGACATTGTATGTGAGTTACCAATGACGTCTACGGGTTATGATTCAATAGTCGTTTTTGTGGATATATTGAGCAAGATGATCCATATTAGGCCCACAACAAAGACGATTCTTCGCACCTGAACTTGCTCGAATTTATATGGATGCAGTTTTTGCTCAACATGGCTTAGCTAGAATGCTCATCACCGATAGGGGCACTCAATTTACTAGCATGTTTTGGAAAAGTCTATTTGGGCTATTCAAAACAAAACTAGCCATGTCCACAGCTTATCATCCTCGAACAGATGGGCAAACTGAAAGAGCAAATATGACTATTGAGGACATGCTTAGAGCTTTCACTTTGGAAGAGCAAGACGGTTGGGATGCACTTTTACCCTTGATTGAGTTTGCTTATAATAACTCAATCAATGCATCCACAAAAGTCAGCCCTTTCTTCTTGATGTATGGAGAACACCCTATCACACCATCTAGCTTGGTGAGTGTAGGTCACATGCAGGAACCATCAACCCAAGTTGAAGCAGTGAACGAGTTTGTGGCACGAGTCCAACGAGGAGTACACCAAGCAAAGCACAAATTAGCCATTGCCCAAAATCGGCAAAAACAATATGTTGATGCTCATCGACGACATGTGGAGTTTCAAAAAGGCGATCAAGTGTGGTTGTCTACTACCAATTTGTCATTAATAGGGGTCCGAAAGTTCAGTCCACGGTTTATTGGACCTTTCTTGATTGTCCAACGGATTGGAGAAGTTGCCTACAAGTTAGAGTTGCCAACACACATGAAAATACATCCCGTTTTTCATGTGTCTCTCTTGAGGAAGTATACCCCACGATCTCCTTCCTTTGGCAACCCACATCAACCACCTCCTTTACCAGCCATGATTGATGGTGTAGAGGAATATGAGGTTGAGAGAATCCTCAAGAAACGGACAAGATGGCAAATGAACACCAAAGTGGAATATCTAGTCCAATGGAAAGGTTATCCACTTTATGAAGCTACTTGGGAACCATTGGCAAATCTTACAAATGCCAAGATACTTGTAGAGACTTTTGAGTCTTCTTGCAACGAGGACGTTATGACTTAAATGGGGAAGGTTTGTAACCAATCTTGGTTAGTCATAGTTAGTTTAGCCAAAGCGTAGAGTGGTCACTAGATCACAAAAAGACAAGATAGTGGTGTGCACTATCCAAAAAGTAAAAGGGTAAATGACGAGGTGGCTACCATGCATTGGTGGATCAGATTGTGTGCTAGATGTCTGTTAGGAATTGGTTAGGATAAGATAACAAAACATGCAACCTACGCATGTTAGCCATGTGGCATAGTTTTTCGGACTCCTCTAGTCCTACAGTATATAAAGCAAGGAGAGGTCTTGAGAAGACCATCTCTCATCTTGGAAGTCATTCCGGAGTCATTGCTTCAGTGTTACACACACATTTCAAATATTATTTGTTTGGAAACTCCTTCATTGTCATCACTTATCATCAACCATTGAAGTGGTTGATGGAATAAGATTGTGGAAGCTTACAAGAAAGCTTGCATTATGTACTCTTATCTCACAAGAGTATGATTTCATGGTTGAACATAGATATGGAGTGATGAATCATGATGCATATGGATTAAGTCGAAATCCATGTATCAATCAAGTTGATGAGATTGAAGCTCTATGGCACGGTGAGGAGATGGTGGCGGATTGGTATGCATCTGTTTTTTTTATATCACTCTTGGGTCAAAGAGTGGAGATGTTATCCTCAGACACTAAGACTAAGCACAATTCGGCATTAAGCCAAGACATCCATGGTGACATGATAGTGTTGGAATATCTTCGTACATGTGTTTTGATGGGCATTTTGAGTATCAAGGAGCGAAATTGAGTTTTACAAAAAGTTTGACGATTCATAGGGAAGGTAGACATCTTTTTTGTGTATGCGAAAATGGAATTGTTTGTGTTGTGCCATTTCTATCTCAATAACACATTTGATCATACGTGTTCATAAGAAATTAGGTCATTTTGGAGTGAAACCATCATATACTTTACTTCTAAATCTCTATTAGTGAAAAGCTATGTAGACTAAGGTGCATTAATTGTGGCTAAATTTATGATTTGTGATCGTGTCCATGGATCATTCAATGCCCCTACACCACAATTACATCCCCTATCAATTATGGGATTTGATTATTATTAGATCTTGGATTTTGCATGACCTTTGCCATTGATTATATGACCATCATCAATATGTGTTTATCATGGTGGAGAATTTTTTTCAAGTGGATTGAGTTGGTGGTATTTCCGGACAAGTCAAATGAGGGAACATCTTATGAGTTATTTGCTTCCGTGCTTAACCGAAGTGGTGCACCAACTGAGATGTTGACTAATCAATGTACTGAGTTTTTGGGCTAGTTCCATGCTTTATGTGATTGAGCATTGTTCGATCACTGTATCACCTCAAAGGATCATCCTGAGGCTGAGGGTTTGGCTTAGAGAGTTGTTCATACGATGACAAGAGTACTAAGAAAATTTGGCTTGGAGAAAGGTTATTTAGGAGACTTGGACATCAAAGTACTATGGTTGGCCATGGACTATTGATTTAGCCAACAATCATCTAGGATCATTCTCACCATACTTTTTTTAAAATAGTAGAGATTCATATTTATTTTTTGCTATTCGTTGAGAGTTAGTACAAGTATTGGACTTGGATAACCCTGATGTTTGGATTAGAGTGGGTTTTTACAATGCAAACTCTTTTGTAGAGTAATATTAGCCCATGGCATTTGAGAACTTGGCTATTGCTCAACATAGAGATACTTTGCACTATGCTACCATCCCAAGAGGTGGATATCGACTTTCAATTCACAAATTTCATGTTGGTGATTACATTTACTACATTTATCAACTATATTGGATGTTATTACTATTTGCACGATTCTACAAATTTACGTGAGATTTTACCTTCTTAATTTTTGGTACTAAAGGGTTGTGATGGTATGTTTTGGAATGATTCTATGATTAATTGTGAGTCATGTCATCTTCCAAACATTGATAGTACTATGGATCCAAGGGTGGTAGTTGTACGGACAGTCTTGATATTTATGTTATAAGGATCATCTTGTGGAGTGGCAAGTATGTTTATATGTGATTCTTATTTGAGAGGATGACATATGTCATGTTTGATACCTCCTCTCAATGCGATGACCAATGGATGGTGGAGTTATCTTCGATGTGGTTAGCATGCAAGTTGGTTTTACGACTACATGGTATGGATTGTATACATGCTACTAACGATATGGCATTGTAGTATCCGGCCTCCTAATCTTAGCCCCACAAAGGGCATATCATGTTAACGGACTAGATGGTTACGTTGTCGTGTTGTGACACGGCTACTATGAGAAGATGATGACATCTGTCATCTTCAAAGCTGTTGAGATGACGGTGATATTTTGATGATATTTTAGGTCAAGATGGCCGGCGGCCTCATTGTAAAAAAATTTGTTAAGAGGCCACGGTTGGATTGTCATCCTAGGGCAAGGATGTAGATAAGGATCCAAGGGATATCATCTTGGACCTTATCGGATATAAAGCATGGTTGGAGTCGAAAGGAAAGGGGGAAGTCTAGAACGTTGCTGACTAAGGAGCTTATCCGATAGAAGTGGAGCCAACGTGGGACATGGATAGAGGGCGGTATAATCCTCCAGATATACCGATGCCCAATCCGTTTGTGATAAGCATCCGGTGTCTACATCGTGATCACTTTAGGGCGTGGTTAGTGTATCACTTTGGAGATAGCTTTATGGAAGTTGTGATAAACTCCCTAGATCCTTTCATTCTGCCAATTGTTTCCTACGGCGCGACTTGGGACTTAACAGTCTATGTTTTGATTTGATATTAGCATTATGGACCTGAACTTGCCGATAGTGGCGCCTTTCAACACATGGGTCCCTGTCCATCACTACTGTCTACCAAAGGCAAGTCATAGGGAGTTGATTGTTAGGAATTTTGGCGAGGAGTATTATACTCAAGTTATAAACTCCCCGGTCCCTTTTGTTGTTCCGTTTATACTTAGCCGGTTTCAAGTTATTATTTTGACTTTGTATTAATGACAACTTATATTACCTTTATGGTGGCTAAGTAGTGTGTTTGGCTAGTTGTAAAGCTCTATGTTAGTTGTGGCTAATTTGGCCCACTAGTGGTCAAAATGGCACTCTTCATTCTCATTGGTTGGAAAATTTAGATCAATGAGAGCACTTGGACGAGTTCTTCGGGGTTTTGAGGTGTTTCGAGAGTCTTCGAAGGGAGTTTTTCAGGATTGAAGGATATAGTTGGAGAGCTGGCGAGGAGAGCTAGGGTTTTGGCTCAAGAATGAAGGCGATTGAGCAAGTTGACACTCTGGTGTGGTGATTTGAAATGGGAGAGTGAAATTTGGATTGATAGGAGAGTTTGAGTGAATTCTGAGCGTTCTATGAAGGCTTTGACAGATCAGATTCAATAGACACAGAGTTTACAACTTGAATTTGCGATTTGATCAAAATTTCAGCTCGATCGGTTGAGTTTTGAGTGCAAAGCAGTAATTTGAATTTTGTGTACACAGTCTGAATTGCAGGATTGCACAGACTATTACAGATTTACTTCGACAATTATGACTCCTGCTATCAACAAGATTGGTCAATGAAACTTAATAGAGTTGAAGCTTGGATGATAAGTCGTTTTCTTGTGAAATTTGAGTGCAATTGAATTAAAGGATTGGAGTTTATAGTGGTTTTAGTACGCAAGGGTCTGCATATCACCTTGTGATATATGGTATAGTTCGACATTTGTAACAAGAGATCTAGAAGCAAAGAGCATGTGAAACTTTCTTGAGAGTTATGAATGGTTGCAAAATACTTTTCTGCAAAGTTTGGCTAAGAGTTAACGGTTCAATCGTTAGTTACAATGATCCTCTTCCGCTGGAGTTTACCGGGTGCAACGAGTTGGGCATGGAGAGATGAGGAGATGAAAGAGAGGGTGATTGTTAGTTCACACGAGGATGAGGAGAGTTCTTCTACAGCCAAACGCTCAGGCGTTCTCAGACTAAAGCTCTGTCCATGCGATAACGTGGTGTTAGAAGACTTACTCGTCAATTAGGATGGCAATTGTGGTACACTACTATTTGTGTATGGTGATCTATGTATTGTGATAATGCCACTTGTGAGAAGGTGAAACCCAATCGCCACACCAAGACACAAAGGCACACGGTTATGGGCACATATGATATCCCAGTTTGGAATGCTCGGATTGCTTGACATTTTTGTCATTTTTAAAGCATGTACCCTTCCACTCCATTCTTGGGTTGGGTTGTCAATCGGCCCACCATACCTTCATGTACCATGATATTCTACTAGGGAGTGAGCTCATGGGGCTCCATGTAAGTGCTAGGAATTCCCTGCATATGGTTTTGCAAGCGCTTCGCAACTAGGAGTATGATGTAGTGTCCACACCGAAATATAGTCTCGAATCATGTTATTAATCTTTCTATAATTATCTCTACCCTTATAATTTGGAATATTATATTTTCAAAATTACTACACTACATCAGTTCTAAGTTGGAGTATAAGTTTGTACTCTAATAAGTTACCATTTTAGTATAGTTATTACTTGGAGGTTAATATGTTTTACCTCTTTAAAAATGTTTTGATCAAATTTTTAAAGTATGAAAATGTTATTTTAGCAATGGGTCAACTGATTATGCTCTTTGACCACATGATCAACAATTTCATTACCATTGATGTTGTTATCACAAGAAATCAAATAAAATTTGTTCATGTTGAGGACTTTTGGTACCTAGAATAAGGTTGTAAAAATAAATATTGTTTTTTTTATGTGACAACAATGTATGTTGTGATGCCATATGTGTGTCAGGACACCTAACCCATATTCACTACATGGTTGCATATTTGTAGCTCACCATGTAATGAAAGCAAATTTATCCTATATCTTAATCTTGTGGAGTGGAATTAAGTCACAAATAGCCACACGGGAGAAAGAGAGATAGAAAACTTTGTCTTGAGTGGCAACACTTCCACAACGAAGGAGGTTCCATGAATAATCAACCAATCAAGGGCCATCAGCAGACTTAACTCTATCAAGTGTATCCAAAACATGCTATAATGCTTTCAATACGACTGATGAGATGGAAAAATATTGCCTAATACTTTTCATCCACTTAGACAGCTAATACACTGCGACTTTGAGAAAATGGCAAGATAAAATTGGGAAACGAAAGATCTCTTACTGTTAATAGAAAGCAGCAAATATCTACACATGAGACATCTTGATACTCGTGAACATCTTTAAAACTAGAGAAATGTTGAAAGGTAAACTATTTCCACGTAAGTACAAATATATCCAGTATTGGAGGGAAAACGTAATATGGGGTAACAAAGCAACGACATCGAAATCAATATTTTTCTCATGCAAAACGCAGATTAATATTCATCTGAGAATATAGTCTCAGTAAGATTGTTGGATGGGAAGCCAAATTTTTAGATAATCTAAGCGGTTAACCTAACAAGTGTGTAAATCTATTCATGTATGATTACACAGTTAAAACAATGTGTCATATCATTATTTACACATGAGAATTTTCAATGTTTTTGGTTATTATAACAAAATACACATTGTCACACATGTAAAACTAACGTGGACAGGTGCAAAATGCATTACATTGAATATTGGTCTCACCAGGACACGTCATGATGCATCTACCCGCTATGGTCTGTGAGGAAGTAAATCTTGAAACTGGACTAAACAGGAAGCAAGAAGAACTAAGAAAGGCCGAGGACAAAGTATAATAAAGAAGAACTAAGAAAGGATACGATGAAGTATATTCCTGCCGGAAAGCTTCACCAACTAAGGCTGTATGAAGAAAATCTTGGATGACTGCCAAATGTTTTCATCGCCCCTCGAATCTCATGGCAAACTAAAACTTTTCCTTAGCTTCAAAGCCCACACTACGGAAAGTATTCCAAGGTGCAACTAGAGTCGTGAAGTAGATGTGCACTAACATACTACTCGTTGTCCATTCGGAGGGCAGAGCTACCCATGATGCCATTAGGGATGTGGTGTTTGCTATGGCGCGGGAGGGTGGATACCTCACATGGAGAGAGCGTTGGTATGCCTTGCAGTCGACTAGGTTAGGCGCACTGCATTTGGTCTGGGAGGACCAGGTCACTGTGGCTGATGTGGTGGTTACCGATCCTACTAGAGACACAGTTTCAGAGGGGGTGATCACCCATCCTCCAGGATGGGCGGCGAGTGGAGCGGCAGAGCCAAGGTCTCCAAGTATAGAGGTATGCAGAGAGGTCACCTCTTTATTCCTCTAGCTTTGGAGTTATATGGAGCTATGGACACCGACTTCGACATGTTCGTGAGGGAGTGCGCGAGAGCCTACCATACTAGTCGACATGGGGTATCACTCTCTTTAGCTTATCAGATAGCCTATTTTAGGCAACGTGTTTCCATTGCTCTCAGAGAGAGCACTAGGCTCAGCAATCCATAGGAAAGCAATCACGTTAGGTGATGATTCTTGGGATGCTCTGTTGTTTGTAAACCTTTTGACTTGGATAGTTCAGATATCCTAGGTGCTGTAAGACATATTTCCCATTGTGATACTATTGGGGCCTAGCCCCATGTTACCGGTTTGGTTCCATCCTTGTAAGATTTGATGGGGTCTTCCCATCCTTTTTGTTATTATACTTCTTATTTCTTTCCTAACATACTACTCTATAAGGGAAGATATCCCATACCTTGATGACCCCACGTTTTCATGGATTTCATACAGCTCTGAGAAATGGTTTGAGGGATGACAACTTTAGTTGAAAACATACACAACGTCCTTTTCCTACTGTAAAGTCTACCAACACGTTGTCTTCTTCAATTACCATAGAAACTTGTGGTCCTGGTCAAACCTAATTATCACCGTACAACACATAAAGGTGCCATCGATTCTCTTACATCCGAGGAAGTGAAGTTTGATGTTTATCAAATTATGACTTATCGAGCTTACACGTATGGATTAGGTCACCGGCGTACCATTCAACTTTGTTTCTCAAGTGTTTTTGTAGAATCGAGTCAAAGAATAAGTAAAGTCAATTCTGGCTCGCGTTATGTTCGTGAGAGACTATAATTCAAGACTAAGGTAGCGGACTGCTCTCTATTTTGAAAAAATCAGAGATGAACTCTAAGCAAATCTTGTACCGTACATGAGCAAACACGTAGGAATGTGCGAAAGGAGCTGAATCCTTTCGTCAAGTGCAACAGAACATTCAAGGTTTGCAGCACATGCACTTGAACTTTATTGCACTTATTCCACCAATGTTAAATACCATCGTGCTCACATAATTGCAAATAAACCTCCTACTACGTTAGGACAAAGTACGTGAGATCAACTTTATTGCAGGCAAAACACATGTCAAATACATCCGAGTAGGTATATGCTCTGGTTTTGAGAGGGCTTTCTATGTCGGGATTAGACTTTGTGAAACACTTCGCATAGAATAGAAAGATTTGCCAGTTGCACTTTTATGTCCCGAAGATCTTGAACTTCCTTCCAAGCCGCTAAAGAAGCCCTTCTTGAGAGCGGGTGTCTGAGAAGACTGCTTGACGACAGGAAAATTAAGTCTCTCATAATGTACAGGCAGAGGGGATTCTTTTGTCAAGCATCCCAGACTATCTCCGCAAATCTTAAACTTGGCTGATCTAAATTCTAAATATATCCCAAAAACTCTATAAGTATATTACGCTCACAAGCTGTTATCTACCGTAGAGAGAGGAAAAACTGAGTACCTAAAACGCTGGACGTGGCATATGAAACAAAGAGAAGGCACCATCTTTGGAAGTCTTTGTGTCAGCCATCTATGGCAACACGGTCACCTCCTCTGAAAGTTCAAATATTTGATGCATATGGCGAATACACATCCAAACATAACTACAAGACACAGATGCACGACAGCAACCCAAACTAGAAAATCATGGTGGAAACCGAAATGTGTTTCCAGGTACTTCTTTATCGTTGTTCTGCCGCCATCAGGAAGTTTGATTTCGTCGCCCACATCACCCAGCTGAGAATCTAGTAGACCATAAAGCGACCACGATACTGGATCTAACCAGTAATACCACTTCCACCAAGCGGGTATTTCCTGCGGTTGACCAAGAGAACTTCAACATTACTACGAACGTCTGAAGTGGGCACATCTTTATTTGATGATAGACTCCGGGGAAGTGCGCACATCGAATACCAGCATACATTCATGTGACATCCACATTGCACGATTCAAAATACAAGCAAAAAAATGCACAAAGATCAAGGACAAATTGCGTGAGACTGCGCTCCATCTGCCGTACCTGTCTCGTGATTAAAAAGCCAGAAAAGAGATTCCAGAGACCGTAGAAGGCTGATGATATGATGGCTGCAAATTGACCGTTAGGGGTGACAGCGACCGTCATCATACCCCAGTAAGTGAAGTAGAGAAGCGTGAAGAACATGAAGTAGATATACCAGAAAAATTTGGCACCACTCCATTCAAGTTGTATTGTGGAGTACACAAGGGTTGCATACCAAAGTGACTGAACCAGTACGTAAGGCCATTCAACGAAAAACTGCATCCACAGGGCAGAAACAAAAATCCTTCATCGACCGTACGCTTAACTTTCATAATCAACTTCCATAAATTCTAGTCCAAACTCTCTGGATTGTTCACCTTCAACTACTCACACGTTAGCCGACGGAGTTTACCCAGGCTGGCCTTTGAAATTTGTATTAGGTTCTTTCGTCTATTCATCAATGTCCTAGGATCCTGATTGAGTTTATAGATAGTGACTACAAACTGCTGGACGTATGTGACTGACGTAAATGATAAGTTGGACAAAGAGTATCCTTGTACCTGAGCAAAAGCGTAGGGCAACGGCGCATACATCCCAGCTGCTCGCTCCCTGTAAAATACAGTGCGCTCGATACCCACAACAGGCTGCACGGAAGATGAGTTACTCACTCCGAGGAAGAGAACTGATGCATACATTGAACCCATCAGATTCAGAAGGTCTTGATACCTGGCCCTGAATCAGTACAATCCAGACGCAGGGGTTACAAGGCAATATTTAAACAGGTCCGTATTCCTGCAAAGAGGTCCTACTCAAGGTTAGATTGCAGAACACACAGTGAACAGGTAAAGGGGTTACAGGTTATAGCCGAGTGACTCTAACTCTACGAGCCTTGGAGGTAAATTTCTACGCCATCGCACGTAAATCAATTCAACGCGTATGCCCTCACGTAGTACAGGTGAACAAAGTCAATCGGTAACAATGATAGGAAGGGCATGGAGGACCATATATATATATATGTATATATACTGGGCAGTAGTAGAAAATCCTCTAAACTAGATTATTGAGTCTTTCAGTTTGAAAATCTAATTCCAATGGGAAGTAGATAGAAATGGGAACCTTGATTATATCTCTGGATTTATCGAATGGTTTTCTCTCCCCAATGTTTGTTTCTTCTTTACTTTTATTGCTCATTTTACTTTGTTGCAATCCGAATATATACCAATTTGTTACTTTCACGTTTCACGAAATGAATCTAATGCGCTCTATCCCTGCTTTTATTTCAAGAAGTGAATATCTCTGTACTAATAACTCATACATGGAAACATGGGCTATAGGAACTCCTCATCTAAATTGTACATGCGCAATTACGCGCTTGTAACGACGATGTGATGTATGAGAACGTTATGTTAACCTGCTATTCACGGTGATTGACCTCATCCGATAGATCACCGTGTGCTCTTCAATCTAACCCCACTCAAGACTAATATTCATAGGCTGAATACAGAACAATCAATAGAGCGACTCATTGCATTCTATTCTAGTGCGTATCTAACCACACAATTTTATGCAGTTTTCAGGATTCCAAGGATGTGGAATAGAAACCTTTTTCCACCAAGACCCCAGAAGATGGAACCGAATATAAAAGCACATATAGTCGTGAAGAAGAAGCGTACTGCATTGTACAGGGGATTTCGCCAGTAAGATAAATGCAACTTCCATAAGCAAGCAATGCACTGCACACTGTATGGCTGAGCATATGCAGTCGGAAACACAAGATCCTTCGCTCCAGGAGCAGGAGAGCTCAACTCCTTGATGAGGGCCTCATTACGCCTGTATACCAAACAATGATTGAAACATAAGCTTTTAGCACCATCTTAGAGATTATTCATTATCAGCCCGAAGGATACATGCGTCATAAAAATAATCGAACATTGAGAATGTACCAAATCCGAATGGAAAATTATACTTGATGGACACGGAACATGGTAGAAGCGAATTAGGAACATACTGGAAAAGAGCTGAATTTTGATAAATAACGGCGAAGTCTATGCCAAGGTGAGCTTCAGCTGCAATTGAGGTAATTTCCAGCATCCAGGTAGCTGCATTGTATCCTTCTTTGATTTTTGGCACACCTTGGACAGCCTGTAACACGCACGCAGGCAATTGTATACGAGGCCATATAATATTGAACAGTATATGCAGCAAATCTGATGAAAGAGGTTTTAGTTTCTGGGACATGCGGCCTCTCATTATCCTCTCTTGACGAAAGGCCTAAGAAACATTACAATGTGGTCAAACTAAATTGTGGCAATCCATGTCGTATATGACTCTAACTACTCAACGATAGCATAAAAGCATCACAATACCAAAGTTGGTGCTCAATGTACCTCAAAATGCTCGACTAGCTTAGTGGATTGATGTCCCAGAGGCCCAGCATATATAACTTGTCCTCCCCGTTTCATGAGCAGGAGCTGTACAAAAACAGAAATGGATCTTGTGTTACAGCTTCAACATCCAGTCTTCCGACATGAAACATGCTAGTTCGTACTCATGGAGACCTCAATGAAACCCCAATCAGATCTAGTATACTGATGAGAACGATGAAGCAAAGTCAACTGAACATCTGAAGGACGTCTGAAGTACCATATGATGGCAGAATCTAGATATTTTTAAAACTAACATGACAGACTCACACTACCAGTTACAAAGCTTACCTCATCAAAAGATTCAAAGATGTCAATGCTGGGTTGATGGATTGTACAGACCACAGTTCGCCCAGTATCAACTGTATTTCGAACGGCTCTCATCACAATGGCAGCAGCCCGTGCATCTAAACCAGAAGTTGGTTCATCCATGAAAATAATGGATGGGTTAGCCACCAATTCCACAGCTATGGTTAAGCGTTTCCTTTGTTCGGTTGACAGACCTGTCTGTCCAGGAAGACCTACTAGAGAATCTCTCAAAGGAGTTAACTCCACAAGTTCCATCACCTCATCCACAAACATCTGCACAAACGGACAAGTCATTCAGCATAACAAGCCTATTTGCTGCCCAGCGGCGACTGAAAACATAGGTCATCGACGTACATGTCATCTACTTACCATTCGACTACTGGAGTCAATGTCTGCCGAGAGTCTTAGCCAGGCTGAGTAAGTGATCGACTCATGCACAGTTACATTAGGTGAATGTATATCATTTTGCTCACAGTAGCCAGCAATACGCGCAAAAGTAGCTTGCTTTTTGGGATAACCAGATATGCTGATGCTCCCCTCGATGTAACCACCGGTTTTTCTACCAGCCAGCACATCCATGAGAGTTGTTTTCCCTGCCCCACTCACACCGACTAAGGCCGTCAGCACACCTGGCCTGAAGGCACCACTCACTTCTCGTAGCAACTGCAGCCTGTCGTCAACTATTCCTTGCCGCTTCATTTCCTACCACACATAACACAAACCAAGGACTGAAAATTTCTGTACTTGCAAAGATGTTTTGTGTTAAAAGTTGGGCGAATTGCAAAGCAACAGCCCTGTGATGGCGCAGGTCGAACGAGTTGATGGGTACACAAAATCATTCAATTAGAAACTACACGATGGTAGTTTCAATTATACTCTGTTGTTTAATGTTGAATACTTGTGATAAAATGTGGGTCAATGAAAGAAGTTGTGTGCACACCAGGGGCATATCAACGTAGTAACTGATCTTGCTGAAGGCTATGGCCAGTGGTTGGAACGGAAGAACCATTCCTCTCTTAGCTTTGGCACCCGTATCGTCTCCACCTTCCAGATGATCGGAACCTGACAACACAGATGAGAGACTTATCCGCCTTCCAACGAGATCCACATCTGTAACGCGAGAACCACAAAGATTTAATCAAAAGTAGTTCTGCCTTTATACTGTTTTCTCCATATGTTATATACTTTTCTTTCTATTCTGTCCACTCTTAGATTGCTTTTCTTGTGAATATAAAACGGTAAACTTATAGCTAAAACAAATTCAATGAGAGAAGAATTTGTAGGCTGAAACCAAGAGATTCGTGTTTTCTAAAACGTAATCATACCTCTCAAAGAGGAACTCCTTCGCTGAGATAATGACTGCGGAAGCCAACTCCTTTCACTGCCACGTTGAGAACCTCCTCTGGATGGAAGTTCCTCTCCTGTTCTGTTGGCGTGTTTTTCCTCTAGCGCTTCCTCCGAAAAGACAGCATTGGTTTTGCCAGGAGCTGTGGAAGAAAAGAAAGTACGTCGTATAAGCCACCTCTCAGTTCTATAAGGTAAAAGAGGGAACAATGATTACATATGAAGGTTATGAATAAGTAATCACAGATAGCAGAGCTAAACACTTGGATCCGGCGAAGGTACTTACGATTTAAGTACTTCAAGGCCAATGTGAAGGCAATATTGAACAGAGCAGCATAAAGGAACAAGACACTGACACCAAGCCAGTACCAATAGCCTCTTGTTTCGAGTGCACGGGACTTGAGAATTGCCTTTCCCAGAGTGGTGGCTCCAAATGTAGAATCGTTGTATGGCTGCAGAAAGATGAATCAGGTTATTATTTGTATATTTGAGTATATACCGTGCAAGACTCAGGAACATTATATTTAGAGCCTTGTATCCACCGAGTCGAACATTTTTTGTTGATAAAGAGAATGTAAAACAAGACCATTTTATGTGAACATGATAGGAGGTACTTTGAGTATACACCGTGCGCTCGATCGACACCTGTGCAAGACTCATGAAAACTATATTTAAAGCCTTGCATCTACCGTTTCGCACACTATTTGTAGATCAAGAAAATGTGAATTAAGACCACTTTTATGCGTACACGGTAAGAGTACTTGAAGACATTGTCATCTTTCTAAATAGAAGAATATAAGTATCAGTAAGTTAAATCCGGATCAGAGTTAATCAGCATCACACAGAATGGTTGTGATGAGTGGTTGATTAATTTAGCTGACCACGAGAAGCAGGTCCAATACTTGGTGTTTAATAGACAGCGCTGTAGAAGTTACAGCAGCTACTGACCTTTTTCCATCGTTCTGCGAGGAACTCATTCACACTGAGCGCCTGCTGCCCGTACATAAGAGGGGAAATCCAATAACCCCATATCCACCATGCAGGTATGTTGTCTGCATCCAACGGCCAACTCGATTCAAAAAAGATTTGGACGATTTGAAAGCAAGCTTCCAGACAAGAATCACTGAATGTAACATAAAAGTTCATAGGACCGACAGGGCACAGTTAACACATGCACACGTAAGAAAATGATACGAAATCCTACCTTCAGCAATAACAAACCCTCCAAGGATCAAGACGATCAGAAGCGCAAACGATCCTCCAACTTGAGCAACAACCATGGTTCGACCGAGGGAAGCTATGAAACGGAAGAGTCCAAGAGCCATCTGACTTGTAGCGATCAGGAGGAGCAACAAGCGAATGAACCTGCAGTTGATAAACCGCAAAAATTTCCAAATGTACAAATTGCACAAAAAGAAAGAAAGAAAAAAGGAGAATCCTTAATAGCACCAAAGCTACTTTCAATCTCGTTGAATGTAATAGCCATCAGTATTTAGTGAAGTTAAGTTTTCGTAAAGCTAAGAAGAAGCCTCAGACTCTAGTGAGGAAGGTCTCAATGGCATTGCGTGCTATGTTGTAAGTCACTAAAAGATTGCAAGTAAGATGTACGCCTGATAGGCCAGTCACAGTGTCTTGATCGGATACATCGAAATCTCTTCTAGTATACCCATCACATGAAGGACTTTGAACGTGGTGTTCAAAGTGAACGAATAAAGAAGACGTGCTTTATACACTTTCTGACTACAGGTACTTTGTTATCTGTTGAACAACTCTCGACTTCGACTCACCTGCCAGCTTCGGGGGCAAACCCAATAACGAAATAGGTCAGAGTAACCCATAATCCTGCCTCCAGAAGAGAGGTCGGTATTCTTGTTACGAACACCGGCAGAGTGAAAGCCCATGGTGGATAGAAAAGAAGATCCCTTTGCTTGTAGAACACCGGTAGGCGACTTATAATCATAGCGAGTTCGGCAAAGCCATTAAACATGGCATTGAGAAGGGAGAAGAAGAGAGCACCAAGGTAAAGGCTCCCATCTCCGACATTTTTCTGATGCATTGTACTTCGGAGGAAAACTGTCATGGTGATTGTGGCAACAATTGAAACCTGCTCCATCCGTCACGAATTTCATCCAAGTTAGATCAGTTGAGCAAACTGTTAGATAGCCAAAGACGTGCAATGAGAAGGTCAGCGGTCAAACAAATACGAAACATAAAAAATCAAGTACTCCTGCCCTCAAAACAGCCTCAAAAGGTAATTAACAGCAAACCTGCACGGCTTTGAAGACGTATACGAATGCATTTCGCCTCATAAGAATTTGCTCCCTAGCAAAGCATGCCTTCAATAGCTCCCATCCACTCAGAGCGTATTTATCATGTACCAAAGCAGCTGGATGACTCCTGGTTTTGTCATAAGGTATATCTAGCTCGTCTCCGAGGCGCTGGCCAATATGAAACTTGCTAAAACCCTCCGCAAACTTGCTCACAGAAACATAAGTGTATGGTTCATCCTTATTTGCCCAGTACTGCTGTTGATCTTTCATTGATGTCACCTGTATAACCAAGTTATACAATTTAGAGTAAGACCTGTACGATTGGCCTGTCATAGCCTGAAGACCATAGACCGGGTGTCCTCGCTGAGCAGTGGTAATTCGGAGCAAAGAGATATTATAATCTTGCTTAAATTTATTAGAATATTGTCCTTACTTAGGATCGCCAGTCTCTTCTTTGGAGACTCAAAACTGGCGACAACTAGTAATTCAAGCTTGAAAGGACACAGGAACTGTCGAAAACACAATTATGATACTCACCTCTTGTAAGAAGTCTGCAACACCTTTCCTTTCAGGGCATTTGAATCCCATGGTTGAAAAGAAGTCCAGCACCGAATCGCAAGGCCCTTGGTACACAATCTGGCCCTCAGAAAGTAAGATTATGTCATCAAATAGTTCATACGTCTCGGGTGAAGGCTGCAGCAATGAAACCAGCATTGTACTGTCCATCACATGTACAAACTGTCGCAAGCACTTCACAATCTGATACGTTGTTGAGCTATCCAGCCCTGTTGAAATCTCATCCATAAAGAGAGCTTTCGCAGGTCCCACCATCATCTCGCCTGGAATATGAGGAAAAAATTTCTATCAGCTACAAAAACAAAACTTTTATCCAGTATAATTCTTCAGGTGCATTGAAATATTGTCTATCAAGCATATAGCAAGTTCATGCTTACCAGTGGTCAGTCTCTTTTTTTGTCCACCAGACACCCCCCTTCGCATGTCATCTCCAACAAGCGTATCAGCACAGACATCAAGTCCCAGAAGCTGCAGAGCATAAACACAAACCAATAAGTGGTAAAACGCCTTAAGTAGCCAGAACAAGACTGTCAACAATGAGGTAATGACAAAGTTGTTAAAATCTAGTTACGTGTCTGAGTGGCATGAGAAGAATTCTCATTGGAAAAGAGTATGAACCTTCAGAGTATAGTCTGTAACCAGACTTGTCTCTTGCCCCTCCACTGAAGTAGCCTGTCAATAACTCAAATTGAGATTAGTCCGTTAACCTGACTATGTCCACATTTACGAGAATCTTATTCAGCAAGAGATGTCCCAGTTACTGAACATTCTTGCTCTGTAATAAACTACCCAATTTTATAGCACTGCCACGATACACGAAGAAGGTTCAATCACGTGAAAGCAGAAGAGGAACTTCCGTGAAATCCGAAATTTCAGCATGTAACCTTCACCGAAATACCTTCATAAAGATGTCAATGTCAGCCTCAGGTTTAATGCCAGCCTCTTTTTCTCTCCTGGAGAGCTCTGTCAACATTTCTGTATTGAGTACAAACACTCATGTGGGTCAGCTAGTTCGATGTCCACATGACAGAACGTAAACACATGTGGAGATCAGCCAAATGAAAGCAACGCACCATATCTAGTTCCAACACCTTGGCACCGTCCGGAGAAATCAAGTGTTTCCCTGACTGTCAATTCTCCGATGTGCAAATCGTGTTGACTTATATAAGCAGATGTCCTTTGGGGAACAAATTCATCCATTGCATGACCATTGTAAGAGACACGACCTGAGACCTGCTTCATGAGATAGAAGTCCCAAGTGTCAGGTCTAACGTGTCCATAGGGCAGATTTCTTGCTCAATATGAAAGATTGGCTCTCGAGTTTACTGACGTACCATACAACTGAGCGTGGTGGCCCATGACTAACGGAGTTAATTTAAGTAATTAGAGACTTCAAACATGAGGCAAATTGAAATGTTAGGCTGGATTCGAATCGCTAGCAGAGTAAACTGGACTCAATAGTACTTTGCCTGGCTGAACAGCGCTAGTTATAATGGGTGACGGCGAGGAAGGAGGAGGCGAAGTAGAGTGGATGAAGACGGAGAGGAAAATGAGATGAGTATTTCTCTCCTATATTGAGGAATGTTATCCCTCCAATAAGGTTCTTTCGGAGCTTCCAAGTGTCACTAGCTCATCCACCAATGGAGTTTTACAGCACCAACATAAATGTTCAATAGGAAAAGTTTACCCCTAGCGCTCATCTGCACCAATCCAGTTTTCCATCGTGTAGTCATATTCCCTCACCTGAAGATCCTTCGGAAGCTTTCCAGCGAGGGCCAGAAGCAAAGTCGTTTTACCAGAGCTCGGCGGCCCCAGCAATAGAGTCATCCTGTCATGGGAATTACCACCAAACACGAGTCAATATCACATCACTCTCCATGCCAGGATAAAGTACAAGCAAGACTCGCTTTGGAGGGTGAGGAAAGTGAAGACCTTGTGGGCTTGACTATGCCACTGACGTCTGTGAGGATGTTCAGAACCCTCTTGTTAGATCTTTTAATGCCACACAAGCTGAAAATGTTCTGCACATGAAAAACTACTACTTTAGCAAGCGAGCTCGGGAAATCAAAAAAAACAAAAAATCTGCCGCAAACATGTTTGTTGATGGAGTCATAATTCATCGGCTCCTGTATACACAATGCTATGCACGTGAGTCCAATGGTGGCAAGAGACTGCACATTCCGATCTAAATATGACTGCAATGAAAACAAGCATTGTTCTTAATATAAACTGTGGCACCATTGGGGAAGACCACCAGGTAATCAAGAGAAAGCCAATCATAGACAGGAGAACGAATCTTCAGGACGGTGGCCTTTATTCGAGAAACATATACTCCTCTATTTGAAGAAGCTCGGTAACGAACGTGAGACACCAACCTATTCCCATACTGCGGCTTATCCACTATTTGCAACTTGCTTATGCATTTATTATGAAAACACAACTTGTCACGGTGAATCATTTATCGGTGCGGAAAGTTCTTCGTGACTTCTGTCACTTGTTGTGTTGGCAAAAAGATGACTTCAACAAAAACTGGACTGTAACATACTAGTCAGTACTCAATTTTCAAGATTTAGTACCAGACTGCCCAAAATAGTGAGATGCAGACTTGTGGTGGGACCGGAGTCAAATTAAACCTACTGCACGAAACTGTTTAAAATCTCAGTACCTCCTGTGACTTTCAACAACCATCTCAGCTTCATTCATCTACTCTAAGTGATCGGAGGAGAACAGAGTTTAGCCAAGGATCACCAAAGAGAGCTCTCCGCGCTCTAAACGCCTCTTTATCCCAAGATCCAGCCACCTCTTTTATTTTTTCCAGATGAGGATGTAAAGAACGCGCATCAGTGTATTTAAAAGAGCTTTTTGTGAAAATGTCTTTTACTATGTTCCAGTCACTCAAGCAAATTTTTTAAAAAAGAAAAGTAAACAAATAATGAACGTAATGAACGTACACGGTCTCATGTCCGCGCAACACGAGAACGTACCTCAATCTGAGATACAGTCCAGTTGATAAGAGAAGGCAGGGCTCTGCCTCCAACGAAGACATCTGCGTCGACTTTCAAATTCTCAAATCGCACTTCAATTTTTGGCAGATCAATGCCGACCCTGTAATTGCAAACGAGGCGATTAAAGTGTATCCATCAGGTAATAGTCAAATTTGCTTTGATCGAATCCGGTGGCGTTTCAGATGAAAAACATAATGAGACTGAACAGACAGTGGCGCGGCAGAAGAATCTCGCTGAGCTTCGACGCTTGGATACAAGTTAAGAAGCTGACGTGGATAAGGTGGTATCAGAGGAGAAGATTGAAGGAACCACTTCCGTCTAACTTGTTCAGTGAGATGGCAAGAATGTAGTAGTCTCGTAAAGTCTGAAAACAGAAATTGCGCGTGTACGCTTGGAACAGGGTAGATGTTCGCCGAGAACTCACGAACCTATCGATCCTGTCCCGGAGTTTCAGCAGAAAACGTTCGTTATCTTCTTCCGTAATCTTCAAAATTTTCTCAATGATATGTTGTCGGTCTTCATATCCCAACTTAGTAACATCGATCTCCTCATGCTGGACTTGGCCATTCTCGCCAACGTTTTTCAGTATGGCCGTTCTCAAGCGATCGTACGTGGGGAGTTTCTCCAACGCAGCCCACTTCAGAGCTTCCTCGTCGTCGTGTTCCCTCCGCAGTGTGGAAGACCGAGAAAAAATAGTCTCACCAAGCGACCACATGCTTGCGCTACCGGACCTTCTGTCTCCCCATATTTCCCCACCCTCGAGTGATACAGGGGCCGCCATGGCTCACACTTCCTGGGTTGTCTACAGAATAATTATGCTCCTAGTGCTGCATAAACTTCGAAGTAGTATATCTCATCCCGACGTCCATCACCGACACGCTTTCGTTCTGAGAGAATGTGTTCCGTCCCAGGACACGATGAGTTCTTTATATGTCGCTCGGGGACTATCATTCCTGGTGAAACCTGCTGTCACTCGGCAGCCCAAAAACTTCCAAGCTCAACAATCCTTTCAAGCACACGTGGGAGCACTCATCCTTGTGCAGTAAGAATTTTATCTGTGCAAGTAAAGCCCATCAAATTTCAGTCAACTCGACTCTAATCCACGACGACTATTAGCAGCATTGTGCGTGACCCTCGTCGACTATATCTCTAGCTCCTTCGTCCAAATCTCTCGCAAGCTTCACCTCAGCCAGCCACGCCACGCCATAAGTTCGGCCCACGGTCCCATGGGCCAAATTTATAAGACTTGATCTCTCGTCTTTCTGAATCAATCTCATACTCCCGGCCCAATTGCAGCCTTCACCTTTGGCGTCTTCTCGTTTAAAACCATTTCTTGCGACCCGAAGGAGGAACCCAGTGAGTGAAGCTTGTGAGTCCAACTCCGTCGCTACGACAGCACGCACCTTCGATGTTGTCTCGCACTCACTCAGCATCACGCCTGTGTGCCGCAGCGCCGCAGTAGCAGCTTTGGTTACAGCATAAGGATAGTGCTTGTGTACGTCTGGTGCTCATATCTTGTGCCCAGCGGAAGCACGAGCAGCATCATCATCACCAACACCAGGACAGAGGGACTCCGAGGCAGGCGCTAGCCAGCAGCACTTCGGTTTTTTGCATTTCAAATGACGCGTACGCTGGAGCCAACGTCAGTCACAAACATCTCTGAGGTCTGGCGGCGAGTCCCTCCCTCCCCTTCGGCCATGGCACGAAACGAAGCTACGGCCTTGTCCGCGAGAAACACTGAATCTTTTCCCGATCCCGAAGGGACGACGGGGCGGGACTTGGGACGGGGAGCCAGCTTCGGGGTCGGGCACGTACACGGACTGTCAGGCTGCCCATCCATCCGTCGCTCCATCCATACATCCACTACACAAGCATTGCAGTCTTGCGGATCGTACTGTACATGCTGATGATCGTCTGCGATGGGGGTGGGGGCCCTGCAACAGCACACCGAACGAGTAGGCAGGCAGGCAGACAGACAGACAAAGCAGCCAGAGCAGCCCATCCCTGACACGCTCTGTCCTCCATGTCAGACAAGTCACCGCAAGACAGGGTGGGTGGTAAGATAGGATTGACTGGTTTCAACTTTCAACGTACTTTTTGACTGCGTGCTATTGCTCGGACCTGGTTTTGAAGCTGTGTTACTGGTGGTCCTCTGACGCGGAAAGTCCGGGAAGTACGTAGTGCAGTGGTGTAAAGGCCGATGACTGGACCGGACTGGACTTTTGGATCTAATAGGGCGAAGAGAAGACAGCACTTAAGGGTGAATGGACATTCTGTTGCACTGTGGATTGTTATCGTCTTTCAAACGGCTACTTGGCTACTGTATGAGACAAATAAGTGTCTGGATTCAGCTCAACGACTCAAATCTGTGTTTTATATTCGTGGGGTTTCGACCAGCTCGATCCATCGGCTTCGGTTCAGTTCACTGCAAGACCACGTTTTCCTCGAAGTTCAAACATCGTCTTTCAATTCTCGTCTCGTTTCAATACCACAACATAACATGCTGGCCTGCATCGGTGAGCGGGACACCGTACTCGCCTTCAAGGCAGTTCTTATTTGTTCGGTGGTGTGACCATTAATTTATTATGTGCTTTTTTGTTTCAATGGTCGAGCTAAATGCGCTTGTCAAGTCCGCTGACTTTGACTTGGGGGCAGTATTGTGGCCTTTCTCAAGCTCTCATTTCGTGAGTGATGTGCCATTACTCATTCTTCTCTTTTGCATCGGACTATGAAGAACCTGAGCCGATTCACACAGTTCCCTAAACGATCCATCTGTTTAGCTGATTTCAGTAGCCTGCTATTTACCACCATAGAATGGGAAGGCCGAGGCTGATAGTCATTTCATACGGGCAGAGTTACCTATGCTAAGTTCTCTGGCAGTAAGTTTTTACCACGGGTTAAAACTTACTTGACATGGTTCTATGATGGTTATGTTTTATTTCTCCCATACAAAGTATAATAACAAAAGGGATGGGAAGACCCCATCAAAGCGTACAAGGATGGTTCCAAACCAGTAACATGGGGCTAGGCCCCAATAGTATCACATTGGGAAATATGTCCTACTATCCGAACTATCTATGTCAAACGGTCTACAAACAACAGGAGCATCTGAAGAAGCATCACCTAAAATGATTGTTCTCTTAGGATTGCACCGGCTAGTGCTCTCCGTAGAGTAATGGAAACACGTTACCTAAAATAGGCTATACAGTAAGCTAAAGAGAGTGATACCCCTAGTATGGTAGGCTCTTGCGCACTCCCTCACGAACATATCGAAGTTGGTGTCCATAGCTCCATATTACTCCAAAGCTAGAGGAACAAAGAGGTGACCTCTCTACATTCCTCTATACTTGGAGACCTTGGTTGCTGCCGCTCCACTCGCCGCCCATCCTGGAGGATGGGTGATCACCCCCTCTGAAACTATGTCTCTAGTGGGATCTGTAATCACTACATCTGCCACAGTGACTTGGTCCTCCCGAACCAAGTAGAAGTCTGCCCTAACCCTAGTCGACTACAAGGCATACCAACGCTCTCTCCATGTGAGGTATCCATCTTGTGCGCCATAGCAAACACCACATCCCTAATGGCATCATGGGTAGCTATCCTCTGCCCTCCGAATGGACAACGAGTCATATGAACACCTCCTGCATCTAAAGTCATACCACACTCACATGTGAGTAATGAAGATGTAGATGGATGGACCAAGTCAAGACTGAACCTCATCGTTGTGGAGAAAGTAGATGGTGCGAGTCGGAAGGTCCTAATGCATGGTCGAGTCAAGATTCAAGAGCCTGCATCCTTGCCCGAGTAAGAGCGTATACGACCTCTAGTAGTACAAGGAATGGCCAGAGCCACTAAGAGTGAATGTAAAGCCTCCTGAAACTCTCGGTCCATCAAAATAGATTATAGACCTCTAGTCCAATCGGTAGCCAAAGAGAAAAAAGATGGAAACTCATGTCGTATCTCCCGTGATAAAGCATCTCTCGTATGTCGTAATAATACCTGTAAGGAAAATGATTCCGTATCCACTTCCCTTGCATATATCTCCAAGATAGGTATATCTGCGATCATAAATCGAGAAGATAATAAAGGTGCAACGAGCGCCCAATTTGTCAAGAATCCGTATGTGCCGTCTCCTCCATCAATAATAAGCTAGTAGGCTTATTGACAATTGGCAAAGATGTTTGTCTCCTTGCCAAATCTCATATCACACACTTGAATGTCTCTGGTCCGATGATGTCATCAAAGACGCCCATGATCCTCCTATCAAAGGCTGTCAAACGTGATATGAATGTAGGTGAAGGGGAACTGTGCGAAGAAGGTAGGTGGGTCGACGAGCAATACTAGATGACAATATACCAAACGTCACATGCGGATCCCCTAGTAGAGGAAGGTCGTCTACATGCAAAATATCCTTGGCAAGTGCAATGTCAAGGTAGCGTGAAACAAAATTCTCAGCCCCTACTGGCACTCCTAGAATACGTAAACCATCTGTTGATGTCATACATCCCTCTGGAAGTTGAAGATGAGGCGGAATGCCCAAAGGAGACCAAGCCCTACACTTTGACACCTTGACTCTCAAGCCTACAAGATGAAGCTCGGTTAAAACTAGGAGCCCTAATTAAAACTCTATTCTTTGAACCATAGGTCTCATAACGGCACTACCGGCCCAATGGCACATCATGTGCAAACAATGTTAATTGCACTACCAGCTCTAACTGGTGTATCTCCTCTTGCTTGCGAACACCTAAGTAACTAGGGGTGCCGCTATATAAATCATGACACATCTTAGTAGAAGTTTAATGTATCTATATAAGATTATAATATTCAATTTTTTTACATTTATGTTTAACTTGGTAAGTGATGCTTGTTGGAGGCCCCATGTATCAAAGAAATTATGATTTCCACGTAGGAAATATTAGAGGAGAGTTCAGAGAGATAGATATTTACAATGAGAGGGTATTTTCCTTGTTTCTGCGGGCTTGGTTTCCCTTGGCCTTTCTTTGTGATGGTTTGACCATTGCTAATTATTATTCCCACAGCCCTTTCTCACTTGGGACCATTTATCAAACACAAGATTTCGGAGAGGGAGAAAACCCCAAGTGACATACCTTTATTGTGATTCATCATCGTGCTTAGAGTTTGTGAGTTATAGACACGAGAAGGACTTTACTTCAGTCTTAGAGTTTTGCCTGTATAGCGCAACAATTGCGGAATCCCGTCAGGTACAAGTAGTAGTCATCTGTATCATTTCCTGGAATTTTGCAGGACCTTTCACAGATGGGAAGCTGTCAGGGTCTGGTACAACCTCTGGCCTTCATTCTGCCACTCCTCGGCCGCATTCAGAAGAAGGGGTTAATAAACAGCAATGTTACTTTTCACGAATGGAGAAACTTGAAAGCCTGGAACCTGGAGGTACTTTACAGGTACTCAGATGTGCATTAGTGATTTCTGAGCTGCGCGTCAGTGTAAGAGCCTTTCGTGTTTTTTTATCGAATGCTGAAAACATATCCGGATCCGTTTACCGTGACTTATGTAGAGAATATGCACCACGGTGGCCTTTTCTCGATGTGAATCCCGATCAGCCTTGCTTGATTCAAGCTTCTTGGGTAAGGACCCGTAAATAAAGGCAACACCTTCCAGTTTGAACATGCTGCGGTTTCCGTGTTGCATGACTGTTACCACATAATACAGAGTTGCTTCTCCGTGCGTGCCTATAAAAAGGTTACTGGTCCGCCTCCAAGTTTGGGCATGCTTTGTCTGCTAGTACGAGGGTTAGCTGAGGGTGAGATTTGGTGGAGTTCGGGGACACGAGGATTTTGCCGGAGCCTAATGGAGTTGCAGCTTTCAGCCTAGTGAAAATTCGTACGTTTACATCTTCTAGGCGAAGTGTTCTGCTTGCATCTGGGGCCGCGATATATCGATGTCTGTGAGTAGTGCTGCAGACTTTGAGCGTATTTTCGACTTACCAGTCCTGCTTTCTGCACATCGACTGCATCGGTAAACGTTTTACGATCATGAAGTCAATGGGCAAGTTTAAAGAAGAGGTGCTTGCCATCGTTGACGAGCATGGCTGCGGCTCCTTCACAAACGTCGCTGATTATCTTAAACAAATATCTAGTATGTATTCTAGTCTTCAGTACCCGTATGAAGACACCAAAAAACGAATCCCGGAAAAAATAATGGACTCGATGACCGTCTGAGTAAGTTCACTGCACATTTTACTCAAGGCAGACTGGAGCTGCAATTGAATCTAAACTGTGTGAGCTAAAAGTACAAGATGTCACCCTTCGTGCAATTGTCGCACTCGCTGCGTCTACAGCTCCACGTAAATGTATTAATCTAAATGAGAGAGGCCGAGATGTGAATTTCATGCAGAGAGATCAGAGGGCATATTCGTGTATAAGTATCCGTGGATCAGTTAAAAGTACAAGTCCTTCTGTAGTCCCTTCGTGGATCATGAGATCGGGACCCGGTTGCCTCCACGACAGGGCAATGCGCGGGATGAAGTGCCCTTGAGAGCATGTGAAGCTCCAGGCCGAAATATGCCTCAAGAAAATAACATAGACCAAAAAAAGTGCTGCTGAAGACAAATTGGGAGCATAACAATGTAAATCATGTAACAAAGTTTAAGCTTACAACAACTGCAAGTAAGTATGGTTTGTGGTTGACGAATCTTTCAGAAGCATGACAAAACACCATTCAAGTCCAGGACCGTTCATGTACAATTATGGAGGAATGGAGACGCACGGAATTGTGTAGAAAACGATCAAGACCCCAGACAACACAGATCTCTCCGAATTAACGTAGGTCGTAATTACAGTCAAGATATATTGCCGTAAACACTTCGCATGTGACGTGACTTTCATTTAAAATTTGCATTTATAAGATGAAACCTTCGGAGAAAGACATCCAGATTAATGAGTGGCTGAACAGAGCTTTCTTCAACTCAATTAAGGCGTTTCATGCAGCAAAGTAATGAAACACTTTTGGCCGTAATATTTGCTCAACATGGGGTGAAGCGAAGCTCCACCCATATCTTCATTTTATCAACCTAACACAACATAGTGAATCGACTCCTTCTGAAGGATAAGGCCTATGCTCCCAGTAAGCCTACATACAGCCCGTCCTTTTGTTTTTCGGGATCAGGCAAGTCGTTCACAACACTACTTTGGCCTCTCTCTACTTCAGGCCTCCAGGGGTAAGGTCGGCTTTCATAGTACACCTCCTGCACGTCTTGCCCTTGAGGTAGGTTTGGTGATCCTCCCTCGGTACTCTCCGACTGTGCCACAATTTGCTTCAATGATTTTAATGATTCAAGTAGGCCCACAGGGGTCATAATATCACCAGCATGACTCTGCGATTCTACATGACTATGAGTGTCATGTGACACACTGCCCGCGGCCTTTGCTAGCCTCTCTGCAGCCATTTATCATGTGCAAGCCGCCGATTGATCCATTGGTTACATATCCATGAAATTAGTTGAAACTCCGTTTAACAAAATTAACAAAACTAAGCTACTCAAAACAACCTATCCAACCTTTAGGGACGAAAGTAATGCATCACATCTATTAGAAATCCTTATCCCCCCCCGTGAATGTCTCTCTATACTTATAAGAGTATGATGGCCAGTAAAAGGCCACGCAGGGAGAGAAAAAGATTAGTAGTGTTTCACAATAAGGACCAAGAACTGCAATTTCTACGAGTGCTGAATATCACGATTACATTAACTTTGAGAGTAGCGAAGCGTTTATTACCAGATCTTTGGTTGTTATCTGCTTCAAAGATGAATCCATGTACCTCCCGTTGCTCCTTCTCTCGAATTTTGGAGAAAGTACGAGACGCTGGTGGGCCCATTCTCTCATGACTCACACGGGAGACCTAGCACATACAGTTATCAATAAAATTCAGAAGTGACATTGGTTCTGACAATTCGGTAGTGTTTTCCCTTTCAAGAATTTGGGTGAAAAGATCAGAGAGCTTGATTCCTTTTCCTCTCTCACTAGGAGAGTCGAGTATACCTTCGCGTGACCTCTTTTCTTCTGGATCTCCGGCCTGAATGTACACTCCTTCATCTCCAAGGACTGTCTTTCCTTTCGCAAGGCTTCTATGTCAGACTGCCATTTTGCTCTGTCAGCTAGGATCAACTTGTACCATTGACGGCTTGAACTGCAATCCCATCGAAATACGTAAGATACCGCAAACAACATTTCAAACCTAGATGGCACTCTTGACAATAAATCAAGAAACAGAGATAGTGACAGTAGACGTTTTGAGTTAAGCAGAAAGAGAAAGTCTACAACCTGAATCTCCTTCTTCGGACAGCCAAATTGCGAGAGCATCGATCCATCTTGAATTGGATGTGCATCGGGCTATCATGTTTCTTGTGTTTGAGAACCAAGTGAACAGTACCATTTTTACCTGCTTTTTCCTGTGGATGTTCAACGAAAAGAAAAGGAAATAAACCGTGTTGGAAATTTAGAAGCAGTGAGTAGCCGGCTTCAAATGCAGGTTATGTATGGCAGTGACATTCCGAACCAGACCACTTTTGAGTCCGTTGACGTGAATGTGGTCTGATAGGAAAGCCCGGCAAAAGGTTCCAAATGCTTCAATTGCTCGCATGGAGATGTGGCTAACTGAGCACCCACGAGTGATATGCTTCTGAATCCCCTTTGAGCGAGTAAAATGCTAGCAAAAAGCCGTAACAGACGCCTAAGACAGATGTGAACTTTACAATAAGAAAACTGACTGAGCGACAATCGTAAGTCCCAACCCGAAAATCAGCGAGTCCTAGATTTCCACGTACTGAAATACACCTGATTGTGTCTGCAATAAAGTACAGAAGAAATTAAGAGCAAAAAAATGTAGGACAATAAGGTAGAAAGGAAGTAGCCATCATTGAACATCTAAATTTCTGATTTTTAAACCAAGCTAAGGTGATAAAAATTGAGGACCAAGCAGGCAATTGACCAGTGCCTCACCGACAGTGCTAAAAACAGTCGATCGACTTACAGCTACAAAATTAACTCGTACTGTTTAGTCTTTTCAGCTGGGATTTCATGTTGATGCTCATAGCTACTGTAACCCATGTACGACACATGGTTCATCAATCTTTGCTTCACAGTCTCCAGCAATTTTGAGGAGAAAACAGTTCTACAAGACGAAGGCTTATGCACGATCTCACCATTTCTCTTACTACCATCGTCCACGGGCAATTTTGGAATTTTAGTAGACAGAGAACGACCGTCTCGATAATCATTTACCTGGATGCTCTTCATGTGATCAACAAATGACTGAAAGTCTAGAGGTTTTTCAACTCCCATCTCTCTTATTCTAGCAACGTCTTCAACTACATCGTCAGAGAGCTGGTTCAAATCTGCAGTTTCCAGCTCCACAAAGCCATCCTGAAAAGAAACAAGCTTGATGAAAACGAAGGAGATGTAAAATGATGTCGAACACAGATTAATGCAACAATGGGTGTTGAAGGTTTTGACCCAACCTTGTCTCGGTCAAGGTAGTCAAAAATTTGCTGAAATCTGCGCTCTTTGATACCCTCAAGCAACCTTTGGGATCTTGGGCCAACATAATGACAGCTTGCCTGTTCCCGTTTGGCCTGCAAGTCTCTCTCTGCAAGCCACTGCTTTTTCCTATCCATCGTGTCCTTAAGCTGGTACAAGAATTCTCCAATCGGCAGATCACTTGTATTTCTCTGTATTTTTCAAGAAGTGAAACAGAATAAAGAACAGTAACTCGAACGCTGAAAACGTAGAAGTATGACGTTTGAATCAAACAACAGCTTTTGTTTTATTTTATGTTTGTACTCCAGCTCAAAGTGGATAAAGTATAATTTCTCGGTCCATAAATTCATCACTTGAGCTCAAATGATATCCCTAGACATCGTTTCGTGTGGTTTAGACACAGTACCTATAACTTGTTTATGAGTTTCAATTTCCCAAAGTATTTGTCACCGACAGGAATTTACAGAAATACATATATATATATTTTAGCACTAGTTGATCAATATATGACAACAACAGGCACTTTGCGGTGGCTCAGTGGTAATTACCAACAATCTGTATTATGATTAGTAACATGAGATAGAACACGGGCAAACGCAAGGGCTTAGTATGCGAGGGCAAGGAGTTAACCGAAAATTTCATGGGGACAACCAAAGAGGCCGGTGACAGATACCGGAGGCCTATTAGAACTACAGACTGATCTCGACAAATGAAAGCATCCCAAGTTCTCAAGTGCAAGTTCTAGCTTACCAATAAGTCTGATAACACAGGAGAAACCAGAAGTCCATATCATGGAAAGAAGAAAACAAAAACGAAAATAAAATGAATTGAAAGTAAGTGCGGCTTAGGCAGCCATGGAAGATGCGCTTCCGAGACCACAGACCATCAAACACGGCTGAATCTGTATATACTGTACTTTTCTAGTTTTCCACAAATGAAGTTACTATCTCGACTCCTGGAGCTATTTTATAGAAGGTTTAGTTGTATAGATAAATCTGCAATAACATGAAGAGTTTGCTGTCCGCTGAAACCAGCAGAATCGTACATCATATAAGGGTTTGCGTCCGGTCATAGGTGTAAATAACTCCTGACCCGTTGTTGGATCAACGGGTTTTGCAGCCATTTGTTGCCACATCTGTTTCTTCTCCACCAGCTTTGATGCATAGTGTAACAATCTATCAAATACTGTTGTCTCCTGATAGTAGCCATCATCCCTGTCTAGGCCATGATGTTGCCTCTGTCTGTTGATATGAGGCTGAAATGTGACTCTGGATAAGTTAGTAACAGAAGTCAGCCAAAACGTGTTCAACTTTGCAAATGAAATCAAGCTGTCTGTTGCGAGTCCTTAGTTTCTTCCTGATTGTCACAACAACGTTATTGCCTAATGTTGAGAGCAACAACCAGGTACATGCCGTTAATTTATTTGTGCCCAATTCCGGTTTTCAACTGAAGGTTCAACCAATTCAAACAAGACTAACCCCTCAGGGTACCATTGCGTATATTCTGCTTGACGACGCCGTCGGTTTTCTGCATCAAGAAATAGCTGCTCAAAGCGGGAAGTGCTCCCATCATTTAGAAACTTCTGAGAATATCGACGATGATTTATCCGAGGTTTGAATGTGCACTCCATGAGCTTGGCCTCCCAAATCTAGACAGGACAATGAGAAGGCTGTCTAATTAGTAATACGTATCCGATGAAATTTGTTGAACTCAAAACTTTTGGTTCGAGATAGCAACGTACAGTGTTTACGACAGTAAGCAGTAAGACAGTACAGAAGGACTAGGGACTTCAATTACTGCACCATTCTTCACCTCATTTCGCAACTCCCGCAACTGGTCTTGTCTTGGCTTGTCTGCCGATTGTAGCCTATGCCAAATTTGACCCTGGTCCCGTCTGATCTGCTTTGCTCGCTTGCTTCACATTAAACATTCAATTTTTTATGAGCCAATACAAACAACCATCCTGTCTGGCTACTATAAACTGATGTAATTGTTAATCTCGGAGTCAGTTCCTCTCTGTATTTAGCAGTAGAATAGTACTTGTAAAGAGTACAAGTTAGTTACTAACTTTTACCATAGGGTTTGGTAGCTATTAGCCACCTTAAGATTAGGTTTTCGAGTTAGGACCTCAGGTTCAAGTGTTTTCCATGAAATCTGTATATATTGCTAGTTCACAGTTCAGAGTACACACCTTGCCAGTGATCGTTTCCTCAGGGACTGATCACATCTTTGAGTGCTAGATGGCTCAGAACTGGGGGTGGGGTTAGCACTCCAGCTGAATTTCGAGTTGGTCTCAAATCAGGAGTGGGGAGTGCTATCTAGAGTCTGATCTTAGTGTTGCTTCTCACAGACCACCTGAGGGTGAGGGAAAGTAGCAAGCTGTGGCTAACCCAGGAGAGTCAATAGAGAAATCAGGCACTGCTGGTGATACATCTAGGAGACATCCTAATCAAATGCTGCAACAGAGTTCAGAATATCAAAATAAACTACAAAACCGCAAGTAAGTAACCGCTATTACTCTGCAGTTATAATTACAGAAACTCTGGTCCACATCAACTGGCAGATGCTTAAAGCCTGCTGTCAAGCTTCAGGTACGTAGTCAACCGTGCTCATCGTGCCTAGAATGCTTTCAGGTAGCTTAAGATTGAAAGCCCAGGTGTGGGGAACCTGAGAGTACAAACTTTTACAGACGGCGAGACAGACATATGATTTAGCATGCGACGGCAAAATCACAAAATATGCTTTAGCTCCAGAAAGCGAAGTCATCACAGACCCAAACAAAATGAATGCAAACTAGGAGAACTACGATGGTAACTAATCTCAGTAACTCATTACTTATATAGACATCCTTTCACATGCTCTGAGAGTAATGGACTACCAGAATAGTTTACCTGACTTTGGATTCAGTCCCTCGCAACACACTATTAGAGTGAAAGTTGAAATGAGCTTGAAAATAATACAATTACATGAAGGAAACGACAATCCCACAAGGTCAATCGAGTGATATCAACTGTTGTGAATATGGAAAATTGGACTACATCGACCCGCATGTGAAGAACGCAAAAAATTGTGCACAGGCTTGAAACAGAAGCTGATATTCTATCACGAGTTAGGTGGTAATCAAGTGAAGGATCGATCAAATGAAGGTTGATCGATCATTCAAGGTCAGTTTACAGCAAAAATGGTAGAACCGAGTGCTACGCTATGCTTTCAAATATGCTGACTTCACCCCGCTCGAGTCCACACAAGGTTATTAGTCAAGCCTCAAAAACCTTCACTAATCCCATGTGCTGGCCATTGCGTGCTCAAATAGTCTAGCGTGATGGCAGCTGTCAACGTGACGTCAACGGGCTCTCCAAAGTAGGGCCCGAATGTTGGTGCTAGTACAAAATGCGAGAAAATTATCGACTGCGGCCACGACACGCGATAAGATTCTATAGCTGTTAATTTGCTCACATAGGTTCAACTGTTCGATTTCATGATAATTCTTAAGCCGAATATGAAACAGAAATAGTCGAAATGTGCAATACCTTTACGACCTAGCATGTGTATAAATTCCACCACAGCACATGTAAGCAACTCATGAAGAAGCTCAGTAGAATAGATTGTCATCCATAAAAATGTCATACAATAATTCTCTTAAGTACCTGATCTCAGGCTTAAGGGTTAACTCTTTCAACTCCTTTGCCTCATCCTCTTCTTGTTTCTTCTGTATCATTTTCTTCAGCTGCTCCATCTTACTGAGGCCCTCGGAGTAGAGCAGCTCCCCATAATTTCCATACTGTTTGGCTGTCCTCCCTCGCATTCGCCAAATTCTCCAAGATTTCTGCAAATATCGAACTACGTGCTGTTTGCTTATGGAGGCCTTGTGACTACCGTAGTACGCGCCATGATACTCAGTTGTGAGGCCTGTAAGACATAGTATGTGCTATAACAAGTGATTTTGTATTGTGCCCAGCCTTCTCGCTTGTGTACAATTCACGACCAAGTTAGACTTTGCCTGGACTTGAGGAGTTCGACTTGGCGATACTTTAACTCGTGTTTCTGATTCAGCCTGTAATGTCAGGCAGTCTAACATTCGAAGTTGCTACTGCCAGAACTGATTTTCGAAAACCTCAGATGTGTACAGCTGCAGGTTTTAGATATCGTATGGGTACGAAAGGGCTCACGAAAGGTACGAACTGCCTTATTGAAATGTAAGCATAATCTGCCACCTGAATACCAGGCAGTCATACTTTTGCTCTCGATATCTGCATAAATTTATTGATACTGGCATATATACACACCTTGGAGACATAAGCTCTGTCTCTGTCAATCTTCTCCTGATAAATCTCCATGTTCCTAATTTTCTCAAGCTCAACCCGCTGCTTCTGCCTCAAAAACTCAGCGTACAGTCGAATGTACACAGCCTCCTGTTCAACTCTTGCAAGCAAACATATAACAAACTCAAGTCCCTACAGCAGTCGGAAATGCCAGACGAACAAGGTTCTGTTTAATCCAGCATATGAGCCAGAATGTTTCTTACTCCAACACAAAGAAGTTGCTCCGCCAAAATGGGCTAGGTATTCACCTTCAGTAAGAAATTATCTACACAAAGTTTGAAGTCTTAGAAGAAAATCATGAAGCTAGTATGGGATAACAATCATCCAAATTCTGGACTTTCACTGCTTTGAAGGTGAAAAATGTCACCGCTTTCGCATTGAGAGGTCGTTTTATCACGCTCGCAAGCTCCTTGCTTTTGTCCTTTTCAACAGCTTGAGGCCTCTTGGCTAGACTGGTGAGCGTGGGAGCAAGCAGACGTTCCGAAAGTCTTCGTCTGATCTTTGTCTTGTTCTTCGACTGAGAAACAATGCAGGTGTTCTTACTTCGCTCTCGTGCTTGAATGTCCCCATCAGTCCTCTGCTTGCAACACCATCTACCTGATTTGCATTCTTGATCGAGTCCAGACTCATGCTTTGGCGAAGTACCGGGCTTTGGTTGATATAACCTAGTACTCTCGTAGGAAAGACTCCTTCCATGTTCCTCAGTACCATGATAGGAGAGTTCTTTATTCTCCTTACTACAACCAGTGAGGGAACCACACGAATCTTTTCACTCAGATGGGCAGACAACACTATCATCAACTTGACCACACTCTATTATTCACATAACCTGGGAAGCTAGATAAGGTTTATGATTTATCTACAATTGAACTGGCGAAGCTAATGTGTGCAGGGAAATTTCTTATATCTGGAGACCTCACTGAAGAACCTATGCGATACCGTTATTTAGATACGAACCTGAGGCTGACAATATTGCTCACAATGTGCTCCGTCAGAGGGGCTACAAACTGTTCAGGCAGAAAATGATCTCCACAAAATTTTTTAGCAACAGCCTCTGCAGAGTCCCCCTCTTTCATTTCAATATGTTCCACACATCCATCCTCGATTTCGACAGTAATTGCCAAAAGAACTCGACGGTCATCTTTCTCGTTTTCTGTATCCAAAAGACACAACAGTCAGGACGTCAAGATACAAATTTCAGACCTTAAATATATATCAGCAAGTTACATTCTCGTTCTTACCTTTATTGGGCCTTTTGTCTCGTGGGGATCCTTTGCACCCATTCTCCTGCACATGAACTTCCTGCAAGTAAGATGCAAAGCTGTTCTTGATTATAGTTTGATCTTGACCACAAAATTTTAAAGTACTTTCGTCCAGAGTACCTGTGAAATCACGTAAAACGAGGACAAGACAATGATTGGGGAATGAGGTATCGCCGCCTCCCAATACCTCGAAACCCCAACACACATAACTGTGAAACCCCAACACACATAACTGTAGACTGTGTTCAGTTAGTTCTATTAGTACGCATTCGTTTAATGTGATTCGTTAAATTTTGTTGATTAGACAACCTCTCTGGCATGGTCCTCTATTTCTGGATCCCATATGCGAAAAGAAATCATTCATTTAGCCGGACTTTATTGTAAAATCAAATCCGAGATCTATCCATCACTCTTTGGTACTCAGCATTCTTTGGAACTCCGCATTGATTTAATGTGATTCATTAGATTTTGTTCATTAGACGGCCTCCCTGGCATGGTCCTCTATTTCTGGATCCCATGCACGAAAAGAAATCATTCATTTAGCCGGACTTTATTGTAATATCAAGGCTATGGTCTGTCCATCACTCTTTGGAACTCCTCATGCATTTAATGTGATTCATTAAACTTTGTTCATTAGACGTACTCTCGAGCATGGTCCTCTATTTCTGGATCCCATGCACGAAAATTGGCCAGATCCCATCCATCACTTTTTGGAACTAACCAGATGCATTCTTCAACTCAAACTGGTCTGTGACAGACGGTAATTATTGATTCGTGTGTATTGCTGAGATTGCGAAGTGCAAATAGGTTGATTCAGTTGTCCACGGCTCACTAGTAGTGAGATTACTATCGGACAGTATTTCCTTCACCAAAAACTTTTCATGCAGTGGTATCGCAAAAATGTCAACTACAATCGTAACCCTAATGGCCTCACCCTCCTAATCTGTGGACGAGGTTGAGCTGAACTCTTACGTCAGTCTTACCTTCGTATCAAAACGGCATTCCAAGCCTTGAAGGTGACTACATGAGGTACAATGCATTATGCTATTCAGTGAATTTTAAACAAGACAAAAACGCCCCATGTTTCGGAAGGCTCACCGTGCTTTTCTTCATGGAATAGAGATGGACTGTCGAAATAACTCTAAGCGGCACGTATCATAGAACCTTTCCGATCTTTGAAATGGAATATAGGAACACACCGTCTCCGCAACTGCTCATGAGTGCATATCATGATAAACTTCTGGAGAGCCATTCACATAAACACGAGCGCCTCATAAGACCGGCCTCACGGCTTCAAGTAAACAGTCTTAGTTACTGCCGCAGCAACCGCTGTTGGTGATGCAATGACAGAATTTCAAGGTGATTCTGTTCATCATTACCAGTCAGAGGGATAAATCCCATGCACCTTAAGACAGAAGAGAAAATCCTCTTTCGGACTGGGTACGTAACCACACCGTTCCAATTTTCATTCCGTCACACGCTTTCTTCTCAGGGCAGTTCAAAGTTCAACGATCACTAATGCCGCGTTTGTTTCGAACTTTGTAAACGAAGAAGAGCACCTTGTAGCAGCACATTCTGCGCAAAATATATTTTGAACACACCTTAACATGGGTATCGGCATATTTACCGAGCTCGTACAGATCTCATCCAAAACAACACTTCCCAAAATAAGACATCGTGCAGTGCGGCAGAAACGAAGCCACTTCGTCTGGACTTACCCTCGTTCAGACAAGGTTGAAATATTTACGGCTAACAGCAAAACAGAAACTGGCTCTAAATTCAATCATAGATGCACGTGACAACGCAGTATTCGCCAAACCCTGACGAACTATGTACCATCCTGATCAACTCTTTCTTGTTTACATGCATTCAAGTTCGAGGCAAAGTGGCTATTACTCTCGAGGAGGCAAGTTTCGTCCGGGGGTCATGCCTCACCAAGAGACCGAACTTGACCAAAGGAGCGGCAGGGCTGGCTGGCTGTCTGGGCTTGGCTTGGCCTTCAAGACTCGGATTGCAGTGAATTGGCAGTCCAGCGGTGGTAACGGTGAGGCTTGCCTGCTACTGTACATCCGCCCTACGGTAGTTTCGTCAGCGCTTAACCTACCGTATTCAGACTTGCATGCCTGGCGTCGTTTTGGGTAGCTTTTAGCAGTACTGTCGCAAAGGAAAGACCCTTTGGCATCTCCTGTACAGCGCAATGAATCAAATCGAAGGCCAACGGGAATAAGGACGGTCCATCCTCGTGTACGTATAACACAGCCTGGACTTTTGTAGTTAGAAGTTTGTACAGTACTCGTAGCATCATGTATTTTTCTCCCTTTATGGCTCGCCAGACTACTGCAAGATGAAAATTTAATAAAGCACATGTTAGGAAAATCAATCATGTATAATGAAGAAAGGGCACAGTATAATAACTTTTATCTGAAAAAATATAATCCTGTGCATCATCTTGAATGGTACGAAAAACATCTCAAAGTACACTTTCGGAATATTTCTTTTTCCCCGCTGATTAAACTTGCTCACATATTTCTGAATCTGCTGATGTTTGATGACAAGCTTTTCATGACTATGAGATTGAAAATCAGTGATCCTACAATCAAACCCTCTTTTGAATCTTCAAGCAAGAATTATCTACCATATTTGTTTACCATCAATTCGAATTTGACAAGAATGATCATTAAGTTTCAGTAGAAAATTAAAGTCCTGATTTTGAAAATTAGTGCATGAAGCATTATGCCAAATGAAAATATATTAATACAGTATTCTTGAATTTTTTTATTCCATTAGGATGTACAAAAACTATAAAAATGTCCAATACCCTTATTTACTCCATTTTATATAAATATGCTATAGAATACACCTAAGTAAGTAATGCAGGAAAAAATATCAAAATTCAACTAATTTTTTTTATCATAGATAGAGACTTCTTTAACTCATTATAAATACCTTCAAGATGTTGAATATATACATTTATGTCGGATGCTCCTGTTGTTTGTAGACCTTTTGACTTGGATAGTTCAGATATCCTAGGTGCGGTAGGACATATTTCCCAGTGTGATACTATTGGGGCCTAGCCCCATGTTACCAGTTTGGTTCCATCCTTGTACGATTTGATGGGGTCTTCCCATCCTTTTTGTTATTATACTTCATCTTTCGACATTTATGTCAAAAGATGTGCATTTTTATTTTTTAATTTTTTATATAAATTTTTTCTTTGCAAAGAATTATGACTTTAGTTCTCTTTTAAATTATTTTCAGAATGTGTTTAAAAATCATCAATAATTCAAAAATATTTTTTATCAACTAAATTTTTATCACTTTATTTTTTTCTAAAAAAAAATTTATTAGTTTTTTTATTTGGAAAAAAATCATAGTTGCATACATTTTAATCAATTTTTTGAATAATATATTAATTTAATTGAATTCATTTTTTATCAATATTATATAAAATTTATTGATATTCAAATTTAGTTCTAAATATTTTTTAATAAATAATTTATTATTTAAATAACTAATTAATTTTATATCAAAAAATATCATTAATTTTAATTAATCATGTTTTTTTGATAATATATATTTTATTTAAGGTAAATAAATCTCATCAAGTGAATGAAATTTTTACTAAAAGCATGTCACTAAATTTTTAGTAAAAAATTTAGTAGTATTGTAGGGCTAATGTATTAAAATTTTGAAATAAATAAATAAATAAATGAAACAATATATTCTATCAATATGATCAAAGAATTAAATGGAACAAAAGTTATAATTATGATAAGATCATGATGATAATGATAAATCAATAATAAATTGAATTTATTAATGATTTTTTCATTTTTTTAAATAGATTGATATAGACATTAGTTTATAGATGCAAAAAATTTTCAATCTTGTCAAATTATAAAATATCAACACAGTATAATTTATAAAAACGTTACAATAATCAGATCACATTTTTTTTCTAGATATAGATGAGAATGAATAAGTTTGATACAGTGAAAAATTCAGGTCAAAATATAAGATTGGAAGCCATCTTAAACAATATTAATAAACCTGCAAATTCAAACATTGAAAATTAAAGCATTTGGATATTGAACTAGAAACATAGTGTTATGATTGCTAATAAAAGATAAATTTACTACATTATAGATTTGTATGTAAGTTTATGATATTGTAGTATGCTCATGCAGAATATGAATTAATGATTTAAATGCATATATAAAATTCAAGTTAAAATGATTATTAAAATTGTGTCACGACTTATGTAGTGGCATCTCTAGTTAGGTAGGTGCATGTATGCGGGGGCCAGATCTGACCAGCTAGAGCCGGTTGTGCGCGATTAGCGCCGTTCGTACTTGAACTGCCGTTAGGCTTGACAGTGCCATTAGGGGTCCTATGGCTCAAGGGGTAGAGTTCGAATTAGGTCTCCTTGGAGTGCAGTTTTCGAAGTTGAGCCTTTGAGAGTGTGGCTATGGTGGATAGTAGCTAATGCGGGAACCTGGAGTCTTTGAAGCACAAAGTGGGTTTGGTTTGACTGTAATCTCTCTTTTATGCTATGGTTAGAGGCGGAGTGTCCTTGTGGACGTTTTGAGAGTAGAATAGATTACTTCAAAAACTCAAATTGGATTATGTGGTGAGAATTGGGAGTTCTTGGAGCACTAAAAGTATTTTGGCGAGTTTGGATCGATGGTAACTTCGATCCGTTGGCTGTTGAGTGTGCAGGGCGTTGCTGGAGTGCAGCCCGTGGTGGTGATCTAGAATTAGAGTCGATTTGAGGTTGATCTTATCGATTTTGAATTTATGTATTTTCTGTTTTAGTGTAAATCCGAATCGGGAATTTTCGAGGGCGGAAGCGTTGCTGGAAATTGACAAAATGGGTCGATGCTTATAGTTGTCTTGGAGCATTAATTTGAGATTGGCCGAAAAATATTTTGGACACAAGTGCTCGAAGTCCAAGATTTGGTGTTTCGAAGTTTTCGGATCGAAAATAGGAGCAGCAAGTTATCATATTATCATATAGTGTCCGTTTGATCTGAAATTTGGTGGGGTGATAGAAGATGTAAAGTTTGTTGCATGGGGGTAGAGACGTTAGACCTAAGATTGGCAATGTCAGAATTGCAAAATTTTGAGGTTTAGGGGTGTGAAATTGAAGTTGAAGATTTTCAGAGTCCCGTAGAAGTTTCAAACGGTGTCCGTTTGCGAAAAAAAAATTTCGTTAGGTATAAAATTGAAAAAGGCTAGCTTTAGGTAACGCCTTATATAGTAGGATTACCAGTGAGAGCAGAAGACCTCCAAAATCGAATTTTTGTGTTTTTAAATGCCCTTATGAGGCTATGTCAGTTCGGGTTGGGTTGGTTTGACCCCTTTGATGGATGTTTTTGAGATGGAGTATTGTGCTTTATGTTTCTTGTGATTGATATACCTCCATCTTTGCTTCCTGTTTGTGCACCATGTTTGTTTGTGTTGGTGCTTTGTTGTTTGGAGTGTTGGAGCTCTTGTGTGCTGTCGATAGTGAGGCTGGATTTCCGGACCAGTTAGACTATCCATGTTTATCCCTTGTGAGACAGGACTTGCGGACCTGTAGACGGGGTAAGTGCTTGTGGTGATGGTAGGTTTCAAGCTGCCCTTGTGTTAGCACCTTGTGATGCCTCAAGTACTTTTTGTTGCGCTTTCTCGGTTCCGATTCTTTGTTTTTAAGTTCTGATTAGGGACATGTTTTTGTACGGTTGCGGAGGTGATACATTAGTGTCACGGTGGAGTTCTCTGGAGATTCCGGAGGAGAGACTGCTCGGGTTAGCATTGGGTGCACCCGTAGCAGAGTGCGGTACCAACCTTGGCCTTTGAGGTTCACAGAAGACTCTGATTTGGTTTCGAAAGTGACGGGCCGAGCTTGGTGATATCTTGGAGTGTGTATCCACACCGTTGTTGTGGGACATGGACGATATCTATGGGGCCACCAAGGGTCCTAGACGATATTCGGGTACAGTTGGCACTATTGAGTTGGATGACTTCATCTAGCAGTTTGACTCATGGTGTGATTTACATCGGATGCGCAAATCTACGTTGTTCAGTCCGTTTATGGCTTGGAAGGGATTATTCCAACATTTGGAGGGTCCGCCGATGGATGATTATCATGAGTTCCGACGTGAACACCTTAAGGAGATAGAGTTTTGGAGACAATACTAGTCTCCAAACTACATCTCTATTACTTCAGGTACAATGTTTGGAGGTGCGAGTTCATCCTCTGTACCTGACACTTATGATACGGTTGGAGCTAGTAGAGTTGGGAAGAGTTCAGAGGTCGTCTACATGCAAAACATCATTGGCCAATGCAACGTCAAGGTAGCGTGAAACAAAATCCTCAGACCCTACTTGCACTCCTAGAATATGTAAGCCGTCTGTCGATATCATACATACCTCTGGAAGCTAAAGATGAGGCGGAATGCCCAAAGGAGACCAAGCCCTACACTTTGACACCTTGACTGTCAAGCCTACAAGATGAAACTTGGTAGTCAAGTAATCAAAGGCATGCCGAATGTTGTATATAAGACCCACAATGTGTGTATCATCCGCTAAGGAGGGGAACACACAACCGGGCACGGCCAAAGCAGTAGACACAAGAGCTCTATAATGAGCCATGGCAAATAGAGGTCTTCCCAAAGGATCTCCGTGTTGAGTGCCAGCAGCGGCCTGTAGAATGGTGACTCCCTCCTCGGAAAAGCCATGCTGATAAAAAAAGAGAAGAATGTGAACTGTAGAAAAACCATATCAAAGGAATGAGGATTGATAGGGGACCACCAGCCTCTCTAAGCTCTCTTAAAATGGATGCATGTGAACCCTATTCTAGAGTTCTTTGCACGGTTGAGGAGAGACTACCAAGGGGTGAGAACTAACAAGCTACGAGGCTTGCAGAAGTTTCAACGGAAGACTGGGGAGAGTCTTTGAGAGGCTTATACCCAAATGCGTCGGTTGATCAGTGTTACCCATGGGGTGATAGAGTCACAAGCTGTCCAATATTGGTATGGGATATTGGATAGGGAGTTGAGACGTAGAGTGAGAGATGTTACCTTACTATAGGAGACATCACCTACGTTGGCCATTGTGTTTTGTCTTGCTGAGCGTATTGAACTCAACATGCAAGAAGAGAGGGGTGGATTCGCCGGGTTCAAGAAGAATTCACCATCTTCATCAACATCTTCACGTTATCAGTCTACAACACAAACCCGAAGTGGTTATGATAGACATGTGGTACAGTGTCGACCATCCGGACTGAGTGGTGAAGGTGTAGCATCCAGACCATTGCCATCCTTTTCAGGTCAACAATCAGTTGTTGGGATGGTGTGTTGGACATGTGGTGGACCTCATCACAAGAAGGATTGCCTTCAAGGTCGAAGGATGGATCCTGTTGGATCAAAATCATGTGAGCATTGTCACATACATGGTCACATGATGGATCGATGTTTTGATCTCTATCCAGAATTACGATCAACAGAGTTGTCATGGCAGTCCTTGGAAGAGGACGAGGAGTTCAAGGTGGCAGGGGTGGTGGTAGAGGACCAGCCCCTACTCAAATGTTAGCCCATGAGGCTAGTCATGAGGTGAACATGACATCTTGACGGGAGTAGTTGGAGCAGAAGATAGCAAGTATGGCTATAGCCCAACAAAGATGAGATTCTGGAGCTGGTGCCTCTACCTCATATGATGGAGATGTTGTGGAGTACATGTGTGCAACGGCACAACCATGTGCAGTTGCTGTGACTCGTAGTGCAACACACACTACTGAGTCTAGAGGAGCGTCTGTGGAATTGGATCCACAATGAGGGAAGACTAGCCGACAGGTTAGACTTCCTCAATCTTTCACATTGTTTGAGACATTGAACACCTCATCCATGGCTCCTAGACAACCTATTGGAGAGATGAGGGTGCAAGCCAATGTGGATGTACTTGGAGATGGAGCAAGTAGGGACCAACCATCAACATCGTCTGAGGTAGCATCTAGCGTAATGTTGGGGGCGGCAAAGACTCTTGTTCATTCTCCTGTTTTCTCAACCAATGATTTATTGGCGTTGGGGGTGTCATCATCCCATGTTCTATGATTGGCAACCACACTTTGCGAAAGCAAAGAGGATGTGTTGGTCATTTCTAGTAGTGTGAGCACTAGTAGTGTTGATCTTGGGATCATGACAACTACTAGTGGAACTTGGCAAGTTGCTGCCGCTCGAATGATGGAGTTATCAGCGAGGCCGGCATAGGAGCGTATCATAGTGTCACAAGTGCGGTGATGTTGGATAACAGAAGTGGTGTCTTTTGTTTGGTCGGACATTCAGGAAAGGTTTATCGACCTCAACGCGTGTTGTTGGATTCCTCGTGCACAACCTCTTATGTTGGGTAAGGATGCCTGCTTGGTCTTGGTTTGCGAAAGACCGATGTGGAGAGATGTCTATTCCAGATTTAGACATCACTTGGAGGTTCTAGTGATACCCCAGCACCATACATCACCCTGGTGGGGTTGATTGTGCAAGTGCAACCGGATCATGTCACAGATAGCTCTTGAACGCGAACACATGTTGTGGTTACACTTGCAGAGTCCTATGATGTATTGGTGGATGTGGCAGTGTTATACCCGATGGGGTTTTGCATTGATTATTGGGAGGAGACAGCCTTTTATCAGCCATGTTGACAATATGGCGAGGGCCGAGTGAGTCGATTATCTGTACGATTTATTATCGGTTCTAGGCCTTTACCAAGTGGAGGTTTGACGTATGTTGCAACCTTCAGTACTTGTGTTACTTGGCCTGGTGATTTTTTGGAGGGTAACATGGATGCTCATGATAGTCATGGTCGAGAGGATGTGGCTATCATGCCAAGTCTTAGTGGAGTAGTGTCATCCACGTTGGATGGAACACTAGGTACTTCATGTATGCAACTACAACAGATGGTTGATCAGCTCATACATCAGGCTTGGAGTGAGTCTTTTGCTCCGAAGAGGGAGGAGACAAAGGAAGTTATTCCCACTTCCACTATGTTGTCCCCTTTAGATACAACGCCTATTGCTTGGCAGTATCTAGAGGAGGATATATGTGTGCTGGATCTGTTTGGAGGGATTAGCAGAGGTTTGGCTGTTGTTTTGCACTCTGGCATACGAGTACTGTGATCTCCAGGCTGACTCTCACTCAGGTTTATCTCCGATGGTTTTTTGGAAGCTCATCATGAATCTAGAAGAACTTAGTCCCACCCTATGACCATGACCCTATTGCTCACTCTTACACAGACTCTCAATGTCCAAGCTCCATTATGCACATTATCACCATGAGTAAAGATATCACTCAAAAGGAAATGGATACTTTGGTAATCAAAGTCTTCATTGAATCAAGGCTCCACTCCGAACATGACGTTTCCAAGAACCAAGCTCCCCAAAACTAAGATCACCACACTATCTTATCCCAAAACTAACTTCCATTGAAAAACTACTTGAGAGGTGCTTCTCAACCTCTCTATTTATACTACTTAGAATCTTACCCTAGTAACTACAAGTAATCACCATGTAACTTCCTCTTACCAAGTTTAAACGAGGTAGAGATCACAAACCCCAATGAAAAGGGTACATGGCAACATGCAATTGGTCCACTTTGGATCTTCTAGAAGCCCAACTACTCCCTAATTGACTTCTAGTGTGCTGTCAATCTCGCCCTAGATTTAAGGGTATTCACCAAGTCCAACCAATGAAAACTAGTCCAAGTCAAGGAAAGTCAAGATACCCATGTGATGTAATCTATTCCTTGATTCCTACTAAACAACAAAATAGTAGTTCTCATCTACCACACCAAAAGTTACTCTATATTTTCCTCCTACTTAACCATAACTAGCTAAACATAGTCATGACTAAGATAAACTTAGGCACAATTTAGATATACTTACATTTTATCCTATATGTACAACCCTGGGTCTTACAGTACATTGATACTTGTATGTGGAGCAAGATGAGATTGCAAGGCACGTCTCATTACGCCATGTGGCACAATTGGTGCGGAGATATCCAGATCTTCTACCAGTGTTGGCAATTCAAGGATATTAGCAGGCCTTGCCGTCATATATTTCGTTGTTGGGGGCGCAAGACCTTGTTCGGCATGACACCATACACTTGGTTATTGCTGGATGGCCATGTCAGGGACACACACGTGCTGGTAATGGTCATGGGCTACACGATGCACGTTCTGGCATGTTTTGGGAGATGTTACGTGTGTTACGTTCTCTCTAGTCACAGCAAACCTATTCTCCGGCATACATTTTGGAGAATGTTCCCTTGTTGGGTGATCCACGTGTATGGGTGATGACGAGTGCACATCACGTGCGATCATGGATTGGACCAACGGTATTCTTTGGATGCGGCCGAGTAGGATCTCGTGCACACCGTTCACGTCTATGGTGGACAAACCTTCTTCCAAGGGAGATTTTATTGCGAGCATATGACGGAGTAAAGAAGCCCTCACATCTTACAGTGGAGAGTATTTTGGATGTGGGTAGACACTCCCAGGTAGTGGTCTATACTAACAATTCACCCATGGCAGTGGTGAACCTTGTGGGTCAGCCAAGAGCTGCATTATCCATGTTGTTGAGTTATCCAGCTTCCCATGCTTACAGAGAGAGAGGACTTGGACTTGTATGGGATTCTCGCTTGTAGCAATTGGTGGAACCCAATGCTGAAGAGAGAGAACGAACTATGGGATTTTGTATCGGTACTACAGTTGTACCTACATTGTCAAAGGCATCACGACGTCAGGTGTTGGGTCAGGCTATGGACCTGAACTGTTTGACATGGATTGTGAGCCTTGGATTGGCTGAGCAGAGACGCATGCGATCCACATGTATGACTGCAAGACCATTGGTAAGCTCTTTGCCTACCAAGACGGTGGAGGCAAAAGCTGGGGGCGAGAAGTGCCCAAGATCTCATCCTTGGTCTTATGGGGATGTTAGAGAAGGAGAGGTAGGGTCTTCTTTGAGTATCGTTAGATTTTTTTATGCGGAGCAAGCGGTGGTTACCACTTAAGACCGTTGTGATACAACACAAGAGGTTACAGCTACATCAGCAGGAGTTGTTCACACTGAGATAGTGGAGCCTGGTATGAGAGAGCAAAAAATCTTTTTTCTGAAGAGGTTATCATTTAGCAATCAGATACTACGTCTTCTATCTCTAGTGTTAATGGAGAGGAGATTTGGGATATTAAGATTGGTCCCAAAGTGACAAGAGAAGAAAGACGTAGGGTGTGGAGGTTTTTGAGGAGTTTCAAAAATTGTTTTGCCTTCACTATGAATGATTTAGGTTGTTTGAAGGGACCTGACATACGGATTGACTTGACAATAGATGCACCAATCTTCCATCGTCCCTATCGATACAATGTTATGGAGATATATCTGATCCAAAGTAGGTGTCAAGACCTTCTTGAGGCTAGATTAGTGGAGATATCATATGGAGAGTTTGCCTCTGCTGTGGTGATGCCAGTCAAGAAGGATATACATGACAATTATATAGATAGACGCATGTGTGGTGACTATCGATCTATCAATCGACATACAAAATCTGATCGATATGCTATGCCTACACATGAGGAGATCTTTGATGCAATTGGGCATGCAAAGGTTTTCAGTACATTGGATTTACGAGCAGGATATCATCAGTTGTGGATTCGAGATGAGGATAAGGCCAAGAAAGCCTTTTGGGCAATTGATTCGCATGGCAAGGATGTGTTGTATCAGTGGAAGTTCTTACCATTTGGGTTGAAGAATGCTTCTGCTGAGTTCCAAAGAGTGATGGATAGGATCCTAGCCGGACTTGATTGTGCCCAAGCCTATATCAATGATATTTGAGTGTATAGTGCTACAGTGAGGGAGCATGAGATAAATTTGCGGGGAGGTATTTGAGCGACTGATTGCTCATGGCCTCAAGTTGCATCCTGGAAAGTGCAAGTTCTTTCAGAAGCAGGTAGAGTACTTGGGTCATACCATATACCCAGGAGGATTGGGAGTTCAGCAAACCAAGATGGAGGCAATCTTGCGTATTCCACAACCCTCAAATGTGAGTAGGGTGCGAGCTTTCCTTGGACTTGCAAACTTCTATCGTCAATATGTGCGAGGATTTAGCACTATTGCCAAAGCCTTGACAAAGCTGACAAAGATAGATCAAGAGTGGAGTTGGGGAGATGAACAAGAGAGAGCTTTTGTTGAGCTCAAGGGAAGGTTGACATCTGCCCTATTTTGAGGAGATATTTGAGAGGTCGTCCGTTTCAAGTACATACTGATTGGAGTATGTTGGGTTTGGGAGCAGTGCTTACCCAACATGATGATGAGGGAAGGAGTTTGTAGTGGCTTATGCAAGTCGTTCCAACAATGCAACGGAGTTGAAGTATAGTTCTTATGAAGGAGAATGTTTGGCAGCTGTTTGGGCGGTGACACATTTCAGATGTTATTTGTTTGGAAACTCCTTCACTCTCATCATTGATCATCAATCATTGAAATGGTTGATGGAATCAAACAAGCTTACAGGAAAGCTTGCACGATGGGCTCTTATCCTACAAGAGTATGATTTCACGGTTGTTCATAGACCTGGAGTGGTGAACCATGATGCGGATGGGTTAAGTCGAAACCCATGTACAAGTCAAGTTGACGAAACCGGGGCTCGATGGCACGATGATACTGATGAGGAGATAGTGCCGGGTTGGCATGCATATGCCTTTTTGAGTATGTTGGCGCTTGAGAGCAATATGATATCTCCCTTGGGTCAGAGAGCAGATATGTTAGCCTTGGACGTTGAGACTAAGGACGGTTTGATGGTAAACCGAGACATCCATGATGACATGCTGGTGTTGGAGTATCTTCGTACCGGTGCTTTGTTGGGCAACTTAAGTGCAAAGGAGCGGGATCGAGTTTTACAGAGAGCTCGCCGGTTCAGATGGGAAGGTAGACACCTTCTTCAAGTATGGGGACATGGCAACATTTGTGTTGTGCCACTTCCATCTCAGAGAGCACAGTTGGTCAGACATGCTCATGAGGAGTTAGGTCATTTTGGAGTAAAGCGGACATATAGCTTACTTCAAAGTCATTATTGGTGGAGAGGTATGCAAACTGAAGTGCAACAATTTGTGGCCAGATGTATGGTATGTGATCGTGTTCGAGCATAATTCAATGCGCCTACACCACAACTACATCCTCTACCGATTATGGGACTTGGTTATCGTTAGAGCTTGGATTTTGCAGGACCTTTGCCATTGAAAATACGACATCATCGATATGTGTTGGTCATGGTGGAGCATTTCTCCAAGTATATTGTGTTGGTGGCCTTGCCCGACAAGTCAAGTGAGGAAACAAATTTTATGCGTTTTTAGGCTAATCTTTAGCCGATTTGGTGCACCATCAGAAGTGTTAACTGGTCAGGGTACTGTAACACTGAAGGCAATGACTCCGGAATGACTTCCAAGATAAGAGATGTCTTCTCAAGACCTCTCCTTGATTTATATAGTGTAGGACTAGAGGAGTCCGACATCCAAACTATGCCACATGGCTAACATGCGTAGGTTGCATGTTTTGTTATCTTATCCTACCCAATTCCTAACATACGTCTAGCACACAATCTGATCCACCAATGCATGGTAGCCACCTCGTCATTTAACCTTTTGCTTTTTGGATAGTGCACATCACTATCTTGTCTTTTTGTGATCTAGTGACCACTCTACGCTTTGGCTAAACTAACTATGACTAACCAAGATTTGTTACAAACCTCCCTTCATTTAAGTCGCAACGTCCTCGTTGCAAGAAGACTCAAAAGTCTCTACAAGTATCTTGGCATTTGTAAGATTTGCCAATGGTTCCCAAGTAGCTTCATAAAGTGGATAACCTTTCCATTGGACTAGATATTCCACTTTGGGGTTCCGCTGACCTCTTGTCAGTTTCTTGAGGATTCTCTCAACCTCATATTCCTCTACACCATCAATCATGGTTGGTAAAGGAGGAGGTTGATGTGGGTTGCCAAAGGAAGGAGATCGTGGGGTATACTTCCTAAAGAGAGACACATGAAAAACGGGATGTATTTTCATGTGTGTTGGCAACTCTAACTTGTAGGCAACTTCTCCAATCCGTTGGACAATCAAGAAAGGTTCAATAAACCATGGACTTAACTTTCGAACCCCTATTAATGACAAATTTGAAGTAGACAACCACACATGATCGCCTTTTTGAAACTCCACATGTCGTCGATGAGCATCAGCATATTGTTTTTGCCGATTCTGGGATATGGCTAATTTTTGCTTTGCCTGATGCACTCCTCGTTGGACTCGTGCCACAAACTCGTTCACTGCTTCCACTTGGGTTGATGGTTCATGCATGTGACCTACACTCATCAAGCTAGATGGTGTGATAGGGTGTTCTCCATACATCAAGAAGAATGGGCTGACTTTTGTGGATGCATTGATTGAGTTATTATAAGCAAACTCAATCAAGGGTAAAAGTGCATCCCAACCTTCTTGCTCTTCCAAAGTGAAAGCTCTAAGCATGTCCTCAATAGTTCTATTTGCTTTTTCAGTTTGCCCATCTGTTTGAGGATGATAAGTCATGGACATGGCTAGTTTTGTTTTGAATAGCCCAAATAGGGTTTTCCAAAACATGCTAGTAAATTGAGTGCCCCTATCGGTGATGAGCACAGTAGCTAAACCATGTTGAGCAAAAACTGCATCCATATAAATTAGAGCAAGTTCAAAAGAATTGTCTTTGTTGTGGGCCTAATATGGATCATCTTGCTCAATTTATCCACAAAAATGACTATCAAATCATAACCCATAGACGTCATTGGTAACTCACATACAATGTCCATACTGACGTGCTCCCATCTTCTAGTAGATGTTGGTACAGGCTGTAGTAGACCTGCTGGTTTCTGATTGCTAGCCTTGTTTTGTTGACAAGCCACACAACTTCGAACATAGCTGGTGATGTCCTCTCTTAGTTTTGGCCAAAAGTATACCCTTTGGACGCCTTCAATGGTCTTCTCCACTCCTACATGGCCGGCAATAGCTGAATCATGTGCCTCCTCTAACACTGTTGTACAGAGAGCAACATCTGAGGTGATCCAAATCTTTCCCTTATAGAACACCAATCCCCGTTCTAAATATGCTCGACCCTGTTGAAGGGCTTGTGCAATCTCCTCATCCTCCTTGGTAGCGTGATGCACGTTCTCCCACCATTCAGAGTGAATCTTCACCTCCGTGATGTGATTAATGCACGGCATTCGTGTCAATGCATCGGCAAGTTGCTTCTTCCCCTCCACATACAAGATCTTCATGTTGAAACGCTGTCGCCATTCAAATTTCCAACGACCGCCGCTTTGAGAGATCCTTTTGAGTTTCTAAATAAACCAAAGGCTTGTGGTCTGTCTCAACCACAAACTCCTTATCTCCGAGATAGTGCTTCCAATGTTTAGTAGCCAAGACAATGACTAACTCCTCCCTCTCTATGGTATGATAATTTTGCTCCGCCGGCAAAAGTTTTCGTGAGAAGAAAGCAATTGTGTGCCATCCATCTTTCCATTCCTGTTGTAACACTCCTCCAACTGCCACACCTGATGCATCCATAGCAAGTTTTGTTGGTCTACCTAGTTCATACCATTTAAGGATTGGTGCATGTAAGAGCGCATAGTTCAAAGCTTGAAATGCAATCTCTTGAGCTGTATCCCATTGCCATTTCTGCCCTTGGCCTAAGAGACTTGTTAAGGCTTGAGCAATACGAGCAAAAGCCTCCACAAACCTTCTATAGAAGCCGGTTAAACCCAAGAAACTACGTAGTTGAGTCTGATTCTCTGGGGCAATCCAATTTTGAATGGCTTCCACTTTGTCACTCATGACTTGGATGCCATCAGCACTAACTCTATGGCGTAGGTAATCTACTTCGCTTTTGCCAAACTCACATTTTGACATCTTAGCATACAACATATTTTCTCTCAACACTTGGAGATTTTTCGTAGATGTTTCGATGATCTTGTAAGGACTTGCTATATATCAAGATATCATCTAAAAACACAATCACTGATTTATCTAGATATTTACTTAAAAATATCATTCATCAGTCCCATGAATGTGGCAGGGAAATTGGTTAAACCAAATGGCATAACTAGATACTCAAAATGACCATATCTAGTTCAAAAAAAGTCGTTTTTGTATGTCTTCATCCGCCACTGATCTGATTGTATCCGCTTCTAAGATCAAGTTTGGTGAAATACTTAGCTCCATGAAGTTGATCAAACAAGTCATCCATTCGCGGTAATGGATACTTGTTTTTCACCGCTTGTTGATTTAGAGCACGATAGTCCATGCACATCCGCATGGAGCCGTCCCTTCTTCTTCACGAACAATACCGAGCTCCATATGGTGACACACTAGGTTGGATAAACCCCTTCTCCAACAACTCTTCCAATTGTGCCTTGCATTCCTCCAAATTTCGTTTGGTGCAAGTCGATAGGGACTTTTACAAGGAGGAGAACTTCATGGTAAGATCTCTATCTTGTGATCCACTCTCCTTCTTGGTGGTAAACCCGAGGCAAATCATCTAGAAAAACATCTTGAAACTCGCTCAAGATACAAGTTAACTCCTCATGTATAAAAGATTGCTCTTTTGAGCGCTTACATCTCTTATTAGGCCCAAAAACATACATCTTTGTGACTGATAGCGGTTCTTCCTATCATGTAGAGAGGTAAGTTTTTGTGTCATGATCTAAGTCTATCTCCAAAGATCCTCCAACTGATGGTTTTTACTATCTTCCTTCGCCAATCTACCTCAGGATTATATTTTTCCATCCAAGGCATACCCAAAATAGCATCATAGCGAGCTAATCGAATTACTCTCCACTCCAACGATTCCTTGTATTGCCCAATCTTCAACTCCACTTTCCTAAGAATGCTCTCAATGCTCTCTCTTTGCCCGTTTGGCAACTCTACCTTTTCACTTTCATCTTTCTCTAAAGCTAATCCCAATTTTATAGCAATAGATCGAGATAGGAAATTTTCTCAGAGCTCCCTGGATCAATCAATACTCTCACTTTTACTCCTTCTATATCGCCATCCGTCACAATCAAACATGTTTCCTTCTTTCTCAAACCATTTACCTCATGTTTGTGCTTCCTTCCCTCGCCCTTCCTCCTTTTTCATCGAACCAAGAAGGCCGTGAGGCAAGGTTACTGGTGCTCTTCGTTTCCCGGGTTTCCATCGGTCACTTCGTCTCCACCTTCAAGATTGTTGAGAGCTCGTCGATAGGGGGGTCTAGTTCCTCTTGCTAGAACTTGGGTACGGCAATTCATGGCAATGTGACCAAATCTTCCACAATTATAGCATTGCCTCATTTCTCGTCTTCCCTCCACTCCGTCTCCTCCTCTTGAATTTCCTTCTCGATGAGGATTTGAGTTGCGACGATCTCCTCCTTGTGTGCTCACTCCCCTTGAATGAAATCTTCTCCTCCTTATGTTGCCCAACTCCATAGGCATTGGTCCATAGTATTGATTCGTGGAACCGATACCTCTCCACCGTTGTGGTAGACGTTGACATTCTGCTTACGCACAAGCAATAGCCTCGTTCAAGTTGCTTGGATTGTCCCAAATCACCTCCTGTGAATCTTTTTCTTCAACCCTCTCTTGAATAAATCAAGGGCTTCAGCCCCACTCATATCTCGTATTCGAATTCAAGATCTCGAAATTCCTCAATGTACTCCTCCACACTTCCCTTCTGCTCAAGTTTCCACAACCTCATCCGTGCCGTGATGATGGGATCAACCGCTTGAAAATTCTGAAGAAGACCTCGTTTCATTGCACTCCAAGTAACTCCGTTGGCCTCGACTCATTGAGCTCCATCATCCAACCCCGAAACCAAGTAGATGCTTTCTCCAACAACAAAGTACGAACAAAAAGACATGCAATGTGATCGTTGATATTGAACAAAGCAAGATGATACTCCATTCTCTCAATCCAACCTTCCAAAACTCCCATGGTTCGACTACCTCGGTAAGGTTCTATCTTACAAGCTTTTGTCATCTTCAGAATCATGGATGTCTGAAGATCTAGCTCTCTTGCTTGTTGTGCTGCTTGGGCTTCAAGAGCACGGGCTCTCACTGTTTCTTCACTCTCCACCATGGATGGTGATGTCTCCATCTCCATTTGAGTTTCTCTCATTTTCCATTCCTCTTGTTTTGACTGCTGTCAATTCTTGAGCTAACTCTTGTACTTGAGTCTGGCTTTGCTCAAATGCGCTTTCTCAAATCTCTCAACTCCCCGAATCATTTCTCTCAAAGTGTCCTCCATGATTCGCCTCCGCCCACTCTCTCTCAAGATAGGGTTAAGATGAACACTCTCCAATTTCTCAAGATTGGCAACACAAAAGGAATAGGTGATGCTATCACCTCATGGTAATACTCCTCTCCAAAGTTTCTAATAACTAGGCTCCGAAACATAGCTTTAGGATGATACACACAATAGATTTCACACCATGTGTTGAATCTCATAGGTGGTGGTCTATTGAGGTCCATCTCTAAACTAAAATGTAAATCGTGAGATCCCAAGTAACATCGTAGGTGACTATAGGTAAGATAATAGGATCTTGAGATCTCATCACTTGGTCCATGAAGTTGGCACCAAAATGATAAACCAAATACTGAGTCAACCTTGCTCTCTCAATGTATAACAGTTTGACATGATTAAGAATTAAGAAATGGAAATCTCGGTACTATTCTATCTCCCCCATCCATAACCTGCACCCACAATAACCCCCTTCCACTACTTGCAGCTCAATGGCCACTTCCAAATCTAACAAACACTCTCTCCTCAAAGAATTGTACCAACCTGCACTATTCTTCCAAGAGGGGTGATCCACACTCATAGGAACAATAAGCCCCCCCTCCGATACCATTGTAACACCAAGGCAATGACTGAATGACTTCCAAGATAAGAGATGTCTTCTCAAGACCTCTCCTTGATTTATATAGTGTAGGACTAGAGGAGTCCGACATCCAAACTATGCCACATGGCTAACATTCGTAGGTTGCATGTTTTGTTATCTTATCCTACCCAATTCCTAACAGACGTCTAGCACACAATCTGATCCACCAATGCATGGTAGCCACCTCGTCATTTAACCTTTTGCTTTTTGGATAGTGCACATCACTATCTTGTTTTTTTGTGATCTAGTGACCACTCTACGCTTTGGCTAAACTAACAATGACTAACCAAGATTGGTTACAGGTACTTAGTTTTTGGACGAGTTTCAGGCTTTGTGTGATCGAGCGTTGATCGATCATCGTACCACCTCAAGAGATCATCCTGAGGCTGATGGTCTAGCATAGAGAGTTGTTCAGACGGTGAAGAGAGGACTAAGAAAGTTTGGCTTGGAGAAAGGTCATATGGGAGACTTGGACATCCAGCTACCATGGTTGGCCATGGGTTATCGATTTAGCCGGCAAGCATCTCTAGCATCATTCTCACCGTACTTTTTATTATATGGTAGAGATCCGTACTTACATGCAGCCTATCCGTCGAGAGTCGTGAAGTCTTGGACTTGGATAACCCCGATGTTTGGGTTAGGGTGTGTTCTCAAAGGGCGTAACTCTTCCGAGAGTCATGCCCATGGCGTTTGAGAACCTAGCTATTGCTCAAAGATAGAGATACTTTTATGTTATGCTACCATCCGAGGAGGTGGATATCGACCTTCAATTCACGCATTTCATGTTGCTTGATTACGTTTATTTGCGGCGAAAGGCACCGACCACATTCGATGTTACAGCTGGTCGCACGATTCTCCGAGTACGTGAGGTTTTACCTTCTGGAGTTTTGGTATTGGAGGGTCGTGATGGTGTGATTTGGAAGGATCATGTGTGTAATTGTGCGCCATGTCACCTTCCAAACATTGATGGTATTTATGGATCCAAGCCTAGCGCTTGTAATGCAAGTGTGCTTGAGATGTATGTTATGTGGATCACCGGTGGAGCAAACAATGTTGATTTGTGATTCTTGTTCGAGAGGATGGTATATGTCATGTCTGACACCTCCTCTCAATGCGGTGGAGATGTCCTCGATGCGTTTAGCAGGCAAGCAGGTCTGGCCATTACATGATATGGATTGCAGATATGCGACTATCGATGGGGCATTGTAGCACCCGACCTCCTAATCTTAGCCCCACGAAGGGCATATCATGTTATGGACTAGATGGCTACCTGGCGTTAGAGGGACCTAACCGCTAGTTAGGGGGGCGATTGTGGTACACTTGTGTTGGTGTATGACGATCTATGTGTTGTGATGTTTGATGTGACAGCGATGTATGTTGTGATGCGATATGTATGTGCATGATAGCTGTCACGACTTATGTAGTGGCATCTCTAGTTAGGTAGGTGCACGTATGTAGGAGCAGATATAGCAGTTAGAGCCGGTTGTGCGATTTAGCCGTCGTACTTTGAACCGCCGTTAGTCCCGACAAAGGCTGCGTTAGGGGTCCTAGGGCTCAAGGGGTAGAGTTCGAATTAGGGTGCCTTGGAGGGCAATTTTCGAAGTTGAGCTTTTGAGAGTGTGGCTATGGTGGATAGTAGCTAGTGCGGGAACTTGGAGTCTTTGAAGCACAAAGTGGGTTTGGTTTGATTGTAATCTCTCTTTTATGCTATGGTTATGAGCGGAGTGTCATTGTGGACGTTTTGAGAGTAGAACAGATTATTGTGGTACACTTGTGTTGGTGTATGACGATCTATGTGTTGTGATGTTTGATGTGACATCAATGTATATTGTGATGCAATATGTATGTGCACGACAATTGTTTTCAATTCAAAGTTTATTTGAATGAAATTTAAGAGTAAAAATAATTCCAACAAAATATAATACATATTCTGTTGTCATCAAATATATCAATTGTGAATATGATAATTTTAAAATTCAGACTCAAATATCTAAATATGTAAAAATATTATATAAATATATAATTAATATTTAATGAAAAATATTTATTTATAAAGATAAAATACACAAAATGCTAATCATATCAATGAGTGATGAAATTTAATCATTAATAATTATTTTTTTATTATCATAATTACTTATATGATTATAAAAACATCTTATAAGTAATGTTTGATTATATTAGGTTTTGTATTGACAATAAAAATTATCAAAAAATCAATCATAAAGGATTTATATATTATAGCATAACATTCAAATGAAAGAAATCAAGAAAATATAATAATAATTCAAATAAATGTTGATTTATTTTAATTATAAAGTTAATAAATAAAAATATAGACATTGAGTAAATTAATCATCTCATGAAAGATAAAAAAAAAAAAAACTTAAATTTTTATTTAAAAGAATATTTATAATTTAAATTATTTTTTAAAAATATTTTATTTAAAAACCATATAAATTTAATTTCATTGAATAATTTAAAACTTAGAATTAATATAAAGATTATAATTATATTGATAATTAAACTAAATTTATTTAAAATATGCATCAAATATAAAAAAATTTGGCAACAAAAATTATATATTAAAAGTTAAAAATAATTTTTTATTGAATAATATTAATTTTTTTCCTTAAAAATTATAAAAATAATATAATGTAAATTTTAATCATGAAAAATAATTCTTATTAAAAAAATCATCAACGATAATAATTATTTTTTCAACATTAATAATTTTTAAATGAGTATATAAAAATTAATTTGAAAAAAATTATTTAATTTTATTTTTAATGAAATGTATGAACTCAGTGTGAGCTCATATTTAATTTAAATGGATATTAAATATGAAAACTAGGATTTATGTTGCATGTGTAGGTGAAAAAATAAAGAATAACACAAGTTTCACATGTGCTTCTATTAAGAAAATATCTACAGTTTTAATTTTTTGCCATGAGATAATAATATAATATTCATGATTATTTATGATGATATTCATCATTATAAAATTATCAAAATTTTATGTTATTTTTAGTAGTTTAATTATTAATTTAATTTAAATTTGACATCAAATGAAAAATACATAATGAATTCAAAGCGATTGAATTAACTTATATCCATCTTTGATTTTTTATATGTGTGCATAGACATGTGTGATATAAAACACATACTTGTTGTTATTCCTCATGTTTTCATATTTACCTATGTTATAATTTTTTTATGTTTTTATTGCAATAAAACCAAAAAATGATAAACATAATATTTGAATAAAATTTGTGTGTATTAACTAATTTATCATAATTTTAATTTTTGTTACATACTTTGAACTTGTATTATATCAAATGAATATTCTTAGTGAGTAATTTATAGCTTTTATGATAAATTATTTTTGAACTATAAAACTAATAGAAATATTTGAAATTATTTTGTCAACAAAGTTGACAAGATTTGAACTCTCACATAATAACTTTGCATATGTCATTTACAGTTTTTTTTGGTATTAACTACTTTAAATTTATTATATTATCTTCTTACTCAATAATGATTTTGTCTGCATTATGACTAAACAGTGGGTGTGGACAATTTGTATCAAGATATATTTATTTTGAATTCTTTTCAGAGTAGAGATAGAACAAATCTTTCACATCTTATTCATCACAAGGTATTCATCAATGAGACTCAGACGGTATGATGTGTGTTTCACGCCCGGAAAAGTACGTTGCTGGACTTTCCAGTTGTACGCGTTCCTGTTTTCGGATATCCAGTGTGTGGTTTCATGGAAATGGATGAATGTATCCGACTGCTTCGAGACCGAAACTGCTCAAGCGGTCGACTCTCAAGCACGACAATGATTGAATTTGTCATCCGAAAACAAGTTACAAGCTGCGTATCAGACAGACAGCCGAAGCCTGTTCTTAAAATATATTTTAGTGATTGTTTATTGGATGGGGAGTGATACAGGGAGTTGATGATCCGGCTGGTCGAGGTAGGAGCAGAAGTCAGAGAGAGAGATAGATAGAACAGGACTGGAATGTGTCTAGAACAGTCCAGGAAGGAAGTGTAATGTGCACCAAGACAGAGGTTGAAACAATGCTCAGCTGATGATGAGAGAGACAGGATCTTTTACCCGGGGAAGCGTGGCGCAAGGGGAGCGTCAGAGAGTGCTGTGCAGAGTTTCGTGACTTCTCTTGGGCCCTTTTTGTACACAGGGACAATTGATCCTCCAGTGGCTGATTGCGTTGGGTGTCCAGGAAAGAGTTTGTCTCGAGCGTAAGCCCAGAGCGAGAAGACATTCATTCTGGCTCTGTTTTTCATCAGGTTGATCAAAGTATTGCCCAGCCCAAGTCAGTGAAGTGAAGTGAACATTGACACAATTTTCCGACATCTTTGAAGAATAGTAGCGAGGCGAAAGCTAGAAGAAACCATGGCAATGATGTCTTCCGCTTCCGCCGCCGCCTCTCGCCTCGTCCCCGCTTTGCGTGTACCGGTAGGTATTTCTCCCTCTTTGCCTCTTACTTTCACCTTCTGCGCTCTCGCGTTGACGATACGAATTCGACGCTTTGCTGTTCCGAGAATTGCCTCCTCAGTGTCAGATCAGAGCATTTTGGCTTGTTGGAAGAAGTTTTTGTCCTAAGAGCGTTGTTTGGTAAGTGTGGAAGAAAATTTACCTGATTGTCGTCGGCAGGTGGCCTGCGGTAGTGAGCCACTAGAGTTGCATCGCTTAGTTTCTCATGAATCTCAATTTTCGCCGGCGGTGTCCGATCACTTGAATTACGTGTAGAATTTACCTGCTTGTTCTGTTTGGGTGAAGAAATTGATTCCCTATGAGAATAAGATAAGTTATGGTTGGCCGTGAAGAAATTGCCTGTAAGGAGTTGCGAACTTTGCCAGACCCAATTAAATTCTAGCATCAGTTGGTTGGTTTGCCGTGTCCTGGGGTATGCTAAAATGATGCGTATCATATTGGTGAGCAGGAGGAATTGTGTTCAAGTTGGATAAGAGGTGCTGGATGGGCGAGCGCATCCAACAGAGTTCGTCTGGATAGAGAGGCTGTTCAGACAGGCCCGGGCTCAAGCCAATCGTTAGCTGTCCGGGCAGTTTCGACTACAACTAAGACTTCTAGTCGCCCCGCAACCGATCAAAGTACTTTCTTGTATCTACCTGAGTCTCCATGGTAAAGTCAATGTGCCAGGCCGCAATATTGGTGGCAACTTTATTGTCTCCCTGAAACGCTGAGGTATGATTTGACTTTGTAGGTGAAAGACTTGCAAAGCTCAACGAGCTTCTGGTTGAGGTGGCGAAAACTGCAGCTAATACGGGCCCTAGAGGCGCCGTTCGACTCGCTCAAGGCCTGGAAGCAGTGGCAACTGTCGGTGCCGAATGGCTTTTGCAGCAAACACAAGTACGCAGCCTCAGCAGCAGTTTTCTTATGCTCAAGTTTTGTGTAGTGAAGATCGCTTATCAACCCTTGTGCTAGTACTCTGTTTGTATTCCTGCTGCATAGTGAGGATACGTAGGTCTATGGAGGGATTTGGAAGAGCCGACAATTTTAAGAAAGGGTAAATTGCCCATACCTTTGAAATATGTGTAAATTGAGAGAAGTAGTAATTTTGCACATATTCTGCTGCAGGGTGCACAAATAGCTGTAAATGCAAGATCCCCTTTCGCATTAGACCCACCTGGTCCGAAACAACTGAGGAAACTTTTCGAGAAGCTTGGTGCAACCTATATCAAGCTCGGCCAGGTCAGCCTCGCCATTCCTCAGAGTCTTGGACCTTGTGATGGACGGCGAGATATTGGTGACTCGAGTCTCGGGTTTAGACGATGTGTTTTACAGATCTTCACCCTGATAATGGGTTTTGTGAGTACAGTTCATTGCGTCAGCACCTACTTTATTCCCTGCTGAGTACGTAAAAGAGTTTCAGAGCTGCCTCGACAAAACTCCGCCAATTTCTTTCAATCAAATTCAAGCAATCATTCGACAAGACCTTGGCCGATCGCTCGAGGATGTGTACGAATATATCGACCCAGAACCTCTTGCATCAGCTTCAATTGCACAAGTAAGTGATGTTCATGTTTTATGAATTTCTTTTCCACAAGCTTGTGTCTCCTGCCGTATACTGCAGTCTTGGGTACGACACCTTGACATTAGGTGATTCCAACTCATCCCTTCTTATGCAGGTACATGCGGCAAGGCTGAAGGAAAGCCAGAAGGATGTGGTCATAAAAGTTTTGAAGCCAGATGTGGAAGATACTCTGACAGTAGATCTCAACTTCATCTACATCACTGCGAAAGTGTTGGAGTTTCTTAACCCACAATTAAGTCGGACCTCTTTGGTATGCAACAGTTTATTTACCTCCCTTTTTCAGTCTTTTGATTGTTTGTTTTTTTAATTGTACACAAGCCATAACTCACATGCTCAAATGGTTCGATTTTGAAAAAGAAAATGTAAACATATCACATGTAACATTGCTGCTTGTGAAAGTCACCTAGTTCCACCAGCAGTTTCAGCAATTTGAATCAGGATACAATGCTGATGATCTGTAGCGACTAACAGCTTACATGTTCTAATTTGTGTTTCTGCAGTCTGCTCTACCTTAAAGGCTCTAAAGTCCATTACCAAACTTATTGAAATTGATCTTATATGTTAGACCAATAACAGACTAGCCGCCTTAAGAGACATGGTCGCTAAGATAATTGTCATATGCTGCTGCTGACTTCCCGTTATATCGTAAGGTCTGTTTTTCTTGCATAGGCATAGGATGCACTATCACGCCACTAGCGTGAACACGTCCTTCAGCGTTCAACATGAAACTGGGTGTGCGGTTATTTTCGGGGTTCCATGGATCTGCAAGATATGCACTTGGTTTGTCATGTTTTAAAAGTTCAGTTGAACAGAAGTGTGATGTTCTGTGTTGCAGGTGGGTATAGTGGGTGATATCAGAGCGTCCATGTTGGAGGAAGTAGACTTTAGGAAGGAGGCCATGAATATTGAGGCTTTTAGAAACTACTTAGAAGCTGCTGGCTCTACTCGTTTGGCCACTGCCCCCTATGTGTATCGCCATTGCAGTTCTCGTAGGGTGCTTACAATGGAGCGTTTCTTCGGAGCACCATTATCGGACTTGGACTCCATTCGATCAGTTGTTCCGAATCCGGAAGCTACACTAATCAACGCACTTAATGTTTGGTGAGACCTTTTTTTTGGTAGTTGTATGGATACTAAGATTGCCGTAGCATTTTCTGTCAGTCGTGGCATCTACTAAACTTGTGGACAATTTGCATGTTTGCAGGTTCGGCAGTTTAATTGCATGTGAGACTTTCCACGCAGATGTTCATGCAGGAAATTTGCTCCTATTGAAAGACGGCCGCATCGGCTTCATTGACTTTGGTGGGTGTAGATAAGAGGTTTCATTTTCTCGTATGTTAACTATGTTCACATTCACTGGTTGACTTGATCATACCAATCTGATCGAGTATGCAGGTGTCGTCAAGGCTCTAGCTTCATGACAGTTTCTGTGCGTCACAGGTATTGTGGGCCGAATTTCCCCAGCAACGTGGGTAGCCATGGAGACGTTTCTGAATTCCATTGGCAGCAATCAGTACTCAGCAATGGCCAAGGCACTAGTGACAATGGGTGCGACTGCTGAAAAAATAGATATCGACAGTTTTGCAAAGGATCTAGAAAAAATCTTCACTGCCGTAGGGGTAATTATCTACCCCATCCTTGAAATAAAATCCTTGGTCTGTTCGTCGCCGTTTTGCATCGAGATGTCGTTTAGTCTCTTGTCCCCAGTAGTTTGGGTAATCTGCTCCCTCGTTGAGGCTCTGCAATGTCTGCAGGCCGAAAGTTCCCATTCTGGTCTTACCGTAATTTATCAACAGCAGACTGAGAGCTTGACAGCGTGTATTCGTGCGCGTTACCACATTCACACGGTTAACCGCGGGTTCAGTTTAACCGAAAGAGACTTCGATTTGTCAGAGCTGGTTCTCATCTCGTACAATAGCGAGCTTACTTAGTAGTCTAAGGGTTCAGTCTTCTCGTGAGTGCACACATCGTGTGCACTCACGAGAGTGGTTGCTCACAAACTATTTTGGAGGTAGAATTTGACGTAATCTAACTGCTGAAAGCGCATTAGTGAAACTCTTTATCTTTTTTGGAGTATTTGACTACGTTGGACTTGAGGAGCTTTTTGTGGCCATATTAAAGCTTAACCTAGAATTGTTCCCCGTGTACAGGTTCTGGACTCTGAAGTCCTCATAACAGCAGCTGGAACTCCTGGTAGGCCGACAACGGTAGCTGCGTCGATGGCTTTTGATGAGCAACAAGTTAATGCCCTACTGTTAGAAGTGGTAAAGTATCTCCGACAATCCATGTTTACAATCTTTTGGGGGCCTCCGAACTAGTATGAAGATTGATTACCAACTGTCAGTTGTTAAGTCGGTTGACATATTTATCTTCGTTCCGCTGTTATTTTGAGACTACCGTAGTGTTGCTCGTGTCAACTATGTTACCGGTAGGATTTGAATTGTCTGTGAAGTTGTGGCTTATTTACAGAATTTATTTGTTTTACAGATCCGGGTTTGTGAAAGCTATGGGTTGCGATTTCCACGAGAATTCGGGCTCCTTTTGAAACAACTTCTCTACTTCGACCGCTATACTCGTCTGCTCGCACCGGGCCTTAATGTCTTCGAGGACGACAGAATACAAATAGCATCCAACCGTGACACGACTTACTTTCCTTCTCCACCTCCGTCTGGCAGCAACCGATCTGGCTTCCTTTAAGACTCTTAGATGTTCTTGCATCATGTACAGTACAAAAGGGTTCAACTTACCATCACACTTCCAACAAGAAGCTATTCGCAAAGGGCGATGAGCTCACCTATACTAGTCGGGACCACCACTTGTGTAGTATATTTTTCTCTTTCAATGACATGTCAAAGCATCTCCTCTTCATCCCTACTTCACACGCTCTTGAAGAGCTCTCATGTGCATGCACATGTGCTGGAAATATTTTTTTACGTCTCCACCTCCAAACTCATGGTTGTATTCTTGCTGGCCCACTACTTGAATTATCATGTCTATCTTGGTGGAAGCATCACAGCTGTCTCTTTCACCTAGTTTCTTGATTCAAACTAGTGAAAACAGGAGGTACAAAATACTCCTAAATTTGCCTAGCAGACAAAGATAAACCACTGTTTCACGATTACAATTGTGATCAGCCAACTGTGTTGTATTGTCGACGTTAGTCGTACTGACACGAGTAAAAATTTGTGAAGGAAGGCAAGGTGCGGATGACGACTATCAGTTGAGAAACCAATCTAGGCACAGCGAATGGTCCTTGACTTAATTACAAGAGGAAGAACACCAGACAGGAGCTGACGTCAGCTACATGCGAAACTGTTGATAAGCATGAAATCGATAACTTGTGAAGTTCCCATTGCACGAACTTAGCACAGCTGAAATGACATTCACAAGGAATTCCACCTTGCCAACACCTCTTACTTGTCTGCGAGGTCGATGTTTACAGGATAGTATATGAAGACAGATTTAGCTTTACAAAAAATTCTCTACTGTAAGAAAAACCTGAAATCGGATTGGACGCTTTAAAAGCAATTGAACGGTGCAGCTCTGCGTAAACTCCAACAGCGGAACGTCAAGACTCCATGCTCAGCTGGTTTGAATCTAGAAGGCGAAGTCCCGAAGGATGTTCTAATATTCGAGCTGCATCAATCCTTCCACAGCAGTTTTGAGGCCGAACATTGAGTTGGATGCCTGCATAAGCTTTTACAAAGTTTTTAACAACAAATAAATGAAAGATTTACAAAGAGAGGCTTTATATCATTGTTTTCAGTCCTCCCGGCTGCCGTCCGACGCGTCATCCATCATCGCAGAAAGAGGCATCTTGGACAGGAGAAGTAAATCGAACCGAATCGAGGGCTTGAATACACGACAAAAACCTATCACTGGTTTTAGATGTAGATTTGACAAATTTATGCCTGGACAGCACGGTCATAAAAATCAATAATACTAGGTTGGAGTCAAAGTCGTAGAAAACTGCAAATTTCTCGGACATGTAATAGGCAGTCGAATGCACCTTGTTAACCGACAAAATTTTCTGGTCTGCTTCTGCAAGATGACGAAGTGATGTTGCCTGCAGTTGTTCGAATAATATCTTGTGTCCTTGTCCTGGTGACGAGTAAGCAGGGCTTGTCAGTTTCACCAAATGGTGTTCTAGTGCTTCTTTGTTGATCTGTTGTATTTGCATATACTAATGTGACTCACCTTGCTTTCTCGCAATATCAAGAAGTTCATGATCTGTTTCGTCAATTTCTTCAACAATCTTCTCGTACTGTTGGATATGTTCAGTGAAATCTTTCTGGAACTGTTCGTAGACCAGTCGCATTCTCTTTGTTTGTCCTGGAGAGATATGACAACATTTTATGATTGAGCCCAAAATTTGAATGCTTTAGTGATTCGGCACAAAGTACTTGCACGTTCGCGAGCTTCGTGTAATTGATCTGTGCCGAGAAATTTCTCTGAACTTATGCAGCACAAATATTATGACATAGTGGTTATCCCGTAAGCCAGGCCTTTTGAGCACAAAGAGGTAAAGCCGCACGATTTTTTTTGATTCGGAAGTACCTTCCAACTTGCTGTTCAGTTGTCCAAACTTATCTTTGCTAATTTCCACAAACTCAGCACTGCTTGCAAATCACCAACAGAAAGAAAATATGAGTAGCACGCTCTGTACTTTGTCTTTGATCAACATCGGCAGCATGAACCTGGTCTGAAAAAGATACTACCGACTAGAAATGAAATTACATCAAGCGCTTCACACTTACACATCCTTCTGAATCTGCCGCTGTGCTGTTTCTACGTTGTGCTGGATACGCTGAGAAGTGTCGGACACAATGTCAGTCATTCTGCGCTTCGCTTCTGATTTTACCCTGCCTTTAAACTCTTTAATCAAGGCGGTGATTACTTGAAGGCCCCTGTGTACAAGTAACCAAGGACTTAAGATAGGCATCCAAGAACTTATCGAGCTTGCTATGAAGGAAACTTTACTTGTGACTGACAGGACTTGTTGAATTTGTGAGGTGCATTTCTCCACCACTATGTTTCAAGCACGTGGGACTTCAGGCGAAGACGTACTTATCATCGGTAAAGGCTGAAGGAGTATCTGGCACATTTACATCTGAGGCTGTCATAGTCAAACTTACAAATCGTTAGTGAAAATCAAGTTGAGCTTCAGAGCAGTAGTAATGTCTCAGACTGCGAGGTCAAATCTACTCTTATTGCGAAGGTGACGGGTTTGAGAATTGGTATCAGTTCTTCGTTTCCACGCAGTCTGAATCCAAGTGAGTTCAACCTGTTGTCCGACCCATTTCGCGTGCCGATGTGGCTGATGAAACATCATTTGCTTCCATAGGATTTGAGCTGGATTCTGGTATAGAAGGCTTTGTGTATATTGATGTTTTCCAGCGCTCTATTCTGGAGCTTTTCTGGACCGTTTCTGCGCACGTTTAGTGTAGATAGTGAGTCAAGCTACAACCAGGACTTCAAATCAATATAGGCTCACGCAAGTATTGAACCATTGAACAATTTGAAATCACTCTTGCACCTGTCATCAGACATCTCTCATCTTGCTGACAAGGAGGAAGATGCTTCGAGAAAAACTGTTCGTCCTTGTCACCAATTTGTCTTTCCTTTTGATCATCCTTTTGCACTCTTTGTTTCTGATTCTGGCCAAGAGATTAGCCGTGAATAACGTTTACAATCACAGTGTCATATCGTCTTTATAAACAGTTCCTGCCGATATACTAATTGATACCCTAAACACCAACGGTACACACTTACACCCATGAGTAAAAAACATCGGATGATACTATCTACGGTGCACAGAAAGCGGGAGGTGTGTATGAGGCAGACGGCAATGGATTCAAAACGGAAATGAATTACCTGAGTGATTCCTGCAAGAGCCCGAGAAACAAGACGAGATTTGCCTGACTCCTCTTGGATGCGGGTGAAGGACGACGGCTTCTCTCTGTCGTTTCGACTGAAACGCTTACCTATTTGATTTTTCTCAAGCCTTGAAAAAGTTGCTGTTTTAAATTGAGTTTGTTTGTCTTCCTCTGATATAAATGAGTAGACGTCAGTATGCGTTGTCTGCCTCTTCTGAACTCCATTATTCTTCAAAGTAGTGTGTTCTCTGCTCTTGGACTTTGTTGACTTTTCAGTCCGGAGTCGAACTGAACATTTTTTCCCTGTAGTGTTAGGTAATCGCTGTTTTCCCTTCAACTGGCGCCTGCCTTTGGCAACCCCGACCCTACGTTCGTCACTCGCGGTCTCAATAGGATGTGATATACCCTCATCAGGTGCCCATTCTTCATCACTGTCGAGTGAATGTCCAGATTCGGACTTGGAGTTTGAACACTGGAAAGTAGCCTTTGTGCATGTCCTCCTAGCAAAAGGATTCAATCTTCGTGCAGGATATCTAGGAAAGTCATCCCGAGATCTTTTCTTATTAGATTCTCTGGCTTTCTTGTTGGATGGGCCGTCTTGGACCACAAGCTGTTCAGCAGTCTTCGTAATCTTTCCACTTGAAGACTCTCTGGTTTCTTTTACTCCTTCGACTGATTGCCCATTTTCGAAACGACGTAGATCAGATTTCATGCTAGGAGGTATTGCGGACTGGTTGACCTGCAACAGGATTCCTCCGTTTTCTTTTGCCTCCTGTGACGGGGTAGGCGAAGGCTTGGTTTTGTAACCCATACTTTGGGCACCGTTTGCTACCATGAAGCCTTCAGACAGAGTCACTTCACCACCAATTTCGACGGCAGCGGACTGATGTTTTAGTATCTCATCAATCACCATCATTTGAGGACCTGTCTCAAGTGCTTCGACCGTGCATTCCTTGTTTGCATTCCCATACACTTGCATATGCTCTTTCGCTACAGTTTTGAAGGCAGAACTGATAGAGTTCGCGGTGCTGTTAGGCTGGAACTTCGTAAAATCATATTTCATATCACAACCCTCCTCCTTGGAATGACCATTATGGCTCCTGCATGCAAAATCGGATATTTGACCACACTTTGGGGTCACACTATCATTTAGACGCCTGACGTTCCGCGCCAATGAAACTCTTGTTTGAACATGTCGAGCATCTTCTCCGTTATCCTCGTTTCCAGCATCAAGCTTACTCCCCAACTCTGTATCACGGCTTCGGAAATGAATGGCAGGAGGATTTTTGCAAGAAGAGATCGAAGGGTGTGAAGGAAAGTCTCTTTGAGGAGTTGCTTTCACAATCATTGGCTCCTCACTGAAGCTTCCCTTATTTTTGGCAGGACCATCGTCAGGTTTACTGGTCTGTCCGTTTACCTCAGATCTTATCTCGTCAGCAATTTTAGAGTTGGCACATGCAGGTACGTAGTTTTTCAGAAGCATTCCGGCACGGGACGCTGGAAGAGTAGGCTCCATTTCTTTCCTAGGTTGGAAAGCTGAAAGATGCTCCTTGGGCAGAGGAATTAGTATACCCATGGACGACTTACGCACGCCTGTATTAGTATGAGAGTTCGTAGTTTTCGCCTGTACAAACTGCCGACGGTAAGCTATTCACACAACATATAACATCAATTGTTTTCAAGGAAAGAGCTTCTAAACCAAAAAGCGAAGGGGAAGATACCATTCTTGCATGAAGGGTTCGTGCTCGTAGTTTTGGTAGAACGTGTCTCTCAAGAAGGGAAAAGTCTGATAGAAAAAAAGACGATAAGCATGTTAGACATGCAGTTGTGAAGTAAAATGAAGCGGTGTTTTATAGGGATGAAAAGGAGAAGAGTGAACTCTAGTGTCAGAAAATCAAATTTAGAATTCAAGAGGTCATCCACCCATTTTCTCATGTTTAAATAGTGGTTGTGTTGACTCACTCTGAAGATTCATGGAAATTTGCAGGCGAACTTGTTTGAGTTGGTTCACGCTCATGGCCTTCAATGAATTTTACGACACAGCACCAATGAAGAATCTTTGTAAGATGTGGATGTTCATGGATCCCTAGAGATTCTAATAAAACATTAAAAAACTTCACCAATCCACTTTAGCCAACCTTTGCAGAGAATACGTTTGCATTATCCTGAACCACCATCTCCAACATTGACTTTGAACCCACTGCACATTATATATTTATAAAGATGTGAAATAACAATCAACAAATCAAGTTAACTATCAATATGAAGTTTCAAGATCTGGGTGTACGTGAGCGGAAGAACAGGGACATTGGAAGTAAGAACGAATGTTCCTCCCAGTAATATCTACGAGTAGATTAAAGAAATAAAAAGTGCTTAATGTGCAAATTTCGGAACAGATATATTTTTGTTCCTATTTTAAAGTGATGTCTTGTGATAGACATTATGGCCATAAACGTTGACATTACTTTTGATTTCCAGAATGTCCCCGTACTCCACGTCCAAAATCGTGGGCCCATCTGAGTTTGAATCCTGACACAGCTAACGCACAATTTGTTTCATTAGTATGACACAAAGCAGCTAATATAGACTGTTGAGCAAGTACTCTTCAGCCTGACGTTTGCAGGAAGGCAATATTTTCAAAAGGGGTTGAACTTTACTGTCTGGTAGAAGCTGAGGTGGCCCTTCCCAAAATTGATCAACTTTTCTTCAGAGGGAGCCACATTCTCGCCGTTCAGGAGGATTTTGTTGGCAAGGAAGGTGTATACGCTGTAACATACATCTCAAGCATATGTCAGCCATCATTACAAATGCTTGTATTTTGACAATATCATGACTTCTGATATTTAGTTCTTCGAGGTGGTCGACTGGAAATAAGTCACATAAATATTCACATTAGTACCATGCAATCACCTTCTATTTGGTCCCATAGACTTATTGAGCAGGAAAACTATCTCCTTGATTTCACTCAGTAGATCTGGCTTCTGCTTTTGTAAGAGAGTTTCCATGGCATCTCGTACAGATTTCTCTGCTATGAGATCAAGTAATTTTCGTTCCTGTTTTAGTAGTCGATAGAAGACTTCTGTCAAACTAGCCTGCAGTTGGAAATCGCCACAATTTGGTAGGCAATGCTTGAACAACTTGAGGCTGCCACAGAAAACAATACAGCAATTACATTTTCTGCTACGTTTAGTGTTCTACTTTCTCTCACCATCACATAGTCAAATACTGACTTCGCTGGCATGCGTACGATTGAAGACTGCAAACCCAGAAAAAGTTACCACAGTATTATGCAAACAATACGCACTCACTCACTAGTTTCTCTTTGGAAAAAAGGATAAGTGATCGAACCATGAACCACGATCATCAATGACTCTCTGTTGGTTCGGTGCAGATTTAGTAATGATGCCACAAAGAGTTTCTACAGCTGCTCGGTGCAAATTCACTGCTAGAACTCTGGTTGTGGTAAGTGCCAGAAGACGGCCCACAAAGTACTTTCCACACTGTGCTTTACCTGGGACAAATGAAAGTTTCAGATTTGTTCTTAAGTTCAGATCTCAGCTTGCCCATGGCGAAATGAGTATTTCTATCAACGTAATATCTACCTTTCAGGAGAAAGTTTCTATCATGGAAGTGCTAGAGGAAACCACATTGTCACAAACAGACAACTTTGAAATTTTATTTTTTTTAGTGGGGTTTGTGAATGACACAGTAATTAACGCTAGTAAACCTGATTTTACCGACAGAATGCTTCGAAGGATTACTTCACAAATAGAAATGTCAACACTATAGGTGAAAATATCTATACCTTCGACAGATTCACTCAAGTCCTCAATGAGGTATAAAAGTTCTAAGATGGACGACAATACTTCTTGTTTGCTGTAATCCAGCTGAACAAGTTTGTCATACGTCCTTGATGCTATCTGAACCACTCCAGCATCAAGTAAATGCGCTACTGATGAAGTAAGAGAACATTTTTGCAAATACTTGAAAGCTTTTACTAACATCTTATAGTCAAACTGCTGCTCCCGATCAGACTGTCAAAACGACACAAGTTTGTGATGTCTTAGTGAATCACTACAGGAAGTTCATTAACAAATCTTGACTTCTATTTTGATCAAGGATAATATCATCGCTGTTACATCCTAAGCAACACCATATATAAGTGCAGGTAACCTATGTGAACATAAAAACCGTGGTAAGGAAATCAGAGCGGTATAGCATAATTGATAACACAAGAATTGACTAAGCAGATCGACAGTATCTTCAAACCTTGCAATATGGCTAACAATCAGAATCTTAACAGGTTGTATTGTAGACCCCGGCACCCACTTTAGTTCATATTGCAGTGGAGCAGAGTCAGTTCCAAATCAATAAGAATATTACATTATCTAATTGTGTACCATGAATTACGAACAAGAAAAGCAGATTAATCAACTAACATTATCGAGGAAACGGCAGATTTCTTGAAAGCTTGGCTTGTAAGAGGAACCACTTCCCATATCACAGTCCTTCAAGTCCGCGGAGTTTGGAGTCGGACATGTCACCAGATCCTTCGATTCATTAGAATCGGCCATGAGGTATTTTGAACCTTTTAAACTACACATTTTGAAACGTGGATATTGTATAGTTGAAGAAAAAGCCCTCAAGTGTAGTTTTAGAATACTCGTAGAATAAGACAGAGATTTGACGAGGCCTGCAGCTCAGAAAGAGTTAAATTTGCGGTGTGTTTTGTTCCACACTGTTGTGCATCACAACGCAAGTGGATGCTATGAAAGTCGCATGGTAAGCTAAATTAAATGTAAACCGTTGTAGACTCTCAGCTGACCCTACGATGTGAGCTCAGCAGCGAGGATTTCATGTTAGAATAACTTGACGAATGTGGTACCGCTGTGACATCAACGTTTTGAAACATGACATCAGAGCATAGCCTGTCACAACCTGGAAACAGAGAGGACCGAGGTCATACTCGCCGCCTGTCTATCGGATATTGAACAACTCAGAATCCCATGACCGCCCATTACGTGACTTATGTGAGGAGGGGATGTTCTATGACAAACAAAGAGAAGCAAGAATCCCAGCTTGACAAATTCGGTACGCAATGTCAGAAAATTCTTCAAATTTGAACAGGGATACATGCAGATATAAACCCGGGAAGTAGCGCGGTTGAATTCAAACTCGTCCTCATTCCCATGATCCCATCCCATCCCATCCAAGTCCCAGTCTCCCTCTCAGTCAGTGCACATAGCTGACGTGTCATGGAGCAATGATTCCAGCCGTGATATTCAGCAGTTGTATGTTGCTATATTCAGAGAGAGATTACCTCTCTCCTTTTCTTTTGACACCGGGTTGGATCTTTTCTAGCCTGCTTATCCTTTGTACCTGAGTGAATGCAATTTCATGGCGCTTTTCATTCCATTCGTCCCATTTTAGCAATATGCAGACGTGAGATCCTTTCCTATATATATTCTGCACCGTCCTTTCTATTCACAAGCCCCGGATCATACTATATTTCTAACTCCATTACGTATGCAGCCTTGCCTTTGAGCATGATGAAAGGTACAAATGGCACTTTATCCTGGCCAGGTCCTACGATGTAATTATCAGGGCGTCTCAGGATAGGCCGGTAGAAATTTATGGTGGGCCGTAAAACTTTGCACGGAGAACACATATAATACTCCATCCAACAAGGTCACACTCTCTACGGTTCTATGGCAAAATACTGGCAGGTCGATGGCTTTATTTGTTGGTGAAATACATGACGTATAAATCAAACCCAAGTGATGGACACTGTAGCGACGCTTTTACCTATAGTGCAACTATGTCTTTACAAAATTACGAGTAATCTCTATATGCATCTATTACAAACTGGGATAGGGTCAACACGGGCAATGTCATTGCTTTTGACAAAAGCCAGTAAAATTACCGTAGTTTTATTTTGAAACGCCTTATTATTTCCATTCCTACCGTAAAATTGTTCAACAGCATTCCACGCGATCTCTTCCTCGGGTACAGTACAGCAGTGAAACTATGAGCGGTTTTCAGATCTCCGTGGATCTCTTTACGTAGTTAGCACCCACGCAGCTCCGACCTTCGATTAGTTTCAAGAGCGGTTGACAGCGTGGAACTGCGAAACTCTCACTCGCCTTGAGACCCGAAGATATTCGCTGATTGAAGGAACCAGGCGAGGATATCCAATAATATAAACCATCTGTGATGATCATGTGTGTTAAACTTAGGCATCCCGGATTGATTGAAGAAAATTTTGGCATGTTCTTTGCTGACTTTTGTGTAATGTCCAGCATCCTCTCCGCTGTACGGCATAGCTACAGACAATTCCCTAATTAGTGCACATATGTAATGAGTTTGGACCCTAAATAATGTATACTGGTGCAGTATAAACTAATCACTGCATATAAAATTTTGAAAAAATCACAAAACACTAAATGAGATTAAAAATATGACTTTTTAAAAAATTCTTACATCCTCTTGGTAGTTTTTTTCCCTACAATCTTGTTTTCAAACAAAAGATTTTCCATAAATAAATTTTCTTGATTTATTTAGAGCAAAATTTGAAAAAAAATGATTTAAAACTTAAAGAATATACAAATATTTTATGAAATTATAAATGTATAATCTATATTCCATAAGTTTATTGGTATAAAAACTTAATGACTCATAAGGGATCCTATATTCTTGCATATTTTTCAACCAACAAATTTATCTTTATCAAATATTTATTTTGAGTTGGACTGGACAAAACATATACTGAATATACATAACATTTGATGTTCTAATAGGATAGGTTAATAAATTTACACACTAATAAAGGATATCAATATTAGTGTATATTTCTCATTTAAGTTTCTACACTAATCAGTTATACCTTAATCTGTGTATTTGTCCCTGTACCTTTAACCAGTGCATATTTTCTAATTTGTTTTAAAAGTGTAGTATACACTAAACTAAATGAGTGATGAAGAGCCAAAAAGTCAGACTGAAAATAGTGTAATATATACTAATTAAAATATTTTCCATAATATCTAATCAAATTAAATAAATCATAGCCTATATATTATGAAATTCCAAAAATAAAATAAATTAAAATCTCAAATCAGTAGTATTCAGCCTCAGTAGATTACATAAAATCAATATATGCTTGAGCATTGTATTGATTTCAATATAATGATATCATGAATATGTGTATATTAAATTAACATATTTTTATGTTTATCAAATTTAATTTAATTCAAGTAAATAAATAAATAAATATTTATATCTCTTGGAAAAATATAAAATAACAATATAATCTCTGAAAAATTGATCAATACGACTATGATGCAAATATATTCACTCATTTTCAAAACTTGATAATGATCTTAATTGTAAGAATTGTCGAGTATTGATCAAATCATAAATTAAACATATAAATGATGGAGTGCTATGATAATATAGTAATTTTGATTAACTTATGTTTCTAATTTTCATGTGTATTTTTACATCATCAATTTAAAATTTGTGTTTGCACAATGTGTAAATATGAATAAGAAGTATAATGTAGAATTGATCATGTATAAGTGACTTTTCCAATCTAGTAGAAACTCTTAGAATACATGGATTCACACTTGAGACCACAAAAAATATACATGGCTCATCCATAAGGACTATGCCCACGGCTGAGAGAATATCACTATGCACAAACAAGTACATCCATCATAGCCACACTCCACAAGCCCTATAGTGTCACCTCTTTAACTAGTCTATGCTTGAAGACTAAAATGTGTGGAATGAGTCTCAAATATGAGACTCTTCCTAGTTAATACTGTAAATGTAAATAAGTCACTAACTAGTGGTAATAACTAACTAAAATTAATCAACTAACTATGATTAGTCTAAGTCAAGGTAGAATTAATATCTAACAATAACTATCACTGAAAACAAGATAAGCATGAATTATGAATAGATAAAATGCTAATGAAAGTTTTATAATTTGTGCTATCAAGTACTAAATATCACTATCAATTCATCTTGAGTTCTACTATGGATAACTTTTTTTTGAAAAATTCAAAAATGTGGGAGCCAAAAATTTGTAAAATCAAAAAATTAGTAAAAATGACATAAAATTGCTAGTAGTATATAATATAACAAGAATATTTTCATTCTTTTTAGAATACATAGTGAGCATCTCTGTAACCTATCACGACTTATGTAGTGGCATTCATAGTTAGATAGGTGTGCGCATAGAGGAGTAAATACAACAGTTAATGTTGTTTACAATGGACCTATCGTTAGAATCAACAATATTGTTAGGAGACCTAGGGCTCAATGAGTAGAGTTTTATTTAGGTTTCCTTGGAGTGCAATTTTTGAAGTTGAGACTTTGAGAATGTGGTTATAGTAGCTAGTGCGGCGACCTAGAGTCTTTGAAGCTCAAAGTGAATTTGACTTGAGTATAATTTTTCTTTTATGCTATGGTTGTGAGTGAAGTGTTTTTGTGAACATTTTGAGAGTAGAAAAGATTATTTCAAAAACTGAAATTAGATTATGTGGTGAGAATTGAAATTTTTTGGACCGTTTGGATTTGTTATAAATCTAGAAAGAAACCAAGTAATAAAGCAACAAGGATAGAAAGACACCATTAAGTAGTACATTGATGAAACCAAAGGTGTAAGATAGGGCTAGGCCCCAATAGTATCACAATGGAAAATATGTCCTACTGCACCTAAGATATCCGAACTATCTAGGTCAAACGGTCTACATATGACAGGAGCATCCAAAGAAGTATTACCTAATGTCATTACTCTCCTATGGATCCATATAACTCCAAAGATAGAAACAAAGAAGCGACCATTCTACATACCCCTATACTTAGAGACCTTGGTTGATGCCACCCATTTAGGAAGATGGATATTCATCCTCTCCGAAATAGTGTCACATATAGTATATGTAAAAATAATATATGCAACAATAACTTAGTACTCTTGAACCAAGAATAAATCTATCCTAATCCGAGTCGACTACAAGGCATACCAATGCTCCCTTCCTGTGAGGTATCCACCCTCTCGTGTCATAGCAAACACTACATCTATAATGGTATCATGGGTAGTTATCCTTTGCCCTTGAAACACATAATGAGTCATATGGATCCCTGTTATATTTACGATTTTACCACACTCACAAGTGAGTAATAGAGATGCAGATGGGTGAACCAAGCCAAGACAAAACCTCATCACTATAGAAAAGGTAGCTAGTCTGAGTGGAAATCCCTGATGCATGGTCGAGCCAAGATCCATGATCCTGCATCCTTGATGGAGCAAGAGAGTAAACATCCCTTAGTAGTACAAGGAATGATCAGATTCACTTAAAGAGAGAGTGTAGATCATGTTGAAATTATTGGTCCTTTTCAAGATAGAATGAAGATCTCTAGTCCAATCTGTGGAAAAAAGGAAAAAGATGGTAGCTCATATCATACCTACGAGGGCAAAGCATCTCTCGTATGTTGTAATAATACATGTAAAGAAAATGACCCCATCCATGTTCCTCACATAGATCTCAAGGATGAACATATATCCAATCAAAAATCGAAAAGATAACAAAGGTGTAGAGAGAGCTTAACAAGCCAAAAACACAATAAATGTCATTTCCTCCATCGGTAATAAGTCTATCCCTTCACATGAAATCACCAAAGATGGATGTCTCTGTGCCAGATCTCATGTCACACACTCAAAAGTCTCTGGTATGATGATATCATCAAAAACGTCCATGATCCTCCTATCAAAGACTGTCAAACATGATAGAATTGATGATGAAGGAAGAATCATGCAAAGTAGATAGCTGGATAGATGAGCAATACTAGAGGAGAGTATACTAAAAACCACTTGCGGATCCTTTAGTAGAGGAAGATCATCTATATGCAATACATGCTCAAAAAATACCGAGTCTAGATAATATGAGTTAAAGTTCTCTGAGCCTACTAGCATTCCTAGAATGCATAAGCCATCTATAGATATCATACATCCCTCTACTGGAGATGAGGAGGAATGCACCTACATAACTAGGGATGAGACTACATAAGTCGTGACATTTGTTGTATACATACATATCGCATCATAACATTCATCACAACTTATAGATGGTCATACACCAACATAATTACACCACAATTGTTCCTCTAACATGCGGTTAGATCCCTCTAACCGCAAGTAGATATTTAGTTTATTAACATGATATGTCCTTCGCGGTGCTAATGTAACGATTTATGTAGCGGCACCTCTAGTTAGCTAGGTGTGTGTATGCAAGAGCTGATACATCAGTTTAGATACAATTGTGTAGTTAGCGCCGTTTGTACTAGAACTGTCATTAGGGCCAACAACGCCGTTAGGAGGCCTAGGGCTCAAGGGATAGAATTCAAATTAAGGCTCCTTGGTGAGCAGTTTTTGAAGTTGAGCCTTTGAGAGTGTGGCTATGGTGGATAGTGGCTATTGTAGGAACCTCGGGTTTTAGAATACAGAGTGGATTTGGCTCGACTGTAATCTCTCTTTTATGCTATGGTTATGAGCGGAGTATCCTTGTGGACATTTTGAGAGTAGAAAAGATTACTTCAAAAGTCAAATTAGTTTCTGTGTCGAGAATTGTGAGTTTTTTGAAGCGCTTAAGGTGTTTTGGTGAGTTTTTATCAATAGTAGTTTTGTTCTGTTTGTTTTAGAATGTGCAGCGCATTGATGGAGTGAAGCCGGGGTGGCAATCTAGAAGTGGAGTCAATTCAAAATTTGATGTTATCAATTTGGAATTTTTGTATTTTCTATTTTAGAGTGTAAATCCGAATTGAGAATTTTGGAGGACGGAAGCACTGCTAAAAATTGACGATTTGAGTCAATGCTTATAGTTATCTTGGGTCTTAAAATCGAGATTGGCAAAAAAAGATTTCGGATAGAAGTGATAAAAGTCCAAGATTTGATGTTTCTAAATTTTTGACCAAAAATAGCAACGGCATGCTATCATATTATCATAGAGTGTCCGTTTGATCTGAAATTTGGTGGGTTGATAGGAGATGTAAAGTATCTTGTGTGGGGGTAGAGACGATAGTAAAGGTTAGCAAAATTTCAAAATTTCAACATTTAGGGTCTGAAATTGGAATTGAAGATTTTTAAAGTCATGTAGAAATTTCAAACGGTGTCCGTTTGTAAAAAAAAAATTGCAATGAGTAGCAAATTGACAACGCCTTATATTGCTGGATTACCAATGTCAGATTATCAATATGGAGAACAAAAGTCCTCCAAAACTGAGTTTTAGTATCTTTAAATATCCTCCTAAGGCTATGTCAATCCGGGTTGGGTTGGTTTGACCCCTTTGATGGATGTTTTTGAGATGGAGTATTGTTATTTATGTTTCTTGTGATTGATATACCTCCATCTTGGCTTCATGTTTGTGCATCACATTTGGCTGTATTGGTGATTTGTTGTATGCATTGTTAGTGATCTTGTGTGCTGCCGATAATGAGACTGGATTTGCAGACAAGTAAGAATATCCATGTTTCTCCTCAGTAACAAAGGACCTACCGACCTGTAGACTGGGTGAGTGCCTGTGGTGATGGCAAGTTTCAGGTTGCCCTTGTGTAAGACCTTGTGGTACCTCGGGTACCTTATATTATAGTTTTTGGTTCCAGTTGGGGACCTGTTCTTGTACGGTTGCAGAGTTGATACATTGGTGTCATAGTGGAGTCCTTTGAAGGAGAGACTGCTTGGGTTAGCATAGGATGCACCCATAGCGGAGTGTGGTATCACAGCCTTGGCCTTTGAGGTTCACCGAAGTCTCTGATTTGGTTTCATAGAGTGACGGAGTTGAGCTTGATGATATCTTGGAGTATGTATCCACATCATTATTGTGGGACATGGATGATATCTATGGGGCCACCAAGGGTCCCAGACGATATTCGGGTACAGTTGGTACTATTGAGCTGGATGACTTCATACAGGAGATTAATTCATGGTTAGATTTACAGCAAATGTGCAACTCTATGTTGTTTAGTTTGTTTATGGCTTGAAAGGGATTATACTAGCATTTGGAGGGTTCGCCGATGGATGATTATCATGAGTTCCGACGTGAAAATCCTAAGGAGATTGAGGTCTGGAAATAATACTCGTCTCCAAACTACATTTTTATTACTTCAAGTACAGTGTTTGATGGTATGAGTTCATCCTCTATACCTGGCATTGATGAAAAGGTTGGAGCTAGTCGAGTTGGGAAGAGTTTAGAGGTCCCAATTTTTAACCCTATTCTGGAGTTCTTTACACGGTTGAAACTCATGCAAGCTACAAGGCTTGTAGGAGTTTCAACGGAAGATTGGGGAGAGTATTCAAGAGACTTATACTCAAATACATCGGTTGATCAATGTTATCCATGGGGTGATAGAGGCACAAGCTATCCATTACTAGTATGGGATATTGGACAAGGAGTCCAGACGTAGAGTAAGAGATGCTACCTAACTACATGAAACATCACCTACGTTGGCCGTTGTGTTTTGTCTTGTTGAGCGTATTGAGCTCAATATGCAAGAATAGAGGGTGATGACTGTTGGATTTAGCAAGGATTCACCAACTTCGTCAATTCATTCACGTTATTAGTCTACAACACAAATCCGCGATGGTTATGGTAGACATGTGGGACAATCCCGACCATCCGGATAGAGTGGTGAAGGTGCCGCATCAAGACCATTGCCATCCTTGTCATGTCAACAATTAGTTGTTAGGATGATGTGTTAGACATGTGGTGGATCTCATCACAAGAAGTATTGCATTCAAGGTTGAAGGATGGATGCTATTGGATCAAAATCATGTGAACGTTGTTACAAACATGGTCACATGATGGATCAATGTTTTGATCTCCATCTTGAATTAGAATCAATGAAAGTTGTCATGACAGTCCATGAAGGAGGACGAGGAGTTCAAGATGGCAGAGATGGTGGTAGAGAACCAGCCCATAGTCAAGCGTTAGCCCATAAGGCTAGTCATGAGGTGAACATGGCATCTCGACTGGAGCAGTTGGAGCAAAAGATAGCAAGAATGGCTATATTCCAACAAAGATCATACTTTGGAGCAAGTGTCTCTACATCATATGATGGAGATGTTGTAAAATACATGAGCATAGCACCACAACCATGTGCAGTTGATGTGACTCGTAGTGCAACATATACTACTAAGTCTAGAGCAGTATTCGTGGAGTTGTGCTAACGGACAAGTTAGACTTCCTCAATCTTTCACATTGTTTGTTGCATTGAATACCTCATGCATGGCTCCTAGACGACCTACTGGAGAGATGAGGGTGCAAGCCAATATTGATGTAGTTGGACATGGAGCAAATAGGGCCCAACCATCAATATCTTCTTAGGTAGCATCCAGTGTAATGTTGAGGACGGCAAAGACTCTTGTTCATTCTCATGTTTTCTCAGCCAAGAATTTATTGACGTTTGGAGTGTAATCATCTCATGAACTATGATTGGCAACCACACTTTTTGAGAGCAAAGAGGATGTGTTGGTTGCTTCTAGTAATGATATCACTAATAGTGTTGATCCTAGGATCAAGATAGCTACTAATGGAACTTGATAAGCTGTTGCCGCTCGAATGATGGAGTTACAAAGCCGGCATACGAGTGTACCAAGGTGTCACCAAGTGTGATAATGTTGGATAATATGAGTGATGTCTTCTATTTGGTCAGACCTTCATGAAAGGTTTATCGAGCTCAATGAGTGTTGTTGGATTTTGGTGCACAACCGCTTATGTTGGGTAAGGATGCACTTCTTGGTCTTGGTTTGTGAAAGACCGATGTGGAGAGATGTCCATATCAGATTTAGATATCTGTTGGAGGTTCTAGTGATGCCCCAACACTATACATCATCCGGATGGGATTGACTTTGCAAGTGCAACCATATCATATCTTGGATAGCTCTATAATGCAAGCACGTGTTATAGTTACACTTGTGGAGTCTTAAGATGTATTGGTGGATGCGGCAGAGTTTTACCCAATGGGGTTTAACATTGGTTATTGAGAGAAGACAACCTCTTATAGGCCAAGTTGGCAATTTGCTAAGGGCTGAGTGAGTTGATTATCTATATGGTTTATTACAGATTCTAGCCCTTTACCAAGTGGAGGTTTGGCATATGTTGCAGCCTTCAGTACTTGTGTTATTTGGCATGTTGATTTGTTGGAGGGCAACATGGATGCACATGATAGTCTTTGTCCAAAGGATGTGACTATCATGTCAAGTCTTAGTGGAGTAGTGTGATCCACGTTGGATGGATCACTATGTACTTCATGTATGCAGCTACAACAAATGGCAAATCAACTTATACATCAGGCTTGGAGTGAGTTTTTTGCTCAAGAGATGAAGAAGACAAAGGAAATTATTCCCATTTCCACTATATTGTCACCTTTAGATACAACGTCTTTTGCTTGGCACTATCTAGAGGAGGATATATGTGTGCTAGATCTATTTGGAGGGATTAACACAAGTTTGGCTATTTTTTTGCAGTTTGACATACGAGTACATCGATACTTGTATGTGGAGTGAGATGAGATTGTGAGGCATGTTTCATTACGTCATGTGGCATAATTAGTGCGACGATATCCATATCTTCTACCATTGTTGGCGATTCAAGGATATCAGCTAGACTTGCAATCAAATATTTTGTTGCTGAGTGCGCAAAACCTTGCAATGCATGGCACCATACATTTGGTTATTTTTGCATGGCCATGTCATGGACACACACGGGATGGAAATGGTCATGGACTACAAGATTCAAGTTTTGACATGTTTTGGGAGATGTTATGTGTGTTACCTCTCTAGTCACATCAGACCTATTCATAGCCATACATTTTAGAGAATGTTCTCTTGTTGGGTGATCCACGTGCACGAGTGATGACGAGTGCATATCAGGTGCGATCATGTATTGGATCAATGATATTGCTGGATGTAGCGAGAGTAGGATCTTGTGCACATTGTCCACGTCTATGATGGAAAAATCTTTTTCCATTGGAGGTTTTATTACGAGCATATGATTGAGTGGAGAGGCCCTCACATCTCATAGTAGAGAGTATTTAGGATGTGGATAGACATTCCCAAGCAGTGGTCTATGGTGACATGTCACCCATGGCAATGGTGAACCTTGTGGGTCAGCCAAGAGCTGCATTATTCACGTTGCTCAGTTATCCAACTTCCCATGCTTACAAAAAGAAAGTACCTTGACTTGTATGGGATTCTCGCTTGCAGCGGTTGGTGGAACCCAACGCTGAAGAGAGAGAGCGAGCTATGCAATTTTATATCGGTATAACATCAATACCTATATTGTCAGAGGTATCACAACGTCATGTGTTGGGTTAGGCTATGGACTTGAACTGTTTAACATGGATTGTGAGCCTCGGATTGGTTGAGCATAGACGAATACAGTCCACATGTGTGATTGTTAGACCATTGGTAAGCTCTTTGCCTACCGAGATGATGGAGGCAAAAGCTGGTGGCGAGAAGTGCCCAAGATCTCATCTTTGGTCTTATGGAGAGGTATAGTCTTCTGCAAGTATGGTTGGAGTTTTTTGCATGGAGCAAGCTATGGTTAACACTATAGTTCTTTATGATATTGTTACCTTCCTGGTTGTAGATGCCTCCGAGTCAAATAATGAGAGGATTTTCTTCTGCCAATTGGTTGTGACCTTTGTGATGTATAACCATGATCTCGCGATGAACACCTTATACCCGTTCTCCTCTTGAGGTTTGAACATGATGTACGTGAGTGAAAAGGGTACTTCTTCTATTCGGATGAGCACACCTCGCAACACTCCTATCAGCTTCTTTCTGGACTAGTTTGCCAGTCGCAACACTCAAGGAGTAGATTCGTACTTCTTGTACCCCATCGCAGAGGCTGTATCCTCCGTCATGATATTTATGCCTGATCTTGAGTCGATGGGGACCGCTTTTAACATGCATCATGCAATCTCAATTTTAATTTCAGGAGCACCCAGGTCCTCGTGCTCCACCGAGTAAACTGTAAGCAACTTGTCTCGGCGTAATGCCTTGGGCTTGCTCGACTTGAGCGCTTGGATAAGGAGCTTCTTATAAACTTTATTATCATCTAATAATTGATTCATTGTAATGTTGGCTTTCACTTCCGCAAGATCTGCCACTTGATCATAGTACTGTCAAGGCGGTGTGTGCTGACGTTCTCCCTACTCTCCCGGTTTACTCCGGCTGGTCGTCAGTTCCCCCTTCTTTAGGTTAAGCTCCTAGATATAGTGTTGCACTTCCATCCGAATATCCGCAGCAAACTCAGGTGATGCTTCCTTCTCTGTTGTGGAGCTGACTTTATAGTCTGGAGTGATGGTGGTTCCTTAAGCGTCTCCTTTCTCTTTTTCTTGTCCCTTTTCTCCACCACCGGACTTGTTGGTATCTTCATACTTTGGGTAGAAACCCTAAGTACATCCAACACCTCTTACGGCCACTCCAGTCCTTCCTTGGAAAGGTGTTCTTCCAAGCTTACTTGGTGCAATCCGACATCCCGCTTTCTTGACGTTATAAATCACACTCTTTGCGTTGGATACCGCTTGGTTGGGGTGGCTGATCGCACTCCACATGTGTATGTCATGATCTCTTGTAATTATTACATAATGGTTAGTAAGTCATTCGACATTGGGGTTGTGGGCACTGGAGGGACGAGTATCCTACAACCCGGCAATTATAGCAAGCATTCGGCTTGGGAGGTGGAGGAATTTATGGTAAATCCTCCATCTTTCGTTGAGGAGAGTTACAGCCATGTCTACCGGTGTATATCGCGAGATCTGGACCTGTTGTATTAAGGAGGTATTTTCCACATACTGTACTCCATAGATCTGATCTTTGAAGGATGGTTCGTAGTGGGGATAGTCCCACACTGGGACCCATTCCACTTGTTGGGCCAAATACACTTCTCTGGGGTGATGCTCAGAGTTGGTATGACCTGGCTTCCTGCAAATCGTGCACCATATGTTGGCTTGACCTTGCATGGAAGACTTCCTTCTATCCTTGTTGTTGACTAAATATACCTCGAGTTTCTCCATGCTTTTGATGAGCTCCTCCACTTTAGTTTCTTTACCTTTACGGCCGCTTTCACGATGCTTCATGCTGTGAACATCTTTCTTCTTGGAAGTATACTTCCATTCTTCGTCTGAAGAGCTAGACTACTCTTGGGCCCAAAAATCCCTTAATTCATATCTATAACTTCTAGACCCTCACACTCACTCCTAATGATACTTCAAAATCTTGCCAACTCAATCCCTCTTCTCTTTTGAAAATCCTTGTACTCACTTAATAGTTATCTTCATTATGTAAAAATGTTATGTAGTATATTCTTATGTTATGGTATAAAAACATGCAGTATAATTGGATATTTCTGCATTTTCATTCAACTACGATTGATTCTGATTTGATATGTTGTTTCATGAATTTTTCACTTACGCATGCTTAACGATGTATGCGTAAGCCAAGAATGCAGGATAATTACATTGACTACTAATGAATATGAGAATACAGCTTACTGGCTTCAAACTGTACGCCAATCCCGTGAAATGTATTATAAATGACGAGAAAAACATTTAAGGGATCCTCAATAGTCACCTCGTGAATTTTATAGGATATCACCTATTCCCGTACCACTTTTGGTCACTATCAACATGTCAAGAAGGAAAAAAATTCCTTTCAGTTATGGAGAATAATAATAATAAAATATATTCTTCCGGATATACCCATAAAAGCTTTTATTTATCTATTCCAATAAGCGCTAAAAACTTATGGGAACGCGGACAGAGTTTTATGGTAAGTACTGAATTCCCGTCCATTATTTGATAGTATTCCATTATTCCATCTCTTTGACTTCAACGATTTTCAGTAAATTTATAGCTCGTTATCAAAGAAAGAATGAATGTTCAGTTACATTCGTCTTTATGTATGATGATACATTGAATTAATAATTTCCATTTAAACACGGAGGTTTAAAAAACACTGATGCGATCATCCCACTTTTGAGATTTGTTGTATCTCTAGTATGTCTTCAACTCGGTCCGTCTATGTCGACTCCTACAGTACAATGCATTGAGTTTGTGTCTATCAAATATCATACCGCGTCATTGGTGAAGGTACATCTACTCTGCTGATGTACCCAGAAGAGAGGCGTGAGAGTATGCTAGGTGACTTATCCTTATCCAAAGAGGTATCCCACCATACATAGTGCTACACGGTGTCCCACACGTGCGAAAAAAGAAAAAGGAAATCTTGGAATAAATGTGTTGGCAGTAGATGATCAAGTGATTCAAGTCTCCTTTCTTATCATTTTGTACCTCTCTGAACACATAACTATGAATCAAGTCGAATCTGGGCTAAGAAGGCACAGAATTGCCGACCTTTGTTTCTTAAAGTAGCATTCTTAAACATCGTGAAAGTGGAACTCATGAGGAAAAGCAGACATTCAAAAGAAATATATGCTTTTATAGATAGTTGCCAGGTACCAGTATACAACCTTCCTGACGAGGGGATGTCATCTCGAAAGGTTCGATGAGTATGAGTATTGTATGCATTGAGTACAACTTTTGGCAATCATATGCGGAGGAGTGAAAGAATGTTCAGCGCGAGGACAATAAGGCATGGGCGAAAGGTAAAGTCATGGAAGATACCAAAAGCCTCACCTTCTGAGGCGGAACTGTATCCAAGCTCCTCATAATCATTTTCCAATGATTCTCGAGATTTGTGATCGGGTTACTGATCATCTATATACCTACGACGACACCTAGTTGAACAGTTGATACAGCCAACAATGCTTACAAAATCCAACCTTCGATGTAAAAGGAAGCACATCACCTGAAAGTTGTGCACTTTCATGTGACAACCCACTGGCTCAAAGCAATAAGGGTGTGGTCATTCAACGGATATCTCGAAAACAGTTATACTGAGAGACAGTGAGTGGAGCTGAGCCTGAAAGCTTTCATTGGTAGATTCGATCTTAAATCTCTTCGTAGTTCATCTTCTCATCATCGTGAAATTTGGAGTCCAACTTCTCCAAGCAACTCGAATGGTTTTTTCCTTGATTGTCGACTATAGGAACTTTTATAACACCAATCACAACTATTCAAGCCCTCTTAAGAATGCTGTTGGTCTGCTTTGTTTGTCTCGTATGCCTCCTTCCCATTTTATCGAGAAAGATTTAAAAATTCATTCTAACTTTGTATATATATTTATATTTATATACTGTGGATGGATATATATATAATCCGTGGCTTTCATATATCGAGGGTTTACACTCTTTAATAACTGAAAGATTTCACTTATCCACTAGCGGAAGACATATGGATTAGTAAAAATAAATCTGAATTATAAGTTAATAATGTTGTCGAGGGTTAGTTCACATGAGTTCGACTATCATTCTGGTCAGATTTGTGATTTAATGCATATGGAAACTTAGAGATATTGAGCGAATTCTCTTATAATTTGTAGCTACTGGGAGTGGGAGTACTCTTTCCCTCTGAGAAATGTGAATATATCAATATTGTCGTGTATATTTTCGTGGGGTTGACGACGACATCTCTTTTATCTTTGATTTCACATTTCGATGTTTCACTTAGCCAGGTTTTACTCTACTTGTATGCTGTTATAAGGTTTTTTTTGTGAGCAAAATGATCCCTCCTTCCTAGAATTGTACTTCGAATGACATGAAATTATCCTGTCTAAATTGTACGATGACTTGAAGCTGTTGTCCAATTTTCATTACCAGCTACGAGAGCATCCCACAATTCAAAGTGCAAGTCTCCTACACCATCCAAGCAAAAGACTCAAGAAATAGAGTTGAATAGATCCTAATAATCAAACGATGGAAAAAAGTTGGAACGGCTTTGCCAATCCATAGACTGCCTCTTAAGTTCCTTTAGCAGAAATAAGAAAAATCTCCATTCTCCATAAGTGTAGACTGTTTGAATAGAGTAAAATAACAAAAAGGATGGGAAGATCCCATCAAGTCATACATGGATGAAACCGAACGGATAACATGGGGCTAGGCCCAAATAGGATTACAACGGGAAATATGTCCTACTCTACCTAAGATATTCTAACTATCTAGGTCAACCACTCTATATACAATAGAGCACCCAAAGAAGCATCACCTAACACGTTGCAATCCATAGGAGAGCAACATGTTTACATTGCTCTACAAAGAGCACTAGCTATAGAGCAATGAAAATATGTTGAATAAAATAGGTTATACAATCAATTAAAGAGAGTGATACCACTTTTGCCTAATATAGTATGCTTTTGCACTCTCTCTCACAAACATGTCAAAGTCAGTGTACATAGCTACATATAACTCCAAAGCTCGAGGAGCAAAGAAGTGACCTCTCTGCATACTTGGAGACCTTGGATGCTACTATTCCGCTAACCGTCCATCCAAGAGGATGGGTAATCACCCCTCCCAAAACCATGTCATGTGTAGGATATGTAATCACAACATCTACAATACTAACCTAGTCCTCCAAAACCAAGTATAGGTCTACCCTAACTCGAGTCAACTTCAAGGTATACCAACATTCCCTCCATATGAGGTATCCATCCTCTCGTACCATAGCAAACATCATATTCCTAATGGCATCATTAATAGATATCTTCTGCCCTCTGAATGTACAATAAGTCATATGAATCCATGCTACATCTTAGATAGTACCACACTCACATTTGAGTAATGAAAATGAAGATGGATGAACCAAGCTAAGGCAAAATCTCATTGCTATAGAAAGAATAGCTAGTGCGAGTCAAAAAGCCCTGATGCATAGTCAAGCTAAGATAGACAAGCATGCACCCTTATCGGATCAAGATTGTAGACAAGACCTAGTAGTACGAGGAATGACCGAATCCACTAAGAGTAAATGTAAAAATGGCTTGAACAGCCGAATCCACTAAGAATGAATACAAAGATTGCTAAAATTGTCGATTCATCAAGGTAGATTGTAGACCTCTAGTTTAATTGATGGGCAAAGAAAAAAAGACAAGAGCTTATGTCATACTTCCGGGGGTAAAGCATCTTTTGTATGTTGTAATAATAATATAAAGGAAATGATCATGCATCCATGTTCCTCGTATACATCTCAAGGATAAGTCTATTTGCAATCATAAATTGGGAAGATAACAAAGGTGTGGAGAGTGCCCAACTAGCCAAAAATACTATAAGTGTCATCTTTTTCATTGATAATAAATCTACCCCTCCATACAAAATCTCATGTCACATACTTCAAGGTCCCTGTTGTGATGATATCACCAAAGATACCCATGATCCTTCTATCAAAGGCTGTCAAGCATGATATGAATGCAAGTGAAGGAGGAATCGTGCAAAGAAGGTAGGTGGGTCAACGAGCTATACTAGAGGAGAGTATACCAAACATCACATGCGGATTTCCTAGTAGAGGAAGGTCATCTACATGCAATACATCTTCAGTGAGTGCAGCATCTAGGTAGCATGGGATAAAATTCTCGAACCCTACTGGTAGTCCTAGAATGAGTAAGCCGTCTATCAATATCATACATCCCTCATGAAGCAAAAGATGAGGAGGAATGCCCAAAGGAGACCATGCGCTACTCTATGGCATCTTGACTCTCAAGCCTTAAAGATGAAGCTCAGTAATCAAGTAATCAAAAGCATGGATAATATGCTATGTACGGACCAAAATGTGTGTATCATTTGTCAAGGAGTGGAACACACAACCTGTGACAGCCAAAGTAATAGACAAAAGAGCTCTATAATGAATCATGATGAATAGGGGTCCTTCAAAGAATCTTCCTATCATCGAGTACCAATGGCGGACTAGATAATGGTGACAGACTCTTATAAAAAGCCATGCTATAGGAGAGAGAAGAATATGAACCATAGAAAGATTCATAGGCGTCGCACGCCTAGAATTGGTCGGATTGCACGTCCCCAGGAGCGGATTAAAATTTAAAGAATATTCATGCCACCAACAGAAGAGAGAAAACTATATATGTAACAAAAATTTCATGAAGTTGGGCCAACTGCTATAAGTGGGTTCAGGTGGAAAAGGATTCAAGAGAGAATTTGTGTCCATATATTTTTCTACTGATTCTGGTAAAAGATTTTCGCCGACATTAATAGGAAGATTTCAATACTGACACATAACCATTTACGAAAACTATTTAAAAGGTTTTTAAGCAATACGGAAGATATATTTAAGGGACCTTGAAAAGGTACCCACCCCACTTTTGTTCGGTTTTCGTGATGCTCAACTAGTTTCCATCCAGTATTATAACATTCTCTGTATAAAATTTTTTACAAACTTTTTGTCTTTCCCTTTCCGTATAATATTACATTCAGAATATCTATTTAAATATATATCAACTTTAATTATGATTTTCAGAGCCAATAAAATTTTTATTGGCTCTGGAAATCGCAGGCAAACGCAACGCAAGTTTGAGATTTTTTTTATTTTGCAGCCGCAATTTGTCCGACATGATTCACATGAGTGCGGGAAATCGTAATAACAGCCGAACTGTCAGTCGGATATATCCGGACAGTATATATAAATCAACTCACGGTGGATTTTGACCACGGACCATTATTTACAGGCCCGCATTTGAACACATCAATTGATAATTCATTTTTTCTCGACAACTGCAAGAGATCATGGTTTACATATATGATGTTCATAAAAAATCTTGATAAAAGCCATCTACACCATCGTTTCCAACATAAGTTTATGCAGTATATCTTATCATGTGATTTTTTTCTTTCTCAAATAAAAATAATAATTTGAACGCTCCTACTGTCTCTTTGATAAACTCCATAAATATTTTTCTAAAAAATCACATCAAAAGTTTCAAACATGGAATTTTTAGCAGATTTTTTCGGAAGGTGTAGCATATGGGGAAAACTATGTAGTATATGTGCATTAATAAATAATCCAATGATAAAAATGGCCAGAAGCCAACAATAATAATAAAAGTGAGAATGAAAAAAAATAGAGCATCAAATTTTTAATTGTTCCATAAATGCAAGGGTCTTATGGGAACATGTTTCATAAGTATTTGAAATATTCTATAATTTGATCTATGGTGAATAATATTCTTCAATTAATCAATTTTTACAGTCAAGCACCTACAATGTTCGGAAGTGAAACATCTAGAAGATATCACCTTTCTATTTGAGATTGTTGCTTGAACTGAAGATCAAGCAAGTGGCATGATGATCATTGTGTTATGGATGAGGGCATGAAGGTTTTGACAACTAACATGTGTTTGTAGCATAAGGACTTTCCATCCTAGTCTCTTTGAGAAACTTAATATGAATGTTCTAAAACCTATGCAGCTCTATGGAAATCTAAATGATACCGTTTTCTTTCTATATGATGTCTTTTTTTTATTTTGTTCTTAATATGATGTCTTTCTAGTATATTTACTTTGAAAAATCCTATCCATTTGTGATTATGTCATGAGGATATGCATCTAAAGCACAAAGAATGCTTTCACTAATGTTATCATGTAGTTGAATGTGATTCATATAGATTAACAGAATTACTTGTAACAAACAAGAAAATATGATAGCCTAAACAACTTCTATATTCAAAGAAAGAAGGATGAAGATATTCAAATTATGACAAGCACTCAAAACCTTTTGAGCTTTGCATGGTGCAAATCTGATGTTATAAGGGTATTCATACTCATCATTTCATAATGAGTGGGAGCACATCTACTGCAAGAGTATCGATTGCACACTTGTGGACATGACATTTGAGACTAAAACCATTCGCCTGCTAGACCAGAACGAGAAATGGGGGTGCATGTTGGAAAAGAGAGGAAGAGCTCATGGATGGTGAATTTTAGAACCCTTTGCTTCACATTGCACTACAACGTACATTCATCACAAAAGAGCTTGTTTCAAGTTTTTTTTGGATAGAAACTGAGATCACCCATACATGACGAAATTCCACAATCACATCTTCCAGGTGTCTCTGTGCTCATAATGCATCTTTGTTCCCATATCTCTTCGGTATTAGCGAGAAGCACTACCGTAGTTATGACGACGAGTTCAAGAGACCGATTCTATATAACGTTAATTGCAACCTCAATGCACACGGTGCACATCCATCACTCTTACCTACTTCAATCTCATGTCTCACATGCAACTTAACAAAAGAATTTTTTATAGTCTCAGATGAGATTGCAACTTTCAGACCCAAATCAATATTCTAAAGCATTTACATGTATAATTTGGTTTGGAAATTCGAGGTTTAAGGTCATAGGTTCCAGAACCACTTGAAGACATCGTCGTACTAGGTAACCAGGCATATTGTGGAAAGCATTTATCATCCGGCATACTTGACGAACCTGAACTAAGTAGTAGTAAGTAAGAATCTTACTTTTGAGGAACCATGTAAAAGAACAAAAGGCCTTCGCATTGGTTCTCGACAGACCTCACAGTTTATGAGCTTCCTGGCACAAGCCAGTCCGACAATCATCCAAAGACTAACGAAGTACGTTGATAAGGTTCACGAAGACTCGGTCATCATTTGGATTCCTTGAAAGTCTAATGATTTTCACAGCAGAGCACTTGATGGAAATCTACAAGAAGCCGTTAAAGTCATGTATCTGATTGATATGGAGACTCGGAGTACCCTCCATCATACTGTACTCATATCGTACCTGTAAAAGCTGCTAGTATGCTGGTAGTTTTGTGCTCGAGTGACTTGGCATGACAAATATTCTTGAAGCGATCGATGGTCATTGTACCCCTGTCTCGTAGCATAAGATCGGGAATAAGAGCATCTACTCACTTATACAAGTCCATCGCTTGTTTTAAAGGCGAAAATAAAAATTAAAGTACTCTAGATAGATTCGCTTTACATGTAACAAGAAATTCTTTTACTATACATATGAAAGTGAGAACGAATACTTATAAAAGATGAAAATGAGTAAATAGATGACGGAGACATGCATCACCTTTAAAATCAGGCGCTAAAACCAAGCCAAAAACTACTGAACAGAGTGAGAATACACAAAGATTGAACTTGTTGACGCAAGATGTATATCTATACTTGCTAAATGATGCCAACAAGAATAGTTTAAAGTGGTAAGAAGTATCAAAGCTGATAAATTAGTTCCATGGCGATTAACGGCTTGGATATAAAAAAATAAATTTGGCCAAGTGCATGATATAAAAGAGGAGATTTTATTGGAGTGAAAGCCACAAGGAAATGCAGTAAATAAATAATATAAGATCTTTTTGTGACTGTAAAATCATTTTTATCCCCAAATATCAAGACAATACACATTAGGGTTTCTTTACAAGATTGGGAGGATTTGAGAGTTTAATTTAAACATGTATGCGGTTCTCTGCGAGCGAATCGCGCTTGAAGGTTTCGGTAAACTCACTTTCCAATCCTGGGGGTTAACAAAGCGTCGTCGTATGGCGTTTTGTGTTGTCCATCATGGATGAAGATTCTTGCGTGTCATACTCAGGCCATATCATTTATACGCGCAAAAATATGATCCAAGGGATGTCAGTAGAAACCTCGTAAGGAGGAGGTTTTTTGTTTTGGTCCAAAGGTCACGAATTCTTATTGCTGTTGTCAACATCCGCCTTACAGCAAAATTAAAATTTGCATCAGGACCGTCATATATATTTTAAGTTTACTTTATATTTCATGGATTTCTCACACAATTGAGCAACACAAGAAGGGAAAAATTTTCGAAATTTTCACATAGATGTTTGGCCACTTTACAACCCGACAGCCCCATCCGTTTCTCCGCAGTTTGTTTGTCTCGACTCAATGTTTTTTCAACAACACCATTGGCTTATAATAAAATCAGATACTAGCCCCCCAGGTTTCTAACATGGTACGGAGCCTCAAAGTATGTAAAGAGGCCATTAGCAACATACACTAGTGACTCCCTCTCCGAAGGTAAAGCTGGCGCTGGCATATATTTTCAACCAGTCAACTTTATAATATCATATCCTACACTTAGATAATATTAGATTCTAAGGGCATAGGTACGACAATTCTTCTCGTTATCCAACCAATAGAACACCCATGTTTTTTTATCTTTATAGATAGTATCACATCCTTTACCCTACTTAAAAAACCAACCCAGTCATTAAGTAGTCGAAACCCAAGTACACAACCCAATATCACACCTAATATCCACATCATTAACATAATGGACATCAACTATCATACAACTGTTGTTAGTAAAAGTTCACATAGACATAGTTCACATAGGGTGTTTCAATTCTACTCTATAGTGATAATTTGGGATTATGTAAGCTTTAGGGTATACTGACATTCCATACCTATTATGGCAAAACACATAACGGGTGAATTATATGTGAGACTCGAGTTATAGTGGAAGGTATGTAATTAGCTATAGTTATGAGAGATACATGTAATCATATGTTGTCATGCATGACAGTTGAGTTGTCATGTATGTTATATGAAATGTTAGAATTTTTGTACACTTCTACAACTTCTTGTAAAGTTGACGAGAAGGCGAAGAGAGACTACGGGGAGAGAGGAGGGTACTTTCTTGCATATTGTGCAGTTATGCTTTGCCCAACATGGAGAGTGAATAGACATTTCTCTTCTTTTTTCAATTTGGCTTTCATTGGTATCTAAATTCAACACTATGGAGAATGATATAGAGAATTATCAGTGATTTTATTTTTTTTAGGATTTTTGAGTGTATTTTGAGTGACTTTTCTCAAATTGGACATATGGGTTGGGTCTTTTTTGTTACTATCTTTTCCTTTTCTTGCATTGAAACCTAGTTGAAAAATTATGGAGATCAGAATAAAAAGTTATGAATATTTTTAAATTTTAGGATTTTCATAGTTAACATTTTCTCATTTGAGGTGGGGTGTTAGGAGGTTGTGGTCATGGAGATGGGAGGAGATACATGATGGAGTGCTTGGTGTCCTTATTGTTCACTTTGTGCTAACTATAGCTTCACTTCCCCTCATGGGGTTATCAAAAGCGGTGTGTGATACACCATGTCCAGTGTGTCATTGTTTTTTTACCTTGCAAGGGATAAGGACACACGTGGGAAAGATGCACAAAGATTATGACTGAACCATTTGGGATGCGAATGTGAGAAGAACGATCACATCGATATTAACATTTATCACTTCGGGGAATACGCAGACTACATCGATTCCTTCGTTGATCGTTCTATGTATACCAATTGGGTCGTGGAAATGATTAGCTTCCCATGCATGTTCTATTCTAGGATTTTTCCGAGACTATATTCCCATATCCATGTTTATTTCATAGGCTCCCTCATGCACTCCATGATGAGACTAGACATACTTTTCACTTATCATTCGATCGGTTAGCACGTGATCCCATGGACGAATTATTATGGTTTTTATTTCTCTTACTTCCGCGATGGTGCCTATGTCATACTAGAGGGGGAATGGCTTGACATATGGAGGTGATAGATATCATTAAAGGTATTGGAGTATCAGCTAGAGGAGCAATTTGATAGATCACTATTTGCCCATTCTCTATGCACAACCCCACGCTTGTCTTCAAGGGGCTTGTCATGGATGGTATACGAGCATCTTTGAGATTACTTTCAAGCGGATGATTCCTCTAATGGTTTCACATAGTTGTTCCATGTGGCTGTATCAGTTGTGAGAGGGGAGATTCTGTTGTCAGTTAGTCAAGTACTATGTGCTAGTCGACTTCTCGTGATAGAGAAGGACATTGGAAACATCACACCGATTGCTATTAGGGAGATCTTATTACATTTAGTCAGTCATACCATGATCCTGCAGCATCATTCATACTTAGCAGAATTTTTGTCCACATCAGTTTGGAATCATTATACCAAGTGTTATGAGGCGGTATCGTTGGCCATGAGAGCCCTTCTAGATATCCATCCGGATTGAATTATCTTGCAGGTGAACGTTGAGAATACTTTTAATAGTGTCTCATATGCATCCATTTTTATAGAGCTTAAAGAGGCTGGTGGACCTGTATTGAGCCTCGTTCCTTTCGTACAATCTTTTTACGATTCACATTCTTCTCTCTTTTATCAACATGGCTTTTCCGAGGAGGGAGTCACCGTTCTACACTCCGTCACTAGTACTCGACAGGGAGATCCTTTGGGAGGACCCATATTTATCATGGCTCATTATAGAGCTCTTTTGTCTACTACTTTGGCATTGACAGGTTGTGTGTTTCATTCCTTAGCCGATGATACACACATTGTGGTCCTTGTAGACCACATCAGGCAAGCCTTTGATTACTTGACTTCCGAGTTTCATCTTGTAGGCTTGAGAGTCAAGATGTCTAAGTGTAGGACTTGGTCTTCTTTGGGCATTCCTTCTCATCTCTAACTTCCATAGGGATGTATGACATCGACAGACGACTTATGCATCCTATGAGTACAAGTAGGGTCCGAGTATTTTGTTTCATACTACCTAGATGTTGCACTTGTCGAGGATGTTTTGCATGTAGATGACCTTCCTCTACTAGATGATCTGTAAGTGGTGGTTGGTATACTCTTATCTAGTATTGCTTGTCAATTCACCTACTTTTTTCGCATGGTTTTTCTTTCACATACATTCATATCACGTTTGAAAGCCTTTGATAGGATGATCATGGATGTTTTTTGTGACATCATCAGACCAGTAACCTTCAAGTATGTGATAGGAGATTTGGCACGAAAATAGACATCTTTGATGATTTTGTTTGGAGGGGTAGGCTTATTATCTATGGAGGAGACTGCACCTATATCATTCTTGGCTAGTTGGGCACTCTCAACACCTTTGTTTTCTTCTCGATTTGTGATCACAAATAAGACTATCCTTGAGATACGAGGGACGTGGATATGGGATGATTTTCGTTACAATTATTATTGCAACATACGAGAAATGCTTTACCTCTAAAGGTATGACATGAGCTCATTTTTTTCTCTTTGACCTCACATTGGACTAGAGGTCTACAATCTATCTTGATGGACCGATAGTTTTAGCAGGCTCTACATTCACTCTTAGTGGATCCGGCCATTCCTCGTATTACTAAAGCTCGTCTATGCTCTTGCTCCGACAAGGATGCAGACTTGTGAATCTTGGCTCGATCATGCATCAGGACTTTCCGACTCGCACTAGCTACTTTCTCTACATTGATGAGATTCCGTCTTGGCTTGGTCCATCCATCTACATCTTCATTACTCATATGTGAGTGTGATATCACTTTAGATGTAACATATGTTCATATGGCTTGTTGCCCATTCGGAGAGCAAAGGATAGCTACCCATGATGCCATTATGGATGTAGTGTTTGCTATGGCACGAAAGGATGGATAGCTCACATGTAGGGAGAGTTGGTATGTCTTGCAATCAACTAGGATTAGGGTAGATATTTACTTGATTTCAGAGGACGAGGTTACTGTGGCAGACATGATGGTTACCGATCCTACTTACGACATAATTTCAGAGGGGAGTGATCACCCATCCTTCAGGATGAGCAACAAGTAGAGTGGCAATCAAGGTCTCCAATTATAGGGGTATGCATAAAGGTCATTTCTTTATTGCTCTAGCTTTGGAGTTATATGGAGCTATGGACACCGAGTTTGACATGTTCGTGAGGGAGTGTGTGAGAGCCTACCATATTAGGGGTATCACTTTCTTTAGCTTATTGTATAGTTCATTTTAGGTAATATGTTTCCATTGCTCTCCAGAGGGTACTAGCTGATGCAATCCATAGGAGAGCAATCACGTTAGGTGATGCTTCTTTGGATGCTCCTGTTGTTTGTACATCGTTGACCTAGATAGTTCGGATATCTTAGGTGTTATAGGACATATTTTCCAGTGTGATGCTATTGGAGCCTAGCCCCATGTTACAAGTTTGGTTCCATCCTTGTACAACTTGATGCTGTCTTCCCTTTGATTATTTTACTGTGTATTCATGTTTCTTTGTTTAATGGTAGAGTTGAATCCCTCTATAAGATACAACCGTGTTCCTAATAAATTTCTTCACCTCAACATCAATTTACCTTCCATCCACCCAATACATATATCCGTACATACTCACATGATGAAGCATCAATAGACACCCAAGAAAAAAATGGAAATTATTACATAGAAATATTTTTAAATGAAAATTCAACACAAAATGTTTGAAAAATCACAAATTAAATTCTTTAATTTTATGATGCTCACTGAATATGAAATAAAGGCAGTAGCCACTAACTTACCTTCATAATCAAGTAAACGTATGGTCAAGTGCGAGGAAAACAAGTTCTCTTCTTAAATGTAACCATCCATTCAAGGTGATTCTTCAAGTAACAAGATCAAAGAAACCAGTGCACCACATTATGGAAGCCCTTAAAACACATTTCGTTCCAAACCACAACATGCCTATTAATGAGAGACTTCAACACAAATACACCGAGGAGAGCATGAGCTTCACTCATAAACATCCGGATTATCGAAGTCCAAAACTTCACTTGACTCTCGACGAATAGCTGCAGATAAGTCTAATCTCCATCATATAATAAAAAGTAGGGTGAGAATGATGCTAGAGATGCTTTGTGGCTAAATCGATAACCCATGGCCAACCATAGCTGGATGTCAAAGTCTCCAAGATGACCTTTCTTCAAGCCAAGCTTTCTTAACCCTCTCTTCACTGTATGAACAACTCTCTCTGCTAGACCATTAGCCTCGAGATGATCTCTTGAGGTGGTACGATGATCGATCATTGCTTGATGACACAAAGCCACAATCATGAAACTCACCCAAAAACTCAGTACCCTAATCAAACAACACTTCTACTCGTGCACCAAATTGGCTAAGCACCGCATCTAAGAACACATAATCCATTCCCTCACTTGACTTGTCATGCAAGACCATCAACTCAATCCATTTGGAGAAATGCTCCAGCATGACCAACACATATCAATGATGTCATATAATCAATGACAAAGGTCATGCAAAATCCAAGCTCCAATAATAACAAAGTCCCATAATCGGTAGAGGATGTAATTGTGATGTAGGGGCATTGAATGATGCCCGAACACGATCACATACCATACATTATTGCACTCAAAGTGCCCAACAAAGCACTTGTACGAAGATACTCCAACACCATCATGTCATCATGGATGTCTCGGTTTACCATCAAACCATCCTTGGTCTTAGCGTTCAAGGATAACATATCCACTTTTTGACCCAAGAGAGATATCACATAGCTCTCAAGCACCAACATACTCAAAAAGGCAGATGCATGCCAACCCGGTACCATCTCCTCATCAGTATCACCGTGCCATCGAGCCCCAATTTTGTCAACTTGACTTGTACATGGATTTCAACTTAACCCATCCGTATCACAATTCACCACTCCAGATATGTGAACAACCGTAAAATCATACTCCTATAGGATGAAAGTCCATCATGCAAGCTTTTTTGTAAGCTTCTCTCATTCTATTAACCATTTCAATGATTGATGATCAATGATGAGAGTGAAGGAGTTTCCAAACAAATAACATTTGAAATGTGCCACCGCCCAAATAGTTGCCAAAGATTCTCCTTCATAAGAACTATAATTTGATTCTGTTGCATTTTTGGAGTGACTTGCATAAGCCACTACAAACTCCTTCCCCTCATCATAATGTTGGGTAAGCACTGCTCCCAAATCCAACATATTCCAATCAGTATGTACTTGAAATGGACGACCTCTCACAGGTCTCCTCAAAATAAGGGCAAAGATTAGCTTTCCTTTCAGCTTAATAAAACCTCTCTCCTATTCATCTCCCCAACGCCACTTTTGATCTAGCTTTGTCAAGGCTTTGGTAATAGTGCTAAATCCTCGCACATATCGACGATAGAAGTTTGCAAGTCCAAGGAAGGCTCGCATCCTACTCACATCTGAGGGTTGTGGAATATGCAAAATTGCCTCCACCTTGGTTTGCTAAACTCCCAATCCTCCTTGGTATTTGGTATGACGCAAGCACTCTACCTGCTCTTGAAAGAACTTGCACTTTCCAGGATGCAACTTGAGGTCATGAGCAATTAGTAACTCAAATACCTCCTGCAAATGTATCTCATGTTCCCTCAGTGTATACACTAGAATATCATCGATGTAGGCTCGGGCACAATCAAGTCCAACTAGGATCCTATCCATCACTCTTTGGAACTCAGTAGTTGCATTCTTCAACCCAAATGGTAAGAACTTCCACTAATACAACACATCCTTGCCATGCAAATCAATTGTCCAAAAGGCTGTCTTGGCCTTATCCTCATCTCGAATCTGCAATTGATGATATGTTGCTCGTAAATCCAATGTACTGAGAAACCTCCACACCCTATGTCTTTCTTATTTTGTCACTTTGGGACCAATCTCAATATCCCAAATCTCCTCTCCATTGACACTAGAGATAAAAGACGTAGTATCTGGTTGCTAAACGATAACCTCTTCAGCAGAAAGCTTTTTCTGCTCTCTCAAACCAGGCTCCACTATCTCAGTGTAAACAACTCATGATGCTCTAGCTATAACCTCTTGTGTTGTATCACAAATTGTTATACTACATTTACAACCTTTAGTTCTGAAGCAAGTTGATGAGTATGACAATTGTACTTTATTGTTTGAGTCTCTTTAGCGACGGTTTCATCGCAAACAGTTATCAAACAGGTTGTACACCTCCTTGAAGCTGATGAGCTTCAAGATGAAAGATTCAGGTATGAAGATACAAGATCACATTGATGCCTTTAGTGATCTTGTTATTGATCTTCAGAATCTTGGAGAGGAGATAATTGATGAGAGGAAGTCCCTTCATATGTTAAGTTCATTATCTGGTTTATATCAGTCATTGTCACGAGTGTTGCTCTATCGTGATAGACAAATGATCATTTACAATGAGGTGGTAAGTGCTCTATTGACTGATGACCTATAGCAGAAGATGATGATGCCCTCTACTCCATCCTCTTTATCTGGTACGGCACTGAATGTAACTCGTGGACGGTCACAATCATTGAATGACAAGGATGGAAAGAAGTTTGGATCTAGAGGTACATCCATGTCTAGGGGTAAATCCCAAGACAGGAAGACGGTGGTCTGTTGGAAATGTGGCAAGAGTGGTCATTTTAAGAACGACTGTTGTGTGAAGACCAAGGCTAATGATCCTCCTTTGCCCAATATGGCTCAAGATTTTGATGAGGAGGATGACTTGCTCGAAGATGGACTATGAAGCCAAAGGTATGCACTATGCAACTCACCAAAGGGCGTTGGTGATGTATGGATTTTGTATAATACTTGTTCTTATCACATTTATTACATTAGAGAGTTTTTTCATACTTTCTCAATATGAAATGGTTTAGTTCTTATGGGAAATGATCAACCCAGTAGGATTGAAGGTGTTGAATCTGACAAGATTCACATGTTTGATGGAGTCAAACGTACGTTGACTCACGTCATGTTTATACCTGAAATGAGAAAGAATCTTATCGCTCTTGGAATGTTAAATTCAAAAGGTCTTGAGTGGAGTTCTAAACAAGGAGTACTTGAGGTGAAAGTAGGTGATAAGATTATCTTAAGAGGACACAAGCATAGAAATCTATATGTGCTAGAGGGCAATACCATTTGTGGTGAAGTCAATCTTATCAGATCTCGGCCTAAGATGGCTCATGTTTGGCGTTCTAGAATGAGACACATGAGTAACAAGTACTTGAACTTCCTTCGTGATAGGGGCTTGTTACCTAGTTTAGGTAAAGTAGACATGGAATTTTGTGAGTATTGTGTTATGGGCAAGCAACATAGAAAAGCCTTTGGTGATGGAAGTCATAGTTCCAAAGAGTTATCCAAGTATGTACATAGTGATTTGTGGGGACTATCTCCTAAAGCCTCACATTCTAGAAAATGGTACTATATATCGTTTATTGATGATTACTCAAGATTTGTGTGGGTCTATTTTCTCACGCAAAAGTTTGAAGTCTTTGCAACTTTCAAAAGTTGGAGAGCCCAAGTTGAGACTCAGACTGGTCACAAGGTGAGATATCTACCTTCGAATAATGGCGGGGAGTATACTTTTGAGGAGTTTAGAAGTTACTGCAAAGACGAGGGGATCACTCGTCATCGCACCACGGTTTATACTTTGCAACAAAATGTTGTTTCTGAGAGGCTCAACCGAACAGTATTGGAGAAGGTGTGTAGTATGTTGAGCCAATCTAGTTTACCATATGAATTCAAGACTGAAGCTGTTAATACCGTAGTGTATTTGGTAAATTTGTCTTCTTCAAGTGCAATCAATTTCTTGACACCGTTTGAATTGAGGCACAAAAGGAGGACTGATTATAGTCGTTTGAGAATTTTTGGTTGTATGGCTTATCCTCTCATACCTAAGGAGAATAAGACCAAGTTGGATCCTACATCCAAGAAGTGTCGTTTTCTTGGATATGCAAGTGGTGTGAAAGGTTATAGGCTATGAGATCCTGTAGCTTGTAAGGTGATTGTCTGTAGTGATGTTTCTTTCGATGAGCCCATATCATTGAAAGGGGGAGAGATATCTCAGGCTCCCTGTATTGACAAAGGCAAATCTCCACTCACTGATGTTGTTGAGGGGGAAATTGATCATTATGGGTTTAATGATGCGCCACAAGGAGAAGCTCCGGAACAGATGGAGCAAATTCCTGAACAACATGAATTGGAGGAGCAAATTGTTGTTGTTGAGCCTCAAGACAGAGCACGAAACGATGAAGATCAACCAGGACCATCTTCTAGGAGATCATCAAATCGGATAAGTAGAGCTCCCGAAAGGTATGGAACATGGACTGATTCATCTATTCTTTAGGATCATGATATTGAAACTGAGAATGATGATGGCAATGCATTGATCTTGGAAGAAGTAGAACCTTGTTCATATAGAGAATGAATGAGATAACAAAAATTTTCACAATGAGTCATACATGGAATGAAAAATATGTGAAAGAGCATAAGTTTGAATCTTCATTTTGAAAAAATAATTATCAAAATAAAATTCAAAAATAATAATAATGCCATACAAAAAATTATAAAAGAATATAAAGTGTGATTTGATATAGTTCTGCAAACTAAAAATTTTGATTTTTATTGATAATGTTAAAGCAAAGATAATATTATATCAAGCATATTTATTTATGACAACAGTCTCGATAACCAACATAGCACCTTGAGGAAGTTTTCAAAGAGGTGGTTTGGGTCATATGTGGTGATCAATGTCCATGACAATGCTACTTATTCGCTAAGAGAGTTGGATGGTACAAAGTTGAAGGTGCCTATTGCAGGAAAGCGAATAAAGATCTTCAAAAGTCGGGATAAGAAGATCAACCTCGGCCAACTTGAGGAGGAGTTTGATCTTTTTGGTGAAGATGAGTCATATGGGGAGGATCTAGCTAGAGCAGAAGATCAGGTTGATCTAATCTGATGCAGCGCACACCTTGGTTAACTTTTTGGTGCATATTGGAGGATGCATAGGTTTAGAGGGGGTGGATGTTGTGTTGTGACGCGGCTACTATGAGAAGATGATGACATGTATCATCTTTAGAGTTGTTGTCATGACGACGATACTTTAGGTTAGGATAACCGACGGCGCACTGTAAGGCTGTTAAGAGTCCACCGTTGGATCAACTTTATAGGGTCAAGATGTTGAAAAGGCTCCAAGAGATATTATCTTGGACCTTATCAGATATAAAGCGTAGTCACGATGGAAAGGGTATGGGAGAGCTAGACACATCACTTTGCTGACTAAGGAACTTATCTGATCGAAGTGGAGCTGACGTAGGACATGGATAGAGGACAACATGATCCTCCAGATGTACCGATGCCCAATCCATTTTTGATCAACATCTGGTGTCTTCATCGTGATCACTTTCGGGCGTGGTTAGTGTATCATTTTGGAGATAACTTTTTGCAACACGTGATACACTCTCCAGACCCGATTATTCTTCAAGTTGTTTCCTACGGCGCGATTTGGGACGTAACAATATACATTTTGATTTAGTTTGGGCGCTATGGATCTGAACTTACCAGTAGTGGTGGCTTTCAACACATGGGTTCCAATCCATCACTATTGCTTACCGAAAATAAGCCATAGGGAGTTGATTGTTAGGAACTTTGGCGAGGAGTATTATTTTCAAGTTATAAACTCCCCGGTTCCGTTTGTAGTTCCTTTCATACTTAGCCGATTTCGAGTTGTCATTTTGATTCTTTATTATTGGCAATTCATATTGTGTATCAGATGGCTAAGTAGTGTGTTTAGGATAGTTGTAAAGCTCTAAGTTTAAATGGAGCTAATTTGGCCACACTAGAGGTCAAAATAACACTCTTCATTCTCATTGGTTTTGAGTTTGGGCCAATGAGGGCACTTGGGCAACTTCTTCGAGGTTTTGAAGAGTTTTGGAGATCTTCCAAGGGGACATTCAAAGATCTAAGGATTGGGTTGGAGAGCTGATGAGACGAGCTACGATGTGGGCTCAAGAATGGATGAATTTGAAGGATTTGTCATTCTGAAATGGTGATTCAAAGATAGAGTAAGAAATTTAGACCTTTGAATATATTTGGGATGTTTTCGAGAATCTTACAAGGGTTCTGGGAGATCTGAGTTGATTGTGATATAGTTTACAAATCAGGCTTGCGTTTGGATTGAAATTTCGACTCAATTGGATGAGTTTTGAGTATAGAGTGATAGCTTGAAGTTTGTGTATATAATCAGAGTTGCAGGACTGCATTGAATGTCACGAAGTTAGTACGGAGATCATATCTTTTGATATTAAAAAGTTCTGTCAATAAAACTTTGCACAGTTCAAGTCTGATAATGAGTGACCTTCTCATGAAATCTGGGAGCAATTGAAGTCAAGAATTGGGATCTGTGATGGGTTTTGTACACAGGGATCTGCATATTGCCTTGTGATACAGTGTGCAAATCAACAATTGTTCTGAGAGATCTAGAGGAGAAAAACATCTGAAACTTTTCTAAGAAATTGAAAGGATTGTGGAGAAATTTTTTGTAAAGTTTAAGTGAGAGTTATTGGTCGAATCATTGGCTATCATAATCTTCTTCCGCTGAAGTTCTACCGGTTTATAACGAACTCGAATGTGGAGTGCTGAGTAGAAGAAGAAGAAATTCTCAACTCACATGAGGTTCTAGAGGGTTCTTCTACAGCCAAGCGCTCGGGCGTTCTCAGAGCAAAGAAATGTCCATGCGACATCGTGTTTGATTTGGTTAAAATATGACTTATTATCAATACCTTTTTGAGAAGTTCAAAATTCATCAATAATTCCTTATCCTTGAAGATTAAATTTTTATTTTTTTCACTTCTTTTGGATCAAGTAGATCTTGAACATTATTTGATAATTCATCATGTATGATTTCATGAGCATCTAAAATCCGTAGAGCAATTGCAATTGCTTCATTCATTATGGATGGATTGTTCACCATCACCTCCTTTTACACTCTTTGCTTTAAGCCTTGATTAAAGAAAATCAAGACTTTTGCTCAATTCATATCCATAATACATACTTAAATATCATAAAATTCTTCAATGTATTCATGTATATCTGCTTTTTTCTTCAAATTTCATAATTTCATTCTTCCACCGTTTGAAAGTTTTAAACAATTCCCTCTTGCATCTCACTCCATGAAATAAAATCACCTCATTCTTAACATATTCATTCCCATGTAGTGTACTTATTTAACTTCTTCAACTTCCAATCACCACATAAATTTACAATCCATTTTATTTTACTTTTTGAGTCCATTTCATAGCTCTTGTTATGAGCTTTTCAACTATCTCCCCAAATACATGAATGATCGCCAAAAAGGTATTTAAAATTAATCAAAACCATGAAAGACTTTGCTAAAGTACCATTGGCTCAAATATAATGACCAATGAGAATGATGAATGTTTTGATCTCTAGTGTGGCCAAAATAGCTCTATACTAACTGAAAGTTTTAGAATTAATTAATCTAAACACATTAATTAGAAATAATATAAATAATATGATATATTATTAATATAAAGTCATAATAACAACTCAAAACCGACTAAGTATGAACAGAACTTAACATGGAATTTCACATGAGAGTATTTATAATTGGTTTCAACTACAAAATCTTTGTTTTCTATATAGTGTTTCTCATATTTCAAGACTAGAATAATCATTACATCCTCTTTTTCAATTTTGTGATAATTTTGTTCGACTATCACTAACTTTTATGAAAAGCAAACAACCGAATGCCAATCCTTCTTCCATTCTGTAGAGGCGTACTTAGACGTGTTGATAGGGCTTTTTTGTGTTTTATGATTTTTTTTGTGTTATATTCGGAGGAATGTGGAGTGTATTCTTAGGAATATGTTGTATTAAGAGTGTACGAGTACGAGTTGAAGTCACAACGAGAGAGATGCGCAGTACAGTAGGCATTAGGGTTGTTAAGGTGGCAAATGGTTTGTCGTGAAGATCGAGAGCTTGTATACGTATGTGCCAAGAACCTGCAGATTCAAAGAGAACGAGGAATTGAGCAAGAGTTTGATGTCAAGGCAACAAAGGATGAGAGTGCCTATGATGCGTAAACCAGCGATGGGAAGAATTCGCCCTCTCATTCCAATGGTGGATTGTACGCCGATAGAGTTACTGAGGTTGAGGGAATTGGGAAGGGCTTTCCTATCGTGGCGGTGGGATTACGTGTGTCTTGAGTTATGCGAGGAGCTTCATAGAGGAAGGACAATTGCTTTGATAGGGAAACACGCGTAGCCAGAATATTAGGATGCCAGATTGTGGGCCAAGGCACTTGGACGCAACTATGACGAAGAGAAGGATGGTGTGGACTAGGAAGGGTCTACGTTGCATATAGGGTTTAACTTTGATGAGCGCAAGTGGTTTAATCCCAAAGAGCAGAAGGGGAAAAATGGCTACAAGCTCGATCTCATCAAAGACGGAACCAATTAATTGGTTCAGGAATTCACCATGAACCAATTGTTCTCACCCCAACGGACCACGTACGTAAGTATGCAGAAGATGAGAATCGTGGAAGGATTCGTAGGCGGGTCCATTCAGATTAAATGGAGAGAAATCTTTTACTGAATATTCAAGCGATGGCTGCCAAGGTGAAGGAGGATGAGAAGGGTGTAGTGTACATCTCTTCTTTTCTTGTGAATTTATACGGCCGGTTGGAATGGTTAACTCTAAAGGAAAGACGTCTATATCGCTTGGAGTTCGGTATATCGGACATTGGAGTAGGAAGTGACAATGACAGTAGTGGGTCTACGCTGGCATTGGAGGCTACCGCCTACGCCTACACCGTAAGAACCGACTCATTGGAGGATTCGCACTTGATACAAGAGCACCGAATTTGTAAGGACAAAGAAAAGACATGCAGAAGAAGGTTGTTTTCAGCCAAGTCCCCCAAAGAAGAAATTGAATGTGGGGAAGCGCGTAGAGAAAGTGGTTCTGCCCAAGACGTCTTGATCTAAGATGATGGCGATGAAACCAGGGCCGAAAGCGTCAAAGGAAATTGTTGAGCCTATGGCTTCGATGCTACAATTGTCTCGGAAGCTGGAAGCTGTGGTGGTACTGTAAGACCCAGGGTTGTACATATAGGATAAAATGAAAGTATATCTAAATTTGTGCCTAAGTTTATCTTAGTCATGACTATGTTTAGCTAGTTATGGTTAAGTTGGAGGAAAATATAGAGTAACTTTTGGTGTGGTAGATGAGAACTACTATTTTGTTGTTTAGTATGAGTCAAGGAATAGATTCCATCACATGGGTATCTTGACTTCCCTTGACTTGGACTAGTTTTCATTGGTTGGACTTGGTGAAGACCCTTAAATCTAGGGGCGAGATTGACTTGGTACACTAGAAGTCAATTAGGGAGTAGTTGGGCTTCTAGAAGATCCAAGTGGACCAATTGCATGTTGCCATGTACCCTTTTCATTGGGGTTTGTGATCTCTACCTCGTTTAAACTTGGTAAGAGGAAGTTACATGGTGATTACTTGTAGTTACTAGGGTAAGATTCTAAGTAGTATAAATAGAGAGGTTGAGAAGCACCTCTCAAGTAGTTTTTCAATGGAAGTTAGTTTTGGGAGGAGATAGTGTGGTGATCTTAGTTTTAGGGAGCTTGGTTCTTGGAGATGTCATGTTCGGAGTGGAACCTTGATTCAATGAAGACTTTGATTACCAAAGTATCCCTTTCCTTTTGAGTGATATCTTACTCTTGGTGATAATGTGCATAATAGAGCTTGGACTTTGAGAGTTTGTGTAAGAGTGAGCAATAGGATCATGGGCAAAGGGTGGGACTAAGTCCTTCTAGATTCATGATGAGCTTCCAAAAAGCCATCGGAGGTAAACCTGAGTGAGAGTCAGCCCGAGGTCACATTTTTGGTTCCGTTGCGGGACCTCGCCTAGAAGGAGAAGAGATGTTCCGAATCCAGTTTATTGCCCGTGAGAGCGCAAACGATGAGAACTCATATGGAGAGGACTGTGGGGAAGAGCGAACCGAGATCATGATGCATAGTAATGTACCATTTGTGTATCCGGTAGTGTTATATGATAGCTTGGAAGTTATTTTGTACATTTTGTTTACTTAAGTGTTGTTTGGGATGAGGCGAGAGTGCTATAGTATGTATTTGGGAGGAAAACTTTATTTTCCAAAGTTTTTCCGATAATTTTATTGATTTTAGATTAGTAGATGGGATACGTTTTGCACTTGAAATAACAGTCATATCATGTCTAGATCAAAAGTTATGATGTTTAGAATTTTCTAGGTCTTGACGGGTTTTGAAAGATAGCTCTCGGGAAAAAGTGTACAGAGTTTATCAATTCGTGCAAGAATTGAATCAGGATTTGAAACTTTGCACGATTGTATATCAAGAGCTAAGCTACATGTGGGTTTAAATTTCGTTGAGAGATCATTTTTATAGAGAAAGTTATGATACCTGAAGTATAGGGGGGTATAAAAGTGAGCAAAACTGCTTTACTTTTCAGATTTACTTTTTCCTTGTTTATGGTCATTCCGAGAGAGTGAGTGCATGAGTGTTTTGCATAGTGAGGATGACTTGACACTCATTGGAAAATGGGAGATCAACCTCTTTGGAAGATCCGGTTATCTAAGATACCTCAAGGGGCTGGACGTGATTGTTTCAGCGGATTCGAACACGAGGGAGTTCAGAGTGGAGTTTGAAGAGAGGACACTAAAAAGTTCCCCGAGAGCGAAACGTGAGAGTTGCTTCTATTGTGGAGAGGAGGGACATAAGCTTGTGAGTTGTCCTTTGAGGACCAAAGATCGGAGGTTGAGAGAGAGACGAAACGTGGGAGAGCTAAACCTTCATCCGGGGACCATCATCTCCCATGAATCCAAGAGTGGAAACTATTGTGAAAATTGTGGAGTGACCGGACTTCCCTTAGGACACGAGTGTAGTGGCGTGAAAGCTCTGTTGGAGTCACTAGTGGAGGGCTTTGAAGATAAATTGAGTGCAGATACCGAAAAGTTGAAATCTCCATGTGGCTCAAGTTCTAATCGAAGATGGAGATCATTTTCAGAATGATCGAGAAGATGTCGATGAGGGTAAGGCTCATAGTGTGTTTAGGAGAGGAGAGAGCCATGGCAATCTTGGACCAACCAATTCCGTTCATTTTGCCATTGATGAATTACTCTAGAATGGAGCTAGTTTTGTTTGTGTTGTATTAGGGAGTCCCGTATAAATTTCCAACAACAACGACAAAAGGAGTTGGAAATGGGGAAGCTTCCGTGTTCTATGGGAGAGAGAAAGAAGATGTAGAATCTTTTGTGAGAGACTTCAAGAGGGCATGCATAGGAAACAATGAGAGAAGGAAACCCGAATGGGCTATCCTTTGCCCGACTTCTTGAGGATTCTCAGCATTGAAGTGGTACAATGAGTACAAGAAGGAGCATGTGGAGGAAGACACTTGGGAGAGTTTGACGGAGAATCTTGTTGAAAACTTTCTTTCCGATGAAAGTTACGAAAGTCGATGTGTGAAGTCACCTCTTTGAAGCAAGGAGAGAGTGAGAAGGTGAGATCATACGTAGAGAGAACGGAGAAGCCGGAGTCACGCTTTCGTGGTGTTGAGAAAGAGTGGAGACGAGGTCGAGCCAACCATGGTGGGGATTGTGGCGATGTTGACAAAGAACTTCATTGGAGGTTTGAAGCCCTCGATTCAAGCAAGGTGAGATATGAAAAGCCCTCTTCTAAGGTTGAGGCTATTCGCATTGCTATTCGAATGGAGGAGAGCCTAGAAGACGATGATTCTAGCTTGGTGGCTAGAGAAGCATCACCACCGTTGTGGTTAGAATGGCAACTCCTACCGTTGTTGCCGCCAAGAGTAAATTCTCCAGTGGTAGACTTGCACCATGAGTTGAAATCTATCACGTAAACACACTCGCGATCTCAAGATTAACGTAGTACAACTATGGGAGAGGAGGAATCAGAATGTAGGGGGAGGATCTAGAGGGTATGGGAATTATCCTCCAAAAGGAAATCCACCACAAGGGAACTTCACAGCTTCATGCTTTAGTTGTGGAGGCCCTCATTTCCAAACGAAATTGTCCTAATCCTCGACAACATGATGGAGTTAGACACAACAATTCTACTCTGCCCAAGTCAATCGAAGGATAAGGGAGTAGCGCCTATTGATGTGTTTCCTCATCGAGGCACGTTTGAGAAGGGAGAGAGCTCTATAAGTTCCGAGTTGATATTCTTGCACACGAGAAGAAGAGAGCAAGATTTGCGTAGGAGTCCATCTCAATGGAAGATCAACCAAGCCGAGCACTCGATCCAATGGTGTGAGTCAACCGAGAGCACCGAGAAAGAAGTTGGGAATGGATGATTTCTCCATTTCATCTACCCAAATCAAATACGACGTGGTGGAGGATGTGGGGAATCAAAAGCCAATATAACTCAAGTGGCCAATTGATTGCTCTAAATCCTACGATAAGAAAGGAGTTGAGGGAGGCCTAAGCTCCAAAAAGGACCAAGAAGCGGCGATCCAAGGGGAAAGCTTCCATGGCGAATGTTGGAGTAGGAGTGGTGGATGCCGCCGCCTCGGAGGTATGCACTCAAAGCCAAGATTGAAGTACGCATTAATGGACGTGATGTTTCGGATGTACTAGTGGATGGTGGATCTGCGGTGAATGCCATGTCGAACGTTTGTTGAAGAAGTTGGGGATGAAGCTTTCAAGACCTTCCAACATCATTGTTGGGATGGCCAACAAGCAAAAGGTGCGACCCATTGGAGTGGTGGACAAGGTGGTGGTAAGTGTGATGGGAGTTCAAACCTTGTTGTCCTTTCAAGTGCTTGAGGAGGCTAGCTACGACTTGTTGTTAGGAAGACCTTGGTTGAGGGTCAGAGGACAACTGATCGGTGGCATAAGGGTTACCTTCGTATAGGGCCGAAAAACCATCGAGTGAAGGTCCCTCTCACAAGTGGCGGAGGAGCGGTCTCGCACTGGATAGACCTACGAGTGATTACTCGTAGTCCGAGAGTGAAGAAAGTGGTAGTTTTTCGAGGTTGACACCAACATGTCGATCGATGAGGAGACATCATCCGAAGATACCTCGGACGATGATGTTCAAGTTCAAGTTCTTGTTGCAATGGATTTACTTCCTAGGCCGGGGGGGGTGAAAGATCCCGACAAGATGAAGATGAGTAAAGATGAGATAACTCGACGGCTCTCCACTCTCAAGTTTGGTCCCAAGGTTACTATGGAGGAGAAGTCAAGGTTCTTGGATATATTTCAAAATATATCCATGTCTTTGCCTTTAGCTACAAGGATTTGAAGGAAGTAACCTTAGAAACTCATCGCATTGAGTTAGAGGAGAAGGCTCGGCCCAAGACGTCGGAAGCAACGTCGGATAAATCCACCAACGGTCGTGGTGGTCAAGGAGGAGATCGACAAGCTAAAGGATGCGGGTTTCATCTATGAGGTAGAGAATTCTGAATGGGTTTCTCCTATAGTGATAGTCAAGAAGAAGAATGGTAAGCTACGTGTATGCGTAGATTACAAGAAGTTGAATGTTTGTCACAAAGAAGGATTACTATCCTTTACCTTTCATAGATGAGATTCTAGAGGAGGTGGCAGGTCATGAGTGGTATAGTTTTTGGAGATGGTTATAGTGGTTATAACCAAATTCAAATTGCTCCCGAAGATCACTCAAAACCACTTTTACCACGCCATGGGGAACTTTTTGCCTTTAGGGTAATGCCCTTTGGTCTATGTAATGCTCCAAAGAACTTTTCAGAGGTTCATGAACAAGGTGTTTGAACCTTTTATTGGGAAATTTGTGCGAGATTTCATAGATGATTTTTGTGTATACGGAAGAAGGGGATCATTTTTGATCATTTGATCAAAATTCTACAACGGTTGGAGAAAGCCAAGGCCTCGCTCAATCCAGAAAAAATGCATTTTTGGATGTGAGGAAGGTTTGTTGTTAGGGCACATCATCTCCAAAGATGGTATAGCGGTGGATCCGAAAAAGGTGAAACGCATCCTCGACTTACCTTTTCCGGTGACGTTGACCAAGTTGAGGCGCCCTTGGAATGGTGGGATACTATCGACGGTTCATCTTTTCCTTCTCCAACAAAGCTTATGCCTTGACGGTTTACATGAAGAAGGGGACGGATTACGATTTAATCCTCAAGGATGGAGAGGCAAATTGGCATTCGAACTTCTTAAGAAGAAGCGTTGGTAACGGCTCCTATTTTAGCCAAACCAAATTGGGGTAAACCTTTCATTCTCTACACGGATGCATCAAACATTGCTATAGGATGCACTCTAAGCCGCTTAGATGAAGATAGCCATGATCATCCAATTGCTTATGCTAGTAGACGCATGGTGCAAGCCGAGAGAAATTATTCAAGGATCGAAAGGGAGGCTTTAGTCATGATCTTCTCACTCAAGAAGTTTCGACACTATCTATTGGGAGGGAAGTTTACTATCGTTATCGACCACAAGGCTTTGAAGTACATTTTCAACAAGCCTAATGCCGAGGGTAGGATAGCCGATGGAAGTTGTTATCTTGGGAGTTTGATTACATCATTGAGGATCGACCCGGTAAGAAACATGCCAATGCCGATTTGATGTCTCGAGCATACGATGAGGAAGGAGATCAACCAAAGGATGATACATTTCCGGATGAGGATTTGGCTTGATGATGGACACCATAACAAAGGTACCGGCCGAATACAAGGGGATATGGGATTTCATCTCGGAGGGAGAGTTTCCCCCAAGGCATGCATTCACGGGAGAGGAATGCATTGGTGAAGCGATGTGAACCTTATACCATCATAGAGGACGTGTTGTTTCATCAAGGAGCGGATGGACTACTCGTAAGGGTTGTTGGAAGGGAGGAGTCAATTCAACTTATGAAGGAGTTTCATGAAGGCTCGGTATGTGGAGGACACTTTGCGTGAAAGGTAAATCGCATTTAAGATCCTAGATGCAAAGCTATCATTGGAAGGGCATTTTCAAAGATTGTGTGGAATTTTGCAAGAGTTGTGATGTGTGTCAAGCTTTTGCTAAAAAGTCCATGAAAACCCCTCCTTTGACATCGGTTCCTATTTTAGGTCCTTTTGAAAAGTGGGGAATAGATTTTGTAGGACCCTTGAATCTTACTCCTCGGGGTAACAAGTTCATTGTGGTAGCTACATTATCTAACCAAGTGGGTAGAAGCTAGACCTCTAAAATCTACTAGTGAGGAAGAAGTGGGTAGATTTCTATATGAGAGGATAATAACTAGATTCGGATGCCCTCTAGAAATTGTATCCGATAGAGGTGGTGAGTTTGTTGGAAGCATTATACAAGCCATGCTAGGTCATTTCTCCATCAAGGCACGGGTGACTACTTCCTACAAACCAAATGCTAATGGGTTGGCAGAAGCGAACCAACTATACGCTTTGCATGATGTTGGCCAAGGATGCACATGGACGGGAGCAAGCAAAATTGGGACAAAAGGCTGCATGCTATCTTGTGGGAGTATCGGACGACTTGGAAGACATCAACGTGGTACTCACCTTTCCGTATGGTATATGGTGTCGAGTCAAAGCTTCCAATTCAATTTGATTTGACGACCTTCTTAACTATCCAACGGAAGTTAAAGAGGAAGAATGGAGTAGAAGCTATCAAATCAAGATGTCAACAACCGTTGAGCCGAGGAGGAGGCTCGAGCCGTGGCCATGGTACGTGTGGAGCGGGCTCAACAATTGCGTAAGAAGTATCATGATAATCGATTTGGGGACGAAGAAGATGAAGATTTTCAAAGAAGGTGATTGGGTAATGCTTTACGATTCTATTAGATATAAGAGAGCAAGAAAGAAATTTCTTCCAAAGTACTTTGGTCCTTTCATAGTTCACAAGGTGTGGGGAAACTTTACTTACGATTTGAAGGAGTTGGGAGGACGACATTTTGACCGGGTGAATCACGACAAGTTGAAGCCGCTTTCATCGACGATCGATTCTTTCACTCCGAGGACGGAATGAAATCTTGGTCCGGGGGTAAATGTAAGACCCAGGGTTGTACATATAGGATAAAATGAAAGTATATCTAAATTTGTGCCTAAGTTTATCTTAGTCATGACTATGTTTAGCTAGTTATGGTTAAGTTGGAGGAAAATATAGAGTAACTTTTGGTGTGGTAGATGAGAACTACTATTTTGTTGTTTAGTATGAGTCAAGGAATAGATTCCATCACATGGGTATCTTGACTTCCCTTGACTTGGACTAGTTTTCATTGGTTGGACTTGGTGAAGACCCTTAAATCTAGGGGCTTAGATTGACTTGGTACACTAGAAGTCAATTAGGGAGTAGTTGGGCTTCTAGAAGATCCAAGTGGACCAATTGCATGTTGCCATGTACCCTTTTCATTGGGGTTTGTGATCTCTACCTCGTTTAAACTTGGTAAGAGGAAGTTACATGGTGATTACTTGTAGTTACTAGGGTAAGATTCTAAGTAGTATAAATAGAGAGGTTGAGAAGCACCTCTCAAGTAGTTTTTCAATGGAAGTTAGTTTTGGGAGGAGATAGTGTGGTGATCTTAGTTTTAGGGAGCTTGGTTCTTGGAGATGTCATGTTCGGAGTGGAACCTTGATTCAATGAAGACTTTGATTACCAAAGTATCCCTTTCCTTTTGAGTGATATCTTACTCTTGGTGATAATGTGCATAATAGAGCTTGGACTTTGAGAGTTTGTGTAAGAGTGAGCAATAGGATCATGGGCAAAGGGTGGGACTAAGTCCTTCTAGATTCATGATGAGCTTCCAAAAAGCCATCGGAGGTAAACCTGAGTGAGAGTCAGCCCGGAGGTCACAGTACCTGTGTTGTTGGAGTTGAACGAGATGGGACCAATGTATATGCCAATCTGGGATCCTCAAGCCGATAGATAAATGGACTTAATTCAGATAATGAACATGCTTGCATTAGGGAAGGATGACCAGACTGACACTATTCGTCAACTGACTAAGAATGTGGACAAGCTGTCCAAATAGAAAGGCAAGCTAGAGAAGAAAATACAACAGTCCAAGAAGGAGTATGCGGAAATCTGACGTATTCGGGGTGCTAAAGTGAAATTCGTGGAGAAGGAGAATGCCCAACTTTGTGAGGCGGTGCAAGACCTAAAGCGGCGGTTGAATGAGGTAGACGTGGAGGCACCAAGCAGGTTGGAGACCCTTGCCAACAGGTGTCCGCAAAGATTTGTTCGCACGCTAGACAAGCTCGGAGGTGCGGCAAATAAGTTGCGGCGGCTGGTGATGGTGATGGAAAACCCGGGAGACTCGAAGGAGCGATGTAAGGAGATGTACCGAACTCTAGGACAAGATTTCAGGGAGGTCATGACTCTTCATCGACAAGAGATTGCATCAGATGTACATGAGATGCAGTTGGGGATCGATGTATTTACGTGAGAGGCGGAAGTGCGATCGTGCGGCTTAGAAGGGCAGAGTAGATTTCGGAGAGAGCGATCCGTGTAGGAGACGGTTAGCTTAGCAGTTAGGAATTCATGTATAAATAGGAGTAGGTAGACTAGTCGCGGATCTCTTTTATTTTGCAAGTGTTTGATTTGATTGAAATGCAAACTATAGATAGGATAGAACGAACGCTTCTGGAGCTGTTGAGTGCAACGAAGAATCAGCATGGATTGGTCTGAATACTTGTGAAGTTACGCTGGTATTCGGCCATGAACTGTGTCTGTGTAGTGTAATCAGGAGAACTTCAACAAGTGTTTCGTCTCGTCTGAGGCTTGTAAGAGAGGAGATCCCCATCTATTAGTAAAAAAAATTTGCCAATGCATACTTCTGTCTTGTGAATCGGTGGAATTGTGGCACTTGGATTAGATTTTAGGAGAGTCTATTCCTTACACTCTTTGGACTCTGCAGTCTAGAGTACTTAAAGAAGCCTAAATACGTAATTCCTCTTTCTGGTTGATAAATTGAGTACCTCGTTCCCTTGGGAGCGAACTTTACACTGCAATTTACTTCAGTAATGTTCCCTGATCCCATTACACATTCATGTTCAATTTTAACCATTATTTTAGTTAATATATCAATGACCAACTTGATTGGACGATTAGAATCATTTCACTTGAGAATAGTAACATGCAAATGAGCATCTTTCAATGCTTGAAAGATTAACTCTTGTGGAGTTTTTCATCTCAATATTTGACTTTTTTCTAACATAGATATTAAGGTTTGAACAAGATGAGCAAAAACTTTAACAAATTTACAATAAAATCTAAAGCCTGAAGCCTGAATCTAAAATCTAATAAACCTGAAGTTTCTTCCATAAATACTTATGATATTCTAAGATTTTATAGATAATAATATCATCCCAAAAAAATCAACATATTTTTCCAAAATAAAGTTTAAAAAATCTATTATATTTTGTTCATGAATATTTCAAGTGCATTGATGAGAGCAAAAGTCATGAGTAGATTTTCAAAATGACTATACATATTACAAAAAATTGTTTTATAAACATCTTCATCAACAATTTGAATCTAGTTATACCAGCTCCTCAAATCCAATTTGATGAAGTATTTTGTCCATTGAAATTTATCAAACAAATCATCTATTTGAGGCAATAGATACTTATCTTTCACCATTTTTTGATTTGATTCACAATAATTGATGCAAACCCTCTTACTTTTATACTTTTTTCTTACAAATAGCATAGTTATCTAACTTATGTTGAAATGTTTGGTTATAAAAATCTCTTTATCAACATCTCATCCACTTGTGCTTTACATTCTTTCAACTCACATAATGTTAATCTATCATATACTTTTATTTAAATTAGATTATAATAAAAAAATATTTGAATAATGTAAATTATAATATTTTATTTTATTTTAGTTAAAAAAATATTAATTTTAAATTTTTAAAATAATACATTGTGTCAAACCTAGCATAGTTAGATAGATAAAACTTTGTTCAAAACCATTGTATAGATAAATATGAAAGCACATCACATCAGAATATATTTGAAATTCTATTATCATTTGATAGATAAAAAATTTCATTTATTTTCAGATCCAATATTTTCATGGTATTAAAGTCATAGTTCTTCAATTAAAAATTTTAAATCTTTTTTGATAAATTATACATGTGTCAACATGTGAGATAAGTGTTGTTGTAGTTAGAATAATTTTAACAAGTTACAGATAATAATGAAAAAAAAGTAAGATAAATATATTATATAAAAGCAATAGAAAAATTTTATTTATATAAAAAATCTTTGTTTGCTATAAATTATCAAAGATTAGTCTGGAATAAAAATAAAAATTTGTGAATATAATATTAATTATTTTTATTTTAGATTTGATGATTATTAGACTTGTATCAAATTCGTGACAAGCTTGAAGTATGTTGTAATCTTATATTGGGATCGAAATTATGATAAAAAAATATTTTGAATTTATTAAATCAATTAAATTTTATTTTTTAAAATATGATGTAAAAATATAAAAACACAAGAGAAAAAAAATATTTATGCAAGCATAGTATTTCAATATTATGCAAAATATTACATGAAACTTATTTGGTTACTTTAGAGATCAAAAAGATATTGGCATCAAATGGATGAGGTTGTTAAAGTATAATAAATAAATAAATTTAATTCCTTATCAATTTTATCAATTTTGAATTTAATTCCATATGAAATAATCAAAACATACTTCATGAAGCTTAATGAAAAAAAAAATTCAAAAATGTATATTTGATGACACGAATGATTTACATATGTTGAATAAATCATTAAATAAATCAATATAAATCATTTAAAGAAAAAAATAAAGATAATTTATTGAAATAAATACGTGAATTAAAATCAAAATTTATTTTTCGAATTTTTTTAATATATAAATAAGATTAATGTAAAATTCAAAGAATTATTATTCAATCATAATAATTCATTCTAATATTGAAATAAATATTTGACAAAATATACAGATTTTTTATCAGCTATTGAAAGTAAAATAAACTGAGTAATAAACACATGTTTTAAGTTCAAATCATATTGTTTCAATTATTTTTTGTAAATTTAAAATAATAAGTTGGAAAATTAGCATATGAAAATAAGTGTAAGGCTTTATAATGCCTAAAGTAAATAGGTAAAAAATTTAAAACTTCATTCTAAAAAACTACAATAAAATTAATTTTTTAATTTTTATAATAATTTTTTGATAAAAATGAAAAAAATGAAAAAAAATTTACAATTTGATATAAAATAATTTTACAATTTTTTATGTTTAAATAAAAAATATATTTTTCAAAAATTCAAAAAATAGATCAAAGTTTTAAAATATATTTTTTATTCAAAAATATGAATTTTATCTTTTATTATGATAAAAATTTTTCTAATTTTAACCATAATTCTAACAAATTTTAATTTAATTTTATTTTTTAAAAAAAATTATTTTTTTTAAATTTATTATATTATATTTTCAAAAAAAAATTCATTAGATGTATTTTAATGTGACTTTTTAACAATTTTATTTATTGAGTTAGGTCAAAATATCTTTTACTGAATTTTTTTTTTATTAAATATTCAAATTATTAACATTATATTTAGAAATATTTTATTTTTTATCTAGTGATAAAAAATTTTATTATCATTTTTTTTATTTTAGATTTATATTAACTACCTCATAGATGGACAATTGAACCTTTAAATAATTATTGTGCATATTTTCAATAGTTTGAAGATATGAGAAATATGTACAATGATTGTATTAATATTTAAAGAATTTTTCCTTTTTGTATTAAAAATATATGTTTAGTTTTAGATAATTTTGATATTTGTATTTGAATTTCAAAACATATTTAGCCTATTGAATCTTAAAATATTTATGATGAAAAAGATTATTTTTTCATGTTTAAGGTTATCTTGATAATAGAACATAAAACCAAAATATTTATCTATCTTAAATAGTTTGTTGACTAGTTTGACTTAACCTTTTTCATACAAAATCTAAATAATTATTTTTCATATAGTTTTTCATTATTAAAAATGAAATAAAAAGTAAAAATCATTAAAAAACTTAATTTTAATAAATTTATAATTTATTTTTTTAAAAATATTATTTTTAAAAAAATTAAACCACAACGTAAATTGCAGCTGTCATTGAAGTTTAAAATCTAAGTTTTTGACATCTTCTTGATTGTATGTTTTTTAATTCTTTTCACATATTTTTTTATTAATAGTTTATTGACACATGACTATGTTTTACTTTTGTTAAAATATCTATTAAAACTATGTACTATTTATATCAAAAATTTGAATTGAAGCTTAGAATACAATAATAATATATTTTATGATTTTTTATGATTTTTAATTTCAAATTTGTATATATATTTTATAAAATAATTTTTTCTTAATATAAATATTTTTAAATATTAATAAATTTTAAATTTATTATTTATAAAATATTTTTAAATATTTATCATATTTAAAAATAAAATGAAATAAATCATATGTAGCATCCTCATCAACTGTTGAAACCTAATGATATTCGAAGTTTACTTTAAAAAGTGATGTTATATAATGATTTAAAAAATAACAACTATTTTGTACAATGATTCTTCACAAATTTGAAAAATTCAAAAATATGATTTAGAGTTTACTTAAGTTTTAATTTTATTTCTCAAATTGTAAGAAACGAGCAATAGAACAAAAATATACAGTTTGATCAAAATGTGATCATTAGAATCATCAGTCCATAATTAATCCAGTATTCCATATATTTTTTATTTTAATTACCATTACATTAAAATGCATAGTAGATTAGATGGTACATTTGGTTTTCCATTTGAGAAAAAAATTTATGCAAATATATACATTAATATTATTTGTAAATTTAATGCTATTTAATGAACTTTAGCTACTCAACTTAGGATACAAATAATTATTAATCATTGGATGAAAATAATGAGTTTTTGATGTAGCATGCAACATACATTTTTAGTACCGAATAACATTATTTAAACCATTTTATTGACTATCATGAGATTTTATACCTTATATATTATATAATAAATAATAATTTTAAATAATTTAAAAAATTTAAAAATTAAAAATATTTTACATGGATGAATTTTATAGAATTACTTACATATAAATATATAATATCATCATTCAAACTCTACAATTCATAATTGTATATATATCACGTTAATATGTATTAGTTATTGATGTTTATCAATGCAATATACAATAAATGAATACATGAATATTTAAAAAAAAGCTTTAATACTATTCATAACAAAGTATGCATCATTGGATTGACATATTTTGATTGAATTTTAACATTAAATTGAAAATATTTGTGTACATTAATTGATTTCAAGTTAAGTTAAATTATTTTTTGTATAATTTACATCCGGAAATAGTATTATTAATAAATGCATCTCTTTTTTCCAAAAAAATTAAAAAATTAAGTTTTTTTAAAATTTTTAAAATTTAAAGAATTTAAATTTCATCACAACCTTTATTGTAGGATTATTAATATTTTTAAAAATTAAGATTAACTGAAAAAATAAATTACATGATGATATCATCATTTGATCTTTAGTCAGCAATAAGATTTAGAAAGTTTATTTGTAAAATTTATATACTTAGATTAATAGTGCCATGTTTAATCAATAATTTGCAATATTTTCATAAAGGTTTTTAAAAGTGGAATTTTTCTTAACACACTGTTTGATTGCAAATGTAAGTAATAAATATCAGTTATGATTATAGTATCAATTTTTTTTTAACAATTTTACACACAGGGTATCGAGATGAATTTGGTGTATTACAGGTCGTGGAACATTATGCTTCATTCCCTCATGCTTCGATTCTCTATACTTCAGTTGTATCTTACACCCAAGAATGATTGCGGCAAACCAGAGTCAGGAACGAGCACTGTTAGAATGATCAGAGTTAGAGAGTATGGATGACTCGAGTCCAGGCCCTTTGATCACGGAATAATAGTGGTCGTCCTGTCCACCAATGAACATCGGCATCCTGGTCAAGAGTGGTAACTCGAGTCAATGTGATGTCACATCTAGTCAATGATCAAATTTCGTCATAAAGATAGATTAGATATTATACAATTTAACGACTTTATCCTTCGAGCGTTTAATTTGAAATTCGTGCTATCGATGCAAAAAGTATCACCTGCATCAATTAAGGCATCAAATGGTCAGTGTTTTGTCAGGTTAATTAGATACGGCGTGGAAGCTAAGGTTGACTAGACTAGGCTCGTAAGTGTTTTAAGTATCGTTTTATTAGGTCTCAAACTAAAGTCTGTACAAACCTTGTAGCTCCATACATCTCTCACCTAACCGAAGCTTCTACTGTCAGGTTGAAGATTTGCTGTCTAACCGTACAAAGTTATCACACAACCTATAGTCAAATCAAGGCTAGTTCTGGCTCTGGCCAGCAGAAAGCTCTGAAAGAGTTCGGAATCACAACTAATAATGATATACTGCAGTACTCTAACAAGGTGGAGACATCACTTGAGTTTGGGATCACGAATTCACAGACGTGGATAAATATTAGGGATGCGATAGCCTAACGTGGAGATGTGATTGAAACGCAGAAGCTGTTTCATTGCTCTTCTGCAACACCGTAAAGTCAAGAGTTGAACTAGTTGACAATTCATGGACATAGAGCACCTGCTGTAAGACTGATGTCTACTGGACGTGTGTGCATGGACGGGAAAGGGAAACAACTTTGCTTTAGACAGTCTTGGTGCCAAACAGACCCATTCCTATAGCTTTTATGAGGACGACAAGGTCCCCTAGCGTTTTCAGTCTTTTAAACCTACACGGGTTCATTGTTTGTTTTGTCTTTCCAACTTTAGTCGTCTGAAAGCTCTCTCGCCGCCACATTTCAGAAACGGTTATGGGATGCCTTCAAACGCACCCATCTTTTTGGGATTTGCTGTTTGGCCATCAAAGCCCCCGTGAAAAGATCGGCATCTGTCGATCGGGAGAAGCTCGAGACGCACTATGTAAGCGATCGACGGCTTGATATCTAGAGCCTTCTCTTCCCTTAGATAGGTTTCACTGTCCATAGAAAGTACTACCGTATGCCTTCCCTTTCGAGTCCAGAAAGTAACAAGAAATCATGGAATCCTTCCTTCGTAAGTGTATGATGCTTTCTTCCACACCTTTGATCCAAAACGGGCCCTAGAGATAAGGGTCCACCATGGAGATAGTCACATGAGAATCACAATTGTAGTAACATTTAAGCCCATAGTACTACAATTCATTCAGCATGGAGGTGGTGCTGGATCTATTAGCTTGATTCATGAAATGTGGTTGAAATGGAACTATTTGTAGAGATTTACTCCCTGGTACCCATATCTAATTCATTTAGGTCCCTAATACCTTGAGTTGCAAAAAGCACTGCCTCGTACCCCAAGGCATGGAAATGGACTAGATGAGCTTGTTGCCATCAATTTTCTTATGATCCCGTCATAGATAAGTACGAAATAAGTCGAGGTTTTTATACCAAGGGGTACATGTCGTCAGGATACGATATATTGTGTACAGACAAACTGTGATAAGGGAGAATATTTATGATACCTAATAAATTGTTGCTGTTCATGAAGTTTCAGAACGCCCTGAATACAGTTCGCCAGTTTTGTTTGTGACACACGTAGAATGTCCTTGTCACACTAGTGATGAATTTGTCAGTTTTGATCAGGCATGCTGTCAATTGTGATTTTTGTCTGGGTTGATTGGGGCCTAACAACTCAGTTCAGAAACTGATGATGGATAGATATGACAGAGCATCTTTGATTCTCTGCATGGATTATATCATGCAAGAGCGCATTCACTTGTGTTGATCCTTTCATGTATGGGCCAGATCACAGTTTCCTTGTTTCAATCGTGTTCATAATGTGTACACGGTGCTTCCTACAGTTGGCTATGGATTGCGAATCAATGCCACGGCTGAAGGCTACACTTGTATGTAGATTTTTTTTCCTTTTTAAAATAATACTAATTTAGACTTATAGGAAAGGAGTGACAGATTCTCTAAGCAGATTTCTAAACTTTGGGAAGGAAGGCAGTTGAATACACATACTACTCCCTTGAACATCAGATTGATACCAACTGAAATTGCCAATTGAAAACATTAAAAAATAGAAATTACATAGTTTTCATAGTGCACACTCGCTCCTCCTGGACTTTTTCCGAGTATACTATTTATCTACTTATTTCAATATCCACTTGCTTTTATTTCAAAAATAATAATAAATCCTACAACGGCAAGCCCATGCCCCGAGGCTCTCAACACCACAATCTGCACACCCTGTCTTGTAAGACCCAGGGTTGTACATATAGGATAAAATGTAAGTATATCTAAATTGTACCTAAGTTTATCTTAATCATGATTATGTTTAGTTATTTATGGTTAAGTTGGAGAAAAATATAGAATAACTTTTGGTGTGTTAAATGAGAACTACTATTTTGTTGTTTAGTAAGAATCAAGGAATAGATTCCATCATATGGGTATCTTGACTTTCCTTGACTTGGACTAGTTTTCATTGGTTGGACTTAGTGAAGACCCTTAAATCTAGGGGCGAGATTGACTTGATACACTAGAAGTCAATTAGGGAGTATTTGGGCTTCTAAAAGATCCAAGTGGACCAATTGCATGTTGCCATGTACCCTTTTCCTTGGGGTTTGTGATCTCTATCTCGTTTAAACTTGGTAAGAGGAAGTTACATGGTGATTACTTGTAGTTACTAGGGTAAGATTCTAAGTAGTATAAATAGAGAGGTTGAGAAGCACCTCTCAAGTAGTTTTTCAATGGAGGTTAGTTTTGGGAGAAGATAGTGTGGTGATCTTAGTTTTGGGGAGCTTGGTTCTTGGAGACGTCATGTTCGGAGTGGAGCCTTGATTCAATGAAGACTTTGATTACCAAAGTATCGCTTCCTTTTGAGTGATATCTTACTCTTGGTGAGAATGTGCATAATGGAGCTTGGACTTTGAGAGTTTGTGTAAGAGTGGGCATTAGGGTCATGGTCATAGGGTGGGATTAAGACCTTCTAGATTCATGATGAGCTTCCAAAAAGCCATCGGAGTTAAACCTGAGTGAGAGTCAGCCCGGAGGCCACATTTTTGGTTCCGTTGCCATGACCTCAATCTAGAAGGAGAAGAGATGTTCCGAATCCAGTTTATTACCCGTGAGAGCACAACAATGAGAACTCATATGGAGAGGACTATGAGGGAAGAGCGAACCGAGATCATGATGCATAGTAATGTACCATTTGTGTATCCGGTAGTGTTATATGATAGCTTGGAAATTATTTTGTATATTTTTTTTTACTTAAGTGTTGTTTGGGATGAGGCGAGAGTGCTATAGTGCATATTTGGGAGGAAAACTTTATTTTTTAAAGTTTTTCCGAGAATTTTATTGATTTTAGAGTAGTAGATGGGATACGTTTTGCACTTGAAATAACAGTATATTATGTCTAGATCAAAAGTTATGATGTTTAGAATTTGCTAGGGTCCTTATGGGTTTTGAAAGATAGCTCTCGGATAAAAGTGTACAGAGCTCATCAATTCGTGCAAGAATTAAATCAGGATTTGAAACTTTGCACGATTGTTTATCATGAGCTAAGCTACATTCAGGTTTAAATTTCGTTGAGAGATCATTTTTATAGAGAAAGTTATGATACCTGAAGTATAGGGGGGTATACAAGTGAACAAAACTACTTTACTTTTCAGATTTGCTTTTTACTTGTTTATGGTCATTCGGAGAGAGTTAGTGCATGAGTGTTTTGCATAGTGATGATGACTTGACACTCATTGGAAAATGGAAGATCAACCTCTTTGGAAGATCCGGTTGTCTAAGATACCTCAAGGGCTGGACGTGATTGTTTCAGCGGATTCGAACACAATGGAGTTTAGAGTGGAGTTTGAAGAGAGGACACTAAAAAGTTCCCAGAGAGCAAAACGTGAGAGTTGATTTTATTGTGGAGAGGAGGGACATAAGCTTGTGAGTTGTCCTTTGAGGACCAAAGATCGGAGGTTGAGAGAGAGACGAAACGTGGGAGAGCTAAATCTTCATCTGGGACCATCATCTCCCCATGAATCCAAGAGTGGAACCTATTGTGAAAATTGTGGAGTGACTGGACTTCCCTTAGGACACGAGTGTAGTGGCGTGAAAGCTTTATTGGAGTCACTAGTGGAGGGCTTTGAAGATAAATTGAATGCATATACCGAAAAGTTGAAATCTCTAGGTGGCTCCAGTTCTAACTAAAGATGGAGATCATTTTCAGAATGATCGAGAAGGTGTCGATGAGGGTAAGGCTCATAGTGTGTTTAGGAGAGGAGAGAGCCATGGCAATCTTGGACCAACCAATTCCGTTCATTTTGCCATTGATGAATTACTCTAGAATGGAGCTAGTTTTGTTTGTGTTGTATTAGGGAGTCCCGTATAAATTTCCAACAACAACGACAAAAGGAGTTGGAAATGGGGAAGCTTCCAGTGTTCTATGGGAGAGAGAATGAAGATGTAGAATCTTTTGTGAGAGACTTCAAGAGGGCATGTATAGGAAACAATGAGAGAAGGAAAACCGAATGGGCTATCCTTTTGCCCGACTTCTTGGAGAATTCTGCATTGAACACTTGCTGATCTCAAGATTAACGTAATACAACTATGGGAGAGGAGGAATCAAAATGTAGGGGGAGGATCTAGAGGGTATGGAAATTATTCTCCAAAAGGAAATCCACCACAAGGGAACTTCACAGTTTCATGCTTTAGTTGTGGAGGCCCTCATTTCCAACGGAATTGTCTTAATCCTCGACAGCATGATGGAGTTAGACACAACAATCCTACTCCCGCTCCAAGTCAATCGAAGGATAAGGGAGTAGCGTCTATTGATGTGTTTCCTCATCAGTGCACATTTGAGAAGGGAGAGAGCTCTATAAGTTCCAGAGATGATATTCTTGCACACGAGAAGAAGAGAGCAAGATTTGCAGAGGAGTCCATCTCAATGGAAGATCAACCAAGTCGGAGCACTCAATCCAATGGTGTGAGTCAACCGAGAGCACCGAGGAAGAAGTTGGGAATGGATGATTTCTCCATTTCATCTACCCAACTCAAATACGACGTGGTGAAGGATGTGGGGAATCAAAAACCAATATAATCAAGTAATAAATTGATTGCTTTAAATCCTACGATAAGAAAGGAGTTGAGGGGAGGCCTAAGCTCCAAAAGGACCAAGAAGCGACGATCCATGGGGAAAAATTCCATGGCGAATATTGGAGTAGGAGTGGTGGATGCCGCTGCCTCGAAGGTATGCACTCAGGCTTCAAAGATTGAAGTACGGATGAATGGACTTGATGTTTCAGATGTACTAGAGGATGGTGGATCTACGGTGAATGTCATGTCGGAACGTTTGTTGAAGAAGTTGGGGATGAAGCTTTCAAGACCTTCCAACATCATTGTTGGGATGACCAACAAGCAAAAGGTGCGACCCATTGGAGTGGTGGACAAGGTGGTCGTAAGTGTGATGGGAGTTCAAACCTTGTTGTTCTTTCAAGTGCTTGAGGAGGCTAGCTACGACTTGTTGTTAGGAAGACCTTGGTTGAGGGTTGTGAGGACAACTGATCGGTGGCATAAGGGTTACCTTCGTATAGGGCTGAAAAACCATCGAGTGAAGATCCCTCTCACAAGTGGTGGAGGAGCGCTCCTCGCACTCGAATAGACCTACGAGTGATTACTCAGAGTCTGAAAGTGAAGAAAGTGGCAGTTTTTCATAGGTTGACACCAACATGTCAACCGATGAGGAGACATCATCTCAAGATATCTCGGACGATGATGTTCAAGTTCAAGTACTTCCTGCAATGGATTTACTTCCTAAGCCAGGGGTGGTGAAAGATCCCGACAAGATGAAGATGAGTGAAGATGAGATAACTCGACGGCTCTCCGCTCTCAATTTTGGTCCCAAGGTTACTATGGAGGAGAAGTCAAGGTTCTTGGATATATTTCAAGAATTTATCCATGTTGTTGCCTTTAGCTACAAGGATTTGAAGGAAGTAACCTTAGAAACTCATCGCATTGAGTTAGAGGAGAAGGCTCGTCCAGTACGTCAGAAGTAATGTCGGATAAATCCACCAACGGCTGTGGTGGTCAAGGAGGAGATCGACAAGCTAAAGGATGCAGATTTCATCTATGAGGTAGAGAATTCTGAATGGGTTTCTCCTATTGTGGTAGTCAAGAAGAAGAATGGTAAGCTACGTGTATGCGTAGATTACAAGAAGTTGAATGCTGTCACAAAGAAGGATTACTATCCTTTACCTTTCATAGATGAGATTCTAGAGGAGGTGGCAGGTCATGAGTGGTATAGTTTTGGAGATGATTATAGTGGTTATAACCAAATTCAAATTGCTCCTGAAGATCAGCTCAAAACCACTTTTACCACGCCATGGGGAACTTTTGCCTTTAGGGTAATGCCCTTTGGTCTATGTAATGCTCCAACAACTTTTCAGAGGTTCATGAACAAGATGTTTGAACCTTTTATTGGGAAATTTGTGCGAGATTTCATAGATGATTTTTGTGTATACCGGAAGAAGGAGGATCATTTTGATCATTTGATCAAAATTCTACAACGGTTGGAGAAAGCCAAGGCCTCGCTCAATCCAGAAAAATGCATTTTTGGATGTGACGAAGGTTTGTTGTTAGGGCACATCATCTCCAAGGATGGTATAGTGGTGGACCCAGAAAAGGTGAAACGCATCCTCGACTTACCTTTTCCGGTGACGTTGACCAAGTTGAGGCAGTTCCTTGGAATGGTGGGATACTATCGGCGGTTCATCTTTTCCTTCTCCAACAAAGCTTATGCCTTGACGGTTTACATGAAGAAGGGGATGGATTACGATTTAATCCTCAATGATGGAGAGGCAGCTGTGGCGTTTGAACTTCTTAAGAAGGCGTTGGTAACGGCTCCTATTTTAGCCAAACCAAATTGGGGTAAACCTTTCATTCTCTACACGGATGCATCAAACATTGCTATAGGATACACTCTCAATCAATTAGATCAAGATAATCATGATCATCCAATTGCTTATGCTAGTAGACAGATGGTGCAAGCTAAGAGAAACTATTCAGTGACAGAAAGTGAGGCTTTAGCTGTGATCTTCTCACTCAAGAAGTTTCGACACTATGTGTTGGGAGGAAAGTTTACTATCGTTACTGACCATAAGGCTTTGAAGTACATTTTCAACAAGCCTAATGCTGAGGGTAGGATAGCCAGATGGAAGTTGTTACTGGCAGAGTTTGATTACATCATTGAGGATCGACCCGGTAAGAAGCATGCCAATGTTGATTTGATGTCTCGGGCATACGATGAGGAAGGAGATCAACTAGTGGATGATACATTTCCAGATGAGGATTTGTTGATGATGGACACCATAACAAAGGTACCGGCAGAATACAATGGGATATGGGATTTCATCTCGGAAGGAGAGTTTCCCCAAGGCATGCATTCACGGGAGAGGAATGCATTGGTGAGACGATGTGAACCTTATACCATGATATAGGATGTGTTGTTTCATCAAGGAGCAGATGGATTACTCAGAAGGGCAGTTGGAAGGGAGGAGTCAATTCAACTTATGAAGGAGTTTCACGAAAGCTCGGTATGTGGAGGACACTTTGCAGGAAAGGTAACTGCATTTAAGATCCTAGATGCAGACTATCATTGGAAGGGCATTTTCAAAGATTGTGTGGAATTTTGCAAGAGTTGTGATGTGTGTCAAGCTTTTGCTAAAAAGTCCATGAAAATCCCTCCTTTGACATCAGTTCATATTTTAGGTCCTTTTGAGAAATGGGGAATAGATTTTATAGGACCCTTGAATCTTACTCCTCGGGATAACAAGTTCATTGTGGTAGCTACATATTATCTAACCAAGTGGGTAGAAGCTAGACCTCTAAAATCTACTAATGAGGAAGAAGTGGGTAGATTTCTATACGAGAGGATAATAACTAGATTCGGATGCCCTCTAGAAATTGTATCTGATAGAGGTGGTGAGTTTGTTGGAAGCATTATACAAGCCATGCTAGGTCATTTCTCCATCAAGGCACAGGTGACTACTTCCTACAAACCAAATGCTAACGGGTTGGCGTGAAATGAACCAACTATACGCTTTGCATGATGTTGGCCAAGGATGCGGACATGGACGGGAGCAAGCAACATTGGGACAAGAGATTGCATGTTATCTTGTAACAGACAAGTTACACAAAGGTTTTGCCATTTGTACAGAATTACATTTCGTTCCCAAGGGAATGAGGTGTTATCTTTCTGTCAGAGATGAATATGAATGTTTATGCTTCTTTTGAAGACTCTGGACATTCACAGTCCAAAGAGTGCTATGACGAAGTAGTCCAAGACCACTCAGTCAGATTAACAACCATTACCCATCCATTACATTGTACAGAATTACACATGTAATTGAAATTTCACTCCAGATTTACTGATGGGAGTTTGATCACTCCTTTACAAGCTGTCGACGAGGTGATGTTCTTGATGAAGTTCTACTGCGAAGTGTATCTGACTATGGCTCATGGACGAATACCCGGGTATCTTCACAGGTATTTCGCATCAGTCAAGGCCAATCGAATGCAACATTCAACAGCTTCTCGAGCACTTCGTTCTACCATGACTACAATTACGGTTCTCAATGAACACTTGTAAAGAAAGCGACAATCCTACTCTAACACTACTCCTATTTATACAATCTACTCGCACCAATTCCTAATCGTCGCCTACATAGATCGTGCCCGACTATTTCTTCGGAAAGTTGCTGATCCCTTCGATGGCGTCTCTTCCCGTAACGCGAAGGCATCAATGCTCACCTGCAACTCCCTAATGTCTTCTGCGATCTCCTTTTGATGGACTCACATCGCTTCTTGGCATTCACGTCCCACGGCTTTGTGCATCTCCTTCCTTCGATCCTTCGAATCGCAAGGGGTGTTCATTGCCACTGTCAAACGTTCCAATCTTTCAGCCTCCATATTGTCACACCGAGCAAAAAGGTATTGCGAGCACCTACTCGCCAAATCTTCTAGTCTAGCCGGCCTTTCAACATTGACTTCATGCAATTGCTGCTTCGCCCTCTGCAATTGTTGTTGAAGCTTCTCATTCTCCCTCTCTACAAACTTCACCTCCGCGCTTCAAATTTTATAGACTTCACTGTAGGTGTGCTTCACTGTGATAGCTTCATGCGCTGCCTCCTTCTTCTGCTTCTCCAGACGTTCCACTGATTATGTCAATTGCTTTATAGTATCCGTCTGATCCTTCTTCCCTCTGGGGGTGCGGTTCAGCAACTGAATCAGCTTAATGTAATCGTCTTCTTGGGGGTTCCACCCTTGGATGTAACTGCTGCCCATCTCGTTCAGCTCCATGAGAACTGACACCACCACGTTTTCTCCAAATCGCTAATCAGAACAATCAAGAAAGCGGTTCTTCTAATGTTATCTTGGTCGCTTTTACCTTAGGCCTCGACATCTTTGGTACTGGACTTCATGGCTGCGTAATTTTCTTCAGCTTCCGCTTCTTACTACTGGGCTCCGCAATTATCTCCACACTTGGACTCCTCTTCTCTGTGGTCCCCATGGAGTCCTCCTTCCCAAATATTGCTTCCTCCTCACCCCTTATTGCCTTCGCTCTAGCCTCTGAAGGTATCTCATGCTGAGTGGGTTGCATTGGTGACTGCACACCATCATCTTGGTAGGGTCCCACACTTCTTGTTGACCCACTACTGCCATTGCTCGTCGCTGGCCCACCGAGATTGCTGACCAGATTCACTTGGTAGCGCCTCCTCTCCTGTGGTGTCAACCACCCCATTCGCGAATACATGTGCACCAAGAATGAAGAGATGTAGATCACTCGCTTCTCTCCCGCTCGCAGCCTTTGTCCCATTGCTTGCACATTACAGGCGAAGATCTCTTCCCAATTGACCTTGATCCATCCGCCGACGAATCCTTCCACTATTCTCACCTTATGCATACTTACATAAATAGTTCGTTGTGGTGAGAAGAGTTGGTTCAACGTATACATTATCTTTCTTCGGAAGTCGTCCCGAATAAGATCAATCTTGAAGCCGTTTGTACCCTTCCTCTCCCTAGGGTCAAACCACTTGGTCTCATCGAAGGTGAATGCAGTATGCATTGCCGACCCTTCCCAGTCCACTCCATCCTTCTCCTTCGAGTAATCCCTTCCTAATGCCTCAGCCCAAAGCAACAAGATCCCACAAATCGATGATGCCCTCCAAATATTGGGTTGGTCTGCCTTCTTAGCTCGAACTTCTTCGCACAATTCTGGGCACACATAGTCCCATCGCCATGCCAAGAACTCCCCGCCCAAGTTCTTCAATCGTGTTAATTCTCCGATTGACCACTCTGGCTTTGGCACCAAAGGTCGATATACCCATGTTGGCATCTTCTTCACTCGCAATTGAATAGCCTCACGAGCCCCCGATAGAATGACCGATTTCCTCTTCATCTCGTCTATTTGACTCGTGGGCTCGTGCTTGCTCCTTTGCAGCTCGTTGCACTCGTCAATGTTGTTACTAACTGCCCTAATCCGTTCGATGCTTTAGACCTTCTTAACAACTCATTAGTCTTGGCCATCTTTGTACTTATTTCACATATTCGTATTCTGCGGCCCAGACTTTCTCCGAATATTGTTCGTTTTTATTCCAAAAATAAAACAACAGTCTCCAAACCTCTAAGTATGGTCCTACATATCTTGTGGGAGTATCGGACGACTTGGAAGACATCAACATGGTACTCACCTTTCCATATGGTATATGGTGTCGAGTCAAAGCTTCCAATTCAATTTGATTTGACTACCTTCTTAACTATCCAACGGAAGTTAAAGAGGACGAATGGAGTAAAAGCTATCAAATCAAGACGTCAACAACTGTTGGAGTTGGAGGAGGCTCGAGTTATGGCCATGGTATGTGTGGAGCGGGCTCAACAATTGCAGAAGAAGTATCATGATAATCGACTTGGAACGAAGAAGATGAAGACTTTCAAAGAAGGTGATTGGGTAATGCTTTACGACTCCATAAGATATAAGAGAGCAAGAAAGAAATTTCTTCCAAAGTACTTTGGTCCTTTCATAGTTCACAAGGTGTGGGGAAACTTTACTTACGATTTGAAGGAGTTGGGAGGACGAAATTTTGACCGGGTGAATCATGACAAGTTGAAGCCATTTCATCGACGATCAGATTCTTTCACTCCGAGGACGGAGTGAAATCTTGATCCGGGGGTAAATGTAAGACCCATGGTTGTACATATAGGATAAAATGTAAGTATATCTAAATTGTGCCTAAGTTTATCTTAGTCATGACTATGTTTAGCTATTTATGGTTAAGTTGGAGAAAAATATAGAGTAACTTTTGGTGTGGTAAATGAGAAATACTATTTTGTTGTTTAGTAAGAATCAAAGAATAGATTCTATCACATGGGTATCTTGACTTTCCTTGACTTGGACTAGTTTTCATTGGTTGGACTTAGTGAAGACCCTTAAATCTAGGGGCGAGATTGACTTGGTACACTAGAAGTTAATTAGGGAGTATTTGGGCTTCTAAAAGATCCAAGTGGACCAATTGCATGTTGCCATGTACCCTTTTACTTGGGGTTTGTGATCTCTACCTCGTTTAAACTTGGTAAGAGGAAGTTACATGGTGATTACTTGTAGTGACTAGAGTAAAATTCTAAGTAGTATTAATAGAGAGGTTGAGAAGCACCTCTCAAGTAGTTTTTCAATAGAAGTTAGTTTTGGGAGAAGATAGTGTGGTGATCTTAGTTTTGGGGAGCTTGGTTCTTGGAGACGTCATGTTCGGAGTGGAGCCTTGATTCAATGAAGACTTTGATTACCAAAGTATCCCTTCCTTTTGAGTGATATCTTACTCTTGGTGAGAATGTGCATAATGGAGCTTGGACTTTGAGAGTTTGTGTAAGAGTGTGCATTAGGGTCATGGTCATAGGGTGGGATTAAGACCTTCTAGATTCATGATGAGCTTCCAAAAAACCATCGGAGCTAAACCTGAGTGAGAGTCAGCCCGGAGGCCACAGTCTCAACCTCGTCATAGCAATCCCCCATTGTCAAATGCGAGCGCATGGAACTCAGGATGGGCGCGATGTTCACCTCCATTAGACCACATGTAGTACGTGTTCTTGAGGCCGAGTGAGATTGGATCCAAAGGGCGAGCGATCAAGCAAACGAACAAGAGAGATGCAAGAGCTATGGAAAATGAGTGCATCTGCAGTAGCAGCAGATGACAAGAGATTCGGCTTTGATATCAATTGTAGGTCCAAAACAGGAATACACGAAGAAACACATGCAATCAAAAGTCAACATAGTAAATACGTGGTTCACCTCACTGATGCTACGAACACACAAAGTCACTTTACTGAACAACCCTAATTGTGTCCCAAAGAGCTTCTGCCATCCCTCTTATATAGTAGTACTAGCCCTAGCCCTAGTCTAATTAGCTATAGTCAAACTAACCAGAGTTACTCAAGACTTGAGTTAAATCTAATCTCCACCTACATGACACAATTTCAAAGCGTGTGATTATCCATCCTTCTTGATGGATGGTGAATGGTTTGGCTGCAACCAAGATCTCCAAGTATAGGGATATGAAGAGAACTCATCTCTTTGTTCATCTAGCCTTGGAGTTATTTGGAGCTATAGACGCCGACTTCATTGCGTGAGGTGCACTAGAGCCTATCATACTAACCAAAATGAGTATCACTTTCTTTAGTATATTGTATAGCCTTTTTTAGGCAGTATGTATCCATTGTTCTATAGAAAGCAACGGCTGGTGCAATCCATAGGAGAGCAATCACCATTAGGTGATACTTCTTCAAATATTTTTGTAGTATGTAAACAGTTTGATCTAAATAGTTTGGATATCTTAGGTGCAATTGGACATATTTTCCATTTTGAGGCTATTGGCATCTAGACCCATCTTACCCATGTGGTTTCATTGGCTTGATGGAATATTCCTATCCTTTTTGCTATATGAATGGAACTTCATCCCTTACAAGTTATTCTTATTCCAAATCTTCCTAAAAACTCTCTAATTTTCCTTTAGTCAAGGCTCTCTTACTTGGGATCAACTTTACCGTCATAGCCAAGGAGGTCTGACATCAACCTTCATTCTCTACCAAAGGTTAAAACCCTCTGCATATGCCAATAAGGATGTGTTGTTTGCTATGGCACGAGAGAGCCGACACCTCACATGGAGGAAGTGTTGGTATGACTTGCAGTTGACTTGGGTTAGGTCATACCTATACTTGGTTCAGAAAGACCATGTTACTATTACAGACGTTGTGATTACAAATCCTACATGTGACATAGATTTGGAGGAGTTGATACCCATCCTCTCCGATGGACGGTGAGTGGAGGTAAAAATTGGATCATTATCATTTAATATTTTTAAATAATTAAATGAATCATTAATAAGATCAAGGATGAGGTCTTAAATTAATTGTACAAAACCATTCAATATTTCTAATTAATTAAAAATAATAAATTGTAGAATAATATGGGAATGCTGGTGCCATAATATGTAAAAATGATAAAAAAAAATTATTTCATATTTTGCTATACTTTCATTTCCTTTCAAAACAGCAACATGGAGAGGTGTGTGTCCATGTATATTTGTTGGGACTTTCGTCACCAGGACTTTCATCACTTGAAGAAGAGTCTCAGAATTCTCCCTAAAGTTGAAGTGATCAGACCATCCACCGGCTTGTTTTGGGAATATGTGTTTCCAAAACTCTTCCATATTCCTTTCATCTCCATTGAACCGTGTCACAAGGTACATATACTCTACCAGGTTATCAAAGTCACCACCGAACCTATCTGATAACTCTATCAGATATAATCCATAGTGTTATTCTTCTGGTCACTTTCGAGGTTTAAATGATCAATCACCACCTCTCCAGTCCTTTAGTACGCGTTGGGTGCGAACTTGGGGAATGATAGTTCTTTCCCATATTATACACCGTGCCAAGCACAAGATACGCGAGACTTTGAGTGGATTAATATTTTATAAATCATGAACACAGTTGTAATGTATCGAGTATAAACTTTGTCAGTCTCCACCTGTCTACATATAGGGATGAGTTTTGTGTTTCTTATAAGTAGGTGGAAGTAATTTTACTGGGATTCTGGAACTGTGTTTATGTCTGCCACAGAGAGAAGGAATTCATTTCTTTCCGCATCTAACGAGTGCTTTAATGCTTGCAATCAACCTGGGTCAATTGTCCACGACCTGGTGATGATTATCCCCTTCCCATCGGAAAAGATCCTCAACGGAGATGAGAATTGCCGTTAACGAGAGCCGTTAAACTTGACCTGGTTTGAGCCCCGCCAGTAAGAGTTGACTCGGTAGAAAGTGATGAACGGACCACTCCCTTAAAAACTGCTACTTGTAGAGCTGAACTACAGTCTACGGACATAGAGAGACAATTTAGTGGACGGACGACATGGCGACTTCAGGCGAACAAAGATGACAATCATATCCTTCCCTAAAATAGCTGTACGACTTTTCACTTAAGGTGGCATGTAAATCCACGTCAGCTGAGATACTGCTAAGACCACTACTTCTAACCCTCTCTTGCGCAGGTCTCGAGATTGGCTAGTGTCAAAGCCGTCACGTCACTATCTTAGCGGTATCTGACTTAGCGTGGATAATGCAAAAGAATCTGGAGGGAACGCAATACAACATCACTCTCTACGTCGTTCGAGACAGAAGATTAAACGCTGGAAATTAAAGCAATGAATGCCAAGAGGACTAGTCCAAATGTAATCGATCGAAATTAGCGTAATAAAGGCACGAGTCCGGAGTCTGGACCATAGATGAGATCCGTTAAAACCCAAAATGTACCTCAAGCGTCAAGGGGAACCGCAGTGCAAAAGCACTGCGGGGAACGAAGCGTGATAAGCTCAAGAACAGGCACTCAGTGACAGCCAGATGGCAGTGACAAAAAGCAATCCGACGGTCACTCGGTTGCTTTGACATTACAAGGCTCCAATTCTGGAGCTGGCGCGTGTAGGGAGTAGAACGGAAATCGTTTGAGACGACTCAGCTGCAAGTGAGCCGAACCTTAGGAGTCAGGCCTTCACCTCACCTCACCTCACCTCACCTCAACTCGCGAGTCACGAGGCTAAGCCTCACGACACGACACTGATCCGTCACTTGTAGTGAAGAAGAGAAGATAGTAGAGTGTGTGTAGGCGCATAAGAGGAGGGAGGGACCCGAAATGCTGCTGCAGCCGCAAGCGCCTCGAGCTCCGGTGAAGAGCATGGTGGAGAGTATAATGTGACTGTTCACGGAACAAGAAGTAGTGGAGGAGGGAGGGAGGAGCTGTGCGAAGGGGAGGCCTTGAGAAATTGCTGTGTTGGAGCAAGGGTGAGATAGAGTGTTTTGTGGGACTACAGTGATCGATATCTGAACAAGAGAGAGCGAACGTCGTGCAGGGGAGAGCAGCGAGCATTGCGGGTTTTTGATCTTGTAGTTGACTTCAGGGAATATCGCACTCGGGACGGGCCAGCGTGCGTGTCGTGAGGGGAGTAATCCTCTGTGCTTTTTCGTTAGTTGGATGAGGGAGGAGGACTCGTGCTCAGCTCGAGCTCCACTGTCAAATCGGCCAGCTATGGGAGAGTTGTGATTCTGATGATGTGATCACGTGTTGATTGCACAGCTCATTCTCGTGCTCCTCCGGGATGTCCACGGAGCGGGAGCGGGAGGGGGAGGAGTGTTCCAGGATGGATAGGCGGTAAATGAAGGCAATACGGTTGTGTCTCTGCAGAAAAGTCCACTTCGGCAATTCTGCTCAGCACGCGGAGCTGCAGGAAAGTAAGGCGCCTGTCTCTTCGTTGCATTGTCTGGCAGGAGCTCGAGTCTACTGCATTGACATTGCTCGGGGCGATTCCCTTTGGGTGGCACTGGCGCAACAAGGTCCTGCACTCTGATGTTGAAGAGGCGCAAGTTCGCTCACCCGGGTGGAACTGACGGTAAAGCTATGTTGCTCGCGCCACTGGACCAACGCCCCAGTGACACTTACTATCACGACGACTGCCCGATCTTTTCAAATTTAGCCAACATGCCCGAGAGGAGGCACGGCAGGAAGGGAAGATTGGGAACGCGACTCATGAGATGTCGCCTCGTCTTGCCGCGAGTGCGAATTCGAATGATCTCACCTGTGCGTCTATTCGATAAGATGCGTGACTCTTATTTGCGACTGGTTCTTTCTCACAAGAAGTCGGACCCTGCAGCCGTGACCCCCTTGTACCAATACCAAGGAGTTTCGTATTCGTCCGACGCCATTGCAGAGTGCATCGAATTTATCAAGAAGACTGCTGCTTCCGACACGCGACTGCTTTGAGCCATAGTGCTTTCTGCTTATGTCTTCTTGTCTTTGTACTTCACAAACCTTATACTGCGGTAGACACAGCTTGCGCTTCTGATCCGTACAATGGAAAGCTTGTCTATTGCCAGCGTCAGGTTACTTCCCAACTGTCCGGCGCGTAGTCCCATCAACAATTCATCGAGTACATCTACAACTTTACGAGCTGTGGTTTTGCTTCGGGTTGATCAGTTCTGACGACAGTGGATCACTTGTCGCATCCGCTGCCGCGAAGGTACCGGGGCGTGTCCAGCAACCTCTGTCAAGTTTCCGAATTTTGACACTCGAGCTTGAGGTGCAGTGCACCGGATCAGCTGCCAAGTTCCTCCAAGTTTATGAAACGGAACGAATTTCTCCGCGACGAACAGTTTGTTATACGGGATTTTAAACTCGGCCCTCACGAAAATACTGGGAAGGAAGCGGAGCCTTCGTCAGGCATCAGTTCGCTAATATTGGTTCTAGAAAATACTTTGATAGCACAGAAAACTACGCTATCTACAGTGTACCGTTTTGGGGACTCCAGCACATACATGTGGATATATCTTGGTAGAACCTTGTGCTTTGGAAATATTTCGACAGCTGCGTCGTGTCTGTAAGGAATCGAATTTTTGTTTTTCACTTTGTGCGGGTGTCAATCGTTACAATGTAGGACTGTAATTCAGTTAAAGTCGGAAATATCCTGATAGCGAGAGGCAGCTTCTCAAGTGGTCGCTGTACAAACACCTGTACATTCTTATTATGAATTGAATCTCACTTGGTAATTCATGTATTTTACCTTTCTCTGTTCACATCCTTGTCTGTCGCGGAAGAAATTTGTCTGCGGACGTTGCGTTGTATGGCCTGGAGAGCGTATAAATTTTCTTTTTCCCAAGGATTGCAACTGACCACCTGTACCCTAAAGTCAAGAAAAGTAACACTTTTGTATCTTCACAGGAGTACAGAAATGTCACTGTCAGATAGTGGGAATGGGAAAGCCTCAGCCTATTGTCAGGTGACAGTGAGATGCTATGGGCATTCTCCAACCTCATCCGATTATCAGATATTGCCTTCATCAAAGTTACAGGATGTGTAGCATGCCACCAGCGAAGGCAAGCAGTGTTACTTTCACATTCCAGAGCCGATTTGTACTGCGTAGTGTTCTAGGGTGCCAAGTGCTCTTCGTAAGACCATTTGGGAAGTGGGCACATCACCATGGAAAGTACTGGGAACTTCAGAGGCAGTTGTGTACAGATTCCTTCAGAGTGACCCAAAAAGACTTAACGAGACAGTGCGGGTGGTTCTGCGATGAGACTCGAGGGGTGAGTGGGATCAGCGTAGAGTAGGGGAGAAAACACTGCACTGTACTGCTTTACCGTACCGTAAGACAATTGATTCAAGACCGCAACGAGAATGGCGTGAATGCAATTGCAGGTCTATCGCTGCAAGCTACTGTTCTAAAAGTGCCTCACTGCTCACAGAGCACTGTTTTGCAGGTCAGTCAGGTCATTGTCTATGAGGTGGCAATGGCCAATGAATTTGAATGATGCAGAAGTCATCGTAAGCTGTTTAAGCAAATCAGACACGACGTCATTCGTCCACTCTAGGACACCAGACATTTCTGTTGTGGTCCATCATTCACCCCATTTTAGAACGCAGGACACACCTCTCACACTTGTACAGTAGTAGGAAACATTTGCACTCCTTTTCACATTGCTGTTGCCCATCAGACAGACAACTGTAGATGGCCCGGACCAGGTTTGAATATTCTATGCTACCACCTTAGGTTGCCAAGCTCAAGAGATACGTCCGGAACACAGAAGGTCCGCAGTGAAAAATATTTACTCTCTGGGACGTAAAACCATTTCAAGTACATAGCGTCCGCTGCAACTCCGTCCTTGAAGGTAAGTGAAGGTACTCCAAAGATTCCACAATAGTCAATTCCATCACAGCTCGGAGTCTCGGACCTCGTTTGTGTCGACGACCTCCCGTTATTTTCTTGAATACTTTTCTTCACCTATCCTGCCACCTATTCTAAATGACCTCTAAACCATCGTCAGAACCAGTGGTGTAATGTGATGCTTTGATGAACTGGGAGTTCAGTACACTTTCCCTTTCACAAAATACAGCATTGTATTCTGGATTTATGGAATCAGTTGACTCCATACTATGGTTCAATCAGATCATTTCGAAATCCTCTGGACACTGTAGTGAGAGTTGTTTAGATTTGCACCATGGCATGTCGTTTACTCTATCCATCACGTGCCATTATGGAACGACGGCCAACTACTTCAACTTTGTATTGTCGTATCAATACTTGCTTCCAACATGTATTGTAGTCATACGTTCAGCCTTTAAGTCGGTCACCTATTATGGACTAGATGATCATGATCTTGAGTGAAATGTACGTACATGTGTGCTAGTATATATGTCCTAGACTTATTTTCTCCGGAGATCATTCACTGGTCGACTTTAATTCTCTGGTTGAACTTGATGTAAACTATCAGGGACCGTCTCCCATGAAACAGTCTATGAGAACACGGTGAACAACAAGAAACTGTTTTTCTCGAGTCTCTTCCACTGAAGCAGAAAAAACACTATGTATGATTTAGTGTTTTCGTCTTTGGAACGCTCACTGTGTCTTCGGATAGCTTGATACACTACTACAATACCCACGTGTTCCCATACTCTCTTAACAGTCGCTTTCCTTAGTTCATACCAGTTCCTAAGTTAATGCCTTTTGTTGCGTCTCTTCCCTTCAATTCATTCCTTAGTGGAAGCACTACAATCTTGAGACAATCTTTTCCTCTTTTGGCACATACTTTATCTCAAGCCTCTATCTACGTCCCATTAAATCCAATTTAGAAACTGGAAGTACATCACCGAGATATTGCTCACTTTATTGAACATGTTCCTTTGTAAGAACCTGATGCCACTGTGCCACCGCCCTTGTCTTGAATAAGACAGAGAGTATAAAGTCCAGCTGTATTGCGCACTTGCTCCTATACGTTGGCCAAAGTTATGTAACTTGTGTAACTCATGTCTGTTGACTGCGTCATGTGTCGAGGGTTGTGCTTTGCCCCGAACATATCTATAATACCGAACATTAGTTATCTTCCTATATTTACATTGGGCTATCGGCGGAAGCTCAACTTCGTTTATTCTCGCAATATCCTTGTCACTTCTTTCCATCGATATTCTGTGGCAATACTTTACCAAACATGGAGAGTGAATATTCCATTCTCTTCGTCTTTCAATTTGGGTTCATTGGTACCTAAATTGAAGACCATGGAGAATGATATAGTGAGATATGAATGTTTTTATTTTTTTAGGGTTTTTAGTGAATTTTGAGTGATTTTTTTTCAATTAGACATATGGATCGGGGTTTTTTTTTGTTCCCATCTCTTCCTTTTCCTGCATTGGTTCTATTGGAACTTAGTTGGAAAATTATGGAGATCTGAATAAAAAGTTATGAGTATTTTTAGATTTTAGGGTTTCCATAGTTAGCATTTTCCAATGTGAGGTGGGGTGTTATGGGTTTGTGGTTCTGCAGGTGGGAGGAGATACATGATGGAGTGTTGGGTTTCTTTATCGTTCCCTTTGTGCTAGCTATAGCTTGACTTTCCCTCATGGGGCCGCCAAAAGTGGTGTGTGATACACCATGTCCGGTGTGTCATCGTCTCTTTACCTCGCAATGGGTAAAGACCCACGTGAGAAAGATGCACAAAGATTATTGTTGGACTACTTGGGATACGCATGTGAGGAGGACGGTCACATCGACATCGGTATTTGTCACTTCGGGAAACACGCAGATTACATTGACTCCTTCGGCAAGCATTCCAGGTATACTGTTCGGGTCGTGGGAATGGTTAGCTTCCCATGCAACTTCAATTCTAGGGATTTTTGAGATTAGATTTCCATGTCCACGTTTATTCCATAGGCTTCCTTGGGCATTGCATGATGAGGCTAGACGTGCTTTTTGCTTACCGCTCAATCGGTTGATGCGCGATCCCATGGACGAGTTAGCATGGTTTTTATTTTTATTACTTCCGTGATGGTGTCTACGTTATACTAGAGGGGTACATGTTGGACATAGGGAGGTGGTAGCTAGATTTCGGAGATTCCGAATAGGGGATTGGGCTACATTGCAGGAAGAGTCTGTTCGGGCCACACAGGTTAGAAGTCAGGTTCAGTCACATGATACTTCTGATTCGGCGTGATTGCGACGGTGTAGGATCTTGGGGCAGGCTTGGGAGTATAGTAGGGCTGCACTGGTCGTTCATCCTTTGTCCATGGCTAGTCCTACTGAGGAGACGATTTCCTCTTTACGCCTTCTACTACCTTCTATGGGTGAGGAGATACCATTAGAGGTCTTGGAGTATCAGTCAGAGGAGCCATTATATCTTGATAGATCATTATTTGCTCATTCTCTATGCACAGCCCCACGTTTATCCTCTGGGGATTTGTCAAGGATGCTATATGAGCATCTTTGAGATTGTTTCCATGTGGATGAGCCCTCTAGTGGTTTCACGGAGTTGTTCTAGGTGGTTGCATCAATTACGAGAGGAGAGATTCCGTTGTCAGTTAGTCAGGTTCTAGGTGCTAGTCGGCTTCTCGCGATGGAGAAAGACACTAGGGGCATCAGACCTTGCTACATGAGAGGTCTTATTACGATTAGTCAGTCATACCGTTGTCTTGCAGCATCGCTCACACTTCCAGGAGCATCTTTGTCCATATCATTTTGGAGTCGCCACACCAGGAGGCTGTGAGGCGGTATCGTTGGGCATTAGAGCACTTCTAGATATCCATCCGGATTGGGTTGTCTTGCAAGTGGATGTTGAGAACGCTTTTAACAGCGTCTCACGTGCATCCATTTTTAGAGAGCTTAGAGAGGTTGGTGGATCCCTATCAAGCCTCATTCCTTTCGTACGATCTTTCTACGGTTCACATTCTTCTCTATTTTATCAGCATGGCTTTTCGAAGGAGGGAGTCATCATTCTACAGTCCACCGCTGGCAAGACTCGATAGGGAGATCCTTTGGGAGGACCTCTATTTACCTTGGTTCATTATAGAACTCTTGTGTCTACTACTTTGGCCGTGCCCGGTTGTGTGTTCCACTCCTTAGCGGATGATACACACATTGTGGGCCCTGTAATTACATTACACAGGCCTACCGAGCTACTTGTAGGCAAATTTGACTACCGAGCTTCATCTTGTAGGCTTGAGAGTGAAGGTGTCAAAGTGTAGGGTTTGGTCTCCTTTGGACATTCCGCCTCATCTTCAGCTTCTAGAGGGATGTATGATATCGACAGACGGCTTATGTATTCTAGGAGTGCCAGTAGGGTCTGAGGATTTTGTTTCACGCTACCTTGACGTTGCATTGGCCAAGGATTTTTTGCATGTAGACGACCTTCCTCTACTAGGGGATCCGCAGGTGGCATTTGATATATTGTCATCTAGTATTGCTCGTCGATCCACCTACCTTCTTCGCACGGTTCCTCCTTCACCTACATTCATATCACGTTTGACAGCCTTTGATAGGAGGATCATGGGCGTCTTTGGTGACATCATCGGACTAGGGACATTCGAATGTGTGACTAGAGAGATGGCAAGGAGACAGACATCTTTGCCAATTTCGTGTGGAGGGGTAGGCTTATTATCGATGGAGGAGACGGCACCTATGGCTTTCTTGGCGAGTTGGACGCTCGTTGCACCTTTGTTATCTTCTCGATTTGTGATCGCAGATAGACCTATCTTGGAGATATATACGAGGGACGTCGATACAAATCATTTCCCTTACATGTATTATTACGACATACGAGAGATGCTTTACCACGGGAGGTACAACATGAGTTTTCATCTTTTTTCTCTTTGGCTACTGATTGGACTAAGGGTCTATAGTCTATTTTGATGGACCGACAGTTTTAGGAGGCTCTACATTCACTCTTAGTGGATCCGGCCATTCCTCGTACTACTAGAGCTCGTCTACGTTCTTGCTCGTCTTGCTCGGACAAGGGTGCAGGCTCACGGAGCTTGGCTCGACCATGCATTAGGGCTTTTCGACTCACACAAGCTACTTTCTCCACAGCGATGAGGTTCTGTATTGGCTGGGTCCATCCATCTACATCTTCATTACTCACATGTGAGTGTGGTATCACTTTAGATGTAGAAGGTATTCATATGACTCGTTGTCCAATCGGAGGTCAGAGGATAGCTACCCATGATGCCATTAGGGATGTGGTGTTTGCTATGGCGCAAGAGGATGGATACCTCACATGGAGAGAGCGTTGGTATGCCTTACAGTCGACTATGGTTAGGGGAGACCTGTACTTGGTTCGGGAGGATCAAGTCACTATGGCAGATATAGTGGTTACCGATCCTACTAGAGACAATTTCAGAGGGGGTGACCCATCCTCCAGGATGGACGGCGAGTGGAGCGGCAGTAGCCAAGGTCTCCAAGTATAGAGGTATGCAGAGAGGTCACCTCTTTGTTCCTCTAGCTTTGGAGTTATATGGAGCTATGGACACCGACTTCGACATGTTCGTGAGGGAGTGCCCGAGAATCTATCATACTAGGCGACATGGGGTATCACTCTCTTGAGCTTACTGTATAGCCTATTTTAGGCACCGTGTTTCCATTGCTCTACAGATTCCAGTGCTCTACAGAGATCACTAGCTGATTCAATCCATAGGAGAGCAATCACGTTATGTGATGCTTATTCGGATGGCTAGATATTTCAAATATCTTAGGTGTTGTAGTACATATTACCCTGTGTGATACTATTGGGGGCTAGCCCCATGTTACCGGTTTGGTTCCATCCTTGTAAGCTTTGATGGGGTCTTCCCATCCCCTTTGTTATTATACTTTGTATTCACTTCTATATTTACATACGATAAGAAGATAACAAAATCACTTCTGGCCAAGGAAGTAACGAGAGGAATCGTCTATCAGATCATTCACCCGGCTACTGGACGACATAACACGTCGCCAGAAGGTCTTACGGTTAATATTCTTGGTTCGGACATCTTCCAGTAGAGATTACATGGACAAAAGGAGACCATTTCCATCAAGGGTATGGATATTGGCACTGAACCTGGGATACGAAATTAAAATACAACATTTTTATATGTAAAGGTGTTGTTGCTGTTGTTGTTGTTGTTTTGTTTTTCGTATATGGGAAAAAGGCTTCTCTGCTGTCATAAGAGTCAACTTGGCATGCAACTATTCTTGCTCGTCGAAGTTCTTTTATTTCCTTAATGATTACAGAAACTCGCTTTTGAGTCAATCCTTTTCATCTTTACGGTTTAAGTCGTGGTCATATATGCTAGTGGAGTTACACCTTTAAGTAATAGTAGAGATCTAGTTTCTTATGTGGTTAAAGGGCTTGTACGCTAATCGTAACTGCAATCTATTTATATATATGTACTAGTAAACAAGTCGGTTCGACTTCTTTTAAGTGCAATCTACATAAAATCATACTAAATTTTTACCGGTACATCAGCTCGATTAAGGTTAGTAAAAAACTGCGAACATTTCGTAGAATTTCTGATTCTGTAACATGAAATTACCGCATGCATAAAACAAGCTCGAGAAATCTTGCACTTCCTTTCTTCTTCTAATAAGAAAGAATCTAAAACTAAGTTTCTTTAATACAAGTACTAAACTTGAATTTGTTCATTCTCCCGCTGCAAATTTGCGTCTCCAAAGAGATTGTAAAAATAGATCTTCCTTTAGCTAAATTAGGATAAGGGATGAAACTGATACAGAAGTGCAAGTTTGCACTTCTACATTGTGTTTGTCAAGTTTAATCAGATTAAATATCATTGATTAAAAGTTGAATGTAAAATTATCATGGATAATTTTTTACAACTATAAGGTTCCCCTTGTCTTGGTCCACCCATGTGCATCTACAAGTGATACTACCTTAGATGTAATAAGGTCCATATGACTGGGTTGCCCATGAATACCTCATATGGAGGGAGCATTGGTATGTCTTACAGTCAATTCGGGTTAGGACCAACCTATACTTAGCTCGGAAGATTATGTTACTATTGTGGACGTTGTGGTTATATATCTTACACATGACACAGTTTCAAAGGGGGTGATTACCCATCATCCTAGATGTGCGGCTAGTGAAGCGACAACAGTAAAGGTCTCCAAGTATATGGGTATGCATAAGTCAACTCTTTATTCCTCTAGAATTGGAGTTATATGGAGCTATGGATGCCAACTTTCATACATTCTTGAGAGAGTGAGAGAGTGCATGAGTGCCTTACATACTAGATGACAAGGGACTTTCTTTATCACATTGTGTAACATATATTACGTAGGGTGTATCCATTGCTCTACATGGAACATAGGCCGATGCAATTCATAGGAGAGCAATCACGTTAGATGATGCTTCTTTGCATGCTCTGATAGTATGCACAATGTTTACTCTAGATAGCTCCGATAGTATGGATAAAGTTTACTCTAGATACTTCCGATATCTTAGGTGTAGTATGATATATTTTCCATTGTTATGCTATTGGGGCCTAACCCCATCCTACCAAGTTGGTTTCATCCTTGATGTGGTCTTCCCATCCTTTTTGCTATATTCCTAGGTTTTCAGTTTTTATCTTGGATTAATAACTAAGGAACTCAAGTCTATCTAGGTGAAACTATACTAGAATCCTAGAGGATTTTTCTAAAATACTGCAATTTTTGTATTTACTGGTGGATACGTGAGATACAATGTCAAACACAAGTGGATATCCTCAAGGTCTGGAAAGCGACGCCTTAGTAAGGGTATATACGGGTCTATTGCAAATTGGATTAAGGTTTATTGTCGGCGGGCTCCAATTTATATTTTCTGGCAGAATGCAATGATATTCTTGTAGTTGGATATTGAAACCGTATTTTGAATCTTGGGAGTATAATCTTAACCCAGACGACATATTTGTGTTCATGTGTCTCTTATCTACAATTAAAAGCTCATAACGTAAGAGTTTTATATATCTATTCCTTCTATCATTGAAGCAATCTACAAAGATCTGGCATTGAGCGGCACGTATTTTTTTGATTCAGCCTACTTGTGCAAAGTTTCTACAAACTGGGGCTTCTACGTGCTAGAAGAGCTAGTTCATTTCGTACGCTGGTTAACGCGTTCCTGTAAAACTCCGAGTCTTAAGTGGAATCTATCAATAGGAGATTTCAAGATAGACCCATAAAACAATGATCGGGAGTTAGTAACTCCCATTAAACCAGTCCCCGTTCTCATAATTCATTTCCGGTTGGTCAGAACACGTCCATACTTATTCTTGATGGGTGAATTCAGACACAAAATTCCTTCTTACTACACTCCAAAACATTTGAAAATAAATTTACTTGAATGTGGATATCTACCAAAAGAGTTATGGCAATGTTATAAAACCCTTAGACTTTACGGTACCTTTTCGTCATCCGGGTTACCCATAAAATATTATATGAGATTTTTTCGTGCACATACATATCGCATCACAACATACATCACTGTCACATCAAACATCACATTACATAAATTGTCATACACCAACACAAGTGTATCACAATAATCTTTTGTACTCTCAAAATGTCTAATCATTTTGAGAGTAGAAAAGATTAAAATATGATAGGATGAAAATATTATTTAAAAATCTAAATGATGAAAATATGAAATATTTTGCAAATATAATCAAAAAGAGTAAAATTTTCAACCTATTGACATTAATGAACACATATAACATTCTTTTTTATTGGATTTTTGGACTTTTTTTCCCTTATATAATGTACATCCATATAAAAAAAATTGAGTCTTTACAATCATGAAGGATAGAAGTGCATATAAACTAATTAAGATACATCTAATTAGTGTAGATATTTGAATGAAATTTATACACAAATGATGATTATTTTTTAAATTATGTGACATGATTAGTATATAAATTTAAATGTCACATTACAAAATTGATGAACAAGATTTTAAAAAAAATAATTATAACTTTCAATCAAAGTGATAATCAATAATTATGTTAAAATCAAATATATTTGTTGAAATTATACAAGACTTGAAGACCCTTCATGAGTTTTTTTATTTTTATAAATTTTTATTTTCAATTAGTTTTTACAGTAATAAATATTAATTAATTATCTAAATTAATTATTTAAATAAAATAATCATTAATTTAAACATAGTTTACTATAATATGTTATATAGACATTGAATTTGTTTTTGAAATTATAAATTAATTTAAAATATATCTTAATATCTATAAAAAAAATTCAAATAAATTTTCAGAGGTTAAATTGATTACGTTTGAATAATTCATAAAAAATAATTAAGATTTTTTTTTCTAGATTAAAAGTTTAGAAAATTTCATGACAGGTGTAAAACTTGAACACAAAATTCATGAAAGTTATTAATAAAAATCTTGAAACAAAGTCTTGATTAAGGAAATAAAAATATATAATGAGATTTTTGTAAATGCAAGAACAATAGGTGGTTCAAAATTGAACTGAAAAAATATTATTAAAAATGATATTAAATAATAATTTTGCTTGTATTTTTAATAAACTCTATTGTATGATTGATAATTAATCATTATAAAAATAATAATATCTATTTATATTTATTATAAATTTTTAATTACATCATCAAAAAATATGTATGAAAAAAAATATTGTATTAAGTAGGAAGATCTTGATCGATCATAAATAAGTTTATATTTTTTATAATTAAATTTTTGACGAAATTTATCATTCTATGGCGAAAGATAAAAAAATTTATATGAGAATTTGCATGAAGAACAAATGATAGTGCTAAAATCAAATAAATTCTTAATTATTTAATTTTATTAACCCAATATTTTTTATTTTTTATTGATAATTTGTGACCATAAGTCTACAATATTACAAGTTATTAGCAATAGTTTTACACATGTAGTCTATAAAATTAAATCATCAAACATTTTAACTTATAATATTTTAAATTTGAATCGTCATAATATTTTTACAAATGTTAAAAATAGTCATATGATCCAAAAAATATTGACTTTAATCACATGAACAATATGCTTTATACTCACTTGTTGGATTTTTGATTCTTTATTTATTATTGAATATATATCACACTAATAATTAGAGTACATATACCAATTAGAGCTAGAGGATTTTATATAAATATTAAGAAACAATTGAACATTGTAGATATTCAAAAAATATATATTCATTAATAAATATTTATTATTTTTAGTTTAGAGAGTTACTAAGTCTTTCAAATTACAATAAAATATGTGATAAAAAACATGATAAGTACAAGTTACAATGTCTAATATAACTCAAAATAAATATTTTGCTTTAGTCAAAATTATTGATAAAAATATACAACAGTATAATCACTTATGAGCAATTCCGATTGTGAAACTTGTTAACCCAACAAACATTTGTAACTATGATTCTTCTATCTTTGTTAATCTTTAAATCATTTGCACTTAAATTTTTATTTTTTAAATCAGGGAAATTTACTTTGAAAGATTCTTCTTAGAAAATGGAGTTGCCGGGAGAACACTTGTCATGAAGTATATGAGAATAGTAAAAAATCATATTCAAATCCAACTTAGTGTTTATTGATTTTTCAAATTTTTCCCATTCTTGATTAGTGTACACTACACCAGTTAACATTAATTAGATATACACAAGACTTACGGAATTGTGTGTACAGCTTCCATGTATGTTCTTAACCTCCCACATTCATGTTAAAGTTCCGGCCTTCCCTCCAAACCAGGAAAGAAATAACTTGTGAAGATCGACTTTCGAATCCTCACAGGTTAAAAAAATTTTCAGACAATGAACAATTCAAGGATCTATTATAGATTTCATTCACACTTGTTTTTCGTAAACTTGAATGGGATACGAGAGATCTGTAGCATTCCACTAAAAGATAGTTACGGTAAAAGCAAAGAGTTCACTTGTAGTTAACCCAGGACTCTTTCTACTGGACGAAGTGGGCCTGGGACTACTGGCCCTCAATGTATCCGTCATCACATCATGATCATAGAGAACATCACTTACAATGCCAATCATCCAACATATGCATGGATTGAATTCCGTTAAAGCAGACATACAGAAATGTTAGATCATGTGTTGACTAAAGCCAAGAGGTAGTCTGAATACAATTTTCAGTCGGAAAGCCAGGGAGGAAAACACGCATACCATCGGTACTTGAAATACACGCACCAAAGGACGCTTGAAAAGGTTTCTTTCTTTATCTTTATTCTTCTACTCATTCTACCCTTAAGCAATGATGTACTGGCACGAAAGTCCAGTAGACCTTATAGTGTAAATTCAATACTCTTCGTTCACTCAATAATGTGGAAGGCGCTTTAAGTTGAAAATGCACCAGACGGATGTTTCATCATTACAGCTTTATGTTCTTTCCATTCTTAGAATGACTTCAAGAATGTATGTCATGCACTTTAGTGCCAGCATACTACTTTGGTGAGTTCGAAAAAATACTAGTGGTGGTCTAAACTGATCCAAGTCAGAGCACATACCTTAGTCTCTGTCTGGTTCTATTGTTGTGTCACACTTTCCAACGATGTTGGTGTACATCGTTATTTCTCTTACAAATTTGTTATTATATGTTGTCTATAAATTTTCCGATGTTTGGATCGGAACAAACCATGGTAGTACTCCGTGTGCACTACAAGTGCTCTCGCAGAACCCGATCACTTTACCGGTTCGAAATCATAGGTAAATCTACATATTTGTAATTTGGAAAAGTATCCCATTTTAATGCTTTCAAAGGTGGCCCATAACTTGGAAAAGTCTTTTTGTCACTAGGTTATTGATCTACGGTATTTGTTTAGGAAATGTATCCTGAATCTGCCTGTCAGAACTGTCACGTTACTCAGATCCATCTTAATGATATCGAGTAAGTCTGGTTACAGCTTCGGGCTTTTAGGTTACAGCTCCAAACCCCATCAACGTAAGAAACTACACTACAATGAAAACAAAGGGTCAAATTCCAGTTTGAGGCTGGTGAAGGGCCTCACTTGTCATTCTTGTTTCAAAGTTCAAATTTATTACCAAACCTTAGATTTTCCAAAATTTCTTCCCAAGATTTGCGCACCCTATGTAACTATCTAAAGTGTGATGTTAATTGACACTACGGTCTCTTGTTGTATCGCATCAGTTTACCAAATTATATTAAAAATATTCTGCTTTGACTGCTAGTAAAATAAATGAATAATAACAGAATCGTTAAAATTTTTATATGTCCCAGATTTGGACCTAGAGATATTTTGCATGACTATTGTAATTCAAAATCAGTGTAATTAGACAGATGTAATCTAAAAGTAGAGCCCATTATATAGTTGTCAAAATTTTCCTCAATTTTAAAAAAATTATTTCAATTTTAAAAATATTGGTATCCTAAATACAGTGGTACTTTGATATCATTCATATATATATATATATATATATATAAAATAAGCATTTGTTTCAACCCATGCTTATTTATCTTAGTTATGAATAATATCTCTAATAAGATAAAATAATGAAAAATAAATTATTGGATTCAAAAATCTAATGACAAAAAAATATGTCACAAGTTATATATATATTTAATTTATTTTTTCAAATATTTATTTATTTCTTTCTTATGAGAGTATTGCAATAAAACCAAAGACATTATATATATGAATCCAATAAGTTTTCCTATATTGAGTCAAATTAAGTCTCAAGCTCCACTCTTGTTGCTGAACTTCCATCACTTTTATCAAATTATATTCAAAGTTGAAAGATTTTAATAAACAATAATGAATCAAATTAGATGATCCCCAACTTTTATTTTGACATAAAAGTTCATACATCCATACTTTATAAAAACTATGCAATGTAGAAATAAAAAACTTATATAAAAATAATTCTAATTTTTATGGATAAATGTAATTAAGTGATTTTTTAAAATTATTCTTTATTTTTTATGTTTTATGGATATATCCAAAAAACTAAAAAAACCAATTAAAATAATAAAATTAAGAAAAAATATTTTTTAATAATTAAATATATATTAGATTATTTTTCTAATGATAATTTTTTATATTTATTATGAAATTAAAAAATTATATTTCTAGAAAATTATCATCAATTTTACATAAAAATTAATTTTATAAAATATTTATTACCAAAAAACTAAAAATTATAGTTCTTTTTCTTTATAAAATTTTAAATGTAAAAAATATGAACATGAGTATTTAATAAATAAAAAATTTTAATTTTCATCATTTATGAATATAATATTTTTTAAATAAAATTTTTGAAATTTTCATAAAAATAATTAAAATTAAAATTTATTTTTAAAAAGTAAAATATTTTTTGAAAAAAATATTACTCATAATAATTTTAAAAATTAATTTTTAATATAAGGTGGATATTTATAAAAAAAACCAATTTTTTATTTTTGAAATCAACTTTGTTTATTGTATTGTACAATAAACAAAACATGTTGAATCTTAAACTAAAATTTGAAGATGAATCTATTTGTAAATTTATTTTTAGAATCATGATATTGAACATAAAAAGACTTATTTTTATAAATATAAAAAATTTCAACAAAATAATCATTTTTTAAACAAGATTCAAATTTAATATTTTTTAATTGAGTTTTTTCATTTTTTCAGAATTTTAAATTAATTTTTATAAAATTATATTTATGAAAAAAAAAATTATTTCTTGCTCTATAAAATGATATATTTTATCAAATGACTTTAAATCATTTTGATAACAAATTTTACAGAGTATCATTAAATTTAACATGAGAAATTATTATTGTATGTAGTAATGTTAATTCAAATGTTATACATCCAGTTAATTCAGCATATTTTATACTTCGGATTCATATAAATTTAAATGTTTGTTTGTTGAAATTGTAAATCATTTTAGTCTTACGTTTTTATTTCTTATCTTTTTATGTATCTTTTACCATGATAATGAAATTATCTTTGTTGTATTTGATGAAGTTAACAAAAGAGAGATAATATCTAGACTAAAAGTAGGCTAGATTACATGGTACTCTATACAAAAAGCCATCACAATAAATTTGAGCTCTACATTTACTTTAGATGTTGCCGATGTACCTATAAAACAAATGAATCAAAATCTTAATCTCAAATAAAAGAGGCCCAGATGGGATGATTTTGGATGCGAGGAGATTCGTGTTTTGTGTGTGTGTGCGGAAAGTAGATGTGACGGTCTACACAATATTGCAATGTTTTATAAACCACTCGAAATATTCTGTCTTGTTATGCTAGAGATTCAGGTCACGCTATGTGTTTAGGTAAAAGTTGTGAATACTAGCTCTAGTTTAAGGTGTGATAACAATGAGGTCCTAAACAATCCAGACTTTTAGATTAGTGGATTGTATTTACTTGCTTAGATGGTATGTCATTTCTGCAGATAATTTCAATGATCATAGAGGGGTACGTAATCCTTAGAGTTTGAAGGAAGAGTTTGTTGTAAGTTCTATTACTATTATTATGTTGAAATTAAGTTTTTTGAACATTTGCAATGCGCATGTTCAAAAAACATGCGCCTTGCAAATGTTTTTTGAGATGAGTGGAGTTTGTGGAGTTTTTCATATGTTTGTTTGTCTTGAAACCATCATTCATTAAGATGTTGTTTGCTATTGGGTTAGGGTGCATAACTCTTTTATAGGATAATGATCATGGCATTTGAGAACCTGGCTATTGCTTAGAATAGAGACACTTTGCTCTATGCTACCATCCGAGGAGGTGGATATCGACTTTCAATTCGAAGATTTCATATTGGTGATTACGTTTATTTGCAATAGAGTGGATCGACCACATTGGATGTTATGGCTGGTCGCACAATTCTACGAATACGTGAGGTTTTACCTTCTGAAGTTTTGGTATTATAGGTCGTGATGATGTGATTTGGAAGGATCATGTGTGTAATTATGTGCCATGTCACCTTCCAAATATTGATGGTACTATGGATCTAAGCCTACCAGTTGTGCGTGCAAGCTTGAGATGTATGTTATGTAAATCAGCTAGTGGAGAAGCCTGTATATTGATTTGTGATTCTTGTTCGAGGATGGCATATGTCATGTTTGACACCTCCTCTCAATGCGGTGCCCAATGGGCGGTGGAAATATTATCAATACGTTTAGCAAGCAAGCAGATCTAACCGTTACATGGTATCGATTGCAAATATGCGACTAACGATGGGACATTGTAACACCCGGCCTCATAATCTTAGCCCCACGAAGGGCATATCATGTTATGGACTAGATGGCTACATGATGTTAAAGGGATCTAACCGCTAGTTAGGAAGCGATTGTGATACACTTGTGTTGGTGTATGACTATCTATGTATTGTGATGTTTGATGTGACATCAATGTATGTTGTGATGCGATATGTATGTGCTCGATATCTATCACGCCTTATCTAGGGGCATCTCTAGTTAGGTAGATGCATGTATGCAGCAGCAGATACAACAGTTAGAGCCGATTGTGTAGTTAGCGACGTTTGCACTGGAATTGCCATTAGGGCCTACAGCGCCGTTTGGAGTAGAGTTTGAATCAAGGCTCCTTGGAGGGTAGTTTTTGAAGTTGAGTATTTGAGAGTGTGGTTATGGTGGACAGTAGCTAGTGCGGGAACCTCGAGTCTATGAAGCAAAAAATGGATTTGGCTCTGATCTCTCTTTTATGCTATGGTTATGAGCGGAGTGTCCTTGTAGACGTTTTGAGAGTGGAAAAGATTATTGTGGTACACTTATGCTGGTGTATGACGATCTATGTATAGTGATTTTTGATGTGATAGTGATTTATATTGTGATGCAATATGTATGTGTATGACATATTGCTAGAATTGTAAAGTCAAATGAAATATTGATGGTTGCATCAATGTTATATTCGATGAAATTTAGCATTGATTATTGGAAGAAAACAACCTCTTATTCACCAAGTTGGAAATCTAGTGAAGATTGAGTGAATTGGTAACCAATATAATTCATTGCTTGTTCCAATCCTTTGTAAAGTGTACAAAGTGGAGGTTTGACATATGTTGAGACCTTGAATATTTATGTTACTTGACTTGGTGATTTGTCGAAAAGAAATATGGATGCAGATAATATATCGTGTGTTTTTAAGATGTTATTGTTTGAAGTCTTAATGAAATAGTATCATACAACTATTGAGAAACTATGAATTTCATGTATAAAGCTACAATAGTTGACTAATCAAATTATATAACATGATTAAAGTAAGTCTTTTGCTCTATGGGTAAAGAAAGAAATTTATTCCCACCTCCGCCATGTTATTACCTTCCGATACTACATATATTATTTTGCTATTACAAGAAGATATATATATATGTTGGATCTATTTGGAGTAATTAACATAGATGTGACTGTCACTTTGTAGTTTGACATAATGAAATGAAATTACAAAGCACATTTCATGATGCTATGTGACAAAAGTTTACCATTGTTGATGATTGAAATATATCAACAATATACATGCCATTAGATGCTATGTTGCATAGGTGCAAAATCTTGCTCGACATGACACCTTTCAGCCGATAATCTCATTTATGTAGTAAACAACATATTATATGTTGAAATCTTTCAATTTCTAGAATACATGCTAATCAAACACATTAGATGTTTTTGATTAACATGTGTTTTAGAGAATGTTATGTTATTGCATAATCCTCATGCACATCTGATAACAAATGTACATGAAACAAAATTATGGATTGGACTATCGTTACAAGAATTACATCCTCAACATATTGTCTATGGTAAGATATGAAGGAATGCAAACACCCTTACAAATAAAAATGGAAAATATTTTGGGTGTTACCAAAATGATAAACCAATATTTGTGGTTTGTGATACCAAAACAATATAAATTATCCCGCTTACCATGCATATAGAGTTTGCATCATTCGTGCAATTGTCATTATTACAGTTTAACTGTTTCCCAACCACGCTCTCCAATTGTCATCATTACAGTTCAACTGTTTCCCAACAACGCTCTCCTGTTGGTATCCATACTACTTACCTATATAACTTGCCTTGATCCAAACGCCCTGGAGTCCCACTTTCGAGTCATGATTACTCTGAATTTTATAATATTTGTTAATATATGGAAACAACTGACTGACGTAATTTCTGGAGAATCCCACTGCAAGAGACACCGTGTTCACTATCTCATTCTATATCAACATATCGTCGATCCACTTCTATCTTTTAACTACTTATTCTCTTCACAATAGTAGCGTTCAACCAGGGCGGTCTACGGTCTTCAGGCTATGACAAGCACATTCTAAATTACATCAGCCTTAGTAAGAAATGTCACACCCTTCACTATCGCATTACTCTAATGTCTTCTGATGTGCGACAAGCAACAGAGACTGATTGTTTCTTGCTCAACTTCTGTGAATGGTCGTATAGTCATCTGATGGGATCAGCTTCTGTAACAGCATACACGGCATTCCGGCATTCCAGCATTCCAGAAGTATTCATTGAGGCTTGCAAATTTCAGGGTTGGTGAGACCGAGTAAAGCTTCCTGACGGCTAGTATATTCAAAAATCAACACCCTGTGGCCACTCCCGCTGTATACTTCCCTTGCTCAAGATTCTACGCGCTTCCTCAATACATGCGAATGAAACATGATAGGAATTTTAGCCAGTGTAGACATATCATTTAGAAGTTGATCTTTGAGCGGGCTCGTTCCTTCTTCTAAGTCCATCAGACATGCCCACTGATTTTTCAAAATTTGATGGTTCACCAGGGTTTCTCTGTTGTATCGGCTGTTGATCATCTTTCTTCTCGACGCCTTCTGCTACTTCACTTGAGGCTGTAGCAGGACTTGCCTGCATTCATTCACCAAAATCAATCTTGAAGTAAGTAAAATCACTTCAGCTTTCTAATAAGGCAACTGAACTCCGCATGTACTGATACAGTGAGACGTTATCTAGAGATATCTCAGTGGAGATCGATCGATAAAGATTACCTTGTATCTGGTACTCAGAACCCAGGTAGTTGTATAGAAGAGAGCAATAAATAGAAGAAGTGGAATGAATTTGGGGTCCTCTCTGAAATCTTGTAGCAAGTAAACAAAATTCCTGCCCTTTTCGATAAGTTTCTCCGTCTTGTCTGACACGAAGTCTTGAGATTTTGCAGCAAAGGGAACACTTTCCTCCGCAATCAGCTCTGGAGTTTTTCCCCTCTGCAAAAGAGAATATGTATCAGACACTTCTGCTTATGAATGCTGATGGGTAAGAACAATTTCAGAGCAGTGACACATTTTAGGAAAACTTACAAAGCTGGGCAGCTCTTCTGTGTCCCCCTGATACACCATATTAGATATCCAAGATATGATCTGCAAGCAAAAGATTGAGCATTTTAAATTTCAAGCACTGAGAACAATAACCAGGAATGTTTGGTGCTGAAGTGTTGCGATCATTTCAGTAAGTAAGACAGGTTCGATTTACCACCTCGGCTACTTCAGACGAACCATTGTATTTTGTCACCAACTGACGTGCAAATTTCATTTCCTCTTCGGACTGTCTCTGCCATGTCGTTTTCGGCAACCATCTCTTATATTCATCTTCTCCCTTTTCTTCCTTCACTTCTCTGAGGTAGCGAATCAGAAATACTCTCGGACGGTTTTCTATCTCATAGTTTTGTGGACCACAAGCTTCGAACATACTTTCTGAATTCAAGTAGAAATAACAAAAGTTCTGCATCCAAAACCAAAGAATTAAAGGAAGTTCTAAGATCTCCTAGAGGAAGTGATGGGCACGATAATACTATTATCGTTACTATTATCCTGGTATATAAACCTGAAGACCATAGATCCCGCACCTGGGTGACAAATGCTAGTATAAACAGACTGGGAAGGAGGAAGAAGTACTGTGACATGAAGGAGGACTAAATGAGAGTGGAAAGAGCAGGACTAAAAGTTCGAAATTTCATTCCACGTATATGGAGACACTCTGTTTAGTATATTTCATATACCAACTGCATTATCACCAAATTGTCTACAATAACAGTATTACCGATGCGAAGTCATCGGAAAAGGTAAACCCTTCCACATGACCCAGCATCACAACTTTCCTAGTCTCCTCCGATGGTTTGCAAAAACTGAATAGTGCAAGAAACAAACAAATGTAACTTACTTTCTGTATTTCACCATCAAGCCATGCTAGACGAAGTCGGTTCTCTTGATAAGCTTTTATCGCGATTTTAGATGTTGACTCTCTGTATTCACCAAGTTTGAGTTGCTCTTGAACGCCCCTGAGCACCTGTTCATAAGAAACATAAGCAACTTTGCATGACCTGCCTAACAAACTGAGAGCAAGACTGAGCGTTACATTGACACACTATTCATTCCAACACGATTCCCCCTATCTAATGCTTCTTAGTGGATTAAGTGTCTAAAACAGATAGGTAGGCAAGCTCTTACACTCCTCATTTGATCGAGTTTCGAACTTGTTTTTCCAGCAACAATGACGCAGTACCAGATTCTATTTTCATTTCCTGCCAGTGAGTAACTTGACGCATCACAGCCCAAGCTTCTGGCCGTGATGCTCCTCAATTGTGGAAGCTCTGCATGATTTCAAAGTGACCTCAAAATGATTAGTCCCAGTAAGACAAGGCACCAAACTTACAGTCTCTTGGCAAGACAGTCCTCTTACAAACTAGTTACTGCAGAAGCACTGACTTCAGAAACAGCAGTTACCCTTCCGCAAAGCCAGAAGGCAGCTACCTGCATTGACTTCTTTTGTCACTATCCTTCTGAAGAAAATTCACACTTAGCTGTTGAGCATCTCTTCAAAGAAAATCTGATTAAGGAAACAAAAAAAGAGTTATTTTAAAAAAAACATATTTTACAATGCGTTGCTGCTCTTTGAATTCTCCATATGGTTCTCCATATGAAGAATTCAAGTAGCAGCAACGCATTGTAAAATATGTTTCTTGAGAAATACTTGAGGCAGGCTTCATAACATAATCTGCTTTCAACTTTAGAAGTATAATCCCTCCACTCACCATGCGTCTTGTGCATTTCCATTAATTCCAAGAATGTTGAAGAGTTCAATTTGCCTGCATAAACCCGACAGGCAGGATTAAGTACCTTAATCATACCAAAATATACCTAATCCAAAGAGATCAGAATATTCGAGTATTCTGTATCTTGATAGAAAATCAAATAGATTCGCTCCAAGAGCACACCAGAAACAAAGAAACATGAACTCCATATAAAGTCATCACAGTTCGTGAAATATGAATACGTTATGATGAGCACTGTAATCAGAAAAAGAAAAACATCTAACATGACCACCACTGAGGAAGATGGTTCTACCATGTAACCCCAAGTCCATGGAAGGTTAGTGGTAAAATACCATGATGAATGACAGGCTTTAGAGCTGGATCTTTTATAAATACGAGAGCCGGTGCTGTCTCTACTCCAATCCTGGAAGCAAGTTTATTATCAGACTCAAGATAAACATATGGCTATACGATCAATTATCAACCATAATAGGTGTTCATTCTCATCCGTTGTTTGTCCTAATACCTACGAAGGAACGACTTACCCAATACCAAACCTTGCGCAGTAACGGATTAGACCAGAATGAACTCAAGAGTAAGCACATAGTCATCCTCATGCAGTATAATACTAGCAACCGTGGCATCCAGAGATATCCAGTGATAAGTTCCATGATTTCTTTTTGACAGCGAACTATGAGAAAGCGAAAGTGCGCACTCGTTTTCCCAAAAATGGGCTTCACTCTCTCGCCAGAGAACCATTGCAAATACCGCATACTCCCAATAAACTTTAGCTGCCTGCCTCATATACGCTGCAGCACGCTCTCCTGAATATGAAAATCCGATCACTTTGACCTGATTCGTGTGTCAAGGATTGTCAAATCAAACTCAAATTTGTTAAAACACCTCACGACACGAAACAAGGACCAACTTGCAAACAAGCTTTAGTTCGAGATACTCCGAAGATTGGGCATAGAGTACTAACCTTATGGGGTCCAGGTTTCTGAATTATGTCAGCCATCTGGAGGAGAACAAGACAACTAACCACAATATCAGCATAACTAAATGAGTCGGACAAGTGCAATATTATATTAGAGCACTCTATTAAGAGAATCAAAACAGAAGAGCTGACGAGCAGAGTCAGAGAATAACGGAATATACAGGAGACTGTCTTAGCGTAGAGAGTTCAAGTTGATGTGACAGGCACGTTTTAGTAGTTGTACATTAATGCTTGAGTTCGAGTTACCAAAGTCTTGACACTGTAGTACATGATCCGAGGGAGCTTCAGTAGTCGCGTACCAACCCAGTCTGTAATTGCATCCGCGGTCTTTTCTCCATAATATCTAGAAGAACAGACTAGATCAGTTGAGTTGTAAGTTTCACTTCTGTACAATTGTGAGATAAGTCCCAGGGCCTTGTCTGACAAGTGTAATATGATTCATTTTTTCTGTCTCTGCCCAAATTTCCAAACAAAGGACGTCGTACGATGCATGACTGCGTCTACAAGACTGCCTCTTGAAACGGAAAGGGGCATCATATTAGCCGCAGAGGAACCAAAGGTTTCAACCTGTTGAGACACTCCAACTTTTGGCATGACGGCATGACAGCAACAATTGCGGGCAGACCTGCAACTCAGTTAACAATCAGTGAAATGTGGGTAAGGAATCCAAATTGCTAAAGCTTTGCAGAATAGTCTTTGAATCTCAAGAAAAAAAAACAAACCAAATACAGACCGTAAAAACCATTTCCTGTCTTACCATTTCTAAAGAAAGGATATCCGTTGAGCCAGTTTCTTTCTGCAAGAATTAGTGCCAAGGGTAGTTCGCCAAGCTCCAGTCTTCCAACCCTTACCACACCCTCCAATAATTCTTCTGTTACAATAAAGGAAAACTTTATTAAGATCATTGCAGAATGCTTTACCATCGACTTGCAAATTTGCTACTTCAACGCGAGTAGGAATCTTACAAATTCACGTATCGATGTATAACCACAAGCAGCAAATATTTTACCGCTGATGTAACGGCTTATAAGATTGTTTGTCTCTACTTTGAGGCAAAAATTCTATAGAGCTTATTTCAGAATAAGCAATATTATATATTACTTAATACTAGCGGCAGGACTACGACCGAAATAAAAACGCGTGCCAGCAATGTATAGTTCCATTGTGACCTGCACCTTAGCAAGATGATGAAAACTAAGATTTTGCACATGTGAAATAGCCATACTGTAACCTACTTGAATGAAGCCTGAAGGAAAAAACTCTCATGCAGTACAGTCCGATGTCCGATGGTGGTTGAACGTAGTTGAGAGCAAACGAAAATCGAGTGCAGGAGACACTGAGAATCAACTAACTAAGAAACTGGAAGAGAAGAAAATGAGCATGTATCTATCCGCTCCCGCTACCTCCACGATCTCGTGAGGCCCTTTGAGGAAACTCTCTTAGGAAAGAGACCCGCGACACATTAGTTTTAATGGAGGTCGTCGCGCTGCGCAATATATGTTCATATAGTTATACGCTACAGAATTTAATACAGCTGCAGAATGATTACAATCAAAAGCCAAAATGAAGCCAGACAACTGGATAATACTATTAGGATGAGCAGTATTACTTGGTGTTGCGAATGCACCAGACAATTAACATTCCTCGACAACATACAAGGGAGTTACTGAAAATATGACAGAAACCCAGAAAGTCTCATCAGATCACGATTCTTCAGGAAGAATCTGAGTAACAAACCCATCTTCCAAGGTTTCTGTCGTCCTTAAATATATTTCGAACCAAATTCTGTAGATGACTTGATCCCAAAAGATGACACTGAGACTGAGACGAGTCACACCCGAAAACAAAAAGTGAAGCTTGTTATCATATTCGCATCAAATGATCGCATGAAGTCTCGGAGTTCCGAGACTTCATGCGAGAGAGATGCGATGTAGGAGACTTCATGTAGAGTACGAGAGAGCATAAAGGCCGCCCTGGAAGGAGTAGAAGTCAAGCATGTGTTCAGAAGGTGTACTAGTCAAATCTACACTACCAACGACTAGTCAGATAGCCCAAACATATATCCGGAATACTTCCCTCCTACGCTCTGTGCTACCCCTTGATAGGACAATTGACTATAATTTGCATATGATCAATTATAGAAAGATAACTCCGATGCCATACTTGGTGGAGAACAATGCAAAGCACTGTGGATTCAACATGGGAATTGTACGGATGCAACAGTGCATACATGCAAATAAGTAGAAATGAATATAGAGAAGGAAAGGAGGAAGACTTCAACAATAAAGGGAGTCCATTGTATGAGAAGAGAAAGGTCAAAGGTAAACAAAAGAATGGGAAGACAGTGTATAGATAACAATGGCATGAACATGTTAGTTAAGAAAGTTTACAAACTTTGCAATAAGGTGATGTAATTGTTAATCTCAGAGTCAGTTTCTTTCTGTCTTTAGCAATAAAATAGTAATTGTAAATAGTAAAAGTCAGTTAATTAGTAGTTACCTAAAGGAACTACTAATTTACTTTAGGGCTTAAGTAGGGTTTCGCACCCATCAACCACCTTAAGATTAGGTTTTCGAGTTAGGACCTCATTCTCAAGTTTGAGCCATGAACTCTTTATATATTGCTAGTCTGCTGTAAATAACACAGGTCAGAGTACATACCTTGCCAGTGATCATTTCCTCAGGTACTGATCACACCTTTGACTGCTGGATTGCTGAGAAGTGGGGGTGGAGTTAGCACTCTAGCTGAATTTCGAGTTGCTCTCAATTCAAGTGTGGGGAGTGCTATCTAGAGATTTCTAACCTTAGTGTTGCTGCTCATAGCCCACCTGAGAGTGACGGGGAGTGGTAGCAAGCTATGGCTAATCCAGGAGAGTCAATTGGATCATCAGGCACTACTGGTGATACATCAGACATCCTAATCAACTGCTGCAACAGAGTTCAGAATATCAAATAAGGTTACCAAAAATCCTTATTGTGGCTATGTGCAGTATCGACTAACCAGGGTGATGATACCTACCTGATGATAACCAGGGTGATTTAAACCTACCTTCAACAACAGCAAAGTGGCGAGCATGAAGGAACGACCGCTACTTCGTGGTTTATTCGTACCAATAAGCAATTTTTCCAAAATGGGTTCTCGGACCTGGGTGATCTGTCAACTTCATTCGCTATTAGGGACAGACCCAGGTCTACTGAAGTCTAACGTGAACTACACTACGTACATTTTAGAGCTACATACTTATGCGGAGTTCCTATAAATGCAATCAAACAACATGGAATTGTGAACCTTGCTTCCAGCTACAGAAGCCATTGAAGAAACCATATATTTAGTCCGATCAAACTAAAGCATGCACATCCGGAAGCCTGAAGAGAGGTAGCCCATCAATCATGGTAGCAGACTCTTCACTAAGAACTTGCACTACAAAGATTCTACCGAGGGCTACACCTGCGTGTCTCAGGACTCGCTATGCTGAAAATTGGTTTGACTTCTAACAAGTTAAAGGCTTCATTATGGTTCACAGATATCTACCTCAACTAACGAGCATAGCAACAGCGTGCGCAGATAGAAGTCGATCTCAGTTGACAGAGAAGTCATACCAATTATATCCCAGGTTGTCGCAAATCGCTTGGAATATGGGTTGACGTCTGAATAGATCTGTGTTTTGAATACACTGATTAGTGCTAAAATGTCATGTCTTGGAAGAAAATGTACACGATGAGGTGCTACATTAGTTCTGGGAAATTAAATCATGCTTACTACAGACTTAAGAATAATAAAAAACTATGACAATCTCACAGGAGATCTTGATAGACTCTTGCCAATGAAATCTGAGAATTGCTAAAATATACTTCTGAGTAATTTGAGATCAAAGTAGTACTTGTATTAACCACGGTTTTGAGCTCATCATCACCAGCTCCCCGAAATTGGAATACGTCAAGCTTTCTGCCGTTGATGCTATCTTGTCTCCTGTGCCAAACGAGATGAATATTCGCATCTTTTACCAAGAAATCAAGAATCTGAATATATTCGTGATTTCACCTATCTCCACATAGAAACAAGATGCTTTGCATTTAGGAGATCGATTGCATCCTCGCAGATCTCGCTGTTTACCACAAATCCAATTTGAATCCATTAGAAGGTTTAATCATTTACCTGATATTCTGGACTCCCATAACGGAAACTGGATGTCATCAAACTGACCCTTCCCTTCAAATTTTTGAATTGCTTGTACAACATTTTCCTGCACTGACAGAGGTTTTCTCAGCGGAAGGCTAGAAAGCTAAGCTAGTAAAGCTTATTTCAGTTTAAAATAGATTCAAAGCTACCTTTGCAGAAGAAAACTATATCAATTAAAACGTTCATCAACCTCCAAGTCGTCAATATTGAAATAGTCATAATCTCTGCGAGTCAGATTGTTAGAGAGCAGTTGGTACGCATGTTCGATCTGCAACCAAAGTCCACGGTCATTCGTCAATGACATATGCGAAAACCGTCAAAGGTGTCTACAAGTTTCTTCCAATTAACGTATTCAAAAATGCATCGTTCTAACAATCCAAGTAGTTGTTAACAGCGAATAAACGGCCATCCATCATGCTAACCTAAAAGTGAAATGATCAATATGGAATGGAACAGTATCTCCTACCTGAATGATTCGCTTGATTTCACTTTGATTGTACAGCGTATCTGCTCGCCTGGAAAGTAATCTTAAATATTTAAATGATCTATACCTGGAACTCACCGGAGGTTCTATATCCCACATAAGCGCCGAAAGCGTGAAATTTCTGGGAATGGAAATAAAGGTTGTGCCCTCCTCGAAACTTCGAAGGAGATTCGGCAAGCTTCGAAGGTGAACTTGTTCCCACGCAATAGCTACAAAATCTTGTCGATAGCGCGCAGGAGTAATTTGTTCTTCTTGACTATTTTGATCTAATGCTAAACAATTGCCAGTAGCTATTCGATAGTATTCATCTTCAGCAGCAGATGTTTTTTTTGCAATTACATAAGGCTGCCCGAAGGGAAGCATTATGGAGGCTTGTAGGGCAGGTTAGAGGGCTTTACCAGGTTTAACTAATAAAACACTTAAATTAAAATCTGGTTATATTAATCAATCAACATCTAATAAAACAGTTTCTCAGTATCGTATTCGTTTAGAAGAAAAACAAAAATTACGTTTTCATTATGGATTAACCATAGGAGAAAACGAAACTAATATTGAGGCTTTCTTGTCTTAGATTTCTATAACAGAAAATACAATTCCAGCTGCTGTGGCGTGCGTTTGACTAATGATTGCAAATATATGTGCAGTTTTTCAGTCAATTAAGTCTTTTAATATTACAATTCATATGCTGGAAAAAAAATGGAAAGAACAGAAAAAGCGACCACAGAAAGTTTACTTACCAGGTGGTAAAATGTTGTTCATAAGCTGCAAGTATGTCAGCTTCTGTTGCATTCATCTGCAAACCAAGCTCTACAGCAGGCGGTGAGAATATCAGGTACGATATGTCTTCTGTCTGAGTTCTACAATTCTTTACTCATGTCACAAATTCGACACAGATTCCACACTATTATCAATTAGCCCTTGATTGATTAGGAAGTCCTCAGTTGATTTGTTCGCGCGAAGTGAAGGTCAGTTTCAAAAACAACATGAAGATATGTCCTCAAGAATCCCATGAACCAAATCCTGACAATATGGTAAGACCACAAAACGGAGAAAAAGAGTCTCCTGATATTCAGATGCTTGAGATATAATGTCCAGGTATGCGCAAATTAGAACTATGAGAGAACAGAAGCTCATTCAGGTCCACAAAAAACATATCATGAGCGTATATAACCTACCTCCGCTTAACCATTCTACTAGGTGAGAGGGATTTAGGCTGAGGTTAACGGGAGAATTCCTATACAGTTGAAACTGAGGACCAGGAAGAAAAGAACAGAATGTCAGCTTGCCAAATGTAACTCTTTTGGCTCGTCAAGAAACTCGTAAGATGATGTCCTAATTTGAACAGGACATTCCATGACTTTAATGTAAAGGCTGATTCTGTCAGATTGTCCAGACATGAATGAAAATAATTCTCGATACTATGGCTTTCACCAAAATCACAATCAACGTTACATAGTATACCTCCTCTCAATTAAAACAGAACCCGAATCGATGTCACTCTGAATGTTATAACCGTCGAGACCATATTTCAAAATCCAATTACCGGCTACCAAGCTTCTTGAGGATCTACATTATAACACAAAATTGCATACGAATTTCTAATAGAAGACAATTTGTTCATACTTTTAGGTAAATTACTCAGCAATTCACCTCAAATATAATGATCTAGCAAAACTGGACACAGTTTTTCCGAGGTGTTTCAGTTGCGGATAGAATAAAAATTTGAGAAAATTCACCATCAATTCTAATGTGAACTGCGATCGGGAAGGGACGTACAGTGCACCAGAACTTACGATCATAAGGAGATCCAAGAGCAAAGTAACTCAGCACAACCAGTGCTAAAACTCCCACCCACATTACTGTATGATCCATCGTTGAGGCTGAGATCAAGTCTGAGCAATTGCCTCCGACTAAAAGTCACACAACCCCTTCATGTAGCGTTCGTAGAAACAATGTTCTTTACCTCCACTCCCAAACCCGTGTGCTGAACCTCGGGAGGCCTCACCAGCAAACTGAGGTCCGCAATATTTGGAGATGCATGATCTGCCGGCCTGAATCAGATACGACAGAGGATTAATTTCCTCACAGAAATTTTGTTATTTGTCAAATCATTGTCCAATAAAACGCGCCACGTTACGGCCAAAAACGGATCATTCGGGATGATTCAGCTGTTTCTTGAATCTATATAGATCCATATACATTAGCGACGACCTGTGCCCTCCACCATCACGCGCCAAAAGATGTGAAGAACATTCTATTTTCACATGCGACAAACTGTATATCGATTTGGTCTCTCGACGAGTCACCCTTCCGAGACACTGCTACAAACGCCAGACAATTTGTCAAAAACGCCGTAACATTACAACACTGAATGAAATAAATGAAATACCAACTTAATGTGGTTTCCCTCCATCATCGGATTCCGCCGATTTAAGTCCTCTTCCCACTATCCATGTTCTTTAAAAAATCTTCCATGCACCTATCCAAAGCTGGACATTTTATGAGGCTAATTAGAATGTGTGTGACCATTACATGTATATTTATTCTTACAACATACTAGAGAAGCTAGTGACTCACAAGGTTACTTGGATAGAATGCATAATTATTTCAACAGTTAACATGTTTTGTCCAAACTCATGTATGGAGATATCTAAGGGTCTTCTACTCTGTCAGTTTGAGAAAAGTAGATGAAAGTATACTAATGTGTGTGCATTGCAAAGATGCTTTGAAGGCACAACGCACAATTGATCTGCTGTACACTAGTGATAATCTCATTAAACTGATAACCAAAAAGTTAGAGAAGTAAGGAGGAGTACTCTCTATCCTCCAACATGGGAGATGAGAATCTTAGTAAAATCTGTTAAATATTACCTTAACTTGGACATCTTGTGATTAGCATCTTTATTTTCAAACCTTCTTACAAGCCAAACTTCAATAAAATACCATACTAGTCGGGAGAGACCCTTTGAAACCCTTCGCTTTACATTTGCATCCTAAGATCTTGTGTAAAGAAGTCCATATTCATAGATGAGAGACACACTAGAATAACAAAAGGGATGGGAAGACCTCATCAAATCTTACAAGGAAGGAACCAAAACGGTAACATGGGGCTAGGCCCCAATAGCATCACACTGGGAAATATGTCCTACAGAACCTAAGATATCCGAATTATCAAGATCAAACGGTCTACAAACAATAGGAACATCCAAAGAAGTATCACCTAACGTGATTGCTCTCCTATGGATTACACCAGCTAGTGCTCTTTGTAGAGCAATGGAAATACGTGGCCTAAAATAGGCTATATATTAAGCTAAAGAGAGTGATACCCATGTTGCCTAGTATGGTAGGTTCTCGCGCACTCCCACATGAACATGTCGAAGTCGAAGTCCATAGCTCCATATAACTCAAAAGCTAGAGGAACAAAGAGGTGACCTCTCTGCATAGCTCTATACTTGGAGACCTTGACTGATGCGGCTCCACTCGTCATCCATCCTGGAGGATGGGTGATCAGCCCCCTCTGAAACTGTGTCTCTAGTAGAATCGGTAACCACCACATCCACCACAGTGTCCAGCACGTTCCCCTCTTGTATAATGTAGACACCATCACGCAAGTAATATTAACAAAAGTCACGCTAACTCGTCCATGGGATCATGTGCCAACCAATCGAGCTGTATTTAAAAAGCATGTCTAGTCTCGTCATGGAATGCACGAGGAAGCCTATAGAATAAACGTGGACATGGAAACCTAGTCTCAAAAGCCCTAGAATCGAGCCTGCATGGGAAGCTAACCACTCTCACAACCCGATCGATATACGCGGAATGATCAATGAAGGAATCGATGTACTCTGCGTGTTCTCCGAAGTGACAATTACCGATATTGATGTGATCGTCCTCCTCACGTGTGCATCCCAAGTGGTCCAATCATAATCTTTATGTATTTTTTTCACGTGGGTCTTTACCCCTTATAAGGTAAAGAGACAATGACACATCAGACATGATGTATCACGCACCGCTTTTGGCGGTCCCATGAGGGAAAGTGAAGCTATAGCTAGCACAAAGAGAACGACATCGAGCACTCCATCATGTATCTCCCCCCATCTGCATAATCACAAACCCCTAACACCCTACCTCACATGGAAATATGCTCACTATGAAAACCCTAAAATCTAAAAATATTCATAACTTTTTATTCCAATCTCCATAATTTTCCAACTAGGTCTCAATAAAACCAATGCATGAAAAAAAAGAGATTGAAATAAAAAAATCCCGACCCATATGTCTAATTTGAGAAAAATCACTCAAAATTTACTCAAAATCCTAAAAAAACAAAAATACTCATATCTCACTATATCATTTTCCATAGTCTTCAATTTAGATGCCAATGAAACTCAAATTGAAAGACGAAGAGAATTGACTATTCCTTATCAATGTTTGGCAAAGTCTGACCACAGAATATGTAAGAAAGTATACTACCCTATTCTATTATTTTTTTCCTGTAATCTCCATACCCAACTCCTCTCGCGTAATCGCCATTGCATCGTTGCATTTATAGAGATTATAGATAAATAAAAACCTATAAGTGCAACAAAGGAAGCTCCTCCCAAGGTATTGCAGGAGAGTATATAAGTGTAACTTTTAGGATAGCTCTTGTTACAGAGTTCATACAAAAATAAAAAGTCCATGAGTGCAATCCATATTCATGAAAAATTTAATAAAGGATTTTAAAATATATGTAACATTCTATAATAGCCTTAACACAATTTTTATTGGTGCCGAAAAGAAAATTTATCAAGTAGTTAGGTAGGTATGTGCATTCTATGCACATACATGAATTAGAACCTCTTATCTAGGTAGGAAGTGTCATTTGCTTTTAGACTATCTATGACTCAAGGGATAGAATTCATATTGTGTCTCCTATGATAGCACTTTTTGAAATTGAGACTTGGATATCATAGCTATGGTGAAATATTCTAATGCATAAGGTTTCATGTTTATACATGAATTCTATGGAATTGAAGTAGATTGGACTCGACTATAATCTCTTTTTCATGAGTGAATTATTATTGTAGATATTTTTTAAATAGAAAATATTACTTTAAAAATTCTAATTTAATTTTGAGATGACACGTGTGAATTTTTGAAGCGTCAAGATATTTTGACGAGTTTTGATCTCCATTTGATATTGATCTAGTTGATGTTAAGTGTTTATGTTGTAGTAAAAAATGTGTTGGTGATATAAAATTAGAAGTAATTCTTCAACTCAAAAATCAAGCATTAATTTAATACTTGATTTTTTTATTGAAGAACTTCAAAGATAGAAATGCAACTAGAAATTAACCAAATGGATCAATGTTCATGCCACAAGTGGTGTTTAAAATTGATATTTGTGAGAAAAATTTCAAAAAAAATTGAGTAAAATTTAAGAATTGATATTTTGGAGTTTTTAAATCAAAAAATAAAACCAACATGCTATATCGTGTCTATTTAATCCAAAATTTGATGAGGTCATACAAGATGTAAATGATAAGTATAAAAATAGAGATATCATGCATAGGACCATGATTATTAAAATTAAAAAATTCATTTGTTTCATGATCCAAAATTTGAGTCAAAAGTTTTACAAAAGTTACGGTAGGTCGTAGAAAATTAAAAAAGATTCATTCAAGGCAATGTCATATACAATCAAATTATCAACATTAGATTATGAATTTGGAATACAAAATACTTGCAAAACTGAATTGGAATATTTTTTATTGCACGTTTAAGGTTAGATCAGTCTCAATTAGGTTGAATTGAACCCTTTTATGGAAGTTTTCGAGGTGGATGATTATTGTTTATGTTTCTTGTGATTGATATAACTCCATCTTCGCTTTTTGTTTGTGTACCACATTTATTTGTATTGATACTTTAGTAATTAGAGTGGTATTATTTTTGTGTGTTGCTTATGAATCAATTAGACTATCTATGTTTCTTCTCAGTGGAATATGCTAGGAGTGGATGAGTTTTTGTAGCTTGTAGGTTGCTTTTGTGTTAGCACCTTGAAGTTTCTTAGGTACCTTGTGTTGCATTTTTTTGATTCCAGTTGGGGATCTGTTGTGGATACAATTGTTTGGGTGATACATTAGTGTCACAATAGAGTTTATTAGAGGTTCTAAAGGAAAAATTACTAGAGTTAGTGCTGGATGAACGTGAAGCGATATGGGGTATCAACTTTGGCCTTTGAGGTTCATAGAAAATCCTGATTTGATGTCAAAAAATGATGGAGTTAAGCTTGATAATATCTTCAAATATGTCTCCACATCATTGTTGTGGGACATGGACTATATATATAGGGCCATCAAGAGTTTCAAACAATATTATGATATAATGGGTATCATTGAGCTCAATGATTTCATCTACGACTTTGAGTCATGATATTATTTATAGCACATTCATAACTCAACGTTGTTTAATCACTTTATGGCATAAAAGTATCATATAGAAGTCACATCAATGAAGAATTATCATGAATTCCGATGTGCAGATCATTAGAAGATATCTAGATATAGTATTGGTCTACAAACAACATCTCTATTACTTTTGGTGTAATGTTTCGTGGAGCATATACACCTTCTCTACTTGTGAGTTTAGAAGTTCCAATCTTTAATCTTATTTTGGAGTTCTTTGTTCGGTAGAGGAGAAATTATCATGGGATAAGGATTGCAAGCTAAGAGGCTTGCAAGAGTTCTAGCATAAGATTGGAAAAAATCTCCAATAGAAGTTTACATGGATGCAACAATTGATTAGTGTTATGCATAAGGTGAAATAGTCACATGATGTACAATATTGATAAGCAATATTTGCCATGGAGTGTAGATATAGAGTGAAAGATTTCCTTGAATGCGCAATCAAGAAAGTTCTAGTGAAATACTTAAGCTAACACGTAGTGATAAGTTTTCACACATAATTTCTAAGCTAAGAGTCAAACACGAAAAGATGTAAAGGGCTTGAATGCAAGGAGCGGAGAGGCACATACAGGTTCACTATCATGAGAGTCCAGCAATTAGAAAAAAGTCAAAAGTTTCAAATGGAGGTAAAAGTCAAGAGATCTATGTTTTAGGAAAGATGTCCACTCAGGATTGCATCACGTGTTAGTTTACAAACAACTCTCGTTGAATGTAATGAGGGCGCATGTCAATTCACGAGTGATTTCCACAATAATGTTTGATTGTTCGGACATGGACGTTGCATGGCAAATCTTGAACCCCTACAAGAAAGAATGTTTAGATATTATTGTGACATCATTGAGATGAAAATATGATTCTTCGGATCCAAGAATGTTTAGACATTGCTATGACGTCATTGAGACGAAGACATGATTCGTCAGACCCAAGAAGAAAATGAGAGAGTGTGGATTTCTAACAATCACATGACCCACAGTTAACTATCAACGACTCTAAATATGTTAACTTCAATCTCTTGGATTAGAGAGTGGATATGTTATCCTTGGATGTTGAAACTGAGGACCGTTTGATAGTAAACCGAGACATCCATGATGACATGATGGTGTTGGAGTATCTTCGTTAATGTGTTTTGGTCGACACTTTGAGTGCAATGGATCAGGATCGAGAATTACAAAGAGCTTGACGGTTCAGATGGAAAGGTAGACAACTTCTTTGAGTATGGGGAGATGACATTGTTCATATTGTGTCACTTTTATCTTAGAGAGCACAGTTGGTCACACATGCTCATGAGGAGTTAGGTCATTTTGGAGTAAAGCGGACATATAACTTACTTCAAAGTCATTATAAATGGAGAGGTATGCAAACTGAGATGCAATAGTTTGTGGCCATATGTATGTCATATGATTATATTTGAGCATCATTCAATGCTCCTACATCATAATTACATCCTCTACCAATTATGAAACTTGATTATCGTTGGAGCTTGGATTTCGCATGGCCTTTGTCATTGACTATACGACATCATCGATATGTGTTGGTCATGATGGAGCATTTCTCCAAGTAAATTGAGTTGGTGATCTTGCCTGACAAGTCAAGTGAGGGAACAGCTTATGCATTCTTAGCTGTGATGTTTAGCTAATTTGGTGCATCAGTGAAAGTGTTGACTGATTAGGATACTCAATTTTTGGATGAGTTTCAGGCTTTGTGTGATCAAGCGTTGATCGATCATCGTACCAACTCAAGAGATCATCCCGAGGCTAATCGTCTAGAAGAGAGAGTTATTCAAAGAGTGAAGAAAGGACTAAGAAAGTTTAGCTTGGAGAAAAATCATCTCAGAGACTGGGACATCCAGCTACCATGGTTGATCATGGGTTATCGATTTAGCCAAAAAGTATCTCTAGCGTCATTCTCACCGTACTTTTTATTATATAATAGAGATCCATACTTACTTGTGGCTATTTGTAGATAGTTAGGTGAAGTTTTGAACTTTGATAACCCTGATGTTTGGGTTAAGATGTAGAATTCTTCCGTAGGGTAATGCCCATGGCAATTGAGAATATGGCTATTGCATAGAGATACTTTGGATTATGTTACCATCAGAGGAGGTGGATATCGACCTTCAATTCATAGATTTCATGTTGGTGATTACGTTTATTTGCAACAGAGTGCACTGATCATTGGATTTTACGGGTGGTCGTACAATTCTACGAGTACGTGAGGTTTTATCTTTTGGAGTTTTGGTATTAGAGGGTCATGATAGTGTGATTTGGAAGGATCATATGCGTAATTGTGTGTCATGTCACCTTCCAAACATTGACGGTACTATAAATTCAAGTTTGGCAGTTTGGCGGGCAGGTTTAAGATGTATGTTATGTGGATCAACAGGTAGAGCAGCCAGTATGTTGATTTGTGATTCTTGGTCGAGAGGATGGCATATGTCATGTTTGACACCTCCTCTCAATGCGGTGCCTAAAGGGCGGTGAAGATGTCCTCGATGCGATTAGGTGGCAAGCAAGTTTGACAGTTACATGGTATGGATTACAGATATGCAACTAACGATAGGGCATTATAGCACCCAGCCTTCTGATCTTAGCCTCATGAATATCATATCATGCTATGGACTAGATAGCTACCTGATGTTAAAGGGATCTAACCATTAGTTAGGGGGACAATTGTGGCACATTTGTGTTGATGTATGACGATCTATGTATTGTGATGTTTGATGTGACGAAAATATATGTTGTGATGCGATATGTATGTGCAAGAAAGAAGAGGCAATTAGAGACATTTTCATTAATAAATTACCAACACAAAGATGTTCATCACTAAGTGTTTTTTGTTTACTACATAGGCAAAATAGTGATACATGTATCAATTCCAAACAACACAATGCTACTCAAGACGATGAAATTTTATTTTATTTTGCTTACGTACAATGGTTCAAGTATGTATCCATCTTCCTTACATTGCACGAACTTCCCATGCATGCAAAATCAGACCTTTATTCTAAGCCAAAATCTACATTATTTTTTGCCATAGTCTAATTAAATCCTTTAATTTGACTTTGAAATTGATACAAGTTGTGCATGATGAAAAATAATTTTTTACTAGAATTTTCACTTTTCACAAGTGTTGTTTCGAGATGCAATAAAAATATGAATATGATAGCATCCTCTCAATGTATAACACTCCACTCTCCTAAACATAGAAATTTTAAACTTTTTTCTTTGTGTAATTGTCAAAAGAATGAAAATACGATTTGTTTGAAAGACGTTTCATGTTGTTCTTGAAGCATATTTGATACCACTCTTTTGCAGACTTTGGTCAACGTGTATGTTGATAGAAGTTTTCGCAAATCACATGATGGCTAGTAACCCTTGGATCATCAATTGAAAAAAGTTTTGATAATCAATTTTTTTCCATGGTGTACAACGTTTTGAAAACATAACGACATATGAATCACCCTTCATCATGTACAACTGTGAATTTTTTTCACTTTCCTTCCCATAATGTTGCTTGAGAAAGACATCTTGCTCATTTTTCTTCAAACAAAGAATTATGATCAACATTTTTTTCTTTGGGAGATAGGGTCTCCAATCCAATGATCAAGTCGTATAGATTGGACTTGTTTTTCAGAAGATGATTTGTTTTTTATTTCCTCATTTGTGTCATGCAAAAAAGTTTCCTAGTTGAAATGAAAAGGTGATCTAATTTACATGGAATGAAAGACATTTTTGTTCATTTTTGAGCTGTCAAGACCCTCTTCATTCATGAAACTATTTTACAACTTCATGAAATCCTCTATGTGCAAACTTAGACGAGTAATTCTTTCTCCTCAATGTTGTTCCCAAACAATCTCCTTGCCATGTTGTTCAAAATGTCTAGGTGGATTGAATTTCTACGAATTTCATGTTGACTTTGGACTAGTGGATGACTCTCATCATTTTTAAAACTTGGAGAAAGATGCAATGGTCCCTAAAATATGTTTTGGATTCCCCTGTCATTTTCATGTAAACGGTTCTACATTCAAAAGAACGTGAAACTTTGACTTCAAAATGTTGAAGGGAAGGAAGTTGACTAAACAACGCTAGATGCCGGAGACGAATATATTAAGTTCTTCGTCATATACGACCTCACTACATTAGGAGTTAGTAATGACTCTAATCATTACAAGACATCTTGGAAAAATAATATATGAGCTCTTGAATCACTTCTCAACTTAATCTCATGTCAATTTAACCACACTCTTAAAATTCTTTTACTTCTCAACCTTGCATCAAATGAGCATGCAAATTTTCTCGATGCTCTATTTAAACATTTTCGTCTGTAAATTGACAAAAACGTAGATAATCCTAATTTTCAAAGTATAATTTTTTATGTCTAGACTACATGTATTGTTGTGCATCAATAATGACGTCTTTATCATTATGCAATACGGAGGGATTGGTCTGATTTTGATCTTCATATAGGTAGTCACTATTTGTGATTCTTAAGTCAAAATGAATGATAACTAGTGCTTTATCTTTTTCATCATTAATGTTATTTTTATGGATGGATTTTAACTGTCATGTGATGTGTAGTTAGAATTTTTATACTTTGATTATATTTGACCTATTTTCATTATCGGATAAATATTGTGATTCTTTCTAACCATAATTTGTTGCTGTGAAAATAATGAGAGCTCATGTTGACATTGAATAATGATATATATTTCATTTTTTCTCAGAAAATTTTTCAATTTTTTTTCACACATTACGAAGTCTGAAAAGTTATGCATGTATCACAAAATTGCTTTCTGAATTTGCCGCAAAGAAGGTCAATTTTTTTGATCTTCTTTGCGGCAAATCCAGAAATTTTCAATTCTCTCATCATCAATTCTCAATTTCTGCAACATTTAAGAGCAATGTCACATTTGATAATAATTTTCAAAAAAGATCTAATTTCATATGTTTCTTCTAAAATTTTGGCACTTGAGATCTAAAAACAATGATTCGAATGAGATATTCAAGAAAAAAAAGTCTTTGAGTGAAAATATTTGACATTTTCAAGCGATCTTTCTTTTCATGCTTAGATTAACCATATATTCCATTATTTTATTATGAATTTTTATCATAATGGGTAAAGGAAAGGACATCTATGGATTTCTAAGCATCATGGGTTGTGATACATGTTGCCACAATTGTGACACATGAAATACAAGATATATTTTCATATACAATAAAATTTCTAACTTGTGAGACATATTGCCAATTTATTTCAATACCACAAATAGATCAATAAAACAAAAATTTATTTTTAGTACCCGCACTTAGCACATATTGATCATAGATACCAAGCTTGATCACTTACATGAAAAATTGCATACTACTTTTGTCAATTTTGACCATTATCAACTTCTTTTTTGCTTGATGCATTCATTTTTATATACGCTCCACAAAATAATTTATCAGTATGACTGTGGTTAAAAACTCTTACCCTTTAGGAATTTTTCACAGAATAGAAGTGTCAAAGGGTGAGCTTAATACATAAGATAAAAAAACACTTTTGTGGATGCATATTATTAATTGTTCTATTGGCTTTCTTTGTTTGACTATCTTTATATAGGTGATAGATTGTACACATTACTAGCTTTATTTTGAATAAATCAAAAAGTTTTTTTAAAAGAAATTAGTAACATGGATTACTCTATCAGTGATCAAGACTTTGCTTAAAATATGATTCATAAAATTTCATCTAGATACAAATGAGCAAATTTTGATATGGTCATTGTTTTTATGGTATGTCGGATGTGAATCATCTTAATAAATTTATCCATAAAGACCTTCATTGAATCATGCATAAAGAGGTTATAGGTAGTTCATTTACTAAATCTATAGTAACATATTTTCATCATTATTTGGGTTTAAGAAGATATTGTAATAAACTTATCAATTTTTTATTACCCGCCTTATTTTGTTAAAAATATGATTCCACATATTTTCTCCTTTGTCATACAGATGATCTGAAAATAGTCATAAATAATAGATCTTTGCCATCAGAGCTAGTCTATCGTGATTCCCTTCACGTACTTGTAGGATCGTGTGATTAGCAGTAATATCCAATATTATTATTGATGCACTTTGCTACAAGTAAACGTAATCATCAACATGAAATTTATGAATTGAAGATCAATATCTACCTCCTCAAATGATAGCATAACGCAAAGTATCTTTATATTGAGTAATATTCAGGTTGTCAAATACCATCATCATTACTTTACAAAGAAGTTCTACCTTCAAAGAACATAACCTAGCCCAAACATTAGGGTTATTTAAGTCCAAGACTTTAATTCACTCTAAATAAATAGTGGCATGTTAATGTAGATCTCTACATTATAATAAAAAGTATGGTAAAAAGAATGCTAGAAATTTTTGTTGGCTAAATCAATAGCCTATCGTCAATGATTATAGTTTGATGTCCAAATCTCCTAGATGATATTTCTCCAAGCCAACCTTTCTTAGTCCTCTCTTGATGATATGAACAACTTTCTATGCTAAATCATGACCTTGAGTATAATTTTTTAAGATATTGCAATGATTAATCAACACTAAATAACACAAACCTTGAAACTTAGCCACAAACTTTGTATCTTAATTAGTCAAAGCCTCCAATGGTGCATAGAAGGTAAGAACACATTAATTGTTCCCTCACTTGACTTGTGAAACAGTATCACCAACTCAATATATTTTCAAATAATTAATAATACTCATATTGATAATATAATATAATCAATCGTAAAGGGCCAACGATAACCAAGTCCCATAATTGATAGGGGATGTAATTAACGTGTAAGGGCATTGAATGATGCTCGAACACAATCACATACCATACATTTGGTTTGTAAGACCCATGGTTGTACATATAGGATGAAATATGAGTATATCTAAATTGTGACTAAATCTATCTTAGTCATGATTATGTTTAGCTAGTTATGGTTAAGTTGGAGCAAAATATAGAATAGCTCCTGGTGTGATAGATGAAAATCACTATTTTGTTGTTTAGTAGGAATCAAGGAACATATTTCATCACATGGATATCTTGACTTTCCTTGACTATGACTAGTTTTTATTGGTTGAACTTGGTGAAGACCCTTAAATCTAGAGGCGAGATTGACTTGCTACACTAAAGTCAATTGAAGGGTAGTTGGGCTTCTAGAAGATCCAAGTGGACCAATTGCATATTGTCATGTACCTTTTTCATTTGAGTTTGTGATCTCTACCTTGATTAAACTTGGTAAGAGAAGGTTACATGATGGTTACTTATAGTTACTAAGATAAGATTCTAAGTAATATAAATAGAGAGGTTGAGAAGTATCTCTCAAGTTAGTTTGGAGAAAAGTTAGTTTTGTGATTTTAGTTCAGAGAGACCTTGTTTTGGGAAGTTTGGTTTTGAGAAGTCATGTTAAGGTTGGAGCCTTGATTCAATGAAGACTTTTGGTCATCAAATGATCCCTTCCTTTTGAGTGATATCTTATTCTTTGTGAAAATTTGCATCATGGAGTTTAGAATTTGACAGTTTGTGTAAGAGTGTGCATTAGGGTCATAGTGATAGAGTGAAAACAAGTCCTTTTAGATTCATGATGAGCTTCTAAAAAGCCATCTGAGGTAAAGATACACTCTGAAATATCTTTCTCCATGAATTGAATGTGAATCTTGAACAAGTTGGGAAACAAAAAGTTTGGTATATGGTTCCTCTCTTGCACAATCATATCCATAGCTTACAAATTTTCACTTCATTCTTAGTCTACATGTAGATCAATGACCTCTGACAGTCTCTATACAACTCTCAAAAACCTAAAATGATCATCATCGTCTTACTATATCAAGAGGGATAATCCACACTCAAGGAAAGAGCAAGCTAGTTTTGATATCATTGTAACACTGACGAAGTAATGACACTTTGATAGTTTCTTAACAGCTCTCAAGGATCTAAAATTATCATGACACTCTTGCTATGTCAAGAGGGATAATTCACACTCAAAGAAAGAGCAAGTTAGTTCTTATACCATTGTAACACTAGCGAAGTGAGGATACACAACTTGAATAGTTCAAAAATTCCGAAGTTGAGAGATAATTTCAATGACTTTTTTTTCTCCATATAAAGTACAAAGTAAATAAACTCACACAATCATCATCCATCTAGCTCATGATGTCATGGCAGATATCACTATGAGCACATAGATTGCTAATATGTGACTCAAACTAACACAACCTAATGAGCACATGGGTTGTTGACATGACATCTTAATAGTCCAATTTATAATCAACTCAAGGCTAATTATCACAATCTTGTGTAACCTCTACTTTAGTTCTTACTAATGAAACAAAGTCAAAATATAATTCTTACAAAAAAGAATGTTCGATAGTTGTTTGGACTATGACACATTTCAAATGTTATTTGTTTGAAAAATCCATTATCATGATTGATCATCAACCATTGAAATGGATGATGGAATCAAAAAAGCTTATAGGAAAGCTTGCATGATGGGATTTTATTTTATAAGAGTATGATTTCATGGTTTTGTATAGAGTGTGATTTGCATGGATTCAATGACATTATCATATGGAGGAGAAGATGATACCAAGTTGACATGCGTATAGCTTTTCAAATATGTTGGCTCTTGAGAACTTTGTGATATCCCTCTTGGATATGAAAATGGATATTTTTTCTCAAATATTGAGACTGAGGATGGTTCAGCAATAAGTCAAGACATACATGATGATGTTATGATATCTTTGACCATGTATTTTGATTAGCATTTTGAGTGCCAAGGAGCTGAATAGAGTTTTACAAAGAGCTCATCAGTTTAGATAAAAAGATACACATCTTCTTTACGTATGCAAAGATGTCAGCATTTGTGTGATGCCACTTCCATCTTCGAGATTGCAGTTGGTCATACATGCTCATGAGAAATTAGATCATTTTTTAGTGAATTGGATATATAACTTACTTCAAAATCACTATTGGTGGAGATGTATGCAGACTAAGGTGCAATAGTTTGTGGCTTGTGACCTCCGGTGAGACCAATGAGAATGAAGAATGTCATTTTGACCTCTAGTGTATCCAATTTAACTCCATATTAACTGAGATCTTTACAACTATCCTAAACATATTACTTAGCCATCATATAAATTATATGAACCACCACTTATAAAGAGTCAAAATAATATCTCAAATCCGGCTAAGTATGAACGAAATTACAAACAAAATCGGAGAGTTTATAAATTGACAATAATACTCCTCACAAAATTTGTAACAATCAACTCCCTATGGCTTACTTTCGGTAAACAATAGTGATGGATCAGAATCCACGTATTGAAAACTATCATTAATTACAAATTTAGATCCTTAGCATCCAAACTAAATCAAAACGTATACTATTAGGTCCCAAATCACGTTGTAGGAAACAATTTGAAGAATAATCAAATCTAGAGAGTTTATCATTTATTGTATCAAGTTATCTCCAAAATGATATACTAACCACACCCGAAAGTGAGCATGATGAAGACATCGGATGTTGATCGGATGGATTGGACATCTGTACATCTAGAGCATCATATTGTCCTCTATCCATATCTCACGTTGGCTTCTCTTTGATCAAATAAGCTCCTTAGTGATGTTCTAGATCTCTTCCATTCCTTTGCCACCCTGACCGTACTTTATATTTGATAAGGTCCAAGATAATATCTCTTGGAGCCTTATCAACATCCTAGCCCTATAAAGTCAATCCAACCATGGACTCTTTATAGCCTTACAATGAGCCGTCGGTCATCCTGACTTAAAGTATCATCGTCATAATAACAGCTCTAAAGATGACACATTTCATCATCTTTTCATATTAGCTGCATCACAACATGATAGCACTAAGGTTACTTTTATACTACTCCTACTCCTAACTACATATGACATGAATTGAGTGGTTATTGCTCAAATTGGAGATACACCCAACTTTGATAAGCTTTTTTCAGTCAACTGTACATTCTAGACTTCATCATCTACTTTATGAAAAAGCATTTATTGTAGCATCTTTTGAAATATTTTTGGAATTCATCTGAGTTGAATTCTCCCTATCTAGCCCAATCTTGTGTTCATGAGTTTGATTGAATAGATGTGGACCTAAGTGTACAAGATTCCACTCTCATTTTTTGTTTGTGAAGCCTAACTCCTAGATAGTTGAATGAAAATTTATTTTGCCCCTTAATTTTGAGCGGATTGTAATGTAAGTAATATATTAAAGAGCCTCCTTATGGATTTTTTGAAAGTAGAATAGATAACTTCAAAAAATCCAATTGAATTTTGTGCTAAGAATTGTGAATTTTTGGAACAATAAAAATGTTTTGTCAAGTTTTGATCTAGTTGTTGTTGAATGTGCAAGGTATTAATGGAATGAAGATTCAGATCATAATGCAAAATAAGAAGCAATTGAAAGTTTGTGTGATCAATCTTGAAGTTCTATTTTGTCAAACTTAGTGCTTGATTTTTAAATCAATTATTTTGAGAACAAAAGCACTATTAGAAATTGACCAAGTGGATCAATACTCCTAATGACGTTCTCTTTAAAATAGATAATTGTGAAGATAGTTTAAACCAAATTGATTAAAGTTCAAAAATTACTATATTGAATTTTTTGAATCAAAATTAAAATCAACAAGCTATAAGTTTATCATATAATGTCCGTTTAATCTAAAATTAAATGGGCTCATAAAATATATCAAGTTATTTGATATCAAAGAGTGATTGAGTTCAGCTTGATGATATCTTGTAGTGTATTTCTATATTGTTGTTATGGAACATACACGATATCTATGACACCACCAAGGGTTGTATATTATATTTGTGCATGGTGGGTATCATTGATTTCAATAACTTCATCCAAGAAATTTGCAGAGAATGTGTAACTCTATGTTTTTAAATCCATTTATGGCATGAAAAGGATTATTCTAATATTTGTAAGGTCTGCCAATTAATAGTTATCATGAGTTTCCGGGTGCACATCCTCAAGAGATTGAAAAAGTATTATTTTTACTTTAGTACATTGTTGGATAGGACAAGTTCACATTCTCTACTTTTCAGAAATGATACAATTCGAGGTGCTTAAATTATGAAGAGTTTAGAATTTCAGAGTTTTTTTCCATGATGAGAAGAGACTATTAGAGAGTTCTCACTCCTTGACAAGCTAAGAGATTTGTAAGAGTTCTAGAAGATTGAGTAAAAGAGTGTTAGTGGAGTTGGATCCACAAAGAGGGGAGGCTAGCCGACAAATCAAACTTTCTCACTCTTTCACATTGTCTAAGACATTGAATATCTCATTCATGGCTCCTAGACTGCCTACATGAAAGATGATGGTGGAAGCCAATACTGATATATTTGGAGATGGAGAAAGTAGGATCCATCGATCGACATAGTTTGAAGTAGCATCCAACACAATGTTGAGATGACAAAGACTCTTGTTCATTTGATCTCAATTTTGATGGCATTATAGAAAATATAAGTATGTTGCGCATAGATGGAAAATATCATGCATAAGGTTTATACTATCAAAAATGCAAAATTTTGACTTTTACAGGTTCAAAATTAGAGTCAAAGATTTTTGAAATTTCGTAAAAGTTTCAAACAATGTCCATTTGCAAAATAAAAATAAAAATAACATTAGGATAGGAAATTGAAAAAGGTAACATCTTAAAAAACTAAATTACCGTTGTTAGATTATCAATCTAGAGAGCAAAAGGCCTCCAAAATTGAGTTTTAGTATTTTTAAATGCACTCATAAGGCTGTGTCAATCCGGGTTGGATTGGTTTGACCCATTTGAGGGATGTTTTTGAGATTAAGTATTGTTATTTATGTTTGTTGTGATTGATATACCTCCATCTTTGATTCTTCTTTGTGCACCATATTTTCTTGTGTTGGTGCTTTATTGTTTGGAGTTTAGTGCTCCTATGTGTTATTGATAATGAGATTGGATTTGCGGACCAATGAAATTATTCATGATTCCACTAAGTGAGAGAGTATTTGCAGACCTTGTGATAAATTTTTCATATCAAATTTTTATTTTAGATATAACATATCTAAATTTATCATACAATATATCTTGATAGTAATATTTTTTAAATACAATATCAGCATATTTTGATTTATTATGATAAATTTAAAATTTGATAAATTATATATAAATAATGTAATTTTTTCTTTAATAAATAAATTAAATTTCGACTAAAATTTAATATAATAAAAATAATTAAAAAAATATATATATGAATTTTTTTAAATTTTTTTTAAGTTATTGAAATTAAATTTATATCCACAACTTATAGGTTGACATTTGGTTTGTAATAATATCTACGTATATTTTGATGATTTTTTTATCTTATTTTGAGATAAATCAATGTATAGGATTTGATAATATTCATAATAAAATTTTACATATATTATATATATTATAAATAAATAAGTAGAAATGTGAATTAAAAAAATTTTATCAAAAATTTTTTGTATGTATTTTTTAATTTTTTATATAAATTTTAATTTCAAGCATAAAATAATTTTTTTATATAAATGAAAAACACAATGTTGTGATTGCAATATTATATAAAATCATTAAAAACACATAAAATATCCACAATATGTTCATATTTGTAGCTTTGTATACATGTAATACTTATAATTAATGTTTGATACAGAAATTTAATTATTAATCATTAATATCAGTTGAAAAATTGAACTAAGGAAAATGTAACATTTTTTTTTATATCTTCATTCTATAGCTAGCAAATTGTCAACATCAGATGAAAATTCATGTCAGAATGAAATAAAAAAATTGGAAAAAAATATAATTTTAGAAATCATAAAAGAAATTATAGAATATATCACAAATCAATTATCAACTACATTATTTCAAAAAATGATATTATTTTTTTCTAATGTCACAAATTCTGAAATTTTTTTTATATAATTTGATGTGTTCATACTTTATAGCTTGTGATTGTTTAGAAATTTTATAAAAAATTTATTACACATTATTTTTACCGAATTCTGGTGGAGAATGCACTTATATATATAGTCTTTATCAACAACTTCTGAATTTTGTACTCGTGGATGAAATTCAAGCAGACTAAACACCAAACCTCTCTTTAGTAATCAAGTAGATAAATACTATGAAAGAAATGCTAGTACACGCGCCAAGAGAGAAGATACTTCCAGAAGATTTTTCTTCTTCACACTTCTTATACAATTGTTGTCCATACTTTATACATTTTGGCTCAATCTTTTCACTTGCTGAGGCTACTGTAGTATGTCCAAGTCCACTTGGCCCTGGATGGGCATTGTGCAGCGTGTCTTCACTAAATTGCAGCTTGGCTAATTACAATGCACAAAGTTGCCACAAACCACTTGCAAGATCTTTTCTTTGTCTTTGTCCGTCTCCTGTCAGAAGTGTACGTAAATCCAGTCAAGTTCTCGCTTCTTGGTGGAAGACAAGATCTTCATTTCTTCTCAAAGTTCTTCTTTTTCAATCATCCAGCAAGCGTGATGAAAATTTTGCTGCTCTCTTACAGCGATCATCGCAACTTTGCAACTCTTCATTTTAATGGAGATCGATCGATAGAATTTAGTACAGGTTAAACCTGAGGCAATAGATGAAAACAAGAATAGAAACCCGGAAGAGGAAAGCAGAAAATATGAGAAAAATTGTAGCCCATTCAAGACTTCATCTTATATTAGCATACTAGTCACTGCAAGATTTACACGAAATCATTAGAGGGTTTTACTGTCTGTATTTACTGGGTATGTCTTGCCGCTAATGTTCTCAACAAAAGAGCTCTCATAGAGTTCATCCACTGTGGTCTATTCCTGATGTCCGAGGGAACATCACTCGAACTGAGCTATGTGATACAAAGGAAGGGAGTCCAACTTCATCAGGATCTAAGCAAGGCACACCTAAGTAGAAACACACAATTCACATGTACTCAGTTTGGAAGAGTAGTGGTTATGTGACTTATTAGAAATCAAAACTTTGTGCATTTGTTTCTGTAGCTATCCACGTAAAGCCAGCATGTATAAGAAATTTAAAAATATTTTCAGAGCCTCTCTCTCTCTCTCATTGCCTGCAACATGGTCCGGGCCGTTTCGAGTTAACTGGAAACTGTAATAGTATGGATGTTCAAACATTCTCTCAAGAGTTTTAACCCAAATTTAGGCTCATTTTTTGCAACATGTTGTATTTGGGTAGTGTGGGTAGTTTTGAACGTAAAAAAAATGCTCATCCCCTTTGGATTTATATAAAAAAATTTACGAAAGGAATTCATTCACGGTACTGCAAAAATGCACAGTGAGATTAATAGAGTTGCCGCAAAATAAAATTATTTGAAAAAAGGTTAAATGTATAGGTAGTCCAAACATACCCTTTAAGTCTATGTTTTTTCAAAAAAATCTAATCGGTGACCTACCTGGGGTAATGAGGAGACACCCACAAATCTCAAAATAAGTGTTGCATTTTTAGACATAATTTCTAGGCTTGAGACTGCCAAGTTAGACGGTAGTTGTTGACTGAACCTGGTAGTGAGAATGAGCCTTAGATCCCATAAGAATGAACTTTTACATGCTTAAATGGTGACATGGCATGTGAGGTAAGTGTGTGACCCTACTTGGGATAAGTTCACATTGATTGTCGTTAAACAACCAAGATAGGCTAAAAACTCACACTAAGCTACAATAAATGCGCGTTTACTTATTGAAAATGAAGTATCCAAAGCAAATGCAAGTCCAGCCTAATTTCAACGTCTACAAACTAGCGTTGACTCAAATGCTGTATGGCTTGCCAATCACTCTAAGATCCGGACTAAGATGAATTCTTAGCTACTTAAATCTTCCCTTGTCACGATCCTTGCTTGAATGAATTTTGACTGAAGCGTTCGATCTTGCAGTTAAGCGCTGAGGTTGTCAATGTACATTATGGAGCACTTGTGTATGTCTGATCCGTCCAAAGAGGATTTGCTACCACTTTTCGGTATCTGATGTGACTTTCCAACTGAACTTTCCAAGGACATGCGTATGAGCCGATTCTACCTCTTCACATGACATAGGTAGAAGTTAGTTATCCAAATGAGTTTGTCTAGATATGAACATCACTTGTCATTGATAAGGTGAGATCTCCGAAGAGTTGATCTATTTATGGCTAAGTTGAAAGAGGAGATCCAATGTACAGTCCATATGTTAATCCGTTTTGTTAAACTTTCATGTCACTTTCAGTTCCCCGCTTGTTTTACAAAAAAATTAGCTGGCTGGGTTGCTAACTCCGATGAAGTGGACCCGTATAGAGCGTATGAGCCTTACTAGAAGCACCATATGACTCATCTCATACGCCTTGTGCTGCAAGAACTCCAAAAGCACAAGAAAACAACTTGCGACCACCTAGTCATACTCACCGCACTGGGAGTTTTCAAGGAGCTACTGGAGGTGCTCAGATCGCATCGGAGTTCTGTGTCCGACTATATTCTTAAATATTGTTTTCTGACTCACCCTTTCACACCCTCTCAGACTATCCATAATACAGAATGATTAGCAAAAAGCTTTGGGTTTCTGCTGTCTTAGATTTTCGATGTCTCGATCATCATCCTGTTGGCTTTGTAGGACCATCATGTCCATTTTTAGGCATGGACTTGGATTTAAGTCATATCTTGTTTGTAAACATCTTGAATGTGGTATACTAATCGACATGTAGGTGGTATTTCTCTTCCATTCCACACATGCTCACATACTTGTGAACAATGTGTACAAGATTGCACATATGATTCTATTTGATCAACTTTTCCTAACTTGAGAAGATTTGGACTGCGGTATTTTATTTCCATTCAAATTTTTTTCTCAAGGATTTTGTGAAGATGCATCATAGACTGCTTGAGGAACATTATGTACCAAGAACAATGATTAGGAGACAAGAGTTCCATGATTTCATGAGCGTATTCCATGGTCAGCAACTTCACAAGAAACTAGCTCTTATGATTCGAAAAGTGTGGCGTAACCCACCTGATAATACAACGTCATGTCCCGGCCTTTTATATTCGTTTTAAAATTCCAAACCTTGGAAGATGGTAACAACCACAAGAGTCTCTACAATATCACAAATTATCTGAATGTATTTGCTGAGCTGCTTGCTAGCAGTCTGCTCACTTATGGACCCAAATTTTATTTTCATTCCTAGACTTGTAGATGAAAATTTTTTTATAACGCTCTTTTGGATAGCAAACCCACTTCTCAAGAAATTTTGTAGTCTCAATTAATGTTTCTCTTTATGGCTCTTAAAGGATCCAAGACTATAAGGATTGCATCATTTACCAATATATACATACAACAAATGGAAAAAAAATTTATTTCCATTTATAGTCTTGCAGATGAATTTACTTTCTAATGTTCTTTTGAATAACAAACGGAGTACTCAGTCGATGAGGATATGTTGTATTCTCTATCCATGTTTCTCTTAATGGCATTTAAAAGAATCAAAACTATGGAGTTAGCAACATCAATATATATATATATATATATATATATATATATATATATATATATATAAAAAATGTAATTTTCAATAATGATTGTACACTTTTATCTTTCAGTTATTAATTTTGTCACAACTTATGTATCAACACCCCTAGTTGCATATGTATATGCTTTCAAGAGTATATATGCAATTGAGAGTATTCACATTAGTAGTGTTGTTAGAACCTATAGCTTTAAAAGAACTAAATAAAGGGCTGGTGTTAGAGTTCAAATCAGGGCTTTAACCACATCAATGATTGATATTGAGTTTGGGTAGTGCAACAATTGCATGAACCTAGGTTCTTTGAAGTGTGAAATATTTGACCTCAATGTAATCTTCCTATTATGTTATCATTTTTTTGTGAAAAATAAACTTGTGAAAAATTTTAAAATGAAAAATATTATCACTATATCAAACACTCGGATTATATTTTTTTTTAAATAAATTGATGGAATTTTGAATTTTTTTATCAGAATTTAATCAATAATATATTTGATTGAGATTTTTAAAAGTAAGTTGGATAAAAATAAAATGATTTACTAATGGTGTTGTTTCAATCTAGTTCAAAGTAATTTTAAGAAATTTTAATTTTTTTAAGTTACAACTTATTTTGAATAAAAATCAAAAATAAAAAAAAATCAATTATGATAAATTCATTATCAATTATTTTTACAAGCATCGATGTTGATAAAATAGATCAACAAAATTTGTTTTAAGATTTTTAATCAACATTAAAAATTGCATTTTATAGACATACCAAATAGTATTGGATCAAAATAAAATTTGTGAATTTTTAGGTGATATGAAGTAAATCAAGTAGAATGATGATAAAAATTTATATGATAGAGTTAATTTTTTTAGATTTAATTATTTAGATGTTCAAAATTTAAACCAAATCTTAAAAATTTCAAAAATTATATCCAAAAAAATGATTCCAAAATTTATAAAAGAGGTATAAAACTATAATCGTCATTATAAAAAATATATTTAATTACAAAATATTTCACAACAAAATTTTAAATTTTTTAGAGGAGTTTTGATACTATATTAGTCTCAAAAATAATGATTTGTTACTACTTTGAAGGATATTTTTTAGGTGAAAAATATTAATGAAACTTCTTGTGATTGATATATTTACATCTTGATTTTATATTTGTGCACCCCATTTCTGTTGGTGTTTTATTGTTTGGAGTGTTAGTGCTTACCATTGCTTACTTTTTCATCATCTAAACAAGTCATGTGCTAAACCATCAATTTCTAAATGAGATCTTGAGATGGTACTATAAAATTTGAAGCCAATTGTCTTAAATTATTTTTTTGTGTTTTTTTTCATGTAATTTTAAAAAAAATAATTTAATGTCATACTAATTAAATTTTATTTTAAATAATTTTTTGATATACATATTATTTTATAAAATTTGAGTATACTTATAGTCATGATTTATTATATTGATAAAAAAAATTAATAGAAAACATTTTATTTTTTTAAATTCATAATTTATTGCTATTATTTTTATAAATTTATAAATTATTTTTATATATTTTTTATAAATAATTATTAATAAATAATTATTTATATTTTATATATATCATGTTTAACCTTCAATATATAAGAAAATATTTCAGCATGGACATGCTAGCTATCACTAGCATTTCATACCCTTATTGTCTTGCTTAGAATCAGTTAAATCTTGAATCACATCACATTCATCATGAGTTGCCCCGAGGGGTTGACAAATTTGAGACTTGAATACAACACTTAAACATTACAGACGAATATGTTATCAAGCAACTTGATTTTTTCTGGTTTAATTTATTGATAATTAAGATCAATAATAATTTTTTAAATTTTTAAAAAAATATTCAAAAGATAAATAAATATTTTCCATTATATATAAAAAATTATTGCTACATTTTTTTTATAAAAAATAAATTCAAATTTTAAGTTATATTATTTAAACAAAAATAAAAAAAACCTGTATATTTTTTATTTTTTATTAATAAAAAATTATTATCCTTTTTTGTTGGATGTCTTGGTCTACAAACCTAGGCACAAACATATTGTCAAAAATAAAATAGGGGCTGAATGGGTAGTTTTGACCGATAGCACAAGTTTTAGATTAGAGATTGTCATCAATCGCCTACAAATCTCACTTGTCCACGAGATTTGCGGATGCCAACAGTTGCATACCAAGGAAAAGATCAACTTTCCTATAGGTAAAGTTTGGGCCCAAGCTTTATTCATAGCAGAATTTAAATTGTAATTGTTAAAGCTCTCCTACATTGTGGATGTTTGAAAAATAACCTACAAATGTTGTAGGTATTGTTCTATTTTTACACCTGTCGCCTTGACCCTCCACGGTCCCAATGAGATTGATAGCCCGAGTTTCACTAGTTGAAAGTCTAGATAGTTGAGTTCGTTTTGTTGTCAACTTCATCATCGTCCAAAGTATTAGAGTTAGCAATTTGTTTCTGACTTGTAGTGATTTTGATATACGAATGTGTGAAGAAAGATAGCGTCACCGCAATAACAGACATGTCACCATGATTTTGGCAATTTTGCCATTTGAACTCTAACTAGATGGGATAAAATCGGACCCATGTATATGAAGAAGCATAACAGTGTTGTTATTCTTTCAACCCATCACCCGCCTTCTCATATTCACTTCTGTATAGCAAAATACCAAAATAAATGCGTGTTGTTATTCTTCCAACCCGTCACCGACCTTCTCATATTGACTTCCATATTGCAAAATACCAAAGTTGACCCTGCTATCAAATTTGTTGATTAGTTTCTCCTTTCCAAGTTTGAAGCTATTTTTCTTCGTAATGGACGGTACATGCTATAAATTGCAATGATGTCTACACTGGTGGTCACATTTGTGGATACTTCCTGATTTAATCTAACATACATAGAGTCATCCATAACTAAACGAACGAGCTGACTTTTGCACAATTGATATGTGAAAAGCTTGATGTCAAGATGATTTGAAGTGAGAACTCAAGGTTCATGTCTAGAATCATGAGAATTGATGTCCTTCAAAATAAGAGGCACAGAATTTTGAGAGGGGAGCGAAATTGGCTATTCAAGGTGGGAAATTCATGAGAATGTGAGCTTGTTCAACAAAGGATTCAATTATTTCAATCAAAGAAATTTTTGAAGTTCAGAATTGAACTCAACACCGTTACTTTTGACACTTATGATGATACAGCCCGGCTGTCAAGGGCCGCAAAAGAGAAACTTTTGCGGAACACGTCTGTGAGGGCTCAAAAGTTGGCCACAATAACATCGAGCAATATCCACAATTTATTTAGTGTATACTAGCGAATAGAGTAGCAACCAATAATGCGCAAAGCTCGAGGTATTAGTGGAGAAAAGTGTATCAGAATTTTTTTTTGTGGGGGAGTGATAACACCCCCCTATTATGAAAGTATAGTTCCAGTTGAAGGTTTGCAAGATCCAATTAAAAGCATAACAAGATGACCATGTGGCTCTTTACATAAAAGAGAACCTCATCCCATGTCAAATATTGAAATCCTAATAACTGCTTACCGAAGTTAGCTGTTGATTTCGTGAGCATTTGACGCCAATTCCCGGTTTACGTGAATTATTTTGACTGGGTTCGTCAATTTTTATTCCTTCAAAGAGCAGAAGTGAAATTTGATTCCATGCAAAGAGGAGAAGTAAGACTTATGTCACAAACTATCAAAGGGTTGGGATGGTGTTTTTTTCAATTCAAATTTATACCCGAGGGCAAGACGGAGAGTGAACAGCAAGCTCTCCCGAGCATGAGGTGACTGGCATAAGATAGATGGAAAGATAGCGAATCTCTATACCCATGGAAGATAGAAAAGTCCAAAGTAAAATAACAAAAGGATGGGAAGATCCCACCAAGCCGTACATGAATGAAACCAAATAGGTAACATGGAGCTAGGCCCGGTAGCATCACAATGGGAAATATGTCCTCAAGATATTCGAATTATCTAAATCAAACCATCTCCCAACAAAATAGCATCCCACGGATTGGTCTTCACTAACTAGTGCTCTTTGTACCAAAATGGAAACAAGTAACCTAAAATGGAAAACTTGGTGTCCTTGTTGGTGAGTCTTCCTGGAATTCGTGCAAGTCTGTCTGATGTAGTGAGGAAAAGTTGGGAGGTGATGAGGTGGGCAACAACGCGGACGTTGGCGGAGGGCCCCGTGCACGGAAGGAAACGAAGAAGCAGCGCTCGAGGACCAGATGAGAGGGAGGGTTACGAGGGTAAGATGAGATGTGGCGAATCATCATCACGCCACTGATGAGGACCTTGGACCCGGGCACGAAGCTGCCCTTGGAGGCTTGGACACCATCGCCGCGAGGGAAAGGTATATCGCCAACCTTTGTCGGCTTCACTAGTTCCGCCATCGCTACTGGGGGCTGAACTCGCCAGGCTGCGCTGCTGTTCCTTATCTATCGTGGTCCCCACCAGCAAGACAGTTTCGGCCGAGCGTGGTAAATGAACGGGAGATGGATTATAAAGCGCAGAATTCAAAGTGCAGCTGTCATCGCATCTCATCTAAAAAGACCGATTTGTAGTGGAAACGGAATCGCTCGCTTCAAGGTCAGCTTCTCCTGCAGGTGGAAGGGAGGAACAATTAAATCACTATACGAAGATGTGTTACCCTGTGAAGTGCGGCACTTGCAGCTTAACCACATGGGCTGGGTGCGGCAAGCACGTTCCTTCTGTGTATGAAAATGTCCCTAAGGGTCAGGCCTGTATGTGCAAGGGATGGCCAGGAGTTAACATTCCAAAGCAGGAGAAATGCTCAGATGCCACAAAGGCAACGGCTTCGACCACCACCACCACTGAAACGGGCTCTGCTACCAAATGACTAGGTGGCCTCAAAGGTGCATATGAGTTGTGCTGTGTGCACCCCAGATTCGCACCGACTGGTCCACCGTCGCCAACTAAATTAGGACTGTCCACTATCCCGGGCTACCTGCTAGTGTCGCTGGTTCGCAAATTTCTGTTGTGACAGGGTCAGTGTGGAGGTTGTGACGTTTCTCTGTCGATAGTTAGCTTTGTGTAGTCTTTCCGCCAGACTCCAGTTCAAGATAATTCTCTAGCATTCAAGCACGCTTACCAAAAGTCCAGATTTTTCATTTCATGTTACATTCTCGTATAAATATCTGTGAAGTAGATTGAACGTGTTGGAGATTTTGAGGGTTTCTCTTGACGCCTTAGATACGTTTTCCTGCTAGTTTACAATCCCGATCACTTTGTTGTAAGAGTTCTTTCAACGGGAACCTCGCTGTCCTTTTCCTTTGACAGTCAAATGTAAATAGATGTTCCTGTATTTTGAAGGCGAAAAAGATTAGTTGGTTTTCAGAAGTTTAGCTCACCTTAGCAAGTATATTGTTATTTGAGCTTAGATTAGGGTAATGTTTGCAACAATTTTATTATTTCCTGGCGTCCTCATATTGCTATCGGTTGAAGCAGGTCTCTGGAGATGGTAGTCTTCAGCAATCTTTACAGATCAACATACAATGGGTGGCACAGTCGTGGACGTGTCCCTTCATAGGTCAAGGTGTGGCAAGACTTTCTTCTGCAAAAGCCCGCATCAACGCTCCTCTGGTTTGCAACTACGATGAGAGGACAGTATTGAATGTCTTGCTAGTTAGTTGTATAACGAACTGTTGGGGAAAGATGCATATCTCATGCACTCCCTCGTGTGTCTCTCGCTTTCTTCGTGAAATTGTCGGGGACAGATGCATATCTCATGCACTGCCCACTTTGTCTCCCACTGTCTTTGTGGAGGCTAAGGTGTCAGAACAAATAATGATGATACATGTTATCGTCGTAGCTTGAGGTTAATAAAGTTTCCTCTCAAGTACTTGAACATTTTATAAATTTCCATTCGAAATGCTGCTGATAGGAAGTCTAGAGAACCGTTTTCATACATTCGTGGGTGTGCATCTTAAATGAGCATTCAGAATTGTTGCATATCATGGACACACGACTAAACTTTTCAATAGCTTACTGCAAGTGGCCCTTGAATTGTAAAGAGTTAAAGTATCTAGCTCTTCAGTATATCACCAAGAATTTCTTTGATAGTCACATTCCTCCACGGAGCCTAGAATTGGGTCATACCTCTTCAAAGACCGAGGTATATTCCTTCACTGGAATACTATCTCGCATTTCACTTCAGACCAAATTTGAGCTATTTCTACAAGTAGGAGACAAGGGATCCAAGCTGGATACTTCAGGAAATGTCCGCTTCTTCGATCACAAACAAGTAGCCAAGGTAAACCACCTCTCCAGGTCTTCGAGAGGTAATTGCATACGATCTGTGAAAATGTGGAGCCATCTTGTTTGTGGTGAATGGTAGAGTAGAACTGGTGGCATCCTCACTTATGCTTAGACAGTTTTCCGAGTGAGTTACACAAGCTTTCAATGTTTTCAACGATTGCCCACAGAGGAAATCTGTGGCCAATCTGCAAGGGGAAGGCGAAATTGCTCGAGTCGATTATAGTGGTTGCACATGAAGTTCAGACATTACCGGTGAGAAGATTTGTCGTTCACTTGATTACTTGAGCCTCAAGTATATACCCAATCTCGAGTCAGCAATGCATAATTTCTTGGAACAGTTCATACATTATGTTGTTCACCACATTTGACATTACGAGCCATTTGGTATGTTTTTGTTGTGTCAATGTGTACCAATGAACAAAACTGTGTCAACTTAAAAGAATCACTTGGGTTAAATGGAATGATTTGTTGAATAAATGTACGTACAAAACTTCCCGCGAAACTTTTTTCCTACTTGTAAGTTTATCCTCTTATGTCGGAAGATACACTACGCCTAGTCACCTGAAAATTCTGACTTGGTATTATGAAGATCTTGAGCACATATTGTTCAACGACCTCTGCTAAGCTTATTCTATGTCTTGACACGAAGACTTGATACCTCTTTCTTGCTGTGAGCAAGGCGCAGAACGGAATGTGAAATATTGAAAGTTCCGATGAATGTAGGCTCTCTCTCTCTCTGTGTTTTAACATCTGGAAAAGAGAACCTAGATACCAGCGCTATCAACCCGCCCCACTGTTTCTCTCTGTACTCTAGCCGCAGCGGGTGGATCCATATATTCTCTTCAAATCCACCAAGTTTATTGCACAGGCTTTATCGAATCTGTTCTGAGTCTTACTCACAGGACTGCTCACTGAGAAGATTCAGATAAACACTTAATTTATACTCAAAGTAAAGCTACTGCCATACCAGTATTTGCTAGATTGGCACACGATTAATCGATCTAGTCATCAGTCGGCATGTTGTTGACTGGATCGAATTTCCGATCAAAGATTCAATACAGATGTGCCTAGAATCCGACTACTTTTCAACCCTAAGTTTTGAACTGCAGCCATGTCAGATCATCAGATTTATCGACGATGTAGCCCCAAGAGCCTGCAATCTACCAGCTTTCAAATTTCAAGCAATACCACAAAGAGTAGCTGAAGTAGTAGTCCCAACCCAGGGTGATATTATGAACTGCACACTCAGGGGTGAGGTCACCCGGGGAATTGTGAAAGACGTCACTAAAGAGTGTACATCGAGTGTGATCCGCAGTGACCATCAGAAAAAAGGCAAGCAAAGTCCGTCGTCGGACTTGGTCTGAATTGTCTACCGCAGGAATTTGAACTTCATGAGAGAACAACATCCAACCCTGAACTACAGATACAGAGCCTCGGGGGACCAGCGTTTTTGGTCAACAGTTGTGTGTTTCCGAAGGAACGAAAGACTTGTGAGATTCCGCGTCGGCCAAATTATTGGTGCATTTCATGGTCGGAATTTGGAGAAAATTTGGAGGTGAGTTTCATCGTCTTAGTCGGGTCTCTTGTATCGTCCATAGTGAAGGCCGACGGAAGTGTGACGAAAATGAAATGACGGAGCAACAGGACCTCTGAACTCTTATTCAGCGTTCGCTGCTGATGTGAAGGTCCAGCCACGGGACAATAAGTGCGAGACTCACTACTTTCGGGAAATTACTATTCCAACAAAGAATACTCGGCTCGTTAAAAGTAAAAACAATTGCTAGACGAGGTCTAAGCCAGTCTCTACTTCACCGCGGTGCAAAAATCTGGTTTATACAAGGAAATAGAAAGAGTAGACACCACATCGGCTTCTCTGATAATGGAGAGGGCAACAAACTACTGCCCGCCAACGCTTCTCTGATATTATGCTATCCAGAGATATTACTGCGGACTGATCTAGACATGTATTCTCGTGCGATTGCCCTGAAGCATAGATCTCAAAGTGTTCGATTTGGGTGACACAAAATTGAAGCGATGATCCCCTAATTGACCCGTGATATTTTCGTATACTTCGTCCTCTAAGAGCTGACCTAAAATCTCAAAACAGTGCGGAAGATGATCAATTATTGAATTCCAGGATGGCCCTCACTACGCACCATCGGAGTTTCCCTCGGTAACAATCAAAACTTCACCACTTTCCGCGAACACTGCCTCCAGATACTTCTTCAGGTCTGGTTCCCCGTGAGCGAAAGCTCTAGGAGTTGGGAAATCGCTGTCCAAGTTATACCAACGCCCATTCACTGCTCGGAGAGCCACCCAATGCCGCCCTGTCCACAAGTTCCAAATTCTTTTGCTCGGTACATTCACTATAATTCCTACGAGCTGGTTTCCGTACTCATCAACATTGAGGCCATGGACACCTTTCCGCCGATCATACCATTTGACGTCTTTTCGTCTGCTGGCGAGAGCAGCTATTAAGACGTTCACATCGTAATCCCCCGTCAGCGAGTTTCGATGTCGCTTTAAGATCAGAGACCACGGACGCCATCTATCACTGCTGGAAGTCATCGTCGGCAATTTATCGGCAATGTCATCTAACTCCTTCCGTGTGAAAGCATTTTCCCCCTGGAGCAGATTATTCAGTGCGTGCAGGAGGCAGAGTTGTAGGCGCTGACGTTCGTGATAAATTCCTCCTGCGTCTCTACTATGTACCGCATTATCGTCCGCCATCTGCAAATGCTCCCTCAAGCTTTTTGCGCGCACCAAGACAGGTCCGTCCTCCTCGATCCCGGACCAGTTACGCATCGAAGAATCTGTCTTTGTCGCTTTGCCGCGAGCGGTGCAATGATGGTGATGATGGTGCAAAATTCCAGTCACTCTCTGCTTGGAAAAGCTTCGTCTAGTCCAACCCTAATGCTACTAACATGTGCTTCGAATCATCCGCTTTCGCTAGTAGAATACGATTGTGGACGACGAACCCGTGAGCAATCTTATGCTCGCTCCGGATCGGTCAACAAGTTCACTCATCAGTCACTTATTTGACCAACATGCCATTTAAGTGGTTACAGTGCAACAATTCTCCATAATCCTTTCAAGTGACTGTATGTGGATGACTGGTATAACGTCTTGCAATATACACTCTTGGCCATTATGGGACGACCATGAGAGCCAAAATTTGGCGTGAGGGCAACGTTTTCGTTGAACAGGACTGAGCCACTTAAATCCCCATACTGGAGACCAAGCCATTTCCTGTAGACCGTAGAGCCAGTACAAGGAAGCAAGCAAGACACGAACATAGTTGGCAACAGATGGCTCATTTAAAATCGCTCTGGGTTTTCTCGTCCTTTGGCTTGCTGAAAAATTTCATCCGACGAAGTCAGGTTCGCAATTCGAACCTGCGCCTTTCCAATCTGCATCAAAAACCGTGAGCTTTGCTCTAAAAACTTCGAGCTCTGGACATTACGGCCCGGGGACTCCATACCGGAAGAGCACACCCGCGGCTCTTTGAGCCCGAAAGAGAACGTCTGCGACTGCAATTCTCCATGTCTCATGAGTTCAGCTCCTCTCATGTCAAACCCAGTTCTCTTTGCATTGTTGCGAGCAGCAGCTGTACACTCAACGTCCTGCAATTTCTCTCACTACAGTACAGACAAAAGACGAACAGAATAGAAAATAGAAGTATTACCCTCTACAGCACCACGAGAACTCTTAACCGTGAAACGAATTTGTTTCTAATCAAATGGTATTTTTAGCCCAAACTGCCTCTGGCGACTCCAAGCCTGTAGGTTAGGATTGGACATTCAAAAGGGCTAGGTAGAATAGGTATCAACGTCTTCCAAGGGTCTCATGCACTTTTATGATCAGTTTAGATCCCTGTTCGATATTGTTTTCTCGTTTAGATCTCACGAAAGTAACCCATATTCTTGGCCAGAACATGGGGTCTTCCCATCCTTTTTGCTATATATTTCTTACTTTCTTGGCCAGAACATGTAGAAGTAGTACAATGTCAATCCGCCTGTGTGTATGGATTCTTCATTTCCCTATTTCTTACTTCCCCTTCATTGAGATGGGGACATTTTATGAGATCCATAAAAGGGACCTGGTAAGATTTATGGCAACCAACCATTTCCTTACAATATATCTCAAATTTACAAATTCATCAAATTTGATTTTTCCTCTAAGTTTTGGAGTATACTGACTAGAAATTTGGACATTGCATTTACCCATAAAAATTCTACAGAAATTTTTATATAATCATAAAAAAAAAATTACGGATACAAAAGGTGAGCTTTATGGGAACTATTTCATTCATATCAGCTTTGTAGGCTTTTTTTTCATACTAAATCATTAGGGAGGTTCAGGATAGACAACACCAAAAGTTGATGGGGATCGGCCAATTACCGTATAAAAGTCTTCCCGTTCCCATAATAATTTAATCTTTAGATTTAGTAAGTCAGTAAAAGAAGTTATGAGAAAAATCCATAGAGAGAAAAACGTAGAAAAACTCCTAAAACTCCCTACAATAGTGGAAACTTTGAAATCTTGAGCATTGACATAAAATTTAATCGAATGACTTGTATCTCTTATATTTTACGCGGTTTCTGTTTCGATTCTCGACAACCTTTCTCCTCTATTCCTTACATTTCTTTTATTAAATGACCATAACTCATAAAAAGCTATTATGAAACACCTTATTGCTTTTTCAATATTAAGGCGTCTTTTTGAAACCCCCTAATCATGGAAAATTAAGTTATATCTCACAGTAAATAAAATAAATCGCCGAAGGACAACGAGAAAGCCCCATGATCTGTCTGAGCTAATTTTTAAAGCTTTTTTATTGAGCTGCCCGCTTGAGACTAAATTCAACGCTATGCCCATCTTGTCCATCCTTATAAGAAACTATTTTCTTCTTTGATCACACTTGATTCTTTGGGGATCTTAGTTGACTTTGGCGTACTTATTTTTTCTATCATTTTGTAAAAATGATGTTTTCAAAATCCCCTCTTTAAACTAAAGTTTTCTAGTGGTGTCACTACAAGGTTTGAGTATGATGTTATGGACTTTCTATCCATTGGATGGAAGTTTGCTTTCACTCAATTGACAACTTGATACCTTAATTCAATTCTCTCAAGTTTGATATTGTTCTTTAAACATGGGTTGAATTGTATGTTCCATTCATAACTTCACTCAATTTCATAATCAGAATGGACATGACTTGACACACATACTACATGGCTATAACACTAAGTCAAACTGCATGTATTATGTCACTTCTATGATTTTATCATGCTTTCTACAATCAAATAAATTTTTTACAAATCAACAAATTGAAATAAATATCAAAAACTATTAATTATGCGTCCTAGATTATGTTCAAATTGGAACATATGTTTCGTAAGTCAAATCAAATTTTTATTAGATTTAAAAAAAATTTCATTATTTTCATTTTTAAAAAATTTGATCAATATTTAACTTTTTTTCTATAATTTTACTCAATATCATATTAAAAATAATTTCAATTTAATATTATATAATAATTATGAACTCCAATGATAATATTTTTATCCATTTTAAAACTTAATTCAAACTTAACACTAGAACATAAATTAAACCTTTCAAATTTTTTTTTAAATATACGTATTTATAGGAGAGCAATTTTATATCTCCATTAGTATACATCAATCTTTGATTAAGTTATATATTTTTCTCTTGATTAATATATATATAAAAAACTAAATATATATATAATAAAACTAAATCAATAAAAAATAAAATTCTAATAAAAAAAGCAAAAAATAATAAAAAAATTGTGAAAAGTGTGAATTTTGATAATTATTTTATCTAATTATCTAATAACATTAAAATTTAGTTTTTACAATTATTGAGCGAAGATGTGATGAATATTTAGAGGTAATCCACAGCTATAAAACTAAGTTTGAATTGTACCACCATTTTTTTTAAGTGAATATATTATGTATGTACAAAAAAATTATTTGTAAAATTGGGGAAAAAAAATCACCCATTGGACGTCGTCGTGTTGTGACGCAACTACTATGAGAAGATGATGACATGTGTCATCTTCAGAGTTGTTGTCATGACGGCGATACTTTAGGTTAGGATAACCGACGACGCATTGTAAGGTTGTTAAGAGTCCACCGTTTGATCAACTTTGTAGGGTCACGATGTTGAAAAGGCTCCAAGAGATATTATCTTGGACCTTATCAGATATAAAGCGCAGTCAGGATGGAAAGGGTATGGAAGAGAGCTAGACACATCATTTTGGTGACTAAGGAGCTTATCTGATTGAAGTGGAGCCGACGTATGACGTGGATAGAGGACAACATGATCCTCCAGATGTATCGATGCCCAATCCATTTGTGATCAACATCCGGTGTCTTCATCATGATCACTTTCAGGCGTGGTTAGTGTATCATTTTGGAGATAACTTTCTGCAACAAGTGATAAACTCTCCAGACTTGATTATTCTTCAAGTTATTTCCTATGGCACGATTTGGGACGTAACAATATACGTTTTGATTTAGTTTAGGCGCTATGGATCTGAACTTACCAAATGTGGTGGCTTTCAACACATGGGTTCCAATCCATCACTATTGCTTACCGAAAATAAGCCATAGGGAGTTGATTGTTAGGAACTTTGGAGAGTAGTATTATTCTCAAGTTATAAACTCCCCGGTTCCGTTTGTAATTCCGTTCATACTTAGCCGGTTTCGAGTTGTCATTTTGACTCTTTATTAGTGGCAACTTGTATTGTGTATAGGATGGCTAAGTAGTGTGTTTAGAATAGTTATAAAGCTCTAAGTTAGAATGGAGCTAATTTGGTCACACTAGAGGTCAAAATAACACTCTTCATTCTCATTGGTTTTGGAGTTTGGGCCAATGAGGACACTTGGGCAACTTCTTCAAGGTTTTGAGGCGTTTTGGAGACCTTCCAAGGAGGCATTTGGAGATATGAAGATAGGGTTGGAGAGCTGACGGGACGAGCTACGATGTGGGCTCAAGAATGGATGGATTTGAATGATTTGTCATTCTAAAATGGTGATTCAAAGATAGAGTGAGAAATTTAGACATTTGAGTGTATTTGGGATGTTTTTGAGAATCTTACGAAGGTTTTGGGAGATCTGAGTCAACAGTGATATAGTTTACGACTCGAGCTTGCGTTTGGATTGAAATTTCGACTCAATTGGACAAGTTTTGAGTACGGAGTGATAGCTTGAAGTTTGTGTATACAGTCAGAGTTGCAGGATTGCACTAACTGTCACGAAGTTAGTAAAGAGATCATATCTTTTGATATAAGAGTGTTCTGTCAATAAAACTTTGCACAGTTCAATTTTTGATGATAAGTGAACTTCTCATGAAATCTGAGAGCAATTGAAGTCAAGGATTAGGATGTGTGATGGATTTTGTACACAGGGGTCTGCATATCGCCTTGTGATATAGTGTGTGAATCAACAATTGTTCTGAGGGATCTAGAAAAGAAAAACATATGAAACTTTTCTGAGAGATTGAAAGGGTTGTGGAGAAATTTTCTGTAAAGTTTAAGCGAGAGTATTGGTCGAATCATTGGCTATCATAATCTTCTTTCGCTGAAGTTTTACCGGTTTATAAAGAAAACTCGAATGTGGAGTGTTGAGGAAAAGAAGAAGAAATTGTCAACTCACACGAGGTTCTAGAGGGTTCTTCAACAGCCAGGCGCTCGGGCGTTCTCAGAGCAAAGAAATGTTCATGCGACATAAGTGGTGAACTCGACGTGAAACCTCTGAGGTGGAGAAACTTTCATGAGTTCTCTTGTTGTGAGTTTTTAGTTTCATGGGTTTCGGTTTATGGTTGAATGTTCCAAGTTTAGAGTAAGGTATAGATTGCAAGGTTAGGTTGTGGGTTGGCCTTGAGATATTAGGGTGCAAGTTAAAGTTTTGTTTGGACTTGAGATATAAAATTAGTCAGAAATCAGATTGTAAGAACTCTATAGTGATAGCTTAGCGCAGAACATTGAGTTTTAGGATATGTCAAATGCCAAGTGTTGGCAAGAGTCAGTCATGGGTGGGTTGGGACAATTTAAGTATGGAGGGTCGTTGTTTGCTTCTTGTGTTTGGATCCCCTCCATACTGACTTCTTGTGTGTGCGCCATACTGGACTTGTGTGGATGCCTAATTCTATAGGAGTGCTCCGGACTTGATCATCGGTTATCACTCTAGTGCGTGATGCGTATTTCTCTTGTGAGAAGTTGGAAGTGATGGCCAACTCTCCCAAGAGTGCTTGAGGTGATGGCAGGTTAGGTTGCCCAATCCATTAGGCCTGAATGCACTTATATAGATTTAGATCAGAGTAGATAGACGCAGAAGGTTGGATACTTGGGGAATTGGAGGGGTCAACGATCAAGGCGACTTTTCATTGATAACGAGCTGAGTGGATGTTCGGGATCACAAGGATGGTTATAATGAGTGAGGAGGGGTCGAGCAGAGCAAGCGAGGTACCTAAGGTACAACTTGATCCGGCAACAGCTGAGATGTTTCAAGCGTTCACACTCTTCCTTCAACAGCAACAATTGCAGGACCGAAGGGAGAATTCACCACAAGGGCGCTGCAAGCTGTGGTGGGAAAGATGCATCAGTTTGACGGGAGGGATGTCTCAAAGTACTTGAGGTACTACGTCAGGAAAATGGAGCCGAACCGTGTTCTTTGAAAAGAGATGATAGAAATGTTCCGTCTTGCTGCGGTGTCGGAGATTAGAAGCCATGTGAAATCCCTACAGGAACACTTTGGTGAGGGTTGGGAAACATATTCCAGTGCCTTGAGGGATGAGTACTTCTTAGAAGATTCTGATAGAGTCACTAAGAAGTCCTTCATGGAGTGGGTCGAAAGGCCCAATAAGAAGTCTCATGCAACTGAGCTTCTTAGGAAATTTGAGAGACAATTCTCACAATTGTCTCGATTGGAGAAGATCACATTGGAGTCACATAAAACAGAGTTGTTTCTCCGAACTGCTGATGTTAAGTTGCAAGAGAAGCTGGAGTTGCTTCTCGAAGACAAAATGAGGAAGAAGGGCTAACAGGTAGTTGGAAGGATGTTCAGGAGGCAGTTGGACTCTTGGCGAAGAGAGAAAGAAGGAGAGAGAAGATGGTGATGAGAAGATCCCTTCACACGGCTATTTCTATTGCTCCAGCACCTGTTACTAGGCAAGTGGTTCCAACCTCCAATATTCAAGCTCAGGTTGTGAATTACAGAAAGGAAGAATCATCCATCGATCAAATCATGTGAGGGATGAAGGAGCTTAAGATCAAATTTGCGATGTTGGAAGAGAAAGACATGGGAGGGGAGAAGAAGACTTCCACCAAGCAAGCGTATGTGCAACGGTGCATATGGTGTGGCGGCGACAAAGACCGATCATGCACGGAGGGATTGTGGGGACTTTGCACAAATATTGCAAAGTGGAGAGATTTTCTGGAAAGAAGGGAAGGTAGCCCTCAAGGACACCGGAGCAATCATCCAAACCAATTTTGGTAAGGGAGGGATGAGAAGGATTGTGGATGATTATCATAGTGCACATACAGTGGCATCAGTTGAAGCTTTTAGCTATGGTGCTAAGATTAGAGGAGCAGGAGAGGAGTTTGAAGGCCACGTACAGCTTAATGGCCTATGGTCAAGTGCTCTCGCTACAATGGAGAAAGGGAAGGTAGCTAAAGGGACTCTTTTGAGAACAGTAGCGGAAATTTGTGCTACTACTGGATGGGAAGATCCAGTAAAAATCATGTCGGTTCATGCATATATTGCTAAGACTCAATATGAAGCATCGGTGGAAGATAAGAGACGGAGAGAAGAGGAGGATTCTGGCGAAGGACTCTCATTGAAGAGGTTGGCTAGAGAACTGTAACCAATCTTGGTTAGTCATAGTTAGTTTAGCCAAAGCGTAGAGTGGTCACTAGATCACAAAAAGACAAGATAGTGATGTGCACTATCCAAAAAGCAAAAGGGTAAATGACGAGGTGGCTACCATGCATTGGTGGATCAGATTGTGTGCTAGACGTCTGTTAGGAATTGGGTAGGATAAGATAACAAAACATGTAACCTACGCATGTTATCCATGTGGCATAGTTTGGATTTTGGACTCCTCTGGTCATACAGTATATAAATCAAGTAGAGGTCTTGAGAAGACATCTTTTATCTTGAAAGTCATTCCGGAGTCATTGCCTTCAGTGTTACAATGATATCAGAGCAGGCTTATTGTTCCTATGAGTGTGGATCATCCCTCTTGGAAGAATAGTCTTGGTTGGTATAATTATTTGAGGAGAGAGTGTTTGTTAGAGATTGGCAATGGCCATTGAGCTGCAAGTAGTGGAAGGGGGTTATTGTGGGTGCAGGTTATGGATGGGGGAGATAGAATAGTACCGAGATTCCCATTTCTTAATACTTTTCATGTCAAACTGTTATACATTGAGAGAGCAAGGTTGACTCAGTATTTGGTTTATCATATTAATTTATTGAGTTACGTCATGGTTATTAGATGATTTGAATATTTAATGTAATCATGGTTAATGATGTACTACAATATAAAACCTAATAGTTTTCATCTTGAAACAAAATGAGACCATAACACGTTGAAAAAAAATATTACAATGGTAAAAACCTTTGATGTATTTAACAATTAGTTTAGAGTTTTTAGCAAGAACATTGTTTCAAAGTTGTAATAATTTCACATATTGTATGTGTTTATAGTAATTTACTTATTATATATCGATAACAATATGAATGTAATTTTGATTCAAATTTATCAATATATATTCAAGCATATGTATATTCATGAACTTAATAATGCAAAAAATAAAGATACATTCTAAAATTTCAATATTTATTGTGTGAATATTTATATTTATAAAGTTAGATAAAGTGCAATATATTTTTGAAATTTTCTAAAATTAGAATCTAAATTCATCATATATGCAAAAAGTAAAATTGATTTTTGACTAACTAATTAAAATTTTTGGTTTTATATAGTTTTGTAAATTTGAAAAAATAGTAAAAGCTGATAAAAACCAAAAAAAATTGATGAAATAAGTTGATATGCAAAGAATTTTTTATTGGTTTTACAATTGTTGCTACATGATAGAATTAAAGTTGTACATTCTTCACACTTTGTTTTCCAAATGTAATAAATAATATGAGTCACACTAATACATTCATTATATTTGAACCTTTTTATAATCTCATTATTGATTACATTTCAAAGTATGATTATAATAACTTGTTAAATTACAAGTAAAATCATATTTACAACAAAGAGATTCAAATTTGATTCCAAATGATTTATTTAAATATGATTTAATAAATAAATATAACTTTAATTTATTTTTATATATAGTGATATTATATATAGTTCTAATCTTTCTTATTATATATTCAAAAATAGAATAACTGTCCATTATAATAAAAATATTAATTTATAAAATTATGCATACTTTTAACCTATGTTAAATTTATTACTTGATGTATTACTTCTTAAATATATGTTATATTTAATACATTTACACATGCTATCTAGATGCTTTGAAGGCTACCAAAAAAAATTACTTCATTACTCTTAATAATTCCCATTACCTGATTTCAAATGACCAAAGTCAAAAGAAATATAAACAAAAAGTAGAATAAGAATAATTAATTTTTAAAAATAAATTTAAAGCTCTTCAAACTTTGATTGTTAATTATTTACAAGTTAATGGAAGGTTGGAGTGCTTTAAAAGATGTATATTCTTGGTTGAATGAATATGTTCATTGGTCTAATCACATTCTCTTGTCAAATATCTAATTGTTATATGTGATTCTAACAAGGGTGATAATGATTATAGACGAAAATTTACACCAATATGATTTGATTCCTCAAAAAATGATTATAATGAGTATGTGATTATAAGGGGTTGATATGAAAGAGATTTCATTGTAATATCAAAACTTATGAGCACACATTATGATGGATTAGACTAGCTTTTGTGAAAGTGTAGTGTTGCATACATTGATATCTTCTTGTAGACCTATTAAAAAAAACATGTGGAGAGATCTCTTTCTTGATGAATATGAAGTAGCAAGTGTGGATATGCAATCCTATGAGAAGATACATTACAATTTTGTCTGCCTTAAAAAAACATGCAAAAAGGATGAAGAAAACATACTATGTAAGTCATCAATATCAAAATGGGCAATATAACCTAAATCCTCATTCTCATCCATAGGATAACCATAGCGTTAAGTGATGCTTCTTAAGATGCTCCAAACTTCAGATGCTTAAGATTGATCTAGATAGTTACTATATAGTAGTGTTGTAGTACATATTTCAAATTGTGATGCTATTGGTGCCTAGTCCCGTCTTACCCCCTTGGTTTCATCCCTGTCGGATTTGATGTGATATTCCCATCCATTTTGCTATCTTACTGCACTATAGATTCTCATTACACTTGCTTTGTCTGGATTGCAACTTTCCTGGTATTTTTGATCACATGGAAATATACCGAATGGTCGACAATTGTAAGTGTCTCATGGTAGCATGATACATCGTGGTCCAATATGAAAGAATGTCGAACTTCAACGCATGGAATGTTAAGGTTGCAATTCCTCAGATTAAGAACATACGTCTACAATCCGTTGTCGCGAGGCAAACGGAAGGTGACAAAAGGACCTTCTTTTCTTAACTAAAGATGGAGCAAATAGGGACAAAGATGGAGCATATGAAAGGGCATTCTTCCTATACATTCCGAGTTCCAACTCGCATTTGAGATCAACGTGGAATGGAAGTGCAGTAAAGCACACAACTTTATAGTAAAGTTCCATGTCGAGTTTCTTACACATGCCATAATTATATTACAAATGTAAAGACCATCGGAATGTCCAATGGACGACCAGGATTGAAGTTCTGATACCCCATTTAATGAGTATACTGGGGAATCTACTGAAAGACCGGCTACGGAAAGACTGGGTAGGATGAAAACGGGCTGCCGGGTTCTCAGGGCCTGGGAGTAGAGAGTTCGCTTGAATTGGAGAAGGTAGCGGAGTGTAAACCGCGGTCATGAATGGTGTGCGGACTCGGTGCAGAGGTCAGACGCCGGGTCGGTATATGAAAATGTTTGATCTCCTTGCAGCTCCGGTCAGAGCTGCAATGTGCTAGTCCGGTCAGGTGGGTGGAAAGTACCAGGTGAAGCAAGTGAACGGCGCCACATATGGGAGAGATTTTTACGAACTGCCCGTTGCGGAGTCTAGGTTGAACATCACATTCCATGAATATTTCCGTTGACGGCTGGCATTTCAATGCCAAACGGCTACTTTTCATGGGCAGTGGGAACTGGGAACGAATTGCCCGGTTGTTCTTAAAGGCAACGGCGTTTCGTACGATAACAGATTCTGTCAGACCAAACGGGAAAGAAGGATCTTTTTGTGTATGTGGATTGGCGGTACTGGGAAGGAGCCTCGTCGTGCTTATTGCGGCATGATGATCGACTCACGTTTCCGACTGCCGACTGTCCTTGCCGGAAAGAGGAATTGCGCATTGCTGCAAGGCAAGGTCAGGTCAGGAATGTGCCGGCGTGGCGTAAAATAGAGGAGGAGGAGGAGGAGAACCCAGGCCGGGCCCCCGATGATGATGATTATATTGATGGATGCATGGTGGAGAGGAGCAGCGGAAGGAGGAGGGAAAGGGTGGATGTACACTGGATGGCATGAGGGGATGGACGGATGGAGCGATCCCGGGTGCGGGTGGAGGTTCGCGGGCTTCATGGGGCGATCGCGGCCGAGAGTCGAGACGTGCGAAGAGCTTCGGGCTAGAGGAGCAGGAGCGGCAGCCAAATTTCGTTTCCCCGCTCGAAATCTGATCTGCTGACCGTGCTGCTGCACCGCTGCCTCGTCTGCCTGTCTGTCTGCCTTCTGTTTGCGCCTGTTGCGAGTGGCGACTCTGGGAGAGGGAGCGAGAGTGCGAGCGAGGCGATCTGGATGATAAAGTTGTTCACTGGCATGGCAACCGGAGATTGAAGGAGCAGCAGCAGGAGGAGGAGGGAGGAGGAGGAGGAGACAGTAGTACTGCTGCTTCTCTCTCTGCTGGATTGGGTGTGTCTGTAATAATATGAGTAGTTTGGTTGGAGGTCGGGGCTGGGTTGGAGTGGGGTGGGTTTCGGACGTCTGCGTTGGGGGCATGCGCTGATGTAGTGGTGCCGATGAGGGAATGAAAAACTGAGAGCCGAAATCGGACGGGGGAGCCTACCGTAGCTTTGCGTTGCTCTGAGGAGAGTCCACCGGAAGTGGAACAGAGAGCAGATGAGGCTCACCGAGTAAGTAAAGCGGAAGATGCATGCTTGCGATCTCCGGAGTCCTACACTGCCAGCGATCCATACCTTTTTCCCGTCCGGAGAACAGGTGTCGAGCCAATAGAGTATAGATAAAAGAGAGCGGAGGCCTACGGATTAGTGGTCTACTATTTTGTTTTTCTTTGCCCTTTGTCTTGTCTTCGTTTTTGCACATAAGCCTAGAGGACTACCTCGCCTATCCGCTTCCCTGTACCTTGCGAGTTCATAGTTTTCTTTTCTTCTCAGGGTATCGGTCACTGGCATGTTTGTTGGAGAGAGAGAGAGAGAGAGAGCGAGAGTCGAGAAGTCGGCGTCTTCTGCTTCTTCTTCTTGGGGACCGTTGTATTGTTCGTTACCAAGGAACTTATCTTAAGAGCATACACGATCTACTCGACCTGGGTTGCAAATCTAGAGAGAGAGAGAGAGAGAGAGAGAGAGGAGAGGGCTCTGTGCCGGGTCTTATTAGATGAGGAGAAGTGCAGCCTTACTCGTGGTAGCGAAGCGAAGTTCCAACGCGAAGGAATTTACCAACATGATGAGTCTTGCGCCACACTCCACCCTCGTGTTCCGCTCTGGTGCTTGAGCGAATTCGGGGAGGAACCGATTACAGAGAAGATCTCAGGACAGTAGGGGAATTGCTGCCCCTTTCTCATAACTTCGAACGCAGCAAATTGAATTTTGTTCTCATTGTTCTATACGAGGAAATTGTGCCATCTCTGGACTTTTGATGGACAGAGCACGGAGTTTGACGGATGTTGCAGTAGATACTGCACCACTGCTGAGCAACGGGAGTCCGAGTAGCAGCGACGATGGAAGAGGAGGAAGCGGAAATCGGCGAGGAACAAGAGTGCAGGGTGCAGCAAGATATTTGCGCCGAGCCAGCAGCAGTAGGTTAATGAGGGAACAATCGATGCTTGTGAGAGAATCGGCGGCTGAACAGCTAGAGGAGCGGCAGAGCGACTGGGCCTACTCAAGGCCCGTTGTAGTGTTGGATCTAATATGGAACTTAGCATTTGTTGTGGTCGCCTTCGTGGTTTTGATACTGAGCAAGGAAGAACATCCGCGTACACCGTTACGGGTTTGGGTTCTAGGTTATGCTTTGCAGTGCATTTTGCACATGCTTTGCGTGTGCTGTGAATACCGTCGACGATGCCATCAGAGGAGTAGCGGCGCTCATGCCGCCTCCACCTCTTCTCTTTCTTCATCTGCCAACACGAACGAACCAGAGGCTGATGCTGGCTCAGAGTCGGATGAAGAAGAAGGTGGAGCCGAGCACGCCAGGTACTCATCAGATTCATTTTCAGGGCTTTTTTGTAATCGTTGTTCCGCTCCTTGTCTCCTGTGTATTCACCGACGACACTGATATGGGCAATACTCGCTTTACTGCCGGGATCTTCGAATGATTATTCATTCCCTGGTCTATGTAATCCCTTAGCTGGCTCTGCAATCGTCGCTGCTTTCTGCCCTCTTGAGGTTGAGTGATGTTGTCATGTTGGAATTGTTGTGGTTTATTGTCTGCCTCCTGTTAAAATTCTCCTTGTAAGAAATGTAGTATGGTTAGGTCAAATCGCGAAAGTCATGCACAGGGACTGCCATGGGTTCTCTCTCCTGTTCAAATTAATCTTGTTCGGGAAGCCGTACGTCAAGAACTACGTAAGCTTAGCTGTGTGCCGTTTCTTTGAGTAGATCTAGTGTGGCAGCTTGGATCTCATTATGACACAAAATCAGCCTGGATACCAATTACCAACAATTGTCCAGTCTTCCGCCTCATCAAAAGGTAGTCCACAATTTGGAGATTGATTTTTTTCCAAATGGAGTTTATTCGGGTTTTAAAGCCCCTATTGGTCAACATGAGCTATATCAAGCGAGTTTATGACTAAACATTGTGGACATCCGTCCTATCAAGGTCTTTTTGGTTCCGAAGCTTTTCGGATGCCACTGTTGATTAGGATGGAAGTAGATACTGCTGGGGCTGGACGCTCCATGGAAGTCTTATCGCTTTGAGAATCTCTTCCCCATTTCTTAATCCTTTTGTTCTCTTGGCTGTAAGAAGTGGACTGCACAGGAGCCAACTCGTATTCCTTCAACTAAGTCGTGGCTTTATATAGATTCATTTTTTTTCCTGGCATAACGGCCGTACGGGAATTCAATTGGAAATTCTTGGCTTTATTCTTTTTGAACTTTTCATTGGAATACTACCTTCACGATGGCCTTAATTGTTCATGATCTGCTGTGCGTGTACATTCTCCCTTAGTGCCCCGTCTTGGTTCAGTTTCGCTTGAAATTTACTGTTCTTTCGCAGGATAATGTCCAAGCCTTCTGGTCATGCCTTTCTACATACTTTGTTGTACTGATTCGGTGGAAGTCTATTGTTTTAGCGGTGAGGAAGCTCCAAAAGTAATTAGTAAGATTGTTGCTTAAACATCTCATTAGTGGGATCTTGTATAATTTAACTATACAAGTATTCACCACTATGAGGCTGTCCCAAAACTTACATCTACAGGACGGTGTTGAAACAAGAAAATCTTTACTTGGTGTTTTTCTGAGGAAAACTACTAGTTAACTTTCTTACCAGTCAAAGAGATATATTCACTGTGGAACGAGTAGATACCCCCTTGAGCACTTCTAATGATATCCATATCTATCAATGATGAACGCTTATGAGATTCCTTTCTTGAGATTTTTCCCTTTCTGATCTGATATTGAGCTACCTCGTACTTCCAGCATGGCCAAACGGTTAGAATCTGCAAACACGATGTTCTCTTTTGTATGGTGGATAATCGGATTTTACTGGATCACCGCTGGTGGTCAAGCTCTTACACACGATGCCCCTCGTCTTTATTGGTAAGTTCCTAATTTCTTTTCTTTCATACTGCCATTCTGCCATCACTCAGGTTCATGCATCAACGGTCAATTTCTCTGTTGACCTTTGCCTAATAGCAACCAGGATCTTCAAGCCTTCAGTTGGAGTTTACTGGCTTTCAAAGCCATGGGACTGAGAGCTTGACACAACACTAACGAACTATTGGAATCTTTCTTGTGGCAGGCTATGCGTTGTATTTTTGGCATTCGATGTATTCTTCGTGGTCTTCTGTGTGGCTTTAGCTTGTGTAATTGGCATAGCCGTCTGCTGTTGCCTACCATGCATAATTGCCATCTTGTACGCCGTTGCAGATCAGGTCAGTAACGTTCATCAACTCTTCATCTTCTGTGATTGCGCATGAGCAATGTCTTCATCAGCCTCTTCTGGTCTTGATGCTTCAGTTAGTTCTTGCTAGTATGTGACTGGAGACTAACACCCCTGCTTACTTGCACGTTAATTTCATCTTTCACGTGTGACGCTTCCTCTGTCGAAGTAGTTCTGATGTTTTCAAATGATCCTTGTTCTCAATTTTAGGAGGGTGCATCTGAAGAAGATATAAATTCTCTACCAAAGTATAAATTTCGGCGGACAGGACATGACAAAGCCAGTGGGGACAAGTCTCAAGGAGGTATTATGAGTTTGGTTGGACCCGCTTCGGAAGATACGACCGAACGGGCTTTATCTCCAGAAGACGCGGTAAGTTTAGTTTACAGGCTGCTTGATGTGTTTACTCACCCGAAATTTCTGAATACTCATCATATTATCACCTAGATTATCAACGTGCTTGCTTTGTTGACTGTGCTGATGTATTTCTGGGTTGTTTTTCAGGAGTGCTGTATTTGCCTCTCAGCCTACGATGATGGTGTAGAATTGCGGTTGCTCCCATGTACACATCATTTCCATTGTGTTTGCATCGATAAGTGGTTAAGAATCAATGCCACTTGTCCATTGTGCAAATTTAATATCATCCACGGCAACAACAACAATTCCGTTGGAGCTGCTAATGGAGCGAGGAGGGAAGAGGTTTGATTAACTCTCCCATCGTTTTAGCCGTATTATTTCTACATACACAAGAGGCGTCTGTGGTGCGGATGCCCGGTGGCCTTGGATAGGAGAAAATCGTCTTTGTTCTTCTGCAGGAGGTGAAAGCTCTAGGCTCTAGAGCTGTCTGCAATTGCAGCTCATCTGTCCAAATTCAAGCTCGGAAGTCGCTCATCAATCGTTAATGATGGCAACAACCCCTACGGGATGAGACAGCATGTAATTAGCTGTTAGCATAGGTTCCTTCCTCATAGAATGGTATGGGCATTTTTTTGTATTTTATAAACTTTTTCCCATTTAGGCTGTAATTTATATTTCCGAACAGATTCAAAGCTGTGTTGAGTACCTATTTCCTTCGAATTTCCTTATTATTGTACCGGTATTGTGACCTTTATGATAGCCTCGGGATTGTCTCCCTAACCTGCTGGCCGTAGCCATTCTTAAGCGCTAAAGCTTGCCGGCCTTCTTTTTATGTCTAGAGGTGCTGATTGGGTTCCGAGAATCAATAACTACTCTTTCGGTAGTGTGCGGTTGAGAATGTTGTTTGTTTGAGGATAATAGACATTAGAAAGTCTGACTGACACACATAGAATTTGATCGGGATTTGTGATAGGACAAGTCCGCTACTCTCTTAGCTGGTTGGTGTAGGTGGGCCTCTCCCATTCATTACCAAGGTAGGTATCTGCCTCATTTACATAGTATTATGTCGTGTGGTGATCACCGATTAACACTGAAAAGTGCCTTTTGTTACGGGGAAACACAACCAACTGTGTTTGTATATGATAGTAGTGTGGATGGTTCTCGTGCAGCGAGGATGGCTTTTCTGGCTAGCCGCCCTTCATATGCTTTGTCAATACGAAATTTCACAACAGCAGCAGTTTTGGAATATATGTCACAGGGCGTGCTTGTATATTCTTTAGTTTTTTATCACGGCCATATATTTGAAATATGTAATTTTTTGGCATCATAGGATTATTTTTGCTTGGTGCCTTTCTTCTAGACACTCTTGTTTGTGCCCATTGCCCATGTCACGAACACAAACTTTGTTTTCTTGAACCTCCTGTACACAAGTACACCACTCACTGGGTTGAGGATCAGTTGAGTATACTGTCTGGATATTGGGAGAGGATTCTTAGCTTGGAATCGCTTCCGTGAGGGTTCGCATCTTGCTGGGCTATCTAGTTGTGTGAAAACTTCAGAGGCTTGTACTTAGATTAATCAAGTGGTAATGGGGTAACTTGCACTTGAACTGATGAGAGTTATTTAAATAGCCAGCAGTGGTAACTTTGCTCTTCGAACTGATGGGAGTTAACCAAATAGCCAGCAATTGCACTGCATCGGGTGAGGAAGTGACGAGTCGGAGAAATGTTTGCCGCGGAGTGAAAGTCGAAACATCTGTAATTACATTTCAACGGACATAATAGACTGGGGAAAAACGAGTACGCATGGAATAAAAGGCGCGATGGAAGAAGCCATGGGCCTATGAAGGCCGAGGAGACTCTGCCCTGTGGGCAAAAGAAAGTAGAGAGAAGTAACGATTGTCGTGACACCTCAAATAGCACCTCTAAACCGAGACCGTAGAGAAGTTGTAGTTTAGATACACTTGAGTTGATGCCACTTCTGATACTCTGGTGTTTGTAGACCTTTGGATAGTTAGATATCTTATCTTAGGTGATCCAGGATATATTTTCCAGTGTGATACTATTGGGGCCTAGCCCCGTGCTACCGGTTTGTTCCATCCTTGTACGAATTGAGGGGATCTTCCCATCCCTTTTGTTATTATACACTTGAGGAGGTCAAAAGAGAATGGAGCTGTCCGTACTGCAACGGTGCAACGGTACAAGTATATCTTAGGAGTACCGAGCAACAAAAGATGGTGGGCGAACTTAGGTCAAATGGGATACTACAAATATTCAGCCCAATGAGGAAGAAATCCACCTGTTTGTACTTGGGATGTTTGTACTTCTAGAGACCGTGGGTAAGAAAACTGGAATGTGGGCCAGAACAAAAAGTATGAATAATATATCGGATTTAGTGCAGGTCCAGTGTAATAGTAGTAAAGACAACTGTGAAATATGTCAACCGGTGTTAAAGTATTTATGGGGCTGATGCTTTCCGTTGTTTTTATTAGCACTTTGTGGGGTGAACTTTCTTAATTCATCCCACAATGTAGGCAGATCGGTATGAAAAAACTCGCCCAAACCGTTCTATGCTTTAGACCTTCTTGGGCTGTGAAATCAGATAACAATACTTGTATGTTGATAAAGGTCTTGTTGTTTCCAAATTTCAGTTGACAAAATTAAAGTGTTACAAGAATTTGAGTAGTTTTTCACACATTGGGAAGTTACTTTGCCAAAAGTTGAGAGTTTTTCAATTTCTGTTCCATTGGTATATATACCATGGGTTATAAATTGAAAGTTATATCTCTCTATACTATTGTATAGTGAGATATTAATAAATTTATCATTTTTAAGGTATAGAGTGATTTTTCTCAAATCCAATAGATTTGTTTATTCCAACCTTTTCATTTTCTTGTTTTGGTTTCATTCCTAATTGAAAACGTATGGAGATATGAATAGAAGAAAATTAAACGTGTTTTTAGATTTTAGGGTTTTGATAATTAACATTTTCTCATGTGAGGTGAGTGCCAAGAGATTGTGGTTTTGCAGGTGGATGAGATACATGATGATGATATCATTCTCTTTGTGCTAGATTTAGTTTCATTTCACTTCATGGGGTCATCTATAGCAGAGCGTAATAAACCATGTATGGTGTTTCATTGTCTTTTTAGAAGGAAAGATAGTCAAAGTCAAAGTGTGGAAAAATGTGAGAATAATGCACAAAAATTATAATTGGATCATTTGGAATATGCATGTAAGGCGGACGTCCATGTGATCACATAGACATTTGTCACTTCGAGGTTCATACAGATTTTTTCGATCCATTCGTTGATCATTCCGAGTATACCGATTGGATAGTGAGAGTGATAAGTATTCTAATCAAGTTATATTTTAGGGTTTTTTGAGTCTAGGTTTCCATGTACACGTTTATTCGATAGGTTCTATTGTGCGTTCCATGACAAGGCTAGATGAATTTTTTGCTTATCTCTTGATCGGTTGATACTTCGGTCCTGCAACATCATTATGTAAGATCCATAGTTGTACATATATGATAAAATATGACTATATCTAAAATGTAACTAAATTTATCTTAGTCATGATTATGTTTAGCTAGTTATGGTTTATTAGGAATTAATAAATAGATTTCATCACATAGGTATGAAAGTCAAGAGATTATTTTTCATTAGTTTGACTTGATGAGGACCCTTAAATCTAGGGTTGAGATTAATTTGGTACACCAAAGTCAATTGGAGTGTAGTTGGGTTTAGGAAGATCCAAGTGTACCAATTGCATGTTGCCATGTATCTTTTCTCATTGGGGTTTGTTATCTCTATCTCAATTAAACTTGGTAAGAAAAAATTATATGATGATTATTTGTGATTATTGAGATAAATTTCTAAGTGATATAAATAGAGAAGTTGAGAAACAACTCTCAATTTAGTTTTGGAGAAACATTGTTTTGGAAAATTTGGTTTTTGAGAAATCATGTTTAGGGTTTAAGCCTTGATCCAATGAATACTTTTATCATCAATAAAATATCTTTTACTTTTTATTGATATTTGAATCTTTGTGAGAATTGTCATGAGATTATGGAGTCTTGAATTTGAGAGTTTGTGTAATTGGATGCATTAGGGCTATAGTCATTGTTGGGTTGGAACATGTCTTCTAGATTCATGATGAGCTTCCAAAAAGCCATCGGAGATAAACCTGAGTGAGAGTCAGCCCGAAGGTCATAGTTCCAACTTCAAGCACCATTTTTGTCCATATAAGTTTGGAATTGTCATACCAAGAGGTTGTGAGGTGATATCGTTGGGCATTAAAGCACTCTTAGATATCCATCCGGATTAGGTTGTCTTGCAAGTGGATGTTGAGAATGTTTTTAATAATGTTTAATGTGCATCCATCTTTAGACAGCTTAGTGAGTTTGATGGACATCTGTCAAGCCTCATTCCTTTTGTGAGGTCCTTCTAAGGTTCACATTCTTCTCTCATGAAAAGTCATGTGATAGATCACATGACTTTTCATAGGAAGGAGTCATTGCTCTATAGTCTGCCGCTGATACTCGATAGAGAGATCCTTTGGGATGACTCCTATTTATCATGGTTCATTATAGAGCTCTTCTGTATACCGTTTTGGCCATGTCAAGTTGTGTGCTACACTCCTTAGTGACAAATACACATATTGTGGTATACATAGCCATGTATACCACAGTATACAAACATTTGATTTATTGACTACCGAGCTTCATCTTGTAGGCTTGAGAGTCAAGGTGTCAAAGTGCAGGGTTTGATCTCTTATGGACATTCCTCATCATCTCTAGCTTCAAGAGGGATATATGACATCAATAGATGGCTTATGCATTCTAGGAATGCAAATAGGATATGAGGACTTTGTCCACGCCACATAGACACGCACTTGCCAAGGAGGTCCTGCATGTAGATGACCTTTCTTTCCTAGGGGATCCATATATGACGTTTGATATACTCTCCTCTAGTATTGCTCGTCGATTCAACTATTTACTTCACATGGTTCCTTCTTCATCTACATTCCTATCACACTTGACAACTTTTGATATGAGGATCATGGGCATCTTTGGTGACATCATCAGATCAAGGACCTTCGAGTGTGCGACATAAGATTTGGCACAAAGATAAACATCTTTGTCGATTTTATGTGGAGGGATAGGCTTATTATCGATGGAGGAGACAATACCTATAATATTTTTGGCTAGTTGGGCACTCTCGACATCTTTGTTATCTTCTTGATTTGTGATTGCAGATAGATCCATCATTGAGACGTATATGAGGGACATTGATGGGGTCATTTTCTTTACAAATACTATTACAATATCTGAGAGATGCTTTGCCCTAGGAGGTATGACATGAGCTCACATCTTTTCCCTCTTTGCACACCAATTGGACTAAAAACATACAATTTACCTTGATGGACCAAAAGTTTCAACAGACTCTACACTCTCTCTTAGTGGATCCGGTCATTCCTTTTACTACTAGGGCTCATCTACGATCTTATTCCAGCAAAGTGCAAGCTCGTGGATCTTGGCTCGACCATGCATCAAGGCTTTCCAACTTGCACCAACTATCTTTTCTACAACGATGAGGTTCCGCCTTGGCTTGGTTTACCCATATGCATCTTCATTACTCAACTGTGAGTGTGGTACTATCTTAGATGCAACAATATCCATGTGACTCATTACGTGTTCAGAGGGTGAAGACTAGCTACCCATGATGCCATTAGGGACGTAGTGTTTGCTATGGCATAAGAGGGTGGATTCCTTACATGGAGGGAGCATTGGTATGCATTGCCATGGACTCGGGTTAAGATAGACCTATACTTGGTTCCGGAGGACCATGTTACTATTGCATACATTGTGGTTACAGATCCTACATGTGATCTTGTTTCGGAGGGGATGATTATCCATCCTCCTGGATAGGCTGCAAGTGGAACTGCAACAACTAAGGTCTTCAAGTATAGGGGTATGTAGAGAGGTCATCTCTTTGTTCTCTAGCTTTGGAGTTAGATGGAATTATGGACGCATACTTCGACACGTTAGTGAGAGAATGCAATATTAGGCGACATGGGGTATCACTCTCTTTAGCTTATTGTATAACATATTTTAGTCAACATATATCTATTGCTCTATAGAGAACACTAGATGATACAATCCACGATTAGGCGACATGGGGTATCACTCTCTTTAGCTTATTGTATAACATATTTTAGTCAACATATATCTATTGCTCTATAGAGAGCACTAGATGATGCAATCCATATGGGAGCAATCGTGTTAGGTGATGCTTCTTAGGATGCTTATGTAGAATGTTGACCATTTTACCTAAGTTAGTTTGGATATCGTAGGTGCAGTAGGACATATTTCCCATTGTGATACTATTGGGGTCTAGCCCCATGTAGCCGTTTGGTTTCATCCATGTATGACTTGATGGGGTCTTCACCTTTTTTTTTGGCTATTTTACTTGTCTCCCTCGTTTATAATACATCTGGACGTAACTCCATGTCCTCTCCTCAAGGAATGCCAGATCGTAGAGGCCCACCGTAGAACGTAGGTCCTCAACCTTGCGGGTTTGACAAATGCAGGTTTGAGCTCATGCAGGGAAGGTGCATTAGACAGGACTGTTACGCCTTGACGTCCGATCTGATATGAGTCACATACACGACTACAGTTCATCATACTGTATCGTTATGCCTCTCATGACTGTGGTCATACTAAACCGATGGCATGATGGACGGCCTTGGGATGCATGCTGCCCTGTATTCAGATGTCATCGATTCGGTGCAGATGTATCGATTATCGATTTGGCAGTCTGGGTACATTTTGGTCTTGGAACAGTTAGTTTGTAGAGGACGATGGGAGATCCCTCACTGCCGTAGTGAGAATCTGAGCCATGTTTTGCACATGAATCGTTGTCGTCTACACGTGAACGAATCGAGTTTCTCATCACGTGGAGTATTCAAACAAACTGCCAAGTTGGAGACACCATATTGTACCGTATGTTCCAAAGTACTGGTTATTGCTGCGTTCATGCTGCAGAATCTCGTCTGATCATAATCTGGCGCTGGCGTTATCCTGTAACTGAGGCGAGTTTCTCCTTTGATGGATTTGAAACCCCTTCATATTAAAAGAAGTTGTCCCTAAACATACGTTTAAACATGTCGGAAAAATGGAAAGTTGTCATTTGGCATCTTGAGGGTGGTAAACCATACAATTCCAGCTTCCTTGTTACCACAGCTCGCTTGAACCATGTTATGTGCTGGATTCTCTGCACTACATACGCTTCCGTAATTAGTGTGATTCACACTATTATCAGTACAAGATTTTGAGTGAAAAAATCTATTTGGTGTGAATCACACACTGGTGTACATTAAATGAGTTTGCACACTAATCATAAGTTGAAAAGTAGTCACACTATTAAACTTCATACTTGATTAGTGTGAATGCTTGAGGACAAAAGAGTGATGAGAGCCCCTATGAGTATCCACACTCATAAATGACTCACACCAGTTGAGTATAAGATTGTAAAGGAAGAGAATGATAAAAGATCCTAGCCGAAATTGATCGTGCCCAGTCTACATTGATGATATTATGGTATATAATACTACAATGGTGGAACATGAGAGACATTTCTAAGTAGTATTTGAGAAATTGATAGACCATGGCCTCAAATTGCATCTTGAAAAATGTAAATTTTTTTATCTAAAGTGATACTACACTCACATGTGAGTAATGAAGATGTAGATGGATGGACCAAGCCAAGACGTAACCTCATCGATGTAGAAAAAGTAATTACGGTGAACAAACGTGACCCGATCAATGAATCTTCCTAACGGTGGCTTGTTATACAAATCTGTAATAGACAAGTTACACAAAGGTTTTGCCAATTGTAAAGAATTAAAGTTCGTTCCCAAGGGAATGAGATGTTAATTCCCTTGGGATGTTAATTCACTACTAGCGATGAATATGTGAATTTATGCATCTTTTGTAGACTATGGACATGCACAGTCCGAAGAATGCTGCGAATAAGTAGCATACGACCACTCATTCTGATTATCTAACCATTACCCATCCATTACATTGCACGCAATTACACATGTAATTGAAATTCCACTCCAGATTTACTGATGGGAGATTGTTCACTCCTTTACAAGCTGACATCGAGGCGATGTTCTTGATGAAGTTCTATTGTGAGGCGAATCCGACTATGGCTCATGGGCGAATATCCGGGTAACTTCACAGTTATCACGCACCAGTCTAGGTTGATCGAACGCAATATTCAATAACTCGAGAATAGCTTCTCGAGCACTTCGTTCTACCCTGACTACACTTGCGGTTCTCAATGAACATTTGCAAAAGGAAAAGATAATCCTACTCTAACACTAATCCTATTTATACAATTGCATGTAACCGTTGCCTACACGGATCACGCCCGACTACTTGTTTGGAAAGTTGTTGGTCCCTTCGATCACGTCTCTTTTATAGTTATAGCCTGGTCCTCCTTTCCTTGAGCAGTGCGGTTCATTAACTGAATCAAGTCTATGTAACCTTTTTCCTGAGGATTCCACCCTTGGAATCCTCCCTTAGGCCGTGCTGACTTCGGTACTGGACTACTCGACTAAGTAATTTCCTTCAGCTTCCGCTTTTTGCTGACGGGTTCCACAACTACCTTCACGTTGGAACTTCTCTTCTCAGTGATCCCCACTGAATCTTCTCTCCCGAATACGGCTTCCTCGATATCCCGCATTGCTTTAGCCCGCTCCTCCGAAGGCATCTCCTGCTGATTCTCCCTCATTGGCGACTGCACACTGTCTCCTCGGTGGGATCCCAAACTCATGGTCGATCCACTGCTGCCGTCACTCCCCTCTGACCTACCTAGAGTGTTCACCACGTTCAGTTCATATCTCCTTCTCTCTTGTGGTATCAATCACCCCATTCGTGAATACATGTGCATCAAGAATGAAGAGATGTAAATTACTCCCTCCTCTCCCGCTCGCAGTCTTTGACCCATCGCTTGCACATTTTGAGCAAAGATCTCTCTCCAATTGACCTTGATCGAACTGCCGATGAATCTCTCCACTATTCTCACCTTATGCATATTTATAGAAGTAGTTCTTTGCGGCAAAAATAATTGATTTAAAGTATACATTATCTTCCTCCTGAAATTGTCATGAATAAGATCGATCTTAAAGCCATTTGTGCCTTTCCTCTGCCGAAGATCAAACCACTTCGTTTCATCGAAATTGAAGCCCGTATATTATGCTGACCCTTCCCAGTCAATACCATCCTTCTTCTTTGAGTAATCTCTTCCTAATGCTTTTGCCCAAAGAAGCGCATCCCACAAATCAGGATGGCCTCTCCATCTTATCGGATTTGCCATTTTCTTCGCTCGAACTTCCTCGCACATCTTTTGGCACACATAGTCCCAACGCCATGCTAAGAACTCTCAGTCTAAGTTCTTCAATTGTAACAATTCCCCGGTTGTCCAATTTGGCTTCGGCATCAAAGGTCGATATACTCATGTCAGCATCTTTTTTACTGGCAATTTAATAGCCTCTCGAGCGAATGATCGATCTTCTCTTCATCTCATCTACTTGACTTGTCGGCTCAATCTTGCTTCTCCGTGGCTCGTCGCACTTGTTGATGTTGTTATTAACTATCCTAATCCGTTCGACACTTGAGACATTCCTTAACAACTCATTCATCTTGGCCATATTCGTACTTATTCCACTTATTTGTATTCGGTGGACCAGACTTCATTCGAATATTGCTCATTTTTATTCCAAAAACAAAAAAACAGTCTCAAAATCTCTAAGTAGGGTCCTACAAAACCCAAGTATAGGCTATGACTAACTATCACAGACCGAAGTCAGGACTCATGTAGAATGGCAAAATAACTGTTATTCATGCACCGCGTTGTCTGATTAACGAACTTGATCAGCACTTTTCCGGAAGGAATTCAACTTCTTTGTCTATCTATCTATCATATCCACCTATCTATCATATCCCACAACGAATTATGTCAATAGGATCATCTTGCAAATTGGTATATCAAGATAGATGTGAGGTGACTTCATCTTCACGATAAGTATATATCCTCGTCAATCATTTTAGCAACGAATTTCTATTAAATCGAACTATAAATCTGACTTGTGACTGGTTTTAAGTACGGTAGCTAAGTCTAACATCAAAGTCATGCCATACGCCTTGCCGCCTATCATACTAGGCGGTAGGGGATATCACTTTCTTTAGTTTACTATATAGACTATTTTAGGTAACATGTTTCCATTGTTCTACACAGAGCACTAGCTGGTGCAATCCATTGGAGAGCAATCGTATTAGGTGATGTTTCTTCGGATGTTCCTATCATTTGTAGATCGTTTGATCTAGATAGATCGGATATCTTAGAGGATGTAGGACATATTTCCCAGTGTGATGCTATTGGGACCTAGCCCCATGTTTCCGGTTTGGTTCCATCCTTGTACGCTTTGATGGGGTCTTCCCATCCCTTTTGTTATTATACTTTGTCCCGTTATTTAAGTCATGCCATTTGATGCTAGTATTAAAAGGGCCACCGAATGATATATTCACTTGAACACACATGTTCACACTTGTCTAGTTCTCAAATCAAATTTCAAATAAGTTCTGCAAGAGGGAGTGTCTAAAGGTTGGTATGTAAGGGGAAGAAAAAAAAGGAGGTAGAACATCCATTCTTGCTCGCATTAAGTGCTCATACGATACTTGTGCAGCGCTATCGCATCAGACACTTAAAAGAGTTATTTTATTTCTATTATAGGACTTATTACATTTTTTTCAACCTTTGAATATTTAATTTACTTCAATTTATACAAGTTTTGAAAGCCTAATGTGGTAATGAAGAGTACAGGTAATATAGCAAAAAGGATTGGAAGATCCCATCAAGTCTTCATGGATGAAACCAAAGGAGTAGGATGGGGCTAGGCCCCAAAAGCATTACAATGAGAAATATGTCCAAATGTATCTAAGATATCCTAACTATTTAGGTCAACCGGTCTACATATTACAAGAGCATCCGAAGAAGCATAATCTAACTTTATTGATTTCCTATGGATTGTACATGCTAGTGTTTTCTATAGATCAATGCATACACATTACCTAAAATATACTATACAATATGATAAAGAGATTGATACCCCATGTGGCCTAATATGTAGACTCTTGCGTACTCTCTAAACAATGTGTCAAAGTTGGTGTCCATAACTCCATATAACTCTAAAGCTAGAGTAACAAAAAGATGATCTCTCTACATACAAGAGGATGGGTAATCACTCCTCCAAAACAATGTCATGTGTAGTATCTGTAATCACAACAACAACAATAACTTGGTCCTCTCAAAGCAAGTTTAGGTCGGCGCTAACCAAGTCGACTGCGAGTCATACCAATGCTCCATCTATATGAGCTATCCACCCTCTCGTGCTATAGCAAACACCACGTCCATAATGCTATCATGGATAGTTATACTCTATACTCCTAATGGGATAATCATATTTGCTTGAAAAGTAAATATGATGTGTTTTAGAATCTTGATTTTCACTTCAAATTTACCATGTTAGTTTTGAAAGTTTAAGTTTAAATTTAAACATATGGCAACAATTAATTTTGCAAGAGTTACAAAGAGAAAACGAGATGATGCAGCAGTAGAGAAAAGAGAATAAAAAGCAATAATCATGCTCGATGGGTACAAAATCTTTACTGACTTTATCTAGTTTGGAATAACATTGTAGATTTTGCAAGTCGACGTGTCAATATCAAAACATCAATAGACTTGACTGTTCAATGTTCAAATCTATAACTATACTGCCAATTATAAGTATTTTGCAACATTAAATTCTTTGAAAAAGCTAGGTTCATAGTAGCTCCAAGGAGACTCATTTACTTGTGTCAATACCAAAACCTCAATAGACCATATTGTTCAATGTTCAAATCTATAACTATACTGCAAGTTACAAATATTTTGCAACATTAAATTCTTTGGATAAGCTAAGTCCATGGTAGCTCCAAGGAGCCATGTTTACTTGTGTCAATACCAAAACCTCAATAGACGAAATTGTTCAGTGTTCAAATCTATAACTCTACAGCCAGTTACAAATATTTTGCAACATTAAATTCTTTGCAAAAGCTAGGTTCATGGTAGCTTCAAGGAGCCACGTTTATTTGTAAATTTGCAGGTAAAAACTCTTTACTTGAATTTTAGTTCATGTACAAACAATGTCTTCTTTTGATCATCTTATCAACATTTTTTGTTGACTCTCATGCATTTTATAACCCATGAAATTCTTGGATTATACCATACACCTAAGAGGGTTGGAAGTTCAATAAACCAAGGTGGACGCAATTTTCATATTTTGCATCCTTCAAATTTGAGTAGGGTGCAAATATTCATTGGACTTGTGAAGATTTATTGTCATTATAAGCAAGGACTTAGCACTAATATCAAAGCAATTAATACAATTGACAAAGTTGAATCAAGAATGATATTGGCGAGATGAACATGAGAAAGATTTTATTTAGTTCAAAGAGAGATTGATATCTGCTGCTATTTTGAGGAGATCGGTAAGAGTTTGTATGTTTTAGATACATAACAATTAAAATATGTTGGATCTAAGAACATTGTTCATCCAACATCATGATGAGTGTCATGACTTATGTAGCGGTATCTCTAGTTAAGTATGTGCATGTATGCAGGAGCAGATACAATAGTTAGAACTGATTGTGTAGTTAGCACCGTTCGCACTGAAATTGCAGTTTGGGTGGATAGTGCCATTAGGAGTTCTAGGGCTCAACAAGTAGAGTTCACATTAGGGCTCCTTGGAGGTCAGTTTTTTGAAGTTGAGCCTTTGAGAGTGTGGCTATGGTGGATAGTAGCTAGTGCGAGAACCTCGATTTTTTGAAGCATAAAATGGATTTGGCTTGACTGTAATCTCTCCTTTATGCTATGGTTATGAACGGAGTGTCCTTGTGGACGTTTCGAGAGTAGAAAAGATTACTTCGAAAACTCAAATTGGATTCTATGATGAGAATGTGAGTTCTTGAAGTACTAAAGGTATTTTGATGAGTTTGGATCGATGATAGCTTCAATCTGTTTGCTGCAGAGTGTGCATGGCGTAGATGGAGTGAAGGCCATGGTGGTGATCTAGAAGTAGAGTCAATTCAAAGTTGATGTGATTGATTTTGAATTTTTGCATTTTCTGTTTTAGTGTGTAAATCTGAATCGAGAGTTTTTGAGGGCAGAAACGTTGCTAAAAATTGACAAAGTGGGTCAATGCTCATAGTTATCTTGGGGCTATAAATCGAGATTGGCCGAAAAAGATTTCGGACAGAAGTGATTGAAGTCCAAGATTTGGTGTTTCAAAGTTTTCGGGTCAAAAATAGGAGCGGTATGCTATCAAATTATCATATAGTGTCCGTTTGATCTGAAATTTGGTGGGGTCATAGAAGATGTAAAGTATCTTGCGCGGTGATAGAGATGTTAGACACAAGGCAGACAATGTCAAAATTACAAAATTTTGACATTTAGGGGTCTGAAATTGGAGTTGAAGATTTTTAAAGTCCCACAAAAGTTTCAAACGGTGTCTGTTTGCAAAAAAAAATTTGCATTAAGTAGCAAACTAAAAAAGGCTAGTTTGAGGTTATGCCTTACATAGCCGGATTAACAATGTCAGATTATCGATGTGGAGAGCAGAAGACCTCTAAAACTCAATTTTGTGTTTTTAAATGCCCTTCTAAGGCTATGTCAGTCCGGGTTGGGTTGGTTTGACCCCTTTGATGGATGTTTTTGAGATGAAATATTATTATTTATGTTTCTTCAGATTGATATACCTCCATCTTGGCTTCTTGTTTGTGCATCATGTTTGTTTATTTTGGTGCACAAACACCAACACAAACTTCTTGTTTGGAGTGTTAGTGCTCCTATATGTTGTCGATAGTGAGATTGGATTTGCGGACTAGTCAGACTATCCATGTTTCTCTCCAATGAGACAAGACTTTTAGACTTGTAGACTGGATGAGTGCCTATGGTGATGACATGTTTCAGGTTGTCCTTGTGTTAGCACCTTGTAATGCCTCAGATATCTTCTGTTGTGATTTCTTATTCCAGTTGGGGACATATTTTTGTATGGTTGCGGAGGTCATACATTGATGTCACAATGGACTTCTTTGGAGGTTATGGAGTAGAAACTACTCGGATTAGCATTGGGTGCACCCCTAGCGGAGTTCGGTATCAACTTTAGCCTTTGAGGTTCACAAAAGACTCCTGATTTGGTTTCAGAGAGTGATGGGGCTGAGCTTGATGATATCTTAGAGTATGTATCCATACCATTCTTGTGGGACATGGACGTTATCTATGGGTCCACCAAGGATCCTAGACGATATTCGGATACAGTTGGCACTATTGAGTTGGATGACTTCATATAGGAGTTTGACTCATGATGTGATTTACAACGTATGTGCAATTCTACGTTGTTTAGTCCGTTTATGGCTTGGAAGAGATTATTCTAGCATTTGGAGGATCCATCGATGGATGATTATCATGAGTTCCAACGTGAACACACTGAGGAGATTGAGTTATGGAGATAATACGGCTCTCCAAACTACATCTCTATTACTTTGGGTATAAAGTTTGGTGGTGTGAGTTCATCCTCTGTACCTGATACTAATGATACGGTTGGAGCTAGTCAAGTTGGAAAGAGTTCTGAGGTTCCAACCTTGAACCCTATTCTGGAATTCTCTGCACGGTTGAGGAGAGACTACGAACAGATGAGAACTAAAAAGCTACGAAGCTTGCAAGAGTTTCAATGGAAGACTAGGGAGAGTCTTCGAGAGGTATATACTCGAATGCGTCGGTTGATTAGTGCTACCCATGGGGTGATAGAGGTACAAGCTATCCAATATTGGTATGGGATATTGGACAGGGAGTTGAGACGTAGAGTGAGAGATGCTACCTTACTACATGAGATATCACCTACGTTGGCCATTGTGTTTTGTCTTGCTGAGCGTATTGAGCTCAACATGCAAGAAGAGAGGGTGGTGATTGCTGGGTTCAGCAAGGATTCACCAACTTTGTCGACTCCTTCACGTTAAAAGTCTACAACACAAACCCGGAGTGATTATGGTAGACATGTGGGACAATATCAACCATTTGTATAGAGTGGTGAAGATGCCGCATCCAGACCATTGTCATCCTTTTCAAGTGAACAATCAGTTGTTGGGATGGTGTGTTGGACATATGGTGGACCTCATCACAAGAAAGATTGCCTTCAAGGTCAAAGGATGGATCTTGTTGGATCAAAATCATGTGAGCATTGTCACAGACATGGTCACATTATGGATCAATGTTTTGATCTTAATCCAAAATTACGATCAACGAGAGTTGCCATGGTAGTCCGTGGAAGAGGATGAGGAGTTCAAGGTGGCAGGGATGATGGTAGAAGACCAGTCTACGACGAGCACCAGTAATCTTGCCTCGCGGCCTTACTGGTTCAATGTAAAGAAGGAAGGGCAAGGGAAGGAAGCACAAACATGAGGTTAATGGTTTGAGAAAGAAGGAAACATGTTTGATTGTGACGGATGGCGAGATAGATGGAGTAAAAGTGAGAGTATTGATTGATCCAGGAGCTACAGAAAATTTCTTATCTCGATCTATTGCAATAAAGTTGGGATTAGCTTTAGAGAAAGATGAGAGTGAAAAGGTAGAGTTGCCAAACGTGCAAACAGAGAGTATTGAGAGTATTTCTAGGAAAGTGGAGTTGAAGATTAGGCAAAACAAGGAATCGTTGGAGTGGAGAGTAATTTGATTAGCTCGCTATGATGCTATTTTGGGTATGCCTTGGATGGAAAAATATAATCCTGAGGTAGATTGGCAAAGGAAGATAGTAAAAACTATCAGTTGGAGGATCTTTGGAGATAGACTTAGATCAGAACACAAAAATTTACCTCTCTACGTGATAAGAAGAACAGCTATCAGTCACAAAGATGTATGTTTTTTGGGCATAATAAGAGATGTAAGGGCTCCAAAAGAGCAATCTTTTATACATGAGGAGTTAACTTGTATCTTGAACGAGTTTCAAGATGTTTTTTCAGATGATTTGCCTCCAGGTTTACCACCAAGAAGGAGAGTGGATCACAAGATAGAAATCTTATCAAGAAGTTGTCCTCCTTGTAAAAGTCTCTATCGTCTTGCATCAAACGAGTTGGAGGAATGCAAGGCACAATTGGAAGAGTTGTTGGAGAAAGGGTTTATCCAATCTAGTGTGTCACCATATGGAGCTCCAGTGTTGTTCGTGAAGAAGAAGGAAGGCTCCATGCGGATGTGCATGGACTATCGTGCTCTAAATCAACAAACGGTGAAAAACAAGTATCCATTACCGCGAATGGATGACTTGTTTGATCAACTTCATGGAGTTAAGTATTTCACCAAACTTGATCTTAGAAGCGGATACAATCAGATCAGAGTGGCGGATGAAGACATACAAAAGACAGCTTTTAGAACTAGATATGGTCATTTTGAGTATCTAGTTATGCCATTTGGTTTAACCAATGCCCCTGCCACATTCATGGGACTGATGAATGATATTTTTCGTAAATATCTAGATAAATAAGTGATTGTATTTTTAGATGATATCTTGATATATAGCATTTACAAGATCATCAGAAACATATGCGAGAAGTACTTCAAGTGTTGAGAGAAAATAAGCTGTATGCTAAGATGTCAAAATGTGAGTTTGGCAAAAGAGAAGTAGATTACTTAGGCCATAGAGTTAGTTTTGATGGCATCCAAGTCATGAGTGATAAAGTGAAAGCCATTCAAAATTGGAATGCTCCAGAGAATCAGACTCAACTCCGTAGTTTTTTGGGTTTAACCGGCTTCTATAGAAGGTTTGTGGAAGCTTTTGCTCGTATTGCTCAAGCTTTAACAAGTCTCTTAGGCCAAGGGCAGAAATGGCAATGGGGTACAACTCAAGAGATTGCATTTTAGGCTTTGAAGGATGCGCTTTTACATGCATCAATCCTTAAATGGTACGAATCCAGTAGATCAACAAAACTCGTTACGGATGCATCAACGTTTGGAGGAGCGTTACAACAGGAATGGAAAGATGGATGGCACCCAATTGCTTTCTTTTCACGGAAACTTTTTCCGGCGGAGCAAAATTATCATACCACAGAGAGGGAGGAGTTAGCCATTGTTTTGGCTACTAAACATTGGAAGCACTATCTCGGAGATAAGGAGTTTGTGATTGAGACAGACCACAAGCCTTTGGTTTATTTAGAAACTCAAAAGGACCTCTCAAAGCGGCAGATTCGTTGGACTGAATGGCGACAACGTTTCAACATGAAGATCGTGTATGTGGAGGGGAAGAAGCTTGCCGATGCATTGACATAAATGTCCCGGGTTTCCATCGGTCACTTCGTCTCCACCTTCAAGATTGTTGAGAGCTCGTCGATAGGGGGATCTAACTCCTTTTGCTAGAACTCAAGTACGGTGATGGTTACCACATCTGACCTTTATGATACAACTCAAGAGGTTACAACTAGAGCTACTGGAGTTGTTCACATTGAGATAGTGGAGCCTGGTTTGAGAGAGCAAAAAATACTTTCTGTTCAAGAGGTTGCTAAACGACAACCTCTTGAACAGAAAGGACAGAGAGATACGACACCAGAGATAGAAGACATAATATCAGATAGATATATGTGTAGTGACTATCAATCTATCAATCGATAGACAAAATCTGATCGATATGCTATGCATACACATGATGAGATCTTTGATGCGGTTGGACATGCAAAGGTTTTTAGTACATTAGATTTTCAAGTAGGATATCATCAATTGCGGATTTGAGATGAGGATAAGGCCAAGATAACCTTTTGGGCAATTGATTCACATGGCAAGGATGTGTTGTATAAGTGGAAGTTCTTACCATTTGGGTTGAAGAATACACCTGTTGAGTTCCAAAGAGTGATGGATAGGATCTTAGCCGGACTTGATTGTGCTTGAGTCTACATCGATGATATTCTAATGTATAGTGCTACAATGATGGAGCATGAGATACATTTGCAGGAGGTATTTGAGCGACTAATTGCTCATGGCCTCAAGTTGCATTTTGAAAAGTGCAAGTTCTTTCAAGAGTAAGTAGAGTACTTGGGTCATACCATATATTCAGGAGGATTGGGAGTCCAACAAACCAAGATGGAGGCAATCTTGCGTATTCCACAATCCTCAAATATGAGTAGGGAATTGGGGAGAGATCTTCGCCCGGAATATGCAAGTGATGGACCAGAAGCTAAAAGCGGGAGAGAAAGGACTGGTATACATCTCCGCGTTCTTGATGCACATGTATTCAAGAATGGGGTGGTTAACATCACTAAAAAGGAAGAGATATTAGCTGAACATTGCGGATGCTTTAGGTGGGCCATAGGAGAAGATCCTCCCACGAATCCCTCTACTATTCTCACTTTATGCAAACTTATATATGTGGTTCTTTGCGGAGAAAATAGTTGATTCAGGGTATACATGATCTTCCTTCTAAAGTCATCCCGAATAAGATCAATCTTAAATCCATTCATGTCTTTCCTTCCTTGAGGATCAAACCACTTTGATTCATCAAAGTTTAAGCCAGTATACAATGTCAACCCCTCGCAGTTGATGCCATCATTCTCTTTCGAGTAATCTCGACCTACCGCTTTAGCCTAGAGAAGTGCATCCCATGAATCCAGATGAGCGCTCCATCCTATCTGATTTGCTATCTTCTTCACTCGAACTTCCTAACCCAACTCCGGATACACATAATCCCATTTTTGAAATTTTTGAAAAAGATTTAGCATTGTTACCAAAGCTTTGACAAAGTTAGATCAAGAGTGGAGTTGGGGAGATGAACAGGACAGAGCTTTTGTTGAGCTCAAGGGAAGGTAGACATATGCCCCTATTTTGAGGAGACTTGTGAGAGGTCATCCGTTTCAACTAAATAATGATTGGAAAATGTTGGGTTTGGGAGTAGTGCTTACCCAACATGATGATGAGGGAAAGGAGTTTGTAGTAGCTTATACAAATCGCTCCAACAATGTAGCGAAGTCAAAGTATAGTTCTTATGAAGGAGAATGTTTGGCAGCTATTTGGGCAGTGGCACATTTCAGGTGTTATTTGTTTGGAAACTCCTTCACTCTCATCACTAATCATCAACCATTGAAATGGTTAATGGAATCAGACAAGCTTACATGAAAGCTTGCACGATGGGCTCTTATCCTATAGGAGTATGATTTCATGATTGTTCACAAACCTGGAGTGATGAACCGTGATTCGGATGAATTAAGTTAAAATCCATGTACAAGTCAAGTTGATGAAACTGGGGTTCGATGGCACGGTGATATTGATGAGGAGATGGTGTCAGGTTGGCATGCATATACCTTTTTGAGTATGTTGCCATTTGAGAGCTATGTGATATCTCTCTTGGATCAGAGAGTGGATATGTTATCCTTGGACGTTGAGACAGAGGACAATTTGATGATAAATCGAGACATCCATGATGACATGGTGGTGTTAGAGTATCTTTGTACATGTGCTTTGATGGACACTTTGAATGCAAAAGATCAAGATTGAGTTTTATAGAGAGTTCAACGGTTCAGATGGAAAGGTAGACACCTTCTTCGAACATGGAAAGATGGCAGTATTCGTGTTGTGCCACTTCATCTAAGAGAGCATAGTTGGTTAGACATGCTCATGAGGAGTTAGGTCATTTTGGAATGAAGCGAACATATAGCTTACTTCAAAATCACTATTGGTGGAGAGCTATGCAAACTGAGATGCAATAGTTTGTGGCTAAATGTATGGTATGTTATCGTGTTTGAGCATCATTCAATACCCCTATACCACAATTACATCCTCTATTGATAATGAAACTTGGTAATCGTTGTAGCTTGGATTTTGCAGGACCTCTGCCCTTGACTATACGACATCATCAATATGTGTTGGTCATGGTGGAGCATTTCTCCAAGTGGATTGAGTTGGTGACATTGCTTGACAAATCCAGTGAGGGAACATCTTATGCATTTTTAGCTACAGTGCTTAGCCGATTTGATGCACTAGCAAAATTGTTGACTAATCAGGGTATTGAGTTTTTGGGCAAATTTCAGATTTTGTGTGATCAAGCGTTGATCGATCATCGTACCACCTCAAGAGATCATCTCGAGGCTGATGGTCTTGCAGAGAGAGTTGTTCTGAAGGTGAAGATAGGATTAAGAAAGTTTGGCTTGGAGAAAGAGCATATGGGAGATTGGGACATCCAACTACCATGGTTGGCCATGGATTATCGATTTAGCCGACAAGCATCTCTAGCGTCATTCTCACCATACTTTTTTTTATATGGTAGAGATCCAGACTTACATGCAACTATCCGTCGAGTTGGAGTTTTGGACTTGAATAACCCTGATGATTGGGTTGGGGTGTGTTCACGAAGAGCAAAACTCTTCCGTAGGGTAATGCCAATGGCATTTGAAAACCTGGCTATTGCTCAACATAGAGATACATTGCGTTATGCTATCATCCAAGGAGGTGGATATTGACCTTCAATTCGCATATTTCATGTTGATGATTACGTTAACTTGCAGCAGACTCCACCGATCACATTGGATGTTATGACTGATTGCACAATTCTACGAGTACGTGAGGTTTTACATTCTAGAGTTTTGGTAATAGAGGGTCATGATGGTGTGATGTGGAAGGATCATCTGTGTAATTGTGTGCCATGTCACCTTCCAAACATTGATGGTACTTTGGATCCAAGCTTGACAGTTGTGCGAGCAGGCTTGAGATGTATGTTATGTGGATCAGCTGGTGAAGCAACCAGTATGTTGATTTATGATTCTTGTTTGAGAGGATGGCATATGTCATGTTTGACACCTCCTCTCAATGCGATGCCCAGTGGACGGTGGAGATATCGACAATACGATTAACAGGCAAGCAGGTTTGACCGATACAAATGGTATGGATTGAATATAGGCGACTAACAATGGGGCATTGTAGCACCCGGCCTCCTGATCTTAGCCCCAAAAAGGGCATTTTTTGTTATGGACTAGATGATTATATGGTGTTAGAGGGATCTAACCGACAGTTAGGGGGATGATTATTGTACACTTATGTTGGTGTATGACAATCTATATATTGTGATGTTTGATAAGACAATGATGTATGTTGTGATGTGATATGTATGTGCACGATAACTATCGACTTATGTAGCGGCATCTCTAGTTAAATAGGTGCGTGTATGCAGGAGTAGATATAACAGTTAGATCCAATTGTGCAGTTAGTGCCGTTTGCACTAAAATTGCCATTTGGGCCAATAGTGCCGTTAGGAGTCATAGGGCTCGAGGGATAGAGTTCGAATTAGGTCTCCTTGAAGGATAATTTTTGAAGTTCACACTTTGAGAATATGGCTATGGTGGATAGTAGCTAGTGCGGAAATATGGATTTCTTGAAGCACAAAGTGGATTTGGTTTGACTGTAATCTCTCTTTTATGCTATGGTTATGAGCGGAGTGTCCTTGTGGACATTTTGAGAGTAGAAAAGATTATTGTGGTACATTTGTGTTGGTCTATGTATTGTGATGTTTGATGTGACAATGATGTATGTTGTGATGCAATATATACGTGCATGACATGAGAGAAAGAAGTTTGTTGTAGCTTTTGCAAGTTGCTTCAATAATGCATCAAAGTCAATAGAGTTCTTACAAAGAAAAATGTTTGACAGCCAATAGAGTTCTTACAAAGAAAAATAATCAGTTGCAGTTTGGATCGTGGCATATTTCAGATGTTATATTTTTGGTAACTCCTTCATTTTCATAATTGATCATCAATCTTTACACTGATTGATAAAATCAAACAAACTTACAAACAAGCTTGCCAATTGGGCTTTTATTTTACAAGAATATGAGTGTGATTTATCTATAACTAAGTTTAAACCAAATCATGATTATATTTAGCTAATTATGATTAAATTGAAGGAATAGATAGAATGATTTTTGATATTGTAGAATGGAGGATGAGATCAACTTTTTCTTTGTTTTGTGAGAATCAAGGCCCATATTCTATGACATGGTTATTTTGACTTTGCTAAACTTGACTAGCCTACTACATCACAATTACATCCTCCATCAATTATGTGTAATCATCTTTAGTTAATGAGAACTCAAGTAGAGGTTACGCAAGGTGGAGATAAATAGTTTTGAGTTGATTATTAGTGTATCAATTAAAGTTGCCACAACAACAATCCATATGATCATTAGATTATGCTTCTAATGAGTTAGTTACAGTTACATATCAGGAATCCATGTGCTCATATTGATGTTTGTCATATCATCGATCCACGAGGAGTTGGATGGATGGTGGTTGTGGGACCTTATCTATATTGTACCTTTTGGAGAACTATATGTGGAGAAAGAAAAACTATTGAGATTATCTCTCAACTTAGAAATTTTCAATCAAGTGGTTTGCCCTCATTTTCCAACTATGACATTGATATCAGAGCTAATTTGTTCTTTCTTTGAGTGTGAATTAACCCTCTTTGAATAACAAGATGGTGATGATAGCTTAAAATTTTTGAGAGTTGTATAGAAATTGACAAAGCTTATTGATATGCATGTAGAGTAAGGGGGAAAGGAAAAATTATGGGTTGCAGATATGGATGTGCTAGAGGAAAACCCTATATCAAAATTTTAATTTTTCAACTAGTTTTAACATTCATATTTGATTCATGGATATATTATGACCAATTGGGGTGCAGATTTTACGGCTCAAATGATGACATCACTAGTATCAATATGTAGGAGCATAGTTCTTAAGATAAGTAAATTTTTTTTTGGTTTTTGTTAATAAAGAGCAATATTCAGGTTCTGATGTGGGTATTCGTCCAAATATATGTTAGTTAGTTACACATGAATACCACTAGGGAGTTCACACGAGTGAATTGAGAGGGATTTAGGTTGTGCAATCGGTCGGCGGATTGAAGAATCATCGAGTAGGAAGTTCAATGCCAAGAACCTGCAAAATCAGTGCGGCTTGAGAAGAGAGAAGTTGCAATGTCAAAGCGTCGAACAGTGAGAGTACCAACAAGGCAAAGTGCGACCATGGGGAGAATTCGACCGCTCATTCTGATGGCGGATTGGACTCCGGTGGAGTTGTTGAGGTTGAAGAACCTAGGCGGCGCGTTTCTGTCATGGCGATGGGACTATGTGTACCCAGAGCTATGTGATGAAGTCCGACGGGGGAAAGCATCGATAGTAATTGGTAGTAGAACGCAGCCGGAGAAGTGGCATATCAGGCTGTGGGCGAAGGCATTGGGACACTCTTACGATGAGGATAAAAGTGGAGTTGATTGGGAAGGATCAGCGATGCACATGACCTTCACGTTCGATGAACGCAAGTGGTTTAATCCTAGAGAGAGGAAGGGGACGAATGGCTACAAGCTTGACTTGATCAAGGATGTTTTTAGGCAAAAGGTGGCTCTAACATTGAACTAGCTTATCTCTCCTCAGCGCACGACTTATGTCAGTATGCATAAAGTGAGGATTGTGGAAGGGTTCATAGGAGGGATCATTCGGATGAATTGGGGAGAAATCTTTGCTAAAAATGTACAAGCGATGGCCACCAAGATGAGGGAAGATTATAAGAATGTGATCTATCTCTTATCTTTCTTGGTGCACTTGTATGCAAAGATGGAGTGGCTGACTCCCAGGGAAAGGCAATTGTATCGATTGGAGTCCGGGCTCTCAGACCTCGAAATTGACATTGACGACGCCAGCAGTGGGTCTACGAGGAGCTTGGGGATCAATGCGCCACGCAAACCACGACGGACTAGAGAAGTCAGGAGTGGGTCTACGAGGAGCTTGGGGATCAATGCGCCACGCAAACCACGACGGACTAGAGAAGTCAGGCGAGCAATGTAGTGGTTGAATACTACTATTCGTCGAGAGTCAGGTGAAGTCTTGGACTTGGATAACCCTGATGTTTGGGTTAGGGTGTGTTCTCAAAAGGCAAAACTCTCCCATAGAGTCATATCTATGGCATTTGAGAACATGACTACTGCTCACCATAGAGATACTTTGCATTATGCTACCATCCGAGGAGATGGATATCAACCTTCAATTCGCAGATTTCATGTTGGTGATTACGTTTACTTGCAGCACAGTGCATCGATCATATTGGATATTACGGTTAGTCGTACGATTCTACGAGTACATGAGGTTTTACTTTCTGGAGTTTTGGTATTGGAGGATCGTGATGGTGTGATTTGGAAGGATCATGTGCGTAATTGTGCGCCATATCACCTTCCAAACATTGATGGTATTATGGATCCAAGCCTGGCAGTTGTACGTGCAGGCTTGAGATGTATGTTATGCGAATCAGCTGATGGAGTAGCCAGTATGTTGATTTGTAATTCTTGTTCAAGAGGATGGCATAAGTCATGTTTGAAACCTCCTCTCAATGCGGTGCCCAGTGGATGGTGGAAATATCCTCGATGCGTTTAGCAGGCAAGCATGCCCGACCGTTACATGATATGGATTGCAGATAGGCGACTAACGATGGGGCATTGTAGCACACGGCCTCCTGATCTTAGCCCCACGAAGGGCATATCATGTTATGGACTAGATGGCTACCTGGTGTTAGAGGGACCTAACCGCTAGTTAGGAAGACGATTGTGATACACTTGTGTGGGTGTATGACGATCGATGTATTGTGATGTTTGATGTGACAGCGATGTATGTTGTGATGCGATATATATGTGCACGACAGCTGTCACGACTTATGTAGCGGCATCTATAGTAAGGTAGTCGCTGCGGCGTATGCGGAGCGATCTGACGATTAGAGCCGCTTGTGCGGTGCTAGCACCGTTTGCACTAGAACTGCCGTTAGGGCCGAAAATACCGTTAGGGATTGTAGGACTCAAGGGGTAGAGTTCAAATTAGGGCTCCTTGGAGTGCAATTTTTGAAGTTGAGCCTTTGAGAGTGTGGCTATGGTGGATAGTAACTAGTGCGGGAACTTGGAGTCTTTGAAGCACAAAGTGGATTTGGCTTGACAGTAATCTCTCTGCTATGCTATGGTTATGAGCGGTGTCACAAAGGACAATTCTTCGCTCTGAGAACGCCCGAGCGCTTGGATGTAGAAGAACCCTCTAGAACCTTGTGTGAGTTGTCAATCTCTTCTTCTTCTCCTCAGCACTCCACATTACAACCAGTAAAACTTCAGCGGAAGAAGATCATGATATCCAATGATTCCACCAATAACTTTCGCTTAAACTTAACAGAAAATTGCTTCTTGACCCTTACTATCACTCAAAAAAGTTTCACATGTTTTTGCCATCTAGATCTCTCAAAACAATTGTTGATTTACCCACTGTATCACAAGGCGATATGCAGACCCCTGTGTACAAAACCCATCACACATCCCAATCCTTAACTCCAATTGCTTTCAAATTTCATGATAAGGTCACTCATCATCCGAACTTCAACTCTGCAAAAGTTTTATTGACAGAAATTCCTAATATCAAAAGATATGATTGATGTACTAAGTTTGTGATAGTCGGGTGCAATCCTCAAACTCGATCGCTTGCACAAACTTCAACCTATCACTCCGTACTCAAAACTCGTCCAATCGAGTCAAAAGCTCAATCAAAACACAAGCTCAAGTCGTGAAATGTATTTCAGTTGACTCAGATCTCCCAAAACCCTCGTCAGATTCTCACAAACACTCCAAATACACTCAAAGGTCGAAATTTCTCTCTCTAACTTTGAATCACCGTTTCAGAGTGACAAATCCTTCAAATCCATCCATTCTTGAACCCACATTGTAGCCCGTCCCATCAGCTTTCCAACGCTTTCCTTTGATATTCGAATGTATTCCTAGAAGTTCTCCAAAATCCCTAAAAACCTCGAAAAGTTGCCCTAGTGTACTCATTGGTCAAAACTCCTAGACCAATGGGAATGGAGAATGCTATTTTGACCTCTAGTGTGACCAAATTAGCTCCATTGAAACTTAGAGCTTTACAACTATCCTAAACACTTTACTTAGACATCCTATACACAATATGAGTTGTCACTAATAAGAGTTAAAATGACAACTTGAAACCAGCTAAGTATACCCAAAAGCGATCACGTTGAAGACACCGGATGTTGATCACAAATGGACTCGACAATGGTACATCTTGAGGATCATGTTGTCCCCTATCCATGTCCTACGTCGACTCCACTTCAATTAGATAAGCTCCTTAGTCAGCAAGGTGATGTGTCTAGATCTCCCTAGCTCTTTACATCCTTACAATGCCATCTGTTATACTAACCTAAAGTATCGCCGTCATGACAACAACTCTGAAGATGACACATGTCATCATCTTCTTATAGTAGCCGCGTCACAACACGATAGTGGAGTTTCCTTGTGGACATTTTGAGAGTAGAAAATATTATTGTGATACAGTTGTATTGATGTATGATGATCTATGTATTGTGATGTTTGATGTGACAACGATGTATGTTGTGATGCGATATGTATGTGCACAACAGTTTGTCTAATGAATCATTCTCTCTTTCAATGTCAAACAAAACAATATTTTTACAACTAGGAATAATTATCTATTCTTTGAAAACAAGATTATGAAATTTTCAACAATTGTTGAATAGGCTGTTCTCTACAAAATGTGTTTTCCTTTTGTCTCATCTCTGGTGTATGATATTATTGATGAAAAATATAAACGTAGGGATGTATTGAACAAGTTGGGGCTAGAAAAACTTTATCTTTCATCAATTTTCTCATCATGGTATATATTATAATGCACAAGTTACATATTATGAGCATATATTGCAAAAATTAAAACAAAAAGATTCATTACCTTGGGAATGAGGTATCAAAGTGGTAAGATCGAAAGATAACAATGAGATTATGCTTCTTTAACAACTTTGGACATGGAAGTCTAAAGTGTGCTAGCAAATTGGTTCACACCAAAATATTTGGAGTTCATACACACACATATATCAATTCATTAATCAGATTACATCCCATTTAGAATTCATGTATTCATAACAAATCTTTTATTGAAAATGAGTGTGTCTTCATTACAATGATCAATTGTGAGTAGCAAGAGATGCCTAAAGGAGTTATAATTAGATAATCATTGGCTTGGATGTTTAGATGGATTGAATTTCTAGCTACCTTCACATGAATTTGCTTGTGATCTGTCTATCGTCTAGGTGCAACAATTCGAGCTTCAAGAGACTTGTATTATTGAGTCTCGTGTTATCTAGTCATATCTATTTATCTTTATTGCAGAAGCTACTTATTTTAAATCAAATGGATGTTGTCACTGCTTTCCTCTATGGCAATTTAGATGAGGGGATCTTCATGAGACAACCTATGGGCTTTGTGAAGAAAAGCCAAGAGGATATGGTTTGTAGGTTGCTAAAATCTTTGTATGGATTGAAGCAAGCTCCTAGACACTGGAACAAATTTTCTAATCCTAACTACCATACCCAACTTCTACATGGATCAATTAATCCTAGTGGTTTCTAGCTTGTCAGATTGCCTCTCCAGCAATCATGAGAAGACATCTATGCTTAATTGCACAATAAACTACTTCTACTCTTCTTTCAACCTTCTCCCGAAGCTAAGTATTCTTGGCCTCAACAAACTTGACTTTGGCTTCCCTTATTTGACAAATATTTGAATACAATGTCTTTTCCTTTATCAACTACTTCTTCCTAATAGCTTTTTGCTTCCTTACTCTTAAAACTTTCAGCCAGTTTTGCAATGGTTTGCGTTTGATTTCTCCTTCCATTTGTCATCCGATGCATCATTCAGATCACCTCCATGTAGCTATCTTCATGTGGATCACTCAAATCATCTTCATGTAATTGTCTTCATTCGGATACTCAAGAGCCATCTTGTTGAACTCTATCAACACCGAAACTACTACATTCTCCAACTTCTCCACTTTCTACACAAGTTAGAGCATCAAAAAGAGTGATTCTTTTCCATCCATCTTTTTAATCATTATCTTCCGTTGATAATCCCTTATAGCAGATGGGTTGTTTAACTACTTTCTAATCTTCAATAATTGTCACTTTGGCAAAGGTTCTTTCACAACCTCTACATTGGGACTTCTTATCCTCTTCCGAGACAATCTCACATATTGGAAGACTTCATCTTCATTTCCTTCTACTACACCATCTAACTCTTTTGAGGTCACCTCAGATAACTCCTCCTTTGACACCACCACGGTATGCAAAATTGTCTTTTCCCTTTTTATCCTTTGTAAACTTTAAGTCAATCTATTACTTGCAACATTAAAGTCCTTAATCCAAGAATCCTAACTCTTTTGTTTTTTTTTTTTTTGGAACCATCAATCACCTCATCTTTGAGTACATGTGCACCAAGGACGATAACAAATACATCACACATTTCTCTTTTGTTCTCATCTTGTATGTCTTTGCTTGCATATTCCTCCGCTTCTCAATTGGCCTTGATAAATCCTACTACAAAGCCATCAAGTATCCTTATTTTATACATACTTGTAGGGGCATAGATAGATGAAGTGTATAGGAATTTTTTGTGTTTTTGCAATAAAGTATGGTATTCGGACGAATGGAAATATATTCTGACTAATATTGTGCTAAGTAGCGAATAGACAGAGTAGGGCGGATTCACACCTGTGTAGAAGACTTAGGTTTAGTACGTGGTCTTATGACTAGGCGGCACGGTGGAAGCGTATTGTCAAACTGCTCAAGAGAATGCCAAGAACCTGAGTTGGATGGGAATGCCGAGGAAGAACGAGAAAGTGAGGTTGGATCAGAGAGCCATGAGGATGCTAGTCGTGAAGAAGGTGCCAATGGGGAGAGTTTGTCTTTTGATCGCAATGGCGGACTGGACGCCGGTGGAGCTGTTGCGATTGAAGAATCTGGGAGGTGCAATTCTGTCATGGCGCTGGGATTACGTTTGCCCAGAGCTGTGTGACGAAGTGCGCAGAGAAAAGGCCACATATGCGATTGGAAAGAGAGCACAACCAGAGATGTGGGATGCAAGATTATGGACTAAAGCTCTCGGCCGAATGTACGAAGAAGACTAGGATGGCATCGATGGGGAGGAATCGGTGATGTATATGACATTCACTTTTGACGAGACAAAGTGGTTTAATCCCCGAGAGAGGAAGGGGACGAATGGATATAAAATCGATTTGATAAAGGATGTGTTTAGAAGGAAGGTTGCCTTCACACTAAATCAGTTGTTTTTGCCATAACGCACAACTTATGTTAGTATGCATAAAGTTTGAATTGTGGAAGGCTTTATCGGGGGCACCATTCCGGTCAATTGGGGAGAGATCTTTGCTAGGAATGTACATGCAATGGCTACCAAGTTGCGAGAGGATGATAAGAGTGTAATATACATTTCTTCTTTCTTGGTGCACATGTATGCTAAGATGGAATGGTTAATCCCGTGGGAGAGACAGCTTTATCAACTTGAGTCCAGATTGTCTGACTTGGAAGTAGACATCGAGGACACTAGCAGTGGATCAACCTGAAGTATTGGTGTGGTGGTTCCACCAGAGCCTTGAAGACCGGAAGTAAGGAGTGTTCCGATAGCACGGCCTGATTCTGATTCTGACACTGAAGTTATGGAACTACCGCGGAAGAGGAAATGACCAATCGAAGAAGCAAGTCCAAAGATCAATTCAACACCGAAGAGAGTTGATGTAAACAAGAAGAAGTTGGAAGAGGTAGTTCCCCTGAAGCCTTCTCACCCAAAGGTAAAAGTTACGAAGAAGATTGCATAACCGTTAGCTTCGGTGTTGCAGTTGTCTCAAAAGTTGGAGACAGTAGTGATTCCGGTCATGATGGAGCTTAACGAGATGGGACCGTAGTATGTGCCGGGTTGGGACCTGCTGTCCCATGGACATTTCTTTGCTCTGAGAATGCCCGAGCGCCTGGCTATAGAAGAACCCTCTAGAACCTCGTGCGAGTTGACAATTTCTTCTTCTTCTCCTTAGCACTCCACATTCGAGTTCATTATAAATCGGTAAAACTTCAGCTAAAATCGATTATGATATCCAATGATTCAACCAATAACTCTCGCTAAAACTTTATAGAAAATTTCTCCACAACCCTTTCAATCTCTTAAAAAAGTTTCAGATATTTTTCTCTTCTAGATCTCTCAGAACAATTGTTGATTTGCACACTCTATCACAAGGCAATATGCAGACCCCTATGTACAAAACCCATCACACATCCCAATCCTAAATTTCAATTGCTCCCAAATTTATGAGAAGGTCACTCATCATCAGAACTTGAACTGTGCAAATTTTTCTTGACAGAACTTTCTGATATAAAAAGATATGATCTCCGTACTAACTTCGTGACAGTCAGTGCAGTCCTGCAACTCTAAATGTATACACAAACTTCAAGCTATAACTCCGTACTCAAAACTCATCCAATTGAGTCAAAATTTCTATCCAAACGCAAGCCCGAGTCGTAAACTATATCACAGTCAACTCAGATCTCCCAAAACCCTTGTTAGATTCTCATAAACACTCCAAATACACTCAAAGGTCTAAATTTCTCACTCTATTTTTGAATCATCATTTTAGAATGACAAATCCTTCAAATCCATCCATTCTTGAGCCCACATCGTAGCTCGTCATGTCAGCTCTCCAACCCTCTCTTCAGATCTTCCAATGTCCCTATGGAAGGTCTCCAAAACTCCTCAAAATCTCGAAGAAGTTGCCCAAGTGCCATCATTGGCCCAAACTCCAAGACCAATGAGAATGAAGAGTGTTATTTTGACCTCTAGTGTGGCCAAATTAGCTCCATTTTAACTTAGAGCTTTACAACTATCCTAAACACACTACTTATCCATCCTATACACAATATGAGTTGCCACTAATAAATGATCAAAATGACAACTCCAAACCAGCTAAGTCTGAACGGAACTACAAACGGAACCGGGGAGTTTATAACTTGAGAATAATACTCCTTGCCAAAGTTCCTAACAATCAACTCCAGATGGCTTGTTTTCGGTAAGCAATAGTGATGGATTGGAACCCATGTGTTGAAAGCCACCACTACTGGTAAGTTCAGATCCATAGCGCCCAAACTAAATCAAAACGTATATTGTTACGTCCCAAATCGCGTGGTAGGAAACAACTGGAAGAATTATCAGGTCTGGAGAGTTTATCACTTGTTGTAGAAAGTTATCTCCAAAATGATACACGAACCACGCCCGAAAGTGATCACGATGAAGACACCGGATGTTGATCACAAATGGATTGGGCATCGGTACATATGGAGGATCATGTTGTCCTCTATCCATGTCCTACGTCGGCTCCACTTCGATCAGATAAGCTCCTTAGTCAGCAAAGTGATGTGTCTAGCTCTCTCCCATAGCTTTTCCATCCTGACTGCGCTTTATATCTGATAAGGTCCAAGATAATATCTCTTGGAGACTTTTCAACATCCTGACCCTACAAAGTTGATCCAACGGTGGACTCTTAACAACCTTACAGTGCGCCGTCGGTTATCATAACCTAAAGTATCACCGTCATGACAATAACTCTAAAGATGACACATGTCATCATCTTCTCATATTAGCCGTATCACAACACGACATCCACACCCTCTAAACCTGTGCATCCTCCGGTATGCGCCAAAAGTTAACCAAGGTGTGCGCGGCGTCAAATTAGATCAACCTAATCTTCTGCTTTAGCTAGATCCTCCTATGACTCATCTTCACTAAAAAGGTCAAACTCCTCCTCGAGTTGGTCGAGGTTGATCTTCTTATCCTAAATTTTGAAGATCTTTATTCGCTTTCTTGCAATAGGTACCTTCAGCTTTGTACCATCCAACTCTCTTAGCAAATAAGTAGCATTGTCATGGACATTGATCACCACATATGGCCCAAACCACCTCTTTGAAAACTTCCTCAAGGTGCTATGTTGGTTATCTAGACTGTTGTCATACACCAACACCCAATCACCTTCTTTAACCTCCTTTGGTCTCAGCCTATGACGTTTGTCAAATCTGTCCTTGTTTTTAAGACGTGTCTCTCTAAGTCTCTCCATTGCCGATTGTACATCCTCCGTTCTCCTCTCCAGCTGTCGAATGCGTATCGCCAAAAGATCTTCTCTACTCAGATTATCTTCCCAAGGCAACACACTCCATGTGGAAATATTTTCCTCTATTGGCATAATCGGCTTTTGGTCTTGCATTAACTTTGATGGCATATAGCCGGTCACAGAGACAAACCAATGCAATGAAAAAAAAAAACTTAAAAAAAATATGAAATAAGAAAATCAACAATACCTCTACATCTAAATGTTGTCAAGTCAGCTTTTGTCACAAGGTCAATCTTCATATAAATAAGGAGAAAAAAGAATTGTTTGATATTATGAGGTTTGCTAATAAAAAATCTACATTTTTTTTTAAATTTGATGGTTGCATTGCAAAGGATATTAAAGTGATCATATGATTTTGAAAAAAAAAATTGATATGTTCAAGGATTTTTTACAAAATTTTTGAATTTTTTTAAACCAAACAGTGATAGATTTTCTATCTTTCTTGATGATTTCTTAAAAAATTTATTCATCAAAATTCAAAAGATGGATAATGCACTTGAGCACACAATCACACAAGTTTTCTATGTTGCAATGAAAAATTTAATAGTAGATGTTATTTACAAATGGACAAACACATTATGAGATGATTAAAAGATGAAAATAATCTAAGTTGATTTTTGACGTGATGATCAACATGTAGGTTAAACAAATGCATAATCTCCACTAAATATTTTTTATTAAGCATTGCTCGAAAATAAACATAGTTAAGGTGAAAAAAGAATATTCATAAGAAATTTGAAATATTTTGAGTTAAACTTTATGAGTAACATAAACAATGATATGCACCTTGTTTGTGAGATTAGTGTGGATTAGACATATCAACCATTTATTACATGTGCTCAATTTCTACTCTACACCACAACACTATAGTTTTACTAAGGTCAATTTAATCACACAGTTTTAAAAAATCCAACCTTGAAATAATGTTACCAATACTATCTAAAACATAACATTAATTAATATTGAAATTTTGTTGAATGATGTTGTGCGAAGTAGCGTTCTATCACTTGTACGTTGAGTTATGCTCTGTGTTCAGATATGGTGTTAGTAGTCCACCACTCTTAAGCTTATCAGACTCAGACTTTTACAATCTTGGAAACAACCCTGGCCATCAAAGTGAGAGTTCCAATTCTTGGAGACAATAGAGAGCAAAGGCAGTTGACTGCCTGCCTGTAAGCGAGGATCATGTCACTGTGGCGGATGTGGTGGTTACCGATCCTACTTGCGACACAGTTTCAGAAGGGGTGATCACCCATCCTCTAGGATGACCGGCAAGTGGAGTAGCAACAGTCAAGGTCTCCAAGTATAGGGGTATGAAAAGAGGTCACCTCTTTGTTCCTCTAGCTTTAGAGTTATATGAAGCTATGGACACCGACTTCGACATGTTCGTGAAGGAGTGCGCGAGAGCCTAGTATACTAGGCGGCAAGGGCTATCACTCTCTTTAGCTTACTAATTAGCCTATTTTACGCAATGTGTTTCCATTGCTCTATAGAAAGTACAGATGGTGCAATTCATAGAAGAGCAATCACATTAGGTGATGCTTCTTCGGATGCTCATGTTGTTTCTAGACAATTTGATCTAGATAGTTCGGATATCTTAGGTGTTAAAGGACATATTTTCCAGTGTGATGCTATTGGGGCCTAGCCCCATGTTACCGTTTTGGTTCCATCCTTGTCCATTTGATGGGGTCTTCCCATCCCTTTTGATATTTTAAGGTATCTAGGGCTTTTTGAGACTAGATTTCCATGTCCACGTTTATTCCATAGGCTTCCTCGGGCACTGCATGACGAGGCTAGACGTGCTTTTTGTTTACCGCTTGATTGGTTGACGCGCGACCTCATGGACGAGTTAGCATGGTTTTTATTTTTATTACTTCCGCGATGATGTTTACGTTATATTAGAGGGGGACGTGCTGGACATAGGGAGGTGGCAGCTAGATTTCGGAGATTCCGGGGAGGGGATTGGGCTACATTGCAGGAGGAGTCTATTCGGGCCACATAGGTTAGGAGTCGGATTCAGTCACAGGATACTTCTGATTCAGCGCGATTGCGACGGTGTAGGATCTTGGGGCAAGCCGGGGAGTATACCAAGGCTGCACGGGCCCTTCATCCTTTGTCCATGGCTAGTCCTACTGATGAGACGATTTCCTCTTTACGCCTTCTACATCCACCCATGGGCGAGGAGATACCATTAGAGGTCTTGGAGTATCAGCCAGAGGAGCCATTATGTCTTGATAGATCATTATTTGCTCATTCTCTATGCACAGCCCCACGTTTATCCTATGGGGGTTTGTTAGGGATGGTATATGAGCATATTCGAGATTGCTTTCAGGCAGATGATCCCTCTAGTGGTTTCACGGAGTTGTTCCTGCGTGGCCGCATCGCTTGCGAGAGAGGAGAGATTCCGTTGTTAGTTAGTCAGGCTCTGGGTGCTAGTTGGCTTCTCGCGATGGAGAAGGACACTGGGGGCATCAGACCGATTGCTATTGGAGAGGTCTTATTGTGATTAGTCAGCCATACCGTTGTCTTGCGGCAAGACGTCACACTTCCAGGAGCATCTTTGTCCGCATCAGTTTGGAGTAGCCACATCAGGAGGCTGTGAGGCAGTATCGTTGGGCATTAGAGCACTTCTAGATATCCATCCGGATTGGATTGTCTTGCAGGTGGATGTTGAGAACGCTTTTAACAACGTCTCGCGTGCATCCATTTTTAGAGAGCTTAGAGAGGCCAGTGGACCCCTATCAAGCCTCATTCCTTTCATACGATCTTTCTACGGTTCACATTCTTCTCTATTTTATCAGCATGGCTTTTCCGAGGAGGGAGTCACCGTTCTACAGTCCGCCGTTGGCACTCGACAGGGAGATCCTTTGGGAGGACCCTTATTTGCCATGGCTCATTATAGAGCTCTTGTGTCTATCGCTTTTGGTCGTGTCTGCGTTGTGTGTTCCCCTCCTTAGCGGATGATACACACATTGTGGGCCCTATAGACAGCATTAGGCAGGCCTTTGATTACTTGACTACCAAGCTTCATCTTGTAGGCTTGAGAGTCATGGTGTCAAAGTGCACGACTTGGTCTCCTTTGGGCATTCTGTTTCATCTTCAGCTTCCAGAGGGATGTATGATATCGACAGATGGCCTACGTATTCTAGGGGTGCCAGTAGGGACTGAGGATTTTGTTTCACGCTACCTTGACGTTGCATTGGCCGAGGATGTTTTGCATGTAGACGACCTTCCTCTACTAGGGGATCCGCAGGTGGCGTTTGGTATACTATCATCTAGTATTGCTTGTCGACCCACCTATCTTCTTTGCACGGTTCCTCCTTCATCCACATTCATATCACATTTGACAGCCTTTGATAAGAGGATCATGGGCGTCTTTGGTGACATCATCGGACCAGAGACATTTGAGTGTGTGACTAGAGATTTGGCAAGGAGACAGACATCTTTGCCAATTTCGTGTGAAGGGGTAGGCTTATTATCAATGGAGGAGACGGCACCTGCGGCATTCTTGGCGAGTTGGGCGCTCGTTGCACCTTTGTTATCTTCTTGATTTGTGATCGTAGATAGATCTATTTTGGAGATATATACGAGGAATGTCGATACGGGATCATTTCCCTTACAGGTATTATTACAACATATGAGAGATGCTTTACCACGGGAGGTACGACATGAGTTCCCATCTTTTTCCTCTTTGGCTACCAATTGGACTAGGGGTCTACAGTCTATCTTGGTGGACCGACAGTTTCAAGAAACTCTACATTCACTCTTAGTGGATCCGGCCATTCCTCGTACTACTAGAGCTCGTCTATGCTCTTGCTTGGGCAAGGGTGCATGCTCGTGGATCTTGGCTCGACCATGCATCAGGACTTTCCGACTCGCACCAGCTACTTTCTCCACAAATGATGAGGTTTCGTCTTGGCTTGGTCCATCCATCTACATCTTCATTACTCACATGTGAGTGCAGTATCACTTTAGATGCAGCTGGTGTTCATATGACTCGTTGTCCATTCGGAGGGCAGAGGATAGCTACCCATGATGCCATTAGGGATGTGGTGTTTGCTATGGCGCGAGATGGTGGATACCTCACATGGAGAGAGCGTTGGTATGCCTTGCAGTCAACTAGGGTTAGAGCAGACTTGTACTTGGTTCGGGAGGACCATGTCACTGTGGCTGATGTGGTGGTTACCGATCCTACTAGAGACACAGTTTCAGAGGGGGTGATCACCCAGCCTCCAGGATGGGCGGCGAGTGGAGCGGCAAGCGATAAGGTCTCAAGTATAGAGGTATGCAGAGAGGTCACCTCTTTGTTCCTCTAGCTTTGGAGTTATATGGAGCTATGGACACCGACTTCGACATGTTCGTGAGGGAGTGCGCGAGAGCCTACCATACTAGGCGACATGGGGTATCACTCTCTTTAGCTTATTGTATAGCCTATTTTAGGCAACGTGTTTCCATTGCTCTGCAGAGAGCACTAGCTGGTGCAATCCATAGGAGAGCAATCACGTTAGGTGATGCTTCTTCGGATGCTCTGTCGTTTGCAGACCTTTTGACTTGGATAGTTCAGATATCTTAGGTGCTGTAGGACATATTTCCTAGTGTGATACTATTGGGGCCTAGCCCCATGTTACAGGTTTGGTTCCATCCTTGTACGATTTGATGGGGTCTTCCCATCCCTTTTGTTATTATACTTTCTTGGACTTTTTAAGGTGTCTCACTCTTTCCTACAAGGCATCCGACGAGCTCAACTGACATGTCGATCCTGTGATACAATAACTTGTCGGAGAAGACATTCTTGTTGAGGGCACTGATTTCTGAACTCACACCTCGTTTATATATACATCAGAAAGTTTCAGTTCTATATCACAATAATTCTGACAAGTCTGATTGCCAATTTCTCATTCCTAGACACCTTATCAGGTGTCTAGGAATGAGATGTATAGGACTCTGGATGATTGAGCCAAAGTGCGAGGGAGATATTGATGCTGTACAACGTGAGACATAAATGACGACGACTTATCATTTGAAACGGTTTACATGATTTGGTTTTCTGAAGAGAGAATCTACATCACAGCAGAAACTGAGCTCGTGGATGCAGAGGTCAAAGTTATGACCCGCTGAGGATGCCCTGCGACCTGCGACCTTCTCTCTTACACTGTTAAAAAATCAGCTCCAGCTCAGAACCAGAGTCAATTGATACTAGTGAGAAATCGACACGCAATTCCACATCTGTGATCACGTTTGGGTCACAATCAGATATTGCTTCGTAGTTTTGTTGTAAGTCGCTTTGGGCTTTCTGTGTGCAGGAGTCTTCATAGACATGCGTGTATGTCTACATCTGCGACACCATGCCTCGATTGCTATGACAGAAGAGAAACGGGAGTTCCACTGTCAGCTCGTAGCTTCGTGAGCTTCGTGACGCACTACATGGAGTGGGAGTGGAAGACGGCAAGAGGAAACTGAAACTTGTAGCAGAGCAGGGAGTGGTAATAAAATAACATCATATTCAATCTCAGAATGGGGGTCAGGATCCTCAGTTTTCTTCCCATCACACATCCTTAACAGCTACATTCCCATTTACAGCTCTGCGATAATATACTTTCAACAACTCTAGCCCCTGTTGCTGAAGGCGGCTGCATGCCAAGTTGCACTCCAATAGTTTGCACCGACCATAATTATAGGAAAGACATACATGCTCGGGAGTCTTCAACACACCTTCTACTCAGTGCTAAACAAGTCTAGGAGCATGCCTCGGTGCGGGTGGTTGGAATGCTGCCTGTGAATCATCCATCAGTTGTGTACTATTGGTACTTGTGTCTTGTAGTCCTACTTAGTTTCCTCCCCTGTACTTTCCGTGCTCTGTGTTCTGAACTAGGGCCAGAGCAAAGCTTGGGCCTTGTCTGTATAGGCTTACTCCACTTGACAATCACTGTCTTTGTACTTGACAAAGATGCAAGTCGGCAGACAGTTCAGTTGATCATCAGAAAGTGCGAGTTTTACTCAAATGGGCTCACTAGAAACACTGCGATCGTACCCGAGTTCCATCAGCATATACTTAGTGTATGTACAATATTCAGTGACAGGTGAGAATTGTACTACTTTCGAGTGTCTATATCTCAGCAACATACTGCAGTGTGCAAGATGTGTAAACATTCTACTCTCTCGGACTTGGACTCGAGCCACCGTCCAACATGGCACATGTATTTCGTGGATGGAGCTCGGTTGCTGGGGACGCAGGTCTCCAGCACGACTTGCTGATGGAGCAGAAGCCTACAGTTCAGAGGTCAGAACTTGCTGTCTGCGCAATGCATCGGTACTCAAACTGCCTGCAAAAATAGTGACATAAGATTATCAATGTCTTAAAAAGTCCAAGTGAGCTGGACGACCTTCATTCGATGGGACCGACCAGCAACTCACTCACTGTTCGTAACCTCACAGTTGTATCAGGAATATAGGGAGGGGAGGAGCGTTCACGACCTTTTTGAACCACAGTTTATTCTGAGCCGATCATATGGAGCTCTACTCAAGTTCTTGCCAACATGAACATTATATTCACCTCTGCTGTAGCATCAATCCTTTAGGCCAAAATGATTGATCCGGGTCTTGTGTAATTCTTATAACTCCTCGCAACAAGCAGGGACTTGACTGTGGATGGCTCAGTACTTTTCAGTGCTTGTTCCATTGACCTAAGTCTCGGCAATGCAGCGAGTTCTAGAAGTTCCATCAAAACTGCCGTGCACTTGCACGTCTGTTAGGCTCTGCATGTGGGCTAAAAGTTCTGTGCAAGCATGAACATCGTAGGCTCGGCTCCGTTCTGAATTCTCAGATTTGGTATCTGGGGCCATCAGCAGCTTCTATGGGGTCCCCGGGCCAGGGAGCCAGCCGAGTGTCAGAGGTCGAAGCTCGTGTCCTGCCTAATTTGCCCGAATAGGAAAGACGGTGGATCCCAATGTGAGCGCAGATTCCTATACCAACTCCATAAAGTTGGGGGCCTTGGAGTTCTCTGGTCTGCGGCTAACATGATTACTCATTATTCACTACCCCTCTTCGATCCCACTCTTTTCTATCTCAAAGGGCATTCAAACGGTTGGAGTCTTGAGATGGCAAAAAATCTCAATCTCAAGGCTTCTCGTTTGACACTGATGATCCAGCACGAAAAGAAAGCTCTAAGAGTCACAGAAAGACTGCGAGTAGCAGGTAGCAGTTAGCTCTCACTCCGCTGGTTCGTGGTCTCAACTCAAGGAGCTTCAGGCCTACCAAGTCTTTGTCTACTTACCGCATAAACACGTCGTCCTTGTATGGCTATATGTCATTTTCTCTGCTCTGGCATCCATGGACGTCAAAGAACTGTCCTTGCTCCTCTCTCTCCGCCTAACCATGTATGTCAAGTACAGCTCGTGGTCCTTGTATGGCTCTGATGGAGTTCCTTACCTCAGGTTCTACGTACTCCTCAGCTTGGAATCTCCATGGTCACTTGTTGTAACAGCTATAATTGAGAGACGGTTCTCAGGAGAGGGAGGACTCAGCTTGTGAGGGAGAGAATCTATGCCTGTTTCTCCCGACACAAGCCTTTGGTGAGATTCTAGCTGAGTTGTGCTGCGCTGTGACTACCCAACGACTGGTGATGGCTTGCTTGATTGATTACAATAGAAGTATGTTCTGTTGACTGAGAAGGACTCAGGATTCAGCACGAGAGTAAGCAGATTGCCTCAGAACACATCTCAGAGTCGCCTGATTGATACCTTTCAAATCTATAATGGTCAAGTGAACTTTTCGTACCTCTTAAGACGCAAAGAGGAATCAGTTACAGGGCTCATGCTGAGATACGAGAGGTGCTGGCAACCGTACAAAGGATTTTTCTTTTCTGATCGCTTACTTTGTTCGATCACGCGCCGAGTGACATCGACATGACCTACGAGTTTTGATGTCCGTTCACTCCATCAAAGCTTCATCGTCGGGATCAGCCCATAAGGAGCATATAGTGATGTCCTTACTCCAGATCTAATGAGAACGATGGAACATCTCGTTGCAAGAGTTGAAAATGCTGTGCTGCATCCTCCTCCTCCACCGCCAGATCTCGACTTCAACTCTCGAGTCGAATCGAGTCAAGTCAGTTCTTCTACCCCTGGTTGGGAATAGAATGTCCGACCACCATGGCACTGCACTTAGCTGTACTTCACTGTACGAATCAAGATCTTATCTGCTTACTCCCGTAAGCAGGACATATATAATTATATGAGCCTGGCCCTCAAGAGTACTCACTGAAGTGACAACAACAAGAACGAGGACGACCGTGATAACGACATAGATTGAATATCTTTCGATGTTTTAGAGCATTTTTCAGCCATTATGGGGACGAGAGGGAGTGCAGAGAAGACATAGCCAAGAGCCACGGTGGTTTCCAGCTCACATCTCTACTTCTGATTCTGAGAGTGGTAGCTAAAGTAGCGGCCCGTGCTTGCTTCCCTTGCCTCGCCTCGCCTTCTCTTGTACAGTATTGTGTAATTGTAATTTGGCCTACGAGTAGAGCAGATCGTAGTCTCCCGAGTCCTGACCGGAGGTGAGGCAGCAGTAGCTGCTGCTGGTGAGGGAGGGGCCCACATTTATCATGAGCTTGACAAGGCTAGAAAGACCGAAAGCTCATTGGTGTTCGCGATCTCCAGCTTCCATAAACTTGTCTCCATTCACAATCCACTGGCCCCCGGGACACTTCTTCCACCTCTTTACTGTTTTGTCAATCATGGGTGCTATTATTATAGCAGGCTCGTCTTCTCGCCAGTTCGTTGGATGCATGACATTTTGAGATGAACGTAAGATTCAGGCCAGCATCTCACATGTGAAATTTACTGCGCTGTGTCTGTCTGGCTTCTCACTGGCCCCATGCATGCCAGGTTGAGAACTCCACATAAACCTAAGTGTAAATCATCATGATCACAGTCAAGCAAGTGTGAGCTTTCCAAATTTTTCCAAATTTTTTCATCTGGGTTCTGGAAAGCACTGCGATTATGGCGAAATGATGTGAATTTGAGGTGAATGAATTCTTAACATGTAGATCTTGTAGAAGTGAACCGCCAACATGGGCTTGACAGTGGGTGAGTGAGTGCGCCAGTGATCAGTCCAGTCCAGTCTTCCTTTCACTATTCCACATGGTTGATGGCTCAGGCCCTCAGGAGACTTAAGACTCAGGAGACGCATGGAACATGAACCTCGAAATAAGGTCTAATGATCACCCATGGAAGGATTTAGCTTAAACCCTGCTCAAAGGGTGTGTCATGGAGACATCAACTCCTATCTGGCTCTAATGCAGATGCTCACAAATGAAAAGTAATCACTGTCACAGTCACATTCCATGCTCTCCTGAGTGACCGAGCCCTGGCGACACGAACTCGAATCGAGATCAAAACGCAATGATCCACATCTAATGCATGTCCTGTCATGTACAAATGCAATGGGCTTTGCAGCAGAATGAATCAATCAAAAGTGGCCTTTGCATTTCTGGTGAATCACACCGTGTCGCTTGTAATGATGCACACGAATTTAAAAATCTCCGAAATTAGATCAGATTCGTCAGAAACTTACTTACTACTCTCATAAAAGGGACGCTATCATTGCCTTAAGCTTTTTGGCGTTGGATGCATGGCCTAGCGTGGCACATGAGGTTGTCGGAAGGAGCCAAGATCTACCCCCATAACGGTCACATCCTGATTCCTCAAAGTCCTCAAAGTTGCTGGAATCGTGTTTTTCAAGTTGCAGTAAAGGGTGTTCCAGTCTCGGACCTAGATCGAAATGATCACAAATGAAAATGCTGCACAAATGTGTGCAGCCACGTCTACGAACCTGGAACTACACTGACTGTCATCATTTTCCACCTGGCTTTACGTTTGAGTTTCTAGGAAAGAACCTGTCAGCTCGTAGCTAGACTTTTTATGGAGTGATTTCTTCCTTAATTTTTACCAATTTCTTTTTGTTGTCCCTTGTGTTCATTTTCTTAATTATCATTCTTAACATGCTTAGTTCCTCATTGTGAGAGGTAGTCAGTCTTGCCCACTGTCCAACTCGAATTGTGCTTCAATTCAAGAGCCTGGTAGACCTTCACTTCTCACTTGCTGCACTGGTTTTGGTGATTTTTAGTGATTCTTCCTGACTCAAGTTCTGGAGACGTAAGTTAAATAATTTCTGTCTGGAATTAAACTGGAACAATCAGGTTATCTCCAAACATAGAAGAGTGTAAAACTGACGAAATAAAAAATTTATTAATTCATACCAGCTGGGAAAAGGGCATAGGGCATGATATGAAGAGCAGCAGAATGCATATGGGTTTTGGCAGCCCATAGCTGCTCCATCATTGTGTAGATGTCCAATGCTTGGAAAGTGCGACTTGAGTCCGAGCTAAAAAGTGTGACACGGCGTCCAAATGAGTCCAAGGGGCGTTTTGGCATTTTCAATATCATCAAACCGAAGAAGACAGGCGATAGAGAAGGAAAGCTTCAGCACGATCATGAACTGAGCGAACTGAACATATGCTTTGTATTATTTGGTTGGTTAGACATCTTTCTGTTGCAAAGCACATACCTTTGAACGAAAACAAATGCTCATAGCGAAGAAACCTGTCGTCATAAGATCCTCTTCCTAAATATCTGAGCTGATGGTTCCGAACGGGACAATCCAACATCAATCTCCATAAACTAGACTCCTCTTCAAGAAACTTCACTATTGGATGCTTCCCCGATAGGAAAGAATGATGATATGACACCTCTATGCAAGATTACCTTCTTCTTCTTCTGCACATGAATCAAGTCAAGGGCTCGATTCACTCACCGACTTCCTTGTACATACTTCACTCTGCCCTCACGATGTAAAATGTAGAGTCTGCGTAGATTGTAGGAGGAGAACATGATGAGCTTCATTCTGAAGAAAATCTCAAGCCTAGGCAGACTAGCCGCCAGAGCCTTAGCATTAGCATTTGGGCTCAGTGAATCGGAGGGAAGTCCAGATTAACGGAGAAGCCGTGGCCTGCAACAGGACTAAGAACTCCGACTCATTACTGCAGTAGATCCAAAGCAATGGACTCCGAAATTGTCTTATTGAAGGCTGGAGGGAGGGACCTTTTTGGATCTACCGCGACAGAAGTCACAGAACTCTGAAATGGGACAATGACTTGGATGCATTGCAGACTCGCAGAAGGGAGCAGATGACACACATGTTCTTGTATCGAATCCTGAAACAGTATTAGCCATGTCTCGATCCGTCGTCTTAGTCTTCTTACAGTATCACCTTTGATGACTCTATAGGTAGGATGGGAATGTTCCCATGACTAGAGTAGGACCAGATTTTATTCCTTCCTTAAGTTGCTCGCTCCCCCTTTTCGATTTCCTTCAACAAAGTCCATCAATAAGTCGGGTTCTGGATAACTCAAGAGTCAAGAGATGAGAAGAAATAATTGATCTGAATCAAAGGAACTGACATTAGTTCACCGAATCCTCTCCAGGACGGCTAACTAACCATGTGCTGACAGCTAACCGCACCTTCGTTTGATCTAAGTAAGTAAATTGGGGTCCAATCCCTCCCGTAATGCAATGCAGTGCAGTGGAGGCTGTAGAGCCTGTAGAGGCAGCACCGAGACTGAGCGAAACCAACTGTTGGGTGTCTGTGCTGTTGTCTTTATACGGGTCCCAAGCATTAGAACCCCAAGCGAGAACTCGCACTAGTGCGAGCTATGGAGTTCCTAATGATTGGGAATTTATTTGTTAGCTGACCAACTTTCTTGTCATCGGAGGAGTTTTCCTTCATCTCTATCTCCATCGATTTCCTCTCAAACGACTTTCTTTTACCTTTCATAATTCAGGAGCTTCCACACAAAAGCAGGACTTTGGAAACTGCCGTCACTAGCCCCTAGGGATGTTTTGTGTATACATCCATTAATGAAAGGATTGTTTTGACTGTCTCCAAGATTGAAGTGCTTCCGTTTGTCAGCTAACTTTACGAACTGCCACTGGAGAGAACTGGTGGTATCCAGAGTCCTTGCATGTACACTACTGTAGATGCTCCTGTCACTCTATACGCCATGGCCCAAGGGTAGCATTCGGTGCAGTCTTCCCCACTAGGCTTAAGCGTATTTATCCATTTGTACCACAAACAAATATCTGCAACCATACTTCATCGGTAGAGTAGTTGCACCCGATTCCCTCCTTTTTACCACCTCTTACTTCCATCGAGCCTTCTGATCGATATAGAAGTAGAAGATTCTTACTGCAAGCTTTAAGGAAGAATGGCCATTTCAATTGCAATTATTGCCAGTGAGAAGCACTTTTTGTCCCTATGTTTTGCGAGTAACTCAAGCCAGATCGCGCAGCCAACTCCTCGTTCAGGCTTCAGTCAGGTCATGTTCAAACGTTCTACTAGATCCGAACCATATGATGGAAAGGATGACGAGCTCCATGAAGATCGAACAAAAAGAATGCTTGCTACTTTACCCGCATTGTTCATGCTCGATGATGAAGCAGAAAGTTTGTAATTCGATGAACATCGATAAGCTGAAGAGTCTTGATTCAGAACGTGTTAGAACTTGCAGAAGGGATCATAAAGTAAGTACATGCGATGTTTGCTTCTCAGAATTGTGATGGAGCTGGGCAGTCTCGAAAAACAATTTGTGTAAGCTTTTTCTTCATCGAACTTTATTTGAATGGCTGCAAACTCCTCGTCCTCTGCTAGCGGTGTGCACTCTCCGAACGTTTCAAAAGGCCTCGTGAGTCCCGAACAATTTCCTCTATTAGAGTGTTCAAAGATCTTCGTGTCAGCCAAGATCTAAACGGACAGTGCGGAAAAGCGTTCCATCTACGCTATGACACCGTTGGCAAAAGCGAGAGGCTGTTAACTAAGATAAAATTCAGGAATGTGCGGAGTTTGTATCTGCGTTCAACATAAGAATCCGAATGCACCTTTTTGACGAACTTCAGAGGATCGGTTCACCGGATCCAACCACAGTCGACATAGTGAGTTCACCGTGGCAGTGAGTGTGCTGATTTCTGCAAAGGCGCTCGCTGTCAGCTACTTGAGCTTCTATCTTTCAGATTGAAGAGTATAGACGGTTCAGAAGCAACTCCACATTTGGAGAATCTCGAGTGAGCCAGTTTCTTCTTTCTGCCCAGTCAAAAGACTAGGCAGAAAGAAGAAAAATCAGTGTAAGCTCTCTCTACATAGCAACGATGGTCAAAGGATTCGAGCTAATCCTTGACAAGTAAGCAGTGGATATTTCTCATTGTCAGCTGACAATCTGATATGGCACATCCACTATTAGCTGCAAAAATTTCCACCTCCCGAGTTTACCAACACTTACTAGATTAACCATCTTGGCATCTGATGCAAAACAAGGTGTCGCTGAATCAATCATCGCGCATTTACTGGATCCAACAACTGCGATGTACAGTGTGAAACTCTTTATCATCATTACTTGGGACTGCAAAGCTTTCCGTTGTCAGCTCAGACTCTGACCAAAAGCTATTGTAGGGCTGAAGAATATGTCTTGTAGAATATGATCCATCCAGATTTGACAGCTCCAGAGATGAAGCTTACAGTGAACATAGTGTGGCTTTATCGCACACAAACGGAGAAGTACTTATTTTTTTCGTATGGCTCGAGCAACGGAGGCATTCACCATGATACTTCAGCTCCCTCTCCTTTAAAGACCATGCATATAATTCCACAGACTCTTTTCCACCTAAACTTCCAACTTAAAAGGTTGCATGCCGATCTCAAAGCTCAACCACAGCAATTGTGAGTGAATCACCCATTGCTAGCTTCCCATTTAAAGTTTAAATGGGAAGCTAAAGTTTAAAGTTTGAGATGACTGATGTGATGCCGTTTTCAGTTGTCCACCAAGGTCTTTTGCTACCTTGGGAACAATCCCATAGGGATGTGCCATAGCCTCTAGTAGCAAATATGCAAATAGCGTATGCAAATAACGGTTGCTTGCTTGCTCCATAACCCTCACTGTTCCACGACTGACGTTACTGTAGTCTTTTGAAGTCTGTCTGTAGCTGGATCTTAACTCTTGTGTTCTACCGAGAAAGGACAGTAAGAGTGCTCCCTCTCATCTATCCTTAAACCTTTCACTGTCTCAAGACACCAACTCCAGACGAATGCGGTTAGTAGTTGCTAGTAAGTGTGGTCTGACTATGGTCGTTTGTCTCTGAACTAGCAGGCGGAGGATATTTTCCATGGCCTGAGCACATGTCGAATTCTTATTCTTCACAATTCCATGCTGGACTTATCCTGGAGTATAAAAGTGAAGAAAGATCGACAAATGACTACGCCAGTTCATGATAGGCAGGATCTGTTGGACAGTATTGTGATGAAACCTGAAGACCTAACGTGCGGTTAAGTTCACGCTGATTGTAGCTAGAATTTTTATGACATCATAAACTGCGTGTCTCAAAAGACTCTGGATATCAAGAGGGTGATGAGAAATAGGATTAACAAAGGTACCTAAAAGATTTCTTTAGAAGATTGATGTGGATCTCAGCTGGAACTTTTGCACAATCCTAATCTGCTGTCGCATATTCATGACCTGGTGATGAGATCATGAATGTTCATTCTACACACAATCTGAGAACTTGAAGCCACACCTTCTTGGCAGTGAACAAATCAGGAGAAACTGTGGACCCTCATCCCTACCAAATGCCGCTCTCCTGTTCGCCGTTGACTGACTCATGGCAAGCCACCGTTGCAAAATGACAAGTTCCACACACACACACACACAATTTTTAAAAAATGACAAGTCTCTCTAACCAAATCATGTAAAAGCTATGAATCCCACATACAGTATTCTGCCTTTGAATTGGGATAAACCTCTTATAAGATATCAGAGCTCTAGACATCAAAATGTACGCACTTAGCTTCATTTGTTACCCGTTTGGTTTCATCCATGTACGGCTTGATGGGGTCTTCCCATCCTTTTTGTTATTTTTCTGTGTCCTTTGTGAAGCTTCATTTGTAAGAAACTAACTACCTCTTCAAAAGAATCGAACTAACGTCCGCAAAGCAGATCATCCTTACCTTTACCTCCCTTCCCTTTCTTTCCCCACCTGTAGAAAAGGCCCCGGATCTTCCAAGTTTCAACATTCTCCCCATTCCTTAAATGAATATTTAACTCACTTGCTGCCTGTCAGTCATGGAACTTGCCACCATAACCACCCAAACGAACAAAATAGCATAATCAAAATAGAAAAAGCTCAAAAGGCTTGCAGGGGCAACTTTAGGGATCGTACATCTTCTTACTCCCCTTCTATTCCATTGGTACCTAAATTGAAGACTATGGAAAATGATATTATGAGATATGAGTGTTTTTATTTTTTTAGGGTTTTGAGTGATTTTTCTTCGATTAGACATATGGATCGGGTTTTTTTTGTTCCCATCTCTTCCTTTTCCTGCATTGGTTCAATTAGCATTTTCCAATGTGAGGTGGTGTGTTAGGGGGTTGTGGTTCTGTAGGTGGGATGAGATACATGATGGAGTGCTAGGTTTCTTTATCGTTCCCTTTGTGCTAGCTATAGCTTGACTTTTTCTCATGGGACCGCCAAAAGCGATGAGTGATACACCATGTCCGGTGTGTCATTGTCTCTTTACCTCGCAAGGGGTAAAGACCCACGTGGGAAAGATGCACTAAGATTATGATTGGACCACTTGGGATGCGCATATGAGGAGGACGGTCACATCGACATCGGTTTTTGTCACTTCGGGGAACACGCAGACTACATCGACTCCTTCGTTGAGCATTCCGGATATACCGTCGAGGTCGTGGGAGTGGTTAGCTTCCCATGCAGGTTTGATTCTAGGGCTTTTTGAGACTAGATTTCCATGTCCATGTTTATTCCATAGGCTTCCTCGGGCACTGCATGATGAGGTTAGATGTGCTTTTCGCTCCTCGCTCGATCGGTTGGCGCGCGATCCCATGGACGAGTTAGCATGGTTTTTATTTTTATTACTTCCGCGATGGTGTCTACGTTATACTAGAGGGGGACGTGTTGGACATAGAGAGGTGGTAGCTAGATTTTGGAGATTCCGAGCAAGGGATTGGGCTACATTGTAGGAGGAGTCTGTTCGGGCCATATAGGTTAAGAGTCTGGTTCAGTCACATGATACTTCTGATTCAGCACGATTGCGACGGTGTAGGATCTTGGGGCAAGCCGGGGAGTATAGCAGGGCTGCACGGGCTCTTCATCCTTTGTCCATGGCTAGTCATACTGAGGAGACAATTTCCTCTTTATGCCTTCTACATCCACTTATGGGTGAGGAGATACCATCAGAGGTCTTGGAGTATCAGCCTGAGGAGCCATTATGTCTTGATAGATCATTATTTGCTCATTCTCTATGCACAGCTCCACGTTTATCCTCTGGGGATTTGTTAGGGATGGTATATGAGCATCTTCGAGATTGCTTTCAGGCAGATGATCCCTCTAGTGGTTTCACGGAGTTGTTCCAGGTGGCTGCATCAGTTACAAGAGGGGAGATTCCGTTGTCAGTTAGTCAGGCTCTGGGTGCTAGTCGACTTCTGGCGATGGAGAAGGACACTGGACGCATCAGACCGATTGCTACTTGAGAGATCTTATTGCGATTAGTCAGCCGTACCGTTGTCTTGCAGCATCGCTCACACTTCTAGTAGCATCTTTGTCCATATCAGTTTGGAGTCGCCACACCAGGAGGCTGTGAGGCAGTATCATTGGGCATTAGAGTACTTCTACATATCCATCCGGATTGGGTTGTCTTGCAGGTGGACGTTGATAACGCTTTTAGAAGTCTCTCACGTGCATCCATTTTTAGAGAGCTTAGAGAGGCTGGTGGACCCCTATCAAGCCTCATTCCTTTCGTATGATCTTTCTACGGTTCACATTCTTCTCTATTTTATCAACATGGCTTTTTCTAGGAGGGAGTTACCGTTCTACAATCCGCCGCTGACACTCGACAGGGAGATCCTTTGGGGGGATCCTTATTTACCATGGCTCATTATAGAGCTCTACTGCTTTGGCTGTGCCCGGTTGTGTGTTCCCCTCCTTAGCGGATGATACACACATTGTGGGCCATGTAGACAAAGATTAAGCAGACCTTTGATTACTTGACTACCGAGCTTCATCTTGTAGGCTTGAGAGTCAAGGTGTCAAAGTGCAGGGCTTGGTCTCCTTTGGGCATTCCGCCTCATCTTCAGCTTCCAGAGGGATGTATGATATCGACAGATGGCTTACATATTCTAGAGTGCCCAGGTAGGGGTCTGAGGATTTTGTTTCACGCTACCTTGACGTTGCATTGGCCGAGGATGTTTTGCATGTAGATGACATTTCTCTACTAGGGGATCCGCAGGTGGCGTTTGGTATATTATCATATAGTATTGCTCGTTGACCCACCTATCTTCTTCGCATGGTTCCTCCTTCATCTACATTCATATCACGTTTGACAGCCTTTGATAGGAGGATCATGGACGTCTTTGGTGACATCATCGAACCATGGACATTCGAGTGTGTGACTGGAGATTTGGCAAGGAGACAAACATCTTTGCCAATTTTGTGTGGAGGGGTAGGCTTATTATCGATGGAGCAGACTGCACCTGCGGTATTCTTGGAGAGTTGGGCGAAAAGGATCTGGAATTGTAGCTTTAGTGTTTGATCCCACTCGGTGTGTCTACAAATGGCTTCCAGAGTTGACTATTGTGATTTAGGTACAAATTCTCTATGAACTAAGTAGAGCTACAATCTTAGATACAGTTTCTACAAAAAGGAATGCAGATGGATTTGTCACAAATAAAGCATCTGCACTGTCCACTCAACCAGAACATTAACAACTGTGATACACTAATGTCTCCATGTAATTTTTTTTCGCTTGAATACTCTTCTATTGAAGTCATACTCGAGAATAAACAGAGCTTCACACTGGTTGCAATGAAGGCTCATAGCAACGCAGCTCGCTTATGAGATGATCATCACTAGTGGAGGGCTTTGAAGATAAATTGAGTGCAGATACCGAAAAGTTGAAATCTCCAGGTGGCTCAAGTTCTAACTGAACTTGAGTTGTTATCTTCTCGATTTATGATCGCATATAGACCTATTTTGGAGATATATACGAGGGACGTCCATACAGGATCATTTCCCTTACAGGTATTATTACGACATACAAGAGACGCTTTATCACGGGAGGTACGACATGAGTTCCCATCTTTTTCCTCTTTGGCTACCGATTAGACTAGGGGTCTACAGTCTATCTTGATGGACCGACAGTTTTAGGAGGCTCTACATTCATTCTTAGTGGATCCGGACATTCCTCGTACTACTAGAGCTCGTCTACGCTCTTGCTTGGGTAAGGGTGTAGGCTCGTGGATCTTGGCTCGACCATGCATCATGGCTTTCTGACTCGCACCAGCTACTTTCTCCACAGCGATGAGATTCCGTCTTGGCTTGATCCATCCATCTACATCTTCATTACTCACATGTGAGTGTGGTATCCCTTTAGATGCAGCAGATGTTCATATGACTCGTTATTCATTTGGAGGGCAGAGGATAGCTACCCATGATGCCATTAGGGATGTGGTGTTTGCTATGGCGCGAGAGGGTAGATACCTCACATGGAGAGAGCGTTGGTATGCCTTGTAGTCGACTAGGGTTAGGACAGACCTGTACTTGGTTCGGGAGGACTGTGTCACTTTGGGGTCGATGTGATGGTTACCGATCCTACTAGAGACACAGTTTCAGAGGGGGTGATCACCCATCCTCCAAGATGGGCGGCGAGTGGAGCGGCAACAGCCAAGGTCTCCAAATATAGAGGTATGCAGAGAGGTCACCTCTTTGTTCCTCTAGCTTTGGAGTTATATGGAGCTATGGACACCGACTTTGACATGTTCATGAGGGAGTGTGCGAGAGCCTACCATACGAGGCGACATGGGGTATCACTCTCTTTAGCTTACTGTATAGCCTATTTTAGGCAACGTGTTTCCATTGCTCTACAGAGAGCACTAGCTAGTGCAATCCATAGGAGAGCAATCACGTTAGGTGATGCTTCTTCGGATGCTCATGTTGTTTGTAGACCTTTTGACTTGGATAGTTCAGATATCTTAGGTGCTCTAGGACATATTTCCCAGTGTGATACTATTGGGGCCTAGCCCCATGTTACCGGTTTGGTTCCATCCTTGTATGATTTGATGGGGTCTTCCCATCCCTTTGGTTATTGTACTTTGTGTGTCTTCTCTTCCCTTCACCTTCATGAGCTCAGCTCATGTCATCTCGTCTCAGGCCCACATGACGATAGGAAGCATTTGCCCAACTTCCACCAGATTCATGAACATGGCCAGCAGACATGAGGCTGCAATGTCCCAGAAATGTACACGTAATTTTGTGACGAAATATTTTGGGGCCTAGCCTCATGTTACGGGTTTGGTTCCATCCTTGTACGATTTGATGGGGTCTTCCCATCCTTTTTGTTATTATACTTCGTCTTTACTTAATTTTGTGACGAAATATGTCAACCTTGAAGCTCAAGGTGTCCCAACGGTGGGCTCCTCTACGCGTATTTATCCCAAACGACAAGAGGTGACATCTTTGGAGCAAAAGTGCTGGCTCTCCCTCTCGAGGGACTGCGGCTCCTTCCTTGGACAATGAACGGATGGATCTGTAGCCATCGGAGGAAGGCCTTACAGTTCGAGCTTGTGCGCCGACTGTCCATTGGCCCCATACCACGTACTCCCTGACTGAATCAAAGATCTACAGGTTTGTGAGCTGCACTCTATTGCAGTTGGCCAATCTAGAGGTTGATTCGCACCTGGCGGTTAAGCCTACTGCCTTGGGATGTTTGGAAGTTTGGAGCCATCAGGTGTTCACAGCAAGTGTTTGGAAAGAGAATCCTGGAAGCGAGAAACTTATCGGAAAGTGTCGCTATGACGCCACGGGCGTGTTTTAGTCCAGTTTCCTCCATCACCGGTATACGTTACGAAGATTCATCCATAGTGCAACGCTACATACAATTCTGTGATTAATTTTATACTAGTATTTACACATTAATTATAGGATGTATGGTTTTGAAACAATTCTGAATTCTTATAATAAAGGTTTGAAATACAAATTGACACATGTGATAGTCTCCATGCTAGATTCAATTTTGTTAAATTGTTGAGTTAAATTTTAACATATATTTTTCCCAATTCCTGCTTCATATGGCTAGGTTTACATTGATAGATATGGATAAATGAGAGAGTCTACTATGAAGCAGGTATTCTCAGTTTGTTTCCTTTAAGTCATTTGTGGTGTGTCATTCCACCCCGTCATTCCATCCCCTCATTGGTGCAGATTTTTTAATTAGTGTATACAAGTGTAGTATAAACTAAATAAAGGATGGAAATCCAAAAGCCAACTGCAAATAGTGTATTATACACTTATTACTGAGTTTTATTTAGTTTGGAAAAAAATATAATAGAAAAATGTAAAATCATCCAAAATTGGCACTAATCTATACAGTTCAAATGTACATCCATATTTTGATGTTAAATGTCATATCAAGAAGAAATATTTCAATAATACTTACTCTATTGACATTTTTGACATAAACCATTGATATATAAAATTTATCCTAACATACTCATGGGTTTACTCTTAGGATGCTACTCTAGTTAGACACCAACTAGGGTTACTTGGTACTACTATATAAGAGGGCTTTTGTAAGCTCTATATGACACACTAGAGCTCATTCTTACGGAGCAATTTGAGAGAACGAGAGAAAAAGCTTAAGATCAATAAAGCGATTTGTGTGTTCCTGTGGACCTAGCCTCAAGGAGGTGAACCACATATCTCTTGACCACGTATCTCTTGTGTCGACTACTTTGATGCATGTGTGACTCATTGTTTGTCGTCTAGGACCAACAATTGATATTAGAGCAGTGGGAGTGATCAGAAGTCATCGCTCTCCTTAGGGTTGAGTGTTGATTCTCGATTACGTGATGAGCAACAAGACGAGCAAATTGAGAAATAAAGGTAATTTTGTTCGTGGGAATTGGGAAGATACCCTGGTGGATGCATCAAGCATATGTCCCGAGTTCATAACACTGTGGTGGTGGATTCGGTGAAATTGGCATGGCACTGCTTACAGCGAGGTGCAAAATTGCAATGAAAGGAGGAGGAACAGTTTGACTAAAACTCCACATATCAAAGCACTAGATAGCTATGTGGGGAAATGGCAATCATGGACGTTTGGGATTATCGTCGTTGTCGTCAAATACTGAGTCTCCTTGGAAATCCATTGTGTGAGACTTTGGCTAAGCTTCAGTCCATCACTGTAGCGTGTGGTGATGCCCACACGCTGGTCCTCACGAATGAGGACAGCGTGTTTGCCACGGGCTTGAATGACCACTAACAAATGGAAGAGGAGTAATTTGACACTCAACGTCTGCCAACATGTTCGTAATTTGTCAAGATGGTGCAAGTCAATGTGTGCTCATCGCATCAGCCTACCACCACTCAGACGTCATATCTGATGATGGCACCATGTATGTTTGGTGCAGCAATGCGCATGGCCAACTCGGCCTCGGCAAGAAGGCCAAGAAATCGATGCATGTTTCCACGTAGGTGGAAGCTCTCCAAGGTATTCGAGTGAAGAAATTCACTATGTGTAACACTAGGGAAGTGAGGAGAGACCACTCGAATAGCTCAAGAAATTCTGAAGTTGAGAGATCCATCAATGGTTTCTCTTTCTCCATATATAGTCCTCAAAAAAATACAAACTAGATAAGGTTACAAAACCACCATCCATTCAATTCCTCGTGAATCGATGACATGGCGGTCATCCCTATGAGCACACGGATTGCTGACGTATACTCCAACTAACACACTAACTAACACATAAGAAACACAATCTAAAGAGCACACGGATTGTTGAGGTGGCACCTTTAGATACTCAACTAATAGTCAACTCAAGCCTATTTATCTTCTCCTTGCATAACCTCTACTTTAGTTCTCACTTACTAAAGATGGTTACAAACCTCCCTCCTTTTAAGATGCAACATCCTCGTTGTTCATACGTTCAAACTCTTGAACGATCAAAGGTGCATTGGCTAAGTTTTTTGCCGGTTTCCAAGTTGATTCATATGATGGATATCTCTTCTATTGAACCAAATACTCAGTTTTTGGGTATTTGTGACCCCAAATCCATTTTTTGAGAATCTTGTCAACCTCAAATTCTGCATGATCTGCTACCATAGTAGTTAAAGGAGGAGAGGTTGATGGATTTGTGAACTGCTTGGAACGTGGTACATGTTTTCGTAATCGTCACACATGAAATACGGTATGTATTTTCATATGCAACGGGAGCTCTAACTTGGAAGACATCTCGCCAACACGTTTCAACATCACAAAAGGACCGATGAATCAAGGGTTAAATTTTGGTGTTCCTACAAGTGACAAATTGGTCGTGGAAAGCCAAACTTGATCTCCTTCTTGAAAATTCACCTCCCTGCTATGAGCATCTGCATATTGCTTTTGTCAATTTTGAGCAATTACCAACTTCTCCTTTGCTTGATGCAGTCCTTTGTGTATGTGCTCCATAAAATCATTGACTGCCGCAACTTTGGTTGAAAACTCCTGCCCTTTAGGAATTCTCAAAAAACTAGAAGGTGTCAAAGGATGAGCACCATACATCAGATAAAATAGAGACACTTTTTTGGATGCATTAATAGAATTGTTATATGCAAATTCCACTAGAGGCAGAAGAGTATACCACTCTTGTTGTTCCTCCAAGGTGAATGTTTGCAGCATATCCTTTATTGTTCTATTGACCCTCTCCGTTTGACCATCAGTTTGAGAATGATAGGCTGTAGACATTGCTAGCTTTGTTTTGAATAAACCAAACAAGGTTTTCCAAAACAAAATAGTAAAATGAGTTCCTCTATCTATGATTAAGGCTTTGCTTAATCTGTGATTCACAAAAATTACGTTTAGATACAAATGAGCAAGTTGTGGTGCCGTCACTGCCTTTGTGGTAGATTAGATGTGTATCATCTTACTCAATTTATCCACAAAGACCACAACTGAATCATGTCCTAAAAAGATTTTTGGTAACTCACATATTAGATCCATAGTAACATGTTCCCATCGTTATTCGGGAATGGGAAGGGGTTGTAATAAACCTGTTGGTTTTTGATTTCATGCCTTATTTTGTTGATATGCGACACAGCTTCGAACATATTCCTCCACATCTTCCCGCATCCTTGGCCAGTAGTACTCTCGTTGTATGCTCTTCAAAATCTTTTCAGTTCCCACATGCCCCGCAATGGCTGTATCATGACTTTCTAACAATACCATTGTACGTAAATCTGGATCTTGTGGGATCCATATATGCTGCTCCTGAAATGCTAGACCTCGAACCTTCTTTGCCGTCTTTGATTGAAGTGCTTTCATGATCTCCTCATCCTCCTTTGTTGCAGCCATCATTTGAGACCACCAATCAACTTGGATTTTCACCTGTGTGATGTTGTTGATACACGGCATTCGCGTGAGAGCATCTGCAAGTTGTTTCTTTCCCTCGATGTAGACAATCTTCATGTTGAACCGCTGTCTCCATTCGGCCCATCGAATTTGTCATTTGGAGAGGTCTTTTTGAGTCTCCAAATACACCAATGGCTTGTGATCCGTTTCCACCATGAACTCCTTGTCTCCCAAGTAGTGCTTCCAATTTCGTGGCCAGAACAATGACTAACTCCTCTCGTTAAGTTGTGTGATAGTTTTGCTCAGCTGCCACCAACTTTCGGGAGAAAAAGGCAACCGGATGCCAACCATCCTCCTGCTCATGTTGAAGAATTCCACCCACTGTTGTATCTAATGCATCAGTAGCCAACTTGATTGGTCGATTAGGATCATACCACTTGAGAATAGGTGCATGCAAGAGAGCATATTTCAATGCTTGAAAGGCTAACTCTTGTGCCGTTCCCCATCTCCATTTTTGACCCTTTTCTAGCATAGATGTTAAGGCTTGGGCAAGGCGTGTAAAAGCTTTAACAAATCTACGATAAAATCCGGTAAGACCTAAAAAACTCTTTAGTTGAGTTTGATCCACTAGTAATCTTCATTTCTGTATGGATTCTATCTTCTCACTCATCACTTGGATTCCCTCCTGTGACTCGATGGCCTAAATAATCTACTTCTGATTTGCCAAATTTACATTTTGAAGCTTTGGCATATAACTCATTCTCATGTAAAACCTGAAGTACGTCTCGTAAATGTCGCCTATGATCTTCTAAGGTTGTACTATGTACCAAAATATCATCCAAAAAAACAATAACAGATTTGTCTAAATAAGGACGAAAAATATCATTCATTAATCCCATGAATGTGGCAAGTACGTTAGTGCACCAAAAGGCATCACTAGATACTCAAAGTGACCATAGCTAGTACAAAAAGCTGTCTTCTGAACATCTTCATCAGCAATTCGAATTTGGTTGTACCCGATCCTCAAATCCAGTTTGGTGAAGTACTTCGCCCCTTGAAGTTGTGTCCTTCCATCATCCCATCTATGACAATCAATCGTGCTTGTTTCTTGCTCCCTCCATGAGCTTCATGATTTGTTTGACCAACTTCTGTTTGTTGATTCAACCCACGATAGTCAATGCACAATCTCATACTCCCATTCTTCTTCTTCACAAACAGCACAGGGGCTCCATGAGGTGAAATGCTTGGTTGTATGAACCCCTTTCTCAACATCTCTTCCACTTGAGCTTTACATTCCTCCAACTCATCTAAGGCTTCTGCTCCACACATATCTATAATGGATACTTGAAGATCACGAAATTCTTCAATGCAATCATGTATGCCTCCTTTTTGCTTCAAATCCCACAACTTCATTCTTGCGGTTTGAAGGGAATCCACTGCTTGAAAGTTCTGAAGAAGCACTTATTGCATCCCACTCCATGAAATAGAAGCACCTTGTTCTGAAAGCATTCGTTCCCATGTAGTGTACCATGTAAGAGTCTTATCCATGAGGTAAGACCGCACGAACAATCCTGCAGTAAAATCAAAAATATGAAAATGTGATAGAGGTATATTCATCCTCATGATTCATCCCTCCAAAGCTCCCATGGCTCTACTACCATGGTAGGCTTTCACTTTACATGAGTAAAAAATTGGCTTGATCTTCCATCTCTTGAAGTCGTCTCCTATTTGCCTCTTCGTTGGTAATAACAGTCGATTGCGGTTGGGATTGAGTCTATTGTATTGGAGTTTCCACTTCCATCTCACCAACTCTTTCTCTCTCTATCTTCTCACTCTCTAAAGTATAGATCTTGTCCTCCATGGCTTGTTGCTTTGTATATCCATTTACAATAGCTTTTCTTAACTCTTTCATTTCTATCATGATTGAGTTCAGAACTTCACTCATAGAAATTGATGCTTCCATGCTTCTCCACCACTCAAACTAATACAACGTAAGTATAATAACAATGCAATCTCTCAAAATAGGAATCACAAAAGGCCGAGGTGATCCTATTATAGCTTTGTAGTACTCTTGACCATAATTCCTTATAATAAAGTCCCTCCACACTCTCTTCTGTCGGTAAATTGTTCTAATTTCTACATATGTATTGAACGGATTGGTGGTTCACGATTCAAATCCATCCAACATTCAGTATAGAATGTAAATGGTACAATCCCACGTTTCTCCATAACTGACAATCGGAAGTATCATTGGTACTGGTGATGCCATCACTCGAGCCATAAAATCTGCACCCCAATTCGCCACAAGGTACACTCTGAAAACATCCTTCTCCATGAATCGAATATGGATGTTGAATAGATTGGGAAATGGAAAGTTTGATACTGGATATCTCTCATGCACATCCATACCTACAGCCCAGAGTTTTTTCTTTCTCCCTTACTCTACATGCAGATCAATGACCTCTGCCAGTCTCTATACAACTCTCAAGAACTTAAAGTTATCATCATCGTCTTGCTATTCCAAGAGGTATAATCCACACTCAAGGAAAGAGCAAGTTCTCTCTGATACCATTGTAACACTAGGGAAGTGAGGAGAGACCACTCGAATACCTCAAGAAATTCTGAAGTTGAGAGATCCCTCAATGGTTTCTCTTTTCCCATATATAGTCCTCAAAAAACCACAAACTACATAAGGTTACACAACCACCATCCATTCAATTCCTTGTGGATCGATGACATGGCAGTCATCCCTATGAGCGCACGGATTGCTGATGTGTACTCCAACTAACACAGTAACTTACACACAAGAAACACAACCTAAAGAGCACCCGGATTGCTGATGTGGCACCTTTAGATATTCCATTAATAGTCAACTCAAGCCTATCTATCTCCTTTTTGCGTAACCTCTACTTTAGTTCTCACTAACTAAAGATGGTTACACTATGAAAGCCGAATATTCTATAGCCTTGTTTGAGAATGGTGACATCGTAAGTTGGGCTAATGGACGTGATGGACGACTCGGACACGGCCAACAATATGGTCCTCTTCGATTTGTCAAAAATACCACAGAATTCCTCCCAAGGCTAATCGATTTCTTCCGAGAAATTCGAATTTATGATGTTGCTGCCAAACTCATGCATTCTGCGTGCATTGATTGCCATGGCGTTGTCTACACTTTCGGAAACATACAAATATGTCAGTTGGGCAATGGCAATTCAAGCGGAGACATACTTGAGCCTGGTGCTCTAGCTCTCCCAATCGCTCGACAAGTAGCTTGTGGTGGCTATCACACGGGAGATGTGACAAGACTCGGAGATTTGTTCATGTGGGGATCTAATGAGAATGGATGCCTCGGATTTGGTTACAAGCACATGGATCCCGCTCGGGTTTTCCATGAAAATTGAAGGACCTTTGACAATGCACAACGTCGTGGAGGTGGCATATGGCTAGAAACATTATTGTGCTCTCCCTGATGATGGAAAACTATCGCATGGGGTTGGGGAGGCGCGGAAAATATTTACTCATCCGATGGCAGCTTTGGTGAAGGCCAACTAGGCCTTGCTTGTACATGTGAAGAGCATGGAAGGAGTTGTCAAATCGTCTCTACACGTCCTTGAAGTTGATGAGCTTCAAGATGAAGGACAATGGGACCAAGATACAAGATCATATCAACATGTTCAATGATCATGCTATGAACTTCCAGAATCTTGGTGAGGACCTAAATGATGAGAGGAAGGCTCTCCACCTATTGAGTTCTCTTCCTACGTCATATTAGTCCTTGTCACGAGTATCACTACATCATAATAGAAAGACCATCACCTACAATGAGGTGATGAGTGTGATGTTGATGGACGATCTTTAGTTGAAGATGATGTTACCTTCTCAACCATCGACTTCTTCAGGATTGCGTTAAACCTGAATTGTGGAAGGCATCAGAAGTGGACAAATGGTGGAGAGAAGAGATCTAAGACTAGATCTAAGTCTAGGGGGAGATCGCAAGACCAAAAGACTTTGCTTTGTTGGAAGTGTGGCAAGGATGGCCACCTCAAGAGAGATTGTTGTGGCAAAGTAGATGAGTCTTCCTCAGCCGTTGTGACAAAAGAAAACAAGGATGAAGATGAGGATGGTATGTTTGATGACGACTATACTCTATGAAGCCAATGGTATGTCCTATGCACTTCATCTCATAGGAGAGGTGATGAATGGATTCTAGATTGTGCTTGTTCATACCATATGTGTTACATGAGAGAGTTTTTCAGTTCTTACTCAATATCAAAAGGTTTAGCTTTGATGGGAAATGGTCATCCTTGTCGGATTATGGATATTGGATGTGTTAAGATTCAGATGTTTGATGGTATTGTACACACATTGACTAATATCATGCATATCCCTGACATGAGAAAGAACTTGATTTCTCTTGGCGTGTTAGACATAAATGCTCATCAATGGAAAATAGTTGATGATGTACTTTGAGTCATGATTAGAGGAAAAATCGTCTTGAAGAAAAATAGGCACAAAATCTATATGTGCTAGAGGGCAATACTGTTTGTGGAGAAGCACATTTTTCTAGATCTCATGATGAGATTAACTTCTTGTGGAACTTACGACTAGGTCACATTAGTGAGAAGAGCATGTCCGTTCTTCACAAGAAAGGCTTTGTTTCTACACTACGACCTAGTAGTTTAGAATTCAGTGAGGATTGTATACTAGGGAAGCAGCATCGGGCTGCTTTTGGTATTGGAACTCATAGTTCCAAGGATATGCTCGAATATATACATAGTGACATTGTTGCATGGACATTGCTTCGATCTAAGAACGCCTGAGCGAAGCAATGTCTGAGTGCATGGCTGTAGAAGAACCCTCCTGAACCTTGTGTGAGTTGACAATCTCTTTTTCTCCTCCTCAACATTCCACATTCGAGTTCATTACAACCGGTAAAATTTTAGCAGAAGAAGATTATGATATTCAATAATTACACAAATAACTCTCGCCTAAATTTCACAGAAAATTGCTCTACAATCTTTTTGTTCTCTCGTGAAAGTTTTATATGTTTTTGATTTCTAGATCTCTCAGAATAATTGTCGAATTACACATTATATCACAAGGCGATATGCAGATCCCTGTGTGCTAAAATCATCATACATCCCAATTCTTGACTCCAATTGCTCTCAAATTTCATGAGAATATCACTTAACTTCAACAGTGGAAAGTTTTATTGATGAAACTTTCTGATAGCAAAAGATATGATCGTTGTACTAACTCATGACAGTGAGTGCAATCGTGCAACTATGACTGTATATACAAATTTCAAGCTATCATTTTGTACTCAAAACTCATCCAATTGAGTTGAAATTTCAATCCAAGCACTAGCTTGAGTTGTAAACTATATCTCAGTTGAATCAGATCTCTCAAAACCTTAGTAGTATTCTCATAAACACCACAAATAAACTCAAAGGTCTAAATTTTCCTTTCTATCTTTGAATCACCATATCAGAGTACCAAACCCCTCAATTGCATAGTCCGTTTATGGCTTGGAAGGGATTATTCTAGCATTTGGAGGGTCCGCCGATGGATGATTATCATGAGTTCCGGCGTAAACACCTTGAGGAGATAGAGTTTTGGATACAATATTTGTCTCCAAACTACATCTCTATTACTTCGGGTACAGTGTTTGGAGGTGCGAGTTCATCCTCTATACTTGGCACTGATAATACGGTTGGAGCTAGTAGAGTTGGGAAGAGATTAGAGGTCCCAACCTTTAACCCTATTGTGAAGTTCTTTGCACGGTTGAGGAGAGACTACCAAGGGGTGAGAACTGACAAGCTTAGAGGCCTGCAAGAGTTTCAACGGAAGACTGGGAAGAGTCTTCGAGAGGCATATACCCGAATGCGTCGGTTGATCAGTGTTACCCATGGGGTGACAGAGGCACAAGCTGTTCAATATTGATATGGGATATTGGATAGGGAGTTCAAACGTAGAGTGAGAGATGCTACCTTACTACATGAGACATCTTCTACGTTGGCCATTGTGTTTTGTCTTGCTGAGCGTATTGAGCTCAACATGCAAGAAGAGAGGGTGATGACTGCTGGGTTTAGCAAGGATTCACCATCTTCATCAACTTCTTCACATTACCAGTCTAAAACAAAAACCCAGAGTGGTTATGGTAGACATGTGGCACAGTCTCGACCATATGGACATAGTGGTGAAGGTGCAGCATCCAGACCATTGCCATCCTTTTCAGGTCAACAATCAATTGTTGGGATGGTGTGTTGGACATGTGGTGGACCTCATCACAAGAAGGATTGCCTTCAAGATCGAAGGATGGATCGTGTTGGATCAAAATCATGTGAGCATTGTCATAGACATGGTCACATGATGGATCGATGTTTTGATCTCCATCCAGAATTACGATCAACAAGAGTTGCCATGGCAGTCCCTGAAAGAGAACGAGGAGTTCAAGGTGGCAGGGGTGGTGGTAGAGGACCAGTCCCTACTCAAGTGTTAGCCCATGAGTCTAGTCATGAGGTGAACATGGCATCTCGACTAGAGCAATTGGAGCAGAAGATAGCAAGTATGGCTATAGCCCAACAAAGATCAGATTTTGGAGTTGGTGCCTCTATATCATATGATGGAGATGTTGTGGAGTACATGTGCGCAACGGCACAACCATGTACAGTTGCTATGACTCGTAGTGCAACACATACTAATGAGTCAAGAGGAGCGTCAGTGGAGTTGGATCCACAAAGAGGGGAGGCTAGCCAACAAGTTAGACTTCCTCAGTCTTTCACATTATCAGAGACATTGAATACCTAATCCATGGTTCTTAGACAACCTCTTGAAGAGATGAGGGTGCAAGCCTATGTGGATGTACTTGGAGATGGAGCAAGTAGGGACCAGCCATCAACATCGTCTGAGATAGCATCCAGTGTAATGTTGGGGGCGGCAAAGACTCTTGTTCATTCTCATATTTTCTCATCCAAGGATTTATTGGCGTTGGGGGTGTCCTCATCCCATGTACTATGAATGGCAACCACACTTTGCGAAAGCAAAGAGGATGTGTTGGTTGCTTCTAGTAGTGTGAGCACTAGTAGAGTTGATCCTGGGATCATGATAGCTACTAGTGGAACTTGGCAAGCTGCTGCCGCTCGAATGATGGAATTATCAGCGAGGCCGGCATACGAGCGTACCAAGGTGTCACCAAGTGCGGTGATGTTGGATAACAGAAGTGATGTCTTCTATTTGGTTGGACCTTTAGGAAAGGTTTATTGACTTCAACGCATGTTGTTGGATTCTGGTGCACAACCCCTTATGTTGGGTAAGGATGCATGTCGTAGCTCTTCCCGTCAGCTCTCCAACTCTGTCCTCAAATCTTTAAATGTTTTCTTGAAAGGCTTCCAAAACTCCTCAAAACCTCAAAGAACTTACCCAAGTGTCCTCATTGGTCCAAACTCCAAGACTAATGAGAATAAAGAGTGTCATTTTGACCTCTAGTGTGGCCAAATTAGCTCCATATTAACTTAGAGCTTTACAACTATCCTAAACACACTACTCAGCCATCATATACACAAAATGAGTTGCCACTAATAAAGAGTCAAAATGACAACTCAAAACCGGCTAAGTATGAACAGAATTACAAATGGAACCGGGGAGTTTATAACTTGAGAATAATACTACTGGCCAAAATTCCTAACAATCAACTTCCTATGGCTTCTTTTTGGTAAAAAAATAGTGATGGGTTGGAACCCATGTGTTGAAATCCACCACTATTTGTAAGTTCAGATCCATAGCGCCCAAACTAAATTAAAATGAATAATGTTAGATCCCAAATCGTGCCATAGGAAACAACTGGAAGAATAATTGGGTCTAGAGAGTTTATCACTTGTTACATAAAGTGATATACTAACCATCCCCGAAAGTGATCACGATGAAGACATCGGATGTTGATCAAAAATGGATTGGGCATCGGTACATATGGAGGATCATAATGTCCTCTATCCATATCATATGTCGGCTCCACTTCGATCAAAAAAGTTCTTTAGTCAGCAAAGTGATGTTCTAGATCTCTCCCATACCCTTGTCACCATGACCGCGCTTTATATCTGATAAGGTCCAAGATAATATCTCTTGGAGCCTTTTCAACATCTTGGCCCTACAAAGTCGATCCAACCGTGGACTCTTAATAGGCTTACAATGATTTGTATGGATTTATTTCCTACATCACAAGTCTGAGATCTTTGTCACTTTTAAGAAGTGGAAAGTCCAAGTGGAGACTTAGATTGGTAAGAGAGTTAGTTTATGCGATCAGATAATGAAGGGAAATACACTTCTGGAGAATTTGAGGTGTATTATCAACAAGAGGGGATAACTTGCCATCTCTCTACAATACATACTCCACAGCAAAATGGTGTTGCTGAGCGGCTCAATCGAACACTATTGGAGCGGACGAGTTGTCGTGCACATACATATCGCATCACAACATACATCGCTGTCACATCAAACATCACAACACATAGATCGTCATACACCAACACAAGTGTACCACATTCTACTCTCAAAACGTCCACAAGGACACTCCGATCATGACCATAGCATAAAAGAGAGATTATAGTCAAGCCAAACCCACTTTGTGCTTCAAAGATTTCAGGTTCCCGCACTAGCTACTATCCACCATAGCCACACTCTCAAAGGCTTAACTTCAAAAACTGGACTCCAAGGAGCCCTAATTCGAACTCTACCCCTTAAGCCCTATGACCCCTAACGGCGCTGTCGGCCCTAACGGCAATCCCAATGCAAACGGCACTAACTGCACAATCGGGTCTAATCTGGCAGATGCGCTCTCGCATACGCCAAGACCGACATAACTAGAGATGCTACTACATAAGTTATGACAGCTGTCGTGCACATACATGTCGCATCACAACATACATCGTTGTCACATCAAACATCACAATACATAGATCGTCATACACCAACACAAGTGTACCACAATCGCCCCCCTAACTGGCGGTTAGATCCCTCTAACACCAGGTAGCCATCTAATCCATAACATGATTTGCCCTTTGAGGGGCTAAGATCAAGAGGCCAGATGCTACAATGCCCCATCGTTAGTCATCTATGTGTAATCCATATCATGTAACGGTCAGACCTGCTTGCCCGCTCTCTCATACCAGGCTCCACTATCTCAGTATGAACAACTCTTGTCGCCAGAAGTCAGAACCTCTTGTGTTGTATCACAAAGGTCAAAAGTGGTAACCACCGCTTGCTCCGCATAAAAAACTCCAATGGTACTCAAAGAAGACCCTACCCCTCCTTCTCTAACATCTCCATAAGACCAAGGATGAGATCTTGGGCACTCCTCGCCCCCAGCTTTTGCCTCCACCGTCTCGGTAGGCAAAGAGCTTACTAATGGTCTTGCAGTCATACATGTGGATCTCATGCGTCTCTGCTTAGCCAATCCAAGGCTCACAATCCATGTCAAATAGTTCAGGTCCATAGCCTGACCCAACGCCTGACGTCGTGAAGCCTCTGACAACGTAGATACTGCTGTAGTACCGGTACAAAATCCCATAGCTCGCTCTCTCTTCAAGGGTTCCACCAACCGCTGCAAGCGAGAATCCCATACAAGTCCAGGTCCTCCCTCTCTGTAAGCATGGGAAGTTGGGTAACTCAAGAACATGGGTAATGCAGCTCTTGGCTGACCCACAAGGTTCACCACTACCATGGTTGACTTGTCAACATAGACCACTGCCTGGGAGTGTCTACCCACATCCAAAATACTCTCCACTATGAGATGTGAGGGCCTCACCACTCCGTCATATGCTCGCAATAAAACATCCCTTGCAAGAAGGTTTGTCCACCATAGACGTGGACGGTGTGCACAAGATCCTACTCTCGCTGCATCCAACAATACCGCTAGTCCAATCCATGACCACACGTGATGTGCACTCGTCATCACCCGTGCACATGGATCATCCAACAAGGGAACATTCTCCAAAATATATGCCGGAGAATAGATTTGTTGTGACTAGAGAGAACGTAACACACGTAACATCTCCCAATACATGCCAAAATGTGAATCCTGTAACCCATGACCATTACCAGCACGTGTGTGTCCCTGACATGGCCATCCAGCAATAACCAAATGTATGTTGCCATGCCGAACAAGGTCTTGCACCCCCAACAATGAAATATCTGATGGCAAGGCCTGCTGATATCCTTGAATTGTCAACACTGGTAGAAGATCTGGATATCTCTGCACCAACTGTGCCACATGGCGTAATGAGACGCGCCTTGCAATCTCATCTTGCTCCACATACAAGTATCGATGTACTTGTATGCCATACTGCAAAAACGGCAGACCAAAACTCGTGCTAATCCCTCCAAACGGATCCAAAGACACATATACCCTCCTCCTCGGATACGCCAAGCAATATGCGTTGTATCTAAAGGGGACAACATAGTGGAAGTGGGAATAACTTCCTTCGTCTCCTCCCTCTCCAGAGCAAAAGACTCACTCCAAGCCTGATGTATGAGCTATTCAGCCATCTGTTGTAGCTGCATTCATGAAGTACCTAGTGTTCCATCCAACGTGGATGACACTACTCCACTAAGACTTGGCATGATAGTCACATCCTCTCGACCATGACTATCATGAGCATCCATGTTACCCTCCAACAAATCACTGCGCCAAGTAACACAAGTATCAAGGCCGCAACATACGCCAAACCTCCACTTGGTAAAGGCCTAAAACCGATGATGAATCGCATGCAATGCCGTCTCACTCCCCTCACCAGATTGCCAACCTGGCCGATAAGAGGTTGTCTCCTCCCAATAATCAATGCTAAACCCCATCGGGTATAACACTGCCACATCCACCAATACATCATAGGGACTGCGCAAGTTGTAACCACAAGACGTGCTCGCGTTGTAGAGCTATCTGTGACATGATCCGGTTGCACTTGCACAGTCAATCCCATCCGGGTGATGTATGGTGCCTGGGCATCACTAGAACCTCCAAGAGATGTCTGAATCTGGAATGGACATCTCTCCACATCGGTCTTTCGCAAAAACCAAGACCAAGCAAAAGAATCCTTACCCAACATAAGGGGTTGTGCACCAGAATCCAACAACACGCGTTGAGGTCGATAAACCTTTCCTGAAGGTCCGACCAAACAGAAGACACCACTTCTGTTATCCAACATCACCGCACTTGGTGAGACCCTACTACGCTCGTAACCCGGCCTCGCTGATAACTCCATCATTCGAGCAGCAGCAACTTGCCAAGTTCCACTAGTATCTGTCCTGATCCCAAGATCAACACTACTAGTGCTCACACAACTAGAAGGAACCAACACATCCTCTTTGCTTTCGCAAAGTGTGGCTGCCAATCGTAGTATATGGGATGATGACACCCCCAATGCCAATAAATCCTTGGCTGAGAAAACAGGAGAATGAACAAGAGTCCTTGCCGCCCCCAACATTGCGTTGGATGCTACTTCAGACGATGTTGATGGCTGGTCTCTACTTGCTCCATCTCCAAGCACATCCACATTGGCTTGCACCCTCATCTCTCCAATAGATCATCTAGGAGCCATGGATGAGGTGTTCAATGCTTCAGACAATGTGAAAGACTGAGGAAGTCTAACCTGTCGGCTAGCCTCCCTTCTTTGTGGATCCAAACTGCTCCAGTCGAGATGCCATGTTCACCTCATGACTAGCCTCATGGGCTAACACTTGAGTAGGGGCTGGTCCTCTACCACCACCCCTACCACCTTGAACTCCTCATCCTCTTCCAGGGATTGCCATGGCAACTCTTGTCGATCGTAATTCTGGATGGAGATCAAAATATCGATCCATCATGTGACCATGACTGTGACAATACTCACATGATTTTGATCCAACAAGATCCATCCTTCGACCTTGAAGGTAATCCTTCTTGTGATGAGGTCCACCACATGTCCAACACACCATCCCAACAACTTATTGTTGACCTGAAAAGGATGGCAATGGTATGGATGATGCACCTTCACCACTCACCACTCTGTCCAGATGGTCGAGACTGTCCCACATGTCTATCATAACCACTCCGGGTTTGTGTTGTAGACTGGTAACGTGAAGAAGTTGATGAAGATGGTGAATCCTTGCTGAACCCAACAGTCACCACCCTCTCTTCTTGCGTGTTGAGCTCAATACGCTCAGCAAGACAAAACACAATGGCCAACGTAGGTGATGTCTCCTGTAGTAAGGTAGCATCTCTCACTCTACATCTCAACTCCCTTTCCAATATCCCATACTAGAAGTAGAGTCGATTTGAGATGGATCTTATCGATTTTGAATTTCTGTATTTTCTGTTTTAGTGTAAATCCGAATCGGGAATTTTTGAGGGCGGAAGCGCTGCTGGAAATTGACGAAGTGGGTCGATGCTTATAGTTGTCTTGGAGCATTAATTTGAGATTGGCCGAAAAATATTTGAGACAGAATTGATTGAAGTCCAAGATTTGATTTTTTGAAGTTTTCGGGTCAAAAATAGGAGCAGTAGGCTATCAGATTATCATACAGTGTCCGTTTGATCTGAAATTTGGTGGGGTGATAGATTATGTAAAGTCTGATGCGCGGGGGTAAAGATGTTAGGCCCAAGGCTGGCAGTGTCAGAATTGTGAAATTTGGACGTTTAGAGGTCTGAAATCAAAGTTGAAGATTTTCAGAGTCCCGCAAAAGTTTCAAACGGTGTAGGCAACGCCTTATACAGCCGGATTACCAGTCTCAGTTTATCGCTCTAGAGAGTAGAAGACCTCCGAAATAGAGTTTTTGTGTTTTTAAATGCCCTTCTGAGGCTATGTCAGTCCGGATTGGGTTGGTTTGACCCCTTTGATGGATGTTTTTGAGATGGAGTATTGTTCTTTATGTTTCTTGTGATTGATATACCTCCATCTCTGCTTCCTGTTTGTGCACCACGTTTGTTTGTGTTGGTGCTTTGTTGTTTGGAGTGTTGGAGCTCCTGTGTGCTGTCGATAGTGAGGCTGGATTTGCGGATCACTCAGACTATCCATGTTTCTCCCCAGTGAGACAGGACTTGCAGACCTGTAGACTGGGTGAGTGACTGTGGTGATGGCAGGTTTTAGGTTGCCTTTGTGTTAGCACTTTGTGGTGCCTTGGGTCCCTTCTATTGTGGTTTCTGGTTACAGTTGCTATTTCTAGTTACAATTGTTGTTTCTGGTTCCAGTTGGGGACCTGTTTTTGTACAGTTGTGGAGGTGATACATTGGTGTCACAGTGGAGTTCTCTGGAGGTTCCGGAGGAGAGACTGCTTGGGTTAGCATTGGATGCACCCGTAGCGGAGTGCGGTACCAACCTTGGCCTTTGAGGTTCACAGAAGACTCTGATTTGGTTTCGGAGTGACGGAGCTGAGCTTGGTGATATCTTGGATTGTGTATCCACACCGTTGTTCTGGGACATGGACGATATCTATGGGGCCACCAAGGGTCCTAGACAATATTCGAGTACAGTTGGCACTATTGAGTTGGATGACTTCATCCATGAGTTTGACTCATGGTGTGATTTACAGCGGATGCGTGACTCTACGTTGTTCAGTCCGTTTATGGCTTGGAAGGAATTATTCCAGCATTTGGAGGGTTCGCCGATGGATGATTATCATGAGTTCCGGCGTGAACACCTTGAGGAGATAGAGTTTTGGAGACAATACATGTCTCCAAACTACATCTCTATTACTTCGGGTACAGTGTTTGGAGATGCGAGTTCATCCTCTGTACCTGGCACTGATGATACGGTTGGAGCTAGTAGAGTTGGGAAGAGTTTAGAGGTCCCAACCTTTAACCCGATTCTGGAGTTCTTCGCAAAGTTGAGGAGAGACTACCAAGAGGTGAGAACTGACAAGCTACGAGGCTTGCAAGAGTTTCAACGGAAGACTGGGGAGAGTCTTCGGGAGACGTATACCCGAATGCGTCGGTTGATCAGTGTTACCCATGGGGTGAAAGAGGCACAAGCTGTCCAATATTGGCACCGTAGGCTGCACTCCAGCAATGCCATGCACGTTTAACAGCCAACAGATCGAAGCTACCATCGATCCAAACTCACCAAAACACTTTCAGCGCTCCAAGAACTCCTGCCACCACGTAATCCAATTTGAGTTTTCGAAGTAATCTTTTCTACTCTCAAAACGTCCACAAGGACACTCCGCTCATGGCCATAGCATAAAAGAGAGATTACAGTCAAGCCAAACCCACTTTGTGCTTCAAAGACTCCAGGTTCCCGCACTAGCTACTATCCACCATAGCCACACTCTCAAAGGCTAAACTTCAAAAACTGGCCTCCAAGGAGCCCTAATTCGAACTCTACCCCTTGAGCCCTAGGACCCCTAACGGCACTGTCGGTCCTAACAACAGTCAGAGTAAGAACGGCGCTAACTGCACAACCGGATCTAACTGCTATATATGCTCATGCATACGCGCACCGACATAACTAGAGATGCTACTACATAAGTCATGACAGAGGAGTATGTTGAGCCAATTAAGTTTATCACATGCGTTTTGGGCTGAAACTGTCAATACTACGGCTTATTTGGTAAACCTTTCTTCTTCCAGTGCGATTAATTACATGACGTCGCTTGAGATGAGGTACATACGGCCGGTAGATTACCATCGATTGGTAGTCTTTGGATGTAATGCATATCCTCATACCCAAGGAAATTAGATCTAAGCTGGATTTTACTTCCAAGAAATGTGTTTTTATTGGATATCAAAGTGGTATAAAGGGTTACAGGTTGTGGGATCCCCTCACCTGTAAGTTGATTGTCAGTATAGATGTTTTGTTCAATGAATCTTGATCATCAAACGAGGGGGAGAAAGCTCAAGCTCTCCATACTAACAAGGGAAAATCTCCTCTTAATATTGTTGAGGGGGAGATTAATCATGATGGGTTTCATGATGAGGCACAAGGAGATGTTCCCACAGAGGAGCAAGTTCCTTAATTTGAGAAAATGCAAGAGCATGATGACAGTAGCGAACCTTAACACATGCCAACACAGGAGTCATCAACTAGGAGGACGTCTGGACTCTCTATTTGTGCTCCTAAATGATTTGGCCAATGAGATGATTCAACTCAGTTAAGAGATGAGGATATCTCCCCTGATGATGACGATGATATGGCTTTGATCTTGGAAGAAGGGGAACCTTCTTCATATGATGAGGCTCAAGCTTCTATGGATAAGCTGGAGTGGGATGCATCGATGCAGAGGGAGATGCAATCACTGATTGACAACAAGACTTGGGAGCTATTCAAGCTTCCAAAGGGTTAACAATTAATGGACAGTAAGTGGATTTATAAATTGAAGGATAACCCCACTGACTGAGTGAAGAAGATCTATAAGGTCAAGTTAATGGCCAAGGGATTCACAAACAAAAAAGTGTGGATTACAATGAGGTTTATTCCCCAGTTGCTAAGTATACCTCTACTCGATTGTTGTGTGTACTTGTGGCTTTGTTTAGTCTTATTTTAGATCAAATGGATGTTGTCATTGCTTTCCTCTATGGCAACTTGGATGAGGTGATCTTCATGAGACAACCTATGGGCTTTGTGAAGAAAAAGCAAGAGGATATGGTTTGTAGGTTGCTAAAATCCTTGTATGGATTGAAGCAAGCCTCTAGATAGTGAAACTAACAGTTTCACGATTTCATGAGGGCACAAGGATTCAAACGGAGTGTGTTTGATCCTTGTGTATACATGAAAAAGGTGAGTAATGAAGTCTTTGGCCTCATTATTCTAGTACTCTATGTGGATGACATGCTCATTGCAGCTACGGACAGATCTGATGTTGATAAATTCAAAGCTCTCTTGAGTTCTAAGTTTATAATGAAAGATCTTGGTACAGCGAGGAGGATTTTAGGGATGGAGATCCAAAGGGACTTGGAGGATGAGAAGTTATGGTTAAATCAAGGGAAGTATGCTAGGAAGGTACTTGCGAGATTTAACATGGAGAACTACAAGCCAGTGAGTATTCCTTTAGCTCCCCACTTCAAGCTCTCATCATCCCTTTGTCCAACAAATGCATGGAGAAAGGTTTGATGTCCAAGATCCCCTACGACAAGGCAGTGAGAAGTCTCATGTTTGTTGATGATTTGCACTTGGCCTAACATTGCTCTAGCTATGGGCAAGACTAGCAGATACATGTCAAATCTAGTGAAGGTACATTGGGAAGCTGTGAAGTGGATTCTCATACATCTCAAGGGTACGTTGGATTTTGGTCTTGTGTTCGATGCTAAATCACTAATTGGCTCTGTAGATGATGACTATGAACAAGATCTAGATGGCAGGAAATCTACGACTCGGTATGTGTTCACACTTGGAGGTGAATGCATAAGTTGGAGATCTACATGGCAGAAGTGCATAGCTAAGTCTACCACAGAAGCTCAGTACGTAGCGGCAGCGGAAGCAGCGAAGGAAGCAATTTGGTAAGATAGGTTTGTCACATAGATGGAATTGACAATGACATTGTGAATCTTGATTGTGACAGTCAGAGTGCTTTACATTTAGCTGTAAATAAGGTGATGGACAGTAGAGTGAAGCATATGGACATCATGTACCATTTTCTTAGACAGACTGTGTCTGACAAAATGATTAAGCTAGTCAAGATTGACGGTAAACTCAATCCTTATGATGTTTTTAGCAAAGTGATTCTTTTGGAGAGTTTTTCGAGACATCATACCAAATTAAAGGTGTTGCATATGGGCACAAGTAAAGTGGACTAGCGATTATGTTATATCTATATATGATTTTACTCTATCATGTTTAAGATACGGCTTAGTTCTGGTTAACTCTAGTTTACAGAGGGACCTATGTTAGGGTTCTTTCTAGGACTTCTCGTAGGGTAATCATATAGGCAATAGAGGTTAAGAACCCCAACACTAGAGTCAAGGGGGAGATTTTTGGGTTTACTCTTAGGTCTTGGTAGAGTAGCAGCCTAACTAGAGCTGCTACTCTAGTTAGACACTAAGTAGGGTTAGTTGGCACTATTATATAAGAGGACACATTAGAGCTCATTCTTACAGAGCAATTTGAGAAAACAAAAGAGAGAGCTCAAAATCAGTAAAGCGATTTGTGTGTTCCCGAGGACGGAGCCTCAAGGAGGTGATCCATGTATCTTTTATGTCAACTACTTTGATGCATGTGTGACTCATTGTTTTCCGTCTCGGACTAACATATACATATTATATAAAAATAGAAAAATAAAAATATTCTTATTGATAAAATATATATTTATTATGAGATATAAAATATAGTTTTAAAAAATAAATTTTAATAATTTACACTTAAGCTATTTATCTACATTCAGTAAAATATTTGCAATGGAAAAAAAAAACCTCATTCCTTATTTTTGCAAGAGTAAAATTGAAAAAATATATAAGTGTGATGTAAATATATTTTGATGTTTAACCTTATATGTTAAATGATCTATGACTTTTAAAATTTAATTTTAAACATATCTAAGCAGAAAATAAGATTTTTATCAAATTTTTTAAAAAATTCATAAATTTGTATTTTTATATGATATAATAATAAAAATTTTCAGAGAAATTTTTTATTGATAAAAATATATAATAATATTTTTAAAATAAAACTTTAAAGAAAAAAAACTAAGTCAAATTGTACAATTTATGACTTGAATGTATCTATTATGATAATGATTTTTATAGTTTTTTTTTCTTTATTTAAATTTCAAAAATATTTTTATAATATCAAATAAAAATCAAATCTAATACATTTTTTACTGAAAAAAAGCTTATACATCATACAAATGTAACTCTTATTCTTTTATTTATATTTTAATTTATAAATTACATTTGTTAATAAAATTTACATATATTTATTATTATTTTCATGAGTGCAAGAGGTAAAGAGTTTCTACATTTATCAATACATTAAATATCAAAAATACTTTATGATCATTGATTGTTGACATAAAATCTAAAAGAAATTATTTAACTTGATTATAATGAAATTCAAACATGCTTTTTGGAGAGAAATATAATTTGATGCGATTTTTTTTAAACTGAAGCATAAAAAACCAATCTGTAATTATGATCAATTATTTATATTGAATATTTTTATTAAATTTTTTTATATATAATCATATTTTATATTTTTTTAAGTATTGATTTAAATTGATAGTGAAGATTATGAATAAAAAATTTACAAATGATGAGTTTTGTCAAAATATTCAAAGATCTATATTTAGATATATTTTGAATACATTTTTTAATAAATAAATATATTTTTCATATTTTAAATTTTACTTTAAATTTTGAAATTGTACCTTCTTTGAAAATCAATTAAAATCTTTAATTCTAATCTTATTTTTTTAAAATTATTCCAGAATAAAAAAAAATTTCTTGTTAGCTTTCAACTAACTTAAACATATAATATTATTATTTGAAATTATATTTAATCTTTTATTCTCTATTAAAATTTATCAAAAGAAATTAAGATTTAATTTTTTTTGAAGATATAGTTCACTTTACGGGACATAATTTCAAGTTTTTTCATATAAAAAATAAGAATATTTATATTAAATATTTTTTCATTTATCAACATCATAAATTTTTTTAATTAATCTAGATGTAGTGAATCTTCAGAAGTATTTGTATTGCATTAATTTTCTGTGATGATATAAAGTTGTTATAACTTTTAAGTATAATATATATAAAAAAATATAAAATTTAACCCAAACATGAAAAATGTTTAAGCAAATTGTTATCGAAAGTAAATGTCACGAAGTAAAGTGAGTGAAAAAACATAAAATTAAGATCAATAACCGAAAATATTTAAATTACTTTGCACTATTATTTCACTAGAAGAAGATCTACAAGAGACTTATCACCCCACTTACGAGATCACTATACATAAAATCATACTTAGGATCATATTAGCAAGTGCTTGAAGTACACTATTAAGATTCTTTTTTAGTACATTTAGATGATTTAATTCAGTTAAATAATTAAAATTTATGAATCATATACAGTTAATTTTATTAAAAATTGAAAATGACAATCATGTTGGTGTGAATGTGCTTGGATGATGGACATTTGACACAACTATGAATCTCAATCTTTTTCTATAAAGACATGATTTATCTTTTCGTTTAATTTTAAAGTGTAAATGCTTAATGATTATATAAAATATAATTATTTTATTTTATTTTATTTATATTTCTTAATTTTAAATAGATTATATATATTATAAAATCATAAAAGTTATTTAAAAAAATATGAATCAAAGATTTCATATTCTATAAAAGAAAAATATAAAAAATTCAATTTTTTTACATAGTATGATTGAAACAAAATCATGATGTTTTAGATTATGATTTCAATTAGCAAAATAATTTTTTTCTGAGTTATGAGATCTGATAAAATTTCTTTTCATAATAAGTGTCATAATAATTATTCAATACATCATGAAAATTTTCAATATGTAGTCGAAACTTGAAGTTCAGGACTCCTCACAAATAAATATCAACATCTCCATATTTTTTAATAGATAAATTATCGTTTGTTTCATAAAATAGACAATAATTTTTCATAAAATATATTCAATGAAGGGTAACTATAAATAAAAGGCTTTGAATCACCCACGACATTTCAAACTTTATAGACGTGGATGCATCGTAAACGTGAATTTCGTGTGACCAAATAGACATACGAGAATTTTCACCTCAATATGTAAAAAGGGCAAGTGAGTCTCTTCCGAGACGTGAAGAATGGGGATCTGTTTGAATATTTTGTACAAACATGTCGAATATCCCCATCAAACCTATACTTGGTTCGGGAGAACAAGGTTAATGTGGCAGACGTGGTGATTATTAATCTTACTCGTGACACAGCTTCAAAGGGGGTGATCATCCATCCTCCAGAATGGACGACGAGTGGAGCGGCATCAGCCAAGGTCTCCAAGTATAGGGGTATGTAGAGAGGTCACATTTTTATTCCTCTAGCTTTGGAGTTATATAGAGCTATGGACACCAACTTCAACATGTTCGTGAGGGAGTGTGTGAGAGAGCCTGCCATAGTAGACGACAAGGGATATCACTCTCTTTAGCTATTTTAGATAACATGTTTCTATTGCTCTACATAGAGCATTAGCTGGTGCAATCCATTAGAGATCTTAGGGTTTAGGGTTATGTGATGCTTCTTGGGATATTCATGTTGTTTGTAGACAGTTGGACTGGACGTAGATGGTTATGATATCTTAGGTGTAGTATGACAAATTTCCCAATGTGATGCTATTGGGGCTAGCCCCATGTTACCAGTTTGGTTTCATCCTTGAAAGACTTGATGATGGTTATGATATCTTAGGTGTAGTATGACAAATTTCCCAATGTGATGCTATTGGGGCTAGCCCCATGTTACCAGTTTGGTTTCATCCTTGAAAGACTTGATGACTGGTCTTCCCATCCTTTTGTTATTTTCAATGGGTCAATTGTTTTTTCCCCACCCAGATTAATTAATGGATCTGAGTCCGTAAATTTATCTACTTTAGTGAACTAACCCGGGACCGCCAACCGGGGAAAGTTGTGTACAAGATCTTGAAAATCTCCCACGAATTGTGATAGGTCCTAATCTCGGTCCCTCGGTTACGGTCTTTCCTTTGTAACGGACATCACGCCCAGGCTTTGGTGCACGTAATACCTCGAATGACTCTTTTCATATTCCTAGGCCTCTGTAGTGTGTGTACGTGGTCATAAGGAAATTTCGCTGTACAGTAATTCCCTTGCACCTTGTAACCAGGTTGGTTCGTGCGATAATCCTCCAGAAGGAAAGACAATCCCCAATTGCACGTGTAAGAACTTGTATTCGGAAGTCCAGATATTGTCCTACCTTTGTAACCCATCCCTTTTGTTATTATACTTTGTCCCTTTTTTGTAACGCCTTAGGGTGGTGTCGTATACTTTCTCTGTGCACGTATACATAGCACGTACACTCTCAATCCAAAGTACAGTACACCCAGTATTGTACGGTGCATGATCATATATTCCTCACATATTGGCCCTCATGTACTTCCAAGTCCCAAAGGTAAACCAAATGATTAACTCAACTATGTTGGTCAGGAATTTGGATCGAGAGGACCCGGTTGAAGCATCTTGTTAGCAAATTTACTGTGCAGTAGAATGTATGTCTGGGAACAACCTCGTTGTATATCGGAACACGTTGAAATCGATGTATTCGCAACAGTTTGTCACTCACTCCCGTAGTCTTCATGAACCACAATCATTGCGGTCATTGGCTGTCACTTTCGAAAGTGGAGGTGACGACAACGAGATGAAATTGAAACGATGCTTTTTTTCCTTTTGGCTGTGGTCGAGCTAACGAGGTGACTAACCGGTAAGTAAAGAGTTGCGAAATATTGACATACAGCGGGAAATATGCCCCGTATCTGCAAATGTACTAAGACGATAAACGGGTAATTGAGTAATTAAGACAAGGGGCAAAACATGTCTCCAGATTGTAGAGATTTTCTTCCTGATTCTGGTCACCGTCGTGGTGCAAACTCTGAGATTTGGTTTTGGCTGTAACGTAACGGCTGAAGACTGCAGTGACCGGGATCGTAACGGTATGGCATCTGCGTGCGACTGTTGCAGTTGAAGACAGTCGAGCAGGCAGGACCTTGTAGGACAGTCAGAGGAAGGACTCCGAACTTGTAAGTTTAGAGTCCGGAGGAATGAGATGATAAGAAAGATGAAATGGACATATTGCATTAAAGACCGGGGTCATTTAGACAATCTCTGCTAACACAATCTGCTTCCGCTGACAGCCAGCGAATTTGGCTAGATATCGCCAGTTTGGTTTTGCTGACAACGCTAAACAAATCCGGACGGAGGGAGGAACGTGGACGAGAGTAAGAGGAGATAATGGAAATTATGCTACATGTCGGCTTAAAGGTGTCACCTAATTTTAGCCCATTTTCCAGCATGTTTAATGAGTGAGAATGCTGATCAGCCCTTAAAAGAGAATATTATCGGTCAACATACTGTACGTTTTTTCTACAAGAACTGAATTGCCAGAAAAGAATTTCTTCCAATGTAATTACATCTTTTGTTATTTTACTGCGTCGCCTTTTTCTCCCATTACATTGGACGGAATCTAAACATATTCTTTTTAGATTCGAAAAGTAAAATAAGGATATCATGTTCTTTTATAATCATACATTCTAAATCTACTATCTTGAAATGAAATACATGCGAGTTCAATTTGAAAGTTGGAGTGAATTGCAATCAGCAACAGTTCTACAAATGACCCAGGATGTCATACTTGTAAGTTGTATAACAAAATAGCAAGAATCAAATCGGGAAAGGGTTTTCCTCACCGTGGACTGAAAGCACAAAATGAACTGATAGTTTTCAGAAAACGATACCAGTTGCCTTAGCTTGATCGGCATAGTTTTCTTTTTTTGGCAATGAGAATCATATTTAAAAGATGGTGGTATTCAAATGATCAGGAACAGAGTGGGAAGCAAAAGGATTTCATATGCAGATTCCCATCGATGATATGTTTGCCTTTAGCGAAATCCAGATTTTGCGGAAAAGATGGAAAGAAGCTTCACAACTGCATATCTTCAAGTCTCTGCCGACAGGTCGAGTTATGAAGGCAAGCTAACGTTGAGGAGAAATGGAAGAGCAATTGGATTTGAAATGAATTTGGTGTGGTTTGGGCTCCAGGCAACCAACACAAACGCTGTCGTAAGCAATGTGCACGGTGGGTGCGAAGACGACGAGAACCCATGTGTGAGCAAATAAGTTGTCATTCCGGGAGAGGGCCTGAAAGTACGAAGAAAGCACTTTCAAATTACATGCGCGTTAAAATAGCAAGAGGCGATGGAAGCCCATGTGCCAAGGCTTCATGGGTTAGCCATTTGAGCGGCATAATTAGATGCGTAGCTACCAACACAGCAACCCATGGCATCCAGGTTAATGCATGGCAGAGCTTTTGCAATTTGCAGGAAATTAGCAAGGGCCGACGGGAGGGATGTAACGTAATTTATTATCACGTGAAATCTAGGTCGTACCATCCATGAGGGCACTATCAAACTCAACTCATGTTTCCAAAGAAATATTCTTCTTGCTTGATTTGTATCCCCAGCACTTTGTTTGCAGGCTAGAGAACTTAGTTCCTCCGCGTGAAAACATTTAATACCCTCAAATTGCTTTCTTTTTCTTTTGGATTTTGATACGATGTGATACTCTGTCCGACAGAGCACTCTTAGTCAGCTCTCAAGATCCCTTGGCACTTGCAAATCTGCAGAATAAAGCGGCGGGAAGATGTGTATTGGCTTCTACTTTTCCACCATGTAACCTATTCTCCAGATTGACCAGATTTGAAGAGAGGAAGATTCTATTGTCTTGACCATTTGAGGGAGGAATAGCAAGAGCCGATAGAAACCGGCGGGAAAGAAGATGGAGGACGGGACTTGCTCAACGGAACTCGCAAATGGCTGGAATCTTGCAAATAAAGATGGCTGCTGCTGGCTGGACTTGAGGAGATTCGCAAGAGTTTATCAAACCATATAAGCTTACAACATAAAAGAAAAGTTGTACAGCCGTCAATTTCCTATCCTATCACACGTGATGAGGGAGATGTCTATAACTGCGGGCGTGTGCTCGCGTGCTCACCATGGCAACCAGGAAACAAAGAAATCACAGCATACCTCCAGGCCATGCCACACCTTGTTTGGAACTTTGGGTATGGTATGCTGTGCCCAGTATAAAACCCGTTACAATCATCGGTCGTCCGTTGTTGTGCACCATTAATGAAACGTACCGCTTCGGAAATTGCTTGTCACCATGGAAAATTCTTCACTCTCAAACTAGCAACGGAAATCAGACGCAAGATGACAATGGTGACAAGTTTGATTCAAGATGCGAGAATTCTTCGGAGATACTTCAGCATGAGCACAATAGATCCAACTTCTCGAATTAGATTTGATGAAATTAGCCTCGTTTGCACCAAATGGGCGTCGGAGTCAAGGAATATAGACGTTGCTTGAACAGTGGAGTACTCGTCGAAGGCATGGTCTTGAATAGTAATATTTTGAAACCTGATGATAAGAGTCGCGAAGAGGATGATATGTGCCCCATGATAAAGAGGACCCAGGGACTAAAGAAAGTGGGTACCGGGCATGTTTTGGACTTGGATTCTCCTTAGAGGCGAACGTGGTAAAGGGCAGGAGATCATGGGAGGCAATTGAGAGGTTGCTTACATAAAAGAGGACAATCTAAAGTGTGTTCGACTCGTGACCATGTCGCTGGACTCCGGAGCCCATTGTATGTCGTCTAAGAATTTCAAATTTTTGTCGAAAGGACAGGCATTCGAATTTTGGGGGCGAATTAAAAGTGTGGACGTGATGAAAGAATCAAGAACCAAGAAACTAAATACAGCTGGAAGATGGACAAGCGCACTTCAACTATGTGGAAAGAGAACAACCCGACGAGCATGATAAGTTTACAAAACTGCCATCCTCAATGAACCGGAACCGGAACCAGAACACAAGAAGTTACAGAACACAACATTTGAGCCTTGAGGTTTTAAGTGTACTCCTACGCCATCAAGAGCGAACATGTCTTCGCGTTCCTCTACTTTAGTATCTTGGACGAGACACAGTAAAATAATAAAAGGGATGGGAAGACCCCATCAAATCAAGGGCTACAAATCGTAACATGGGGGGCTAGGCCCTTTAGTATCTTGGTAGTATATTACTTGGTACCCCTTCTTCTTTAGTATCCACTATACCCTTATAATAATGTCTTCATTGATGAGCGAAGGAAGAAGTCAGAATATCAAGAAAGAGATGTTGCATAACATACTGTACGAGGAATACTAAAGAGTCATGGACGTGATGGGAGTTTCCACTTCTGAACTTCTAAAGTTGACAGGAGGAAATTGAGAGATACGGTACCAGAATCAAAGAGGGCACTGAATCTAGGTTTAAGAACATAAGATTGATCATTGACTTGAGTTGAAATAAGTTCAGCGGTAAAGTGATTGAAGGGAGAATGTGATGACGAGAGCTACGACCTAATCGAGTGACGGGCTTGGGACACACTGACGTAGGTAGCAGTGGGACTGGGGGAGCACGAACAGGCTTCAAATGGACTGCAGTGTGCACTTTAAAGCAGCCACACATCCGCAAACAAGATTGGGGCAAGAAACTGATGACTAAATATGTTCCTATTATTAGGTTTTGATTAACCTTAACTCGGGGAACATCTCCAGTGGCAGGCCGCTGGCACTGGCTACCCCCGCGGTCAGAATCGAACATACGACTTCCGTTTGCCTGTTGTCAAGCCTCAGAGGCTCAGAGGATACATCCAAAATTCCGCAGACGTATGGAGATGCGTATGAAACTTCCGCACCTGCTGTGGGAAGCCGCAGAAACGTGGCAGCTTGGATGCCACAGCGAATTGGTCCATTTTCATGTGTAGACAGGAATTGAATGAGGAGGTCGAATGCTTTCAAACAGCTCTTGAAATGGATGGACCTGCACGTTCAAATAAACTTCTAGTCGTCTACAAGCAAAAGACCGTTCATCGGGTGTTAAAGCTCTTCAATCGGGAAACTACAATCTTCCATAAAGTTTGTGCTATAAATCTGGAAGCCAAAATTGCGTGTGCTATAGGATTTTCTACACTTTCGAGAAGTTGAACTCGAATCGATTGAAGACACTGTGTATGAGCTTAAGGGATGTGCGTTCATTGCACATAATCAAGTGAAGGAAAGTCAATGTGCGCATGGCATGTGATATTGAGGAACTTTACACTGTAGATTGAGTTTTATGTACAACTTTTCGTCTCCTTAATGGTTTATAAGCATTGGATTGAGATTTTTCGGCCCCAAATTGAAACAAAAGGAGATTCGCATAATTACTCATATCCAGGATAGTCTTTGAAAGTGATGTATATCGACATACATCAATGATGGGTCATCTACAAAAACACGTGAACATATTCTGGATAGTGTTGCATTTTGATCACACATTTCAAATTTTCTTCCACAGTGTCGTACTTTAGGGAGATGAGTATGAAAGAGATTCCAACATTATCAAATGGATTGGACTCCTGAAATCAGAGGTCGGTTCATGTTTGCACTGTAGCTAGATTTTGTTTCAATTAGTTCATATGTCCTTTTTTTGTGAACTTACGATACTCGACTTTTGATTTTTGTGTTGTTTTATCGATATTCTAATGCGGATCTACAGTTCCTTCCACTTACAAGTTAATGTGAGGAGATTCAAACCAGATGAATTGATGATGCATTTGGCTGGTTGAATCCGAAGTGTCAAACTCCAGTTGATGTTGCCAAGGGCGGGAGTTATAACTACGAGCTACTGTAGAGCTAACTTGGTAGTGTCACTTTACAGATCTTCCACTGAACGTGGTTGACTGATATTTTAATTTATTCGTTGTTTGTGAGGAGTTTTCAAATCGTCTGATCAAACGTTAGGCCTCACTGCCATTTGATATACTTGTGATTCAAATATTGACAGAACTTTATCCACGATCGTCTCGAGAAATTGCAGAGAACGTTATGTCAATTACGTGTTGTTGGAGATGCGATGGAAGAGGAGAAAAGGAGGGAAACAAGGTTTGAACATCAGTGGAGCGGATCGAAATATAGCAAATGTTGAACAGTGCTTCATTGGCTCGTACAAGGGACAGCTTTTCATTGTTGTAACTAAATGGGCTTTGATCAGACAGACATACTTTACAGAAACTCGAGTGGCCCAGCCCCCTAATCCAAGGAGCTCTGGCCTGTGGTCGTGTTTTATTTTTCGGAAGACGAGAAGGAAGAGACAGATCATTAGAGAATTGACCTTCCCCACAAACCCCGCGTCAACAGCGCTCCCGACCCTCCATAACACCTAAATCCTCAGCATTTGCTTGTCTTCACCAAGGCTGAAATATGTTTCTACTCTTCTTCTTATTTCTTTTACCAATCTCAAGTGGAACATGGAAGCAGAAGTTATAGCGCGAGGACTTTCTCAGGTTTGCTGTTTTTTCTTTCAATGGGACTTTATATTAGACCGTTTTATGATGTTTCCAGAGTGAAGGAGCGATCATTCATCTTCCAATGCAAATATGTCATAACACCGTACTGTCGTGAAAGTCTCAAGAAGTAGTTCCCATCTCGTGGACACGAGTTGATAGGTTTTTTCTGGTGGATATGTTTTGCGTGAAGATTCCAGACCTTTCGCATAAGCTAGGAACAATTATCGTGTCTAGTCCATCGAAGAGTTTGGGAGGGTTGGGGAGAGAGAGTATGTGAATAGTTTTTCATTCATTGTGAGTTTATATTTAATCAACATTTGAGAGTGAATACACCATTCTATTTTTATTTTCGTCCCATGAGTATCCACATTTTGAAAACTATAGAAAATTTTATAAAATGATATTAATGAATTTATTATTTTTAGGGTTCCAATTGATTTTTCTCAAATCCGATAGATGGATTGGGTTCTTCTTATTGTAATTTTTTTTTCGATTTTTCGTTTTATTGGAACCTAGTTGAAAAATTATGGAGATCAGAATAAAAAGTCATGAGTATTTTTAGAATTTAAGATTTTGATAGTTAGCATTTAATCATGTGAGGTGGGGTGTTAGCGGGTTGGGGTTGTGGTTTTGCAAGTGGGAATAGATGCATGATAGAGTACCATATGTCACTATCATTCTCTTTGTGCTAGCTGTTGGTCCGAAAGACAGGAAATACATCAAGAAGCCACACTCAATCAAGAGACGAGACAGGAAATACGTGGTTCACCTCAATGAGGCTACGTCCACAGAACACACAAATTCATTTTACTAAATACCCTAATTTGTGTTACAGAGAGCTTCTGCCAGCCCTCTAATATAGTAGTACCAGCCCTAGCCCTAGTCTAACTAAACATAGTCAAACTAACCAGAGTTACTCAAGACATGAGTTAACTCCTAACAATCTCCCCCTTGACTCATGTCTTGGGGTTTCTAACTCTTGTCACCATATACATACTCCGCGGGAAGTCCTAGAAGGAAACCTAAAGCATAGGCCCTCCTATAAACAAGGATTAACTAGAACTAAGCCGTAGCCTAACAAGAAAGGAGTAAAGCATATACAAGAATCAAACAATTGCTAGCGTAACTCTACTAGTGCTCCTTGTGCAAAACCTGCATAGTAGCACAATGCCTCCTGAAACTCTCTAAAGGAATAACTTTGGTCAAAGAATCAGCTGGATTGAGTTTACCGTCAATCTTGACTAGCTCAATCTTCCTATCATAGACTGCATCTCTGATAAAGTGATATCTGATGTCGATGTGCTTCACCCTGCTATCCATCACTTGATTTGCTGCAAGATGTAAGGCACTCTGACATTTACAATAGAGATTTACAACATCTTGTTTCAATCCCATCTCGGTGATAAGTCTATTCAACCAAATAACCTCTTTTGTTGCTTCCGTTGCTGCTACATATTCGGCTTCCATAGTTGGTGAGCTATGCAACACGCAAGGTAGATCTCCAACTAACGCATCCACCTCCAAGTGTAAACACCTACCCAGTTGTAGACTTCATCTTGTCCATATCTTGTCCATAGTCAGCATCAACATAACCCAACAAGGATTTTGACATTGTCCGATAAACCATCAAACAAAAGACCATAATCCTTAGTACTCTTGAGGTACATGAGAATCCACTTCACAGCTTCCCAATGCACCTTCCCTGGATTTGACATGTATCTGCTCATCTTGCCCATAGCTAGAGCAATATCAGGTCTAGTGCACACCATCAAATACATGAGGCTGCCCACTGCCTTGTCATAGGGAATTGACGACATCTTTCCTCTCTCAGTTGCATCAATTGGACATTGAGCTGCTGAAAGCTTAAAATGTGCCGCCAAAGGAGTCCACACTCCTTTAGAGTCTGCCATGTTAAACCTGTCAAGCACACGCTGAATGTACTTATCCTAACTTAACCATAGCTTCCTCTCCTTCAAATCCCTGTGAACATCCATACCTAATATCCTCTTGGACTCACCCAAATCCTTCATCTTGAATGCAGATTTCAATTGCCTCTTGCATCTATCGACGTCGGATTGTTCCTTTGCCAAAATGAGCATGTCATCTACATATAGTACCAGAATAATGAGGCTAAAGATCTCATTATTCACCTTCTTCATGTAAACACATGGATCAAACACACTCCGTGAAAATCCTTGTGCTTTCATGAACTCATCAAACCTTGCATTCCATTGCCTAGGAGCTTGCTTCAATCCATATAGAGATTTGAGCAATCTACAAACTAACTTCTCCTGACCTTTCTTCTCATAGCTAGTAGGTTGTTTCATGTAGATTTCTTCCTCCAAATATCCATATAGAAAAGCTATGACAACATCCGTCTGATCCATAACTAGACCAAATATCGCAGCAAGTGCACATACCAGACGAATTGTAGCATACTTTGCTATAGGTGAGAAGACTTCGTTGTAGTCCACACCTTTCTCTTGTGTGAAGTCCTTAGCCACCAACCTAGCTTTGAAGATCCTCTTCTCTTCATCCGCTGGATTATCCTTCAACTTGTACACCCACTTGCTATCAACCAAAGATTGACCCTTTGGAAGCTCCACCAGCTCCCAAGTCTTGTTCTCAACAAGCGATTGCATCTCACGCTCCATAGCAATATCCCACTCAAGCTTATTGATAGAGGCTTGAGCTTCTCTATATGAACAAGGTTCTCCTTCTTCCAAGATCAACGCATTGCCATCATCATTTTGAGCTTCAATATCATGATCCTCAAGAATGGATGAATCAGCCCATATTCCATACCTTTCGGGAGCTCTACTAATCCAATTTGATGATCTCCTAGTAGATGGTCCTCGTTGATCTCCATTATTTTGTGCTTTGTCTTGAGGCTCAGCAACGACAACTTGCTCCTCCAATTCCTGTTGTTCAGGAATTTGCTCCATCTGTTTTGGAGCTTCTCCTTGTGGTGCATCATTAAACCCATAATGATAAATCTCCCCCTCAACACCATCCGTGAGTGGAGATTTGCCCTTGTCAGTACGGGGAGCCTGAGATATCTCCCCCTCTTTCAATGATCTGGGCTCATCGAAAGAAACATCCCTGCTGACAATCACCTTACAAGCTACAGGATCCAATAGCCTATATCCTTTCACACCACTTGCATATCCAAGAAAACAACACTTCTTGGATGTAGGATCCAACTTGGTCCTATTCTTCTACGGTATGAGAGGATAAGCCGTACAACCAAAAGTTCTCAGATGACTATAATCAGCCCTCCGTTTGTGCCTCAATTCAAATGGTGTCAAGAAATCGATTGCACTTGAAGGAGACAGATTTACCAAATACACTGCGGTATTTACAGCTTCAGCCCAGAATTCATATGATAAACTAGATTGGCTCAACATACTACGCACTTTTTCCAATACTGTTCAGTTGAGCCTCTCAGAAACAACATTTTATTGCGAAGTATAAACCGTGGTGAGATGACGAGTGATCCCCTCCTTTTTGCAGTAACTTCTAAAGTCCTCTGAAGTATACTCCCCGCCATTATCCGAACGTAGATATCTCACCTTGTGACCAGTCTGAGTCTCAACTTGGACTCTCCAACTTTTGAAGGTTGCAAAGTCTTCAGACTTGTGTGTGAGAAAATATACCCACACAAATCTTGAGTAATCATCAATAAACGATACATAGTACCACTTCCCAGAATGTGAGGCTTTAGGAGAGTGTCCCCACACATCACTATGTACATACTCAAGTAACTCTTTGGAACTATGAGTTCCAACACCAAATGCTTTTCTATGTTGCTTGCCCATAACACAATGCTCACAAAATTCCATGTCAACTTTACCTAAACCAGGTAACAAGCCCCTATCTCGAAGAAAGGTCAAGTACCTGTTACTCATGTGTCCCATTCTAGAATGTCAAACATGAGCCATCTCAGGCCAAGATCTGGTAAGATTGACTTCACCACAAATGGTATTGCCCTCTAGCACATACAAATTTCTATGCTTGTGTACTCTCAAGATAATCTTATCACCCACTCTCACCTCAAGTACTCCTTGTTTAGAACTCCACTCAAGGCCTTTTGAATCTAACATTCCAAGAGAGATAAGATTCTTTCTCATTTCAGGTATAAACCTGACGTGAGTCAACGTACGTTTGACTCCATCAAACATGTGAATCATGCGGATCCAACACCTTCAATTCTATAGGGTTGATCATTTCCCATAAGAACTAAACCGTTTGATACTGAGAAAGTATGGAAAAACTCTCTAATGTAACAAATGTGATAAGAACAAGCACTATCCATAATCCATACATCACTAACGCTCTTTGGTGAGATGCATAGGGCATACCTCTGGCTTCATTGTCCATCTTCGAGCAAGTCATCCTCATCAAAATCTTGAGCCACATTGGCCAAAGGAGGATCAGTAGCCTTGGTCTTCACACGGCAGTCTTTCTTAAAGTGACCACTCTTGCCACACTTCCAACAGACCACCGTCTTTCTGTCTTGGGATTTATTCCTAGACATGGATCTACCTCTAGATCCAAACTTCTTGCCATCCTTTTCATTCCTTGATTGTGACCATCCACTGGTCACATTCAGTGCCGTACCAGATGAAGAGGATGGAGTAGAGATCATCATCTTCTGCTGTAGGTCATCAGTCATGAGAGCACTTACAACCTCATTGTAAGTGATCGTTTGTCTATCACGATGGAGCAACACTCGTGACAATGACTGATATGATGCAAGTAATGAACTTAACAGATGAAGGGCCTTCCTCTCATCAGTTATCTCCTCTCCCATATTCTGAAGATCAATAACAAGATCACAAAAGGCATCAATGTGATCTTGGATCTTCGTACCTGTATCTTTCATCTTGAAGCTCATCAACTTCAAGGAGGTGTACAACCTATTTGATAACTCTTTGCGATGAAACCGTCACTGAAGAGACTCAAACAACAACGTACAATTGTCATACTCATCAACTTGCTTCAGAACTGAAGGTTGTAGATGGAGTATAACAATACTCACTGCTTGCTCTTGAAGGTCCTTCCAGTCTTCATCATCGAATGTAGAGGGTTTAGGCCTCAATGACTTGCCCAAACCAGAAGCCTTCAACTTGCCTTTGACTTGCCTCTCCCACAAAAGATAGTCACCACGCCCATCATATTTGACAATGTCAAATCCGGATACTCCTGTCTTCATGACTGACATCTCGCTACGTCTAGGCGCTGAACTCGTCCTTTGTGTTGTTCGGTTGCCAAAGGAACCTCCAAAGTTAATTTCTTTCCACTCATATGAGTACAAAAGGAAATTTATGGTGGGATAAAAACCTTATACCACAAGGGATACCTGCTCTGCTAAGCTTCCTGCTCTACTGCTACTTATGCCCAGTCTGCAGTTCCAATCTGCATGTGACGCTCCTCAGTCCACTCTTATCACGACATGCATCGAACTTACTCGATTTCTTCTGTCCCTAGAGACATTTTCATCAAGCGGTAATCGAGTTCCTGAACATGTCATCACGCCGAGGGCTCAAGGGCTGCGAAGGATATACAGACAACCACCAAACTCCTCTGGCTTGAAGTCTTGGTTTCCATGAATGATCTCATTAAATCCTTCACAACATTTAGGCAAGAAACTGTTTACACCTGCAATACATGCTACTTGAGGTTCCACATTTGCACTGTAGCCAGTAGTCGTTCCGTAAGTGGTCTACACAATCGTTCATGGTAAGAAGGTTCAGAGAAATGAGGTCCACTCAAAACCTGAGAGAGTCCAGGCCCAGAATGTCGGCTGCACAGCTTACTCCTTCTCGACAACATCACATGTAGGACTCTTCTCCGAGGAAATATACTTCGCTACGGGATAATTGCCTCGAGAATGAATTGCTTCTGCAACCCACAGCTAGAGTCCCCTATATTCGGGAAACTGCACATCCTCATCTTTGACATTCGCACTGACGTTGGTCCTCCTACTCTTGCTTCTGTTGGGCCGGCTATGCCACAAGTCTCCGCCCGTGTAATGGTGCCCCCAGGCTGAACTCCAGAATACCTCCTCTTGCTCTTCCATTCTCGATCCGATTACGTCCCAATTCAAGAAGCTAAGCCCAGCTAAATCCAAGGCAATGTGCACAGCCTTGGAAATTGCGATGTGGCATGCCCACGATACAGTGCTCCGTTTCTCCAGTCAATCAAATGATCAATGTCTGAACTAATCAACACCATGCAGCTCTTGCGACAGCAAACACCCTCCGGCCCATACTTTTCGCATCTCCCGAAGAAGGAATTCAACGCTCTCGTTTTCGATTTCGACTAACAAGCAATCCCGCGTGCGCTCTGTCAGAAATCCGATATGAAGTTACAAATCTGTTCACCTCCACTTTTGTCAAGTGGATTTGCTTTCGGTTGGTTCCAACACTACAACAAATTTCTAATCGTCGTCGATTCTATCGCTGTCGCATCAATTAGACAATTTGCAGCCGAAACCGTGCATCTGGATGTCGAATCGCTACACAGGCACCAACAGCTTGCTATTGAATTCACTCTGATTCATTGGAAAACACATTGGGAAACTCCAATCTGCACTCCTAAGCTACCACAAATGTGACGTCGCCTCTGAACTGATCATTGCAACGATGTAGGATCTTGGGGTAGACTATTGAGTATAGAAGAGCCACACAAGCCCTACATCCTTTGTCTATGTCTAATCATACTGAGAAAATTATTCTTTTTTTATGCCTTTTGCATCCACTCATGGACAAGAGAGTATCATTAGAGGTATTGGAGTATCATCTAGAGCAATTATCTAGATAGATCACTTTTTGTCTATTTTCTATGCATAGTCTCACACTTATCCTCAAGAGGCTTGTTAGGGATGATTTATGAGCATTTTAGAAATTACTTTTAGACATATGATCCTTCTAGTGGTTTCATGCAGTTGTTCTAGATGCTTGCATTAGTTGCAAGAGTGGAGATTTCTTTGTTAGTTAGCTAGTTATTAGATGCTAGTCAGTTTTTCAAAATGAATGGTCAAGGGGCCATTAGCCCCCATGATCTTTTTCATTCAATGGGGAGGTTTTATTACGCATTGTTAATCGTACCATTTTTCTTCATCATCATTCTCACTTCTAGTAGCATCTTTGTCCACATCAGTTTGGATTCTCCACATCATGAGATTGTGAGACTGTATCGTTAGACATAGGAGTACTCTTAGATATCCATCCGGTTTGGGTTATCTCGCAGGTGGACGTTAAAAATAATTTTAATAACATTTCATATGTATCCATCTTTAAAGAGCTTAGGGAAGCTGATGACCTTTTGGTGAGCCTTATTCCTTTCATACAATCCTTCTATGGTTCAATTTCTTCTCTCTTTTATCATCATGACTTTTCAAAGAAAAAATTCATTATTCTACAGTCCGCCATTGGTATTCAATAAGAAGATCCTTTGGGAGAATCCTATTTGTTATGGATGATTATAGAGCTCTTCTACCTATCGCTTTGGCTATGCCACGTTGTCGTGTTGTGACGCGATTACTGTGAGAAGATAATGACATGTGTCATCTTCAGAGCTGTTGTCATGACGGTGATACTTTAGGTTAGGATAAATGACGGTGCACTGTAAGAGTCCACCGTTGGATCAACTTTGTAGGGTCAGGATGTTGAAAAGGCTCCAAGAGATATTATCTTGAACCTTATCAGATTTAAAGCGCAGCCATGATGGAAAGGGTATGGGAGAGAGCTAGACACATCACTTTGCTAACTAAGGATCTTATCTGATCGAAGTGGAGCCGACGTAGGACATAGATAGAGGATAACATGATCCTCCATATGTATCGATGCCCAATCTATTTATTATCAACATCCGGTGTCTTCATCGTGATCACTTTCGGGCGTGGTTAGTGTATCATTTTGGAGATAACTTTCTGCAACAAGTGTTAAACTCTCCAAATCCAATTATTCTTCAAGTCGTTTCCTATGGCGCGATTTGGGACGTAACAGTATACGTTTTGATTTAGTTTAGGCGCTATGGATCTGAACTTACCAGAAGTGGTGGCTTTCAACACGTGGGTTCCAATCCATCCCTATTATTTACCAAAAACAAGCCACATGGAGTTGATTGTTAGGAATTTTGGCGAGGAGTATTATTCTCAAGTCATAAACTCTCCGGTTCCGTTTGTAGTTCCGTTCATACTTACCCGGTTTCGAGTTATCATTTTGAATCTTTATTAGTGGCAACTCATATTGTGTAAAGGATGGCTAAGTAGTGTGTTTAGTATAGTTGTAAAGCTTTAAGTTAAAATGGAGCTAATTTGGCCACACAAGAGGTCAAAATAACACTCTTCATTCTCATTGGCCTTGGAGTTTGGACCAATGAGGGCACTTGGGCAACTTCTTCGTGGTTTTGAGGAGTTTAGAGACCTTCCAAAGGGACATTCGAAGAGGAAAAGATAGGATTGGAGAAGTGACAGGATGAGCTACGACGTGGGCTCAAGAATGGATGGATTTGAAGGATTTGTCACTCTGAAATGGTGATTCAAAAATAGAGTGAGAAATTTAGACTTTTAAGTGTATTTGGGGTATTTATGAGAATCTTACAAGGGTTTTGGGAGATCTGAGTTGACTGTGATATAGTTACGAATCAAGCTTGCATTTAGATTGAAAGTTCGACTCAATGGGATGAGTTTTGAGTACAGAGTGATAGCTTGAAGTTTGGGAATACAATCAGAGTTGCATGATTGCACTAACTGTCACGAAGTTAGTATAGAGATCATATCTTTTGATATCAAAAAGTTCTGTCAATAAAATTTTTTACAATTGATTTTTGGATAATAAGTAACCTTCTCATGAAATTTGAGTGCAATTGGAGTCAAGGATTGGGATGTATGATGGGTTTAGTACATAGGGGTCTGCATATCACCTTGTGATACCATGTGAAAATCGACAATTGTTGTGGGAGATCTAGACAAGAGAAACATATAAAACGTTTTTGAGAGATTGAAAGGGTTGTGGAGCAATTCTCTGTGAAGTTTAAGTGAGAGTTAATGGTCCGATCATTGGATATCAAAATCTTCTTCCGCTAAAGTTTTACCAGTTTATAATGAACTCGAATGTGGAGTGCTGAGGAGAAGAAGAAGAAATTGTCAACTCACAAGAGATTCTAGAGGGTTCTTCTACACCCAGGCGCTCGGGCGTTGTCAGAGCAAAGAAATGTCCATGCGACATAGGTGGTGAACTCGACGTGAAATCTCTGAGGTGGAGGAACTTTCATGAGTTCTCTTGTTGCGAGTTTTCAATTTCATGAGTTTCGGTTTATGGTTGATTGTTCCAAGTTTAGAGTAAGGTGTAGATTGCAAGGTTAGGCTGTGGGTTGGCCTTGAGATATTAGGGTGCAAGTTCAAGTTTTGTTTGGACTTGAGATATAAAATTAGTCAAAAATCAGATTGTAAAAACTCCATAGTGATAGCTTAGCACAGAATGTTGAGTTTTATCAAAGCTGTCTCTCACCACTGCTTATAATTCAGAAGGGAATGCGAAGAGTGAGCGGGGTCATCCACCTATTATCAAAGCAATTGTGAAGTCATGTAGGGGGAAGGCTGGACAATGACCTCGTTTGTTACCTTTTGCATTATGGGCTAATCATACAACCCATAGCTCTGTGACAGACTATATGCCATCAGAGTTAATGCAAGGCCAAAAGCCGGGAGTAAAGCTGTAAGTTAAAATGGAGCTAATTTGGCCACACTAGAGGTCAAAATAACACTCTTCATTCTCATTGGTCTTGAAGTTTGGACCAATGAGAATACTTTGGCAACTTCTTCGAGGTTTTGAGGAGATTGGAAATCTTCCATGGAAACATTTGAAGAAGGGAAGCCAGGGTTGAAGAGCTGATGGGACGAGGTACGACGTGGGCTCAAGAATGGATGGATTTGAAGGATTTGTCACTCTAAAATGATGATTCAAAGATAAAGTGAGAAATTTAGATCTTTGAGTATATTTGGGATTTTTTTGAGAATCTTACGAGGATTTTGGGAGATCTGAGTTGACTTTGATATAGTTTACAAATTGGGCTTGCATTTGGATTGAAGTTTTGACTCAATTGGATGAGTTTTGAGTACAAAGTGATAGCTTGAAGTTTGGGTATCTGATCGGGAGTTCTGAGTTGCACCGATCAAAAGAAATTAGTACAGAGATCATATCTTTTGATATCAGCAAGTTTTCTCAATAAACCTTTTCACACTTGATGTTCTGATGATAAGTAACCTTCTCATGAAATTTGAGAGCAATTGGAGTCAAGGATTGGGATTTGTGATGGGTTTAGTACACAGGGGTCTGCATATTACCTTGTGATACTATGTGAAATCGAGAATTGTTGTGGGAGATCTAGAAAAGAGAAACATATGAAACTTTTCTTAAAGATTAAAAGGGTTGTGGAGCAATTTTATGTGAAGTTTAAGCGAGAGTAAATGGTCTGATCATCGGATATCATAATCTTCTTCTGCTTAAGTTTTACCGGTTTATAATGAACTCGAATGTGGAGTGCTGAGGAGAAGAAGAAGAAATTGCCAACTCACACAAGGTTCTAGAGGGTTCTTATGAATCCATGCGCTCGGGCGTTCTTAGAGCAAAGAAATGTCCATGTGACAACGTTATGTGTTCCCTTTCTATAGAGCTTCATGTTGTAGGCTTGATAGTAAAGTTGTCAAAATGTCATGATCTGCTGTGGGCATTCCTCTTGATCTTTAACTTCTAGAGGGATATATGACATTGACTGGCGACTCATGCATTCTTGGAAAACTAGTATGGTCCAAGGACTTTGTCTCATGCAGATAATGTATTGCATGTAGATGACTTTTCTCTACTAGACGATCTAGAGTAAGCGTTTAGTATACTTTTCTCTTCTATTGCTCGTCGAACCACCTACCTCCTTTGCACGGTTCCTCCTTTACTTGCATTCCTATCACGCTGGACAACCTCTGATAAAAGGATCATGGGTTTCTTTGGTGATATCATTGAACCAAGGAACTTTGAGTTAGTGATAGTACATTTGGCACAAAGATATACATCTTTGCTGAGTTCAATTGGAGAGATAGGCTTATTATCTATTGAGATACTTAAACTATAGTATTTTTGGATCGTTGGATATTCTCGGCACATTTGATATCCTTCCGGTTTGATATTGCGGATAGATCTATCCTTGAGATATATGTAAGGGACGTGGAGGAGGGTCATTTTTCCTACATGTATTATTACGGTAGATGAGAATTTTTTTATCCCCAAGGCACGACAAGAGTTCTTATTCTTTTTCTCGTTGCCCATCAATTGGACTATAGGCCTACATTCTATCTTGATGGATCGACAATTCCAATAGTATCTACATTCCTTCAAGTGGATCCAGCCATTTCTCGTACTACTAGAGCTTGTTTAAGCTCTTGGTATGGAAAGGGTGCAAGCTTGTGGGTCTTTGTTTGACCATGTATTAGGGATTTTTTACTCATACCATCTACCTTCTCTATAATGATGAGGTTCCATCTTGGCTTCGTCCACCCATCTGCATCTTCATTATTCATCTATGAGTGTGATACTACGTAAGATGTAGCAAGGATTCATATGACTCGTTGTCCATTTGGAAGACATAAGATAACAACCTATGATGTCATAAGGGATGTGGTGTTTGCTATGGCATAAGAGAGTGGATTTCTAAAATAGCTATACTTAGATCAAGAGGAGCATGTTATTGTTGCAGATGATGTGATTATAGATTCTATAATGACATAATTTTGGAAGGCTAATTATCCATCCTCATGGATGGGCGGTACCAACCAAAGTATCCAAGCATAGATATATGTAAAGAGTTCACCTCTTTATTCCTCTAGCCTTGGAGTTATATGGAGCTATGGACGTCTACTTCGACAAGTTTGTGAAAGAGTGTGAGAAAACCTAGCATATTGGACAATATGAATATCACTTTCTTTATCATATTGTGTAGCCTATTTTAGGCAACATGTATCCATTGCTCTATAGACAGCACTAGGTGATGCAATCCATAGGAGAACAATCATTTTAGGTGATAATTCTTTGAATGCTCGAATAGTATGTAGACGATTTCATCTATATAGTTCGTATTTCTTAAGTGCATTATGACATATTTTCCATTGTGATGCTATTGGGGTCTAGTCCCATCCTAGCCCCTTGGTTTCATCCTTGTATAACTTATGGAATCTTTCCATTTTTTTTGCTATATTGCTCCATCCTCTTTTCATTTACTATGAAAACAAGGAATAAAAGTTTGATATGAAGCGGGTTCTCATAAAAAAGTTCTAATGTAGATTACTAAATAATGTATGTACATTTTCATGCTCATTGATGATGTATGTGAAGTCAAATGTACAATAATTAAATATTTATTCATCAACTCAACATATAAGATGGTGGAAGAGGTTGCGTTTGTGCTCTAATAATATTAATCCAATCCCTCAGTTTGTCCAAGGTGAAGCAAATTAGATTAACCTTCCAATCAGTTTCTAAAAAAACAACTTTAATGTTCATACTCATGGTTATGCATTTCTCTACCATAAAATTATAAATGATCATCCCAAACCTACTAAGCATATCACATATGAAATAATCCTATATCAATAGCCCATCATTTTCTAGAAAAATTAGATTATATCATTTGATAGTATGCAAGAAATCATAGTTCAAGAAAATTGTTTGTTTGTGTTAGTAAAAACAAGAAAAAAGTAATGCTTCAAGATGAAATAAACACTCACAATGATTTAAGAAGTAACCTACATTTACACATGTTGTTCCATACATACAAAAATTCTTGTTGTTCCAAAAAATCATCATGGAAGGAAAGTAGGCTTATTTTCATGAGGTTTTCACATCTAAAAGTAGCAAAAAGATTTTTAGGCTTCATCATTGTAAAATCCTTTACATAGGAGATGCAACATATACTTCATCCATGAGAGAGTGATCTTCATTGTGGGCATTATCATTGCTAACTTTTTTAAACCAACATTGAGAATCATTGGCCATGCATCCCCATCTTTGCATGTAAGAAGAAGTATTTCTTTACACTTAAGGATTATGGATTTTTTCCACTCTCATAAAGATTTTTGGTTGTCTACATCCTTGTTATATGTAGTTGTTTTCTTGTGCCACTGTCGCAAGCACTTTGCTTAACATTGAAAATGTATAAGCGCTTGGATGTAGATAACATTCTTGACACTTGTGTGAGCTGCAATTTTCTTTCTATCCGCTTTTCTAATTCATATTGAAGTCAAATATAGCTGGTCAAAACGTCCCATAAGAAGCTAGTTAGATCTCACAATTAGAATGTTAACTCTTGTCCAAACTTCATGTGTTACAACCTAAGTGTTTTAAAAAAAATTTCCAATAATATTTCTCCCAAATCTCTCGAAATAAGTTTTTATACATACATTATATCACAACGCAATATGTAGTCTTTTGTGTACTAAAATTGTCACAAATCCCAATCCTTTATTCATATTGCTTTCAAATTTCCTGAGATTATCTTTCATCATCCAAGCTTCAATTGTGGAAAATTTATTGATCAAAACCTATGATAACAATTTGTATTCACTATGCAACTCTAACAGTGTACAAAACCTTCAAGCTATCATTTGGAAGTCAAAACTCTTCCGATTGAATCAAAACTTCTATCCAAACACAAGCCTAAATTGTAAACTATATAATATCTCCATCTTATTTCTTGAAATATTCACAGATCTTAAAATATACCTCCAAGTACACTCCATGGTATGAATTTCACTCTACAACTTCAAATCACTATAATATATTACCAGTGCACTCAATTCTATTCATACTTTAATCCAACTCAAAGCTCTCGTCATGAGCTTTCTAATCCACCCTCTTAATCTATAAATGATTTCCGTGAAGGATTTTAAAACTTGTTAAAACCTCAAATGAGTTGTCCCAAGTGTCCTCATTGATCCAAACTTCATGATCATTGAGAATAAAGAGTGATATTTTTTACCCTAATGTGACCAAAATAGCTCCATTCTAACTTAAAGTTTTAAATCTAACATAAATAATTTACTTAACAATAATATAAATACTAAAAATTGCCATTAACATAAAATTAAAATAACAACATAAATTCGGCTAAGTATAAAAGAAACTTAAAATAAAATTAAGGAGTTTATAACTTGAAAATAATACTTCTCGCCAAAATTCAAAACAATCAACTCTCTATGGCTTCCTTTCGATAAGAATAATGATCGATTGAAACTCAAATGTTGAAAATCATCACTATTAGAAAATTTAAATCCATAATATTTAAACTAAATCAAAATGTATTACGTCAGGTCCCAAATCCTACCGTAGCAAGCAACTAGAAGAATAATCGGGTTTAAAGAGTTCATTGCTTATAGCATAAAATTATATCCAAATTGATAGACTAACAATGCCCAAAAATGATAGTTATGAAGACATCATATGTTACTCATAAATGGATTGGGCATCGGTATCTATGAAGGATCATGTTGTCTTTTATCCATATTTTATGTCGGTTTCATTTCAATCAAATAAACTGCCTAGTCAACAAAATAATATTGCATGGACATTGCTTTGCTTTGAGGACGCATGAGCGTATGGTTGTAGAAGAACCTTACTGATCCTCATATATGTTGCTATTCTCTCTTCCTACTCCTTACCAATCCATATTCGAGTTTATCACAACTGGTAAAACTTTAGCATAAGGTGTTATTCAAAAATTGGACCGTAAATTCTTCCTCAAACTACACACATAATTGTTTTATAATCTCTTTGTGCTCTCAAGAAATTTTCTAATATTTCTTCTCTCTAGAGTGCTCCAAACAAATCTCTATTCATATAGTGGATCACAAGATGATATGCAGACTCATGTGTACTAAAACCATCACACATGACAACCTTTTATTTTAATTGCTTTTAAATTTCTAGAGAAGATCTTTTATTATCCAAGCTTCAACTGTGGAAAGTTTTGTTAATGGAAACTTCTGATAACAATAGTTATGATCATTTTACTAACTTCATGACAATTAGTGCAATTTTGCAACTCTAAGTGTATACACAAATTTCAAACTTTCAATCTTTACTCAAAATTCATCAAATTGAGTTGAAATTTCAATCCAAACACAAGCCTAAGTTGTAAACTATATGTGAGTTGAATTAGATCCATTAAAACCCACGTAGATTTCTCAAAATAGTCTCAAATACACTCCAAGATATAAATTTCACTCTCCAATTTTCAATCATCGAAATAAATTGACAACTCATTTAATTGCACCTATTCTTGAGCCCACCTTGTAGCTCTTGTCGTCAGTTTTTCAACCTCTTCCCAAATCTCTGAATCGTTCTTGGCAAGGCTTCCAAAACTCTTCAAAACCACAAATCACTTCATCTAAGTGCTCCCATTGGTCCAAACTTCACTATCAATGAAAAAGAAGAGTGATTTTTTTAACATCTAGTGTGGACAAATTAGTTCTATATTAACTTAAAGCTTTACAACTAACCTAAACATATTAATTAACGATCATATAAATAATATTTTTTGTTATTAATAAAGAGTCAAAATAATAACTAGAAACTGGCTAAGTATGAACAAAATTACAAATATAATCCGGGAGTTTATATCTTGAAAATAATACTCCTTGCCAAAATTTCTAACAATCATCTTCCTATGGCTTGCTTTTGCTATTTGGTTGAATAGACTTATCAATGAGATGGGATTAAAACATGATGTTGTAAATCTCCATTGTGATAGTTAGATTGCCTAACATCTTGCAAAAAATCAAGTGATGGGTAGTAGAGTGAAGCACATTGACATTAGATATCACTTTATCAGAAATGCAATTTCTGATAAGAAGGTTGAGCTAGTCAAAATTGACGGTAAACTCAATCAAGCTGATGCATTGACCAAAGTTATTCCCTTTGAGAGTTTTAAGAGGTATTCTGCTACTATGCAGGTTTTGCATAAGGAGCACTAGTAGAGTTACTTTAACAATTGTTTGAATCTTATATATGCTTTATTCCTTCCTAGTTAGGCTACGGCTTAGTTCTAGTTAATCCTTGTTTACAGGAGGGCCTATGCTTCAGGTTTCCTTCAAGGACTTCCCACGGAGTATGAATATGGATAACAAGATTTAGCAACCCCAATACATGAGCCAAGGGGGAGATTGTTAGCAGTTAACTCAGGTCTTGAGTAATTCTAGTTAGTTTGACTATAGTAAGTTAGACTATGGCTGGTACTACTATTAAGAGTGCTAGTAGAAGCTCTATGTGATACAATTCGGGTTATTTTATAAAATGACTTTGTGTTCTGTGGACGTAGCCTCACTGAGGTGAACCATATATTTTCTTGTGTCGACTCTTGATTGCATGCATTTTCCTGTGAATTCCTATTTTGGACCAACACTCTCTAGAGCTGATTATTCTTCTGGTTGTTTTTTTACGGTGTTATTTGGAATCCGAGAATATATATTTTGATTTAGTCTAAGCACTATGAATTCGAACTTGCCAATTGTAGTGGCTTTCAACACATGGGTTCCAAGCTATCGCATCCACCTCCAAGTGTAAATACATATCCAGTTGTAGACTTCTTCTTGTCCAGATCTTGTCCATAATCAGCATCAACGTAACCCAACAAGGATTTGGATTTGTCCAATAAAACATCAAACAAAAGACCATAATGCTTAGCACTCTTGAGGTACCTGATAATCCACTTCACAGTTTCCCTATGCACCTTTCATGCATTTGACATGTATCTGCTCACCTTGCCCATAGCTAGAGCAATATCAGGTCTAGTGCACAATATCAAATACATGAGGCTATCCACTGCCTTGTCATAAGAAATTGACAACATCTTTCCTCTCTTAGTTGCATCAATTGGACATTGAGATGCTAAGAGCTTAAAATATGCCGTCAAAGGAGTCCACACTACTTTAGAATCTGCCATATTAAATCTGTCAAGCACACGCTGAATGTACTTGCCCTGACTTAATCATAGCTTCTCCTTCTTCAAATCTCTATGAACATCCATACCCAATATCCTCTTGGACTTACCCAAATCCTTCGTCTTGAATGCAAATTTCAGTTGCCGCTTGTATCTATCAACGTCAGATTGTTCCTTTGCCAAAAGGAGCATGTCATCCACATAGAGTACTAGAATAATGAGGCTAAAGATCTCATTATTCACCTTCTTCATGTATACACATGGATCAAACACACTCCGTGAAAATCCTTATGCTTTCATGAACTCATCAAACCTTGCATTCTATTGTCTAAGAGCTTGCTTCAATCCATATAGAGCTTTGAGTAATCTACAAACCAACTTCTCTTGACTTTTCTTCTCATAGCCAGTAGGTTGTCTCATGTAGATTTTTTTCTCCAAAGCTCCATACAGATTTACTGTGACAATATCCATTTGATCCATAACTAGACCAAATATCGCAGCAAGTGCACATACCCGTTGAATTGTAACATACTTTGCTACAAGTGAGAAGACTTTGTTGTAGTCCACATCTTTCTCTTGTGTGAATCCCTTAGCCACCAACCTGGCTTTGAAGATCCTCTTCTCTTCATCTGCTGGATTATCCTTCAACTTGTACACCCACTTGCAATCAACCAAATGTTGACCCTTTGGAAGCTCCATTAGCTCCCAAGTCTTGTTCTCAACAAGCGATTGCATCTCACATTCCATAGCAATATCCCACTCAAGCTTATTGATAGACGCTTGAGCTTTTCTATATGAACAAGGTTCTCCTTCTTCCAAGATCAACACATTGTCATCATCATTCTGTGTGTTCAATATCATGATCCTCAAGAATAGATGAATCAGCCCATGTTCCATACCTTTCCGGAGCGCTACTAATATGATTTGATGATCTCCTAGTAGATTGTCCTTATTGATCTTCATTGTTTCATGCTCTATATTGAGGCTCATCAACAACAACTTGCTCCTCTTCTAATTCACGTTGTTCAGAAATTTGTTCCATCTATTACAGAGCTTCTCCTTGTGGCGCATCATTAAACCCATAATGATCAATCTCCCCTTCAACAACATCTGTGAGTGGAGATTTTTCCTTGTCAGTATCTTGTAAAGTAAAGATATCTGCAACTTGATCTCCTGTATGTATATATCTAAGATCTACTACACTTGAAAGGACCTTCTCCCTAACAAAGTGATAGTGCACCTCAATGTGCTTTGTCATAGCATGAAAAACAGGATTGTTAGCTAACATCATGCTGCTAATGTTATCAGCTAGGATAACTGTAGGACTAGGATAATCTACTCCAATATCAGAGAGCAAGGAATGAAGCCAAACTGCTTCACAAGTGGCATTCATAGCACCACGATACTCTGCCTGTGTGGAAGACAGTGCCACGGTTGGTTGCTTCTTAGAAGCCCAGCTCACATCCGTACTCCCAAGTCCAAACGCATATCCAGATGTGGATCTCCTGCCAAAAATGTCTCCTGTCCAATCAGCATCGGTGTAGCCATGCAAGTTCAGCTCACCTCCAAATCTGTATCGAAGTCCAAAATGAAGTGTGGACTTCACATAACGGAGAATCTACTTAACCGCCATCATATGCGGTACCCGTGGAGCATGCAGAAATCGATCGACTAGACTAGACCAAGATAGCTCAAATCCGGTCTAGTGATAGTCGGATAAATCAAACTCCCAACCATCTGCATGCATGCAGCAGGGGATCCGCAAGTAACTCTCCATCGTCTAACTCTAGCTTTAGACCTTGTTGTAGAGGAGTGTCTATTGGTTTACAATCAGACATCTTAAACTCCTTAAGCTTATCTAAAGCATATTGGCGTTGTATTAGCCACATATCCTTTCCCTCTGTGATAAACTCCACACCAAGAAAGAATTTAAGATATCCTAAGTCTTGTATCTCAAATTCGAACATAAGATACTTTTTGATGCGAAATCATCTCCTCATGGTTCCCAGTGATAATAAGATCATCTACGTAGATGAAAATCATCACTACATGAACTCTTGATCTCATGCGGTATAGTGATGAGTCGGAATGACAGACTACAAATCCAAGAGATATGAAAAAGGAATTGATCTTCTCATACCATACTCTTGGAGCCCTGTTTTCAAACCATAGAGGGATTTCCTTAACTTACAAACGCGGAAAGAAACTTTGGATCTTCGTAACTGTGGTTGTTGTTGCATGTAGACTTCCTCGCCGAGATCTCCATTGAGAAAGGCGTTCTTGAAGTCCATTTGATGCAGTCGCCATCCCTTGTTGACAACAATAGCAACCACCGCATTTAATTGTTACCATCTTGGTAACTAGACTAAATGTCTCATCGTAGTCCACTCCATGTTTGTTGTGCGTAGCCCTTGGCTACCAATCCGCCTTGTATCGAGATACAGTGTCATCCGAGTTGCACTTGACCTTGAAGACCCATCTGCAACCAATCGCTTTCTTACCTTGAGGTAAGTCCACCAATTCCCATGTTCGTTGGTGACGAAGTGCAGCAAATTCTGTCTCCATGACTTCAATCCACTCATTTTTGTGCATCGCCTCCTCAAGCGTACGCGGTTAAACTCGGCAAGAACGTGAGTCATGTATGCATGATGATCAGCAAGGAAACTTTCATGCATAAATTGCTGAACAGGATGCCGAACTCTCTCAGATTTTCGTAGGGAAGTATTAGATGTTCTGTTTGTCGCCCCTTGCTTCGGATCTGAGTTACCAGCAGCGTCGTTCTGGGATGATTCATCCAACGGATGAATATCGGCAATCCGTGGTGAGGACATCATATGTTGCAAAATAACATGATCCTCAAGTCTAGGAGTCGGTCTGGAAGGTGCTCGGTGAACTTCATCCGTAGCGACTCAGTGTACATGAGACTTCGACTCTAGACCGTATGATTCCGAAACTCCACTCGTAAAGTAACAGGTTGACAGACTCCTTTGCGCGGTTCAAGCAGGAAGAGTGGGTATGACCGAACAATCGCATGTGCATACCAAGATTGCAACTCTTCAAATACAACATCTCTACTGATATAGAGTTGCCTAGAGGAAGGATTATAGCATCTATATCCTTTTGTATCTAGGGCATATCCAAGGAAAATACACTTCTCGACTTTCGATCTAGCTTCTTGCGCTTCTCATCCGGAATGTGTACATAACAGATGCAACCGAAAACTTTCAGATATGAGTAATCAGGCTTATGGCATGTGAATACCTCCATCGGGGTCTTGTTGTGAACTGCTGCAGTCGGAGTCCGATTCATCAAATACACCGCAACGAAAACAACTTACCCTGAGCGGTCTAGACAAGTTATTCTCGTTCAACATAGCGCGAGCAGCTTGTGCTATGTGACGATTCTTCCTCTCCGCAACGCCATTCTGTTGTGGAGTATAACTGCAAGTCTTCTGGCGTTGTATGCCATGTTTATGTAGGTAAGCAGTGAATTCTCCAGACAGAAACTCGCCTCCTCCATCCGAACGTAGACAAAGTATAGATTGTCCAAACTATTTCTCCACCAAGGTGTGGAAAGTATGGAAAGTTGACAACACATCCGAAAAGCTCTTGCTCTTAAGGAAGTAAACCCAGGTGTAGCGAGAGAAATCATCAATGAAGGACACAAAGTACTCAAAACCATATAAACTTGGTTGAGAAGAAGTCCATACATCTGTGTGCACCATCTCTAGAAGCTTGGTCAATCTCCTACCTGATCCCTTAAAGGGTTGTCTAGCTTGCTTGCCGAACTGACAAGCGGGACACACTGCATGGGCTCATCGAGGATGAAGTTGGGCAAACCTGTGACTAGATCTGAACTCGGAAGAGTCTTCAGTTTCTGAAAGTTCATGTGGCCAATTTGCTTGTGCCAAATATCTATGTCAGATACTACAAAGCCACTTTCGTAATGACGGGGAGTTGGTTATCGACATTAACTTGTAAGCATCTAGCTTGAAATGTCTACCACTCCCTCTACCTCGAGCTACAACAAAGACTGTGGAGTCTTCAACAAAGCATCCATCTTTGTTGAAACGCACTTGAAATTTTGTTCTACCATCCGTCCCCTACGATAACAGATTTCGAGTCGAGTAGGAACATGTAAAACATTTCCGATTCCAGAAAGATTAGATCCTGGAATGTCAAGCGGAATTTTACCCTTATGCTTGATCTCGTGCTTCGTATCATCTCCAATCACCATGAACTGAGGAGTCTCCACCGAGGTGTCGGCGACGCAAACCATTCTTGATGCGGCGTCATGTGGCTGATAGCTCCGGAATCGATCACCCAATATGTATCAGGTTCGAAGGCATCATAACTCTGGTGTGTCACAATGAGTAGCTATTCTTCAGCAGCTACATGGCCCTGTTGGCCCGAAGTGCGCAGATCGTTCTGACGCTTGTAACAATTTTTGGCATAGTGGCCATTCTTGTGACAAGAGTTGCGGTGTTAATCCGCTTTCCTCGGCCCGGTGGCGCACTTTTAGGTTGGGGGCTTTGTTCTTACACACGACCTCTACCTATGTGACAATGCGTCCCAAGCTTCCTTGGGTGTGTCGCAGTCTTGAATGTGACCGATCATCGAGCCTGAAATCGTGAGCGCAATGTAGTGGATGGCTTGATACGACCGCTTTCTCCACTCACGCAATGTCTGCTCACTGCGAAGATCACCCGGCAAACCACGATTGGTGCTTTCTCCTCCCCGGTCACAAGCTCCCATAGCCCCTAGCCTTGAAGGAAGGTCTTCATTCGAAATTTCCACATTTGGAAATTGTTCTTGTCGAGTTTCTCTCTAGTGATCATGCTCACGGATTCTGCCATTGTTGTGGTCACAAGCGGAAAACACGACTCCAACACGGCAAGTACCTGCACAATGAACAGAAAAAACACCTCCGCGACTACGGCGGAAAAAACAGCTCCTCTGCACCTCGATCAAGAAACATGTAAAACTCCAAAAATTGGCGAAATGCACTTGTCTTGAACCGCAGACAAAGAATGAAATGTGTTCGCGATTCTGTGCATGCACAGTACTTAAGCGAAAATGACAAAGAAAGCTGGGATTGAGCTGAAATTTTTCGTGGTAGGAGCTCTGATAGAGGCGAGCAAAGGCTAGGCATTTGCTTTGGTAGAAACCCTCAAATCTCTAAAAAACCTCGTTTAGGTCTCCAAACATCTCGTCAAAGATTTTGGAAAAGGTGATAACTATCACCAACAACTCCAAATCGCACGAAAACTTCATGGCTACCAAATTTGACCATTCTGCGCAAGACTACTCCCTATTGGAAGTTTGACGATCAGAAATAGGTCGAAAATGATCATCTTGACCTCCGAAAATACGATTGAAGATTCTAAAAAAACACGAAACGGTTCCCCAACAATCTAATCGCTTCAATGAACAGACCTCCACCCCGAGGCACACTCCTCCGATCTCCAACACTCCTCTATGTCTAATCTACATAACTAATGCTCCCACCATGCTCTGATACCATGTTGAGAAACCGACTCTTTAGGAATCACTCCAAGAAGAGGAGAGCACACCAAAGGGACAAGAGAGAGTGTACAGGAATGAGATGGGGAAGGCTTTGCCTTCCCCATTATATATATAGGATGAGTACAAGGAAACCCTTATTTTGGGTTAGCCCTAAACAAATCTGTACCATCGGTACGTAACAACCCTAGATCAACTCGATGAGCTTGGGATATTAACATTCAATCCTACAAGGTTGATCATTTTCCATAAGAACTGAACCGTTTGATAATGAAAAAGTAAGAAAAAACTCTCTAGTGAAATAAATGTGATAAAAATAAGCACTATCTAAAATCCATACATCACCAATGCCCTTTGGTGAGTTGCATAGGGCATACCTTTGGCTTCATAGTCCATCTTCGAGAAAGTCATCCTTCTCATCAAAATGTTGAGCCACATTGGTCAAAGGAGGATCATTAGCCTTGGTTTTCACACGACAGTCCTTCTTAAAGTAACCACTCTCGTCACATTTCCAACAGACCACCATCTTCATGTCTTGGGATTTATCCCTAGACTTGGATCTACCTCTAGATCCAAACTTCTTCCCATCCTTGTCATTCCGTGATTGTGACCGTCTACGAGTCACATTTAGTGCCATACCAGATGAAGAGGATGGTGTAGAAGGCATCATCATCTTATGTTGTAGGTCATCAATCAATAAAGCACTTACCACCTCATTGTAAGTGATTGTTTGCCTATCACGATGGAGCAACACTCATGACAATGACTGATACGAAGCATGTAATGAACTTAATAAATTGAGGGTTTTCTTCTCATTGTTTATCTCCTCTCCAAGATTTTGAAGATCAATGACCAGATCACCAAAGGCATCAATGTGATCTTGTATCTTCATAGCTAAATCTTTCATCTTGAAGCTCATCAGCTTCAAGGAGGTGTACATCATGTTTGATAACTCTTTGCGATGAAATTATCATTGAAGAGCCTCAAACAGCAAAATACAATTATCATACTCATCAACTTGCTTCAGAACTGAAGGTTGTAAATGGAGTATAACCATACTCATTACTTGTTCTTAAAGGTCCTTGCAGTCCTCATCATTGAATGTAGAGAGTTTAGGCCTCAATGTCTTGCCCAAACCGGAAGCCTTCAACTTGCCCTTGACTTGCCTCTCCCATAGAAGATAGTCACCATGCCCATCAATTTGACAATGTCAAGCTTGTTTCTTTCCCACTCATATGAGGAAAAATGGAAATTAACCATGGGTACAAATCCCTAAACCACAAGAGATACCGTTGCTCTGCTTGCTGTTTATAGAAATTCTCTCTGATGGTTTTTGAAGAAGTGTGCCCTGTTGAAATAGACTTATGCATGGACAAATTTATCCCAGCCTTCTTGCTTCGCAGCTAGATAATTTGATATGATTCCGCATCCCACACAGATTGCTAGTCTATGTACTACGGTGTGTGTAGGCAGGCTGTCGTTAGGGGCTAGAGAAGGAATCTGAAAAATGTAATCTAGTAGGTAAGATATCTATTTTTCTCACCAACGACGTCGTTCAAAATGGTAAGACAAAATCGACCAAGTGTCACCGAAAGATGACAGCTCCTAAGACCCAGGCTACATATATACATTTTCTCCTCGCACCGTCATTAATTCATCCAGTGATTCCTCCACATCACATGCAAACAGTGGCGCGAACTATTGACACTCCTCGTCCTCAAAGAAAAACAAATTACAATAATACATTCACAAGTCCGTCCTATGGTCAGTTGAAAAAACACCGATATTATATTCGTGTGAGAACAGAAGTGCACAATACGAATGCATGAGCTTCAGCGCCTGCTCCAATTCTTGCTTCAGATTCTTGCCAATCGAGCCTTAACGGGATAACGAGAGGCTTCGAAGTGATCATAAAATGAATCAATCATCATTTGGACAATCCCTGAACTCCCACACACATGTGTCCTTGGAGGGAGGTAGGGAGGAAATGAAGTAGTCCGTGCACTCAACGACAGCGGATGTTGAACATCAATGATCAATATTCTAGCATAAGGTCTCTTTTAATCAAGTTCTTTAGTGCTCTTGAGTCCCTGCCCAATGCTCGACGCATGATGTTTGAATCACTAAATCAGCTTGCACTCTCGATACATGTGACAGTCCAGCATACTCCATTCCAACGATGTTGCCATCTACAAATAGAGGAGGACAACAACGTAGATTTGAACATCTTGTAGCTCTGGAATCATGCCCTTGCCTAAAGACAATGGCAACAACACTGATTATTCTGCTCCTAAATTAGACACAATCCCTTCTTTACTTTCTTCCATCCGTGGGTCCTTCCGGGAATGACTCAAAATTCTGAGAAATATTGAAGGAGAAGATTTCAAAATCTATATGAATTTGCATCTCACACCGCTTTGATATCTCTTGAGACTTCACTCACTAGTCTATCACAACGACTACAATGCTCTGATATAAATTGTTGGTCCGAAATAGAAATTCACAGAGAAACGCACGCAATCTAGAGTCGACACAAGAAAATATGTGGTTCATCTCAGTGAGGCTATGTCCACGAAATACAAAGTCACTTTACTAAATAATATTAATTGTGTCATAGAGAGCTTCTATCAACCCTAGTCAAACTAACTAGAGTTACTCAAGATCTGAGTTAACTCCTAACAGAGAGTTCATCACTTGTTACATAAAGTTATTTCCAAAGTAATATACTAACCACACACAAAAGTGATCGAGATGAAGACATCGGATGTTGATCATAAATGGACTGGATATTGTTATATCTAGAGTATCATGTTATCCTCTATCCATATCACACGTCGGCTCCACTTTGATCTGATAAGCTCTTTAGTCAATAAAGTGATATTCTAGATCTCTCACTCCCCTTTGCATCATGACCATGATTTATATTTGATGAGATCCAAGATAATATATCTTGGAGTCTTATCAATATCCTTACTCTATAAAGTGGATCCAATCATGGACTCTTAACAATCTTACAATGAACCGTCAATCATCATGATCTAAAGTATCCTCGTCATAACAACGACTCTGAAAATGACACATGTCATCATGTTCTCATAATAACTGCATCACAACATGACAACGATTCTCTATCCTTTTCCCCTTTGCACCATGACCACTATTAATATTTGATTTTGTCCAAGATAATATCATTCCGAGCCTCATCAATACCTCCAACCCATAAAGTCAATCCAACTATGAGCTCTTAATAGTCTTACAATGAGCTGTCAATTATCTTGACATAAAATCTCATTGTCATTACAAACTAATTTGAAGATTACACATGTTATTATTCTTATATTAGCCATGTCACAACATAGTCAAAACATTATTACGCTTAAAAAAAACATGGTTTGTAGCTCCATCAAAAGATATTTGTTGCTCTAGAGAGAATTCAGGTAAAGTTATTCCCAAGGTTGCAGTTTTTCTTGAGTTTATGTTCTAGATATGCTATCCTAGTCATAGAGTTATTGGCTTGCTTTGTTTCATTGTCTTTATGTGCGAGTATTTTTTTTATGGTGGGTTTACCATCTCATGTTATGTAGTCTTGGGCGCACCATGGAAGGCTCTTCATATCTTCTCACAATAAAACGTTCTTATGACAGGAGAGTCCAAGGAGGGAGGAAGAAGCGGGACTCGAGAACATGGGGGAGTGCATGTGAACTGAAGGGACTGTTCCCTTCGTTCGTTTGCTTGATTTATGGATCTACGCCTTACAGTGCTTGTTTGTGGTTAGGGATATCCAGCTATTTGTAGTTTCGGAAATTCGTACATGTGCGAAAAGTTCCACGGCGGTGCATGGCCCACTGGATCTGCATATGCGCCTATTACTCCTCGGCTTTGGTAATAATTTAAGGGACCAAGCGCACCAGGGAAAATGTGAAGGATTAAAACTTCAAAGATTGGCAGGAAAGCAACTGCGAGAAGTGATCTTCAGCTAGTTCATACGGAAGACCTAAGTCTTCTGAACGATAAGTGGTGTTAATACAGAGTTTTCCAGAATCACGGCAGCAAGCAGTGCATTATGCTTAAAGTCTTTTTTTTCCTTTTTTTTTTTTTTAACTCCTCTTCATATCACTCCATGCCTTGTTATTCTCACTGCTGTTACTTCTCTCAACGAGCACATCCCTTGGAACCAAATATCGAGTCTGATGAACCAGTTACATATCTCTAAGACGGTAAGTTACGTCGTGGAAAAAATTATGACACTATTCTTTACATCTTCATAAAATTCTGGTATCAATGCAACTTAGCTAATATTTCACATTGGAGTAAAATTGAATTCAAAAGTTTAAGTTGTTTCGGAGATTTATTATGTCTTATGTATGAAATATATTCATAAATTTCACTTCAGAGGCTTTGATGACAGATGCTATTTCTTCCGATAACTCTTTTATATATATAGTTATAGTTATAGTTATAACACTAGATAAGTCATATTATATCCCCGTAAGTAAAAAGATAAGTAAAAATTTGATCAATTTAAGGAATCAAAGATATTGACGTAATTATTTTGAAGATTTACATCTGTTTAAATTGACCTTTAAGCTATTGCAAAATTAATGAACATGCTTTAAGACGTCAAAACATGTAAGAATAAATGTGAAAGGATTTCCAGAAAAGGTTATCATGGACTCAAAAGACTTGGTAAATAAATGTAGTTTGAGAGATGTTGGCGGTGACTTCTTTTTGTTTCTGGCTCCATTGTAACCCAACTTTGAGTATAAGACCAAGACTACAAGCTTAACAAACTGGGCTACATATGTTTGTCCGCTACCTGCATATGAGTACGTTATTTATCATCACATACAGTACTACTCTCCAAAGAACATAACTTGGAAGATGTAAACTATTTTATTCCCATCTGTGTTGAGGAATCAAATCAAAGCTCTGCTTCATCGAAACGTCAATTATTTGATACACACTGCATAGCCAAGAAAACATGGCATAAATCGTCTGAAACTTAAAAAGAGTCAAACATGAATCCATTCTTGCCCCGAAACTTGGTCATTTCCCCGCGGGCCTTATCGTTTGCTAAGAATGTTGATGTGGATCTACTTCCAGCTGGTATTTTCCTCTTATCTTTCTTCCCCTTGGTTTTTCTAGCTTTTTAGTCCCTATTCTCTTTTAGCCAGTGTTCATGATAGTATTTCTTGTCACGATCCTCAATTGTCTTCCCGAAAGGATAGATTTATGAGAGCTGTGTACAAGGAGACATCCTCCAAAACAAAAGGCTCGATGTACACCAATTCTACAGAACAGTACACTGAGTACGACTAAAATTGTCCTTATGAGGTGTACACGGGTGAGGACATGGATATGATTCTATTCCGCCACTCTGAGTGGGAGACTCATAGCTGGCTCTCCCATTTAGAGTGGAAAGATATCCACTAAACACTGGGGCAGATGCAAGGAAATAGTGGAACTGCTTAATCAGATGAAACTCAAGCTATACCTGGGAGACCTTTAGCTTGACCGGAAGGACTGTGATTGACGCTAACTCCTAGCGGATTCCCAATCTCGAGAACCGTCCTTCAGAACGGAACACAGAGAGCTCTGACGTCCACGGGAAGAGAGGTACTGCCTTTCACCTCAGGAGTTTCGCCGATCCTTGCAACAAAAGACTCTCGGGACAAATCATGCCAGATACTGTAGGTATAATGAGACACGTCGAAAGTTGGAAGTAACTAAGCCCCGGATCAAACTAAACTCACTAACTAACCCCCTGGAGAGTGAACCTCGGATCAAACTAACGGACTAAGCCCTGGAGAGTGAGAGCGGTTGAGATCTGTCTGCACAAGTCAACAACAGGAGCGAGCATGAGCAAGAAAGGAGGGCCTCCGACGGAGGGAGGTGTGGATATATTTGATTTCACAGGTAGTGGAGGTCGTAGTTGGTGGGATGCATGTTCTTCTGTTGTTTGAGATCATCACTCCACTCTTTGGGGTGATGATGATTACTATGTGTTCAGACATCGGCTACACAAAGTTCATGATTCTCCCCTTGACTCTTCTTTGCCTGCAATGATTTGGTATTGATAAGGTGTGATTGTGTTTACTACTTGAAGATGGGGATCTCTCTGTTGTGACTTGACACCGGTCATGATGTGTGTCGAAGAGAAGTACGTATATCATGAGAACATTTATTCTGTACTACGTGAATGTCAATCTCTGTAGTAACTGGGATTGTGATATTGGCTGGATTGGGAGTAATTTTTTACGCTTGTTTGGGTAGGAATACGATTTAGCGTTGGGGTTACTATTCTTCTGTGGAGGACTTTGCTTGAGCTTAGTGAACAAGAATCAGCGGGCACTAGCAAACGATTAGATTGAGCAAAGTGAATGCTTATGCGTAAAACAAGGAGTTGAGTTATGACTACAGTACCAAATCTTTGCTTGCAGATGGAATATATTTGCAGAAATGCTGGACAATTTTTGGCGGAAATGCAGGTGTTGAAATTGAGTACCACATTCTTGCACTGAGCAGGCCACTTGTTTATAAAAATCTGTTTGTGCCCATTCTGATTTGCTGGATCTTAGCTCAAATCATGGTTTTAAGATTATACCTCGGCAATTGGTCATCATTTGAGCAACCATCGGTCTCCAAGAACATGTAAGCAATCTCATAATTTATTCACATTTTGAAGAGTTTACTTTAGGGAACTTGTTAACGTCAAGATGAAATTATTGTTTGTAGTCATGTAGAGATATATAAAAGAAAATAATTAGGAAATGGTTTGAATATAAACGGGGTGGTAAGTATCCGCACGAGGATTTCATAGGCTGAACTTAGGCAAGGCCATTTAGGGTCAGATGTATCAAAGGGGCGCATACACAGAGGAGAAAAGGTTTTTGGGATTCTAGGATTCTTGAAGTTCAGAAATTAGTAGAAGAAACCTGTCCCAATAAACAAGCGCTACTTTCAACAGCTTGGACACTTGCTGAACCTGAAAGTGACAACACGGTTTGAGTGGCATGCGCCATCAGTCAGAGGTTCACTAGCAGTCCGTCACCACTGGCAGGCGCCTTATTACATATTTGACATGGTTCGTTGATTGTGAAACTTGCGCTTATAAACAGCGCAGTGCAAAATGAGGAAAATGAATCTGAAAAAATCAAGCTCTGCAAGCATCGCCATTTATTTGGAATACCAGTAATTATTAAACATAAAAACATAGATCTGGATTAATAGAAGTTTGGATAGAAGAGGTTTTAGAAAATTATGAGTACAGTACTGTAGTCTTGGGATCCCATCCTCAAAATGTAGAAAGTTTTATCTCTTGTAATCCAACAGCATAAACGAGCAAATTGAAGCTGCTATTGCCTTTTGCAACATGAGCTCATGCAGTGTGTGCAAAGTAGTTGAGTCTTCCACCGAAGCGATCGTTTCCACAAAATACAAAACGAAAAACTTACACGAAACAATGAGTTGTGCCATGACAAACATCAAGAGATGTCCTGATTAGGTATGCGGGTGGCACATGAGTCAAGAGGAGTATATCCTGCTTCCCTGAACCTTTTGCCACGGGCGACGGGCGGTCATGGAACAGGGAAGTAGGCAGCCTACAAAGTGAGCTACGTAGACAGAACAACAGACAAGAAGTTTCTGCCTACCCAAGCGCAAAGTTGGACGGTTGGACCGTCCTGATCCTCTCCAGTTCGTGTGCACCGTCTACATCTTCATGAAATCCCGAACTGCGGCTGGTGTTTAGGAGCCGCTGCTTGTTTCTGGGCAGACAAAAGAAGTAGCGAGAATGCAGTAGAGTCAGGGACCATTATGCCGGATGCTTGCTAATGCTGCATGACTGAGGGAAATGGCTTCTTCGATATACTTAGCCTACTTCAATGTTGCAACTTGGTCAAAGATACCCGAGAGAGCGTGTGAGATTGGTGGTGGACCCTAGCTTTTGGGTTCTGTTGGGGCTCTTCGGAGTTCCCTTCTGCAATCTAATTAGACCACAGCAGTGTAGAGCAGATCATGCCAAACCGACAGATAACTTCTGTCGATATCCGTGCCCAGTTTCTGTCGATCAAGAATCTCAATCACCGGTAAGCTACCTTGGTTGGCCCGGCATCAAACTTACTATGAGGACAAGGAATAAAACAAATTTGCGAAAAGGAATTGGAATCTTGAGACCTGCTACGAAGGTAGAACGGGAAGTTCTTTTACGAAGTTGGGAGTATTTTCTGCAAGGCCTTTCCATTCTACACACAAATGTACGAGAAGATGTAGGGAAAGATGGACAGCGAGCAGACCGTTAGTCCTTCAGTAGATAATTGCCTGCAATGTGTTATTATATTGTAGAAGGAAGCTGGTCTATCGGTAGCTTTGGCTTGACAGGTCATGTTATTCTTGAACTTTTCTGGGAAGGAGACGTGTCTCAGTCTGGGCCCCAAGAAATGCTTTCTCCTTGTTGCTTTTCTCGACAAACCAGGGTCGATCTCATCCACTTCGATTTCCTTGCATCTCTATGTGGATATCTTAAGACTGAACTTACGAGCTTTGAGTTGCATTTCTCTACAAGAGAAATGCAAGCACCGATTTGACATGCTTCTTAGCCACTTTCATGTTCTTTGAAGACAACATGTCGTTCCTCTTTTCATCATCTGAGTTTCGTTTACGTTCAGTTTCTGTTGAGTTTCCCTTTTGTTTTCATGCTCTTTGGAACTAAAATGATGGAAACTTTTTCGAAAGGTCGTAACTTGAGTTTATGTGAGAATGCTGGGCTTTTTTGACTGGGAAATGAGGCTTTGTACCCAAAGAAAAAAACAAACAAAAGGCAACCTGATCAGAGCAGATTTTTATTCTTCATACTCGCTTGCTTTCAGCGGAGAAATAATAATATTAGCTCTGTTTCATGCTCCATTGATCTGACAAAGCTTGAAATATATAATAGTATATCTAGTTTGTTAATCTCACCTTGAAAGACGGAAAATTTTGTAAGCGGCATCAAACTTTGTCATCTATACTTCTTTTCTAATTCGTTTTTAGAGTAAGCACGTCGGGATTTGTGACTTCAATACATTATCTATTTAGAGGTCCTTCGCTTATAAATGGAAAATCACCCGAATCACAATCTACAAATAATCAAAAAATTATTCCTGGCATATGATTTTCAGTTTAGATACACTCTTAGTTTAATCACTCACGAAATAAACGTTGAATTGTTCGAGATGCCACAATACAGTATTTTAGATAGCTCTAATAAGTACAACACAAAACAAGTTTTAGAGAGAATCGAACTCAAGGGTTGTACTTCATATCCAAATAAATGAGTCGGAGAGGACGATACCTTTTTATCAATCAGTGACAGTTAATGGGATTCCTTTCCATCCCTTGTGATATTTAAAGATTTGAGGAATGACCTTCTTAACAACGACTCTAACTCAATCCCGATGTTGTGAAGATTACGAGTTTGTAAGAGAAATTTTGGTGAGTTTGTTTTCCCACGCAAGAATGGTGGGTTTTTTCTGCCGTCTTTACCTTGCCGGAAAATGTTGGACGCGACTCGAATCTGGCTAGAAGAATGATTTGTGGAAAGTCTTTTTCTGAAAAGCTGAGTCAAGAAGTACTCCACAGCAGCCAGAACTAAACCACCACTACAGTATCTGAATCTCATCACATGCCACCGAATGACTTGACGATGACAGCCAGAAATTGGGGAATTTCAAGAAGAGGTTAAACGACATAGTACACCTCTTGGCATGCGAATCATGTGTACAGAATCTAACGCATGAATATGTTCGTTTGGCAATTTTGGGACAAGCTCCAGTCCAGCAAGACTGTGACCACCACATGTTCGGGTGAATGCCTGCGTTCCTGAAGAAAGTCCAAAGTTGGACTGACTCGGACAACTACAAGAAGTACATCTGCTGGATTCCCACAAGCTCACACGCATATATGTGGCGACGGAAAATGAAATTGGTATAAATCCCATAGAAGTTGTTAATTTCGAGGAAGTGTAGTTATTTAAGACATTGCTCAGAAGTTTATCCAGATTCCAAACCTTACTGATATGAGGTCTGGACTCTGGTACTTTGCAGAGAGAAAAAATTCTGTTGGGGTCCTGATGTTTAATGTATTCAAATCGAGAGACTTGCAGTCACGGTTGGGTTTACAAACTGATCGTCTCACTAGATCAGATTAAACAGACGGGAAATTATTGGGCCAAATTCCAGCTTCACATATACAAATTCTATATTCTTACCTCAAAACCTGACGTGAAGATCAAAGAAGTAGATAGTGAGCAGTTGTTCAATGAACCTGTTGGATAGATGCACTGCACTTTCGTTCATAATTTTTTATTGAAGATTACTGATGAACATTCTTTCCATTATGTCACATCTCTGATCAGCTTTTGGACAGTTGAGATGTTGTACGCTCACACTAATAATTCAGCTAGTTTAAACTTAATAATCATAATTTAGTTTTTCAAGGATGATCAAGGAATGTTTTGTCGACAGGATTTGAAGGTCACGAGATGTTATTGTAATAAAGACGGCAAATCTTTCTACTGATTTGTTTACCATCGAGTTTCTGTTCGACGACGCGTCGTCGATTTCTGTTTTAAATTGGAAGTGGAAGAGTTCAGGTAAAAGCTGACACCTAGCGTTCCCATCATATGTGCTCTACAAACATAGTGGTATCTGTAGAGCACCTCACACCTGAACGATATGATCGTCTCATCTCATTTCCTGATACGTTGTTATTGATCCTCTACAGATTTGGATTTTTCTAAGATGAATGAAGAAGTATTCATACAGTACAAAGAATAATTCTATCTAAAAGGAAATGAGCAAATATCATATATAAAATGAAGCTTCACATAAGAAGCTAAATTTGATCAAAAACAAGAAAAAGAAGAAACTTAAATTCTATTGATATAACACTAACAAGCGGAAATTTACCAAATAAAATAGAAGATAGTCTATCAAACACTATATATCAAATGTGAAATTATATTTGAAGCTCAAAGAAGCAAATTTTCATCTTTCCAAAAACATTTAAAGTTTATATCCTTTGAGTAATAGTCTTAGATGTTGATATTCAAATTAGAAAAAAAAATGATCAAATCATCAAATATAATGAAAAATCAGTTTTGCAACACAAATGAGTTGATAGCACAGAAAACAAGTTGCGATATTTCGGTTCCAAGGCTACGGCCAACACCTTGTGTTTGCAGAGATATATATGTGAAGTCGATGATGAAGGTTAATTTGTCAGCGAGGGTACAAGTAATAATCAGCAGCCCATACAAGTCTAGGTGAAACAATTTACAAACCACTACCCACGCCTCCACCAAAACCAGAAAGAGACAAGTTATATTTTTTTCAAAGAGGTTCAAGTGAGCAGAAATGAAGGATCACTATTGTTGCGTTCAAGATCATACAAATTTTCCAATTCATGAACTTTCTGAGGTTAAACCATGTCTATCTTATTACAACTTCATGAAATGGGCGTGGGGATGTGGCGTGGAAAATGCATCAGGCATGCATAACAAGATTGGGATATTCAAAAGTACAAAAGATACCACATCCAGTCTAGAAGCCTTCCTGTTGTTTATGACACTTCAGTGAGGAGGTTGACAAGGACTTCAAGAAAAGTGCTTTATGATTTATGCATTCTCAACACATAGCCATAAGGTAGGTCCCATGCTTTGCTAACACCTAGAGTTTTGATAGAAAAGAAAGAAATCTGCACTAGTTAAGAAGCAGTTTGCCGAGAGTGAAGTTGAGCTTTTGTCTTGCAAGCAATCATCTTGGAGTTCATAAAAGATTCAAATGTCCACCTTGAATCATGATATGTCTTCTATGCAATATACCGATAAAATGGACACATACAAGAACTTTCATCACACGGAAGGTGGGGCAGAAGACTAACTACTTGACCAAGTTCAAATTCTAAAGCAAAAATTGACGGGAGTGACATGCACTCTATAGATGGTCACGTCATGTACGAGTGTGAATATCTGTCCGGATGTAAAAGTTGGAGAACTATAGGAGGTGATTATTGCGAGTTGAATACGGAGTACACATGAGTTCACCAGTAGAGTAAAGAATATGTAAGTCGCATTCAGCAACATTCATACAAGGTCTCTCGGTGGTGTGACCTAGATAACAGCAGGTGGAGAAAACATGCTTCTGACTGTATTCAGTGATACGATATCACCGGACTGCATTGTAGTAAATTCAAGACTGAAAACATGAGTGAGAAAACTATCATGATGCGTTGAATATAAAGATGGTCAAGGTTGGTCATCATATCTCTCAGTTTTCTAACCTTCAACTGCGCTGCTCGTAAGACACATTGAATATAGTGACTATCGAAGAGAGAGAGAGAGGAAACAACGTGGAACACAATTCATTCCATAAATGTCCAATATGCATCTAAGGTTCCAAACTCTAACAGCGGACTACAGTGATACTATAGTTTCTGACCAGCTTTAGTTTAGCTCCAATGGTCTAGTCTTCAAACTAAGTTTTCCTCGTCCAGTGTCGGTGCATGGTTTGGACCAAAACCTGATCATGTAATGGAAATTTGGCATGACATCGTGCTGCATAATGTCTTTCAAGCTGATTCAAATCGAACCGCTTTGATTTCTCCTGTCTTTACATTAAACTTCTGCATCTCTCCTCTGCTTCACCTCTCCTTCAGGAGTTTGTTCTTTACCACCGTTCTTTCGTTCTCCACCTTCTTAGCTTGCATACGGCAATGTGCAAAGTACTACTAGAGAAAGTAATTGACATGTTGTATTTTATATTCTGACTTTGTAAGTTAATCTCTAAGGTCCTACTTATCAAATTTACCTCACATAGAAAAAGGGAGGTAAATACGACAGTCTGCAAATCTACTCCATGGAATTTCTTGTGATGAGGATATGTATTTTCGATTTGTGATTATAGAAGATTATTTCTGCACTACTGACAGATCACTGATACTTGAGAAGAGATGAAAATACTCGAATTCTTCTTGTTGACCAGCTCCTTTTCTTCTCCGGTTCATTTAAGAATGGTCCCGCTCTTCTCACCTTTTCCATGATTTTCAGATACTCTTTAGCAAAGAATATGGGTCAGTTTCCAACCGATGACAAAGCATTTTATTCACTTCTCGGAGACCAAACTGCCCGTGATTCGACTATACGGGCTTAAAAAAATGGACCTAAAGAACATGACAACCTCGAAACAGAAGATCTGATATTTCTCTTTGTTGCAATGGGGGATCGCGTGCCCGCCACAGAGATCCCGGAAGGTTCTACGGCCGACCCCGAGGTGCCGGGCCCGGGACTCCGTTCCCCAGACACAACCCCTGGTCTGGTCTACTGTACCACAGTCCTGACGCCGTGGTACGCCACAGCATAGAGGGCTCGGAACCCGAAAAGCCGGGCACAGGGTCGCCTCTCCCCTCTCCTCTCCTGTCCCTGCGACTACCCTCCCGTCCTCCCTTTCTTATATCTCAACTGTGGACAATACCTCCCCTCCTCCGTAACACGTGGCTGGTTAGCAGCGGGTTAGCTTCTTGTTTACTATAGTGATGGATTGACCTGCCCCCGTCGACCATAAGTATTCGCCATTATCGGTTCTTCCCGGACTTACAACACCGCAAGGAGTACTACGCTTGTTCCCGATTGGTAGAGTACCAACCTGGAGTTCACAAAATACTGAAAAGTAATCCCCACATACGTCTCCACATGTTTTGTTTTGGTTAAATCATGAGGAGCAAAGACTATGAAGGAAGGAGTGTCCTTACATGTGAAGAGGGGGAGAAGAAGGATGTTACGCATGTGATTTGGTTCATGTTTTGATGGGAACATGTTGAATCGAGGTCCTGGGTAGTTCAGGGATGAAAGTGATGGAGTGGCTGAATCCATGTAGCATATTCCTCGATGGAAATCAAGATGTTCACAAACTCCCATGAATCCAACTTGTTCAAGTCAAAGGAAACTACACACGCTAGAAACTGAGAGGTACCAAGAAGGAGCTGGCGCCGCTGCGTTGGAACTTGAAGAAGTCCATTAATTTTCTCAATCGTTACTTGCGTCGCTCTCTTGTACTGTATTGATTTTTATACGAGGAAAGCAAGACATGATTTTTCACTTTCACCGGACATAACTGGAGCTGGCTTGCCGCTGCTATTGCTTCTGCTGACCATGTAACGGTATAGTACAGCTCGTCCGTCTGACCGCCGTATTTCATCTACGCCAGCCCCTATCCAGGAAATGGTGGGAGTGATCTACAGAGTACCGGCATCCTCCTGTATAATACATTTCCTCCCTATATACACGTCGTAATTTCTCCTGTTTCACACATCCACGTACGGGTATCATGCGCTATTGTCCCTCCAATTTTGCGCTCCTCACGAGCCGTACGTACGTTCAAACTGGAGTTCCCCTCTACTCTACACGCGCATGACATACAGTACATCTGACGATACGGGTATAGGAATCACAACACTACACAATTGAGAATCTTCTAAATGGACGAATTGTGATCAAATTCTCATGCTGCAATATCATTTAATGGTTCACGGTGTTCACTTCTCAAGCGTCAAATGGAACCCACCATATCCAATAGCCATGGCGTACGAGGCGCGAGACAAAGTATTGTTCTGGACCGAAGCAAATAAGCTGGCTTCCCCCCGCTGAGCCTGTTAACTCTGCTATGGTGGTCTCTAACTCCCTCCCTTCCTGGTGATCTGCGGCTCGTCCCTCGGGTTACCAATATCCTGGAGTGGTGATAAGCTTTGTGGACGGGTGGGGCTCTGGGCCTTGTAGGCTTGTACACTGGGCTCAGATGTCGGAAATTTGAAATTTGTGATGATTGCAAATGTTTGCATTGGAAAGTGAGAAATATTTGCATTAGGTTAAAGTAGTTTAGTCCCTATTTTTGAACTCTGATTACTGTATCATGGGAGTTGTTTGACAGTTCGAGCAACTGTCAAAAAGTATTGGTGGGAAGGAGCACTGAGACTTGTGGGATATTCATGCCTTGATGATGATGATGATGAAGTGTGGGTTTTTTTCGAGGTCCTTTGTGGCTATCATTCTGGTTGGTGTAGAGGGAGCCGGTGCATGTGTGTGAATTTGGAAGGGGTACCTTAAAAGCCGAGGAGACATAGATTTGGTGTCATGATTTTTCATCGTTTGGCATGCTTCACTTTATCGGTTGATCGCAAATATTCCCAACGTAGATCCCCAAAGAAAGGTGATTGAAACATGGATCACGTAGGCGAAAAATTGAAAAGAAAGACGACATGCTATCGAGTAGTACGTAAGGACTTTGAAACTTTGATGATTTACGTAGGACACATACGCATAAAATCGCGTCAACTGGAAATTCGAGTTGTGTACGACCACGAAATCTACCACCCATACACTTAAAAGTAGTTGAACTGGAGAATTATGCTTATCTCGTAAGTCTTCGTTCCTAATTTTAATCCTGATGACACCCGTTATACACGTTTGTATGCTATTCCCTAAATTTCGACAGCACTTATCAGTCTTACTTGGTGAGACTCCGCAGAGCTTGTGAGTTGACCTCATCGCAGAGAAACTACAGTACTACTTTGTTCGATATGAGATTAGTACATGTTTTTTCCCTCATGGGGGAAAAACATTAAGAGGTTGATGAGAAGGCTCCACTACTTACCTCTAAACCCACTTATGATAGGTTTGGTAAATTTTATGATCAAACTAGAAACCAGATTAGAGTCTAAGTCCACATTGACATAGTATGTAGAACGGTTCGCTTCTATGTACAAAACTTGGATCAGAGCTGCTGAAGTCAGCTCATAACTGAACACCCAGGTTTGAGAATTTGATGGACTGGTCTGAGAATGATGGTTTGCAGCTACGTTTAGTTTTGATCAAAAGTGTGACCTGAAGTAACAATTATTCTCAAATGTTGGAGCAAACAGATAAAATGCTTTGGATAAATCAAATTTCGGGCAAGAACAAGCATGTCACCATTCTGATCTGACCAGGAAAATCAAACAAAATTGAATGGAGCTTCACCGGAAAGGAAAGCAAGGAAAGGCAAAAATGACATTTGCAGAACTTTTGTTGTGTTTCAATGAGTGATTCTGTGAAGAACTGAAGAAAAATGATGTTATTAACCGCATTTTATGTTTTTTAGGGTCCTGATTTATTCTCGAAGAAGTGAGGGATCGTTCCCACAATCATACGGCATTCGCTTACTGTATTGAACAAAGACGGTCAAAATGTATGTTAGGAACTGTCATACATTGGGGCGTTCCGGGGTAGGCAGGTAGAATTGGGTGGTGAGACATAAGACTTCTTATGTAGAGCACGGACCTATTATTTCTGCTACAAGTCCATGCATATAAATTTCCAAGTACGTTTGTGTAGATAATAAAAGTATTGAATGCATGTCAAAGGCTGCACATTTGTACCGAATTCTATTTCGCTATATATTTGCTTTCAATGAAAACAAGGAGACCTCATCATCCATCATAATTCGCAACCGTATACATTTATGACCTTATACGTACGAGAAAAGTGTACATTGTTCTCGGTCAAAAGGTGAGAAAAGGACTGAATTGTGGTAGATGACGTGGTGGTGGACTTTGCGAATACGGAGAGCGAAGCAACCAGTTGGTCGGTCGGTAGTTTTCTGAACTTCGCTCGTTCGTTGGCGAGGAATGACGAAATTCGTCTTGGCCTGTCGCTATTACTCGCGCGCCGCAGAGCCACGAAGAAGTAGAAGAACATGGTAATTGTTCTTCTAACTTTTGCTTCTCTCGCGCCAGATTTTCTGGCATAAGATCCGGACGGGGAGGCTGCCTGTAAGGAACACAGTCACTGGGGTAAGAATGAGGTCCGCGGTAAATCGGGGAGATTACGTGGAGCTCCAAGATTACGAAGAAGACTGCGCAGCGCAGCGCGCCCATCCGAGGCCTGCCTCGCCCGTTTCGTCTCGTCTCATCCCGTCGGCATCCGCTGCCCTGCTCCCCATCCCCATCAAGCGCCTGCCTATACTACAGTCGCCTATACTACACCTCGCACTACTACTACTACTACTACTAGTCCTAGTCGCTCCTCGTCTGCTCTCCTCCTCCAACGCTCCTCCGCTCCACCTCTGCCTTGCCGTGCTCTGCTCTCTGTGCGCTCTGTGCTCCGCTCCGCTCTGCAGCGTCGTCGTCTGTCCACTGCAGTGCACTGCAGCGCTGCGCTCCTCCGTCCGCAGACTTGTTCTCCTCGCCTGGCTGCTCATTCGGTGCTCTGCCTGGCTAGAAAGAAGGAGGAAGAAAGGAAGAGAAAGGAAGGGAAGGAGATATTCTTGGTCGTCGTTGGGTTTGTTGGGCTAGCTCTATCTCATCTCATCTGGTCGAGGTCAGCAGGAGGCAGCTGAAGCTCGTGGGATCTGCGGACTCGCTGCGTCATTGCTTGGCTCGCTCGGTCGCATTTGTCGCCATAATCTGCTCCCGTTCTTCTCTTGGATTCTGTCCCAGCTGCGCCTCGTGCTCGCGGCTTCGCATCGCATCGCATTTGTTGGCACTGCACCCGTCGGCGTATGCAATTTTCTTTCCTGCGGCCATTGGAGATCCCCTCCCCCTCCGTCGCTCGTTCGCGTTTGTGCACTGTAGTTTGGAAGTTTGAAGGAAAGGAAGACGAAAGAATTTATCTCGCTCTGGAACATCTTGGAGATTGTTCTGAATCCCTTTCCTTTTCTATCACGGAGGCCAGTTCCGCGTAGTTCGGTCGCTCTCTCTCTCCATGAAGATCTCGACCTCGAGGTAGCGTACTCCCCTTTGGCCGTGTTGGAGCCCGTCACGCATACCCATTTTCTTATTAAGAAAACGAAATTATTGTCGTCTGTGCACTTGTGTGACTTGGCGAACGTCGCCGAATCGATACGTTGTCAAGTTGTGAGACAACGCATGCACGAGGAATTGAACTCCTACTTGGGCTACGGGTTATGGTTGTTGACTGGCTCTAGGGAGAGGTAGTGCTCCTAACGCTAAGGAGACAGACTGCTGCCTTAATTTCGGGGTCGTGTTAACCGGCGGGGCAAAATTGCTTCCGTGTACACCCCCCAGAGGGTCAAGCTGGCTCCTAACGCAGTCTTCGATTATTTTGGTGACTTCGGATCTATGGGAGCCATGTCTAAAGTTCATCAGGAGGAGTTCATGACACCGACGGAGAGCTTGAGTCCCACAAGACCGAGCAGTCCTGGGAGTCCCATGGAGAATAGCAAGTTTGCTCTGGTTCGTGCTAAGCACACGAACACGAAGCAAAAGAAGTTCATCGCTATGGTCCGTTCGTTGCTCCACATCGTTCCCTCGTTTCAGATGATGGCGCCATGCAAGTGGCTTTCCATGCCGTCCCACCGAGAAGCTCTGATTCTTGGTAGCAGAGTCACAGGAACTATTTTCGGACACAGAAAGGGCCATGTCCATTTCGCAGTGCAGGAGGACCCCAGGTCACTGCCCACCTTGATTCTGGAGCTCGCAACCCCGACCAGCACTCTGGTGAGGGAAATGGCGTCGGGCTTGGTGAGAATCGCTTTGGAATGTGAGAAGACGCCCAACAGGGGAAAGCTGTATCAGGAGCCCATCTGGAGCATGTTTTGCAACGGCAGGAAGACGGGGTACGCCATTCGGCGTGTGTTCTCCGAGTTTGATCGTCACATACTTACCGTCGTGCAGGCGGTGTCCATGGGAGCGGGAGTTTTGCCTATGGAGGAGGAGAGTTCTGATGGCGAGCTGATGTATATGAGGGCCCGTTTTGAGAGAGTAATTGGCTCGAGAGATTCCGAGGCTTTCTACATGATGAATCCCGACGGAAGTGGCGGACCAGAGCTCAGCATTTTCCTTCTCAGGATTTGAGGAACGAGTGCTTTGGTGTTTTTTTGATTTTGATCTGTTCATATGTACGAGTACAGTTGGAGATCACCTCGCAAGAATCGCAGTGGTGATAGTAGTCTGCCTCTGCTTCTAAGTTTGACGGGTTCTCAGTGTTACCGATTCGGTCCCATCCCTCGAGTGCAGGGAGCAGAATGCCGGTTGCGCTTGTTGTGATCTGCTATCGCTGCGACATCTCTGTGCGCCGCCACAGGTAGACAGGAACGCCAGGTCAAACCTCACGGTGAAAATTGTGATATCTCGTCAACGAAGGTAGCCTGGGTATTGCGCAGACTCCCGACATGCTTCCGCTCTCAAGTTAGTGGTTCTTCTTCTCCAATTGCATGGACGGAGGGCCAGAAGCGTACGAATAAGCGGGAAGTATAGCAGATCTCGTGTAGTGATTGGGTTATGGTGCTTGTACAGATCGTTGAAGTCACCATTATCCACCGTTAGCGCAGTTGGACCGTATTTCTCTGGAGTCATTTGATTCAAGCCCTTTTAATCTCGCAGAGAGGTCGGCACTGCACTCATATACTTCCCTCAAGTATTGGTAGGGCGCGGTTTCCGCAATCCAGGATTTAGATCGTCCAGGTCCGTCCACTGGAAACCATGCAATGGCAGACAGTCGAGATGACTGCCGTTTGAGTGTATATCTATCCAGGCTATCACAGGAGTTACTTCCTCTTCTCGAGCAAGGGGAGGTTTCAAGGGTGCCGGAGCTGCATCTCATCTCCCCTATAAGGAGGTTCCACTGTACCATGCACAACCGGGAGAGTGAACGAGAGATGGATTCTCAATTCGCTCATCGTCCAAAGAAGGCCCATTTTGGGGAAGAAGTTGTTTCCGAGAACGTTCGCTCGGACGGAAGAGAATGTCTCCTAAGTTTCCTGCAGAGGATTTGTTAATACGACGGCACGGTAACTTAGTGTGTTGGGAAGAGATTTAGGTAGATTTTTCCCAGCTTCAAAGCCTGAGTGTTTCCCTCCGACTAGAGTGACCGGTGTCTTGCTTAATGTCAGACATTCTTTCTCCACATTAATGTTGGGAATGAATGCTGCTGATTCAGGGATCAGTGTATCCAGGCCTCATCACCAGGAGGTCAAACTCTTACTCTCCAAGTGAAATCTGACGTGAAATTTAAGGCCAGTGGGACATACACGGAACAGAGATTGCCCAAATGGTCAAGGAAGCACAAACGCCGAGTCGGAGAATTCGACCGCGCACGAGCTCAGCTTGGCGCTTGTAACCTGAGCAATGTAATACCGGTTCCAAATTCAACAACATTACTGAAATGCCAATTTGAGATGACTTCTAGTCTGAGAATGAGACGAATTTTAACTCCAGCAATGAATTTCATTATTCTACGTTTCAGCTTGCTACTCACACTGTAGGGCAATTAATATCACCAATGTATAGTAACAGTCACTACTTTTTACGTCAAGTTAGTATCGACTATCGACGTCGATAAGTTGGTATGCCGTAGAAATATTAAGCTCGGAGAGAGGTCATACGCCGTCCAAATGCTGAGAAGAGATTGAATTCCGGTTTCTGCAGTCGGATGATTATGAGCCATATGATGCAAACTAAGGAAAGGATGTAGGCACAACTGCAGGTTGGAAGGACAAGCGATTTGCTGAATCAGATTTCCTTCATATCTTCTCTCATCATTTATTGTTGTAATTATATGACGGTTTAGGGGTCGAGGAGCAGGATATCTCAGTATAGACTGTAATTCTGCTTTAATCATCCTACCCTACGTAAACTCGTATGGGTAGCAACGCATCATGTCATGAAAGCAAGCTTATTGAAATGCATCAACCGATCGATTGAACGTGATAGCATGTGCTTTATCATGAGTCCGAATGGTACTTGGAATACTTGTTCTACCCTGGTGACAGCTCAGGTTAACGGAACAGCAAGGGACACGTAAAGTCAGGAGAATGGAAGGACATAGCGGGGGACCACGGCCAGAATCACCAGAACACTTCCGACTCAAGTAAAGGGAGGAAAGAAAAGCTGTTGTTGCGTGCGCCTATTCTGACCTTTAATCGCAAATTGAAGAGCACAGGAAAAGCATTTCTTGACTTTCTGGTCTCTATCAAGTAACAAGAATAAAAAATAGAGAGATGAAGCTTAATTACGTGATCTAGAACTGTTGGCTTCTTGTGTTTACTACTAGCAACTCCAGGTTCACCTGATGTGACATTGGCATTATTACTTCTAATAGTTGTAAGAGTTTGTTTCTTCTCCTTGTAATAAGGCGGGAACTAAGAGAGCTTTGGCTAGTAAGAACTTTGGCAATGCTGCCTTCTGTTAGAGTCTTATCACTAGAGCAGGTATTGCCATTCCTCAGAGAGAAGTATACAGAGGAATTTTTGTACGTCTTTCTCCAGTAGTTTCTGATGCGTGGTACTAGAATCCGGTGTAATTATATTGTAGGGTGAGAGAAGAAGAAGATTTTTCCGAGTAGATAGATGCACAATAACACTGATCAAGTACCTTCTCCTTGGCCAAACTTTCAGACACAGGCACGAAGAATACTTTTGCAGACGAACCCGTGTAGGTAGTAAGTAGAAGAACAAGAATCGAGCTTAATAATTGTACCCACAACAAGACATCTATCATATAGTATTACACATCTGTCTCTCCCTACAGATGCGTCCTCTCGAATGGCTTACCTCTCATCAAGCTGAAATAAGGAGCCCAGTTTCACCTTCAGCACCGGGAGATTCCGAATTTCATCCAAGTAAGTCATTCATACGGGCTCAAATTAGTTCAAAAGTGATTTTTTTTGCAGTCTAACAAAGTGTTATTCATTTAATAATATTTGTAGTCACTTTCTATTGTCACCTGGTCGTCCATGCCATTCTCGGTAAGCCACTGTTGGGACTCTGCTTTGCTGCTGAAACTGGTCAATCTCTGAATATTCTTAATGTACGTGCAACTAGAATCTTCAAACATGAATTGAGTTGCTGTTCATCTCGTGTCCCGGGGCATGGTTTTGTATCCTTTGGTAAATCTTAAGGTGTTAGAAAAGCAGACGTTGAACAATTATACTGTGTTATGCACTTGGAAATGATGAACCGTACATTCACTTGGGGAGCCCCTGAACACTACTTTGAACTTCAATGCGCGGATGACATCAACAGTATTCAGTTTGTTGCGCCGTTCGCTATGCCTACCAAGGTAGTCAAGCTTTCAAAGAGGGACGAAGTATAATAACAAAAAGGATGGGAATACCCCATCAAATCGTACAAGGATGGAACCAAACCGGTAACATGGGGTTAGGCCCCAAGCTTTCAAAGTAGGGATTAAGAAGCGGCTTTGTATGATTTAATATTTAAATGACAATACAGTCAGGTCCGGATAAGTGGAAGCACGGGAGAAAATTTACGTTTGTGTTATTTAAACGTGCATTTATCGGATATAGATCGAAACTATACAGTATCATGAATCACTAGCCTGAATCACAGTTTCAATCATGTTGTGTTGGAGAACCAAAATGTTTTGAGGAAGATTAAAGATTATCTTCAGACGCTTTATGGAGAAATCAATCATGAGTCAAAATTTTGTTCTAAGACTACAACTCTTATATGCAAGCAATTGGAGTTCCCATCATTAGTTATCAATACATAGGAGAGTATAATTGTCACCTTGAATAGATGAGGAGATCAATATAATGTTTTGATATTAAGATGGTTGTGATTTAAGAATTCGTTAATACAAAAAACCAATTGTATGGGTAAAGATTGAAGAGCAGACAATGAGATTACTTGGTGATTCAACATATAACAACCAACAACAGCATGTTGGGTTTGATAATCTTCAAACTCAACTATTATTTTATACTTAGACATGCTCTTGTAGGGTTGATTAAGCAAAACCCTTCATCAATTATACTCAAAATCATTAAGTTTTATCCAATATTCTTCATAAAGTAGATCAAGTAACGATGGAGCTAGATACAATATAGTTGATGTTGAACTTCATGATTCAAAATTGCTAGTTGTGATAATTATCTCAATATCATAGTTCTTGAACCAAGGAACATAGAAAAGAATTAAAAAAGGTTGTTAGGTTGAAAGCTATTATTTAAAAAGGAATATATTGTAGTGGAGCCAAAGATGATAGAGTAAATAGAAATGAACCAACATCATGGTTCAAAACCTCTATATATGATGATAACTAGAACATCGTAGGTCATGGATGAAGGAATGTAGAATAAAACAATACTTCATTTCTAAGGTTTTTTTCCATGAAAATTAAGTTGTTAAAGATGAAAAAATGGATTCATTCTAATAAATAATCATAGGATCAACCATTGATATCTCAATAGTAATAGATGAGAATAATACAATATTATTTCATATACTAATGGATACAATGATTACCACAATTTAAACATGCTCCTAACATTGCATCAATACCTACTATTCTCATATTGTCTTCATATCTTCTATGATATAGCCTTCAACATTGTTGAAACAAACATGATAGTATATTTGTACCATTTTTTCACCAAATAGTAAAAGCAATGTAATAGTATAGTAGACCTGCTAGTTTCTGATTGCTAGTCTTATTTTGTTGACAAGCCACACAACTCCGAATATAGCTGATGATGTCCTCTCTTAGTTTTGGCCAAAAGTATACCCTTAAGACGCCTTCAATGGTCTTCTCCACTCCTACATGGCCTGCAATATCTGAATCATGTGCCTCCTCTAACACTTTTGTATGGAGAGCAACATCTGAGGCTATCCAAATCTTTCCCTTATAGAACGCCAATCCCCGTTCTAAATATGCTCAACCCTGCTGAAGGGCTTGTGCAATCTACTCATCCTCCTTGGTAGCTCGATTCAGGTTCTTCCATCATTCATAGTGAATCTTCACCTCCGTGATGTGATTAAATCTTCCATAATTATAGCATTGCCTCATTTCTTGTCTTCCCTCCACTCCATCTCCTCCTCTTGAATTTGCTTCTCGATGAGGATTCAAGTTGCGACGATCTTCTCCTTGTGCGTTCACTCCCCTTGGAATGAAATCTTCTCTCCTCCTTATGTTGCCCAACTCCATAGGCATGGGTCCATAGTATTGATTCGTGGGAACTGATATCTCTCCACCGTTGTGGTAGACGTTGGACATTCGTTGTGCATAAGCAATAGCCTCGTTCAAGTTGCTTGGATTGTCCCGAATCACATCATGTTGAATTTTTTTCTTCAACCCTCTCTTGAATAAATCAAGGGCTTCAACTCTACTCATATCTCGTATCTGAATTTGAAGATCTCGGAATTCCTCAATGAGCTCCTCCACACTTCCATTCTGTTCAAGTTTCCACAACCTCATCCGTGCCGTGATGATGGGATCAACTGCTTGAAAATTCTGAAGAAGACCTCGTTTCATTGCACTCCAAGTAACTTGTTGGCCTGACTCATTGAGCTCCATCATCCAACCCTGAAACCAAGTAGATGCTTTCTCCAACAACAAAGTACGAACAAAAAGACCTGCAATGTGATCGTTGATATTGAACAAAGCAAGATGATACTCCATTCTCTCAATCCAACCTTCCAAAACTTCCATGGTTCGACTACCTCGTTAAGGTTCTATCTTACAAGCTTTTGTCATCTTCAGAATCATGGATGTCTAAAGATCTAGCTCTCTTGCTCGTTGTGCTGCTTAGGCTTCAAGAAAATGGGCTCTCACTGTTTCTTCACTCTCCACCATGGATGGTGACGTCTCTATCTCTATTTGAGTTTCTCTCATTTTCCATTCCTCTCGTTTTGTCTGCTGTCAATTCTTGAGCTAACTCTTGTACTTGAGTCTGGCTTTGCTCAAATGCGTTTCTCAAATCTCTCAACTCCTGAATCATTTCTCTCAAAGTGTTCTCCATGATTCGTCTCCGTCCACTCTCCCTCAGTATAGGGTTAAGATGAAAACTCTCCAATTTCTCAAGATTGGCAACACAAAAGGAATAGGTGATGCTATCACCTCATGGTAATACTACTCTCCAAAGTTTCTAATAACTAGACTCTAAAACATAGCTTTAGGATGATACACACAATAGATTTCACACCGTGTGTTGAATCTCACCGGTGATGGTCTATTGAGGTCCATCTCTAAACTAAAATGTATATTGTGAGATCCCAAGTAACATCAAGGTGACTATAGGTAAGATAACATGATCTTGAGATCTCATCACTTGGTCCATGAAGTTAGCACCGAAATGATAAACCAAATACTGAGTCAACCTTGCTCTCTTAATGTATAACAGTTTGACATGAAAAGGATTAGGAAATGGAAATCTCGGTACTATTCCATCTCCCCCATCCATAACCTGCACCCACAATAACCCCCTTCCACTACTTGCAGCTCAATGACCACTGTCAGCCTCTAACAAACACTCTCTCTTCAAATAATTGTACCAACCCAGACTATTCTTCCAAGAGGGGTGATCCACACTCATAAGAACAATAAGCCCACTTCCGATACCATTGTAACACTGAAGGCAATGACTCCGGAATGACTTCCAAGATGAGAGATGTCTTCTCAAGATCTCTCCTTGCTTTATATACTGTAGGACTAGAGAAGTCCAAAATCCAAACTATGCCACATGGCTAACATGCGTAGGTTGCATGTTTTGTTATCATATCCTAACCAATTGCTAACAAACGTCTAGCACACAATCTGATCCATCAATGCATGGTAGCCACCTCGTCATTTACCCTTTTGCTTTTTGGATAGTGCACACCACTATCTTGTCTTTTTGTGATCTAGTGACCACTCTACGCTTTGGCTAAACTAACTATGACTAACCAAGATTGGTTACATAGGCCTATGCGAGGGACGTGGATACGAGATCATTTCTCTTACAAGTATTATTGCAATATACGAGAAATATTTTACCACTGGAGGTATGACATGAGCTCTCATCTTTTTCCTCTTTGGTCACCGATTGGACTAGGGATCTACAGTTTATCTTGATAGATCGATAATTTTAGGAGGCCCTATATTCACTCTTAGTGGATCCGGCCATTCCTCATACTACTAGAGCTTGTCTACGGTCTTGCTCTAGCAAGGGTGCAGGCTCGTGGATCTTGGCTCGATCATGCATAAGGGCTTTCCGACTTGCACCAACTAATTTCTCTACAACGATGAGATTCTGTCTTGGTTTGGCCCATCCATATACATCTTCATTACTCACATGTGAGTGTGGTATCACTTTAGATGTAGCAGGTGTTCATATGACTCGTTCCTTATTTGGAGGGCAGAGGATAGCTACCCATGATGTCATTAGGGATGTGGTGTTTGCTATGGCATGAGAGGGTGGATACCTCACATGGAGAGAGCGTTGTCGCATGGACATAGCTTTACTCTAAGAACGTCTGAGTGTTTGGCTGCAGAAGAACTCTCCCGGCCCTAGTGCAAATTGGTACTCTCTCTTTCACCTCCTCACCACTCTACATTCGAATCCGTTATAATTGATAAACTCCAGCCGAAGAAGATTATGGTAATCAATAATTGGATTGTTAACTCACCTCAACTTTATAGATGATTGTTTTACAACCTTTTTGTACTCTCGAGAAATTTTCATATGCTTTTCTTTTCTAGATTTCTCGTCACAAATATCGGATTATACACTATATCACAAGGTAATATGCAGACCCCTATGTACTAAAACTATCACAAATTCCAACCCCTCACTTCAATTGTTCTCAAATTTCACGAGAAAGTCACTTATTATCCAAGCTTCAACTTTGTAAAGTTTTATTGATCAAACTTGTCGATAGTATGAGTTATAATTATCATATTAACTTCATGACAGTCAGTGCAATCCTGCAACTCAGATTGTATACACAAATTTCAAACTATCACTTTAAATTCAAAACTCATAGAATCGAGTTGAAATTTCGATCAAACGACAAATCTGAATTGTAAGCTACATCTCTATTAAATCTGATCTGTCAGAACCTCACAAAACACTCAAAATTGACCCAAACTCTCTATATGGTCCGAATTTCACTCTCCAATTTCAAATCACCACAACCGAGTGACAATTTACTCAATCGCCTTCATTCTTGAGCCCAAATCGTAGCTCTTTCCGTTAGCTACCCAACCATACCTTCCAATCTTGAAATTTTCCCTCAAAGGCTCCCAAAATTCATCAAAATCCCGAAGAACTTGACCAAATATTCTCATTGGTCTAAATTACAAAACCAATGAGAATGAAGAGTGTCATTTTGACCTATAGTGGGGCCAAAATAGCAACAAACTAACTTAGAGCTTTACAACTATCTTAAATATTCTACTTATCCATCATATAGACAATATGAGTTGTCACTAATAAAGAGTCAAAATAACAACTCGAAACCGGCTAAATATGAACGGAACAACAAAAGGGACCAAGAGTTTATAACTTGAAAATAATACTACTCGCCAAAATTCCTAACAATGAACTCTGTATGACTTGCCTTTGGTAGACAATAGTGATGGATTGGAACCCATGTGTTGAATGCTACCACTACCGGCAAGTTTTGTACCATAACACATATATCAAATCAAAACGTATATTGTTAAGTTCCAAGTCGCGCCGTAGGAAACAATGGACAGAATGAACGGGTCAGGGGAGTTTATCACCACTTGCTTAAAATTATCTTCAAAGTGATATATTGACCATGCCCTAAAGTGATCGTGATTTACACACCGAATGTTGATCACAAATGGATTGGGCATCGTACATTTGGAGGATCATGTTGTCCTCTATCCATGTCCCACGTCGGCTCCACTTCGATCGCATTAGCTCCTTAGTCAAAAAAGTGATGTTCTAGTCCTCACCCCTTCCTTTGCCACTCCAACCATGTTTTATATCCGATAAGGTCCAAGATAATATCTCTTGGATCCTTATCCACATCATGACCCTAGGATGTCAATCCAACCGTGGGCTCTTAAAAGCCTTACAATGAGCCGTCGGTCATCCTGACCTAAAATATCATCGTCATCTCAACAACTATGAAGATGACACATGTCATCATCTTCTCATAATAGCCGTTTCACAACATGACAGCGTTGGTATGCCTTGCAGTCGACTAGGGTTAGGACAGATATGTACTTGGTTCGGGAGGATCAGGTCACTGTGGTGGATATGGTGGTTAACGATCCTACTCGAGACACAGTTTCAGAGGGGGTGATCACCCATACTCTAGGATGGGCGGCGAGTGGAGCGGTAGCAGCCAAGGTCTCCAAGTATAGGGGTATGCATAGAGGTCACCTCTTTGTTCCTCTAGCTTTAGAGTTATATGGAGCTATGGACATCCGACATGTTCGTGAGGGAGTGCGCGAACACGTCCGATGTTTCTGTAGTCCCTACTCACAGGGCAAACATCTCATAAGGTGTTTTTCCCTCCGGAGCCCTTGTTGCCCTCGCAAAGGAACTTTCTGTGATCTAGTTGCAATCTTTACTTTTTCCGTTTTCCGTGAACTTTCCCATTTCGTTGGAAAGTAGAGATAGTCGTATTCATTCGAATTATCTAGTCCTGACATATCTCTAGTCCTAAATATGCTCATATTTACAAAGAATGATCTGTAGAGCCACTTTTAAATCTTATTATGGAGGCTTCTGCGATGAGTGAAGGAAAAGTGAAGGTTCATGCAGCATGTCGAGTTACATGTCAGTTCTTTGTGCGTTAGAAAAACTGAATGAATGAATAATATTCGCAGGGTGCTGAGGTATCTACTGAGCTAGTAAAAGGCACGGGAAAAGACGAGGCCAAGGTGTGAATATTGTGAATGCCGCTGAAGCCAAGTAGGCGATAGAAGCCCAATCCGGATTCCAGACATATATACATCCTCATGGGAGAAGAGCAGGTCTTTGGTGCCACACGAAAGGAGGCGGTGTTAGCACGGGATGGATTGCGTTAGGATGGTGATCGTGAGTTGAGGGAGCGGGATTTAAGTCGATCAATTTGTTGGCCGAGACTTGTTGCAGACAATTGCGCCTCGTATGCTACTTTTAATGCCCAGCTTGATAGCCGCAGCGCAGGAGAGGGAAGGAGCCATGGATTTGGGGAGACGGCAGGGCGGCGATTACGCGCATTATGCTCAAGAGAAGCGTCAACGAGAGCGTGAACAGGTGCTGGTTTCTCATGTTTGTCTGTCTGTGAGGCTTCTCTTTATGGTTTGCAATTGCTTCTGCGTTGATAGAGGATTGAGCCTGGCCGATGTCTTTGGACATTTGTATGCTGAGAAGCGTTGTAAGGTTGATACTTCGTTTTTAGCTTGTGACTTCCCGATCTAGTTGACTTCTGAGATGGTCAGATTTGCCCGTCAATGAGTGTGACGTGCAAATCTGAGAAAGTGTTAGCTCAGTGAATAGGTGCGCGAAATATAGTTAGTTTTTGCTTGTCATTCGCATCATTCAAATTCTCGTTGTGTCCTTCAGTATCTTGAATCGGCAGAGCGCGTGGGAATCAGCCTCTCTGATGCCACCGTTCCAGTCTGGCCTCATTTTATTGAGTGAGATTTTGTTTAGGGAAGGTAGGCTGTCGTGGTCACGCGTGTCCATTTGGGCCACGATTCATATACAGATCCAGGGTCTTACTTTTTTTGTTTTTGTTTCTGATGGAACAGGCATATGAAGATTCACTTGCAGAAGACATGGGAGAGGATTTCTTTCTCCCCATTTCGCATAGGCCCACGGAGAACCTGATTATGGACAATATGGAACAAGCGTCCGTTGACACACAGCTTTCATCGTCCAACGTAGGCTTTAAGTTGTTGCAGAAGATGGGTTGGAAGGGTAAAGGTCTTGGTAAAGATGAGCAAGGTAATTTTAAACTCTTACACTTCTCTGGTCTAGGGTTTTTCTGAGAACTTCTCTGTTTGTATTCTGTAATGCTCAGCATCAACCGAGACGTTCCCAGTTCATAGAGACTGAGAACATTTCGATCCTTTATATAGATATCTCATCTCAGACAAGAGTTCATCACAATCAGTCGCTTGCCCCAAGTTTGGCTTTGATCATCTGGTTGGTGAGGTCTGGAAACTTTGTCTCCACTTAATGGATACCATATCCTGGCATCGTCCTCCTTTCCGAGTCATCTGAAGTTTCAATTGATTCTATGACCTGATTATCTCAATCTTTCATTCTTTGAACGTGGAATTCGTGACGTCATCTTTGTTATGGCGCAAGTTTGTGCTTTAGTCGGTTTTTGAATTTTGTTCTTGTAATCCATCTGCAAGAATTGCCAAGCAAGGAGGAGCTTACTATGAGATTCTAAGGCACTCACTTCGTTCATCGGCGATTTTTGTCATCAGGAATCACTGAACCTATCAAGGCCGGTACTCGGGATCCCAAATTAGGGTTGGGAAAGCAAGAGCAAGACGATTTCTACACAGCAGAAGAGAACGTACATCGGAAAAAGCTAGAGGTTGAACTGGAGACAACTGAAGAACTTGCGAAGAAGCGAGAGGTGTGTATTATTATTGAGATTCATTAAAGTTAATGAAGTACTCGAACCGTTAGAAAATGCCCTATCTTTCAGGACTGCTTGATATTCAAGGTTTCCATTGCGACTCTGCTGATTCTGATTGAGGAGCAGAGAGGTGTAGGCTGTGAGATTGTATGATTGGTGATGGAAAGATATGTGCCCATGAAGAGAGGAGCCTGTTTTGGGCTTCAGTGCTGGTTTTGGTGCGGGTTTTATTATCCTGGTGGGGGCCCCCGGCTGGTCCATGCGTATTATGAACGTTCAGGTGGAGGCAGAACGTGAGCAGAAAATTCAGACTGAAGTCAAGGAGATTCGAAAGGTGTTTTACTGTGAACTCTGCAACAAACAGTACAAGCTGGCTGTGGAGTTCGAGACCCACCTAAGCTCCTACGATCACAATCATAAGAAGGTTACTTCTTGACTTGTTACTTCTGACTTGTTACTTCTTGCGGTAGTCCTGGACGAGCAGTGCCTGCAGAGGTTTATTGCCATTATCGCTCCTGCTTGAATGGATGTGCTACGCTATCTCTGCTTGTCACAGTGAACGGGAATCTGGATGGCAAAGGAACGAGGGAAACCTAAAGTCCACATTCAAACGAGAATAATTTCCCAACAAGAAAAAATGATAAACAGAAGCTGCAGGACGAATCTAGTGCAGTGAATTAGACATGTGCTTGGGTTTAGAGGAGATAACTACCTGGACGGCGATCAAGTTGTGAGCTGCTTGTTAAGAAGTTTATAAGTCTTATGTCGATGAAACCAGTTTGTAGTCTGCCAATATATTTTTGCTGTGGTCCGTATTGCGCTGATTAATGACCATATTGTTGACGACAATGTCAAGGCCATTCCTAGAGATTTTTAGTTAGGAATTTAGATCTAAATTGAATCTAACTCTGAATGGTGCACGTTTTGTCAAAACTCAGCGTTTCAAAGAGATGAAGGAGCTACAAGCTAGTCGCAGTCGAGATGAGCGACAAAAGAGGGAGCAATTGCGAGAGGAGAAAGAGATGGCAAAGTTCTCTCAGCTGTATCCTGTTCGCTAGTGATTTCGCTGATTTTTCGTGGGTGGTGCACCCAGTTAGATGCTTGTTGGTGTTGGTGCCCTGTCCCCTCAATTGTCTGATCTCACGTATTTTATTTCATTTCTTTGAAGTTTTGCAGCTCTTGATGCAGCGTGTCCGCTCTTGCTTTTATAAGTAGTGAATAATGTCTTATGTAATGACCTGCGAGCTGGATATGTCGTTTTGGTTGCCCTGTACTTTGTAGAGTTGTTTTGAATCTGGAATGTGCTTGTAATATTTGAAGGCTGCGTGAGTCGGCCCTGCCCTTATGCTCAGTTGTGACCGATTTTTGTACGATACTTATCGCAATTCTCAGAGCCGAAGCTCAAAGGCAGCAGCAGCAAGTGTCGCAGAGTAAGGCAACTGCAACAGCTATCTCAAGTGCTCCAGCCCCTGTAGCCACTCAAGATCAGCGAACCACGCTTAAGTTTGGCTTCGTTTCCAAGGTTGCCACTACTAAGGTTTGCGTCCACTTCTTTGGAAATAAGATTTGAGGGACGGGGATTACCGAATCCATTTGCTTTCTATTTCTGTATAGACTAATGATGTTTTCTTCTCAACCTTTCGGTCACCACCAACTTTGAACTTTTTAAAGTTTAACAGACTCAGAGATTTGTGATGTGAGAGTGTTTTTGGTGAGCTCAACTAGCAAGCGAAGTTGCGTTCCTAGTATCGTTGTGCCGTTCTTGTTGGTTTTAAGGTTTCTTCTCGCAACTGCCATTTCTCTCGCGTCTCAAATGCTACTTATTCACATATACTTTCTTTTTGTACAGATGTCGTTTGGATCAACTGCGAAGAAAACGAAGGTTACGGCTAGACATTCTACGTTTCAGGATGATAGCGATTAGTAGTTTTACGACAGTCCAACAATTATTTTGTACAACATGTATATTTTATGTATTTAAGTGGTTGCTACCGAATGAGAGGCGCTTGGAAGAAGACATGTAACAACAGCCTCACTCCGCGGAGTGTTTGTCACTCAAATAGAATCTCAGGTCGAGAGAATGGGGATATTATTCGAGTCCTAGGCTGCTGCAAGCTTTCTTTTTCCTCGTGAGTGAGGTCAAGTCACGGAGATGGAAATGCCGACCCTCGTAGGCTCGGATGTCCAAAAGTTAAGCAAGGTTTTATTATGGAGCAGGTTGTACGTTGAAGTTACTTAGGCCACAATGCGAAGAGCGATTTGCCCCAGCTGTAGTCTGGTTGTAGCTTCAAAATGTGAAGCGCAGAAATGTAATAAGATTTTGGACTTACAGAACAAACTGCGCGGCGTAAAATATGTGCACGCATTCCATACCATGGCCAAACATGTCCGGGCCTTGTGTGAATTTTCTCTTCCTTACCATCATCGAAATTTCTGCTAGTCAATGTGTTTGGTCGCACAAGGCCCACACGCTGAGCAATAATAATTCATGGACACAAACAAGAACCGGTTCAAGACACACAACAGTGCCGATTCGCACAGTGTGCAACATGGCCATGATGGACACGAAAGGGCCTCTGTGTAGACGAGGTTCTTGTGCCTGTTACAGCTATCAGCGAAGCATCGTCGGAGGTTGAAATGACTTCAAACCGGATTCGAACAACCTAAACATACAATGACATTACACATGCACAAGGCGAAGCTCTAACTACCTTTTCTATGAGGTGCCAAGACGGAACCTCATAGAAAAGCCAAGACGGAAGCGACGAGGTTCTACTTCCGTCTTGACTTGCTTGCTTCATATGGTATTATTTAGATGTAACAGGGTCCATATGACTCTTTGCTTATGGAAGGAAGAGTATAATTATCCATGATTTATATAAGTGTATCTAGAGAGTTCACCTCCTAATTGAGAGGGTGGATCCTTCACATGGAGTTCACACTGTTTATGAATGGGTGATTACCCATCTTTTTGAATGGGTGGCGAGTGTAGCTGTAGCAGCCAAGCCAAAGTTTCCAAATATAAGTGTATGCAGAGAGTTGACCTCTAGCTTTGGAGTTATATCCACATGTGATGTAGACTTAGTAAAAGAGTGTGGGAGCATGTTTAGCATACTAGGCTACAGGGGTTATTGTCTATATAGCAATTTTATCGATTGTGTATCCATTGTTATTGAGAGAGCATCACCTGGATCAATCAATGGTGATGCTTCTTACGATGCTCGTGTAATATGAAACAGTTTGACCGAGTTGAGTACATATTTCCCATTGTGATACCATTTGTGCCTAGCCCCATCTTACACGTTTGGTTTCATCCATGTATTCCTTGATGGGACTTCCTATCCTTTTTGCTATATTACTTGGTTCCCGACTATAACAATTTCTAACTTCATTTCCAGTGCTTTGCGAGTACAGTAGACTGGGGAAGTTGCCGGACTGCAGCAGCGACAAAGCGCAATTGCAGGTGCATGTGGGATTGTCCTTCAAACACGGAATCGTAGAAAAGATGTCGACGACGGTTGACTGCGTAACTAGGCTTTCAGCTTTCAGCTTTTAGCGACGCTTTAGGGCTAGGGCTTAAGGCGCCAGGGTTTCTGTTTAAAGCGTTCGATGACTTCGACATTGGAGGAGCAGTGTCTTGAGGCCAGGCCAGGCAGTGGACAATTTGCGAACTTATTTGCGCAACAAATGAGGACGACAGTGCAGGAGGATGTCACTTTTAGTCTGAATGCCACATGGAATTTCGAGTGAGTTGATTTGGCAGTTGGTTACCTTCATTTGTATTTTCCACAGGCAGTCGAAGAAGAAGAAGAGAGGTCGTGTAACTCTGTAATGTCGTTCGCGGCTCCCGATCACTGTCCGATCGACATGGAGCGGCTGTCAGTTTGTAATTTTTGTGCATAAGCCGCCGTTGTTTGTAGAAAGTGTGGTGGCAAGTATCCATGGCGGGTAAACTCGCACGCCGATCGAACGTATTGCTGTGCAGGAGAGTGCTTCACCGCACTCTGCTGGCCTCCTACAGCTGCAGCAACGTGTTGCAATCGGAGATTAGGGTCCTTGTCAATGCCAGTAGGGCGTACGAGAGACGTGTCAGTAGCGATGTGAATTCCGATTTTAGCTCGAAGGATAACTTGCTTAGAGCAGATGAAAATTCGAAGGCATCGGCGCAGGCACGAGGTCTTAGCTTCAGTAGTTCTCAGCTTTTGTGTGGACCATTGTCGTCATCATCGTGGTCGTCGTCTTTGCGAGCAGCAGGTAATTTCCGAGGCGCGAGGTATGTGTTTGACTTGCAGGACCAGCTAGGAAGACGGTTGCATGGGTTTTGTGCACTGAAGGAAACGGGGGCGGAGACTCCGTCGATGGAGCCTGAGACTGTCGCTGCTGCCGTTCGTCCCACACCAGGTGATTTACATCTTCCGAAGCTTGTGAATCCCACCTCGGAATTGGTGGATTCCGTGTGCAAGATTATGGAAAGGCAGGGATGGACTCCTGAAGCAATCAAAGAATTGGACGAAGCCATGGAGGTTGTTTCTCCCCACCTAGTTCTGTTGATTGTCAAGCGGATTTCCGGTGATGAGTTGCTGGCTTGGAATTTCTTTATGTGGGCACGGGAGAAGTCCACCGCCAGATTCAGTTTACGAGCTTACGCTGTACTTCTGGAGTGCCTGGGACGGGCTAAAAAGCTGGAGCTCGTGCAACAGGCCATGAAGTTGATCGTGGAAGATGGACACAGGAAAAGCTCCTGGCCCTACAACATTGTGTTGAAGTGCTTTGCTGACGATGTGGACACAGCTCTTCATTTCTGGGGTTTAATGAAGGAGGTTGAATGCCGGCCCACTGTGGTGACGTACACCAGATTGATAGACATTCTTGCAAGACAGGGCCGGATCGAGGCCGCTTCTGAGATTTTCAAAGAGATGCTGCAGGCCGGATGCCCCCCGAATATAACCACGTACAACGTGCTGATTCATGCTTTTGGGGCAGCTGGTCAACCAGAAGCTGCCCTCGACCTCTTCGACAAGCTTGCGGAGTTGGGTTGCAAGCCCAACTACTCCACTTTCAACACGCTGATCGCCATGCACGTCAAGGCTGGCAACACAGAAGCTGCTTTCAAGTATTACAACATGCTTAAAGGCATGGGAGCCAGCGTAAGAGAGAACACTGACCAGGCATGGCAGGTGTCTGGGGCGGATGGAAAATCTTCCGGTGAGGTTGAGGATGCAGGAGAGGAAAGCGTTGGAGCTCTGAGTGCTCCTGCTGTTGGAGCTGAGGCCAGTCGTCTCATGAGTCCAGCCGCCTTAGTCAAGTTGATGGAAGATGAACACACCCCTTCTATTGCCGAGAAGTTAGACAAGGTCAGGCCACTAATCTGTCCTCGATTCGTTGTCCAAGTTTTGCAGCGGGTCAAGAGCCCAGAAACCGCGTTGAAGTTTTTCGACTGGGCCAGACGACAGCCGAACTTTCAGCACAATGAGTTCACTTACAGTAAGATAATCAGCATCCTTGGAAGGGGCCTCATAAACAGCGAAACGATTGATAGAATTCTGATGGAAATGCACGAACAGGGGATCAAGATGAATTCCCAAATCTTCACTGCCCTCATTACGTGCTATGGGAGGGCGAAGTCCATCGACGGTGCGCTGCTGCTCTTCCAGCAGATGAAAGATTGGGGATGCAAGCCCGATACTATTACGTACACTAGTCTCATCCACCTCTTAGCCAAGCATGGCAGGCACGAGCACGCTACGGAAATGTTCAAGGAGATGCAGCAGGCTGGGTGTGCTCCGAATGCCCTCACTTACTCTGTCATCATTTACAACCATCTCAAGGTAGGAAAAGTTACTGAAGCTTTGGAGCTGCTGAAGCAGATGCCGGAATTTGGCTGCAAACCAACTTCGATCACTTATGCCACTCTCATCCATCACTGTGCCAAGAACGGACAAGTGGACGTCGCCAAGGAACTTATGGCCATGATGGAGAGCCAAGGAATCAAACCGTTGAGGGCATCTGTGTCTGTTCTTGATGGTGCGTTGAGGAAAGCAGGCAGGACGGGGGAGGCAGACACCGTCGACCAAAAACTCAAGCGGCAAAGGGTTTGGGACGACACGTACAGGGTTCCCACAGAAGAGTTGGCCCGAGAGCTGGTCTTCAAGCACTTCTTAGCTGGTCAGGCTGAATCCGCCCAAAGTTGATGACTGCGAGGTGTATTCTCTCGGCCAGACATTTCTGCAGTCATCATACTGTCGAAGCGCACCAATCGGTGCTCATCCGGAAAGGAGCAGCCTCATGCTCTTCTGTTGTGCTCAGCCGTCACAGTTCAACAACAAGATCCCGGCTAGGATTGACAAACTTGTCATTCGTTGTTGAATGCAGATACGCCTACGCGCAGAGGTGGAAGCTTTGTACAAGATGATGAGTTCTACCACACACACACGTGGTTTGCAAGTCATTGAAGTAAGGTCGTCATCGCCTTACTGAAAGAGCGGTTGATCCGTTCTTTCATCCGTTCGTTCAGGAAAGTAAATTAAGCCCTTCCATTAGTTATAGTATCTGTTGGAAAAGCTGCGAGAAGAGAATTTAGTTTGCTTGCACAACACATACAGCCAGGTTGCATTTTTTATGGTTAATGAAATTATCTGGGCCTTTTGTGTCCTGTATCCCTCGAGCTCTTTGACTACGAACCAGTATGAATCTTAAATGTGTCCGTTAGATATCGAAGACGTTCTGAAAATTGCTGCACAGGTGACTATGAGTTTGATATATACCATGCCTTTTCATAGCCGCTGAAAAGAGAAATGTTAAACTCGTGAGGAGTGTTGGCTCGTCTACCCAACTATTTCGACACCGTGATGGACTCTGATTAACCTTGGTGCATATAACTTTGTATCTTTGCTATGACTATGCTGTTCTGGTATAAGTCCCTGATCTGGTACCTGTTGATTCGTGTACAGAGGATTTGCTCCATGGGTGTCCATACCGCTCAAATTTTAAGTTGCTTTTGATTTCCTGCAAAGAATGTTTTGTTTTGTGGTCTGTTCATTGTCTATCCTGCCTCTATTCTCTTGCATTATGCTCGGTGCTAGGTCTACGATCGTTTCTGCTCCCGGTTCTGGTTTCACGAACCTTGGGAATCTCTGGTCCTGTAATACATTTACCTGCCGTAAGACACTACTTGCTCATCGTTGAGTGCGCTGATGTTTTATTGCATGGTTACCGCTTGGGGATGTCCTGGGTTTGTACCCACAATTGCAACAGATATCTTCTGCCTTTGCAAAATTTGATAAACTGCAGTCCAATTCTGTCATGCAGAGGAACGGATTGTAGAACAAAATCAGCATCAGCTGTTCGTCTGTGCTGCCTCGTCAAATAATGGATATGAAAGCCTGTTAGTCGTTTACATTACACCTTGCTAGAAGAGGGTGCCCGGATCGACTTTTAGCGAGTACATACAACCTCACCTTCGAAAAGCGCGTGGGATAAGGGATGGTCCACGATAGCCCCATCACAGCAGAACGAGAGGAGAGAAATATTTTCATTAGGGACAAATGGAAAGTAAAGAATAAAAGTGAAGAAACCGAAAAGGAACACAGAAAAATAACAAAAGGGATGGGAAGACCCCTTCAAATCGTACGAGGATGGAACCAAAACGGTAACATGGGGCTAGGCCCCAAAGTGAAGAAAAGCAATCGCAAGTGAACATATGGTCTTGCCTTATTTGAGAGGATCCCAAAACTGACGGACTCTGCACTGCTGTGGACGGTGCCGTCAATTCTACAATTCTGAAAGAACGAACGCGAATGTACTGTGGCCAAGAAGATAGTGAGAAAAGGTTGTGGGCATGCCGAATACGAACAGTAGGTGTTTACCGTTGTGCAATGTTCTGAATGGAGGGTGAGAATTCCTAACCGCTCGGAGTGGACAATGTGTGGTGATGTCACGTAGACAGGGAGTCATGCCCTGTGCCTGGGTCCCAGCCCCCGCCTAGAACCGACTGCATTTGGACTAGAAAACCGAGAGATGTTTCGGAAATCCCAACCGCCTGAAATCAGCCGATGCAAAACCGGCAAGGAATACGTTCGGTTCGGATTTGCTTCGGACTAAAAAATATTTATTCAGATTACTTAACGATAATAAATATGATTTGCGGGTTTATTTAACACGCTGTTAGTTTGTCCAAATGGATCTTAAGCTGGACGTTTAAAAAGACGGAATTGGGGAAAAATCGGACATTGATTGCCGTCGAAATGGCAGTAATGACTGTCTTACGTGCCACATCCATAATGGGGACCACGTACCCGTAAACCCCTAACTTTGTATATATAATTGAATTCTGGCTAGCTGCTTTGCGGGGTTTGTTGTTTGCAGCAGGAAATGCAGAAATAATCTATAAATTTAAAATTTGGCAAAAAACGGCAGAATTTGGTGGAGCCCAAAAAACGTTCTGAGTTGGGGTCTAGGAAATAAAGATCGGATATGCCCAGGCAGAATTTCTCACAGCTGGATTTGCAAAGCCAGAAAGATTTTCGAATCCCTTTTAACTAGATGGAAAATAATTTTCGCGATTAGTTAACATATTGTTTAGGGGATTATCAATCTTCAACTATCGAGAAAAAAATTGCCGGATCTCTGGACCTGGAAATGGAGAATTAAGGCAACTCAATGTGTTGAATAATAACCATGAAAGCCTGAAAACCTTGGCTAGTAGTGCTAGAGCCTGGATGCAACAAACGTTCTTGTGCTCAGAGCAGCGGTACGGGTCCTTTAAGGGCTGTTTTACATACTTTGAGGTTCTAGACAATGTCAACAACTTGAGAGCCCAATATTTGTTTGTTTTATTAGGCAATGGTGTTGTCCCAGAAACATCATCGTTGAGAAAAACAAATTGCGGAGAAACGGATAGGCCGTCAGTTTGTAAAATGACCTAACATCTATGTGGAATCTTGGAAAATATTATGTTTGTGTGTTGTTCGATAGTGTTAGGAAGCCATAAAATTTAAATAAGAATTTACGGCCCCCGTGCAAGGTTTAATTTCACTGGATGGTGATTGTTGACACCACTCACTAGAATTGGTGTCCTTTAGGCCAAAACAAAAAACCTCATACCAAAGGTATTGACATCCCTTGGACCATGTTTTTGAGCGTGAAAGTGAAACGGATGGAGGATAACCCGCGAGCATCCCCATCCATGACCAGCGGTACAAAATGCTAGAAATGCATCACTTTGTTATGACCCCCTGGTTATTGTAAAGTGAATTTACCGGGAACCTCAAGCGCGATTTGCTCACAAACGAATTCCGTCCAATCTTGTAGAGTGGCCCTTATTTGTCCCATATGTGACCATCGTACGCAAATATAACGCACGCGATTTAGTTTTGGGTTTGGCTGTCATTGACTGCTAAACCGCTGGAGATGCTCTTAGTGGAGTGGATAGTCATGTTCACGATAAGTATTATTTATAGAGTTCCTCGAAGTCAGGCAAATGATTGTTTCAGTTTTAGAAAATAAAACATACAAAACACACTTTCAGTGCTTATTTAATTGAACGTGTTCCATCTTTGATTATATGCAACTTAAAGAGTAACTTAGAATCAAAGCTTGATGTTTACCATAGAGAAGTAGTTGAGGGGAGGCCTAACCTCCAAAAGTATCAAGAATCGACGATCCAAGGTGAAAGTTTCCATGGTGAATATTGGAGTATGAGTGGTGGATGTCGCTGCCTCAGAGGTATGCACTAAGACTTCGAAGATTAAAGTATGTATTAATGGACATGATGTTTCGGATGTACTAGTGGATGGTGGATCTGCGGTGAACATGCATGATCTATATAGTAGAAGACGTTCTTCCGTGTTGGAGGGTGGTGAAACTTGGGAGCGATCATTCAGTCCGGGTAGCAACTACATGCATTGGGCATGACGACGGATGAAGCACGAAGCAAGCGCACACTTTTCTTTTTGCATTGTTTATTATATCTTTTTCATCAATAAAAACCTCCAACTTTCTAAAATCTTTTGATGGATGAGGGCTATAGACTTTTCTTGTTATTATCCACTGGATTTTTTTCCCCAAACACGAGCTCCAGTGAACTTGTAAGGAGGTCCACTGCGACTTGTTCCACAACCTGGTTGTGGACTGCATGAATACTCATCAAAGGACTTGGAGGTTCTCGCTTGAAATCTGAAAGTTGATCTGAAATCTCGATATCGTGTGGCGAATCCGAGATATTGTTGCTTGCTTCTCATCGATCAATATCTTCAGGTGCATTTTGTACATATTGAAATCCTTTCTTATGCTCCTTCTTGTTTGATTTGGTTCCTTAGCTCGGCGATTGTTCATTGTTTGTATTAATATCCGGATGTTGGTGCTTATGGATCCGAAAGGCGTTTGTTCAAATTTGATCCATTCATGCATGTCTTCATCCAGCTTTTATGTTCCAAATCTTACATCACTGCCCCATGATCCTCTTTCTCAGCACTTGATTGTTGAGAACGGGCTAGTCACTGATGCTTTCTTTGTGCTACTTACACATCGAACATGATGTGTTGACCGACCCCTCCATCTTAGTTTGTACACATGCCAATTTCATAGAGTTCAGCACCTGTCGCTTTTCCGAGTCACATCCAGTGCCGAGAGCTCGTGGACTTGATGTCTAACACAGACCATATAAAAATTGTAAAATGATCTTCAAGTTCTCCATTGGGTTGTAGTGTCTCCAAAATACATACCTTGTTAGTCTAGCTCTTGTCTTCTTTTCCGCTTTTCACCAGGAAATCTTGAGGATACCGTTATCTCGACTTGGCAATTAGACTTGAATATGGAGATTGATCAGGACTTTGCAATTATCTCAATCTGATATATTATTAAATAATTAATGAATGATGTCTTGACTGTTTGCATCTTGATTTGAGGAATCAAGCACGTGAAAGAACCCATGGTACACCACAAAGTCATCATCATGACTCCGAGAGTTTGATCATGCCACAAAAGGTATTCAGTAGCGTTCAATTTAATTTCCTTAAGTTTATATGTGCGTGTCCATCACATATAAGCAGCACCCTTCTTGTCCCGCTGCACATCTCATCATATCATCGTGTCCGATATATTCTTGACAGTTTGTTGGACCTGGTAAGGAATTTACTGCTCTTGACCTAAAACGACGGAAGAAAGTCGAGAGGTGCTAAGAGGTCGGCTGCTTGGAGGATTAAAAATAATTTTTTTTCTCAAGTTCAACGTCAGTCCATGGAGTAAACATGATTGTTGGAAACTAAACATGATTCTACAGAAGGATTGTGAGCCGACCAAGGATTTACAAAATCAGTCGGGAACCTGGGCACCGAGCGTGGATTTGGACCATGCCAAATAGATTCACCTGATAGAGTTATGGAGGAGATCAATTCATTTTGGTTTCACTTGTTACCATTTCGGGAGTAAGAAGAAGAAGAGGTCAAGTACAAAGAACATGACGTCCATTATAAGCGCCGTTTAGAATGAATTTGACTTTGCAAATGACCTTCATATCACCCATTGGGCCAAGAGTGCAAAATGATGACACTGCATCATATGAGGCGTAAAGAGAGTCACACATCAACAATGAGTGAAAATTAAAGACTATAGTTGTCTTGTTTTTGGTAAAATGGACTGTCTTATGCAAGTAAACATCTTGTTGCTAATTTAATAAATCTTGTTATCATATACATGTCAAGATTGAAACATAAATATCAAGTGGTGCTAAAATGTTTTTGCATGTTTTTGTTATCATAAAATTATAAATTCACATGTACATAAGTGATTTTTGTTGAATGATTTTTGTATGATTCATGGAATAAATTAGAGCTTTTGATCATGACAAAGATTCTCAATAACTGCTTTGAAGTTCGGCAACTCAAGACTTTAAATCATCAAAAATTTTGTATCCTCCATCTTTTAAATGTTGATGTCTACCTTGACTATAACATTGAATAATGCTTTAAAAAAAATTAAAATATAATAATTTTTTATTAAATTTTATATAATTTATAAAATATTTGATGATTTATATATTGATAAAAATATATTTCAAATTAATATACTTAATAATCATATATATACATAATAATTACAAATAAAAATCTATGAATTAATTAAAAAAAATTTAAGATGACACATACAAATTTAAGGTTAACTTTAAGAAAACATTTTTCTCACATAAAAATAAATTCTTATACATGATCATTCTTGTAACTCTCAGTAAGATTTATTTTATGCAGATTATCATAAATACTTCAAAATTTGGGATTTAAAAAAAATTCAACAATAGAGTTAAATTATGCTTTATATTTGATTTTTAAAATATATTTCATTTGATAAGAAATTGAAATATTATATTAAATTTATATAATTATTATAATTTCATTTAATTATTATTTTTAATAATTAAAAATATACAATTTTTAGATTAAATAAATCAAAATTATTTAAATATTAATTATTAATTTATGTATATATATTAAAAATAATTGCTAAATTTTAACCCATAATACACAACACAATCTCTATCCCCACATCATTATATTAAATATTAAATGAGCACTTCAATCAGTTCTATCAGAAATAAAAAGCCTTTCAGTAGTAATCTAAGAATAAAGAATGCAACCAACACAACACAAATAAAGGATACAATGGTTTATCAATTAGCTTCATCCATAGGCAAGAGCGAGCATTTCACTAAAATTCAAAGCACATGAGTCTTCATAGTGAGAGCCTATCACATAGAGGGGGCGATTCAATATATATAGCCTTGAGGCTAGCAGATAATTAACCTAACTAGACTAACATAACCATGATTAAACTAACTATGATTAATAAGATAATAGTTAACCTTACTAAATCTCCCTTAACTCTAGTTTAGGGAATCAACAACACTTGCAGTCTATATGTAGCTCAGTGGGAAGTTCTAGAAGGTAAGACTAAAAAACTACCTTTCCTTATGAACAAGAGTTAACTAGAACTAAGCCTTAGCTAATAGAATGTCGGATAGAGACTACATAAACAAAAACTATTTACATAACTCAATGATGAAAAATTTGTAATTTTGCACAATGCCTTGAAAATCTATCTAGAGGAAGTCACTTTGGTTAACACATTAGATGAGTTAAACTCTCCATCAATCTTCAGAAGCTTAATTTCATTATTAGATAATGCTTATTTGATTAAATGGTACGTGATGTCAATGTGCTTCACTCTACTATTCATCACCTGATTTTTCATAATATGAAGTGCATTATGGCTATCACAATATTGGTTCATGTTATCCTGTGACAATCATATTTTAGTGATTAGCTTGTTCAACTTGATTAGTTCATTTATGGACTTTGCTACCCCAATATACTTAGCTTCTATGGATGACTAAGAGATATAATTTTGTAGTGTAGATCTCCAACTGATGCATCCACATGCAAAAGTGAAAACATACCAAATTCTAGATTTTTGGTTTTCTAGATCTTCACCATAATCTACATCCATATAATTCAAAAGTGAAAGACATTGATTGACTTTGTATCAAACAAAAATCCATTTCAACTTGAACACTTTAGATACCTAAGTATCTACTTCCCAATGCATCTTGCATAGATATGACATATATCAACTCACCTTTTTTGCAACAAATACTAACTTTATCCTATCGCGCTTCATGTATATTTTAAACAACCAATCAGATATGGAGGTTAACTCTTTCATTCAAATTTCGAATAAAGGTGCTCACAACCAAGTAAATGAGACTATCCACTCCACTCTCAAAAGTAATCTTAGACATCATGCCCTTTTCAATTGCATCTGTTGGACAAAGGGCAACAAAAAGCTTGAGATGGACTTAGTATATATCATGTTAAACCTCACAAGCATTTTTTTGGTATAATTTGTCTGTGTCAACCACATCTTTCCTGCCTTATGATCCCTAAAAATATCCATGCATAAGATATTCTTGTTTGAATCCAAATCCTTCATGCTTAAAGTTGAACATAATTAAATCTTTAGCTTAGTAACATTAAATTTGTTCTTGGCCGCAATAAACATGTCATCAACGTACAAAATAAGAATAATGAGCCAAAAAATTGGGCTTTTTTTCTATTTCAGATAAAAATATGGATCATATACACTTCATATAAATACTTGTGAGAACATGAAATCATTGAAGAGCTTGTTGCCCTACCTCAGACTTTGCTTGAATCCATTCAAGGATTTAAACAACCTGCATATTATTCTCTCCTTACCCTTCATCACAAAACTTTGAACTTGTTGCATGAAGATCACTTCATCAAGCGATTCATACAAAAATATAGTGACAACATCCATATGATCAAGGAGCATATTGAATAGAACTACAAGGACACATAACAAATATATTATAGAGTACTTAGCTACCGGAGATAAAACTTCATTGTAATCCACACCTTCCCTTTATGTGAATGCCCTGGTCACCAACCTGAACTTGAAGATTTTATTATCTACTTCACTAGCTCCATTTTCATCTTGAAAACTCAATAAAAATCCACCACTTGTTTACTTGGGGGTAAATTTATGAGTACCCATTTCTTGTTGCCTAGAAATGATTGCATTTCCTTGTGCATTGCTACATCCCACTCTTGCTTCTTGCTAAAAGCTTCAGCTTTAGAGAATAAAGATGGATATCTATCTTTTATAATCAATGCATCATTTAAATTGTCAATATCAATTTCAATAGCTTCAATCACTTGATTTGAAGGAAATCAAATATTACACATTTCAAGAGTATGATGTTCAATTACACTTCTCAACTATCTTCTCGTTGAAGACTCATGATGATTTACAATTGAAGATTTATGATGATCCAATTGTGATGGTTCAATATGTAGCTCATTTAAAATTTGGTCCATTTCTTATTTCATTGCAGATGAAACCTCATGGCCCATCTTGAGAAATATCAAGATGAATCTCAACTTGAACTATAATGGGCAAGAGATTTTCCCCTTTTAGTAGCGAAAGTATGAGCTTTCTCCCCTTTTTCAATAATATGGATTCATTGATATGTCTTTCAATGAATACATATTAAGAAGATCCCATAATCTATACCCTTTCACTTCATGTTGATACCCAAGAAAAATACATTTTTTGGCCTTATTATTTATTATAGGAATAAGAGCATATGCATAACAGTAGAATACACTAAGCATAAAGTAATTAGCTAACTATTTGTACCACATTCCAACTAGGATCTTGTACTTAATTGCAATACAAGGAGATAAGTTTATCAGATAAGTTGTGATATTTATAACTTCAGCCCAAAATGTTTGTGGTAAATCAACTTGACTCAATATACTCCTTGACTACTCCAATAATATTTGGTTGAGTTGCTTAGCAACATCATTTTGCTTTAGAGTATATGTTGTGATAAGATGAGGAGTAATCCTCTCCTTTTAACAATATATCTTAAATTCACCTAAGATGTACTTCTAGTCACTATTTAAACGTATATATCTCACCTTCCTCCCAATCTAAATCTCAACAAGAGTTTTTTATTGTTTGAAAATGACAAAGACTTCAAAACTTCTTATGTATGAAATAAATCCATACATATCTCAAGTTGTCATCCACAAAACGTACTTAATATTTCTTTCCATAATGTGAGGGAGAAAGAGATGATCTTTACACTTCTAAATGAATATACTTGAGAACACCTGTAGACTTATACATTCCAACATCAAATGCATCTCTTTGATGTTTACCAAACACACAATGTTCAGAAAACTCTAGCTTGCATTGCCTCATCATGTGTAATAAATTATATTTGTATAGGATGGCAAGAAGTTTTTCATTCATATGGCCAAGTTGGGCATGCCACAAATGAGAAATTTCCTTCAAAGATGCAATAGTAAATACTTCACCAAGTATTTTGTCCCTATCAAAATGTAAAAATTCTTCTGCATCTTATTTTTAATGAGGATGTGGGTTTTAGACATGACACTCAAAATCCCACAATCAGTAAATTAATTGAACTCTTTTGAATCTAATTCTCCATGAGAAATTAGATTCATATATATAGTAGGAATGTGCTAGACATTTTCAAGGTACGTACTTTCCCATCAAACATTTAGATCTTCACAAATTCAATTTCCACAATCTTGCACTACTTATCATTTTCAATCAAGACGGGACTATTTAACAATGTGTAGATGTTGAAAAAAATCTCTAATGTGACGCATGTGGTAACAGAAAGTTGAATCTATAATCCATTCATCGTTTCGAGTGAAGTTAAACACATGGGAAAGGATTAGCATATCCTTTATCTTCAGTCACAACGACTTAAGCTAAAGACTCATTATGATCCTTTTGACAAAAATTGATCTTCATGTGATCAAACTTGCCATATTTCAAGCACTTAATTTCTTCCTATCTCCATACTTGCATATAGATCTAGACTTGGACCTTAAATTAAACTTGGTCATATTCTTCTCCAATTTTTTTATGCGAGTACTTCGTGAACATTCAAAGTTATGGATGAAGAAATATTAATATCGAAATATAACAACAGTTTTTGTTTCATATCATAATTAAATAATGTAGTCACAACCTCATTATATATGATTGTCTTTTTATCACGATTAATTAACACATATGACAATGATTGACATGATACTGGTAAGGAACTCAACAATTGAATTACCTTACATTCATCACTAGGATCTTCTCCAAGGCTCTCCAAGTCTACAAGCAAATCATTAATTACATCAACATAGTCTAAAATTTTTGTACTTTTTGCCACCTTGAAGCTCATTAGCTTCAGTGAAATGTATAGCCGATTTGACAGTTTCGGCAAGGGGGGGGGATGTTTTGTTATACAAACAAGTCCTTCACGATATCATGCTCTTCCACTTGTTTGAATATGTTGGGCTTGAGATACAACACTACGATTTTCACTACATAATCTTGTATATCGCTCTAATCTACGTCATCCACATTAATTGGTTTGGGCTTCAGTACCTTCTCCAATCCCATTTGCCAAATGTTATTGATGACTTTTGCTCCCTCAAGACAAATTCAATTAAACCATCAAACTTTTTCACTTCAAACCTCGAGCCACCAATCTTAGTAAACACCATTGATTTACAAAACTCTTGTGATGCATTAGAGGTAATATTGCTTACTCCACGCTAAAATCAAGCTCCAAATTATCATCGAAGATACCCATGACTCACAGAAATGCACATAATATTGACCTTCTCACTAACTGAAGTTGCTACCAATTATCCAAAATTTTGCCTATTGCTTGAAGTTGCTACTCATTATGCAAAAATGCTACCCGCTATCTGAAGTTAATCCCAACTGTTTGATCACAGTCACCATTACAATTGTGATCACGGATAGAATCACGATTAAGGTTAGGATGGCCGTGGCATTGAAGTCACCCATTGAATCCTTTAAATTTTGAAAATTTATGGTCAAGAAAATTGAGACCCACTGATTAGACACGACAAATTTTTCAAATCAATTTTTACAAATCTTTAATTCAAAATATATGAAACCCACTAATTGGATATGATCAACTTCTCAAATGAATTCCTGAAGATTTCTGTTCCAGAAAATCTGAAACCCACTTATTTCAACACAATTAAATTTTAACATCAATTCATGAAAATTTATGATCTCTTTCCTTCTTGCATGACTCAATGCTTCTCAAAATTTTTGATGGCAAAGTTTGTAATTCCTCATGTCTTCTTCTTTTGTTTTGCTGAATGCTTCCCAAAATCTTAAAGGTGGGAGGTAAACCATACAGAAAGTGTGCAAGACTGCTTGGAGAAGATGACCCTTTTATTGAAAATCTGAATCAAAGGTGGAAGCGAACCATATAGCCAGAGTTTGGAAGAATCGACTTACTACATTCTGGAAAATGAAGATTATCCACACAGCCTTAAAGTCTTTATGTGGAAAATTGTGAGTCAAAGTTTTCCGACGGGAGAATGACTCTCGAACTCCAATCTATGTGAAGCAATCTGCAAGAGGTGTGGAGAAGAGATTCTTTTATGCACATGTTTTTGATTCTCTGAGGGCTTACAAATTATGAAGGGAATGGCGAGAGGGAAAGTTGGGGATTGGCTACGAATAGAGACCAAAATCTTCGCTAGAACTGATTGTCTTTACGTCGAGTGGAGGAGACGGGGCTCGTAGGTAGCAACCATATGTATTTTGAAAGGGATATGGATGGACAGAAGGGAGAGATAAGAAAATGCGTATGAACACAGTCGACTCACTCTAAGTGCAACCTCTGTAAGTGGAATATGCTGTTTGCCCTCAATAAGTGAAAATCTTGGTGTTATTCCAAGTAAAAAATACACGGTCTAACTGCTAACTGCAACTCCCGTTACTTCGAGCGCAAGTTCCATATATTGTGCATGTGTACATTATATAATCGTTAATAACTTTTCGACCTGGCTATCCTTCCGTAAGTGCAATAGGTGAAATTGCACTCACAAAGTTCCCAAATAAATACAATTACTAAACTTTAGATAAGTGCAATTTCTATGTCGGTTTCACTTATAGAGGTCCTACATAAATGGAATCATACTGCAACAAGGGAGGCTACTGCCAAGCTGCTGCACTTGCGAGAGTTGACTATACTATGCTAACGAGGAGGTACTCAGCGAAGCGAGCAAAGTACACGAGGTTTCCACTAAAACCACGGACAGATACACAAAGGCAGTAGCGAGCATTGACGCTGATACAGACGAACATCACAGATACATCTGACTAGAGTGCACTTTCGTCATAGAAGGACGGATAGATACCACCACTAGCTACAGCTCGTCAACCGGAAAAAAGGAAGTTTCTCAGACCACCTCGGAGGTAGACCCCACTTTCACCACAGACCATCAAGATGTCAGTAACCTGCATGATGAGTTGGAACATAGCGATGAAGAAAGCAGGCAGATTCATGATGAAAAAATTGCAACGCAAGAAGAGGAGGAATATGCTATCTCACATAGGCGCTGACGAGCGCGAGAACTAATCCCGCGAACAAGCAGCGCAGCAGCAGGGCACATAATAGAAATTGGCACATGCGTGACCTACAGAATAGACAAAACAGACAAAGTATAATAATGCGTGACCTACAGAATAGTAGACATTGGGATTAGAAGCAGTAATTGCAAGCGACAGTCCAGCTCTCACTTAAGGACAGAGCGACTGATAGGTAAGCCGAGGCTGAGCACTTGACCGTGAGGAGGAGCCTCACACGTGGCGCCAGAAGATCAATCTCCTCAGCGTCAGACAGACTAGAATTTTTCCCGCGGGCTTGTACGACGGGAAATCGACACCACAGACAACTGCATTTATTTTGGCATCACGAGGAATTTTCCTGATTTGTGGGGGACCCCTTCCCTTTGAATTGAAAAAAAAGAAAGAAAGTAGGGATATGCATAAGCATGAAAAGAGAGAAAGAAATTATGAAGTAGCAATACTATCATGCTCATATTACGGAGCTATGATGCTGGAGAGGTAGATGGAATTTCGAGCTTTATTTTGCAGCCAATTACATGGGGATTGCACGCCGGTAAACTATCCTTCATCCCCAGTACTCTCAGGAGATCTCTTCGCTGAGACTAGTAACCCAACTCCGACATTTTGATAAAGAACATGATACGATCAAGATAAACTGTTTAATGTGCAGTTCCTCTTATAAGTAACTTTGCTGGGGGCAATGCACACACGCCACCCATGACATATAGACCCTCGTAGAAATGATCTGGGTTTTTTGAATTTTGCTGTCTAGTTCAAATTTAACTCAGAATTAAGCAGATGACAAAGCTAGGCATGAATGAATCGGCAAGATATCCACTACGGCGAATGAGGGCTGAATCCACAGAGAATGACATGGAAAGCAGGAAACTCAGCCTCTCACGGTAGGATAGTCTGGTGCAGTGTCTTCCGTTTTCCAGTTTGCTGAGACGTCACGACTCTATCAGAAAACAGTGTTAGTTCTTCAGGAACTGGAGTATATTGCTAGAATGAAGCTCATGCAATGACTGTAAGGAGACAATATCTCCATTTCGATGGGTTTATCCTTTTCACAATAAGGAACTCTCCTGTGCCAAAGTTTCGCATGATATTATATTATATAGTCTCTACCGCCAAATCAGAAGGGCAAAATGTGCTTTCTGCAGGAATATTGATACGTGCCAGATGTCACCAGATGTCACTCCCGAACAATGGACCAGGTTTCGTCGACATCTTTTCCTCTAGCACGGTGCATCGATGGTGGTACAAACCACAAACATTGATTGCTCTTGAAGTCCATTGCCTGACACATCTCGAAGGACTGTAACGAGCAAGTGAGAGAGAACAAGTACTGGCAGCTAGTTACAGATCGTTCGGCGTATAAAGTGAAACCTACCAATCTCCAAACATACAGAATCTATCAATTGTTGTCATCCACATTACAATTAAGTAAGAGCAAGGGTGACGAAGCTTACTCCCAAGGACGCTGCTCATGACAAGACAGCATAATAAGTGGCTCGCTGAGTAACAACTGCCAACTTACTCAGCCATACCTGATTCACTTGCGTGCGTAAGGGAGAGAAAATTTCAGAATCATGTTGGTGATTACGTTTACATTGAGGAACACAACATTCACAATTTTACGATAACGCACGAGTCACGTGTTTCTACTCAACAAAACTCGTGACAGCAAGCATCTACATGCACTAATCCTTTTGTATGCTTCGATATGTGTCCGCCTTTTAGCTGTCGGTCACTTGAGATAGAATAGTGCAACTGCTTGTTTCGTACTGGCACGACGAAGTGAAAAGACCAATGACTCGAATGTTCACTGGGCTTGATATCCGAACTGCATATCGGGCCTGTGATTCACGACATCCTTCACTTTCTCAAACATTCTACCGTCTTATGGCAAAGAATGCTTGTCAAAAACTAGGGAGTCAATGTTTACGGTGCCCATCAGAGCTGGTCAAACGTGGAAAGCGTAATGGAGGCTAACAGTGACACACAGCCCTCAATGAATGCAGGATCGGCCATAACACAAGGTGAACACACGCTATGATCATGTCAGAACATATGAGTGCAAGCTGTGCACTGTTGAGAGAAAGAATCAGTAAGAATATGTGTAGCAAATGATGTGGAGGCTAATTTAAAATATTTAAATTTTGGTCAGTACGTGTTCAATTTCGATGTGCTCCGAGGGAACAAGAAATTTTGGGCGGGATTACTTCTGTATGAAAAACACAAAACTCGTTCCAAGGATCAGAATAGAACGAGCACGAGAATCTTCATGCTTTGAGGAATTTAAAAAGTAAAGTCATCGGTCGTGCACAGTGTATGCTTACACACAGCTGCATTGGGTGAATTGTGAGCTTACTAAAGCGAGAACAGGTCCGACTTAAAGACTAGACTACGAGAAACAGATGTAACGTTCTACGAATCTCATTTCAAGTCAATTGCATGTAACTGTCAAGCTATCTCTGTTGATCTGTGCTTGGAGTTCCAGGATTGTATAAATCTAGTCAGAATCTGAGATAGTTCGAAGTACAATTAAATCTGGAGTTTCGAAGCTTCTTAGTTCTTAGGCTGTGTCACCAGCTGACATTGATTGAGCAGAAAAGTTAAGGCAACTGACTCCGAGATATGGGGACCATCATGAACTATAACTACGTATATTCGATATGTTTTGTTGCAATATTCTGCTAATTTTGTTTTGTTACAAATTATGTGCAGAGTTATGATAAGTTTTGGCATGGAAGGATGGGGCGTAGCATGGACCAACTGGACGTGGGCCCATTTGGGTTGAGGTACGTGGTGGTCTCGATTCTCGTGTCGCTGCTACTTATGTGTACGAGAAGGAACGTTACACCTCACGTTATCATCTCTACACTTGGCACAGCCAAATTCAGCGATCTCTATGGAATCGTTTTACTTCGTCAGTCAGTCAGAGACCTGAATTGATGGTTGAATTGCAGCGGCAGTTGACGTGAAGGGAGTCTCGGAGGCATCCTCACCAACGTGAGCGATCTACTCTGTTTTCCCAATTATTTTTCACGTATCCAGCTGTACGGATCCAATGTTATATGTTAATGCTATGTGAGGTGTTTCTTAAACTTCTGAGCCTAGTCTTGCAGATTTAAGTTTCTTCAAGCTTTCGATATGCTTCTTTTCCAACATTTAGCGTCTAGAACCGCATCCGTCTAACCACAGAGTGATTCAGGACGTCAAATTCGTTATCAGAAAAAGTGAAGCTGAACCGGATCTGGAGCCAACCAGAAATCTGGTTGGCTCCAGATCCGGTCCGATCGATGTATTAGGTTGAGAGTCTATTGCGCACGTAGTTGATAAGAGAATCTCAGTCACTTCCTCTGCTTTTAATTTTGAGATATTTCAGATAGGATACCTGTGGACTGTAATCCACTTAATTGACGAAACCCGCTCCAGGCACCTGTGCTTTCGTCGTGGATTTCAATAGATGTATGGTTTCGTATATCAGGAACTTACTATTTGAAACTCAAACTAACTAGTTCGAAATCTAAGCCACCTGCGTCTAGAGCTGAAACCTTCCATGATAAGAACTGCAATGATGTTGATTATAGCGGCAGATTGTATTTCAACTGATTCGTCGATTGTCAACTCTTTGACGCAGAAGTAGATGCGAATAATATCTCCTACTCTGTAATCAAGAAATGCGAGTTTTGGTCCCTTCAGATTCTTGAACTCCTTCACATCAGAAGTAGATATGTTCAGAAGATTCGCTTGTTTTCAATGCGGTGTGTGTGAACCGTTTTTCTCTCATCATGAATATATTAATGGCCTTATCGATTTGAATACGACCTGGATCATGCGATGTTGAGAGATGTTTGACAAAACTTGGTGGGTGAGACCTACTCTTGTTGTGAAGTTCTGCTGAGCCTCGATTCATGACTCTGAACTGGCAGGTAAAGATTCTCGAACTTTTCAGCATAAGATGTCCTCATGCGCGCCCCCGGTTACCTTCTCGGATCATGGCAACAAGGTAACACGCACAAGATCTTAAACGTACAAATTTGGTCGATTCGTACGAAAGTACATGCCTCCAATCAGTTGACCTTGCCGGTTTCTCCAAAATAATAGTATTTGCTTTCGTAAGACTCTCGCACTTCATAATATTCTCTTACTATCCACCGGATCCTTAAAAAAATGTCTGCGGACTTCCAAAACAATGCCTCTGCTTTTAGATCGTATTTCAAATGGAATGCAGTTTGGTTGGAATTAAAATACAGTCTTCACAACAATTCAAATTTGCAATTCAGATTCTGAATGCAAATTGAATCCAATACACCGAGTGAACTGTCGCGGTTAGGAGGAAATGTGGGCACTTTTCGCAGCACTGAATGATCGAGTAAGCAATTTATCAGTCTCGCAATGTACAACTGAACTGACATATCCCACCTGTGCAGGTTGTATTGGACAACGGAATTGTTAAAGTCACCATATCCAAACCCTCAGGGCTTGTTACCGGTGTCAGCTACGCAGGATTGGATAACTGTTTAGAGTGTCATAAGAATGAAAACAGCCGAGGGTATGTACTCTTGCCCGCTGGCTGTAAACTCTTCAACTGACAACTATCCAGGATGCAGGTTATTTGTACATTCTTTTGATATATAATCACTGATTCAAGTCTAATTTTGTTATCACAAAATGAACTGTTTTTAGGTACTGGGACTTGAATTGGAGTGAAACCGACGCAAAAGACATCTTCAATGTGTAAGTTTCGATGCACATTTTCATGCAAGATTCTCAGTAGGATGAGTTGGAACTGATTGCAATTGTATTACTGACATGGCTGGACATTTAGACATGCAAGGTAGTAGATCTCCTCTTTTGCCAGCAGCTAATGTTTTGTAATTGCAGACCATTTGGAGCTGAATTCAAAATTGTTCAATCGAACGACGATATAGTTGAGCTTTCATTTGTTAAGCCGTTCGATGCCGATCATCAACCACCCATGGCACCCCTTTCCATAGACAAAAGGTACACAAAATTGCGACAGTATTTCACAATCTAATGGAGTAAAACAATGTGTCCTATACCCTGGAATTGGCATCCACTACTTTACTTGGAATGTCAGGCAATTTGTGTCATCGTTTACACGCTCCATATCAGGTTGATTTTCCGAGGGCTGAACGACAGTTTAGCTTAGGTTTCTTACTCTTCACAGCAGTTTGATTGTGTACTTGGTGGAAGTGAAGTCGATAAGATTTGAAGATACAGAATCGCATTTCATAAATCTCAATGTTTACTGTGCAGATCGTTTTTGGAATCTGCTGTCTAAAATTACAGATGAGAATTTCTGTTGTCAGGTTTGCCATGCTTCGAGGATCTTCAGGATTCTATTCGTACGGCATATATGATCATTGTGCCGGATGGCGTGACTTCAACCTGAATCAAACTCGAATCGTTTTCATGCTTCGCAAAGACAAGTAAGCTCGACAGAATGCCTTCTAGCTTTTTTAACGTTTTCGTCATTTTACTTCGTTTCTTTATTCCAGACAGAAACTTTATACAAGCAACCATTCAGCTCACTGGGATTGAATTTTATGTCTGTTTCTCCGAAACGGTGACGAGATGAATGATGGCAGCATGCATGGTTGAATAAATCATTCATCTCTTGACCGTAGCAAAGAAAAATCAAGGCCTGAAATGCCTGATTGGTATACTTGTCAAGGACTGCCTGAAATCTTTACCTCTGCCCTTTGTAGGTGAGAATTTAGCAGAATTGATCTATTCCTCAGACCAATTCTATAATAATAAATTTGCTTGCCCGCAGATTCAATTACATGGCACTCGATGACAAAAAGCTCAGGCTGATGCCTTCTCCTGATAATATGTGCGACTCACGAAGCCAACAGCTGGCCTATAAAGAAGCGCGTCTTCTCACGGATCCTATCGAACATTCTCTAAAAGGAGAGGTAAACTTCGTCGACTTTTTCAGCTCGGTCGTGTCCAATTGTATCCGCAGCTGTACAAAATTAGCTGGTTGCTGACATCATGTTAATTCACTCACAAGCGATTCTTACCTGGGTTCAAGCTTCCAAAATCTTACAACATTACATTAGTTTTCTTCCTGCCTGATGCAAAGGAGAGGTAACCTTCGTCGACTTTTTCAGCTCGGTCGTGTCCAATTGTATCCGCAGCTGTACAAAATTAGCTGGTTGCTGACATCATGTTAATTCACTCACCAGCGATTCTTACCTGAGTTCAAGCTTACAAAATCTTACAACATTATATTAGTTTTCTTCCTGCCTGATGCAAAGTAGAGGTAACCTTCGTCGACTTTTTCAGCTCGGTCGTGTCCTACTGTATCTCCAGCTGTGTGAGATTACCTGGTTGCTGACACCTGTCTTAATTAACTCACCCAGCCGTTCGTATTTCAAGCTTTCAAGATCGTACAAGATTATCTGATCTCTGTGATGGTTGAATAGGTTGATGACAAGTACATGTACTCCTGTGACAATAAAGACAATAAGGTCCACGGGTGGATGTCCAAGCATGACATGATCGGATTTTGGATGATCACTGCCAGTAATGAGTTCAGGAATGGAGGTCCCTTGAAACAGGATCTTACTTCCCACACTGGTCCTGCGTGTCTGTCGGTAAGACAGTCGTTATTCTTTCTGTCATTTGCTGTTGTTTTCTAAGACCAGCATTTCATGCATTGAAAACGCACTATTGAAAGTCTAAATAGTTTTCTGTGCTTGTGTCCAGATGTTTCACAGTGCTCATTATGCTGGAATCGACCTCTGCCCTCAATTTAGAAATGGAGAAGCTTGGCGGAAGGTTTTTGGCCCAGTTTTTATATACCTCAACTCCAAACCCGGTGGAACTAACGTGCGCGATCTTTGGGAGGATGCGAAAGAACGAGTAAGAGATATTTAAAACCTTTTATAGTTCTCTTTAGGATGCTTTCTGCGAATCCTTGTTTTAGCCTAGCCTGACAACACCTCATGTTATTTATTTCCAGTGTCGATAATATGCCACTCCTTAAGTACTAGTTCATCCATACATCATTATCAGGAATTTCTTGTTTTCGTTTACCCTGGGGCAACCTTTATACATTGGATCGTTCAAGGTGAAGGGCGTGTCATGTTTACATGGTTTAATGGTTTCATGCATGTGGGTATGATGCTATTTTTGTGTCCAGATGCTACAAGAAGAGAAAGCATGGCCGTATACGTGGCCCGCCTCGTCAGACTACCCGATGGCGCGTGAACGTGGACGAGTCTCAGGCCGGCTCCTTGTTCATGACAAGTGCGTAATGAAGGATTTCGTTTGTCGACTACAGATCAACACAATCAAGATCCAAGAACATTAGTGAACAATATATCGCTATCTTTAGCAAAACCTGTATGATTTTGATCTTCATAAACGTCAAACCCAACCTTGTACTCTTGCAGGTACGCGGTGCCAAACAAATTGCGTTCCGCCACAGATGCATCTGTAGGACTAGCATTGCCGGGAGAGAAAGGATGTTGGCAGAAGGAAAGCAAGGTAAGTAGTGAAAATCTCAGCAACGAATGATGAAGACAATTTTAGCTTTCCACGATTGCAATCGATTGCCCTCACTGATGAAACAAATGTTTTTGGCCAAGGGATCTGATCTAGCACGTTTTATCTGCGTGTGTTTTATCTCAGGGCTATCAGTTTTGGACTCAAGCAGATAAGAAGGGGAACTTCACGATTAAGAATGTTCGTCCTGGAACGTACGATCTTTATGCCTTTGTTCCTGGTGCAATTGGTGATTATATCAGACAAGGAGGTCCTATTGTCGTCAATCCAGGTTCCGTTCATTGCCAGTTGCATCGTTCATCGCCTTCTGAAGATTTCAAAGCGTCTCTTCTGTGTGACAAACAATACCTCTGTTATTGCAAGCTTCTTTTTCTGACGAATTCATTTCAGCTCGGCATTTGACGCTCTAGGTCTACTGCAGGTGATGACATACAGTTGGGTGGCCTTACTTACGAGCCTCCAAGATATGGGCCAACAGTGTGGGAAATCGGTGTACCTGACCGCCACAGCATCGGTTACATTCCCGATCCAGACCCGAAATATGTCAACCAGCTGTTTGTGAACAACGACAAGTTAGTTCCATTTCTGTTTTAAACAATGTCTTTTCTTGTATTCAAATTTGAATCTGATTTGCTTCATAAGGTTGAAGGCCGAGCTGCACATACATCATGACCTTGGGTATGGGTACACTCAAAGATAATACTGTGACAAGACCACCCATATAAACTCTTTGATATCCGCCATAAAAAGGTAGCTTAGTGCTTCATACTCCGAACATATATCATGAGTGCCTGCATTTGTGCAATGATTTGCTACTTACAGTGAAGAATGTAATTGTGGATCAGGTACCGCAATTACGGACTCTGGGAAAGGTATGCAGAGCTTTATCCGGATGAAGACCTCGTTTACACAGTGGGAACGAGCGACTGGACTAAAGATTGGTATTTTGCACACTGCGGCCGGTAAGAAACTGGAGCTAATTAATGCTTGCTGCGTGGTCATCAGGTTGCGGTTTCTGTCTAAGTATGTTCTACTTCTTTCAAAACTAGCCGATAGCATTAGGATTTCACGTTTCTGTCTATCCCCAAATACATAATCACTTCCTTTGTCTTCGTGGAACGACCAACTAAATCTGGAGGTAATGATGATATTTATCACAGGAGGGATTGTAATGGGGAGTGGAAACCAACCACTTGGCAGATTAAGTTCAACTTGTCATCGTGTGATGCGACTCAGGGTTGTTACAAGTTCCGAATGGCTATCGCCACCTCAAATCAAGCGGCTCTCCAGGTCGGTGTCTAGAAAGAGTAGGCACGACTAGTCGTTTGACTACAGAAATGAAACACTACCTCTGCAGCCAGAAATTTAGAATGTAAGTATTTATATATATATATATATATTCATGTCGTGAAACATCTCTGGATCTGCTCTTAAAGGTAAAAAGATGTACTCTGCAGGTCAAGGTGAATGATCCGTGTTCCAAAGCTATCTTCGACACATCAGGGATTGGCAGGGACAATACCCTTGCACGACATGGTATACATGGCATCTACGTGCTGTTTGAGATAGATATTCCAGCAGCGAGGTTACACACGGGAGAAAACTCATTTTACCTCAATCAGAGGAGAGCTACGGGTCCATTCAGCGTAGTGATGTACGATTACCTGCGCCTGGAAGCACCACCAAGCTAGGCAGACCAACAGTTCTCTGGATTTTTTCAGAATTGAGTTGTGGAAGAGCACTTCTGCACTTATGTACACAAGCTGCCGTTGTACTGGATATGATTGTAGATGTAAAATGGAGATTTTTGGTAGCATCTTCATCTAGAGTTGAATATTCATCATCTCTAGATAACGCATACTGCATCGCATAATATGAGGCGGACTGTCTATACCGGGTAAAGTTTTCATTGAAGGTGTATTAAGTACAGGTTGTTTCCGGGATTGCACATCAATAATGTAATTACTCAGAGAGTTGTGTTCAGCTGATTACATGCATGCTGATCAAGTAAGCAGGGTTTATATTCTTTTGATCCTGGGTGTTTTCTGTAGCTAGGAGGAGAAAGAGTGGATGTACTATGTCCCACCCAAATAATCAATTTAGTGACGGAAGAATAAGGAGTCGAGCACTGCGTTCTTATCGATATAATTCACAACTGTACTAACAAAGTAGCTTTGGTATCTTGTTGGGGTCAGTTTAACCTGCAGTTCGTGCTAGAGGTTGTCGATGTCAATTTAATCATAGTTCCTGGCAGTCAAATGTTCTAGATCGAGGAGTTATTGCAGATGAATCTCATTCATATTTTTGCGACAACTGCTTTGAATTACCAATGTACTATACATATTTTAAATAGCTAGCACTATATAATTTCCAATGCTTTTATATATGTCACGACTTGTGCTCATAGAACAAAAAAAATTCTGTCCAAAGTTGTACTTACAGAAATCAATTGACTTTTTGCGGCCGGCTCATTTGGCCAGTTGGCACTAGGCAGATTTGTCATGGAATCACGATCACCTCCTTGGAATAGAAAAAAGAGTTGCAGTAAAATGGCTACTTAAGATTACTTTCAAAGGTCACTGCAGCCCAGGCCGTGTCACGTGATTATTCGTATATGTTTGAGTTCAAAATGGGACGGCTGTTCCTCACAGTTTCCGGCTGTCACTTGAAGTAATCGCAGTTGTCCCTTCTTGTGAATATCGGCCAAGGCGAACAACTGTCAAGAAAACTCACTGGTTGAAAGAAACAAGAGAGGAGAACCACGTTGTAAAATTTATCAAATCTCAACCACATAATCCACTCCCAACAGACAGGGTGCAGCAAAGTTTCCTTCCAAGACTTGAAGTAAAATTTAATTCCTTCACAGCTGAGAAAACCAAGTAGGCGGTTGAACTCATGAAGGAAGATTGGATTTGAAGGGTGTCAAAAGGAGTCGAGGGCAGTCTAACTGCCGATGACACATCCACTTGAGAAACGACATTTGGTTATACAGTCGCCATGTGGCTCGGATGGATTTGATGGTCTATAAGTATGTTCTACAGGAGGGCCATGATCAAAATGTCATATTTCGAATTACAGAACATGGACACTGTCATGAGGAAATTTCCGACAGATTCTTCAGTGAAGGTATAAAGTCACCGAGTCCATTCCAAGAGCCTGATTGCACACGATCTCAATTGTGCCAACGCTTACGAATGTCAAGCCTGCAACATTTCGTAGACTTGGCCTGCTAGGAATGATCGGTTCTGATTAAATGATGGAGACCTTTGTATGTGCGTACATAGCGCTCTGTATCGGCATCAACCTCTTCGCGCTCTGCATCCATCAATCAACATAAACGCTCTGTACTTATAACCATCATCTGTACGCCACAATCTGCCAGCTGCTCTTTACATTCAAATACCGTAGTTATAATCAGTTCTCTATCTCTGCTGACAATGTCAATTCCACCACCACGTTAAAGTGGCATTTGAAGACCAGACCACGCAGCCTCTGCCGCGAGGAGCAGGCAGCTGTATTTCATGGACCTCCCATGGACCCGTTCTCTTCTAAGTCGCGCTTGAAGCATTGCGCCGTATCCATGTTCACTCCCACAGTGTTAACACAATGGCGAAGTTGGTGTTCCCGGCGGCTTCGCATCTCAGGAATTCCCCGTTTGTTGCTCCAGTGAGCAGTAACCTCGTTCTGCGGCAATCTTGGTGTGGAGAAGAGAGTAATCTTCCATGCACGCGGTGTGGAATGAAACGGAAAATGGAGACGCATGGAATACAAACGAGACGAAAAGCCAAAGAGGAGGCCAACAAAGTCAAGGGAACCAAGTCTAGTCTTCAAAAGAAATGGGGAGAGTTACAATATCTCTCCAACTGAACTTTTAATGTAGTGTGAAAACTAGTGATAACAAGAGTTCAAGAACCAGAGTCATCAATCTTTCTATTAATCTCATGTGCTTTAACATGTTCTAACACTATGCAAATATCTCGTTTGTAGTGATGTGTGCAATGTAACCAATATAGATGTGTTCCATGGGTATGTCGCAGGGAAGCTTGGGCACACTCTAAAATAAACAACCATTTTCCGTCCATACATATCCTATGTGAGTGGATTGAAAATGTGTCATGTGGATGTCTCATGTAAAAAGAAGATGATATGGTATGAAACACCCTCTTATATGCTCATCAACCAATCCTTACATCTCACTTGAAGAGCTGCAGGGTGTTGTGTGTTGTAGGGGCTAGAGCAAACATGGACTTGTCCAAGACTCAGAATACATTTGGTTATATCATCAAATATGTGTAGATATATGGTACAATACACAATCTAGTGGTTGAGGGTGCAACTGAAGAAAAATCAAGATAAAACCAATGATGAAAGGATGTAGTGTTTTAGCACCCCTACATTAATCTCTGGTTTTATATGGCGTTCTACAATGACCAAAAACGCAGTGACAGATTAAATCAATAATGTGACCATAAAATTTGTCAAACATTTTCATGCAAAGAATGTTTTTTCTTGAAATGTCTCCTATGTATCATTTCTTTTTTGGTTCGAAATTGCAATAATTTTTAGAAGAAATATCTAAAATGAGCTCTTTCCTCAAAAGTGATGTTAAATGTGACATTCCTCTTAAATCTTAGAAAATATGGAAATAATGATTAGAAAAGACCAAAGGTTGAAATCTATGTTCTTCATGTCAAGGCAATTGATCTTCTTTAGGCGGCGATCTGGAAAGTAAATTTTTTTATACATGTATCATTTCTCATACTTCCTAACTACTAAACAAAATACTTGGAAATTTCTTCCAGAAAAAAGTGATATATGTATCATTGTCCAATGTCAATGGGAGCTTCTATTTAACCAAACTATGTTTTGGTTACTTGGCCATGGTAGTGCCCAAGTAACCAAAACACCTCAAATGTGAGCATACTACGAGAAATCTAACCGTCATGCATTAAACATTTAGAATCCGTTCATGAAAGTAACCTCCGTTAATGATGAAAAATATATAATCCTAATTATCACTCATGTATGACTTAAGAGTGACAAAAAGTGACCATCTTTATGAAGGTCACAATTTGATTAAACCTTTCTATACAACATAGTTGTACGGATGTCATTAATGTTACACAATAATACATGCATTCTAGATATCTATAATCACTGTAGAAAAATTAGGATTACCAATTTTTTTATTATTTTACAGGTCAAAAAATATAAAAAGAGCATCAAGGAAATTTGCATGGTCATTTGACGCAAGGTTGAAGAGCGAAGGAGTCCTAATAATGTGGTTGGGCTTGCATGAGATTTAGTTGAGTAGAAATCCAAAAGCTTATATGTTTTTTTTTCCAAGATGTATTGCAATGACTCAGAGTTGTCTCAGGTTCCTAGTGTAGTAGAGTTGTCTGCGGCTCCTAGCATTGTCCAGCCAACTCCCTCTCCTTCACCATTTTGAAGTCATATTTTTACTAAAACATAAGAAGTATTGAACCTGTTTATCGTTTAACAAGAATGTGATAGGGGAGTGTATATGGACTTTGGGAACCGTTGCAACTTTCTACAAATTCAGAATCCATTTTTCATGTTTGACCTTCTAAGGCATTTAAGTGGAGGTTTTTACATTTGGCTAAATCTAAGTATGTTTTAGAGGGTGTTGACTCCTCTTTAGAAGAAAGCCAAGGGAGTTCAGATGATTAAGTCACATAAATAAATTGTAATACAGATATTACATATCACTCTAGCGTCTTCATGTGATGAGTCACTTTCAGCATCATCTGTTTCACAGAGCCATGACATGTGCAATCAAATGAAGAGGATGATTGTAAAAGAAAAATATATATTTTGTGAGACAAAAAGAAGGGTAGTGAGCTCATTACATAAAAGAAAAAATTGAAGAGCAAGAATTATGGAAGGAGATCACCAGTCAAACTCAAACATGGATAGTAATTTAATCCACATGATTATTTCAAACGATACGGAAAGTAGATTTTTTGGGGATGACAGCGAGAATGAGGAATTGATAAAGGAGTTAGAATCAAGTTTGAGCTCACCGGTGGAGTATTCTATAGAATTGTTAGATAGTTTAATAAATGAAGAGAATTGTGACAGCTCAGAGATAAGTAGTGATACCTTTCACTTTTCGGAGATTAGAATGTCACGATTAGAAAATGACAAGTCCAATCCAACTGAGTTCATTATTGGTTCTGTGACCTCCGGGTTGACTCTCACTCAAGTTTACCTCCGATGGCTTTTTGGAAGCTCATCATGAATCTAGAAGGACTTAGTCCCACCCTATGACCATGACCCTATTGCTCACTCTTACACAAACTCTCAAAGTCCAAGCTCCATTATGCACATTATCACCAAGAGTAAGATATCACTCAAAAGGAAAGTGATACTTTGGTAATCAAAGTCTTCATTGAATCAAGGCTCCACTCCGAACATGACGTCTCCAAGAACCAAGCTCCCCAAAACTAAGATCACCACACTATCTTCTCCCAAAACTAACTTCCATTGAAAAACTACTTGAGAGGTGCTTCTCAACCTCTCTATTTATACTACTTAGAATCTTACCCTAGTAACTACAAGTAATCACCATGTAACTTCCTCTTACCAAGTTTAAACGACGTAGAGATCACAAACCCCAATGAAAAGGGTACATGGCAACATGCAATTGGTCCACTTGGATCTTCTAGAAGCCCAACTACTCCCTAATTGACTTTTAGTGTACCAAGTCAATCTCGCCCCTAGATTTAAGGGTCTTCACCAAGTCCAACCAATGAAAACTAGTCCAAGTCAAGGGAAGTCAAGATATCCATGTGATGGAATCTATTCCTTGATTCCTACTAAACAACAAAATAGTAGTTCTCATCTACCACACCAAAAGTTACTCTATATTTTCCTCCAACTTAACCATAACTAGCTAAACATAGTCATGACTAAGATAAACTTAGGCACAATTTAGATATACTTACATTTTATCCTATATGTACAACCCTGGGTCTTACATTTATCCCCAGACCAAGATTTCACTCTGTCCTCGGAGTGAAAGAATCTGATCGTCGATGAAACGGTTTTAACTTGTCGTGATTCACCCGGTCAAAATGTCGTCCTCCCAAACTCCTTCAAATCGTAAGTAAAGTTTCCCCACACCTTGTGAACTATGAAAGGACCAAAGTACTTTGGAAGAAATTTCTTTCTTGCTCTCTTATATCTAATGGAGTCGTAAAGCATTACCCAATCACCTTCTTTGAAAATCTTCATCTTCTTCGTCCCAAGTCGATTATCATGATACTTCTTCTGCAATTGTTGAGCCCGCTCCAACTCCAACAGTTGTTGATGTCTTGATTTGATAGCTTCTACTCCATTCGTCCTCTTTAACTTCCGTTGGATAGTTAAGAAGGTCGTCAAATCAAATTGAATTGGAAGCTTTGACTCGACACCATATACCATACGGAAAGGTGAGTACCCTGTTGATGTCTTCCAAGTCGTCCGATACTCCCACAAGATAGCATGCAGCCTCTTGTCCCAATTTTGCTTGCTCCCATCCATGTCTGCATCCTTGGCCAACATCATGCAAAGCGTATAGTTGGTTCGCTCTGCCAACCCATTAGCATTTGGTTTGTAGGAAGTAGTCACTCGTGCCTTGATGGAGAAATGACCTAGCATGGCTTGTATAATGCTTCCAACAAACTCACCACCTCTATCAGATACAATTTCTAGAGGGCATCCGAATCTAGTTATTATCCTATCATACATAAATCTACCCACTTCTTCATCACTAGTAGATTTTAGAGGTCTAGCTTCTACCCACTTGGTTAGATAATATGTAGCTACCACAATAAACTTGTTACCCCAAGGAGTAAGATTCAAGGGTCCTACAAAATCTATTCCTCATTTCTCAAAAGGACCTAAAATAGGAACTGATGTCAAAGGAGGGGTTTTCATGGACTTTTTAGCAAAAGCTTGACACACATCACAACTCTTGCAAAATTCCACACAATCTTTGAAAATGCCCTTCTAATGATAGCATGCATCTAGGATCTTAAATGCAGTTACCTTTCCTGCAAGTGTCCTCCACATACCGAGCATTCATGAAACTCCTTCATAAGTTGAATTGACTCCTCCCTTCCAACAGCCCTTCTGAGTAGTCCATCTGCTCCTTGATGAAACAACACGTCCTCTATGATGGTATAAGGTTCACATCGCTTCACCAATGCATTCCTCTCCCGTGAATGCATGCCATGGGGAAACTCTCCCTCCGAGATGAAATCCCATATCCCCTTGTATTCAGCCAATACCTTTGTTATGGTGTCCATCATCAGCAAATCCTCATCCCAATTTGGTTTGGCTAAAATAGGAGCCGTTATGTAACACTGAAGGCAATGACTCCGGAATGACTTCCAAGATGAGAGATGGTCTTCTCAAGACCTCTCCTTGCTTTATATACTGTAGGACTAGAGGAGTCCGAAATCCAAACTATGCCACATGGCTAACATCGAGGGTTGCATGTTTTGTTATCTTATCCTAACCAATTCCTAACAGACGTCTAGCACACAATCTCATCCACCAATGCATGGTAGCCACCTCGTCATTTACCCTTTTACTTTTTGGATGGTGCACACCACTATCTTGTCTTTTTGTGATCTAGTGACCACTCTACAATTTGGCTAAACTAACTATGACTAACCAAGATTGGTTACAAACCTCCCCCCATTTAAGTCGCAACGTCCTCGTTGCAAGAAGACTCAAAAGTCTCTACAAGTATCTTGGCATTTGTAAGATTTGCCAATGGTTCCCAAGTAGCTTCATAAAGTGGATAACCTTTCCATTGGAGTAGATATTCCACTTTGGTGTTCCGCTGCCCTCTTGTCCGTTTCTTGAGGATTCTCTCAACCTCATATTCCTCTACACCATCAATCATGGTCGGTAAAGGAGGAGGTTGATGTGGGTTGCCAAAGGAAGGAGATCGTAGGGGTATACTTCCTCAAGAGAGACACATGAAAAACGGGATGTATTTTCATGTGTGTTGGCAACTCTAATTTGTAGGCAACTTCTCCAATCCGTTGGACAATCAAGAAAGGTCCAATAAACCGTGGACTGAACTTTCGAACCCCTATTTATGACAAATTGGTAGTAGACAACCACACCTGATCGCCTTTTTGAAACTCCACATGTCGTCGATGAGCATCAGCATATTGTTTTTGCCGATTTTGGGCAATGGCTAATTTGTGCTTTGCTTGATGTACTCCTCGTTGGACTCGTGCCACAAACTCGTTCACTGCTTTAACTTGGATTGATGGTTCTTGCATGTGACCTACACTCACCAAGCTAGATGGTGTGATAGAGTGTTCTCCATACATCAAGAAGAAAGGGCTGACTTTTGTGGATGCATTGATTGAGTTATTATAAGCAAACTCAATCAAGGGTAAAAGTGCATCCCAACCGTCTTGCTCTTCCAAAGTGAAAGCTCTAAGCATGTCCTCAATAGTCCTATTTGCTCTTTCAGTTTGCCCATCTGTTTGAGGATGATAAGCTGTGGACATGGCTAGTTTTGTTTTGAATAGCCCAAATAGGGTTTTCCAAAACATGCTAGTAAATTGAGTGCCCCTATCGGTGATGAGCACTCTAGCTAAGCCATGTTGAGCAAAAACTGCATCCATATAAATTCGAGCAAGTTCAAGTGCAAGAATCGCCTTTGTTGTGGGCCTAATATGGATCATCTTGCTCAATTTATCCACAAAAACGACTATTGAATCATAACCCGTAGACGTCATTGGTAACTCACATACAATGTCCATACTGACGTGCTCCCATCTTCTAGTCGGTGTTGGTAGAGTATAGTATAGTAGACCTACTGGTTTCTGATTGCTAGCCTTATTTTGTTGACAAGCCACACAACTTCAAACATAGCTGGTGATGTCCTCTCTTAGTTTTGGCCAAAAGTATACCCTTTGGACGCCTTCAATGGTCTTCTCCACTCCTACATGGCCCGCAATAGGCGAATCATGTGCCTCCTCTAACACCTTGTTATGCGAAGGGCAACATGTGAGGGTATCCAGATCTTTCCCTTGTAGAACGCCAATCCCGTTCCAAATGTGCTCGACCTGGCCAAGGGCTTGTGCAATCTCCTCATCCTCCTTGGTAGCTCGATTCGGGTTCTCCCACCATTCGAGTGAATCTTCACCTCGGTGATGTGATTAATGCATGACATTCGTGTCAATGCATCGGCAAGTCGCTTCTTCCCTCCACATACACGATCTTCATGTTGAAACGCCGCCATTCCATTCAGCCCAACGAATCTGCCGCTTGGAGAGGTCCTTTTGAGTTTCTAAATAAATCAAAGGCTTGTGGTCCGTCTCAACCACAAACTCCTTATCTCCGAGATAGTGCTTCCAATGTTTAGTAGCCAAGACAATGGCTAACTCCTCCCTCTCTGTGGTATGATAATTTTGCTCTGCCGGCAAAAGTTTCCGTGAAAAGAAAGCGATTGGGTGCCATCCATCTTTCCACTCCTGTTGTAACACTCCTCCAACTGCCACACCTGATGCATCCGTAGCAAGTTTTGTTGGTCTACCAGGTTCGTACCATTTAAGGATTGGGGCATGTAAGAGCGCATCTTTCAAAGACTGAAATGCAATCTCTTGAGCTGTACCCCATTGCCATTTCTGCCCTTGGCCTAAGAGACTTGTTAAAGCTTGAGCAATACGAGCAAAAGCTTCCACAAACCTTCTATAAAAAAGCCGGTTAAACCCAAGAAACTACGTAGTTGAGTCTCGATTCTCCAGGGCAGTCCAATTTTGAATGGCTTCCACTTTGTCACTCATGACTTGGATGCCATCGGCGCTAACTCTATGGCCTAAGTAATCTACTTCGTTTTTGCCAAACTCACATTTTGACATCTTAGCATAGAGCTTATTTTCTCTCAACACTTGAGTACTTCTCGTAGATGTTTTTGATGATCTTGTAAGGACTTGCTATATATCAAGATATCATCTAAGAACACAATAACTGATCTATCTAGATATTTACGAAAAATATCATTCATTAGTCCCATGAATGTGGCGGGGCATTGGTTAAACCAAATGGCATAACTAGATACTCAAAATGACCATATCTAGTTCTAAAAAGTTCGCCTTTTGTATGTCTTCATCCGCCACTGATCTGATTGTATCTCGCTTCTAAGATCAAGTTTGGTGAAATACTTAGCTCCATGAAGTTGATCAAACAAATCATCCATTCTCGGTAATGGATATTTGTTCTTGATGGTATGTTGATTGAGTGCTCGATAGTCAATGCACATTCGCATACTCCCGTCCTTCTTCTTCACAAACAATACAGGAATTCCATATGGTGACACACTAGGTTGGATAAACCCTTTCTCCAACAACTCTTCCAATTGTGCCTTGTATTCCTCCATTTCGTTCGGTTGCAAGTCGATAGGGACTTTTACAAGGAGGTGAACTTCCTGGTAAGATCTCTATCTTGTGATCCACTCTCCTTCTTGGTGGTAAACCTGGAGGCAAATCATCTGGAAAAACATCTTGAAACTCGTTCAAGATACAAGTTAACTCCTCATGTATAAAAGATTGCTCTTTTGAGCGCTTACATCTCTTATTAGGCCCAAAAAACATACATCTTTGTGATCGATAGTGGTTCTTCCTATCACATAGAGAGGTAAGTTTTTGTGTCCCGATCTAAGTCTATCTCCAAAGATCCTCCAACTCATAGTTTTTACTATCTTCCTTCGCCAATCTACCTCATGATTATATTTTTCCATCCAAGGCATACCCAAAATAGCATCATAGCGAGCTAATCGAATTACTCTCCACTCCAACGATTCCTTGTATTGCCCAATCTTCAACTCCACTTTACTAGGAATGCTCTCAATGCTCTCTGTTTGCCCGTTTGGCAACTCTATATTTTCACTCTCATCTTTCTCTAAAGCTAATCCCAACTTTATAGCAATAGATCGAGATAGGAAATTTTCTGTAGCTCCTGGATCAATCAATACTCTCACTTTTACTCCTTCTATCTCGCCATTCGTCACAATCAAACATGTTTCCTTCTTTCTCAAACCATTTACCTCATGTTTGTGCTTCCTTCCCTCGCCCTTCCTCCTTTTCATCGAACCCGGTAAGGCCGCGAGGCAAGGTTACTGGTGCTCGTCGTTTCCCAGGTTTCCATCGGTCTCTTCGTCTCCACCTTCAAGATTGTTGAGAGCTCGTCGATAGGGGGGTCTAGCTCCTTTTGCAAGAACTCGGGTACGGCAATTCATGGCAATGTGACCAAATCTTCCACAATTAAAGCACTGCCTCATTTCTCGTCTTCCCTCCACTCCGTCTCCTCCTCTTGAATTTGCTTCTCGATGAGGATTCGAGTTACGAAGATCTCCTCCTTGTGCGTTCACTCCCCTTGGAATGAAATCTTCTCTCCTCTTTATGTTGCCCAACTCCATAGCCATGGGTCCATAGTATTGATTCGAGGGAACTGATACCTCTCCACTGTTGTGATAAACGTTGGACATTCGTTGTGCACAAGCAATAGCCTCGTTCAAGTTGCTTGGATTGTCCCGAATCACCTCCTGTTGAATCTTTTTCTTGAACCCTCTCTTGAATAAATCAAGGGCTTCAGCTCCACTCATATCTCGTATCTGAATTCGAAAATCTCGAAATTCCTCAATGTACTCCTCCACACTTCCCTTCTGTTCAAGTTTCCACAACCTCATCCGTGCGTGATGATGGGATCAATCGCTTGAAAATTCTGAAGAAGACCTCGCTTCATGGCACTCCAAAGAACCTGTTGGCTTTTTTGTTCATTGAGCTCCATCATCCAACCCTGAAACCAAGTAGATGCTTTCTCCAACAACAAAGTACGAACAAAAAGACATGCAATGTGATCATTGATATTGAACAAAGCAAGATGATACTCCATTCTCTCAATCCAACCTTCCAAAACTCCCATGGTTCTACTGCCTCGGTAAGGTTCTATCTTACAAGCTTTTGTCATCTTCAGAATCATGGATGTTTGAAGATCTAGCTCTCTTGCTCGTTGTGCTGCTTGGGCTTCAAGAGCACATGCTCTCACTGTTTCTTCACTTTCCACCATGGATGATGACGTCTCCATCTCCATTGGAGTTTCTCTCATTCTCTCATTTTTCATTCCTCTCGCTTTGATCGTTAATTCTTGAGCTAACTCTTGTACTTGAGTCTGACTTTGCTCAAATGCGTTTCTCAAATCTCTCAACTCCTGAATCATTTCTCTCAAAGTGTTCTCCATGATTCGTCTTTGTCCACTCTCTCTCAGTATAGGGTTAAGATGAACACTCTCCAATTTCTCAAGATTGGCAACACAAAAGGAATAGGTGATGCTATCACCTCATGGTAATACTCCTCTCCAAAGTTTCTAATAACTAGGCTCCGAAACATAGCTTTAGGATGATACACACAATAGATTTCACACCGTGTGTTGAATCTCACCGGTGGTGGTCTATTGAGGTCCATCTCTAAACTAAAATGTAAATCGTGAGATCCCAAGTAACATTGTAGATGACTATAGGTAAGATAACAGGATCTCGAGATCTCATCACTTGGTCCATGAAGTTGGCACCAAAATGATAAACCAAATACTGAGTCAACCTTGCTCTCTCAATGTATAATGCTTTGACATGAAAAGGATTAAGAAATGAGAATCTCGGTACTATTCTATCTCCCCATCCATAACCTCGCACTCCACAATAACCCCTTCCACTACTTGCAGCTCAATGGCCCTTTGCCGACCTCTAACAAACACTCTCTCTCCTCAAATAATTGTACCAACCTGTTATTCTTCCAAGAGGGGTGATCCACACTCATAGGAACAATAAGCCTCGCTTTCGATATACCATTATAACATCAAGTCAATGACTCGAATGACTTCCAAGATGAGAGATGGTCTTCTCAAGACCTCTCCTTGCTTTATATACTATAGGACTAGAGGAGTCCGAAATCCAAACTATGCCACATGGCTAACATGCGTAGGTTGCATGTTTTGTTATCTTATCCTAACCAATTCCTAACAGACGTCTAGCACACAATCTCATCCACCAATGCATGGTAGCCACCTCGTCATTTACCCTTTTACTTTTTGGATGGTGCACACCACTATCTTGTCTTTTTGTGATCTAGTGACCACTCTACGATTTGGCTAAACTAACTATGACTAACCAAGATTGGTTACACGTTACCAATGCCTTCTTAAGAAGTTCGAACGCCACAGCTGCCTCTCCATCCTTGAGGATTAAATCATAATCCGTCCCCTTCTTCATGTAAACCGTCAAGGCATAAGCTTTGTTGGAGAAGGAAAAGATGAACCGTCGATAGTATCCCACCATTCCAAGGAACTGCCTCAACTTGGTCAACGCCACCGAAAAGGTAAGTCGAGGATGCGTTTCACCTTTTCTGGATCCACCGCTATACCATCCTTGGAGATGATGTGCCCTAACAACAAACCTTCCTCACATCCAAAAATGCATTTTTCTGGATGAGCGAGGACTTGGCTTTCTTCAACCGTTGTAGAATTTTGATCAAATGATCAAAATGATCCTCCTTCTTCCCGTATACACAAAAACCATCTATGGAATCTCGCACAAATTTCCCAATAAAATGTTCAAACACCTTGTTCATGAACCTCTGAAAAGTTGCTGGAGCATTACATAGACCAAAGGGCATTACCCTAAAGGCAAAAGTTCCCCATGGCGTGGTAAAAGTGGTTTTGAGCTGATTTGCAGGAGCAATTTGAATTTGGTTATAACCACTATAACCATCTCCAAAACTATACCACTCATGACCTGCCACCTCCTCTAGAATCTCATCTATGAAAGGTAAAGGATAGTAATCCTTCTTTGTGACAGCATTCAACTTCTTGTAATCTACGCATACACATAGCTTACCATTCTTCTTCTTGACAATCACAATAGAAGAAACCCATTCAGAATTCTCTACCTCATAGATGAAACCCGCATCCTTTAGCTTGTTGATCTCCTCCTTGACCACCACAGCCGTTGGTGGATTTATCCGACGTTGCTTCTGACGTACTGGACGAGTCTTCTCCTCTAATTCAATGTGATGAGTTTCTAAGGTTACTTCCTTAAAATCCTTGTAGCTAAAGGCAAAGACATGGATATATTTTCGAAATATATCCAAAACCTTGACTTCTCCTCAATAGTAACCTTGGGACCAAACTTGAGAGTGGAGAGCTGTCGAGTTATCTCATCTTCACTCATCTTCATGTTGTCGGGATCTTTCACCACCCCTGGCCTAGGAAGTAAATCCATTGCAGCAAGAACTTGAACTTGAACATCATCGTCCAAGGTATCTTCAGATGATGTCTCCTCATCGGTCGACATGTTGGTGTCAACCTCTGAAAAACTACCACTTTCTTCACTCTCAGACTCTGAGTAATCACTTGTAGGTCTATCTGAGTCTGAGACTGCTCCTCCGCCACTTGTGAGAGGGACCTTCACTAGATGGTTTTTCGGCCCTATACGAAGGTAACCCTTATGCCACCGATCAGTTGTCCTCATAGCCCTCAACCAAGGTCTTCCTAACAACAAGTCGTAGCTAGCCTCCTCAAGCACTTGAAAGGACAACAAGGTTTGAACTCCCATCACGCTTACCACCACCTTGTCCATCACTCCAATGGGTCGCACCTTTTGCTTGTTGGCCATCCCAACAATGATGTTGGAAGGTCTTGAAAGTTTCACCCCCAACTTCTTCAACAAACGTTCTGACATGGCATTCACCCATGACTAAGATAAACTTAGGCACAATTTAGATATACTTACATTTTATTTTATATGTACAACCCTAGGTCTTACAGTTCAGAGACTCCATAAAAAAATAACTTTTATGGGAGTCCAAGTTAAGTATCAATTAATAAAGTTGTTTTACAAGCACAATATTATAAAGATAAAGTTTTGACCTAAAGACATGATGATTTGAAACTCAAAGAACTTTTTAGTTTTAAATGTTATCAATGAAAATATTTCATTTCTCTAGGAACAAGTGTGTTAAAGGAATGTTGAATAAAATTATTCTCTATGAAGAAAAACGAGCATGATGTCTTCCTCCAACAATATTCTAGAAAGGAGAGTGAGAAAAACTCACGATTGTACAAGGTGAAAAGACAACTTGTGTGTCTTTATGATTTTAAGATGTTGTACACCTTGGAAAATAACACATTATCATGACTATTATTATTTAATGATCAAAGGATTACCATGCATGATGTGACAGAATTTTCAATGGAAGTGCTCCTTTCTACAAAAGAGTGGTGTCGAAGTTTCTTCTAGAAGAACGTAAAATGATTTCTAAACAAAGTATATTTCCATCTATTTGACAATTACAGAAAGAAAAAAATCCACGATTTTTGTGTCCATGAAGGTGAAAGGGTATACACTGGTAGGGTGTTCCCATATTTGAATTTCTATCATATTTGGAATGACAATTCTGAAAAGTGAAAAATCTAGCAAAAAATTGATTTTCTCGTGCACAACTTGTAGGAAATAGAAAATCAAATATGACAATATTTTTTAACTTGAAAAATATAGTTATGAAATGTCATCTAGAATAGAGGAGATTTAAGATCCTTGGATTGAAAATTGAGATTACGTATGGAGAAACTGTTGAAATATGAAGGAAGATTTGACTGGACTCCATGGAAAGTACATGCATTGCAATGAAGACGGACACTAACTTGTAACATTACGGCCATAAGTCAATGGAAAATAAATTTTAATTTCATGAAAAAATGAACACTCCTTTGAGTGTTTTAGCATTTTGTGTGTATTGTCTTCTAATAAAAATGCTTGTGATTGCCTCTTCAGGAAAAATACATCAAATTCTTGAAATTGCAGAAAAACATACAAGCTACATGAATAGAAAAGTCTATGAAACATATACAAAAAGCATAGAATTATTCCTTCATATCACCGCATATTCCAAAATAATACAAACATGCTTCATTTTAATCGAACACTAAAAAATATGGACAAAATATATTTTATACTAATTCTTGTCGTTAATTGCTTAAAATTCCATGGGGAACTTCAAATTGTTATGTATAATTCCTATCCAAACACACACAATGATTCCAAACTATCAGTCATTGTTCTACACAACATCATCACGTAGTGATACTCGAGGTGTTGTACATACAACAGGATAACAAGTATATGTACACAACAAAGAAAGGAAGAACAAGAAATTTTTTATGCTTGCCTACCTTTTGTTAATCCATAAATACATATTCAAAAAAGTGATGTTAGGATTTTTGCTAGTAGGTCATCCCCATGATGAGATTGATCAAGTGTTGAATTGATCTTGAGACGTCTAGCACACAAGAGAACACTCCAGATGACTATATTGCACAAAATATTCGAACAAGCACTAGATTGTAGAGTTTTAGAAGGCATCATAAATTGTTTATGATTTTTGGTAAGTAACTTACCTTCACTAATCAAAGACTTGAACAACATCAATTTTTAGAAACAGTTTGGGATAATGAAAGGTCAGGCTAATGGTAAAACATGCTTGTGGAGGAAGAAATTATTCATGATTTTGGACTAGGGAAAAATGTTAAGTTCTTGAATTATGTTCTTGAAAGTGTTGTGTTTATTGCAACAATTAGCAGTTTAAAATCTCGGAGGGCAAGTGATATCAACGACACCAAAAAAGTACTTGATAGTTACAAAAAAAACCATTGTTGAAATAGAAAAATTTTTGAGCAAGGAGAGGACGAGGATGTGAATTTTTTATGGGTTCAAAGAGCAGAAGAGGAAATAGATGCACCAACAAAAATAACATGCGCCCTATTAGAGACTGCTAAGTTGGAAATGCATAAATTTGGGAAGTATCACACCCATTGTACGTAGATAAAAGATGTACTAAGTTAGTCGTGGATGCAAATGGGAGCTTTAAGGATCTCCTAGTGAATATTGATTGCAATTCTGTCATGTGAGGATGTTAACAATTGACCATTTTGGTAAACAAAAGTCTTTAAGATTCTGACATATGTCCAAGCAACCTCAAAGAGATTGAAGATAATCTTATCCATAACAATGGCAAATGACTCATTTGAGGATTTTTACCATCTCAAAAAGCTTTCACGGAAGAAATAAAAGCATGATCAATGTAGAGAAGTTGAATTGTGATGAGGAACTTAGATTGTGAAATTGAAGCCCATCTTTCATTTCTTTTGTTTGAAAAAATGTGATTGAAATGAATGCTTGCAAGCGACAACACATGCCATGATTTATTTCTCAAGCAATATTCTCTTTTGTGACCATAGCTATTATCTAATAAAAATAAGTGAGATGATGTTTGTAATGAAGCTATGAAAGAAGTGGTACTTTTTTGAACGCTAAGTGTCAACTATGAACATACTCCAAAGAAGTCATACATGTATCATTTCTCGGTTGTTTGGGAGAAAAGTGATATATTATGTTGAGAGAAGCGAAACTGTGCAGATCTAAGATGCTTGAAACCAGAACTATCTTCGTACTATACTGCAATACATGGTGGTAATTCCAGCCCCCCTTCATGACCTGACCATTCACTGCGCAGTTAGGCACACAACAACTTAAGAATTAATTTGCTTATTAGAGTCAAACTTTTCGTCCCGGTTCACCTTGTCACTTTTCTCCCATTCTCATTGAAAAAATGATGTGTGTTGATATTTTTCAGTTACTCTTCAATCTTTTGATCTTGGCTAACTCTCACCCAAGTTTACCTCCAATGTATTTAGTAAGCTCATTATGAATCTAGAAGAATTGCCATCTTGATAATCATAGTCCTAGTGCATCATTCTTCACAAAATGTCAAATTTCAAACTTCATATTCTAATGACAACTCTCCTAGCTAAGAAATCTCACAATGACTCAAATATCATTCAAAAAGATAGGGATCCTTCATTGATACTCAAAGTACTTATGAAAAATAAGGTTTGAGAGGTGCTTCTCAAACTTTCTATTTATAATACTTAAAATTTTACTCTAATAACTAAAAATAATTACAGTGTGACTTTTTCTCAACAAGTTTAATCAAGATAAAGATCACAACTGTCAATATAAATAATTATTTTGTAACATTTAGTTGATCCACTTGGATATTTTAGAAGCCCAACTACACTCCAATTGACTTTGGTGTGCCAAGTCAATTTAAACCATTGATTGAATGGTATTCACCAAATCAAATCAATGAATAGTAGTCCAAGTCAAGGAAGGTCTAGATACTCATGTGATAGAATATAACCCTTGATTCTAACTTAATAACAAAATAGTTGTTTTCATCATCCACTCTACTAGATTAATAGCTACCATATTTATTCCTCCAACTTAACCATAACTAGTTTAAGATAGTCATGAATGAGATAAAAACATTATTTAGTTAGACATAATAATTTTTAAAGCATCAACTTGGTGCATTTTAGTTCAAGGAGGAAGATTTTGAATCCGTGCCACCCTATCAAATACGTGATGAATATAAATGGATTTCACAAAAAGTTATAACATCATTTAGTTAGACCAATAATGTTTAAAGCATCAACTTGGTGCATTTTCCTTCAAGGAGGAAGATTTTGAATATGTGCCACCCTGTCAAATACGTGATGAATATAAATGAATTTCACAAAAAGTTACAAGAGGATCTACATTCACTCGTAGTGGATCCATCCATTTCTCACTACTATTAGAGCTTGTCTACGCTCTTGCTCCGGTAAGGGTGCATGCTGGTGGATCTTGGCTCAATCATGCATCAGGACTTTCCGACTCACAAAAGTTACTTTCTCTACAATGATGAGATTCCGTCTTGCTTATTCGAAGGGCAGGGGATAGCTACCCATAATGTCATTAGGAATGTGGTTTTTGCTATGGTGCGAGAGGGTGGATACCTCACATGGAGGGAGTGTTGGTATGTCTTACACTCAACTAGGGTTAAGGTAGACCTATAGTTGGTTTGGGAGGACCATGTTACTATGACATATGTGGTGGTTAGAGATCCTACACAAGACACAATTTCAGAGGGGATGATCACATATCCTCCATGATGGGCAGCCGAGTGAAGTGGCATCAACCACTTATATAGAGCTATGCAGAGAAGTCATCTCTTTGTTCTTCTAGCCTTGGAGTTATTTGGAGCTATGGACACCAACTTCGACATATTTGCAAAGGAGTGCGAGAGCCTATTATACTAGGCGGTAGGAGGTATCACTCTCTTTAGCTTATTGTATAGCCTATTTTAGGTAAATTCTATTTCATTGCTCTACAAAGAACACGAGCTCGTGCAATCCATAGGAGAGCAATCAGGATAGGTGATGCTTCTTCTGATCCTCCTATTGTTTGTACACAGTTTGACATAGATAGTTTGGATATCTTAGGTGCAGTTGGACATATTTCCCAATGTGATGCTATTGGGGCCTAGCTTCATGTTACCGGTTTGGTTTCATCCATGTAGAACTTTATGGGTTCTTTCCATCTTTTTTGTTATTTATTGTTTCTTTACTTTTTTTTGAGTTACACCATTGATATATTACCTTAAACCCATCAAATATGATATTCGTTGACACTGCCGTGTCCAGTTATTGACAGACCACAACCATGAACCCGGACCAGTTATAGCAATAGTCACTTCCAATTTTGAGAATGACTCTATGACTGATTGCTACCAAATTTTCTGTCCTGATCCACTACGGACTATGATTGTTACCATCATAGTAAATAAATGCTTGTGATCAATCACATGTTTCAGCACAAGCTTCACACCCTTATGCAACATTAAGTTTTTTGTATTCTGAACAAATACAATTCGTCAAATTTCTTCATGTGGCTCCTTATATAGACTCATGAGACATTAAACTTAATCCAATAAACCATGTGTGACCATTATCACTTTTAAAATATCGTTTAATAAAATGATAAAAAACTTATAAATAATTAAAAAAAATGTAAATATAAATATATATATATTTTTTTAATTACAAAATATATGTTTTTGATAAATTTTAAATGTCTTAAAAAAATTATATTCATATCAATATTTTTTGGTCATAATATGTGATAATATTTTTATATTATTATAATATCATAACATACTTAATATCTTAATATAGTGATATAATGTGTATAATATTTGGAGAAAAACATTAAAATTAAAACTAAAAAACATAAGTCATTTTGTTTTCAAATGAACATGCGATGGACTATGGTAACAATATCCAAGTTCAAAAAATGATTTCATATAAATCTGCAACTTATATCATATATTTAGATACAATTTTATATTTATACATCTACACCATTTTTATTTACAAAATTTCATGAGGAAAACGTGAATCATTCATTATTACTTTTATATGACACGTACTTCCAAATTTCATGCTGAAATATTGGATTGCTTACTAAGTGTCATGAACATTCAAATCTTATTTCAGAATATCAAATTTTTCACCAAGTGTTACGAGCACTCATATTCATAATTCACTAAACCGCAGTCTTTACCAAACTGTACTTTCCACCAGTGGTATCACACATTGGGACAAATGGCCCTAATATTTTTCGCTAAGAACTTGAAAGCTCGGGAATAGTTGTTTCAGCGAATCTAGGGAGAAGTTCTTCGAATGTCCACCACATAGTAGCAAAATAGTGGGAACCAAGTAAATATAGCAAAAAACCACCTAGTAGCAAAGGGATTTGAGTTTATATTGTTTGCAATAACAGTCTTTACCAAACTGTACATTCTACCAACGGTACCACATGTGACGACAAATGGCCCTAATATTTTCAGCTGAGAATTGCAAAGCTAGAGAGAAGTTCTTAGAATGTCCACCACATAGTTTATATTGTTTGCAATAACAGTTTTTACCAATCTGTACATTCTACCAATCACACATGACGACAAATGGCGCTAATATTTTAGCTGAGAATTGCAAAGCTCGGAAGTAGCTAAGGTAGGGAGAAGTTCTTAGAATGTCCACTAGTAGCAAAGGGATTTGAGTTTATATTGTTTGCAATAAAAGTCTTTACCAAACTTTACATTCTACCAATGGTATCACACATGACAAAAAATGACCCTAATATTTTTAGCTTAGAATTGCAAAGCTTGATCCATCAAGGTAGACGGTAGACCTCTAGTTCAATTGGTGGCCAAAGAGGAAAAAGATGGGAGTTGATGTCGTACCTCCAGGAGTAAAACATCTCTTGTATGTCGCAATAGTATACGTAAAGAAAATGATTTCATATCCACATTTCTTGCATTTATCTCAAGGATGAGCCTATATGCAATCACAAATCGAAAAGATAACAAAGTTGTCGAGATTGTTCAACTAGCCAAAAATGCTATATGTGCAATCCCCTCCATTGATAATAAGCCTACCCCCTCCACACAAAGTCGAAAAAGGTGTCTTTCTCCGTTTCAAATCTCCTATGACACATTCAAAGGTCCTAGTCCTATATTTTCAGCAAAGACTCCCATGATCCTCTTATCGAAGCTGTCAAACTTGATATGAATGTAGGTGAAGGAAGAACAGTGTAAAGAAGGTACATGGCAAGCAATACTAGATGAAAGTATATCAAATGCCACATACAAATCCCCTAGTAGAGGAAGGTAATCTACATGCAAAACATCATTGGTAAACAAAATTCTCAGACACTATTAACAGTCTTAGAATGTGTAAGCCGTCTGTTGATGTCATACATCCCTCTAGAAGCTAGAGATGTAAAGGAATGTCCAAAGGAGGCCAAATCTTACACTTTGACAACTTGACTCTCAAGCCCACAAGATGAAGCTCAGGGCCCACAATGTGTGTATCATCTGCTAAGGAAGGAAACACACAACCTGACATAGCCAAAGTAGTACACAAAAGAGCTCTATAATGAGCCATGGCAAAAAGAGATCCTCCCGAAACATCTTTCTATTGAGTACCAGTGACGGACTCTAGAATGATGACTCGTTCATGGAAAAGCCATGCTCATAGAAGAGAAAAGAATTTAAATTATAGAAAGACCATTTGAAGCGAATGAGATTCGATAAAGGTCCACCAGTCCCTATAATCTCTCAAAAAATGAATGCATATGAAACACTTTTCAAATCGTTCTCAATGTCCACCTGCAAGACAATCTAATCCGGATGGATATCTAAAATTGCTCTAATGTCCAACGATACCGTCTCACAATCTCATGATGTGGCGACTTCAAATTGGTATGGACAAAGATGTTGGTGGAAATATGAACGATGATGCAAGACCACGGTATGACTAATTTTATACAATAAGACTTCCCTAATAGCAATCACTCTAATGACTCCATTCTCTTTTTTCATCGTGAGAAGCCGACTAACACCCAACACCTTACTAATTGACAAAGGAATCTCCACTCTTGCAATTGATGCAGCCATTTGAAATAACTCCTAGAACCCACTAGAGGGAACATACGAATGAAAGCAATCTTGAAGATGCTCATATACTATACTTGACAAGCCCACTCAGGATAAGCATGGGGCTATGCATATAGAATGGCCAAATAGTGATCTATCAAGACATAATAGCTCCTTTGACTGATACTCTAAGACCTCTAATGATATCTTCTCATCCATGGATGGATGTAAAAAGCGTAAAGAGAAAATAGTCTCCTCAATAGAAATAGCCATAGACAAAGAATGAGGGGCCCTGCTATACTTTCCGGGCCTTCCCTAAGATCCTATACCATTGGAATAAAGTCAAATAAGAAGTATCATGTGGCTGAACATGACTCATAACCTGTGTAGCCTATAAAAACTACTCTTGCAATGTAGCCCAATCTTGTGCTTGAAATCTCCAAAATTTAGCTGCCGCCTCCCTACATCCAACACGTCCCCATGCATGGGAAGATAAACTCTTTACCAAAAACCTGTTGTTAATCATATGGTGTAACATGATATGACCTTTGTCACAAGGGTGAAATATGCATACACATGATTCACCGCAAATAATTGCATGATTGAACTCATTCGAAATTAATTGTTTGTGACCATATTTTACACTAACGAATTAATCAATTGTATATTTAATTTTTTTGATTTTCAAGATATTTAAATTTCATATTCAATCAATATTTTATTATTTTTTAACATGAGATTGTTTGCATGCTTAGATTGATTTTCCTATTTAATGTATTTGAACACTATATACATTTGATATGACTTTGCTTAAGAAATGTTTCACTGTACAAAAATAAATATAAATATATAAAAATTAGTTAAAAATGATCTATTGATGAAATTAATTTTTTATTAATTTTTTTTTCATCTATTTTTTATCATGATTTTATGAATCATGTATCATAATTGTAAACATGTTATTATATTTATATGTGTAAATATATATTTTATTTTTATTTCAAGTTTATTCTAGTACGTTAAATTTCTTTTTCATGTTACATCAATTCATCTATATGTTAAGTTTTTTGAGGATCAAGCACTAGATTGAATAAATTTTTTTTTTATTTAAACAATTGATAATTTTGAATTATTTTACTTGTGTTAGAAAAGAACTCATATCTGAAAATTTCATGAAATTTCTATGTATTTGTACAATCTCATTGTCCGGTATTTCTCAATCCTTTTTTATTTTTTTTGCATTAGATTTTATATAAATAAATATTATAAAATTCATCTTAAGAAATTTATAACTATATCAACTAATAATAGTTTATAAAGAAACAAGTAAAATTATTTTGCAGATAGATTCAAACATATAAATTTCAATTTGAATATAACATATAAAATATATCTTTGATGTGTTAACAATATTATTTGGTGATTATTGTCATGAAACCAATGAGGATATCCATATTTTTTGTTTATCATTTATTTCAAATTAATAAACAAGTGGAGTGAAGTTTGATATTTTGAATCTTAGCGCATACATTAACATGATGCAAACAGATGCAGTATTAACAATAATGGAAAAGGAAACAAAAATGATGAAAAAATGAGAATTGGGAATATCTGTATATTACATTAACTAATAATTAGTAATTTTTATTCCATGAACGATAAGCGAGATTCACTTGTAAATGTGATGTCAACAAAAATGACCATAATACTTGTTTGATACTATGTTTAGCTAAAAAAATGCAGAACTTGACTTAGATTCACGCAAATATACTCTGACTAGTATCTCTTATCTCAAGGGTGCATGTCATTTGTTAGAAACACAATAAAATTAAGGTTCTAAATTTTTGATGGGAAAATATCATCAAAACAGTAAAATTATCGTTTAATTTGAAAAAAATTTAGTTTTTAATCTTTTGAATGACATAGAAAGAGCTAGTTTTGAACTATATGAACAAAATTAACTAAACATAGGATATTCTATTTTGTCCACGTGTTGGTTTTGGTTTGGTTGTAGTTTGTGTAAGTCGTTGGTTGTTTCCATTGTGGTTTATTGTTGTAAACGATACTTTCAGGAAAAGCAGGCTTGGATTGATGTTCGAAATCAAACCGGTCCATTTAAAAATGACAAGCATACGGAAAGGAAACAGTAATATCAAGTCACACAACGTAGTACACGGTTTGCAGCCAATTCGGTTGTATATATTCCATCACATGGCCTCATGTCGAGTATCTCGGTCCTCGTGAGAGTGACATTACGCAAGGTTTCATGTCTCACCTTCAACCTAGTCCATTGTTTGGATCGGAATAACAATGTATAGGTTCTTATTATTTTTTATTCTCAGCTTTTCTTTAGTGTAAAAATTTGAATCTGAAATTGTGGTTTACGTTGTATCACACTGATAGATTGGACTGTAGGACATCTCAGCAAAGCAGTTGAGTACTGTATGACATTGTAATAAGTATCGTGAATGAATAAACTTTCTTGCATTACCATACATTCACTGGTAAATAAAAAATCGAGCAGAAAACATACCCAGTAGATCTGTCAGATTTACAAAGAGAGCGCCTGGAGTTCAATTATTACTCGACTTGAATCTCGTTGAATTTGTTACTGAACATTGCTTTAAAAATGATTTTTGCTGATCGGTTGCTCGTTCTTAACCCCAAATATCTTCATTCAGCGGACAAGGAGTTCTTGTTCAAAATAGTTCTAATGTATTCTCTGGAGAAAAACTTTAACCACTAATTTTCCTTCATCTTGATACTGTTGCAAACCTTTTCATAACTCAATCACTTACATGAACGATTACTCACAGAGCTTTGTGGTTGAAGAGGTTGCCAAAAAGATTGTCTACCAGGAATTGAAGTGTTTGAAGAAACTTTGCTGAAATCAGTTCCTCTCAAGCAGTATAGTAGTGAAATATAGCGTCTTTTCTTGTATGGAATACAAGCGCGTAATTTGCGCTGCGATCTTTCCAGAATTCGTTGTGTTCCGGAACGACCCTCCATAATCGTGTAGTGTCAATTTAACTCCCGGGATTTTGGTTGCAAATGTCATGCACAAGATTTATACTTGGGTCCACATCTTAACCTGAGGCGCAAGTAAACAGTAGTGATTTCGTTCTTGTCGGGTTTGGAAGTGTCAGTCACATTGCTGCAGATTGCAAACAATGATTACGCCACCACACTGAAAACACTTTCAATCAGACATGTGTGAGCACTTGACGCTCTGAAAGAGCACTTAAGGGAATATTTATATAATTATCTGATGAAGATAAATGCTGATATTTTCAGTAATCACATATTTCACACATTCAGTTCTACTAAAACTCTTTGCAGATGACCATACAGCTGTTTCGTGCTAGCCAAATGTGACAGATCAGGTGATTTGTAAAAAGGCTGCGGACTCTTCTCTAAAATGGGAAGGAAGATTGATTCCACGGCTTAATTTCTGGTAAAACTGCCTCTGGAGCATTAGGCGCCTGCATGAGTCATGTGACCTCTTCCATGTGCGCGTCCGTGCTCTGGTAGCTATAATTTTACTCACTCATGTCTGCTGTGCAATCAAGAATTGAAGAAATCAGTTATATTTAGTTAGTGTGTAGGAAATATTCCTGGGAAAAACGTTGACCTCAAAGAAGAACACTATCTGATCAGAGATATATATGATCTCACTGTTTAAATCGACACGCGCAACCTTTTTTTTATCATTTCTTCGCTGAAGAAAATCTGAAATCAGCTGCTTACCCCGATCAGGTCGGAGAAGAGCTAATAACGGGGAATTATGCCGAGGGGCTTATTATGTTCTATCCAAATTGAAAGTCACATCCGATAGCAATTCTTAGTCTTGTGTGCTATGCCTACGTAAAAAAATTTTCAAAGGTGGCACTTAATCGTGACTTAACGTGAACGCTGACTTCGATAATATATCATATGCAATCGTTGTCACTGTGGCAGAGTTTGAGCCTTGCTCTGGTGCACTCTGGGTGCAAATCTTTCTGATCTTGCATGGCGTCGTGTACTCATCACTGTTGAGATCCACTCACAACTTTCTACACCGGCATAGATTAAGTTTCACAAAAACACGAGTGGCTTTATTGCTTCCTGATCAATTCATGATTTCAGTAGTGGAAAACTTTGCCTGTGCTATCAGTATGTAGCTACTACTTTTTGCCCTATTTACAGCAGTAGTTTTTTTGAATATGCTTTGATTAGATTACATTGCATTGCACGTGTCTGTTGCTTGACATACAAACAACTGTATGACATAAGAATCAGGAATGTTCTATGATATAGCACCACAGCACTATTTTGGAGATTATGATATCTGAGATGTAGTGCAGTCGTGCAGTGAGGAGAAAAAGAAGAAAATTAAAGAAAATTGAAAGCCTCCTGAAATGATGTAAGTTTATAGACAGTATCTGAACTGTACCATGGGCACCGTTTCTCAGGAACTGATGATGTATGTTGAACGGCTATCTCCATGCAAGAAGGAATTCTGTACAGTTGAAAGCTGTTGGAATGGAAATGTGCCTATCTGGACGTCAGTGTGTGAGGATTGTAAGGAGAATGAATTGACAATCTGCACTTGATTCTCGTGTTCCAATAATTATGTACACAACACGAAACTTCTACATTCAAACTATATAATCTTCAAATCGTGTAGTCCAAAAACACTGGTCTGTGTCTTTGTCTCTTCGACAGGCAGCCAGTGATTATGCGTCCAGAATGATAAGCTCTCGTGGCTCGCTTATGTAGATCTGATCTAGAGTCTTACATCATCTCCCTGGAGTAGAATTACGAAAACTGTTCTGAACAAGAACTGATCAGTCCATTGTAGCGCTTACGGGCTCGAGGAGGTAAGGATTTCTTAACAGTCAGCCAGAAGTTTACAGTTGTTCTATTTAGCTGCTCCGTGCAGAATTTCTGAAAGATGAAATGATTTCTTTTATATGATCCTAACAAGTCTTGTGAGTACGTATCAACTTCTACGCCGGCCTTGCTTGCCCGCATTGCCTTTTCCTGAGAAACTCTATTAGGATTCCAACGAACGTGGACTCCACATTCAGGAGGGTACACTGGCGAGACTTCATGCGAGAATTGAGGAACTTTGAGCCGTTTACATTGTGTGATAGGCAAGAAGACACTCAAGATTCCAAGTAAAAGAAGAGTGGAGTTCATTTGACACAGAAACAACTTGAACAGGAGGTAAGTCTTCGGCATGATTTGCATCATTTTTTTTCACGTATTTGTCCTGATCTGCATCAAGGGCCTGTACTTAGAGCTATATATTTCATCCCCACAATAGGATAAATTTTAGGGTGTCTGGAGTGAGACCATGACCGTCGTGATTTTTTGTCTTCAATCTTATCGCCCATGCTACCATCCTACTGCTCAATAGCTTTTTCCATTGAGAGTCTTATTGCAATATCTCAGTTTCAAATTTTCAGAATGGTGAAGATAGCCACGAGAATTACGTCCGCCGCAGTGCTCATTTCAGCTTTGTTACAATTTGTGGACAGTTTTACGTTCATTAAAAATCTTGGGAAGAGTTTCAAGATGGCGAGCTCTTCCACGCCTTCTGTTACCTTCACTGATGGAAGCAGCAAAGTAAAATTTCAATGATAACCCTCTCTCAGCTCCAGTACTCTGCATGTATCTGCTTTTATTTTGCATATGAATGGAGAGCCATGAATGGAAAGAATATCTTGTATTAGCGACAATTCCTCATTACTCTCACTTTAGATAGAAGTTGAATTTCTTTCCGGCAGAATCATTTAATGAATATATTATCATGTCGATTTCCAAATTCAATGAACTTCAAAGTCGTCATTTGAATCCGAAGTGAACCTTAATTACTTGTTGCTGAAATCTGTACACGAGAGATGGAGAAAGAATTGAGTAATGAGGAAGCATAAATTTGAATGATAGAAGTTGTATAAAAACAGGCTTCGAATAAATAACCTCTTTTTAAATTCAGAATAGAACCTGCAGTCG